>CANTUR010000446.1:1476804-2953608 GCA_947683625.1 Mallotus nudiflorus
ATGTGAATAAGTTACACTTTCTAAGGTTATTATGTAATAATATATCCCCTTCCTCTATAAATTTGATACATTTCATAATATATTCTAAATTTAGAACATTCTAAACTTGGAAAGCACCTTTTTTTACAAGTATCCTTTTTGGATAAGGATAGGTGAGGTGGATAGTTATGGGCCCAATTTGACCACTAAAGGTCAAAATTTAACTTTTTATCAAATGCGACCTACTGACACACTGAACTTTTAGAAGAAAATTTTAAATTGAAATTCAACTCCAGAAGCTCAATTTAACCACTAAACATGCTGACCAAAGTTTGACTTTTATTCTTAGGGCTTTTAGAGGTTAAACCTCAGCTTCAGGAATTAAAACCATATTGAAAATTATAGAATACAAACTGTAAACAGTCCTTATTTAGGATTGTAATTATTGGTTTAGAAGGCATGACTCGGGTAGACTTCTCTCCCATTATTCTTCTCAACCTCTTTCTCAATACTAAGAGGGTTTGGTTAAGGTTCAATTGGTCGAGATTTATTTAATCTTGAAAAGGCGTAATTGGTGACTGGGTAAGGTTTTGGTGGTTTAATTGGTTTTGAAAGGATTTGAATGTCAATTCTCTATATTACATTAATTGTATAATAAGATGTTTTGGCATTTTTATCATCAACTTTCAAGATTTTGAAAAATGGCCCTAACAAACACTTGTAATCACAAAAAAAAGACTTTTTTTTGCATTTAAAAGAGAAAACATAAAGAGAATTGAAGGGAGAGGGAAGCTGCATAGAGAAGCATTCTAGAAGCAAAGCATTATTAGCATAGAGTTATGTTTAGGTAGGTTTCTATTTTGCATATTGCTCATTACTAACACTAGTATATGCAAATATTTGATTTCCATTTAAAAATCTTGTATTTGGTGGAGGATCTTCATGAAGACTTGATCTTAGTTTATGTAAGGGATTGAATTAACTATTAAAAGCTAATTAGAAGTTGGATTTTTGGGATAGGCGAGTGGGTCTTTACTCAATTACTTATCTTAAAATCTTTAAAATTCTCTTTGGGTTTTGTTTATTAAAATTTAGAAATTTTCATATTTGATTTACTTATATTTTAGCCACGCATGTATGAATTGGGCAGCTATTCTCTTTCACCATTTAAATTTATTCATGTTCTTGATTCGTGGCTAATGATTCTTAGTGTGTGTATTCCATTGACTCCATTTTCTTTGAAACTTTGACATTGTTCTAAATAAAACCTATCTTCATTATCAAAAGTCATATTTATAAGCTATTTATGGCAAATCTTGATGTTCATTATCTTCAAAAATTTGATTTCTTATTCTTGATATAAATTTAAGAGTTAATAATTTACTGAAATCCTATGAAATTAATTTTAAAAACATGGGTTGACATCACATACACACTCTCAATGGTTTGAAATAAATGATAATGATAATAGAATAATTCTTGGGTTGAAAATGTATTTGACTAAACGACTCTAAAACTATAATAAATGTGTAGCTAGTACAATATGAGAAATAGGTATAAAAGATGTTGAGCTTGGGTGTGGATTTGATTGTGTTTGAGCTATAGATTATTTGTGTAGCTAAAGATGTGAAGACCTTATCGTTTAAGTAGGAAAAGAGGCTACTCAGTCATTGCTTGATCAAACAAAAGATGGCATCTATTGTTACACCCCCACCTATTAAACAAAGTGAAACTTCAAAATTTGTAAACATACTTAACCTTCAACCAAAGCAAGGAGATAACTTTAAGCAAATATGAGATTTAAGCACTTACTTGCAATATATATATATATATATATATATATATATATATATATATATACATATATGTCAGCTCATGTACATATATGTTTGCATACGTATGAGATAGATTCTTGGGTTTAAATCAACTTGCTTAATTAATTAAGATATGAAGATATAGACGTAGAAACCTCAAGTTAGTGGAATTAAATTTGAACCATTATTAAATATTATATATTTTACAGGGTTTGTTGCACCGTTGGTACTATAACTTTAAGTCATGTTTCACTTTGGTAATAAATTTTTAATTTTTTTTCTTTTTAATCCCAAAAATTCTATTTTTATTTCAAGCTAAAGTACCTCAAACATATCCGATCAAATTTAATATATGTGGTAGTTGGAATAAACATATTTTTAGTATATTTACCTTCTAAGCATCCCATTAAACAGTTCAATCATCTTGCTGGCCCCATAAAATAAAATTTGTTTGTGGGCCCCATAAAATAAAATTTTAGCAAAATTTATTTTATAGAGCCCACAAGGTGATTAGGCCGCTTAATGAGATGCTTACATAGTGAATATACTAAAAATATACTTATTCCAGTTGTCATGTATGCTAAATTTGATTGAATTTGTTCGAGTTACTTTAACTTGAAACAAAAATAGAATTTTTGGGACTGAAAAGAAAAAAAATTAAAAATTTAGTACGAAAATGAAAAATGGCCCAAAGTTGTGGTAATAACGGTGAACTAAACCCATATTTTATGAGTATAAATTAAGTGTATAGCTTGTTAATTTAATTTCAAATATTTAATAAAGAATATGTAAAGTATTCACAAGTTAAATGTAATAATATTCACTAATCCTCAAATTTATGTAAATAAGAGACCTAATGATTTATATTAGATTATTATATCCAATAACTAGAATAGGATGTTATAATTAACACGAAGTTAAAAATAATCCTCTTTCCCAAAATGTAATTATATTGGTAACCCAACAATTAAGTCATATTATAAAGAATACATTAACATTAGTATCATCTTGAATACATGTGTATTTATATTTTGAGAATTTTTGCAAGATTTTGACAACATCAAATTGTGATAATTTTGGGAATTCCTTAAGTCTCAAACTGCGAGATTTCATGTATTATGGAAGAAATTACAAATGAATAACAAGAATAATATGATATACCGAGAATTTTGAAAATGCTAAGCTTTATAGCAACTAAGAGTACATGGGAATGATGAGAAATAATAAATTCATTATACATGTATTCAAACATTGGATGTTATAATTGAAATTATTTTAGAGCATTGTCTGGTCCATGTTGTTATGGGGTAATGATGATATACATGTAATTACAATTTTCTATTGAGTTAGATTGTCATAAGTTAAGTTGCTATTGTTGGCCAACTATGGATAACTGTTTTTAAGACAATGCATAAGATAAATATGTCTTTAGGGCAAATTTATATATGTATGAGTTCACAAATTTAAGAATCTTCTTTTAGTCTATAGTATACAATAAAGTATGAACTAATCTCCGATATTTTAAGCCCAACTATCACTAAAAGATACATGTATGAGAGTACCAATAACTTAAATTTTCAAAGGAAATGGAGTGATTTGAGCAATGTCCTTTAATTCCAAATCTTGGCCAAATTTTGCATATTCTTTAAAGTTATTTAAAACTTAAAATCTTGACTAAACATAAATAACCACAAAATTTTATGTGAGGTGTTATAAATTTGAAAGAGCCATTATTCACATAGTAGAGATGCAAAACTTACAATCTATTTATAGATATATATAAGTTTATAAAAATAAGTTACTTATCTTGCTAAGTTATAATAAAGCACTAAGGATAATCCATGTTTATTAAGGATGTTATGTTTCACTTATTAGAATCAAACAAACCTAAAAAATAATATTATATATTACTATATAATAATGATAATAATATTAGTAAAGATAACAATAATGAAGTCAATACTATTAATGATTTGCTTGCTTAAATGAGCATTTAATGAAGAGAAATACACGAGCACAAGAGCATGTGTTATTAAGGGATAATAAGTTTATACCTAGGGTATGGCAGGGTTAGTGAATCAATAAAGTGAATGGCACACAACCTTTCATCATGTGAGAGAAGGAATTTGATGGAATATTTGTCATCGTTATAATGTGATTTGTTTAGTTTAAGTCCTTGAGACAAAAGACTTTTGATCCTTGGGACAAAAGACTTTTGATCCTTTGGACAAAAGACTTTTGATCCTTTAGGGTATTTCAGGCAATATTATATTGATATTGAGTCATATGCATATTTATGTATAATGCCTTTAATGTGGTATGAGTACTAGCCATACTGATACCTACTTAAACATAAATTTTTTGCAAATACTTTTGAGAATTGAGTTGAATTGAACTTCTTTCTATATGTATTAAATATGCTATAAAGTTTAATTAAATATAATGTTAATTATCAAAATATTGATTATTATTTAAAAAAATGAGCTTGAACTCGAGAAAGAAAATTACGTAGGTATAATTAGGTTATATGGAGTATTTTATTTTGTGAAAACTATGAAAGAATTCTTGTAAGTCATAAATAAAGGATTTATTGCACCAATGGTGCCTTAACTTTGCCATATATTTCATTTTGGTTCTAGATTTTTAACTTTTTTCTTTTCAGTTACTAAAGTTCAATTTTTGTTTTAGGTTACAATACCTCGAACATATCAGATTAAATTTAGCACATGTGGTAGCCAAAATAAGCATATTCTTAGTATATTCATCACATAAGCATCTCATTAAACAACTTGATCATCTTGTGGGCTCTAGAATCCCATAATTTTGTCCTTTTATTAAGGTTTTCACGTATGTTAAATTTTATTTTCTAAGGCCTATAAGATGATTAAGCAGTTTAATGGGATGCTTATTTGGCGAATATACTAAGAATATGTTTATTCTGGCTACCACATATGCTAAATTTGATCGGATATGTTTAAGGTACTTTAACCTAAAACGAAAATAGAACTTCAGTAATTAAAAAAGCAAAAAAAATTAAAAATCTGGTACCAAAATGAAATATATGGCAAAGCTAAGGTACCATTTGTGCAATAAACCCCATAAATAAATCATATACAATTATATTTACATAAATTTACAACAAATAATAATAAACAAAATTTAATAATAAAATAATTACTTGTGGTGCTCATTTTAATTTGAGTTATTATGTAGTATTCTTTCTCTTTTCGAGTAAATTTTCTTGATTAGTTTGCCTTGATATTTTAGCGATATTGCACCTTTACTACTATCATGTTTACTCACTGGGTATTTTCTTGCAAAAATACTCCTCATTACTTTATTTATTATTCTTTCAATGTAATTAGCTTTTTATGGGTAACCATATAAATTATAGCTTGAGGTACAATGAATCATCCTAGAGACAAGATTATCATATATGGCTAAATTTTATCAAGTTAATTTATAAATATAAAGTGAATGGAAATTATAATCACAAAGTTGATCACAAAGTCTTGTAAATTTTAATTTTATATGTATATGTGGTTTGGAATAGAATTTATTATATAAGGTATCTTTGATATAAAGGGAAGCTATTGTTTAAAGGTTTAGTTATGTATAATTACAATTTTAGTTAGATATATATTTATAAATAGTTAAATTTAGATTAGAAGTGATACTCGTTCACATTTGTGCTTGAGTTAGGTGGCTCAAGGTCGTATTCGTCTAATGAGAGTAATGGTGGGAAGTGGTGTCACATTCGTTTAATACTTAAATAATGACGCCCTACCCCTACATTCCCCTAGGGCCACAACCTCCACCAACAAAGGTAACATCGAAACATAATGTCACTTGTAGTATCATTTGATAAAATCACTAATTAAACAAATAATATATCATACCAAGACATGAGTCATAACTAATCATATGTACTATGATTTATCCATAATTGGCAAATGACATAATTTAAAACTTAATTTACATAAATGTCAGAAAGTTAATTATATATATAACAATAACTATCCTAAGTATAGTATAAGTTTATAAAGACATAAGAAAGAGAGTACGAGTTATATAAATATATTATCAAAATATTATATTAGTTATAGCTTAAATAACCTATCTCTCCGAGCCTTCCTTTATGGAGTAGTTTGCTTGAAAACTTTGTGCTATTAACTACAGTAACTATCAACAGATTTGTCTCTACTAAAAAGAGTAACATTGAAGCTTAAAGGCATATAATCAGGCTTGACCAACAAAAATACCAAAAGCTCATCCAACACAACTAGCTTATATGTAGGTCAAAGTGATATAAACTTTAGAGTCAGTCCTATAGAAAAATCATATAGTAGTACACATGATATCCATATACTCATCATGCACCATAAACATACGGATGTTTGCACCTACTGGCTTAATAGCAACTTGAAAAGCAAACTCCACATTAATATCATGATAGATAACATATTGGATAACAATCTTAGCCTCAGTCACCTCAAAGTCATTAATGTCCATCGAACAACCATTTTGCTTAAATACTAGATAAAAATGCAAAAATACCTAACTAAAAAATATAAAAGAAAAGAGAGTGTGAGTAATTTTGTAAGGAAATTACTCAGTAAGTGACTAGAAGACAAGAGTAGATATACCATATATAAAATCAATCAATAAAATAAGTAAACAACAAGAGGAAAAATATAGAGTGAACTAAGCGAAGTACATTACTGGGAAAATTTAGAATAGAAATAAAATGGAATTAATTAATTAATTATTATCTATTATTATTTTATAATTTTTTAAAAATATTTATTACTTAAACTCTCTTTGTTCATTTCATATATCAGATTGTACCTTTTCAAAATTTCACTTATATAATTGTGGTAGTATTACATAGAGTACATTATAAATATTATAACACATCCATGTGTAATTAAACTCATAAAAATAGTATGTCATATACTAGATATTATGTCTCATTAATAATATTGTACCTCATAAACAACATAATGATATCATACTCATTATCTTTCTCTAAGCACAATAATTCATAAAATTCAATATGCATTCTTTTTAACCATATAAATTTGCACTAAAGGAATATTGAACTTATACGTTGTCCTAAAGACAATTATCCACATTTGGTCAATAATAACAACTTAACTCATGATAATCTTCTTAACTCATAACAATCTTACGTAGGCAATAATTATAATTACACATATACATAAATAAGACTCACCATTACCCCTTGACAATATGGACACGACATTGCTCTAAAATAATTTCAATTATAACATCCAAGGTTTGAGTACATGTAAAACAAATTTATTATTTCTCATCATTCCTATGTACTTTTGGTTATAATAAAGCTTAACATTTCAAGATTCTTGGTATATCATACTGTTCTCATAGCTCATTTGTAATTTCTTCGATAATAAATAAAATCTCATAGCTGGAGACCTAAGGAATTCCTATAATTATCAAACTTTGATGTTGTCACAATCTTGTAGAAATTCTCGAACTATAAATACACTCGCATTCAAGATGATATTGATGTTGATGTATTCTTAATAATATGACTTATTAAAGGTTAAGTATGTTTACAAATTCTAAAGTTTTGAATTTGTTCAATAGGAAAGGGTGTAACAGTAGAGGCGATCTTGTTTTAGTTAGTGATTGCCTGAGTAACCCTCCTCTTGCCTAAATGGTTAGGTGTTAGCCTTAAGGAGAAGAGACATCACTTCTTTAGCTGCACAAACAATTTGCAGCTCAAACACAACTAAATCCACACCTAAGCTCAACATTTTTATACCCATTTTTCATATCATACTAGCTATACATTTGTTGTAGTTTTAAAGCTTGTTAAATTAAATAAATTTTGAAAATAAGAATTATTCTATTATCATTATCATTTATTTCAAACCATTATGAGTGTGCAAGTGATGCCAACACACATTTTTACAATTAATTTCATAGGATTTTAGCAAATTATTAACTCTTAAATTATACTAAAAATAAGAAATCAAGGGTATAAAGATAATGAACATCAAGATTAACTATAAAAAACTTATAATAAAAGCTTTTGACAATGAAAATAGGTCTAATTTAGAATAATGTCAAAGTTTTAAAGAAAATGAAAATAATGGAATACACACATCAAGAAGCATTAGCTATGAACTAAGAACATGAATAAATTTAAATGGAGAAAGAGAATAGCCGCTCAATTCATACATGCATTGATAAAATATGAGTAAATCAAATAAGAAAATTTTTGAATTTTAATAAACAAAACCCAAAGATAATTTCAAATATTTTAAGATAAGAAGTTAAGTAAAGAATCACTCACCTATCTCGACAATCCAACTTCTAATATGCTTCCAGCAGTTAGTTCGATCAACTACACAAACCAAGATCAAGTCTTCATGAAGAACCTCCACTAAATAGATGATTTTTAAATAGAAATTAAATGTTTATAGATGCTAGTGCTAGTAAAGAGCAACATGCAAAAATAGAATACCTACCCAAACACAACTCTATACTAACACTACTTTACCTCTAGAATGCTTTTCTAGGCAGTTTCCTTTTCCTTTTAATTCTCTTTGTGTGTTCTCTTTTAAACATAGAGGCTCTCTTTTTTGTTATTATTACAGGTGTCTTTATTTGAGAAAGAGACTTGCATGCTTGAGGACACCTAACCCCTAAAAATTCATCTTGTCCCCTTATTTTGCACCTTCTTAAACTTGAGTCCTCACCATTTTATTTTTAATATAAATTAAGCATCTTTGGTTGATTAATTTTAATAAATTTAAGACTTAATTTAATTAATTAATTAATTAATTCTTTATATATATATATATATATATATATATATATATATTAGAATCCGAAGACACAAATATTACAATTCTTCTGCTCTAAAAAAAAATTTTGTCCTTAAAATTCAGATAGAACTCACCTTTATGATATATTTGAAAATAGCAAGTTTGGGTAATTTTGTTTGATGTCCTTCTCTTTTTCCTACGTGTTTCTTTTAAGAATGATTTTTCGATAACACCTTGATCAATGGAATAACCTTGTTTCTTAGCACTTTTTGATCCTTAGCTAAAATAACTATAGGCTCCTCTTCATCGCTCATATTTTCTTTCAATTCCACAAACTATTATTACAACATGTGTTGGATTACTTTGGTATCTTCTCAATATTAACACATGAAATACATTATGTACTTCAACTAACTTGGGTGACAATGCTAATTAGTAGGCTATAGGACTCATACATTTCACCATTTCTTATTAGTCTGATATATCTCAAGTTTAATTTTCCTTGTTTACCAAATCTAATCACACACTTCCATGACAATATCTTTAAAAAATACTTTATCACTCATATTTTACTCAGTATCGACTCGTTTGAGGTTTGTGTAGCTCCACTATCTATCTTGAGCCATTTTGAGATTAATTTGGACCATTTGGATATTGTCAGTGGTCATTTAGACCAATTCTAGACCTAATAATTTTCTTTCTCTAGCTTCTTCCCAGTATAGTGGTGAAGAAGCAGACAATCAATATGGCAACCTCTAGTATGTCTCACATCCAAAAGGAAACACTAGTAGCTTAATTCAAATTCAAATTTTAACAACTCCTCCAAAAATGTCTCCAACGGTTAGTGAATATTTGTGCCTTGGTTTTGAATATTTTTTTTATTATTAGGCTGTAATCTTGGTTACGATTTGTAACTAAAATCCCTTGCTTCCTATTTTATTTCTTTTATTCCTATTTTATCTTTTGTGTGTATTTATATATATAATAAAGGATTTTTCTTTATTTAGATTAAGGGAATGAGATTATATTTATTGTTATTATCCTCTTCATGATATTTGAGCCAAATACACAAGAGAATAAACATTAAAAATATGATCTTTTGGCCTGTTCATATTATGAAAACTTGCTCACTATACAAAATTTTCATCAATGCTCCAGTTTGATTACTATAAAACTCAATCAAACCAATTTTCTTTTATGAAAATCTTATGTAATCCCTTTGATTCATAGCCTTGATATTCAAGATCATCCTGAAAAAAGAGAAAACTTCCAATGAAAATCACATCAAATGGTAAAGAAATCAATAATCCAACATATGAAACTTGGCTTAACAATGATGGCCTCTTAACCACCTGGTTATTAGGAACTATTGGTAAAGAAGTTTTGCTTGACTTGGATGATACTAGCAAAACCTACCAAGTATATAAGTCTATTGAAGACAAACTGCTACAAAGTTCAAAAGAAAAGGAGGTTCTTTTGAATGAGACCCTCATGATTCTCACGAAAGCGAACATGTCACTTAATGAATACCTTTGAAAACTCAAAGGAATCTATGTTAACCTTTCTACCATTAAGAAACCACTTGATGAAACTAATAAACTTTTCTAATTTACTTGAGGCCTTGGCTCTAAATACAATAATTTTTAAATGGCTATGCTAATTAAGCCTCCATATCCTTCATACAACCAATTTATTATGTCTCTTAAAGCACACGATCAAGCATTGCAATTGGAAGCTAAAACCAATTAGCAGCAAACAAACCATGAACAAGCCTATTATAGTAGATGTGGAAGAGGATGAGGATGTAGAGGATGATTCAATTCCAAAGGATATGATTTTGTCCCTGCTATAAGCCAAAGCCAATATGGTCATAAGGCAAAGTCTAATGTAAACCAGCCTATTATTAGTCCTACTCATTAGACAGATGGCACCACAATGTGCCAAATTTATGGTAAATATAATTATACTACTATTAAATGTTGGAATAGGTTTGTGTAATGACCTAGTCTTTTAAATAAAATAATATTATTTTAGAATATGCAGTGTTAATAATTTTAAATTTTATTTGTATATTATTATTGTTAATTGCTAATATTGTTTATATATTTTATTCTTAAGGAATTGTTTACGTAAAATAAATTGTGGGAATTTTATTACTTAAATGTATTAAGGTTAATAATAATAATAATAATAATAATAATAATAATAATAATAATAATAATAATAAAATTAGTTGAAGGGTATTTTGATAATTTCATAAATAAATAAATAAAGGTCAAAGTAGTAAAAAAATCGGGTCTCTCTTCTCTCTCTCTTTCTTTTTTTTCTTCTTCTTTTTCTCATCGACACTTTCAGCCTCCGCTGGACTGCCCAGCTGCTATTGTCGAACGCCATCAACCCCAGATGTCTCCAACTATCATTCGACGTTGCTAGTTATCGCCTGTCACCACTGCATTGTCGAAAAACCAAAGAAGCTGAAAGTTGAGCTCCACACCACTGGTGAAGATTTTGGCCACCCTAGCTCTTTCAACTGGACTCTTTTGAAAGCTTTTCCACTAGTGAGTCTGTTTCCAAGCTTCATTTGAGCTCAAATCCTCTAGATTTTTAGATATATTCAATTTTCAATTTATGTGTTTTAGGGTTTTTAATTTTTTTGAACTTGATTATGTTTACTTCATGCAAACTTTCTTAAGAAATGTTGATTGTGGTAGCTTAAGCTTCTCAAATATATTTCTTGTGTATTTTTTTAAATTAATTTGAATTTTGGGTACTTTTTTATTATTTTAATATTAAATATTGAATTTTTGATAATTATGTTATTTAATTATTTTTAATGGAAATTTAGTTAAATTAGTGTTTTTAATCTAAGATAATAATTTTTGGTGAATTAATATAATTTTTGAGAATATTATTTATATTATGTAAATTTTGTATTTATGAGTTAATTGTTTAATTTTGTGGAAATTATAATTAAATAATGTGTTTTAGATGATTTTAGAATTATATAGGGTATTAAAATGATTTTTATAAATTATTTACTATTTTAACTAATTAATACTAATTTTCCAAAATTTTATTCAAATAATATATTATTTACTATATTGGTGATTAAATGTATTTTTAATTACTTTTAATATATATGTAAGCTATTTGAATGTATACAAGTGAATTTTTACTATTTTAAATGAATTATGGAAAAATTGGATTTTTATTAATATTATATTATTATTTGAGATTTTTATTTAATTATTGTGAAAATAATTATATTTAGTGTTTTAATGTTTATATATATATATATATATATAATATTTTGGTATTTTGAAGACATTTATGAAATTTAATGATTTTTAATATATTTATTATTTTATTTGTATTTTTGGTGAATTGTGAACTTCGGTTGAGAAATTGTGCAGTTCGAGATCCCAACCCGAGGTGTTGAATTTGTGGTGTTAAAGTGCATTTTTCTTTCAAGATCGGCTCCACTTTTTAGTAGAGAGATGTTCGTTTTACAGAGGAGGTTCTGTTGAATTTTTGGTAGAATTCTTGTAAAACGTGACGTTGGGTCGATTTTGAATTTCTATGTTTATCTAAGTTTTATATTCCTAGATCGAGTTTCTTTTAGAAGTATAAGTTAGGAATTTATTCTGATTGGTTATTATTATTTATTTTTTAGTTGCGCCGAGACATAGTTCTATTGGACCAGGCCCGTCGAGCTAGTCTTGAGGAGCGTAAATTTATGAGTTATTATCTTATATATGCATTGCATGTAGAATGCATAAAAAATTAGCATACATGAATTTTATAATGAAATTGAATATGAATATTTCTTTAAATGAATAAGTATATTTTTGGTATATTTGACATATATGTGACACATATGAGTAATTATTTTTAGTATATATTTGGTATATGTGCGTCATATATATTTGGTATATATTTGGTATATTTCTGGTATATTATGGTTTATTTTGGTATATATGTGACATTTATACTTTTGGTATATTTTTTACATATGATGGCTATATTTTGCTACGAATGGATGCTATTATATTTAAATTATGCATTTTTATCATTTTAATGATTATTAAGTTTATTTGAAGGATATCAATAGAACGTGCTACCTAGTGGGTTGCATTAGGACCATTTATGTACCAGTGCGATAGATTTTAGGGTTGAGTTATAAAATCACTTGAGGTGACTTTTATTTGATTGATTATTTGAGATTGATGTGATTGAGTAATGTGATTGTCGGAGCTCGGTTGACCAAGTGTCTTGGGGCTAGTCACACTGATAGTAAGACTGCTAGAGCTCAATTGACTTAGTGTCTCGGGGCTAGTCTATTGTCCAAAATGGAATAAGACAATTTATTTGAAATTAAGTAAGCCTACATGACTAATCAGATATTTGTTTGAGGTTGCGAATAATTAGGGTTCTATTTGATCCTTCTTTCAAATAAACATTTTTCAGCATTTATTATATATAAAAGTGATTTCAGCATCTGGGTGAATTGCCTGTATATATTTATATATTCTGATGCTTGATTGCATATGACATTAGGAGGTGAATGTATATACAATATAATAATTCACTCAGTGAGGTCTAACTCCCTTCAGTTGTATTCTTTTAGGAGATTCTTCATCTTCAAACCTCAGTAGTAGGCCTATATGCCGGACTTCTTCAACCCTAACTTGTTTATGTAAATTACTTATCTGACTTTTATGGTATTCTAGAAAACTACAGTAGTAGTGATTTTTATTAGTAGAATGCAGTTTTAATGTCAAAGACCATTCTCTGAATATTGTATAAAATATTTTATTTTATGATATTATAGTTAAGTATTTACTTCTATATTAATTTAAGATTTTAATTCTGGCTTATATTTATTTATTTATTGCATGCTTTTATTTTTAAGGCTTGTTACAGGTTCTGGATTCAACTCAAATGGTTTGGGTTGTGACAAAGTTGGTATCAGAGCCTTAGGTTATTAGTGTTATGGACCTAGGTTTTCAGAGTTATGTTTTCTTTGAAACTACTGCAGTTATTTAGGTTCGAGTATATCTTTGATAAGTTTTTCTTGATTTAGTATTCTATATAATCCTTAGCTTATCTGTTTTATTTGAATCTTTTTGGTTTGTCTTTTCAGAATGTGGAGGCGAGTGCGTGTTGCTCCACTGGTCGTTAAAGCCGAGGATGATGAGTCCTTTCAGGATGAGGTTTTACCTCCTGAGCCGCCAACTAGGTGCAGAGGTTAAGGTTGAGGTAGACCTCGAGGAGCGACAAGTCGCCATAGATAATGAGAGCTACAGGATGAGGAACATGTAAAGCAAGAATACAAGGAAGCTATGATACCTCTAGTTGCACCGCCGTTATAACCTGCCTATCAGTAGGGTATGTCTGACCCTAAGGCAGCACTGTTATATGCCAGAGTTAGTCGGATAGCTTTCGATGGGACGTCAAATTCATTAGATTTTTTATATGTGATTGAGATGAGGATTCAAATTGCTCACATCGAGTACCGGCGGATCATGATCGTCGAGTTGTCTATTGAGGGATGAGCCCTAGATTGGTTCATCCAGGTGATTCAACCATAACTATGATGACCTGGGCTCAGTTTAGAGAGAGGTTTATAAGGAGATTTTGCCCAGAGCCATTTCGGATGAGTTACAGACTTCGGTTGACGAGCATCACCAAAGGAGATAAATCTATTGAGGACTACACTAGAGAGTTTCTCCAACTTGGCAGATATGTAGAGGATCTGATGCAAGATTAGTATTTTGCTATTACTACTTACGTCACTGGTCTGGGTTCTGCATTTACTGGGATGCCTACTGTGGGCCTTACTTTAGAGTCAGTGATAAAGTTGGCCAAGGAGATAGAGTTGAGAATAGTCAGGGAAGGAGCTATGCCTTATTACTATCAGTTGGGTATTTAGTCAGGATGATTTTAGACTAATCTGTATTCAACCTTTTAGATTGGTTCAAGTAGTCAGTAGAGAAGCTCTATATAGTAGAGCCAGAGGCAGCAGTAGAGAGTACATGGGAGTAGTATACATGGTTGTGCTAGACCTCATAAATTGATTAGATTTGGGTCAAGTGCTTCTAGCAGCAGTAGTGGTCAGAGTTTAGGATCAACAGCCAGCGCTTGTTAGACTTGTGGTAGAGTCCATCAGGGACCTTGTTATATGGCATCGGTGACATGTTTTCAATGCGGACAAATGGGACACTTTGCCAGATCATGTCCCTATTCTAGTTTTTAGCCACAATAGTTTTTGTAGCAATCAATTACTAGTGCAGTACCAGTTCCTTTTCAGTTGCCTCCAGCTTAGCACCCGAGTTCGACTTAGATTATAGCCCAGCAGGGGCATGGCAAAGGTACTAGAGGAGGTGCCAGAGGTTTTGACTTAGCTTCTACTAGTCAGTAAGGAGGTCGAGGTAAGGCTAGGGTTTTCTACCTTACTCAATAGGATGCTCAGGCATCTAATGTCATCATTATAGGTATTATTCCTGTTTGTTACTTTGATTCTTAGGTTTTGTTTGATCCGGGTGCCATACATTCCTTTGTATCACCTGTGTTTGCTTCAAAGTCATGTTGGCAAGCTTCGAGGATGGCTTTTCCTTTGTCAGTCGCCACTCCTCTAGGCGATTCGTTGGACATTGACGTTCTTTCTAGTTGTCCAGTATTTTTTGGAAGTAGAGAACTACCAGCAAAATTAGTGTTATTGGATGTGATGGAGTCTGATGTGATTTTGGGTATGGATTAGTTGTCTCAGTACTATGCCATTATGGATTGTCAGAGTAAAGAGGTGATTTTGAAAATTCCTGATGAAAAAGAGTTTAAGTTTATGGGTGATAAGAGTTCTACACCTTAGAATCTCATCTTTGCTATAATGGCTAGGAAAATACTGAGGAAGGGTTGTCATGGATATTTAGCATTAGTCAGGGATCCTTCAGTGGAGAAGTCATCACTCATAGATGTTCCTATTGCCTATGAGTTTCTTAATGTTTTTCCTGAGGAGTTATCAGGTTTACCACCTCATAGAGAGATTGAGTTCTGCATAGATATGGTTTTAGGCACTACTTCTACTTTGATGCGCCCTATAGAATGGCTTTTGTAGAGTTGAGAAGCTGTTGTAAGAATTGCTAGATAAGGGTTTTATCAGGCCCAGTGTTTCTCATTGGGGCGTATTAGTCCTGTTTGTAAGGAAGAAGGATGGTACCCTAAGATTGTGCATAGATTATAGAGAGCTGAACAAAGTGACCGTGAAGAACAAGTATCCTCTCCCAAGGATAGATGATCTATTTGATCAGCTTTAGGGTACACAGTTCTTTTCTAAGATTGACTTAAGGTCAGGTTATCATTAGTTGCGGATTAGTGAAGCTGATGTTCTTAAAATAATATTCTGCACTCGATATGGCCACTATAAGTTTCTAGTAATGTCATTTGGGTTGACTAATGCACCAGCTGCTTTTATAGATCTTATAAATAAGGTATTCAAACCATATATGGATTAGTTTGTAGTAGTCTTCATTAATGATATATTGGTGTATTCTAAGAGTATGAAAGAGCACGTATATCACTTGAGGACTGTGCTGCAGACATTGAGAGAACATCAACTTTATGCTAAATTCTCGAAGTGTGATTTCTGGTTGGAGTGTTGTATTCCTTGGACATGTGGTGTCTAAAGATGGTATTCAGGTTAATCCATAAAAGATTGAGGTAGTATCTAAGTGGCCTAGATTGACGACAATCACAGAGATTTGAAGTTTTCTAAGTTTAACTGGGTATTATAGGAGATTTGTGCAAGATTTTTCTAAAATTGTAGCTTCTATGACTCACTTGACTCAGAAGAATATGAAGTTTAAGTGGTCTGATGCTTGTGAGAACAGTTTTTAGTTGCTGAAGGAGAAGTTAACCACAGCTCCAGTTTTGTCTTTGCTTAATAGAGTAGATAAATTCACTATGTATTATGATGCCTCTAGAGTTGGCCTAGGTTTTGTGTTGATGCAGAATAGTAGGGTGATAGCTTATGCTATGAGGAAATTAAAGAAGAATGAATAGAATTATCCTACCCATGACTTAAAGATGGCTGTAGTGATCTTTGCTCTCAAAATTTGGAGACATTATCTGTATGGGGTGACTTGTGAGATTTTCACTGATAAAAAGAGCCTTAAGTACATTTTTCAGCAAAGAGATATGAATCTAAAGTAGAGGAGATGACTAGAACTCATGAAGGACTATGATTGTGAGATTCTTTATCATCCAGGCAATGCCAATGTGGTAGCAGATGTCTTGAGTAGGAAGTCCTCAGGTAGTCTTGCTCACATCGGTATGGAGAGGAGACCATTGATCTAAGAGTTGCACTAGTTAGTGAATCAAGGTCTGATGATGAAGATGAGTAGATCTGATGGACTATTAGCTCAGTTTAGAGTCTGATATGTGTTGAGAGATAGGATTAAGGTAGCTCAGGGTTGAGATCCTATTCTAGCAGAGCTTGCAGAGAATATTCATACAGGGAAGTTCACTGATTTCATACTTAATAATGAAGGTGTTTTGTGGATTAGTGGTAGGTTGTGTGTTCCTGATGTGAATAATTTGAGAGAAAAGATCCTTGAGGAAGCACATTTTATAGCCTATAACGTACATCCAGGTGTCACTAAGATGTACCATATTATTAGAGATTTGTACTGGTGGGATGGACTGAAGAAGGGTGTAGCTAATTTTATTACTAAATGTTTGACGTGTCAGCAAGTGAAAGTTGAACATTAGAAGCCTTCTGAGAAGCTTCAGTCACTTCCTATTCCTGAGTGGAAATGGTAGAGAATTGCTATGGATTTTGTGGTTAGGTTATCTCGTTTTAATGATGGATACGATTTCATCTGGGTGATTGTGGACAGGTTGACCAAGTCTGGTCATTTTTTACCTGTGAAAGCCATTTATTATGTAGCTAAATTGGTGAAGTTGTATGTTAAACATATTGTGTACCTTCATAGAGTACCTATGTCTATTGTATCTGATAGAGGTTCAGTGTTTACCTCTCATTTTTGGCAAAAGTTGCAAAAAGCAATGCGCACCAGGCTTGATTTCAGTACTGCTTTTCACCTTTAGATAGATGGTCAATCTGAGAGGATGATTCAAACACTGGAAGATATGTTGAGGATGTGTGTATTTGATTTGGGAGGTAGCTAGGATGATCATTTGCCGCTTATGGAGTTTGCATATAATAACAGCTACCATAGCAGTATTGGGATGACACCGTATAAGGCTTTGTACAAAAGGAAGTGTAGATCCCCTCTGAGTTGGGATGAGATTGGAGAGAGAATGTTGACTGGACCTGAGATGGTTTAGGATGCCGCTGAGAAGGTTATTGTGATTAAAAGGAGATTAGAGACCGCAGTTAGCAGACAAAAGAGCTATGCGGATCCGAGACGTAGAGATATGGAATTCTAGGTTAGAGACTATGTGTTTATGAAGGTGTATTCGATAAAAGGTGTGATGAGATTTGGCAAGAAGGGTAAGCTAGCACCGAGATATATTAGACCATTCAAGATTCTGGAGAGAGTGGGCACGGTTGCATGCTTTGCCTTCGAATTTGTCTCGAGTGCATCCTGTGTTCCATATCTCGATGCTGAGAAAGTATATTTCAAACCCTTCACGTATGTTGCAGCTTAATAGTATGGAAGTGCATGGAGACATGACGTTTGAGGAGGAACCTATTGTGATTGTAGACTATCAAGCTCATCAATTGCGTTCGAAGTAGATTTCGATGGTCAAGGTGTTGTGGCAAAGCAACAACGTAGAGGAGCACACTTGGGAGACTGAAGCAGAGATGCGAGCTTCTTATCCTTATCTCTTTCCTCGATAATTCTTATTTCTATTCTTTTCTTTGAATTCAAGGATAAATTCTTATAAGGAGGGGAGATTGTAATGATCGAGTATTTTCAATAAAATAATATTATTTTGGAATATGTAATGTTAATAATTTTAAATTGTATTTGTATATTATTATTGTTAATTGCTAATATTATTTATGTATTTTATTCTAAAGGAATTGTTTATGTAAAATAATTTATTTTACGTGAGAATTTTATTACTTAAATGTATTAAGGTTATTATTATTATTATTATTATTGTTAACATTATCATTAATGTTGTTGTTGTTGTTGTTGTTATTATTATTATTTATTAAATTAGTTAAAGGATATTTTGGTAATTTCATAAATAAATAAATAAAAGGTCAAAGCAGTAAAAAATCGAGTCTCTCTTCTCTCTCTCTCTTTCCTTTTCTTTTTCTTTTTCTTCTTCTTCTCACTGACACTTTCAACCTCCGCGGGACTGCCCCAGCTACCACCACCGATCGCCATCAACCCTAGACGTCTTCAGATTCCGACGTCGTTAGCCACTGCCTATCACCAGAAAACCAAAGAAGCTGAAAGTTGAGCTCCATACCGCTAGTGAAGATTCCGACCACCCTAGCTCTTCCAATTGGACTCTTTTGAAAGCTTTTCCACCGTGAGTCCATTTCCGAGCTCCGTTTAAGCTCAAATCCTTTAGATTTTTAGATATCTTCAATTTTTAGTTTATGTGTTTTAGAGTTTTTAATTTTTTTGAACTTGATTATGTTTGATTCATGCAAATTTGCTTAAAAAATGTTAATTGTGGTAGCTTAAGCTTCTCAAATATATTTTTTGTGTATTTTTTGAATTAATTTGAATTTTGTGTAGTTTTTTATTATTTTAATATTAAATATTGAATTTTTGATAATTATGTTAATTAATTATTTTTAATGGAAATTTAGTTAAATTAGTGTTTTTAATTTGAGTTAATAGTTTTAGAATTATTAAAATAATTTTTGGTGCATTAACATAACTTTTTAGAATATTTTTTATATTATGTAAATTTTGTATTTATGAGTTAATTGTTTATTTTTGTGAAAATTATAGTTAAATAATGTGTCTTAGATGATTTTAGAATTATATAGGGTATTAAAATGATTTTTATAAATTATTTACCTTTTTTAACTAATTAATACTAATTTTTGAAAATTTTATTCAAATAATATATCATTTTCTATTTTGGTGATTAAATGGATTTTTAATTACTTTGAATATATATTTAAGCTATTTAAATGTATAAAAGTGAATTTTTACTATTTTATATGAATTATGGAAAAATTGGATTTTTATTAATATTATATTATTATTTGAGATTTTTATTTAATTATTGTGAAAATAATTGTATATATATATATATATATATATATATATATATATATATATATATATATATATATATATATATATATATATATATAAAATATTTTGGTATTTTGAGGATTTTTATGAAATTTAATGATTTTTAATATATTTATTATTTTATTTGTATTTTTAGTGAATTGTGAACCTCAGTTGGGAAATTGTGCAGTTTGGAATCCCAACCCGAGGTATTAAGTTTATGGTGTTAGAAGCACATTTTTTTACAGGATCAACTCTACTTTTTAGTAGAGAGATATCCATTTTACAGAGGAGGTTCTGCTGAATTTTCAGTAGAATTCTCGTAGAACATGACATCAGGTCAATTCTGAATTTTTATGTCTATCTGAGTTTTGTATTCCTAGATCAAGTCTCTTTTAGAAGTATAAGTTAGGAATTTATTCTGATTGGTTATTATTATTTATTTTCTAGTTGCGCGAGACCGAGGCCTATCGGACCGGGCCCGTCGAGCTAGTCTCAAGGAGCGCAAACTTATGAGTTATTATCTTATATATGCATTGCATGTAGAATGCATAAAAAATTAGCATCCATGAATTTTATAATGAAATTGAATATGAATATTTCTTTAAATGAATAAGTATATTTTTGGTATATATTTAGTATTTTTGATATATATGTGACACATATGCATAATTGTTTTTAGTATATATTTGGTATATGTGTGTCACATATATTCGGTATATTTTTGGTATATTTCTAGGATATAATAGTTTATTTTGGTATATATGTGGCTTATATACTTTTGACATATTTTTTGTATATGATGTGTATAGTTTGCTATGAGTGGATGCTATTACATTTAAATTATGCATTTTTATCATTTTAATGATTATTAAGTTTATTTGAAGAATATCAATAGAACGTGCTACCTAGTGGGTTGCATTACCGTGTACGTACCGATGCGATATATTTTAGGGTTGAGTTATAAAATCACTTGAGGTGACTATTATTTGATTGATTATTTAAGATTGATGTGATTGAGTAGTGTGATTGTAGGAGCTCGATTGACCTAGTGTCTCAGAGCCAGTCACACTGATAGTGAGACTGCTGGAGCTCGATTGACTTAGTGTTTCGAGGCTAGTCTACAGTCCAAAATGGAATAAGAGAATTTATTTGGAATTAAGTAAGCCTATATGGCTAGTGAGATTTTTTTTTAGGTTGTAAATAATTAGGGTTCTATTTGATCATTCATTCAAATAAACATTTTTCAGCATATATTATATACAAAAGTGATTTCAGCATCTGTATGAATTGTCTGTATATATTTATATATATTTTGATGCTTGATTGCATATGACATTACGAGGTGCATGTATATATAATATAATAATTCACTCAGTGAGGTCTGACGCTCCTTAGTTATATTTTTTTCAAGAGATTCTTCATTTTTAGACCTCAGTAATAGGCCTATACGCTGGACTTCTTCAGCCCCGGCTAGTTTATGTAAATTACTTATCTGAATTTTATGGTATTCTAGAAAACTGTAGTGCTTTGTATCAGTAGAATGTGGTTTTAATGTCAAAGACTTTCCTCTGAATATTGTATGAAATATTTTATTTTATTATATGACAGTTAAATATTTATTTTTATATCGATTTAAGATTTTAATTTTGGCATATATATATTTATTTATTGCATGCTTTTATTTTTAAGACTTACTATGGGTTCTGAATTCGAAATAATTCTTATTCCCTAGTGCTAGTCATGACTCCTGATTTGGGTTGTGACAGTTTGATCATTCCTTTCAACCTGAGGAAGAGCTTCCATAAGCCTTAGTTGCATTGGCCATAAATGATGAATATGATCCTACTCTGTATGTGGGCTCTGGTGCTACTACACACATCATGAATCATACTGGTAAAATTTCTAGACTTACTCCTTATCATGTTAAAAATTCGTTATATGTTGGTAATGGTGAAAACCTAAATATGACACATGTAGGTAAAGGAAATATACATATTAAGGATGGTAATTTTAAATTAAAGAATGTATTGATAATTCTTGAAATTAAGAAAAATCTCATATATGTCAATCAATTAACTTAAGATCATGCATGCAATATTATATTTTTAGCTAATAAGTTTGTTGTTGAGGATTTACAGGGAAAAGTTATAGCTAAAGGCATCAAGAAAAGTGGTCTATACGCTTTGGAAGAACTAAGAAATTTTGCTCTCTCTGCTATTACTAGTATTGGTTTTACTACCATTTGGCATTAACGTATAGGTCATACAAACTTTAGAGTTTTAAAATTTTTACAAAATAAAGAATTCATTAGTATTTACAATTGAAAAAAAACAGGGAACCAAAGCAACAAAACTTCCTTTAATCCATCTATGAGCATTTCTACATATCCTCTTGAGAAATTGCACCGTGATTATAAGGACCAACCCCTATTTTTTTGTTAAATTTTCAAGTACTATGCAATCATAATTGATAATTTCCATTAAAAAGAAAATTCTATTTCTTTGAGTGATTTCTTAAATTACAAAAACTCATTGAAAATTGATATGATAAGAAAATTAAAATTATCCAAAGTGATGGAGGTAGAAAATTTACTTTAATAGATTTTAAAAACCATAGTCAACAATATGGTATTAGTTACCAAATTTCATGTCCTAGCACTCTTGAGCAAAATGGTGTTGTTAAAAGGAAACACTGCCACATTATTAAGACTGGATTAACTTTGTTATTTCAGTCAAAACTTCCCGTGAAATATTGGGTTGATGCATTTCTTACATTAGTTTTTATAATTAATAGATTGTCATCCAATAAATTAAAAATAATATCACCATTTTAAAACTTTTTGGTAGTAATCCTAATTATGACAATTTGAGAAGTTTTGGATGCAAGTGTTATCCCTATCTTCGCCATTATGGGAAAGATAAGTTTTCGAAGAAAACTTATCAATGTGTATTCATAGGGTATAACTCCATGCACAAAAGGTACAGATGCCTTGATCCATTATCCAGTTGTGTCTATATCTTTAAATATGTGGTGTCTAAAGAGAGCAAATTCCTAATCGATAAAGATTTAACTGAAGTTATCATAACCACTCATGAACTAGTTACCTACATCAATAAAGAAGCTTGGATTCAAAAAGGAACATCACAAACCTCCTATAACTTAGAGCTAAAGGAGCACCAACCCACTAGCATACTAATTCATTTTAATAATAAAGAAGAGTCTGTTCAAAAGCCTTCCACAATAAAAGAAGAAGACCCAACCACTGAACCAACTCCATAAGTTATCCAAACCAGAGCAATGAGAGATGAAAATACTCAAGAAGACTAACCATTGAATCAACTTATGACACCTACTCAAACTAAACACAATTATCAAATTGAGGCAAAAAACTAGTATGGCAATCCATGAGAAGTTGCTAAACATAATGGTTAAACTAAGGTAAGAAACTAGGATGGCAATTCATGAGAATTTAATCAAGCATTCGACCAGTTCATGACTCCTACACAAATTGGTTAAGATGAATTAATTTAACATCACTTTTCTTTTATGCCTAATTAATTTAGAGAAATATCTAATAATTTAAGCATTAACCTACATATTCCTTTTTTAGGTATAATAAATGAGCAAGGACATACAATGATAACAAGACACCAACTAGTTCTAAATCTAGAACATGATCTTTAGTTAGCTCTTAAAACTTAAAGGATAAGAGATAGATGACGTCCTACAACTTTCATATGTACCATTGACATGATATAACCAATCATATGGAAAAAAATAATCTTTATACCACACTAGCGAAAGGCAATGAAAGAGGAAATCTTGGCACTTATTCAAATCAAACTTGGTCTTTTCTACCATGACCAGCTCATGCTAATGTCATAAGTTTTAAATGGATATTCAAGAATAAACTAAAGATTAATGGTACCTTGGATCGATATAAGGTGCACTTAGTAACAATTTTTTTGGAACAACCTTTAGGCATCAAGGATGCTTAATTGCCCCTTTTTGTGTGCAAATTACACAAATTGATATATGGACTTTAATAAGCTCTACGAGCTTGGTTTGATAAATTATCAAAGTTTTTAATTCATTTTGGTTTTATATGTAGTAACGCTGATTCTTCTTTATTTTTTTATAATAAATTGATTATAGTCATTATGCTAATGTATGTTAATGATATTGTGGCAACATGGAATAATGATCAACTTATCATGCAGCTTATTGATGCATTAGGACGTGAATTTACGATCAAGGACATGGGATGCCTTTATTACTTCTTAGGCCTTAAAGTTCGATGCATACATATTAGTCTCATCCTCTCTCAAGGCAAATATGTAAAAGATATAGTGGCTAAAGCTGGTCTAGAGGCAAGCTTGTTGGGGTTTCGTGATACAAACATAGCGAAAAATTAAAATTTTATCACATTCCCAAACTTAGATCCATGTAATTTGACTACTTGACTAAATTTAGAGTTTTAAAAATCTCACCAAAATGTAGAAGAGGCAAGATTTTTTGGAAGAATGAGAAGAGGTTCACACCGGTGACACCTTACCTCGAGCTTTTTGCTTTGGTTATTCGGATCAAGACGTCTCCAAAAGGATACGTCCTCTATATGTATCCACATGAATAGCCCTTCACAAAACGAATTGGAGTGTGTGCTAGCAAACTTCTTGATTGTCTCACAAACTAAGAACAAAAGAAAAACTCTATGTTTATTTTCTAGGAAGAGAGAAAACCGTTTTTAGAGGCAAGGAAAAACAAAACTATTAAACCCTAGAGAATATAACATATTTATAGACTCCAAATTAGGGTTTCACCTACCAAAGACATTTTTGGTAATTTTCATTTATTACATTCTGATTTTATTTTAAAAATAAATCAGAAATAATATCTTATTTATTTGTTTATTTAAAATAACATTTATCTTAAATAAATAAACAAATAAATAAATAAATAGAACACTTTAATTATTTATTTCCATAGAGTTTATTTTGGGCTTATCAAACCCATATTCGTTTTGGGCTTGTTCTAAGTGTGTGACCCTGTAGGTTCACATAACATTGGCAGTGGACCTAAATCTCTATTTAGGCCTAAAAGTCATAAGTGGTCTCTAGCAAGACATTATGACTACCCAAGTCATGTGAAGTTAATAATTCGATATAACCTAATTACAGTGAATTTTATGATCCCTTTATCACATGATATCTTAATTGAACATAAGGCATAAAATGTCATCCTTATATAATTTAATATTATGACTTGATTCCAAGTAGACTGAGAATGATAACTCTTTATCAATTTATTTTAGCATGGCCATGTATTTTCCTTCAGTCTATCGCATCAAGGGGCCCATAGATATCTTTCTCATATTAATGAGGGATAAATTCCTTCTAAATCACTCACATTCCTCATATAACTAATTTCATATCCAGCAACATCCTATCTAATCGTCTGGTTAAAGACAATGTTAGAATGTGTCAAAACATAAAATAGCTATGTAGAAATCCATGATGATTTCAAGGTCAAAGGACCGAAATAAAATTACTATAATGAGAAATACTTATGATAATATTCTATGCAGTATTCTCATAGTGGGTCAATCCAGTACATGATCTTTCATCATGTACCTATGAGTTGACTCAATATCTCATATTCATGATTAATAAAACATAATCATCAGTTAACATCATATTAGCTTTAATACTTTAACATTTATATAATTAATAAATGGCTAGGGATAATTAAAATATAACTCTTATTTTAATCTAAGGGTTTTACTATCAAGTCACATACTTGATGGCCTTAGTAAGAATTAACCATTCACAAAATTAAATGATAATGAAATACCTCTTTATTAATAAAATAAGAAAGTCAATGCATAATCAAATGATTGACCTAGTGCATATCACTAACAAAGCTCACATTTTAATACACCTATGGCATTACATGTTTAATCCAATGATAAAAATAATATGAGTTTCGATGCCAAAACTTATCGAAGTCTTGCTGAGCATTCTTATACTTTACTCACACTCGACCTAACATTATCCATACGGTTCATAAGGTTTGTCCAAAGGTTCAATAACCAATAATTAGAGATTATAAAGTAATCAAGCATATTATTAGGTACATAAAAAGTATAATAAATTTTGATGCTGACTGAGCAGGTAGTCCTTTGACACGAAGAAGCACATCTTGTTATAGTGTATACCTTGAAAGCTATTATATACTGTTGTTATTTAAAAAGTAACCCACAGTCTTAAGATCCAGTTTTGAAGTAAAATATCAAGTTATGGCAGTTACCACATTAGAGCTTACATGGATTACTTTTCTTCTAAGCAATATTAGAATTCATATACAATAACCACCTCAATTATTTTCAGACAACCTCAGTGCCTTGTACATGATAGTTAATATAGTATTTCACCCCAAGTCCAAATATATTACTATTGATTATTATTTTGTTCTGGAGAAAGTTGCTCTTAGTAATTTAGTTACTAGATTCGCCCGGTCGCCTCTGCAAATAGTGGATATTTTTACAAAACCATCTCCTAAAGTCTCATTTTAGAATTTGCGAGACAAGCTTGGAGTTCATTCCATTATTCCTTCCAACTTGAAAAGGGTGAAGAAGCAGACAATCAGTATGGCAACATCCAATATGGCAACCTTTAGTATGTCTCACGTCTTAGTAACTCAATTCAAATTCAAATTGCAACAGCTCCTTCCAAAAATGTCTACAACGACTATTGAATATCTGTGCCTTCATTTGTGAATATTTTCTTTATTATTGAGTTGTAATCTTGGTTACCATTTGTAATTAAAATCCCTTACTTCCTATTTTGTTTCTTTTATTCTTATTTTATCTCTTGTGTGTATTTGTATATTTAGGAGAGGATTCTTCTTTATTTGGATTACGGGAATGAGATTATATTTTTTGTTATTATCCTCTTCAATTGTCGTTTTACACCTCTTGCCATACAGAGCCTCAAATGGTGCCATATCCAGACTATTCTGATAGCTATTATCATAAGCAAATTTCATTAATGATACTTACTTATCCCAGTTTCCACCAAAGTCTAAAGTACTAGCTCTTAATATATCTTCAAGCCCTTGTATAATTCTTTTAGATTATCCATCTATTTGGAGATGGAAAGTAGTACTAAACCTTAATTTAGTACCTAAAGCTTTTTGTAAGCTCGACCAAAATCATGAAGTGAATCTTAGGTCACGATCTGACACAATTGATAATGGTATCCCATGCAGCTTTAACACTTTTTTAATGTATAAATTTTACAACTTATTGAAATTGTAACTTATCTTGATTGATAAGAAATGCATTGACTTCATTAGTCGATCCACAAGTTATCCATGTTTGGCACAAAAATTCTCTTCTTAAGTCTTAATATTATGCTATTATCATAAGTCACTTCCTTTTTCTTCCTATCCTTAATATCCTTTTGTAACTCTTCCACTTTGTTATCAACCATTTGTGATTGTATAATTCTTTCATATGTAGTGGCCTCACTTTTGAAGTGGCCAAAATACTCCTTGAAGCATTTAAAGTTAACTTCGTAGCTATACTTCTTAGTTCTATTAACAACAGTACTTTTACAGTCTGTATATAGTTAATATTTTTCATCGATCTCCAACTAAGCACATTTACCACTACATTAGCTTTACTAGGGTTGTACTTAATTATGCAATAATAATCTTTTAACAGTTTCACTCACTTTCATTGCCTTAAGTTTAATTCTTTCTATCTTATTATATACTCCAGACCCTTGTTCGGTACGTTTTCTATCATAATATTGATGCATAGTTCATTTTTGAGTCACTGTTGAGCTAGTAGGTGTAGACGTTCGTATGTCTGTGGTGTATGATGAGTGCATGTATAACATATATACTAGTATATGAGTTTTCTATAAGACTGACTCCGGAGTTCATGTCACTTTAACCTAGATATGAGTTAGTTGTTGTAATATCCTACATTTTATTTAAATAAAGTAATAATTGAATTTGCATTATTAGCAATAATTTTTAAAATTATATTAAATAATTTTTACTAGCTAACTATATTATTATGTTAGGGTTATATAATTATTATTTTAGTAAATTATATTTCCTATAGCACTAACTATTATTTGACTATTTTGTAAGTAAAAAAATTATTTTATATTAATCTTGTTGTTTTTAGCCCTAATACATGTATATATATATATATATATATATATATATATATATATATATATATATATATATATATATATATATATATATATATAGGTTTGGATTGAAAAAGGAAAACCTGAAGTCCCTCACCCTCACTGCCTTTCCCCCCTCACTCACCATCCTCATTGACTCTCCCCTCACCGTGCCATCTTCATCACTGCCAGAGAACCTTCGCTCGCCATCCTCATCGAGCTCTCTGCTGCTGTTGTTGTTCTTCTTCTTCACCTGGCAGCAGCTTTTCATCGCGCGACAGCCTGCATTTCCGGAGTTCCCTGGTTTTAGCTTCTCTTCACAGGTGTTGCCTCCCTATTGTGATTTGCTGCCTCCTCAGCCTCCATCTTCGGTGACAACGAGCCCCTCATTTCCCCTCTGTTTCTGCAGCTTGGTGATGAGTGGTACTCACCCGATTCCTCCTCTCCTTCTTTGATCTTGAGCATTTTGGTAGATTGTCTAGTTAATTGATGTTGTTAGTGTATGATGAGGTTGATGTTGTCCATTTAGAATTTTTAGGGAATTACTTGATTTTTTTTTAGAATTTTATTTGATTTTTTTTGTCATTTTAATTATTTGATTTTATTCTATTTTTTTAGGCATAATTAGTGATTAAAGTAATTATAGTTAATTGTTCTTAGTATATTAATTTTATTTTAGGTTTTAGAATTTTGGTGTTAATTAGAGGTTTATGTAAGTTTTAGGTATTTAATGGGTAATTATGCTAATTTTGAAAATTTTGGTTAAAAATTATGAAATTTTAATAATTGAGGTTATTAGTGAATGTTATTAATTTTAGAACTCAAATTATAATTTTTGTGATTTTTATACTATTTTTATAAATATTTTTAAGTTATGCCAAATGTGATTTTAGGTTAAATAATATTTTTGGGAGAAAATTGTTGGTTGATTAAATGTTTTAATTATATTAGGAAGATTTATTTTGAGAAAATGAATTTTTGGCATGATTAAATAATTTTAAGGAATTATTTTTAATATTAATAGCACATTATGTAATTTATGTATTTTAGGGGGGTAAAAAAAATGTAATTTTATGCTAAACATAGTTAAATATATATTTTAATTAGTTTTATTAATATTTAAGGGGTTTAGACAATTTTTATAAATTAATTGGTACTTTTACTTAAGTATTGTAAATTTTAATTATTAAATTCCAAATATTATATATATATATACATATAATACATTATAATGGTTTTAAATTGGGTTATAATTATATTTTGATGAAGGAATACAAATTTAGTTGTTTAATTTTGAATAATTGAGATTTTATATATTTTTGTCTATTTATAGTATATGTGTATGTGAAATATGTATTTTGAGAAATAAATGTTATTAATTCTCGATATTTTGTTGAGTTGTGATCTCGGTCGGGACTAAGTGTAGTTTGGAGCCCGACTCGAGTGTGGATGTTTGTAGATATTAGAAGTGCATTTTATGCAGGTCTGGCTCTACCTTTGGTAGATAGATGTCCGTTTTACAGAGGAGACTCTGTCGAAATTTCGATAGATTTTCTCGTAAAACGTGATATTCGTAAAAATTTCTACTGTTAGTTAGGTTATCCTGTCTGTCGAGTCTTGTCTGGTCTTCCTCAAGTCAACCTATCATTTTACCATTTTGTTGATTTATGATTTCAATTCCATAGTCATGTTTTAAAAATCGATTTGTTATTTTCTTTTAGAGCATATCGGAGCAGAAGTTGTAAGACCGAGGCAGACGCGTGGTCGTCAGCCTTCGTATTCATCTTGTAAGTTGATAGAATGATATGTGCATGTGTTTTAATTAACAAATGCGTGCGCTTATATTTTAATATTGATTATATGGTTTATTCAATTTAATGTTGCTATGTAAGATTTAAATGCATTTTATTTATTTAAAATCGATTTTGAGAAATTTTGGTAGAACGGGCTACCTGGTGGGCTTCACTAGGACTATGTGCACATGGTAGATATTGAGAGATGGATCCGTAATATATATGATTGGTGAATGCTAAACTAGGACGGGTGCCTCGGTGGAAGCCTTTGCTCTCAGGGACCGCCAGTGATTGTAAGGTTGATAATGGACTGGGATGGGTGCCTCGGTCGACGCCTTTGCTCTCGAGGATCGCCAGTGCCATATATTTGGATTAAGTGAATGACTACGACTTGGTGTCTCGGTTGATGCCTTTGCTCTCGGGGACTGGTAGTCTAGTTGGAATAAGTGGGCCCAGTTGGCCATGTAGATTTTTGGGTTTAGGGTTCTACCGATATTTTTCAAAAGCTATACCTATACATTATAAATTATTTTCACTATAAATAAATAGTTTTCAAACCGTACAGCTCTTTTATTGACTTACTCAGTGAGGTCTGATTCCCCTCAATTTATTTTTTTTCGACCTCAGACTACCTTCACGCCGGATTTCTTCATCACCGGCTATTTTATGTAGGTCGTTATAAGCTGTACTGTTGTATTACTCTAGGATGCTTCAGTAGTATATGTACTAAGAATTGTATAGCTTAAGTATATTTGTGTAAATTATTTGTATAAATCACGCTTATGTATAAAAATTTAAGTTTGATTTATAATATGTGATATTGAAGCATGTTTTATTTAGCACTTGAATTTGTTTATTTTTGAGAAAAATCAGTTTGATAATGTGTTTTATTTTAAAATAAGGTTTTAAATTGTAAGGTGTTGTTTATTTTTTTTTAGGCTTACTACGAATTTCGAGGATCTTATGTCTACCCATTCTCTAGTGCTGATCACGTGCCCTCAGGTTCGGATCGTGACAATTGTGTTGGATGAGCTTTTTGGTACTTTTGCTAGTCAGGCCCTAGTTATATCCTATTGAGTTTTAGTGTTGCTCTTTTTGGTAAAGACAGAGGGGTTAATAGTTGTCATAGTCATAAGTACATAGTTTTTAGGTAGACCACTCAATAAGGGAGGACTCAGAGAGATGAGTTATTTGAGCTATATTTATTATAATATTTTGATAATGTATTTGTATAACTTGCACTCTCTTTCTTATGTCTTTATAAACATATGCTGTATTAAGGATAGCTATTGTTATGTATAAAATTAACTTTCTGAAGTTTATGTAAATTAAGGTTTAAATTGTGTCACTTGCCAATTATGGACAAATCATAGTATGCATGATTAATTACGATTCATGTCTTGGTATGATATATTATTTGTTAAATTGGTGATTGTATTAGATGGTAGTGCAAGTGACTCTGTTATGATGTTTCCTCTATTGGTGGAGTTGTGGCCCTAGAGGGATATCGGGGTGAGGCGTCACATTAAATTTACATATTTTAACAAAAAATTCATATATAATATTTTTAAATTCCATTATAAATAAAATTTCCAATATCAAAATTGTAGAAATAAAAAATTCACATACAATGTGGATAAGTATTTTCAGTTATAAAAAGCATTAGTATTTTTACGATTAAATTCTAAAAATAAATTATTTTATAATCACATCTTATGATTTTAGAAAAATTATCTATTAGTCCTATTTATCATCAAAATAATTTTTCATTATTCGGCTATTAAAATTTGACTTTTTACAATTTAATGATACAATTACAGAGAAATATTTTTGTTATTGATATTTTAATTAGATAATATTTTTTTATTTGTTTTGCATGTGACTTCTTATTTCTTAATGTTAGTGATAACTATATAATTTATTGAAATTATATGACAAAAACTTAAAATATTTCATAAAAAACAATATTTTTCTTCTACTATGAATTATATTTTATAACAATAAATAAAATAATCAAGTAATTATTTTTATTTTTAAATGTATAATTTTAGTAAACCTATTATTAAATACCAAGTTTTTTTTTGTATTTAGAAAAATTAAATTACTTATTCTTTAGGTTTAAATTCTAACGATTTTAAATAATTGCTAAATTCAATTTGAATTATATAATAAATTATAAAATTATATATTTAAATTTCAGAATAATTTGGCTGTAGATTAAAATTACTTTTGAAAATTACTTACTTTCAATTAATATTTTTATTTTTTAAATATATTCTTGATAGATCAATATGAAGTTAAAATAATTTATAAAATAAAATAATAATATCATTTAATAATAGTTAAAAATAATATTTTTGTAACGTGACAATTAAAATATATAAAAATTTAAATTTTAAAATTTAACTGATGAAAATTATTTTAATCTTTTTTATAACAAAAAAGAATTATTTTATCTTATTAATGAAAAATTTATCTAAAACTCATGAGAGAGTTGATTGTAAAAACATTATCTTTTAGGACTTGCAGCTAAAAATGGCAAAATTTTTAAGACTAAAAATGTTATTATCACCATATAATACAACATCAGGCAGCGACTGATCAGCTGCTGCCATTTCACGGTTTCAATCATGGCAGCTCCAGCACCAACGATGTCTCAGCTTGCGCTGAATCTCCGTCGCCGTCCCATTCTCTTTCAATCTTCGCCTCATCTTCCTCTTCCCCGGGCTAAGGTAACCAAAAAAAATAAAAACTCTGCTTTTATGGAATTTATTTGATCAAAATCTGCACTGAGTAATGGGATTAATCGATTAACTGCTCAGGTATTAATTGCAATGAGTGTTGGTGGAGGCGGACAACAGCCGGAATTTTCGACTTCGGAGATCAAAACTAATCTTAGTTATACAGCTGATGAATCAAAATCTCATGCGGAAGAGGCGAAACCCCATGACACTGATCTAGCCAAGGCGTATGGCACTGCCAAAATACATGATTTTTGTTTCGGGATTCCATATGGTGACGGACTTTTATCAATTTCTACCATCAAATGATATATATAATAGCTCATTTGAACTTCTTTTAGATTTTAGCAGCGTTCACTACTAAATCATAAGTGGAATTATATCACTGGATGAGAACTATAGGAGTTGTTGGCAAATGCCTTCTACATTCACAAGTCAACCGAATTTTGTTATATCAAACGTATTATACAATAGTCATGAAAGTCATGTATGTGTTCTAAATTTGTTTTCTTGGATAAGTAAACTGAGATTCGTCATTTGAAGTTTAATAATTGGATCAAATGCAGTTTGAGGATGTTGAGTCCCTTAATTATTGATAGATAAGATTAGACCTGATGTTTATTCCCCTAGTCAAATGAAATCTTTATGTTCTAGATCTGAATTTTCTAGATTAATTTTCTTCATGGAAGTGGATCACCAGTAAAATATTATCGGATAGCTAAAATTTGGATGATACCGTTGAATCCACATGGCATATAAATTTTCCTTTTGTTCTGTATACAATTGGTTAGTTTTGCGAGTTGTCTACAGTGCTGTTGATGGTTTCTTCTTCTTGTCTTGATATGATTTATAAATATTTATTGATAACATCTTCATGTAGTTGATTTTTCTGTCTATTAATAAGTGGCCTTTGATCAGGTGGTCTTGTTCTAAGTGGGGGTTTTCTTGGTTTTCTATTCTCAAGGAATCCTACAACTCTAAGCACTGGTGTTCTATTTGGAGGTGCTTTGCTAGCCCTTAGCTTATTAAGCTTAAAGATCTGGAGGCAAGGAAAATCCAGCATACCATTTGTACTGGGGCAAGCTGGTAAATGGAAGAATCTTTCTTGTTAAGCATATATTCCTATATATTTATGCATATGTGACATGTTATGTTAGCTTTGCTTGTTTAAATTTTAAAAGCAAAAATGCAGCATGAAAGGCATGCAGGGAATCTGAAAATTGGAAATGAGGCAACTCTGCATACTTTTGAGCCTTTTTTTGAAGATTTCTGTTTGATTACTTTGCTTAACTTATTGACATTAAAATAAAAGAATGGTCTAGGTAAATATAAATTTGGGATGCAGTAGATCTTTCTAAAGTAGGTAAATGTACATCAATGGCATATCATGTTTATAAAGTGTATGATTGTTTTCAGTGAGCACTTTGGTGAGAAAGAAAGGGAGTGTGGCAATATTCTTTTCATGATATGAATAAATTGGCAAATAGAAATGATTTCATAATTTATAATAGCACACCACGCGAATTGGTGGTCACCATTATAATATATCATGGAATTTGGAGGCTCTTAAGACTGAGGGAAATTAGTTGTTGCAGTTTATGTTGGTCTATGCAGAGGATAATGTTTTATGCGTTCCAATTTCCTAACTATTTTCTTCAGTCAGTTGAGAGGGATTGGGGGACTGTTGAAATTCCTTAGACTGTATTTTGACAAGGCAGGGCTTTAAGATTTTCTGAATTATGTTCTTGAAGCCTTATGATCAGTAAAACACATGCACAATAAAATTTTTCTCCCATGGTTTTCTGTGTGCTTCTTTTCCCACACAAATGTGCATTTCTTCCACCCTCATCCTGAAGTTACATTATGGTGACCTGCAAGGCAGATTGTCAATGGTATGGAACCTGCAGTTTGGAATTTGTTGTCAAGTTGACTTCATCAGTAAATCAATGTGTCAAAACATGAAACATGGAGTAGGAAATCAACTTTAAATCACGTTTTATTAGGAGGCTAAATCACACTGTATAATGTGCAAATTAGGACTTCCATGAAAATCATTGAAATCTCTGTTGTCTTATGGTGGTGGTTACTTTTTGTGAGACTTTCAAATGGCAAAGAGTCATATTATGTACTTATTGTTTTATATGGAAGAAAATCATCTCTATCTTTTTGCACTACATTTATTGCTTTTCTTTTCTTGATCTTACAGTGCTCTCAGCTGCCCTTTTCTGGAAGAACATTCAGGCATACTCGTTGGTTAGTAATTACATCATTGAGTTGCAGTCTTGCCAACTAGACTTTTCCCATCTAATTCTAACTTTATATTCCTGTGTGGCTACAGACAAAGAAGGTAATTCCGACAGGATTCTATGTTGTCATCAGGTACTATAAAGCAGTTGCCAATACTTAATATTCATCAAAATTGTGCAGTGTTTATTTGGATTTGTATGGACTAAATCTGTTTATTTTTGTTTATTTCAGTGCTGCAATGTTATGCTTTTATTCTTATGTGATGGTCTCTGGAGGAAATCCACCACCAAAGAAGTTGCAGTCTTCAACTGTTGGATCATGATAGAACACAAAAGGTCAGATTATGAATTTGATAATAGGAACTTTCAACCTATAGGAGAATGAGCCTGGACTTTTATGTGAACCCAAGCTGTATGACTTAGCCATAAGTTAGCCAATAAATTTTTTTTTTTCTTGCTTGAGGTGCTGTTGCTTAATTTATGGTTCTGAGGAGAAGTGCCATTATTATTAACTAAATGGTCTACTGATTCCAACAAGAAACAAAATGTATATGAAATTACAATTTTCATGTTGTGTGCTTCCATATCTAGAATCCACCCTTGTTGTAGATAAATTCTACACTGTATTTTCTTGCCTGACTTTTCCTTTTGGGTTGCTCAAGCAAAGTAGTAAACATAGAGAAGATGTGGCAGAAAACTTGTAATGGTCCTGCTGCTTTCATTGGTTTTGTTTCAAGTGCCCAACTCATATGATTTGGGTATGCATATATGCACGTTATATTGATCATTTAAATAATTATGTTGCTGGTGGTTGTGCTGTTGAAAACCATCTGTCAGCCAATGCTATCGTCAATGTTTAATAATAATCAAAGCAACTGAAACTTGTTATTTAGTAATTGGCATGTGTTTGATTAAATAGTAAATAGACACATTATTAATATTCTTGAAGTCTAAACCAAATATGATTTTTAAGTCATGATTGGTACAGATAGATAAAAGTTAAAGTGTCTTTCATATACACTATGGGCTGATGCATGTATTTGAAAAATCTTGCTTGAATCCTCCCAATTCATGTAATTTTATATGTTGTCTTGGAAGCCAAATTGGACAGCAAAGCATATTTCTTTAAGCCACTTGTGAAGTGATCTATAGCACCATTATTAAGCAGGGAGTTTGAAGCAAATAATTGATTAGTGTCTTGCAAGGTAGTTAAACCTCATGTTCTTAATCATCTCTTGTCCTTAAACTAGGGTTTGATATTGCATTCAGATGATCTATCAAGACCATTTACTAACAAAATAAGCTAAAATGTGCTCTATTTGCTTTTGAGTCATTATATCTGCTATCCAATCCTTATCTCATAGGTGCTTAGATACTCAAAACAGCCATTCATTTACTAATGCCAGAAAACACGATTTATCAATTGCCAATTTAATATTGGTAATTAATTATGGAAAGACGTGTTGCAATTAGAAGTAGCCTTGTGACAAATACCCTAGACCTCAAAAGGCATTGCACCTTCAAATGATATATATCTATTCAAAATGTTATATCATATATCTATCTCTATATTTAGACTGGACTATACCATGCCTATCTATGATACCTAATTAACATGCAAACGAACTATGAGTTCTGATGTTTCCTTTAGTTTAATCATTTGATGAGTTGTATTAATCAAGTGAAGAAGAAATGAACATAAAATTTTTGTTATGGTTCCTTTTTTTTTTTTTTTTTTTACCTTCCCTAGTTAATTAGTCTCACTTTGAATTTTATTACATATTGAGTTTGCAATAGGAGTTGAAATTTCTTATGGAAGTGAGCAAAAATATGTCTATCTCAAAGATAACAAATTATGTGAATGATACTATTTGGAATGCTAATATACTTTCATTAGCCTTTAGGCCTTTGTTGATTCTAAGGTATTGCTATAGCAAACTATTTCTTGCTGCTAGAACTGAGTACTTTTTTGAACAGAAAAACATGGATGCAAAACCTATATTTCTTGGAAATATTAAATTCCATTCGTCAACTCTTTACTAGTAAGTTGGTTTTTGCATGAAGGGACTTGTTAGAGATATAAATCTATTTTTGGGATTTTGAAAATTTCCTTAGATTCTCTCACAGGCTTTTAGGTTCAATTTTTAGTCTTGTGGTTTTTTGTTATTGTTTTCGTGGTAGTTGGAGCAAAAGATTGATGCTGTTGCCCTCAGGATTCCTGTTATGCTGTCTTTCTCTTGGCTTTAACATTCATTGTTGTAGCAATCTAATGAATTCAGACAAATATATTACACAATCAATTGATTTGTGTTAAAATTCAATCTATACCCTTATATGCCGCTCAATGTCTTGTACTCTTTCACTCCTTATATGGTACTTAATTCTCTTGCATTCCTGCAATGTGAGATTCATTCATGTATCCAATATCCCCTTTCAAGTGCAACTAGGTCTAGCTTTCTCTGCCACTATTCCAACTTTCCAGATCGTTAAATTCTGGCCTTTCTCTACTAGTAGTCCAACTTTCTGGCTCTTTAAATTGAGTCTAGCTTTCTCTGCCACTATTCCAACTTTCTAGGTCTTTAAACTTTTGCCAAGGATTATCAACTGTTAAGCCTTTTGTCATTCTGATACCATGGAGCTTGTGAACACATAAATGGATCGAAAGTATGTAATACAAAATTAATTAGCTTATATTAAGACTCAATCTATTCCACTTATATGTCACTTTATTCTTGTTTATCCTTTTTAAGTGGAATTCGTTCAAATTTTCAGTGGTTAATATTTCTTGGCCCTTGAAACCGTGAATTAAATGAGTGCACCAGGTCTATAGGTACATTAACCGCTGAGAATTAAAGTTTTTTTGACTACTTAAAACAGACAATTTGCGCAGACTTAAAGACCTAAATTTGTAAGGTTCTTAATTTAGTTACTACAATAGCTATAGTTAACTCTAATGCATGCTGGAAGAAAATTGATAGGAGAATCAAAGTGAAGTAAATGCAGAGAATCAAGCTTATATTGAAACTAGAAGGTATGATTACAGAAATGAAAAACTAAAGCATAAGGTACAAAGTTAAACTAAAGCATAAGAAATTTTGGAAAAGAGAGAGATAAGGTTTGAATCTCATTGTTGTCGAATTTTATTGGAGATTCAAAATTTTTTATGCTTCTATTTGCTTCTTTTCACTGTTTGAATACCTTCCACTGAACTTTATCAATACTGGTTTGAAGAATAAATTCAGAAAAAGTTTCTTTTTCTTCCAATCATCAGCTTGCAAAAAATTTATTTTTGAATCAAATTAATTCAATCCAACCAATCTATCACAACCTACAAAATAAAATAAAATATATTTACTCATAGTGTCCCAAACTCACTTATGATTTACTCTTCTACTATCTTAAAAATGACGTCAAAGTTTTTGTTAGCGCCTATCTGTATTATCCTTGCAAATACTTTGACACAGACTTTACCAATGTTCAACTTGCCTCCCTCACCATAAACTACAGTGGCTAGAAGTTTGGCTACCTTGTCGGCCCAAATGATGAGTTTTCTATGGCAAATTTTAACCAAAGGCAACATTTCTATCTTGCATCGTGGCATGCAATAGGAGCTCATCGGAAAATGCATCTGGAGACAATACCTTTGCTAAACGATAAAGATAATGTTGAAATAAATGGTGTTGAATTAAACGAAGAATATGGTAAGTGGTTCCTTAATTGGGAAGGGCCTTCAAGATCTATAGAATTATGAAAAGAAACTCTTCGTGGTTGTTTGGTTTGGGTATTCAATTACAATTAAATTGTTTTGTGGAGAAGAATACCAATAAAAAAAGAGGATACAAATAAACCTCTCTTAAATGTTCAATATATATTGTTAAAGCAATATACATCTTTATGTACATATAGTACATGATATATTCATATGGAAAACTAAAATCACTCCACTAGCCAAGTAGTAAGGTAGTGTGCTATTCGATAAAGAAAACAAACTTTAGGAAAGAGGGAGCTAGCCTGGAAAGGAAATGAGTGGAGAGGCTAGCAATTCCAATTTCAACTTCCATTGGCTCATGTTGAACCTTAGGATAGAAGACTACTATAGACATACAATTATCTAATTTCTATATGCACATAGAACAATTATTTCATAAATTTGTGGGATATGATCATATGCCTTGATTAATGGATAGTTCCTTAGCTCACGTCAACAGTCCTCCTCAAGTTGGTGAGAATATATCAATTATACCTAACTTGTCAAGTGAGCTATGAAAATGTTTTTTAGATAATGTCTTTGTTAGAGTATTTGCCAACTAGTCTTGTGAAGTGATGAACAGAAAGCTGATTGTACTTTTGTTAAGATGATCTTGATGAAGTTATGATCAACCTTTACATGTTTAAATCTAATATGTTGGATTGGATAATTTGCAATTACTATGGTTGCCTTTTATCATGATACAACATCATAGGTTTTGGATGGTACAAACTGAGGTCTTACAGAATGCATTTTATCCATAGTAATTCAAAAACTCCGCGAGCCATTCCATGAAATTCTGCCTTTACACTTAATCTTGATATTACATTTTGCTTCTCACTTCTTTGATTGACCAAGTTTTTTCCAACAATATAAAGTACATAGAGGTAGATTTTTTATAGTTTGATCTCTAGCCCAATTTGCATCGACATAAACACTAATTTCTTAGTTTCCATTTCTAGCAAAAAAATAACCCTTTGCTTAGACCTTATTTTAAATATCTTAAGATTCGATGAATGACTTCCATGTGCTCTTTAATGAGTGCAATTGACTTATAATACTTATTGCATATGCAATGTTTGGTCTTGTATATAACAAGTAAATTAATCTTCCTACTATCCTTTGATATCTCTTTTTATTTGATAGAACTTGGTCTTCCTGAGTTGCTAATTTGTGGGTTATGTTTGTTAGGGTTTTAGCTAGTTTACAATTGAGCAAGCTCATTTGAACTAATAAATAAACATACTTTCAATGACATATAGATATACTTTCAGTTGACCTTGCAACTTTAATGCTTAAGAAGTATTTCAGATGACCAAGATCTTTAAGTTCAAATTCAACGACCAAGTGGTTTTGAAGTGCAACTATCTCACTTGAATAATTTGTTGTAACCATTATATCATCAACATATACAATAAGAGCAGTGACATTTTCAATTTTTTTCGTTTAATGAAGAAGTATGATTTGCATCATTTTGTTTATAATCAATCTTCTTTATGAAATTTGAAGCCTTTTAAACTATACTTAGGGTGATTGCTTTAGGCCATATAAAGCCTTTTTTAATTTGCATACTTTGTCATTATGGTTCATTCTTAGGGAAGGATCCATGTTGACTTCTTCTTTTAAATTGCCATTAAGAAATGCATTTTTGACATTAAATTGTCATAAGGGTCAATTTAGAATTGTTGCTGTTAAAAAAAAGAATTTGAATGATGTTTATTTTTGCTAAAGAGCAAATATATCTCCATAATTGATTCTATAAATTTGGGTATAGCCTTTCACAACTAGTCTCACCTTAGAGTGATCAATACTTCGATTAGGATTGAGCTTGACTGTGAATATTCACTTGCATTCTACAATTTTCTTCCCTTTAGGCAATGATACTAACTCCTACATATGAGTTTTTTTTTTTATAATGATTCCATTTCATCATTCATCACTTTCTTCCATTTAGGGTTTGTTAAAACATCTTGCACATTACTAGAAATAGATATAGTAGACAATTGATTTACAATAAATGCATATGAACTTGAAACATGTTGGGAAAAGTTATAATTACTTATGGGATATTTGGTTTTAGGCACAAAGTTAGGAATATATCATTGTTTGGAAATTCCTCTATTTATTCTAAGAGGGTATCTTAATTTAACATTAGAAGGACCTAAAGGAGATGAAGTTACCTCAGGAGATAAATTTGGTATTTTTATGGCTTTTGGTGACAACTAGGAAATTGTTCTATCTTGATTTTCATAGATCATCACAAGAGGCAATTGGTTGCCCTATTTCAAATTTAGACAAGTCTTTTAATTATAGTTATTCACTTGATTATTCAATCATTTGTTTAGTTTCAAGTTTAGGTAAGACACTTGGTTAAGCATTATGGATAATTCTGACTTAGCTAGTGTCCTAAATGTTATATTTGTAAAAGTTTTGTGTTTTCTCCTATTGAAGAGAGCACTTAGGACCATCATAGTATGAGATATCTTTATAAAGTCTTTTATATCGAGTGACATATATCTTCTTAGTATGAGAATCATAACGACAGTATCCCTTTATCATATTTGTATACCCAATAAATATACACCAGATTGCATATGGATCAAATTTTCTATTGGATTGATGAACAAAGGATGTGCAACTAAGTACTCTTAGTTCAAGATTTGGAATATTTAGTGCTGACACAAGTTCCTAAAGTTTTTCATATAGGGTTTGAATACCAAGAATTTAGGATGAAGTTCGGTTAATAAGATATGCAACATATTGATTGCTTCTTCTCAATATATGTAAGGTACATTTATGCCAAACAAGGATGCTTAGGAAACCTCCAATATTTATCAATTTTTTCATCTGTAAGGCCATTTGATTGTGTTGTCCCTATATATAAAGTTTGGTGATGGATGCCATATTTTAGAAAAACTCTTGAAGATTAGTGCTTACATATTCTTCAACACTATCAGATAAAAAGACTCTAATTTTACATTGATATTGAGTGGCCACTATACAATACAAATCTTGGAAATCTTAATAAACATCTCCTTTATTTTGGAGAAGAGATATCCAAGTCATGCGAGTACATTCATTAATAAATGTCACAAAGTAATAAGCACTAAAACAAATAAGAATTTTGGTAGGTCCCCACACAATATAGTGAATTGCCATAATTCAAGCCTATTGTGCCAACAAAGCATGTCCTTAACTACTGCAATCTGATTCAACCGCACAACCCATATTTTTAACCTTGAACATTGGTAACCGTTGATAACCACCTCGCATATGTGTGTGCATGACTACCTTCCTTGCATGCACCATATCCACATACGTATGTCAACTAACTTACTCATTTAGTGTGGCTACTTGGCCATTTGCCAATGCTAGCCAACTGCCCAAACTATGCCTAAGCCGTACCAAGCCACTTAGGCCTTTGATAGCCCACCTAAGCTACCTCATGCCACTGTTTGCCTTGCTAATCTACAAGTCCTTCTTGGCCTGGCTCTAATGACTAGTGTGCCATACTCTTGGATAAGTTTTATAACCAATTTTTAGTAGCCAAGCTTACCTCCCTCAAACCTGTGCCATGCAGCCTAGCTTGCTATATAAGTTTTGCCATTGTTGCTTTGACATGCCTACCTCCATATGCCAACCTTTACTTGGCTTGCTAGGAGCAATGCTCATCCTAGCAAGCAAGCCCTACGTCAAAGAGTTAGGGGTCTAATAAATCATCCTCACCTCTTAAATTTGATGCCCTCATTAAACCAACTTCTGAGTCTACGTCCAAGTCACATTCAACCTCATTCCTTGCATGGATATTCCTCATTGCATGTTGTGCCACTAGCCTTTATAAGTCTACCATACTTCATTCTTTAATAAGACATTCTTGATTGAAATTATGAGTTAAAAATCTAGGATTTCCCTCCTTTTGTCCAAAAGTATTATGTGGTTCCTTAACTAAAAGAAATTTTGGAATTATGATGTCCATAAATTCCCCAAAGTTAGATGCAATGTCTTGAACTTCATCATGCTTTAGTTCTTATGGAAATGGTAAAAAAGGAATATAATAGGCTTGAAATTTGGCCCTATGAAGTTGGGGGTGTCAACTTACATTAGGATAAGGTTTGGGCAGAATTTGTGCCTATATCTTGTTGCCTCTTATTGCATTTATTTCTTTGAATTATTATTTGTTCAAACCTCCATTGTTGAACAAAGCTTGTGGGTGTTAGCAGGCTGAGTCAATTACGAGACTTGATTGCCGCATAGGGGCTATTTGTGGGACTTGAAAATTAGAAAGGCAGGTTGATGTGGTTGAAGCATATGGGTTCTGTTTGTGATTATGTGAAGGACTTTTGTTCTTTGTTGCTAGAAATTAGAGGCTTGTCTGAGGAAGATTTATTATATAACTTCCTTTTTTATTTAAAACCATAGGCACAAGTGGAGCTTAAAAGGTGGCAGGTGAATGACCTCCCTAATTTTATTGCTGTGGTAAATGTCTTGGTTGATTTTAGCAGGTCTAAGAAAGGTAATGTTGGTTCTTTACAATCTAAGGGGAATGATGCAAAGAATAAGGGAAAGGGGAAGCAAGGCCTCGATGATACACAAGTTGGTTCCCAAATGGGTCTATAAAGCATCTTGAAGAGAAGTCAAGGTTATTTTATATATAATGGTCCACATAGGGCTCGGGAATGCCTAAAGAGAGGACAAATTAATGCTCTATTGATTGAGGAAAAACCTATAGCGGAGGAAGAGGCCAAAGGACAAAAAGCAATGACACTTCTTAGAAGTTTGTAAATCAATTATAAACTTATTGATAGTGATTTTAATAATTTGTCTTTAGTAACAACTTTGGTTAGTAAATGGAATGCAGCAAAAGCAAATTTGATGCACGTGATTGTGAAAATAAATGGCATAACTATGATGGCAATGGTTGACACCGGCTTAACTAGCACATTCATAAGTGAGGGGCTAGTGCAGCTCTTTGGATTGAAAATGTATAGGTTTCAAAGTTATGTTAAGGTTGTAAGTTGAAAGTTGAAAGTTATGGTTAGGGTAGTCCATGATGCAAACTTAAGGATTGATAACTTAGACTATAAGGCGTAATTGCTTGTGATGCCTCTTGATGATTTTGAGATGATTATTGACATTAATTTTTGTAGGGAATTGAAAGTGGTGCCAATTCTACACCTTGATGGATTGATGGTGATCAATAGTGTGAAACAAACATTCATTCCATGTATCTATCCTTATAGCAAAAGGAGGACACATGAGGAGGCAAAATGCTCATCAAACGCAAGTCCCATCTGCGTTTAAAGTGACTAGGATGGGCGTTACTCGTAGCAAGCTTAGCAAAGAAAGGCATGTGGAGGCAAGCATATCAAAGCAATAGTAAAGGGAACATAGGCAGTAAGCTAGGTTGCCTAACACAGGTTTGAGGGAGGTAGGCTTGGTAGCTAAAATTTGATGGCAAAACTTGTCTAAAGGTGTGGCACATTGGTCCTTGGAGCAAAGTCGGGGCAGACTTACATATGGGCAAGGCAAATAATGACATGACATATCTTGGAGGGTCTGTCAAAGGCCTAGGTGGTTTGGGGCAGCTTGGGTATAGTTCAGCTAGTTAACTAGCATTGACAGGTAGTCAAATAGTCACAATAAGTGAGTAGGTTAGCTGGAAACATTGGTGGTTGTGGTGCATGCAAAGCAAGCTGACATACATATATATGCTAGGTAGGTATTGGCAATTACCAATGTTTGAGGCTAAAAATGTGGGATGTGTGGCTGAATCAGATTATGGTAATTGAGGGCATGCTTTATTGGCATAATAGGCTTAAAATTTGGCCCTAGGTAATTGGGGGTGTCAATTACACATTAGGCTAAGTTTTGGGCAGAAAACTACCTTGTAACTCCTAAGTAAATTGCTCATGTAATGACCTTAAAGGTTAGTTGGTACTTGGATGAAAAGGTGTAATTCCACAAGTGCTAAAAGGGGGAGTGAATTAAATTTTTAAGAAATATGGGTAATTTTCATTTTTCACACAAGAGCAACCAAAAATAGAGTGTGAGCTAAATTAAATAAAGGATGAGAGTAAGAATAACACCAAAAATTAATAGAGGTTCAACCCTTAAAGCCTATTCCTCTCCTCAACTACTTATTGAGTGTTTTAATCCATTATTAATCTACTTCTAGGTGTAGATTAAATGCTTACAAGCTTAACCAAGCTACTAAAGTGTTTTCCCAATGATCACACTCAACCTAAGTGTTTTGATCAAGACTTACACTCTAACCTAATTTACTAAAAATAAACCTCTTAGCTTACAAGTATTTAAAACCCTAATCCAACTTACTCAAACCCATAATTGAGCTACTGAATGAAGGAATCAGACACTTACCAACCCACACTCAAGAACACTCTAGAGATAAATAAAGATTACAAGAATTAAAGATGAAAGCTTGGGTGGTTGGAAAATTGAATACAAGATTAATTGCACCATATTGCTTTAAATATGTTTTTTCAACTTCATTAAAAATCTCCAATTGAAATTTGACTTGTATTTATATCCTTATGGAGAGAAATAGCTGTTGGGTGATCATTTAATGCAAATAGAGCCATTTAAAATCGTGTAAAAGAGCTTATGTACGTGCATCATGATCATAATTCTAGAGGTGCCAAGAAGATTTGAATTTTCTTGCTTTCATGATCATAACTATGGTAGTGACAATGGTTATGACAAATCTCTGCCAATTTTTGGATTTTTTGTCATGATCATAATTTTGCCTCATGATCATAACACTGGTGGTGATGATGGTTGTGACAGCTCTCATGACCTTTTTGAATTTTGCAATTTGGAACTTCATAATTTTGCTTGAAAATTTTTTCTAATGATTGAGATTTGCTTATGACCACTTATGATGAAGATTCCTATTGAATTTTATCAATTATAACTTTGAATCTTGATAAAATCCAACCTCCCATTTTACTATCATTTCATGATCATGATGAGTTCGTCATGACTCATAATAGAAAACTGCAGACTTAAAAAATAAATATATTGACCCTTCATTGCTTAAGTCCGGACTTGAATTTTGTAATATTAATTAACTTGAATATAAACACTTAACACATGGATTAAATATGATTTTACTTAATTACTTGTGACCATAAAAAAATGTTATTTTAGCCCTCAAGGTATAACAATCTGCCCCTTTTTTATAGTAACAAATAATTATGTAAAATTAAGCTAAAATTGGAAGGAAATACTCCCCCATAAAATAAGCCTAAAATTAAACTAGCAAAAAAGATCATTCAACAAGTCCATTTTGCATATTTGAGCAACAAAGCAATGAATTAATAGTTGAAATATATAAATAAAACAATATCATGATTAAGTAGTTTTAGTCTCAACTTATGATGGTTTAGAAAAAAAATCATTCGAGATAAATATATCAAAAAATTAAAGACATAAATAGATTATGGTTTCAGAGTCATGATAGTGAGTAAAAATTTTAACCTATGACAGGAGCATAGATCAAACGGTGACACAATCACAGTCATGGTCATGTTTTGAAAAGCATATTCTATGATTTTAACAATCACAAAAGAAGCATAACCAAAAGCATTTTTGATAATCTAACAAACATTGCTAACACACATAGAATGACTAAACTAAGTCAATATCCAAACATAACAATTTGGGACAACATCATGGTTACAACCATGACAAAAAACAAATCCTATGTGAATAATTTTATGACAAACATAGCAATAAAAATTTTGACATTGTACTTAGCGACAATAATATCAGAAATACAACATAGATAACTAAAAATTTATCCATGTCAAAGTTAGCCCACTGTAACCAACAAGAAACTTTCCACCAAGGTAGTGCCCAACCAATTTTACACTTATGCAATCCACAAAAAACAACACTATGAAGTTAAACACCAAAAAAAAAAAAAATTTCAACCAATATCCATAACCTTGATCATCAACTAACAATAATGTAAAAATATCAAATTTCCAATGATAATGTTTTCATTTAAAATAAACAATATAATCCAATATTTCCAATAAAATAATATAAAAAAAAATCAAATTCTTAACAATAATGTTTTTAGTTAAAATAAATAACATAATCCAATATTTCCAACAACATAAACCATAATCACATAATCAGTCAAGGCATAATGCCAAAAATAGTGAGCCTAATTTTGCATATTTCTCCCATTTTGTTACTGTTAAAAAAGGCTAAATAAGGGGGGAAAGAACACTGTGCATAGTAGGCAACAAACTAAACCAAAAAGTAAATATATCCTAAAAAATAATAGGCATCAACCATAGCAAGTTCTAAATAAAAGAGTCAAAAGGATTAAAGCAAAAACAAGTTCTTAAAAACAATTAGGGAGAAGCAAAAAGGTGATCCCTCAGATATGCCACATCAATTGTAATGGTGTCAAGTTTGATATCAATAACCCAAAGCCGAGATTCAAGGGCAGCGATGGAGGTTTGAACAATAACAAATTGACGATCTAAGTGCACTTGAAGACGATTCAACAGAGATTTGAAGGGAATGCTTGGATTAGTTTCTTTATTCGCTGCAAGGATCTGAACTCTGGACTGTTTCTTTAAAGTGGATGGCACTTCACCTTCAATCTATTTATGAAATTCCAAAGAATTAGTGTCATGCCAAACCATTTTTCCTTCTTTGTCCATTTCTCTTAAATAGGCAAGACCATTCATAATGAATTTCTTGACAGCAAAGACATGAGCCCAACTTCCTAGGTTAAGCTTGTCATTTACTTGAATGGCAATAGCATGAGGTCCATTGTGATCATCATCTAGTAGCTTCAAATACCTTACGATTAGAGTTATGTAGCCACCAACATAGATTTTTCTAGATTTTACAGTGGCTATGCTCTATAATTGCTTTATAAAGAATTTGGCTAGGGCTACATCTTTTCCTTTCTCTCCACACCAAATCATAAAAAGTTCAAGCTATCGAACATTATTGTGGCTTTCTCCTCTAGCCATTACAAAATAGGAGATGAACTGGTGTAGATATTTATGCATAAATGAAGTTAGGCTAGAGTCTCTAGCAATATCCAGGGTAGAAATTTACTGCTGCCTATCAATTTCTTCCAGGTATTGTGTTCATTAAATAATGGTTCATCCTTATAGGCATAATGACCTAAGGTTGGTAGTTTGAGTGCCTCTCCCAGTTGGTCAAGGGTAAGGGTTTTGGCTTCATCATTTAGGGTGAAGGATAAGGTTTGATCTTTTCTTAGTTCCAAAGTTGATAGGAACTCAAGGGTAAAGGTAGGGGAGGTGGATTTATGGAGTTAAACAAATTCAGTGAGTTTTAGCTTTGTGAGAAGCTCTCTCATTTCATTTGCACAACCCAATTCATGCAAACACTCCCAATTAAACATATGGATTGAATGAATAGGATGAGTTTTGAGGATTTTGTACCTATCCTTTTACTTTTTGGTTTGAAGTGTAGAAAGCACGGGATCATGTAAGCCCCTTTTTCTGACAATCTTCATATTGGTTCTCTTTCTTGTTGGCTAGAGGAGGTTGGAAATGGTGATAAATTCATGTGATGACAAGGAGGGGATCGATTCAAGTGGGGACAGATGGAGAGAGAGAGAAAAGTAAATTGATTAAATTTAGGATCATAAAGGATGAGAAAGTGATAGGGATGTGAGATTAGGGTAAAATCGAGAGGAAGAAAGTGAAGGAGTTAGGGTAAAAAGAAATTAGGTCAAAAGGGAGGAGAAGGGTGGTGGCATTAAAGGAAAAGGATAAACAATTAGGGTAATGAGAATGATATTTTAAATACCCTTCCTCATTAACCCTAGATTCATCATGAGTTATGATAAGAGAATCATGATCATGATGGAAATTTTTTACAAAACAGTTAAAATAAATTTTTTATCATAATGATGACATTAAGGATTATGACTATAACAATACTGATCATAACTGAATTTTATTATGGCAAAATCAAAGGTATGGATTAACAAGAACATTGTAAAAAAAATGCATTGATGGTTGGTATCAAATGTGTATAAATCATTTGATAGGGAAAATTTTATTCACCTAAAATAAAATTTAGGAGACAAGGAATGAATTTTCCAAAAAAAAAAAAGAAACTCTTATTGCTAATGACAACAATGGCATAATAATAGCTTAAATTCAAAATTTTCGACAATCAAAATTTTAAAACTTTCGTTGAGCCTCTTTAAGCATATTTAGGACCAATTCAATTTTGTAAAAAAAAAAAAAAAAGAACATATTAAATTGATCACTCAAGGTTCAATCAATTAATCATAATGTCATAAACAACCATATATCACAAAGTATTTTTATCTAACATGTCAATTTCTCTCTTAATGAAATTCATTCTTTCTTTGTAAAGAGGTTTAGTAAAAATATCAGTAAGTTGGTTTGTTGTATTAATAAATTCCAATACAACACCACCTTTTTGCACATGATCACACAAGAAATGGTGCCTAATGTCAATGTGTTTAGTCCTAGAGTGTTGAATTAGATTCTTGGACAAATTTATCGCAGTAGTGTTGTCACATTTTATTGGAATATGATCAATAACCAATCCAAAGTCTATGAATTATTGTTTAATCCATATGACTTGAGCACAACAACAATCGATGGCAATATACTCCATTTTGGCGATAGACAATGCAACTAAATTTTGTTTCTTGCTAAACCAAGAAACAAAGGAATTTCTTAGAAACCAGCAAGTACTAAAGGTACTTTTTCCATCTAGGATATTCCCAGCATAGTCCACATCCGAATATGAAATAAGATCAATGATGCATTTCTAGGATACCAAAGTCCTAGATGAGATGTACCAACAAGATGCTTCAAAATCCTTTTAATCGCATTCAAATGTGACTTTTTAGGATAAGATTGAAAATGAGCGCACATACACAAGTCAAACATAATATCAGGCTTACTTGCGGTAAGATAAAGAAGACTACCAATCATACCTCGATATTTCTTTTCATTAATGTTCTTACCATTTTCATCTTTGTCATGTTTGATGGTGGTGCACATAGGAGTCTTACTAACTTTTGGCCCATTCATTCCAAATCTCTTGAGGAAGTATTTAGTGTACTTTATTTGATTGATGAAGATTCCACTTGTGTATTGTTTTATTTGCAATCCAAGGAAGAATTTAAGTTCTCCTATCATGCTCATTTGAAATTGACTCTTCATGCACTTAGAGAATTCTTTACATAAAAGTTCATTAGTAGTATCAAATATAATATCATCCACATATATTTGCATAATAATAATGTTATCTTTATGCTTTTTGATGAAAAGTGTGGTGTCAACTCTACCTTTAGAAAAATTATTTTTTAAAAGAAATGTACTTAACCTCTCATTCCAAGCTCTTGGAGCTGATTTTAAACCATACAAGGCCTTTGACAATTTAAATACATGATTAGGAAGGTTATGTTGCTCAGAACTTTGAGGTTGTTCAATATAGACTTTTTGTCACGATCGAACCCGAGGGCACATGACCGGCATTAGGGAATGGGTAGGCATAAGGCCCCCGAAACCCATAGTAAGCCTTAAAGAAAAGAAAAATAACACTTTCAAATTTAAAAATTTATTTCATGAAAGAACACATTATCAAACTAATTTTTTCAAAAAAATAAACATAAACATAAAATATTCTCCATCATCAAATATCATAAATCAATCTTAAAACATTATATATAAGCGTGGTTCATTAAAATGCAATACATAAGTATATTAAGTTTTACAACTCATAGCACAAACACTACTGTACTATTCTAGAGTTACTACTACAATACAGCTCATAATGACCTACATACTATAGTCGGTGATGAAGAAATCCGGCGTAGAGGCAGTCTGAGGTCGAACTCCCAAGCTCCTGAAAAAAATAGATTGAGGGGAATCAGACCTCACTGAGTAAGTTAATAAAAAGAGTTGTATGGTTGAAAACCGTATACATATAGTGAAGATAATTTATATCACATATATATAACTTTAAAAAAAAAATCTCAGTAGAACCTTAAACCCAAATTTCTAAATGGTCAACTGGGCCCACTTAATTCACATAGACTACCGGTCCTCGAGAGCAAAGGCATCAGCTGAGGCACCAAGCTGCAGTCATTTACTTAATTTAAATATATGGCACTGGTGGTCCCCGAGAGCTAAGGCATCCACTAAGGCACCAATCCCAATCCATTATTAACTTTCTAATCACTGGCGATCCCCAAGAGTAAAGGCTTCCACCAAGGCACTCGTCCCAATTTATATCCTTAAATCATACATACATTGGATCCATCTCTTAATCTCTACCTATGCACACGGTCCTAGTGAAACCCATCAGGTAGCCTGTTCTACCAAAATTTTTCAAAAACTAATTTTAAATAAATAATATGCACTTAAATATTAAATAGCAACATTTAAATTAAATAAATCATATAATAAATACTAAAATTATGAGCACACACATCTTTAATTAAAACACATGCACAGAGCAATTTATCAACTTACAGGATGAGCAAGAAGGTTGACGACCGTGCGTCTACCTCGATCCAAAAGCTCTTGCTCCGGTACTTTCTAGAAAAAAAATAGACATATTTTTAAAACACGTCTATGGAATTAAAATTGAAAATCGACAGAAATAGCAAAATTCTAGATTGACTCGAGGAAGACCGGATAAGACTCGATAAATAGGAAAAAACCCTAATTAACGGTAGGAATTTACGGAAGATGTCACATTTTACAAGAAAATCTACCAAAATTTCGGCAAAGTCTCCTCTGTAAAATGGACATCTCTCTACCATAGGTAGAGCCATTCCTGCACAGAAAACACACTTCTAAAAATTCGCACACAATCTACACTCAGGTCGGCTCTCCAACATAGTATTAACCCGATCGAGTTCACAACTCAACAAAACATCACAACTTAATTCTAACTAATAAAATTCGTGAAAATATTACTTTCATAAGTCAACATTAAAATCATAATTAAAATATAACATAGCACTTAATTAAATTTAATTAGACATAAATATATAAAAAACCCATAATTTCCAATAATATACATTATTCTTAAAATACGCATATATAATCCATAATTAATATAACTATCAACAAATACTTTAATTAAAACCATTATACCAAATATGTTAAATATAACTATATATATATATATATTTTTTACCAAAATAATATATTATACATATATATGTAATATTTGGAAACAATATTCAAAATTAACATTACTTAATTAAAAATACCAATTAATTTATAAAAATCCTCTAAACCTCTTAAATATTAATAAAACCAACTAAAATATTTATTTAACAATAATTAGCATAAAATTACATATTTATCCATATAATAGAAAAATACACATAGTATATCCATATTACTCAAAAATTCTATAAATACATAAAAATTATTTTCTCAACATAAAATTTCTTAATATTAATAAAAACATATAATTAACTAATAATTTCTTCCAAAATATAAATTTAACCTAATTATCCACATTTGACATAAACTTAAAATAATTATAAAAATATTATAAAAATCACAAAAACTATAAATTAAGTTCTAAAATTTATAACATTTAATGATAATACCAATTATCACAATTTCATAATTTTGGAAGTTAATAAAATATTAATAAAATATCCAAAATCCACGAAATTCACAATTAACACAATAATTTTCTATAATCTTAAATAAAATCAACATACTAAAAATAAATAACAATAATTACTCCAATTTACTAATTAAACTCAAATAAAATAAAATAAAATAAAATTCTGTAAAATAAAAAAAATCAAAATAATTTATTAAAATTAGATTTAAATAACTAACTAGCATAATTAATCAATTAACTTGGGATAATTAAAGTTTAACACCTAAATCAACCTAAACAACTTGAAAACGACTTAAAAACAACTCAGAGCAACAAGCTGTCTACCTCAATTTTCGTCGTCGAAAATGGTTGTAGCGTTGAGGTAAGGTGTCGACCGTCGCTTGAGGAGGCAATGTAGGTGGAGGGAGCAATGGACGACGTCGATTTGGTTTTGATAGGGACGAAGAAGCTTGAACCGAGAGAGAGAGAGATGCTGGAGGGAAGAAGAGAGGAAAGGGAAGGCAGCCAAGGGGGGAGGAGATGCCGGAGAAGGTTGGCGGTCCGGCAGAAGGCCGGGAGGTATAGTGAGGGTGGTGGTCCGACAGAGAGAGGAAGGGGATGATGTGTGTGTTGGTGTTTTGGATGTTTACATTCATATATATATATATATATATATATATATATATATATATATATATATATATATATATATATATATATGCACACACTATGATAATAAACATATATTTAATATAAACCCTAATAATATATATATTACATATAATAGGCTTGAAAATAATAAGGGTAATATAGAATAAATCATACTTATAAAATAGTTATATAATATTTAATATTATAGAAAATATAATTCCTTAAATAATAATAACATAACCCTAACATAATAAAATAGCTAGATAATTAACAATTATATAATATAATTTAAAATTATTTATTAATACTGCAAATTCGATAATTACTTTATTTAAATTAAAATATAGGGTATTACACTTTTTCCCCAATAAAACTATTAAAAAAAGCACTTTTTACATCCATTTGGAAAATTTTGAAATTCATGTATGATGCATATGCAAAGAGCATCCTAATTGCTTCTAATCTAGTAATCGGAGCAAATGTTTCATCATAGTCTATACCCTCTTCTTGGTTATAGCCTTTAGCCACTAACCAAGCCTTATTCCTAGTAATTGCACCTAGTTCATCAAGTTTGTTTCTAAAAACCCACTTGGTGCCAATTATAGGATAATTTTGGGGTCTAAGGACTAAAGTCCACACTTGATTCCTCTCAAATTGATTAAGTTCCTCTTTCATAGCGAGAACCCAACTTTTATCATTTAAGGCCTCATTAATATTCCTCGGCTCAATTTAAGAGATAAAGGCAAGATTATTTAAGTATCTAAGAGAGTGTCTAGTAGTTACCCCTTTTGATGGCACACCAATGATTAAGTCCTTAAAGTGATCTTTCTTGAAGTGCCATTCTTTTGGTAAGTCTTTATGAATATGTAAAGTTATGGGGGTCACTTGTTCCTCTATAATTTCTTCCTTTTGAGCATCTATGACATTTTGTGAATTCTCAATTGGAGGGGAAGCATCATGATTATTCTCCATAGCTCCTTGTTGTTGGTTTAACTCATCAAGACCACCTATATCATCATCATTAACAACAACAACCGTTCTTGGCTCAAATGGATTAGTCTCATAAAAAAGTATGTGCATAGACTCTTCTACTACTAATGTTCTTTTATTGAAAACCTGATATGACTTGCTAGTAATTGTATAGCCAAAGAAGACTCCTTTATCGGTTTTAGCATCAATTTTTCCAAGGTTGTCCTTGGTATTTAATATGTAGCATTTGCACCCAAATACCTTTAGATATAAAATTTTAGGCTTTCTCTCATTCCATAATTCATAAGGAGTTTTATTTAAAATAGGTTTAATAAAAAATCTATTTGAAAGATACCAAGTGGTGTTGAGGGCTTCAACCCAAAAGTATTTAGGTAAATTGTACTAATTGAGCATTGTCCTTACCATCTCAACTAAGACTTTATTTTGCCTTTTAATAACCCCATTTTGTTGAGGTGTTCTAGGAGAAGAAATTTTATGAGAAATTCCTATTTCATTGCAAAAAATTTTGAGGTGCTCATTTTAAAATTCTTTTCCATGATCACTTCTTAGAGAAGAAATTTTAAAACCCTTTTCATTTGGAATTCTTTTTGCAAGTCTTTTAAATGCATCAAAGCTTTCATCCTTATTAGTAAGAAAGAGTACCCAATTAAATCTAGAGTAGTCTTTGATGATGACATATGCATAATGCTTGCCACCTAGGCTTGCAACTCTACAAGGACCAAATAAATCCATATGCAATAGTTGAAGAGGTTAAGTAGAAGTTACCTTGTTTTTGGCTTTAAAAGAACTTTTCACTTACTTACCCCATTTGGCATGCTCCACATACTTTATCTTTTTGAAATTTTACTTTGGGTAGGCCAATGACATGATCACCTTTGCTTAGATCCCCAATGAGCTCCATGCTAGCATGACCAAGTCTTTTATGCCACATCCCAGTGTCATCCTTAATAGTAATAAAACACTTTACACCTTGGTTAGTCAAAGAGCTTAAATTAATAGTATAAACATTGTTAACTCTTTCACCCTTAAAAATGACTTTGTTCTCTTCCATATGAGTAACAAAGCATTCCTTAGGTTCAAAAGTCACTCTATTTCCTTTATCACATAATTGACTAACACTAAGTAGGTTACGCTTTAAGCCATCAACTAAAAGGACATCTTCAATGTAAGTAGAGTCTTTCATACCAATTTGACCAATGCCAACAATCTTACCTTAGCATTATCACCAAATGTAACTTTACCTCACTTCTTCATTTCCAAATATGTAAAGAGGTTCGCTTTCCCGGTCATCTACCTTGAATATCCACTACCTAGATACCACTTTTCTTTGCATGTTGTGGATTCCAAGCACACTTACAAGAATATATTTCATCTCGCTTTAGGTACCCAAATATATTTGGTCCTTGGGGATTAGCATTGAAAGATTCATCACTTGAGTAACTCAAATGAGTCTTTCTTATATAACATATAGAATTTTTGTGTCCCATCACACCGCAATAATGACATATAACATTTGGTGCATGATCCTTCATTTTAAAGCTATGAAAATCATGAGAAAGAGCATGATTGAATCTCCTAGGCTTAGGTCCTTTTGAGCTTTTTGCTCTAATGCTGTTAGTCTTATAACCATTAGACCTTTTAGGTCCATCGGTTTTAAGATTGAGTGTAATATCCCGAGTTTTTAAATAATTTTAAACTACATCGGGATATGCAATGTTAATAATAATAATAATAATAATAATATATATATATATATATATATATATATATATATATATATATATATATATATATATATATATATATAAAGTTATCAAAATTACGTTAAATGCCATCACCCCTAACCTTCTTCCTCGATGCCCTTCTCCTCACCATCCCACTGAAAATCCCATTCCCCTCCATTCAGTGTGTCTGTTAGTGTGCCGCCGCCTTCCCCAGCTGCTCCGCCACCCTCTTCCACCCTCTCTGGCACTGGTGAACGCTGCTAAACCCGAGAAGCTGAAAATTGATCCTAACTCCGATCGACGTGTTTCCAGCCACTGTTTTGAGCCCCATCAGTCTCTATCTCTTCCTTGAGCTCTGATGATTGCATTTCCAAGCTTTGTTTCAGTTGAAATGGTCTAGATTTCCTTAGGTTTTGATTTTTCATTTTCGACCATTTAGGGTTTTTGATTTTTTTTGAGCTTCAATTTGGTTGATTCATGTAAACTTCCTTCACAAAAATTGATCCTAGTAGCTTAATCTAGCTCTGTGAATTTTTGGAAATTATTTTGATTTTTGTGAATTTTTGATTATTTTATTAATATTTTATAATTTTTGAAAATTAATTAATTAAATTATGAAATTGTGTTTTATGGTGTTTATAGGTGTTAAAATGAATTTTAGAAATTTATTTGTAATTTTTGTGAATTTTATATAATTATTTTGAATTTATTTAGTTTATGTAATTTTTGGAAAATTAGGTTAATTATGTGTTTTATTGAAATTAATTGATTAATTGAGTATATTTATTGATATTATTGATATTATTGAAATTATTGAATTATATGTTGAGAAATTTAATTTTGAGTAGTTATACTGTTTTTGGTGAATTTTTTATTAATTTTAGGGAATTTACATAACTAGGGGTATTTTGGTAATTTGGCACTAAATTGGCTAAAAATATAATTAAATTGGTTTTACTAGTTATTTGAGGTATAAAAATAATTTCTACAAATTATTTAGTATTTTTAACTAATTAAAATTATTTTTTGTAAATTATTTTCAAATTATATATAATATACTATTTTTCTAAATAAATGGGTTTTTATCGATTTTTGATATGTTTTAGGGTTAATTATGTAATTTGGATTTATAAAATTTATTTGGTCAATATTTATGAATTTATTGAGAATTACCAATTTTTAATAATATTTTATTAAAATTAGGGTTTTTATACGTTTATCGGTAAAATAATTATTTTTAGCATTCAAATACCTAATTTGCTATATTTTGAGTATTGAAGGGCATTTTTGGTATTTTCATGTGTTTTGTAATTATTTTCGTGAATTGTGAACCCCAATCGGTAGAATTGTAGTTTGGAGTTTGACCGAGGGATTGTGAACTGTGTTTATTCTTGATATGTGTTTCTTTACAGGGTCGGCTCTACTCTTTGAGTAGAGAGATGTCCGTTTTACAGGAGAAGTTTTACTGGATTTTCGGTAGAATTCTTATAAAACATGATGTCCGATCGAATTCTTATTCTAATTCTGTATTTAAGATTCTAGATCGAGTCTTTAGAATTTTGATAGATTTATTCTAATGTCGTGTTGTTATTTATTTGTTTAGTTGCACCGAGACCGAGGCCTAATAGACCAGGCCCATTGGACCTGTCTCGTGGAGCGCAATAACAGTGAGTTGTTATTTTATATATACGTGTTTTAGGATGCATGATTTTAGAAATGTGTGATTTATTTTAGTAAATTATGCATAAATGATTTAATTATTGCTTTGGTTTATTTTTGGTTTTTGATTGGTATATTTTTGGTATATTTTAAATTATATGCATGTTTTATTATGATTTTATGCTTAAAATGTTTTAAAGTATATTTATAGTTTATTTTGTAAATAAACTGAATTTATTTGACGTATATATATTCAAAATATACTTGGTTTATTTTTGGTATATTTCTAGTATATATATGGTTTATGTTGCTATTTTATTTAATATCATGCATCATTTGTTTTATGAATGTATGTTTTATATAAAAATGAAGGATATCAATAGAACGTGCTACCTAGTGGGTAGCACTAGGACCAAGTACGTACCGGTATGCCGATAGCATTTAGGCTTTATTACTAACCTATTTGTGGATTATGATTGGGTTGATTTATTTGATGTGAGATGTGATTTGGGATTGTGATTGCTGGAGCTCGGTTGACCAAGTGTCTCGGGGCCAGTCTACTGTCCAAATGGAACAAGTGAATATATTTGGAATAAGTGAGCCTGTATGGCTAGAGTGTTGTCTAACACTGTTTAAGGTTGTGATTTTCTAGGGTTTTATTTGATCCTTCATATACAGATGTATTTCTTAATATTTATATAAAATGATTTTATTGCATCTGTGTGATTTTTCCTATATATATATATATATATATATATATATATATATATATATATTATATACTATTGAATGTGTGCATTTGTCATTTAGCTATGCATGTATATATATTATAACAATTCACTCAGTGAGGTCCGACTCCCCTCCGTTGACTATTTTATAGGAGAGTTTACATCTTCAGACCTCAGTAGCAGACTCATACGCCAGATTTCTTCCACCTCGACTTCACTATGTAATCTGCTTACTTGATGTTATTTTATAATCTAAACACTGTGGTAGTTGTAATCAATTGTGAGATTTATGTATCATGTTTATATGAGATATGTATTTTAAAGATTTGAACTGGGAGTTGTATTAAAAGATTATTTATATAAGAGATGAGTTTGTTTATTTAAATCTATTGGCGGATTATTATTTTATTTTATTTATGAATTTTATTTTCGTTGTGAGTTATTTTATTTATATTATATTATTGCATGTTTTATTTTATTTTAAGGCTTGTTACAGGTTTCAGATTCGAAAGAATTCCCATTCTTTAGCACCGATCATGGCCCCTATTTTGGGTCTTGACAAAGTTGGTATCAGAGCGGAGTTCTGTGTCAGGGCTTTAGTTAAGTGAGTTGTGGCCCTAGTTTTCAATTTTGTGTTTTCTTTGAAACTACTGCAGTGAATTAGGTTTGAGTATGTCTTGATGAGTATTCCTTGCTTTAGTTTTCTGCATTGTTTGTTTTTTCTAAATCATTCTGTTTGTCTTTTCAGAATGAGGAGGCGAGCATGTGTCACTCCATCGATCGTTGAGGCCAAAGATGATGAGTCCTTTCAGGATGAGGTTTTACCTCCTGAGCAACCAGTTAGACATAGAGGTCGTGGCAGAGGTAGACCTTGAGGAACGACAGGTCGCCGTAGACAGAGAGAGATACAGGATGAGGAGCCTATAGAGCTTGAGTACAAGGATGTTCGTGTACCTCTGGTTGTTCTGCCTGTTCAGCTTGCCTATTAACAGGGTATGTCTGACCCTGAGGTAGCTCTGTTCTATACCAGAGTTAGCAGGATTGCTTTTGATGGGACTTCTGATCCTCTAGATTTTCTGCATGTGATCGAGACTAGGACTCGGATTGCTCACATCGAGTACTAGCGGATCATGATTGTCGAGCTGTTTGTTGAGGGACCAGCCCTAGACTGGTTTATTCAGATGATCCAGCCTTATATGTTGACGATGACCTGGGCTCAGTTCAGAGAGTGATTTATGAGGAGATTTTGCCCAGAGCCACTCCGCATGAGTTACAGACTCCGATTGACCAGCATTTTATGCAGTGATAGATCTGTTAAGGAGTACACCCGAGAGTTCCTCCAACTGGGTAGATATGCAGAGGATTTGATGCGAGATCAATATTTCACAGTCACTACTTATATCACTGGATTGGGTTCTGCATTTGCTGGTATGCCTACAGCGGGCCTTACTCTGAAGTCTGTTATTGAGTTGGCCAAGGAGATTGAGTTGAGGCTAGTCAGGCAGGGAGCTATGCCTGATTATTACTAGTTGGGTGTTTAGTCAGGTGGATTTCAAACTACTCCATACTCGAGTTTCCAGATTAGATCAAGTAGTTAGTAGAGAGGTCCAGCTCAGCAGAGTCAGAGACAGTAGCGGAGAGTACATCAGAGTAGTAGACATGGTTGTGGAGGTCAGTATAGACCGTTTAGACTCGGGTTAGGTACTTTGAGTAGCAGAAGTGGTTGTAGTTCTGGGTTAGCTGCCAGCATTTGCTAGACCTACGACAGAGTCCATCAGGGACCGTGTTATATGACACCGCTGACGTGCTTTAGATGCTGATAGACAGGACATTATGCCAGATCGTATCCTTATTCCAGGTATCAGCAGACACAGATTCCATGATTTTGACAGCAATCAATTGCTAGTGCTGTACCCGTTCCATTTCAGTTGCCTCCAGCCCAACATTAGAGTTCTACTCAGCTTGTTCCCTAGCAGGGTCATGGTAGAGGTGTTGGCTAGGCTTCTACCAACTAGCAGGGAGGTCGAGGACATGCAAGAGTTTTCCATCTCACTCAGCAGGATGCTTAGGCATTTAATGCAGTCATGGCAGGTATTGTTTCTATCTGTTACCTGGATGCATGAGTTTTGTTTGATCCAGGTGCCACACATTCATTCATTTCTCTTATTTTTGCTTTCAAGTCTTATTGGAAAGCTTCGAGGATGGCTTTTCCTTTGTCTGTCACCACTCCTCTAAGTGATTCTTTGGACACCAGTATTGTTCTTTTTGGTTGTCCAGTTCTCATGGGAGGTAGAGAATTATCTGCTGATTTGATTTTGTTGGATGTGATGGAGTTTGATGTTATTCTGGGTATGGATTGGTAATCTCAACACTATGCTGTGGTGGATTGTTAAAGTAAAGAGGTGTTTTTAGGATTCCTGGTGAAGAAGAATTTAAGTTTTTGGGTGATAGGAGTTCAGCACCTCAGAATCTCATTTCTGCTATTACGGCTAGGAAGTTGCTGAGGAAAGGTTGTCAGGGATATTTGGCATTGGTTAGGGATACTTCAGTGGAGAAGTTGTCACTCACAGATGTTCCTGTTGCCTATGAGTTTCCTGATGTTTTTCTTGAGGAGTTGCCAGGTTTACCACCTCATAGAGAGATTGAGTTATGTATAGATGTGGTTCCATGTATTACTCCTATATCTATGCCACCCTACAAAATGGCTCTTACAGAGTTGAAAGAGTTAAAGGAGCAATTGCAAGAGTTACTAGATAAGGGTTTCATTAGACCCAATGTTTCTCCTTGGGGTGCACCAGTTCTATTTGTGAAGAAGAAGGATAGTACCCTAAGGCTGTGCATTGATTACATAGAGCTGAACAAGGTGACAGTGAAGAACAAGTATCCTCTTCCGAGGATAGATGACTTGTTTGATCAGCTACAGGGTGCACAGTTCTTTTCTAAGATTGATCTGAGGTCGAGTTATCATTAGTTATGAATAAGTGAAGCCAATGTTCCTAAAATGGCATTCCGCACTAGATATGACCATTATGAGTTTCTAGTGATGTCTTTTGGCTTGACTAATGCACCAACAGCTTTTATGGACCTGATGAACAGGGTATTCAGACCATATATGGATCAGTTTGTGGTAGTCTTCATCGATGATATACTGGTGTATTCAAGGAGTATGGAAGAGCATGTGTATCACTTGAGGACTATACTACAGACACTAAGAGAACATCAGCTTTATGCTAAATTCTCGAAGTGTGATTTCTGGATGGAGAGTGTTTCTTTTCTTGGACACGTGGTGTCTAAAGAAGGTATCTAGGTTGATCCATAAAAGATTGAAGCAGTGTCTGAGTGGCCTAGACCAACTTCAGTTACTGAGATTCAGAGTTTTTTGGGTTTAGCAAGGTATTATAGGAGGTTTGTATAGGATTTTTCTAGAATTGCAACCCCTATGATTCGCTGGACTCAAAAGAATGTAAGATTTGAGTGGTCAGAAGCTTGTGAGAATAGTTTCCAGTTATTGAAGGAGAAGTTGACCACAGCTCCAGTGTTAGCTTTGGTTGTGATGCCTCTAGAGTTGGCCTTGGTTATGTGTTGATGTAGAATGGTAGGGTGATAGCCTATGCTTCGAGGCAGTTGAAGAAGCATGAGTAGAACTATCTTACACATGACCTTGAGATGGCTGCAGTGATCTTTGCTCTCAAGATCTAGAGACATTATCTGTACGGGGGACTTATGAGATTTATACTGATCACAAGAGCCTTAAGTACATTTTCTAATAAAGAGATATGAATCTGAGGCAGAGGAGATGGTTGGAATTGTTGAAAGATTATGACTGTGAGATTTTATATCATCTAGACAAGGCTAATGTAGTAGCAGATGCCTTGAGTAGGAAGTCCTCAGGCAGTCTTGCTTATATCAGTGTGGAGAGGAGATCGTTAATCCAGGAGTTGCATCTGTTGGTGGATCAAGGTCTGATGATGAAGCTTAGTAGGTCAGGTGGACTGTTAGCTCAATTGAAGGTGCGATCTATACTGAGAGATAGGATTAAGGCAGCTTAGAGTTGAGATCCTATTCTAGAAGAGCTTGTAGAGAATGTTCGAGTAGGGAAGTTCATTGATTTCACACTCGATGATGATGGTGTATTGTGGATCAGTGGTAGATTGTGTGTTCCTGATGTGGATAATTTGAGAGAAGAGATCCTAGAGGAAGCACATTCTACAGCCTATAGCGTACATCCGGGTGTCACTAAGATGTACCACAGTATTAAAGATTTGTACTGGTGGGACGGACTGAAGAAGGATGTTGCTGATTATATTGCTAAGTGCTTAACATGTCAGCAAGTAAAAGCTAAACATCAGAAGCCGTCTAGGAAGCTTTAGCCTCTTCCTATTCCCGAGTGGAAGTGGGAAAGGATAGCTATGGATTTTATGGTTGGTTTACCTCGTTCTAAGGTGAATGTGGACAGGTTGACTAAGTCTGCACATTTCTTGCCTATGTAAGCCACCTATCATGTAGCTAGATTAGTGAAGCTATATGTGAAGCATATAGTATGCCTTCATGGAGTACCTATGTCCATTGTGTCAAACAGAGGTTCAATGTTTACCTCTCGTGTTTGGCAGAAGTTGCAGGAAGCAATGGGCATTAGGTTGGATTTCAGTACTGCTTTTCATCCTCAGAAAAATGGTCAGTCTGAGAGGATGATCCAGACACTGAAAGATATGTTGAGGATGTGTGTTCTAGATTTGGGAGGTAGCTAGGATGATCATTTGCCACTCATATAGTTTGCATATAATAATAGCTACCATAGCAATATTGGGGCACATAGTTAGCAATCGAGGAATAAAAGTTGATCCAGACAAGATTTAAGCCATTCAGGAGATGCCAACACCAAGAACAGAAAAGTAAGTATGAGGATTTATTGGAAAGCTGCAGCACATTAGCAGGTTTATTGTGAAACTCACCATGGTGTGCAATCCAATTATCAAGCTCTTGAGGAAGAATTAGCTCGTGGAATGGAACGAAGAATGCCAAAAAGCCTTTGATAAGATAAAAGAATACCTTACTAATCCACCTGTGTTAAGGCCACCAAGACAAGGTAAACCCTTAATCTTATATTTGGCTTTAAAGGAAAAAGTAATAGGAGCAATGCTAGCATAAGAAGGACCAGAAGGGGTGCAGTATACAGTGTATTATCTTAGTAAGAAGTTCCTACCATATGAAGAGAAGTATAACCTTATGGAGAAGACATGTTTGATTATGATATGGGCTATAATGAAGCTAATGAATTATTTCCAGTCCTACAAAGTATAAGTCATTTCAAAGATAGATCCTTTAAGGTACTTGTTTCAAGCACCAGCCTTAGTTGGAAAGATGTCATGATGGTTAATACTTCTGACAGAGTTTGATATTAAGTATGTCAATACCAAGGTAATCAAAGGAAGAGCAGTAGTAGAATTCCTGGCACATAATGCAATTAAAGGAAATGAGTAATGGAATTTAGAGTTTCCAGATGAGAACTTAGTAGTAATAGAGCAATGCGAATGGAAGCTTTATTTTAATGGGGATGTGAATAATAAAGGAGTAGGACTAGGAGTGATTCTTGTCACACTAGGAGGAGAAACCATCCTAATGGCTAAGAAATTGGACTTCAAGGTTATGAACAACATGGTTGAGTACAAGGCATGCATCTATAGGCTAAAAGCAACACTAGCTATAGGAGCTAAAGACCTACTCATTTACAGAGATTCCATGTTAGTTATTAGCGAAGCTAACGAAGAATGGGAAGTGAAAGAAGAAAGGTTGAAACCTTACATCTGTTATTTGAAGAAGCTAATGAGAAATTTCATTAAGTGTCTCTTTATGCATTTACCAAGAGATGAAAATCAAATGGAAAATTCCTTGGCGATGCTTTCTTAAATGTGGGATAAACTGACGAGGTTGATGATGAGGCCTTTGGTGATAATGAAAATGAAAGCTCCATGTTATAGTGAAGAATTAGTTATGAGTATTCTGATAAGGCCAGAAGAAAAGCCATGGTTTTATGACATTTAGAAATTCATCGAGGAAAGGAAATACCTAGATGAAGCGACTTCCAAAGAAAAATATGCCCTTCATGTTCTTGCATGCCATTATGCAAGCCATGATAGGGTATTATACAAAAGAATGCCAGATGGAATACAGTTGACATGTCTAAATAAGAATGAAGTAGAATAGGTGATGGGAGAGATTCATGTAGGGGTTTATGGATCTCATATGAATGGAATGATTATGATGAAGAAAATAATTCGATAAGGGTACTATTGGATGAGCATAGAAAGAGATTGTATATAGATAGTGAGATAATGTCATCAATGCCATATACATGGGAACCTCAATTATCTTCCCCCTACAATGCTAAATAGTTTAATATCTCCATGGCCCTTTGCAGCATGGGGAATAGATATAATAGGGGAGATAAGACCAACTGCTTCAAACAGGCATAAATATATAGTAGTGGTAATCGACTATTTCTCCAGATGGATAGAAGCAGAATGCTTTGGTACCTTGAAGGCTAGATAGATGGCAAAATTCATCGAGACGAATGTCATTTATAGGTATGAGATCCCACATCATGTTGTGATGAACAATGGTGTTCATTTTCAAGCAGAGACAGTTGAATTATTACACAGATATAAGATCGAGCATCATAAATCCTCACCTTATTGACCTCAAGCTAATGGTTCAAGCAGAGACAGTTGAATTATTACACAGATATAAGATCGAGCATCATAAATCCTCACCTTATTGACCTCAAGCTAATGGTGTCGTTGAAGTTGCTAAAGAGAATTCTCTCTAAAATGGTGAAAACACATAAAGATTGGTCTAAGTATCTTTCTTTTTCCTTGTAGGGATATAAAACTACAATGCGTACTTCTATAGGATAGACACCGTTCTCATTAGTATACAATTGTGAAGCAGTTTTGCCTATATAGAAGAAAATTAAATCTTTAAGGGTTGTTATGGAAGAAAAAGTCCCTGAGAGTGAATGGATGTAAAAGAGATACGACCACCTCATGTCTTTAGATGAGAAAAGGATGGAGCCTCTATTTCACACTCAGATTTATTAGAGAAGGATAGCAAAATCCTTTAACAAGAAGGTTAAACTGGAAAGATAAAGGCTGGAGATATAGTACTAAAGTAGTTAAAGGCAATGGTGTTTGATCCAAGAGGAAAATTCATATCAAATTGGGAAGGGTCGTATTTAGTCAAGACAATCCTACCTAAGGGAGCTACAAAGATATCAGACTTAGACGGGAATGAGTTCACTGAGCCAATCATCTTGGATCGCCTCAAGAAATACTAAATTCTAAAAAAAAAGTCCATTGGCTAGAAAAACTAAAAAGGCTAGTCGGGCAAAAATTAGGACATTCTCGCTGTTCAGAAAACCTATAAAGGGCTCACAGGCAAAAATTAGGGAAATAAAAGTGAGAGAAAATTGTTCAGTTAGAAAATCTGAAAGGACTATCTGATAACAAGAGTTATGTCATGTGATGTAATAAATGTACTCATTTTTCCTTAATTAATGAATCAAATTGAATTGGAATTTTTATTTGAATATTGCATATTCTATCTTTATTACACAATATAAATACTTAAAGGAAAACAAAACATGAGAATCTAAAAAAAAATAGACTTATGAGATCATTATTTTTATTTTTGTTTCTTCTTTTGTGACTCATCTAGCAATACTTGGGTCCTTTTGTATTTAGCAAATCTTGGTGGTTCTATAGGTTGCATGGTAACCCAAGTCTTGTAGTTGTCATCAATAGTTATATCAGCATCCAAAATGCATGTTTTGCTCTAATGCTCTGCGAGGCCATAGGTTCTTCATTTTCTCCATGAAATCTTGTCTCAGAGGGAAGTCTTCAAAGTTAGGTATAATAGTCACAATAAATTATGGAAAATTGTACTAATGGCAAAGGCATGACAGGGAAAAGAAGGTTGAAAAGTGTAACCCAGGAGCAGGAACACAGTGGTCATATAGGTTGATGGTCACAAACTTCAATTTCCATGAAGGACAGATCCATGTAATCTCAGTGTCAATAATAATAACTTCCAAATAAATGTCGTTTACGTAAATAAAATATTTAATATAAAATAAATGAATACTATTCACAAATAATGATAATAATATTTATAAATGAATAAATAATCATATATATTAAAATCAAATGACACACAAATATTTATAATATATAAAAATTTATAATATTATTAATATTGTATATCTCAAAATAAATTTTTATAATTTACAATAAAGGGTCATTACAATCTTCCTCCCTTATAAAAATTCATCCTCAATTTTCAAATAAACGAATAGACAACAAGAAATTCATTGAGGAAAGAGGTAAGGGTAGGCCACCCGCATCTCAGGTTCAGTCTTCTAAGTGAGCTCCTCCATGTTGTTGCTCCACCATAACACTTTGACCATTGAAATTTGCTTCGAATGCAACTGACAAACTTGATAATCCATTATCACGATTGGTTCCTCCTCATATGTCAGGTCTTCGTTCACTTCCACACTCTCAGGATGCAACACGTGCGAAGGGTCTGAAACATACTTTTTCAGCATTGAAATATAGAACATTGGATGCACTTGAGACAAATTCAGAGGCAAAGCCAATCGATATACAACCATGTCCACTCTCTATAAAATCTTGAATAGTCCAATATACCTCAGTGCTAATTTTCCCTTCTTACCAAATCTCATCACACCCTTCATCGAAGACACCTTTAGAAACATAAAATCTCCAACTTGAAACTCTACATCTCTGTGCCTCAGATTTACATAGCTCTTCTGTCTACTAGCTACTGTCTCTAATCTCCTTCTGATCACAACAACTTTCTCAGCTGGATCCTAAACCATCTCAATTCCAATCAACGCTCTCTTTCCAATCTCATCCTAACATAAAGGAGATCTACACTTCCTTTCATATAAAGCCTTATATGGTGCCATCCCAATACTGCTATGGTAGTTATTATAATAAGCAAACTCTATAAACGGTAAATGATCATCCCAGCTACCTCTAAGATCCAATACACAATCCTCAACATATCCTCAAGTGTCTAGATCATCCTCTCAGACTAACCATCTGTCTAAGGGTGAAAAGTACTACTGAAATCAAGCCTAGTGCCTATTGCTTCCTGCAACTTTTGCCAAAATCAAGAGGTAAACATTGAAGCTCTATCGGATATAATGGACACAGGTACTCTATGAAGGCACACAATATGCTTAACATACAGCTTAGCCAACTTAGCTATAGAATAAGTGGCTTTAACTGGCAAGAAGTGAGCTGATTTGCTTAACCTATCCATAATCACCCAAATAGAATCATGTCCATCTTTAGAATGAGGTAACCCAACCACAAAATCCATAACAACTCTCTCCTATTTGTATTTAGGAATAGGAAGAGGCTGAAGCTTCCCAGAAGGCTTATGATGCTCAGCTTTCACTTACTGACATGTCAAACACTTAGAAACATAATCAACTACATCCTTCTTCAATCCATCCCACTAGTACAAATCTTAAATACTGTGGTACATCTTAGTAACACTTGGATGTACACTATAAGCTATAGAATGCACTTCTTCAAGGATCTCTTCTCTCAAATTATCCACATTAAGCATGTATAATCTACCATTGATCCATAATATGCCTTCATCATCCAATGTAAAATCAGTGAACTTCCTTGCACGAACATTCTCCCTAAGCTCTACTAGAATAAGGTCTTAGCCTTGAGCTACCTTAATCCTATCTCTCAACACTAATATGACTTTAAACTGAGCTAGTAATCCACCTAATATATTAAGCTTCATCATCATACCTTGATCCACTAACTTATGCAATTCTTGGATCAAAGGTCTCCTCTCCACACTAATGTGAGAAAAACTACATGAGGACTTCTTACTCAAAGCATTTACTACCACATTAGCCTTGCCTGGATGATAAAGAATATCGCAGTCATAATCCTTCAGAAGCTCTAACTATCTCCTCTACCTCAAGTTCATATCTCTCTGCTGACAAAAGTAGTTCAGGCTCTTGTGATATGTGAAAATCTCATAAGCCACCCTGTACAAATAATATCTCAAAATCTTGAGAGCAAAGATCACTGCAGCCATTTCTAAGTCGTGAGTAGGATAATTATATTCATGCTTCTTTAACTACCTTGAAGCATAAGCTATCACCTTTCCATTCTGCATCTACACACAACCTAGGCCAACTCTGGAGGCATTACAATACATAGTGAACTTATCTTCCCCATTAGGCAAAGCTAAAACTGGAGCTGTGGTCAACTTCTCCTTTAGTAACTGAAAACTATTCTCACAAGCATCTGACCACACAAACTTTACATTCTTCTGAGTTAGGTGAGTTATAGGAGTTGCAATTCTTAAGAAATCCTATATAAACCTCCTATAATACCTAGCCAAACTAAGAAAAATTTGAATCTCTATGACTGTCTTTGGTTTGGGCCACTCAGACACTGCCTTAATCTTTTGTGGATCCACCTAAATACCATCTTTAGATACTACGTGTCTAAGGAATACAACACTCTCCAACTAGAAATCACACTATAAGAATTTAGCATAAAGTCGATGTTCTTTCAGTGTTTGTAGTTCTGTCCTCAAGTGATATACATGCTCCTCCATAGTTTTCGAATACACCAGTATATCATCAATAAAGACTACCATAAACATTCTAAATACCTTATTCATTAGATCCATAAAATTAACTGGTGCATTAGTCAACCCGAATGACATCACTAAAAACTCATAGTGGCCATATCGAGTGTGGAATGCCATTTAGGAACATTGGCCTCACTGATTTGCAATTGATGATAACTCGACCTCAAGTCAATCTTGGAAAAGAACTGTGCACCCTGTAGTTGATCAAACAAATCATCTATCCTCAAAAGAGGATACTTGTTCTTCACTGTCACCTTATGCAACTCTTTATAATCTATGTACAGTCTCAGTGTACCATCCTTCTTCTTAATAAACAGGACTAGTGCACCCTAAGGAGAAACACTACGTCTAATGAAACCCTTATCCAAAAAATATTGTAACTGCTCCTTCAATTCCTTTAACTCTGCAGGAGCCATTCTATAGGGCGGCATCGAAATAGGAGTTGTACTTGGAACCACATCTATATAGAACTCAATCTCTTTATGAGGTGGTAAACCTAGTAACTCCTTAGGAAAAACCTTAGGAAACTTACAGGCAACTGGAACATCTATGAGAGAGAACTTCTCCATTGAAGTATCTCTAACAAGTGCCAAGTATCCTTGACAACCCTTCCTCAACATCTTCCTAATTGTGATAACAGAGATGAGATTATAAGGTGTAGAACTCTTATCACCCACAAACTTAAACTCTTCTTCATCTAGAATTTTAAAAATCACCTCTTTACTCCAAAAATCCATAAAAGTATAGTATTGAGATAACTAATCCATATCAAACTCCATCACATCCAACAACACCAATTCCACATGCAATTCTCTATCTCCCACTGACACTAGACAACCAAAAAGAATAACATTGGTGTCTAATAAATCACTTAAAGGAGTGGTGGTAGATAAAGGAAAAGCCATCCTTGTAGCTTGCCAACACAACTTTGAAGCAAAAATAGGGGACACGAAAGAATGTATGGCACCCAGATCAATTAAAACTCTAGCATCTAAGTAATAGACTGAAAGTATACCTACAATAATGGCATTGGATGCCTGAGCATCTTACTGGGTGAGGTTGAAAAATCTTGTCTAACCTCGATTTCCCTACTGACTGGTAGAAGCCTGACTAACACCCTTGACACCTCCTCTACTACCTTTGCCTCGCCCCTGCTGGGAAACAATACGTGTTGTACTCGAATATTGAGCTGGAGGCAACAGAAAAGGAGCTAGAGCTAAACTAGCGATAGATTGCTGCAAAAGTGACTGTTGATAGCCAGAACAAGGACACAATTTGGCAAAATGTCTCATCTATTTGCATTGAAAACAAGCTCCAAGAGTCATGTAGCACGGTCCTTGATAGAATCTCCTACACATCTGATAAGCATTAGTTATTGATCCTGTGCTGCCATATCCCGAACTTTGACCATTACTACCACTGAAAGCGCTAGAACCAAATATGACAGGTTTATATGGTCCACCGCGGTCATGTATGCTACTCATGTGGACTCTCTATTAAGGCCTTTGGCTCAATTGATAGGATCCTATTTAACAACTACTAGAGCCAATCTCAAATGATTAGAATGGTGTACTCTGAAATCCTCATGACTAAACACTTCTCAGTTGATAGTAATCAGGCATAACTCCCTGCCTGACCAATCTGAGCTCCATCTCCTTGGCCAGCTCTATAACCGAATTAAGAGTAAGGCCTATAGTCCTCATCTTAGCAAAAGTAGAACCTAGTCTAGTAACATACGTTGTAATGGTAAGATACTGATTTTGCATTAAATCCTTTACATATCGACCCAGTTTAAGGAACTCTCTAGTGTAGTCCTCTATAGATCTATCACCTCTGGAAATGCTAGTCAATCAAAGTCTATAGCTCATCCGTAGTGGTTCAATATAGAAATGCCTCATAAACCTCTCTCAGAATTGAGCCCAAGTCATCATCATCATTTGCGCTGAATGACCTGAATGAACCAATCCAGGGTTGGTCCCTCAACAGATAGCTTAACTATCATAATCTTTTAATACTCGATGTGAGCAGTCTGAGTCCTTGTTTCAATACCATGTAAAAAATTTAGAGGGTCTAACATCCTGTCAAAACATATCTGGCTGACTCTAGCATAAAATAATGCTGCCTCAGGGTCAGACATACCCTACTGATAGATAGGCTGCATCTGCGGTGAAACTGGAAGTATAGCAACTTACTCGAACTCTAGCTCTATAGATTCTTTATCCTGTAGATCTCTCTGCCTACGGTGGCTTGCCGCTCTTTGGGGTCTACCTCTACCTTTGCTTCTGCACTTGACTGGCGGCTTTAGAGGTAAAACCTCATCCTAAAAGGACTCATCATCCTTAGCCTCAACAACCAGTGGAGTGACACATGCTCGCCTCCTCATTCTGAAAAGACAAAACCAATAAAATTCATAAAAAAATAGACAACTTAATGATTAAGCAGAAAATTAAAGCAAGGAAAACTTATTGAAAACATAGTCAAACCTAATTTACTGCAATAGTTTCAAAGAAAACACAACTTTGAAAACCTAGGTCTGTAAAACTAGTAACCTAGGATCTGATACTAATTTTATCATAACCCAAACTGGGAGTTATGACCGACGCTAGGGAATGGGAATTCTTTCGAATCTGGAACCTGTAGCAAGTCTTAAAAATAAAACACATGCAATAATAATATAAAAATACACAAGAAATTCAATATAAAAATAAATCCTTAAATGTCATATCATAATAAAATATCTTATACAATATTCTGAATCCATAATTCTCAAACTGATACAACACACTACTAACAAAATAACACTACTACTGCAGTTTTCTAGAATACAACAAGAGTCAGATATAAAGTTTACACAATCTAGCCGGGGTTGAAGAAGATCAATGTAAAGTACTACTGGGGAGATCTAAAGATGAAGAAGATTCTATAAAAAAATATTGAGGGGAGTCATACCTCATTGAGTGAATTATTATAATATATATACATGCAACATAAAGTCATCTATAGTTAAGTATCAGTATAATAATATACACATACATGCATTTCACACAGATGTGAAAATCCACTTTTATATATAATAAATATGGAAAAATATTTGTTTAAGTGAAGGATCAAATAGAACCCTAAAAATATTGGCAACCTCAATCATAAAACTTACTAGCCATATAGGCTTACTTGATTCCAAAGTAATTATCTTATTCCATTTTGGACAGTAGATTGGCCCCTAGACATTAAGTCACCAAGCTCTTGCGATCCTACTATCAATGTGATTGGCCCTGAGACAGTAGGTCAATCGAGCTCCCGCAATCACACTACTCACTTATTGTAATTCTCAATAATCGAATAATCAAAATTTTACCTCAAATGATTTCACAATGTCAAATCCTAAATCTAATGCACTGGTTCGTACACAGTCCAGTGCAGCCCACTAATTAGCACATTCTATTGATATCTTTTAATAAATCGAATATTTATAGAAAATAATAAAATGGATAATTAAAAACATAATGGCATCCATTATAGAAGAATATAGCAATCATATACCATAAATATACCAAATATATACTAAAAATATTCCAAATATATATGCCACATATATACCAAAATAAACCATAAATGCACCAAATATATATTAAAAATATATCAAGCATATACGCTGCATATGTATCAAAATATACCAAAAATATACTAAAATTATACCACAGATATACTAAATCATTTAATGAAATAATTCATGTTTAAATACATAATGAAAAAATGAATGTTCATAAGCATGTATACTATATGCAATGCATATATAAAATAATAACTTACAAGTTTGTGCTCCTTGAGACAAACTCAACAGGTCTGGCCCAATAGGCCTCGATCTTGACGTAACTATAAAAAAAATATAATAATAGTAGAATTTGAATCAAATACCTAATTTATACTTCTAAGAATTCTAAAGGAAGACTCGATCTAGACACAACTCGATCACAAAATCAAAAACTCAGGATCGACCCGATGTCACATTTTAGAAGAATTCTATTGAAAGTTCGACAGAGTCTCCTCTATAAAACATACATCTCTCTACTGAAAGTAGAGCTGATCCTGCAAGCAAACACACTTCTAACCCACAAATGCTTAAAACCTCGAGTTAGAACCCTAAACTACACAATTTCTCAACTGAAGTTCACAATTCGCAGTAAAAACAATATTAAATAATATATAATAAAAATCATTAAAATCCATAAATATTAATAATAAACCACAATATAATTTATTTAAATAATAAAAGCATTAAAGTCAATTATTTTCAAAATAGTTAAGAAAAATCTCAATAGTTATATAATATTAATAAAAATCTAATTATTCAAAATTAACTAGTAAAATTCACAATTAATTATTTAAATAGTTTAAATATATAATAAAAATAGTTCAAAATTCATTGAATCACAAAAATAGTAAATAAATTTATTATTTGAATATAATTCTGGAAATTATTATCAATTAGTTAAAAATAGAAAATAATTCGTAAAAATTATTTTAATATTAATCATTATTCCAAAATTATTCAAAACATACTAATTAACTATAATTTTGATTAAAACACAAAATTCACTAATTTATATTAATTTTTCTAAAAATTAATTTTTTACATAAACATTCAAAAATTCACAATAAATATTTGGAAAATTTTTTTTGTAAACTTCATTCACAAACTATATTCCAAAAAATCCATACTATTTATTAAAAATAAAAAGATTTTCCGGTGAGAGTCACCATAACAGTGCTTTGCCGAAAAATTCAAACCCAAAAATCAAATAACTCCAAAAAAATTCAACAAAAATATATATGCATAGATTAAGCTACCCTAAACAACATTTCTAAAGACACTTAACCTAAAACACAAAAAATAAAGCTTAAAAACATAAAAACTACTACTACTACTACTACTAATAACAATTACAATCATAATGATAATACTAACACACATGCATGAAATAATAACACTACTAGTAATACTAACTTCCAAATAAATGTCCTTTACATAAATAAAATATTTAACGTAAAATAAATAAATACTATTCATAAATAATGATAATAATATTTATAAATGAATAAATAATCATATATACTAAAATCAAATGACACACAAATATTTATAATATATAAAAATTTAAAATATTATTAATACTACATATCTCAAAATAATTTTTTTTATAATTTAAAATAAGGGGTCATTATAGTACGCTTGTCCTTTACCTTTAAAGGATGAGACTGTAGATGATAAGGTTGATAAATCAAGGCAATGGTGGGAGGATTAAGTAGACATAATTTCTCATGTAGCCAAATAAAAAAAAAGGCTACATATATGAAGGAGAAGCAAATTGCTTGAGAGTTAATTTTGAACCCTGAGATTATTTAACCCAATGATAGTTTTAGCAAGTATGACAGGCACAGGGTTAGCTCCAACTTCTACTTATTCTAGGATACTGACAATTCTTGTGTTAGCATCTCTATGAGAAGCCATTAGCAGAAACTGGGCATACAAGAAAAAAGAGACAATCCTAATCCAGGTTGCATTGTTCTTATCCCTAGTCCCACAAAAAGTGATCAGAGAAGAAAGACTGATAATCCCATGGTTATGTGTGTACATGTCACTTGGGGGCATATTAAGGACTGCCACTAGTCTGTCGTGAAACTACATCTCAAGATCAGGACGAGCAATCACATTAGTCAAGTCTAAAGAACAACCAAGGATAGCAACAAACATCTTGATTAATGGACACAACTCTTGTCCATTGAATCTAAATACATGGTCCTTGATGCCCTAGAATGTGGTAACAACATGAAGAAAATTATGGTCTATTTTTAGATGCTAAAGGGATTTTAAAGATTTGACATGATCGGGTAGCAATCTATTCTAATCATCCTCATTAAAGCTTTTGAGAAACTTCTTTAGTAGATTAAAGGTGGCTTGTGCCATGATGAAAGCCAATAAAAAAGAAGAATAAAAGACGATCTTTTTACAAGCTATTATACATGTATAAAGATTTAATCTGGATGGATTAAGATTTTACGTGTGCGAATCAAACACAAATCAAAAATCAAAATGGAAAAGGAGCGAAGAGCAAAAGTCGAATTTCTGATTAAAAATTCAAAATTTTGATTGGAATTCTAGAAATCTAATAAAAATTCTAGAATTTCGATTGTAATTCCAAAAATTCAATCGAATATACAATCCCGATTCAATTTCGAAGATTATCGACAAAAAAAAGAGAAGAGTCATTAAATTCTAGGGTTTTATCTAAAATAAAAGTCCGTAATCCATTCAAAAAAAGGACAACAGTTCATAGGAAAAAAGGAAAATATAGTCCTGAAAGTGCAAGTCCTAAAGATGAAAGATCAGTCATCCTAAGCTCTAGTGTCTTACCAAGGACTCCATCCTCTAGTCGGATTGTCGCTCTGATCTGAGGCCATATATGTCTTAGTAGCATGACCGTCAAAGCTAATACCAACAAGCTATCTATGAAGCCTCTCATTCTCACAGTCCAGATCTCCAGCATAACTCTATCACATTAAGAATAGTTAAAATCATGCATAACATGCATACATTTGCATACTTGTTTTAAATACTAACCCTCCAACTATTTATGATATGTATAGTAAATAATCTCTAAGATGAGGCAACTTCATACAGATACTCCACCTATGTTTGAGGGATCTATAAAATGACATATACTAATTTAGCAATAAGTGTCAGGTTATACAGGATTGGAAATGCAAAAATACACTTACATGTAAAGCATCAGGAGGAGAAAAGCTAGGAATCTGAACTGTATCAAGGTACATATGCTGCTTAACAGGAGTCTGCATCGTAGAAGCCTAATAGTACATATACCTATCAAGTAGGGGAATATCGCCTAGAATGGTACTCAAGGGAGCATCACCTCGAGCAGCTTCATTATACTGAGTATGCACAACCTCCTACTCAGTCCTCTTAGTGTCACCCTCAGTCTTCTCCTCCATAGCAACATCAGTAGCATCTTCAACCTGCATAAAAAAATAAATGTCATTCACAACGATGAAAAAGAATAAAGTAAGATAGTGATAAGAAGGAGTGGTGACAAAAAGCATACCTCAGCTGGATCTATTGGAACTTGCTCTAGGAGATTCTCTCGAATATACTCTTAATAGTGGCAAGAATGCTTAAGTAGTGTCAAAGTGTTATATCCCTCAAGAGCTGCTCTGAGGTCAAGACCAATCAAGCTATAACTCCTCAACATGGAAGAGGGAATAGAAGAAGGAACATGCCTTCTTGAAGGTCTTATATGCCAATGATAAACAAGCTTACTTAGATACCATATATGGCAACCATAACCAGGAAGCAAAATCCTAATAGTCTAAAGCCTCATAGCAATAGTCATGAAACTGTATCAGTAGATGTCTTCAGCACCAACTAGCCAATATGATCTAACCTGAATATTAATTCAAATAAATTTTATTTAACTTTTACAACTGATCAAATGCTAATAGTTAAATTTATCTTACCAGGTCCTACTCTAAAGAGTTCAACTGGTCCCAATAAGTCTGTAAGTCATACTTGACACTAGCAAGATGAGGAGAACCCCATCTCTGCATCAATGGAAGACTCCTATTAGAGCTAATAGTGATAAAGCCTCGAATCACCTTGATCTCAATGCCCCATATCTAAAAAGGAAAAGATAGTTAAAATGAAAAAGAGCTATAAAAGAGCAAAAATTAAAAAAGAGTAGAAGACACAAAGGAGGCATTCATGCAAAAAGTACTAGAAGCAGCACATCATCACAACACCTTTACAAATAATATCCAGTCTATAGTAGAGATAGGTAAGAGCTGCGGATCCCCAATCAAAAGTAGAGACTCTAGTAAGATCCTGAAGGGGACCAAGAAGCGCAATGCTAACCTCATGACCAGTCTCACAAAAGAGGGTAATGCCTAACAATATCAACAATAAGCATCTCGCCTTTTGAAGGATCTAGTGAGGTGTGGTAGTGGGTAGTATCTTGAAACCCTGAATAAGAGAAGAAAGAGGCACGCTCTTCTGATTCTTCCATGTCATAACAAACTTGAGCAAGTCGTGAACATAGTGACTCCCAGCATCCTTGGGAAGAGTACAGTAATGGATATTAAAAAGAATCGGGGTACTCCCGAAGGTAATCCCAGTGATAGCAAAAAAGCTTATGGGAGAAATAGTCAGCTCACCCACTCATATGTGGAAGGTGTGAGTAGTATCCATCCACCTGTCGATAAGAGAAAAAAGTGAATAGTGATCTGACCTACCTCAAAGCATCAGGAGGAGAAAAGCTAGGAATCTGAACTGTATCAAGGTACATATGCTGCTTAACAGGAGTCTGCATCGTAGAAGCCTAATAGTACATAGACCTATCAAGTAGGGGAATATCGCCTAGAATGGTACTCAAGGGAGCATCACCTCGAGCAGCTTCATTATACTGAGTATGCACAACCTCCTACTCAGTCCTCTTAGTGTCACCCTCAGTCTTCTCCTCCATAGCAACATCAGTAGCATCTTCAACCTGCATAAAAAAATAAATGTCATTCACAACGATGAAAAAGAATAAAGTAAGATAGTGATAAGAAGGAGTGGTGACAAAAAGCATACCTCAGCTGGATCTATTGGAACTTGCTCTAAGAGATTCTCTCGAATATACTCCTAATAGTGGCAAGAATGCTTAAGTAGTGTCAAAGTGTTATATCCCTCAAGAGCTGCTCTGAGGTCAAGACCAATCAAGCTATAACTCCTCAACATGGAAGAGGGAATAGAAGAAGGAACATGCCTTCTTGAAGGTCTTATATGCCAATGATAAACAAGCTTACTTAGATACCATATATGGCAACCATAACCAGGAAGCAAAATCCTAATAGTCTAAAGCCTCATAGCAATAGTCATGAAACTGTATCAGTAGATGTCTTCAGCACCAACTAGCCAATATGATCTAACCTGAATATTAATTCAAATAAATTTTATTTAACTTTTACAACTGATCAAATGCTAATAGTTAAATTTATCTTACCAGGTCCTACTCTAAAGAGTTCAACTGGTCCCAATAAGTCTGTAAGTCATACTTGACACTAGCAAGATGAGGAGAACCCCATCTCTGCATCAATGGAAGACTCCTATTAGAGCTAATAGTGATAAAGCCTCGAATCACCTTGATCTCAATGCCCCATATCTAAAAAGGAAAAGATAGTTAAAATGAAAAAGAGCTATAAAAGAGCAAAAATTAAAAAAGAGTAGAAGACACAAAGGAGGCATTCATGCAAAAAGTACTAGAAGCAGCACATCATCACAACACCTTTACAAATAATATCCAGTCTATAGTAGAGATAGGTAAGAGCTGCGGATCCCCAATCAAAAGTAGAGACTCTAGTAAGATCCTGAAGGGGACCAAGAAGCGCAATGCTAACCTCATGACCAGTCTCACAAAAGAGGGTAATGCCTAACAATATCAACAATAAGCATCTCGCCTTTTGAAGGATCTAGTGAGGTGTGGTAGTGGGTAGTATCTTGAAACCCTGAATAAGAGAAGAAAGAGGCACGCTCTTCTGATTCTTCCATGTCATAATAAACTTGAGCAAGTCGTGAACATAGTGACTCCCAGCATCCTTGGGAAGAGTACAGTAATGGATATTAAAAAGAATCGGGGTACTCCCGAAGGTAATCCCAGTGATAGCAAAAAAGCTTATAGGAGAAATAGTCAGCTCACCCACTCATATGTGGAAGGTGTGAGTAGTATCCATCCACCTGTCGATAAGAGAAAAAAGTGAATAGTGATCTGACCTACCTCAAGTAATCGGTAGAGTAGCAATGAAGTGTTAGAAGCCAGATGCTCAAATGTGATGTACTAACTCTCCCGATACATCATGAAACAGTTCTTAAGCCAAGTGAAAGAATCCCAAGAATTTTAGTGGTTCCTGAATAAAATTCAAAAAATGGCAAGATTACCTTCCTTACTAACTTTTGATTTTTGTTTATTTTCATTCTATCTTTAGGTTAAAAAAAAAGAGATCAAAAGATTGGATTTCCGATCAAAAACCCAAAATTCATATCGGATTTCTGAATTCCCGATCAAAAATCCATATTTTCGATCGGTATTTCTAGATTTTCGATCAAAAATCCAAAAATTCTATTCCAAAATTTAGATTTTTGACCAGAAATTCAGAAATGTAACTAAATTTTGTTAGTCCTCTTACATGTTAAAACCAATTTTGCAAAATTTTGCTTAAAATTTGATAATTTCATGCAATTTTGTCTAATTTGTATAAGAGATGTTCTCTAATTTCATGCATAAATATGTTAATGTATTGAGAGGAATATATTTTTTGGCAGAATTAAAGACAAAAGAGAATTTTGCCTCATCTCTAGCTTGTGAGCATATGTGAAGGTGCAAGTAAGTCCAAGGGAGCACCTCTTCCCTTTCATTGAGCCCCATACTATTCTGAGGGAAATGTAGTTGAGATATGACTGGATTTAATTGTTTGGAGCTACTTCCATAGAGTCTGCGTTGTGGGTGAGCCATAAAATCAGATAGATCTCAAATTGGAGGTCAGATGAAAAGATAATTAAAGAAACAAGATTTGAAAATCAAGAGAAAGGAAAAGAAAAACAAAGGATAGGAAATGAAGAAATGGACCGACAAAATGCAAAACCTATATTAAAGTGGCAAACATCCACTTTAGTCCCTTAACTTTATTTGCATTTAAGTCTAGTGCTTCTTTTATAATTTAGTCCTAAATTGCAATGCTACATGATTTGATAATTCCTTGAATCACTAAATTGTCAGCATAAGAGAATTTAGACTATATGATCGAGTGTAGTCAATATTTTACGATCGAGTAAAATGTACCTATTTTAATTCAGACTATACGATCAAGTATAGTCGACATTATATGACCAAGTATAGTGTACCTATTTCAATTTAGACTATAAGACTGAGTGTAGTTGACATTGTACGACTGAGTGCAATGTGTCATTTTAATTTAGATTATATGAATGAGTGTAGTCGACATTGTATGACTGAGTACAATGTATCTATTTCAATTCAGACTATATGACCGAGTGTAGTTAACATTATACAAACAAGTGCAATGTGTTAATTCACTTTAGACTATATGACTAAGTGTAGTTGACATTGTACGACCGAGTACAATGTACCTCTTTTAATTCATACTATATGTCCGAGTACAGTCAACATCATACGATCGAGTATGATATATCCTTTCAATCAAACTATACAACTGAGTATAATTGACATTATATGATCAGGTGCAATGTGTCATTTCAAGTCAAACTATACGACATTGTACGACCAAGTGCAATGTGTTAATTCAATTCAGACTATACGATTGAGTGTAATTAACATTGTACGATTAAGTACAATGTGCCTCTTTTAATTTAGAATATACGACTGAGTGTAGTCGACATTGTATGACAAAGTATAATGTACCTCTTTTAATTCAAGCTATACATCCGAGTGTAGTCGACATCACACGATAGAGTATGATGTATCCTTTCAATCAGACTATACGATCGAGTATGATGTATCCTTTTAATTAGGTATAGTCGACATTGTACGACCGAGCACAAAGTGTCATTTCAATTCAGACTATACGACCGAGTGTAGTCAACATTGTACGATTAAGTATAGTTGACATTGTATGACCGAGTACAATGCATCTGTCCAATTCAGATTGTACAACCAAGTATAGTTAACATTATATAATAGAGTATAATGTGTCCATCCAAACTAATGCTATACGTCCGAGTATACTATTTCCTCAGATGTTTTAAGTTTATGCCTAGTGTTGTATGGAAACACAAGCATTCATCGTGAACTGGTGATTACTTACAAGCATAAACCTCAAAAAGCACAGGTAAGTACTCAAACTTTATTCTTAAGAAATTGTGTGCTTTTTTTCTTTGCCGTAATTTGTCAAGCAAACAGCGACAAAGGGGGACAACTGTAAACACCAAAGGACTTTAATGATGTGATAAAGGATAATAAAATTGCAGGATAGGTCTTCAACACTTGAAGTTAGAAACCATAAAATTTTGAATACATTTTCAAAAAGAGTTTCATTAGTTTTTTAAGGACTTAATTATAATACTTTTTAAGACCTAATTAAAAATTTTAATTTCTTTCAAGGGTCTTTTTGTAATTAAAAGTTTAAAAAATTAGAATTATAGAATTCCGATTAGAATTACATGTTTTTCTTCTTCTTTTTTGTATTTTTATAGAAAATAAAACATATTTTTTCTGAATTTTGATTGGCTAAAAATTCTTTCTTAAATTTATTTTTGGGATTTATCTAATTTTTCAGGAAAAATAAAGTCCTTTTAAAATTTGAACTCTTTAGTACATAAGACCTAGTGTTTTTTTTGTTTTTTTCTATAAAAATAGAGTTAAAGCTCTTGGAAAAGGAGGGAATTCTCAATCCTCATTACTCTTTTCTGGAATTTTAGCTCTTTTCTTCCTAAGGATCTCTAGACTTTTCTTTAGGTAGTACATAAATTCTTTGTGATTGATTCGTAGGAGATTTTTTAGAAGAAGAATAATGAGTTCTTGAAGGCTTACTAAAAATAACAGTGATTTTACTAGTTTAAGGAGTAATTTATTCAGCATCCATAAAACATTATCTTCTCCCTACTTTCTTGTATTCTTTTTTTATTATTTTGATTTTATTGAATTTCAACTTTATTTAATTCTTATTATAATTTTATTCACTAATCATTGTTTTCCCCTTTTGTGATGGTGATTATGGAAGGGATTACATAATGATCATACTTGGAGAGCCAAATCCGTGGAGATTCATGGAATGCCATGGATAGAACCTTATAGCTAAATGTAGTTTCTAGGTTTTTTTTTATTTAAGTGTCTTATTTTTATTTACTTTTGCGATTGTATTAATTCTTTTTTTTTTATTATTCTCAATAGTTCATTATAATAGCCCCAATAATGGGAATAATGAAATTTTGTATATGTGCTTGTGTGTTTTATTTTAAGTAATTGGTTATTAAAATTAGGGTTTTCATTCGGTAATTAATTAAAATTAATGGCTATAGAAATCATTAGCTTGTTTAATTAGAATTGAATTAGATTTAAGTGGATAGAATTAGGGTTGCCTATTAATTGTTTTGTTTTATTTGTTTATGGTTACTTTAATTAAATTAGGGTTTTTAGAAAAAGTTAAATTAATTGTTTGACCTTGTATTTGTTTGTTTTGATATGTTTATTATTTTTGGGCTTGTTTGCTTATGTTTATGTATTTTGGATCCTAGGCCCATATTAGGCTTTAACCCATTTAAATTTAGGTTTTTTTAAGGTTTAATTAGTTGAGATGTATTTTAGGCCCATAATTAATTAGATTTAGGGTAGAGATAACTTAGGCCCATTTAGTTAATTAGATATAGGCCCACCTAATTTAATTTAATTAATTTAGACTTAGTCCATTTAATTTAAGCGTTTTCATAATTTGTAGATTTAAGATCATTCTAAAATTAAAACATGTAGAATTAGGCCCATTAAATTAAATACTTTATAATTTGTAGATCTAGACCCATTTTTAGAACTAAAATAAATAGACTTAGGATCATTTAATTAAAAGGAATTAGGCTCATTAGACTTTAGACTCACTTGCAAATTAAAACATGTATATTTAGCCCATTTAATTAAAATCAATGTAGATTAAATTAACCTAGAGATTGTGATGAATGCATTATTTACTTGTATATTTCATACTAGTTTGCCTGGAGTTGATTGTTTTTAAGGGTTTATATGAAATTGCATGTAAATAGAGGATAAAATAGTAATTCATAAATTAATTCTAAATGAACATAAGACAGAAAGAAGTTGGTATTCCGTATCTAGAATCTCCTGCTTGTGGTGCTAGCTTTCTTTTAGAGAATCTAGTGCCACTTTTTTTTTATTTGTCCTAGTTATTACCCTAGGTGGTGACTCCTCATCTCTATGTCATGTCTTTATGACAATGGTTAGTGTGTTCTCTAGAGCCCTCAGCTCAAACAGTATCACGATTGCTAAGATCTTGAGTGCACGCTAAACCCTGCCATCTACACCTACCTCCACATTATAACCTTTGCTTGGCTTGGTATGAGCAACACCTATCCTAGCAAGTTGCCTTTGTGTCATGGAGTTATGGATCTAACAAACCACCTCTACATCTTGAATTTGATGCCCTTATTAAACCAACCTCTGAATTTGCCTCCAAGTCACATTCAACCTCATTCCTTGCTTGGATTTTGCTCACTGCATGTTGTGCTACTAGTCTTTACAAGTGCAATGTCTACTAAACCTCCACTTTTTAGTAGGATAGTCTTGACTGAAATTATGAGTTGAACCTCTAAGATTTTCCTTCTTTTATCCAAAAGCATTAAAGGAAATTTTGGAATTATGATGTCTACAAATTCCCTAAAGTTAAGTGCGATGTCTTTTACTTTATCTTGCTCTGATTCTTATGGAAATGGGGGAGAAGTTTTCCTCTTAACTTTTAGCCTTTTCCACTTACGTTTGATGAGAATTCAATCTCCTCATGTCCCCTCCTTTTGCCATAAGGATAGCTACATGGAATGAATATTTATTCCACACAATTGATCACTATCAATCCATCAAGGTGTGGAATTGACACCACTTTTGATTCCTTACAAAAATCAGTGTTAATAATCATCTCATAATCATCAAGAGGCATCATAAGCAATTTTGCCTTAAAGTTCAAGTTAAAAATTCTTAAGTTTGCATCATGGATTGCCTTAGCCATAAATTTCAGCTTTCGATTTTTAGCCTTGACATAACTTTAAAACTTGCACATTTTTAGTCCAAAAAGTTTTACCAGCCCCTCACTTATGAATGTGCTAGTTGAGCCCATGTCAATGATTGCCATCATAATTATTGCATTTACTTTCATAGCCATGTGCATTAAATTTTCTTTTACTACACTCCAATCACTAACCAAAGTTTTTAGCAAATACAAATGATTAAAATCACAATCAATAAGTTTATAATTGATTTGCAAACTTCCAAGAAGTGCCACTACTTCTTGTTCTTTAGCTTCTTGCTTCACTATAAGTATTTTAACAACTAAGAGAGCATTAATATGTCCTCTCTTTAGGCATTCTTAAGCCCTATGTTAACAATTACATATGAAACAACCTTAATTTCTCTTCAAGGTGTTGTTTCCACTTATTTAGGAACTAGCCTATGCATCATCATGCCCTTATTCCCCTTTTCCTTATTCTTTTACTTCCCCTTGGATTGTAAATAACCAACATTACCTTTCTTAGACCCATTGAGATTAACCAAGGCATTCACCGCAGCAATAGTATTATGGAGGTCATTCAACCACTGCCTCCTAAGCTCCATTTATGCCCATAGTTTTAAACTAGATAAAAAGTTATACAATTTATCTTCCTCAGACATGCCTTTAATATCCAATAATAAGAAACCAAAGTTCTTCATGTAATCGCAAATAGAACCCACATGCTTTAACCATATTAACATGTCCCTTGCATTCCATAATGAGTTTCTTGGATCGAATTATTTCCTCAACTCCTTCTTGAGCATATCCCATAACTAAATTTTAGGTTTTCCAGCATTCTCATCATCTATAATGCATGTTCTCCACTATAGCTTTGCATCACCAGTAAAGCACATGCAAATAATGGTCACCTTCTCATATGACACCACAATAACTATGAAATATTGCTCCATAACCTAAAAGAAAAATTTTGAGTTACTTGGCAACTCGTGCACCACCATAGCATTTTAGATTAGGAACCTTAATCTTTGAAAGTTCAACAACCCTACCTAAAATGCAAATTATCCATGGTTCTTTACAATCTAAGGGGAAGGATGAAAAGAAAAAGGGAAAAGGAAATTAAGGGCTTGATGATACCTAGGCTGGTTCCCAACCGGGTGGAAACAACACTTTAAAGAAAATTCAAAGTTGTTTCATATGTGATGGTCCACATAGAGCTCAGGAATGCCCAAAGAGAGGACATATTAATGCTCTCTTAGTTGAGGTGTAGTAAAGGAAGAGGCTAAAGAACAAAAAGCAGTGGCACTTCTTAGAAGTATGTAAATTAATTATAAACTTGTGGATGCTAATTTTAATCATTTTTCTTTATTAATGACTTTGGTTAGTGATTAGAATGCAGCAAAAATAAATTTGATGTGCGTGGCATTGAAAATAAATGCAATAATTATGATGGTAGTGGTGACAGGGGCTCAACTAGCACATTCATAAGCAAGGGGTTGGTGTACCTCTTTGGATAAAAAATGTACAGGTTTCAAAGTTATGGTTCAGGTAGTCTATAATAGAAACTTAAGGATTGAAAACTTCAACTTTAAGGTAGAATTGCTTGTGATGCCTCTTGATGATTTTGAGATAATTATTGGCATTGATTGTTATAGGAATCGACAGTGATGCCAATTCTACACCTTGATGGATTAAAAGTGAGCAATGGTGTAAAACAAAGATTCATTCCATGCAACTATCCTTATGGTAAATGGAGGGCACGTGAGGAGGCTGAATTCTCATTAAACATAAGTGGAAAAATGCTGAAAGTTAAGAGGGAAAATTCTTCAGCATTTTTATAAGAACTAGAGCATGTCAAGTGTAAGACATTGCACTCAACTCTAGGGAATTTTTTGACATCATAATTCTAAAATTTCCTTTAATGGAGGAATTATAGAATGCTTTTGGATAAAAGGAGGGAAATCCTGGAGGTTTAACTTATAATTTTAGTCAAGACTATTATACTGAAGAGTGGAGCATGGTAGACTTACAAAGGCTGGTGGCACAACATACAATGAGTGAAATCCATGCTAGGAATGAGGCTAAATATGACTTGGATGTAGATTCAAAAGTTGGTTCGATAAGCTCATTGAATTCAAGAGGTGGAGGTGGTTTTTTAGACACTAACTCCTTGACACAGGGCCTACTTACTAGGATGGGCACTACTCCTACCAAGCTAATCAAAGGTTAGCATGTGGAGGCATGTATGTCAAACCAATGGTAGTGAAACTTTGGCATTGAGCTAGGCTACATGGCATAGGTCTGAGGGAGGTAGGCTTAGTGGCTAAAATTCAGTGACAAGACTTGTCCAAAGGTATAGCACACAGGTCCTTAGAGCAAGGTCAAAATAGAATTATGGGTGGGAAAGGCAAACAATGGCATAAGGTAGCTTGGTGCAGCTTAGGCATTGTGCATATAGTTGACTAGCATTAGTAGGTGGCAAGCAGCTACACTAAGTGAGCAGGTTGGCTGGCACACATGGGTGGCTATTAAGCATGCAAGGAAGGCAAACATTCACACACATGCATGAGGTAGTTATCAACGGTTACCAATGTTTAAGGCTAAAAATGTGGGCTGTGTGGCTAACTCAGATTGTAGTAGTTGAGGGCATGCTTTTTTAGTAGAATAGGCATGAAATTTAGGGCAATTGGGGGTGTTAACTGCATAATAGGCTATGCTTTGGGTAGAAAACTTCCACATAACTGGTCATGTAGTGGCCTCAAAGGTTGGTTGGCACTTAGACGAAAAGGCCACCAAGTGTGGGTGTTTTGAGGAGTCCTTTAGGCTGTAATCTTTATGTTTGCGAATGATAATGTTACAAACCTTGTGCTTATATATTGTTGCCTGCTTTTATTATAAATGAGCAAATAAGAAATACGATGACTTTTCGCCAGTTCACAAATTTCACACTTGAATTCAAAGTCATTAAAATGCAAAAATAAATTTGGAGTTAATTTATGAAGATAACTAAATAATAAATGACCAATGTGATAATGTCATAACCACCCTTGAGTCTTATTGGCTTCAATTATTTCAACATTATTGACTTGTCCAACTATTGATTCTTTTCATTATGTAGGTTAAGATAATACAAATTTTCCTATTTAACACCATAGATAAGAATACATTGTGTTACAATAATCTAAAATAAACAATGGTAAAAATTTGACTATACAATTCAAGGCAACAATAATTTGGCAAATAGATAAAAGATAGCAAGAAAGAGATGGAATAATAGGCATAATATCCAAAGTAAGGGAGTTAGACATAAATCCTAATCCTTTATATATAATGAAGTAATTCCCCCATTAGTGTCAATATTTTTTGTTTGGTTAATGGATGAATAGATATAAGATGGTGTGGATCGTTTATCATATGATTAATAGAACTTGTAATAATCCATGTATTATTCATAATAAGATGTGAACTTATCATACCTGATTTCTTATTAAGGGCAGTATGGATGACAACACTAGTAGCTATTATAGGTGTTGAGTTATTAGTGTTAGTGGTAGCAGTAACAACTTGATTGATTTGCTTTCAAGGCTTCTTAGTAAAATGGCACCATTCAAAATAACCAATGATTTCATAGTAGTTTTTCATGGAGTTTCCATTCTCACTATAATGAGTACATGTATAGCTATTGGCTTTACTATACATTTTTACTTTTGATGGTTAATGATTTCAAGTTGTTAAGAGAATTGAATTTTTTGACATATTTTTGGGTTCCTTCATTGTGTGTCACTGGTTGTAATCCCTATGTACATATGTCTAACATGGTTCAATATTAAGTGGAGGATTTTTTTTCTAACATTTCACTTTGAGTGTTATTGAATTTTGAGTTAAAACCTACTAAGAAAATATGGGTTCATAGGTGGATCATATATTTATGGAGAGATACAACCCTGTTGACATTGTCTTCTTGAATTTTAGTACAAGCATCAATTCGCTAAAATATAAGAACAAGTTCAGTATAATATATATGTAAAGGTCTACCATTTTAGTAAACGGTGAATGATAAATCCAAATTTTTTGTATTTTTGAGTTAATATTTAATCAATTTTATTTATTATAGTGTAATTATTTGGTTAATTTTACTTAAATTATGTTTAATTAGGATTATACTTGGTTATTTCACATTTTGAAGTAATTTAGAATTAGTTTTAATATTCAATTAAGAATTAATATTTTAATCCATATAGAAAAGGGATTACTTTTCCTCAAAAGTTATAATTTGATTTATAAAATTCATATTTGATTAGGAATTAGAGAATTTTAGTTGCATTTGATATTATTTTTCATGTTTTGCAAGCTTTATATGATTAAAAGTTGATTTGGATACAAAAAGGACTTTAAAGAATCCATTAAAAGTCGAAAAATAGCTTTAGAGAGGTAGCACAATCATGCTAACCCCTAGCACAATCATGTTAACTTGATTCTATGCACTTTGGCACAATCAACCTATTATAGTTGGCTTTAGTATATTGCTCCATAACTTTCTCTAAAAAAGTCAAATTAAGATGATTCAAAATTATATAAAAAGCTAAGATAAAGGGCTATAACTTTTATAAAGAAAGTTAGAGCTAATTCAATTACCTTCATGGACTAAAATTCATGGAAATTCATTAGGTCATGAGCAAGTGCAGAAAGAGAGATAAGTTATAGGTTATAGAAGCAAAATTAGTTATAACATAGACATGTTGCAAGTTGCAAAATCAAAATAGAAATGTAACACAACTGTATCAATGATTAACACAACAGTGTTAAAGCATATGAATTTAAATAAGACTCAATGCTTTAAGACTAATTCAAATCCAAATCAAACAAAAGGAGCCTACCACTATATAAAGGCTTTACGAGGCATAAAATAAGGCATCTAGACCATATTTTATATCATTCATCATCTATAACATGCCTATTCATCATCTTTTTGTTATTCTTTTGCACTAGAAAACACAAAAATATTCATTCATTGTCAATTGCAATATCAAGGATCATGGAGTTCAAGCACTAAAAAAGGGAAACAAGAGTAGGATTAAGGAGTTCCTTATCTCTTTTTCTTCTAGTTTCTTTAAGATAATATTTGCAAGAATTTCTATACATTTTAATCTTCTAAGCATTAATATGATAGACTAAATTTTCAAATCAAGCATGTCAAAGCTAGCAGTTGACGTGTGGCATGATTCAATTAGTTGATGAAAAAAATTTATCATGATATTTCAATAATAATTATTTATTTGTGATATTTTCAAGGAACACAAAATTTTAAAATAAAATGGGATATTTTGAAAAAAAATGAAATAATATTTTAAAATTAAATAGTGATATTTTGAAAAAATGTGATATTTTAAAATTGAATAGAGATATTTTAAAATTAAATTGCAATATTTTAAAAAAATGGTGATGATATTTAGAAATAATGCTAATAAAATGAATTTTTATCATGATATTTTAATTATTTTTAAAATAAAAATGTTATATTTTGAAAAAAGTAATAATATTTTATATTTTAGCTACTAGCGTGGCATGTCAAAAAAAAAAAAACGAATACCATCACATTTATTATTTACTGAATTTAGTCCCAAGAACAATTATTTATAGCAATAGTCCTCTACACAGTTTCTAAAAAAAACCAATTGTTTTCTTTTGCACAAAAAGGGGGCTTGGTCAACTGTCAATATATATCTAATTATCTGTGTTTCTTACACTTTTTTACACTATCATTAATCAACTTCAATAGGATAGTTCAATTACCAAGTAGACAAAAATAGACCCAGGAAAATAAATATAAAGAAATAAAAAAAATAAGGACTATAAAAGAGCAGCCTGCATGGAGTTTGAGCTTGTGATATTAGTCTTTAATGAATATATTCTACATTTGATATCTTTTATAACATGTGATATGATATTCCTCTATTTCTCTATGTACTATAGAAAAACTCTTATTCCATTGTAGATTCAACATCTTCCTTTTCTTACTATTGGATTTTCTTTTCCTTGAAGCTTATGTTGATCCTTTCTTAGAACTATTAAGGTCTAGAAAATCCTTTAACCAAACGCTATCTTTGCAAACATATCCAACATTTTAAACCAAACCTGGTGTTCCTAATAGAAAGCAAACGACCTCGATCTATCCTTGAATCTCTAAGATCTAAAATGAAATACAGCAATGCGGTGTATGTCAACCCAGAAGGAAGTTTTGGTGGCTTGTGCTTTTAGTGGGATGATGAATGGAGTGTTTAAATAAGAGGTATGTCTAAGCACTACATTGATGCTTTTATTACAATGGATGAAATATGGCACTTTTTGGGTATTTATGCAAATCCTCTAACTGAGATATGTAGCTTGAACTTGCAAATGAACATCCCCTGGCTGTTAATAGGGGATTTTAATGCTTGTCTCTACTCAGATGAAAAATAGGGAGGTATCATTCTAACTCAATCGTATCTTAAACCATTCCAACAATTGATGGATGACTACGAGCTATTAGACCTAGGTTTCAAAAGAGATGTGTTTACTTGGCACAATAAGCAAGTTGGAGAGTACAATATCCAAGCTCATTTGGATAAAGCTATTTGCAATACTGAATGGAGAATGAAGTTTGATTTTGCCCAAATCCTCCATGAATAATTTATTGGCTCAAATCATAGGCCTCTTGTTTTATTATTAGATCATCATTCTTCTTCTAAGCGTAAGCCTTTTATGTACAAGGCAAAATGGGATCTCAACCTTGAATAGAGAAAGGTTGTCAAGAATAGTTAGGAAGCTTAGCCTTTAATTCCCTTTAGTTCTACTATCATTGAAGGTAAACTTAATAAGGTGAGATTTAAGCTTAACAATTAGGTTAAGAAACAAGGTGGGTATTGTCAAATGAGGCTTCTTGATCTCAAGCAACATTTGGATTTCATAATGAAAGGGAATTTTAATATTGATTCTGAAAAAAAGGAGTAACATCTTAGAGAAGATATTAATAGACTTCAGGAGTAAGAGGAGATTAATTGGGCATAAAAAGCTCACTAGCACTAGTTAAAAGTTGGTGATAAAAATACCAAATATTTTTATTCCTCAATTGTTCAGCGCAAGTAAAGGAATCAAATTCTCAAAGTCTTATGTCCCTTTGGTGAATGGATTACAAATGAAATCAAATCAAGTGAGCCACTATTTGTCACTTTCAACACATCACAACACTGCTACATCTTCAAATTCTAGTTACTCAGTCTCTGCAATTCCTCAATTGGTAACTATACAAATGAATCAAAGCTTAACTAAAGAAATTAGTGTTGAAGAAATTAAGGAAGCTATGTTTTCTTTGGGGAAGCTTAAAGCTCCAAGCCCTGATGGTTTTTTCCTAGAGCTTTCTAAGAGAATCATTAGGAATAGTTTACTCAAATGTTATCTACATGGTAAGGAATCTTTTTGCTACTTCTTCTCTTCTTTTGAGAATTAATAATACAACAATTACTCTAGTTGTAAAAGTGAAAAGTCCTAAAGGCTTTGATGACTTTAGGCCTATTAGTTTTTGCAACTTTATCTCGAAAATCCTTGTAAATCAATTAAAGGTTGTTATTCCTTTATTGATTTTAGATAATCAAAATGCTTTTATTGCTGGAAGAACTACATAGGATAACATTATTTTAAACCATGAAGTTATGCATTTTTTACGGAGGAAAACTAAAGGAAGAAGGGGTTGCATGGTGCTCAAGCATGATTTTGCTAAGCCTTTTGACAGTGTAAAATGGCATTACCTAAAAGCAATCTTAGAAAAATTTGGCTTCTATAGCAAATGGATCAATTGGATAATGAAATGTGTTTCTTCGGTTTATTATTCAATCTCTTTATATGGAAGCAACACTAATTTTTTTGCTCCTTCTCGTGGACTCAGGCAAGGAGATCCACTATCTCCTTATTTCTTTATCTTGGTTGCATATGCTTTGTCTTATTCACTTCAACTAGCTAATCTTCAAGGTATAACTCATGCCTAGAATTTGTCCATTCTATTTTTGCTGATGATGCAATCCTCTTTGGTGAAGCTTCTTTGAATGAATCCCTAGCTTTAAAAATCATTCTCTACACTTTTCTTCATGAATCAGGGATGAAGTTAAATTTGCACAAGTCTGAGCTATTTTTTAGTATAAATGTTAAAGCTGATCTCAAAGAAGTATTTACTCTCTATTTCAAATTCAGGAATCTCATTATGATTCTAAGTATTTGGCATTCAAATGGATTGGGCAAAAACTTAAAGTGCTTTGTGTAACCACCTTATTCAAAAGGCTAAATCGAAAATGCAATCTTAGAAATGTAGGTTTCTTTCTCTTGTTGGTAGAGAGGTTCTCATTGAATTGGTCATCCAATCTTTTCCTACTTATCTTATATCAGTTCTCTACATTCCCAACGGTGTTATCCATGAACTAGACAAGCTTATAAGAAGCTTTTAGTAGTCGCAAAACCGAGAAGATAGGAAGTTCATTGGGTTAATTGGTTTGCTATGACAATTGCTAAAAAAGGAGGAGGCCTTGGCTTTCGAAAAATTTTTCATTTTAACAAAGCTCTACTTGGTAAATATGTATAGTGATTAGCTTAGAATCCTACCTCCCTCACTGCTAAAGTACTCAAAGGAATTTATTTTTATTTTTTAGATATTTTAAATGCTAAAAAAGGGGTTCAAGCTTCGTGGCTTTGGAGCAATCTCATGTTAAGCCAAGATGCAATTTAAAAGGGTCTCAAATGGGTCATTAAATCTATTATAAATATTAAAGTGTGGAAAGACCCTTGGATTTGTCATGACCTAAATCAGTGAGTCATGACTGGCGCTAGGGAATGGGAATTCTTTCGAGTCCAAAACCCATAGCAAGCCTTAAAAATAAAACACATGCAATAATAATATAAAAATATGCCAGAATTAAAACTTTAATCAATATAATAATAAATCTTTATATCATACATAATAAAATATCTTTTCATAAAATATCCGGATACAAAATCACAAACCAAGATAACACACTTCTATCACAATAACACTACTAATACAGTTTTTAGAATACAACAAGAGTTCAAATATAAAATTTACATAATCTTGCCAGGGCTAAAGAAGACTAGCGTAAAGTACTATTTGGGAGGTCTGAAGAAGAAGATCTTGTAAAAAAATATTGAGGGGAGTCAAACCTCATTGAGTGAATTATTATAATATATATACATGCAACCTAAAGTCATATATATAGTCAAGCTTCAATATAATAATAAATATATACAAGCATTTTACACAGATACTAAAATCAACTTTTATATATAATAATAAATGTAGAAAAATGTTTATTTAAGTGAAGGATCAAATAAAACCCTAAAATATCTACAACCATGATCAATAAATCTCACTAGCCAATAGGCTTACTTAATTCCAAAATAATTCTCTTTTCCATTTTTTACAGTAGACTGGCCTTGAGGCACTATGTCAACCAAGCTCTCGCAGTCTCATTGTCAATGTGATTGGCCCTAAGACACTATATCAATTGAGCTCCCACAATCACACGACTCACTTACCATAATTCTCAATAATTGAATAATCAAATCTCATATCAAATAATTTCAAAATCTTAACCCTAAAATCTAACACACTAGTACATACACAATCATAGTGCAGCCCATTATGTAGCATGTTCTACTGTTATCCTTTAAATAAATTGTATAAATGTTGAAAATAATAAAATGCATAATTAAAACATAATGACATCCATTTTAAAAGAATATACCATTTATATACCAAACATATATAAATTTATTATCGAGACAATTTTCTCTTTTAAGAATATACCATTTTTAAAAGAAAATTCATAATAAATAATCGGGATAAAATTTCCATAAACTTCCTTCACAAACTATATTTCAAATAATCCATACAATTTATTAAAAATAAAGAGATTTTCCGGTGAGGTTCACCGAAACGGTGACTCATCGAAAAATTCAAACCTCAAAAATAAAAAAAATTCAAAAAAATTTAGCAAAAATATATTTAGAAAGCTTAAACTACACACAACAACATTTCTAAAGACATTTAGCTTAAATCACAAGAAATCAAGCTCAAAAAAATGAAAAACACAAAGTTGACCTAAAATAAAATTGAAGAAAACTCATAATTGAGACTATCTAAGGTTGCATCGAGCTTAGAACTAGCTTGCTTGGACCAAGAGGGTTCAAAAGAGCCCGATATCGCAAGTTTTTATCATAAAAAATGCCACCGACGATGAACTGAACCACTGCTGTTGCTGTTGCTATTTTTGATGTTTTCCAGTGATGGGAGGCATGCTAAAGGTGGTGGAAGGGAGAGGAGAAGGAGGAGGGGTGATGGTGATGGGTGGTGGCAGCAGGTGGTGATATGATCCTCAAAAGGGTAAATTTGTGAAGTCTACACATCAATAAAGTCAAGTACAAAACTTGGATGAATTTTTGGATTATTTTTTATTTTGGTGTTAATAAAGAAGATTCTAGAAGATGTGAGAAGATTCAAGGATATTCCAAGTCAAAGTCAACAAATCAAAGTCAATAGTCAACATCCAACTTGACATGTGACATGGCATGCTTCAAAGCTTAGTTGTCATGAGTTGTCAATATGACTTTTCAATGCTTAGTTGTCATGAGTTGTCAATTGAACTTTTCAAAGCTTAGTTGTCATGAGTTGTCAATATGACTTTTCAATGCTTAGTTGTCATGAGTTGTCAATTGAACTTTTCAAAGCTTAGTTGTCATTAGTTGTCATATTTTTAAAGGAATCCTATTTAGTAAAGGATTTTCCTTTATAAGTATTCTTTAGGAATACTTAAGAAAACCTATTTCCTTAAGGATTAGGATATTTACATGCCTATATAAAGGCCATATCAATGTAGTATGAATTAGAATGAGTTTTATCAATTACATTTCAATTCTTGTGAGGTTAAAGTCTTTCTCTTTTGTTCTTAAAAGAACTTTTGTGAATTTATCAAGTAAAGGCTTGGTATATTCAAACCTAGTTTAATTTAGACCTAAAATTGACTTTGTTAATCTTAGGTTTACATTAAACAACTTTTAATTCTTTATAATTAAGATTTTTAAGTATAGGTTATTTAAGGGTCTTGTTGGGGATTAGAGTTTCTTTTTGCTTGATTTATGAATGATCCTTGGCAAGGTTATCAACATTGAATACGGGTTTGGTACAAGCTAACCACATTCGTATCATTTGGTATCAGAGCTTTGGCTTATTAATCAAGTACGTATCTTTACTTTTCTTTGCATTTAATCCAAAAAATAATAATTATTTCTTATTTCATTCATTTTTGTGTCTTGTTTGATATCAATTTGTTTTCTTTGTGATCTTAGAGTTCAAATTTATTTTTCTTTGTTATTTTGAGTCAATTTCATTATTTTCTTCATATTGCAATATATTTCTAGCCTTTAAAAAAAATCAAATTTGTTTTTTTTATTCTTGTTGCTTTTCATCTTAAGATTCTTTATTTTTCACAAATACATATCAATTTGAGTTTGTTTTTAATTTGGACATTTTTGCATCTATTATATAAAAAAAAAAAGAAAAAAAGTTTTGAATTTTGAAAAAAAAAAGTTTAATTGATTAAATTTGAATTCAATTTGGCCTAAAACCATTCCAATTTACTGTTTTAATTATAAATTCAATACCTTTGCCTTTTTTTTTAATTTCTGAATATTCTACTCTTCTTTTTAAATGTTTGGGGTAATTTAAACACTTATTCCAAAATTTCTTATTTTTGTTTGATTTGGATATTGTCTTTGTTGTTGCCTTTTCTTTGGCTCTTATAGTCAAATTTGAGTTTAATTTTGCTTTGTTTGTTTTGTATTGAGCTTAATTTGATAATTAGTATCTTAAGTTCCATAAGAACTATAAGAAAGGAATTTAAGAGGTGAAAGGCAAATGGTGAGCTCATAAGAGGGTAAAAGCTTAATTGAGTGAAACACGAGCATTGAGTGACGTTCTTTGAGTGTAACCACGTGAGGGAGTGTTACTTGTGAGTTTTTTTTCTTTTGTTTATTTGTTTATAATATGGCAGATCTAAAGGAGGCTGAGATAGATCCTGAATGAAAGCTCTTTATAAAGGCGATGCAAGAATAAATAAGTCAATTGTTAAATAGCCATGAAAAGGTTCGAGAGCAAATAGGGAGGTTAGAGCAAAGCCAAGTTACAACCACCACCAACAACACCAACAATACGACTCAAATCACACCTAGACAAGTTTGTAAAGGGAGATGGCATGAGGATGATAATGAGTTTGTTAATGATAGCATTCAAGGGTATAATAAACAAGATAGAAATCTTGGGAGCATAAAGATGAAGATACCTAATTTCCATGGCAGAAGTGATCCTGAAGCATATCTAGCATGAGAAAAGAAGGTAGATTTTGTGTTTAATTGCCACAACTACTATGAGGAAAAGAAAGTCAAGCTTGCAACTAGTGTGTTCATGGGCCATGCATTAGCTTGGTGGAATCAACTAGTGGTCTTAAGGAGGCATTATGGAGAAAAACCTATCTCTACATGGCAAGAGATGAAGACTATCATGCGAAAGAGGTTTGTGCCAAATCATTATTATAAGGATTGGCATAATCACTTTGAAGGGCATAAACAAAGTTCAAGGAATATTGAAGTTATTGAGAGACATGATTAGAGAAAAGAAAAGAGGAAGTTAGGTGTTAAAACTGAGTTTAGTGAGTTAAGTGTTGAAAAAGGGTTGAGTAAGCATGGTGAGAAATATGAAGAGCAATTATGCATTGAAGTAGATGATCAAGTTATTAAGGAGGATGACAACATTCATGTCTTGGTTAATGAAGAAAGTGTGAATAATGGTTTTGAAGAGAATATAGTTAATGAAAAGATTATGGAGGTGTTGGAGCAAAATAATGCTAAAAGCCATGATGAAATATTGCAAGAAGATGAAGATAATGGCAAGTGTGTGCAGCCTATCAAAGAAATTAATAAGAAATTACAAATTTTTGAAAGATATATTGAAGCTAATAAGGAGTGTTCACAAAGCTTTGAGCAATCTAGTGAACTTTTAAAAGGAATAACTAGTCAAGAAGTTGTCAAGAATGCATATTGTGATCATAAAGAGTATATAAACCATGAAGAGGGAAATTTGAAAGTTTGTGCACAAAAGAGGAAACTAGAGATTGGAAGCATTATGAAGGATAAGAATATGGTTATTCATCATAATGATACTAACAATTCTAATCTTTCTTTTTCTAGTGTTTTAAAAGTTGTTTTGCAAAGCTTTGTGCCATATGAAGATCCATTTAATGATGTTGTTGCAATGCATTACAAGGTCAATAATACCATTGAAGATTTCATTCCCAGCATGAGGTTTGAGAAAGAGCTATAATATGTTACTTAATTCAAGGGAATCCATGGAGTTTTTGTTTGTAGCAAGAAGAGCTTAAGATATTCATGTTTCAAATTTAAAAGGAACCACAAGTATTTAGTTCTTACATGTTCATGAATACAAGTTCTTTGTTCAAGTGTGCAATCAAGTTCAAGTTGTTATGTGGAGTATTACTTCAAAAGAGAGGATTTCACTCAAGGAGTTTGTGTTTGACCCTGGAGGATGTATCAATTTATCAACTTTAGAAGATCGGTATGATTCAAGGACGAATCATCTTTAAGAAGGAGGGAAGGATACGATCCTCAAAAGGATAAATTTGTGAAGTCTACACATCAATAAAGTCAAGTACAAAGCTTTGATGAATTTTTGGCTTATTTTCTATTTTGGTGTCAATAAAGAAGGTTCAAGAAGATTCTAGAAGATTCAAGGATATTCCAAGTCAAAGTCAATAAGTCAAAGTCAAATTGAAAGTCAACAAGTCAAAGTCAATGGTCAACATCCAACTTGACATATGACATGGCATGCTTCAAAGCTTAGTTGTCATTAGTTATTTTATTTAGTTGTCATGAGTTGTCAACATAACTTTTCAATGCTTAGTTGTCATGAGTTGTCAATTTGACTTTTCAATGCTTAGTTGTCATATTTTTAAAGGGATCCTATTTAGTAAAGGATTTTCCTTTATAGGTGTCTTTAGGAATACTAAAGAAAACCTATTTCCTTAAGGATTAGGATGGTTACATGCCTATATAAAGGCCATATCAATGTAGTATGAATTAGAATGAGTTTTATTAATTAAATTTTAATTCTTATGAGGTTAAAGTCTTTCTCTTTTATTCTTAAAAGAACTTTTGTGAATTTATCAAGTGAAGGCTTGGTATATTCAAACCTAGTTTAATTTAGACTTAAAATTGACTTTGTTAATCTTATGTTTACATTAAACAACCTTTAATTCTTTATAATTAAGGTTCTTAAGTACATGTTATTTAAGGGTCTTGTTGGAGATTAGAGTTTCTTTTTGCTTGATTTATGAACGATCCTTAGCAAGGTTATCAACATTGAATACGGGTTTGGTACAAGTTAACCATTTTCGTATCGGGTGGACACCAGTGAGGCTGGGTGGCGTTTTGTAGAAATGGAAATGGGGAAGAAGAAATAAGAAAAAAGAAAAGAAGAAAAAAAGAGAAAGGAAGAAAAGAAGAAAGGGACCCAAAAATTTTAATCTCGCCCTTATTTATTTATATATTTATATATATATATATATATATATATATATATATATATATATATATATATATGTATATGTATATATACATATATATATAACACCACACAAACACAAATATAAAATAATAATTCTAATAATAATAATAGTAATGATGATGATGATGATGATGATGATGATGATGATAATAATAATAATAATAATAATAATAATAATAATAATAACAGTAATATTTTTAAATAATAATAACTTTCAAATAAATAATTATATACATATAATTAATAATTATAATATATAAAAATTTAAAATATTATTAACATTGTATTTTTCAAAATAATTTTTAATAAATTAAAAAAAAGAGTCATCACAGTATTCCTCTCCTCCTAAGCTGTAAAATTCAATCTTTAAAGCGGCCGAATTGCCCCATCCTTGTTGTTTCAGACCTTATCAATTGGCAAGAGCATAAATGGAACCTACCTCATTTGAGAACTCTGTTTAGTGACAAAAAAGTGAAAGCCATTATGTGTATTTAACTCAGAGGTACATATCAAAATGCTCATGATCTCATTTGCTAGCATTTTGATGCAAAAGGTATCTTCTTTATCGAATTGACTTACAGATTTCTTAAAAATAATTCCTCTCCTACTATTTCTATTGGAGGTGGTCAGCCTTCTAATGTTGTTGTTAATTGGTGGAATTCGATTTAGTCCCTCCATATTCCTCCAAAGTTAAAATTTTTTCTATAAAGGAACTTATGGCTATCATATTAGCTATAGATTTCTCTAAAAAACTTTAAGCAGTAAACTATCATAGAGACATATTGCAAAAGAGTTACCACTTTCTATATTATCAGGAGACTCCCCCATGGGATTCTGCTACTCTAATAGATGATATCAAATCTTCACTAAATAGATTTGTGAACATTAAAGTTTTCTTTATCCCTAGATCAACAAACAAGGTCATAGATTGGCTTTCAAAGTGCCAAAGTAGTATTCGAATGCTTGACAATAGGTTCTATGTTCACTCTCAATTGCAATCTCTTTTAGAAAGTGGTATGTATCTTATGTATTTCTCTTTTCTTAATGCATTCTGGTTGTTAAAAAAAACTCTTTAAGGTAATATAAATTAAAAAAATTAAATAATAATAATAATAATAATAAGAGCAAGAAGGCAACGAGAGGTGATGTGAAAAGAAGTGTAAGTTAAAAAAGAAATAGAACACGGTCCCATATATTAATATGGAACCAACATCAAAGACTATCAATGGAACCTACTTACAGTCCCACTTCTCTTCACTTTTTATTTCTTACTGCCCTTTCTCTCTCCTATGGTGGTAGCTAACTAGAGTTTTGTAAGTATCAATATAGGTGTCAACATTTAAAAAAATAAAAAAAATCTCTTTCATTGCAAAAATGATAAATAATAAAATAAAAAATTATATATTTTTTTATAAAGATACAGCTCCAATAAAGTCTACTCTAATGTAAAAAAAAAGTTAGTGATAATTCCGAATTGATATTTTGCTTGTGGAACCTGTATGGATGAGGAGAATGGGTAAATAGGCAGGATTTTTCCTATAAACACTCTGAATCTTAAGTCAGTAACGGTATGAGAAAAAATATAATAAAGCAAATAGGCATAATAGAGTAGAGAATAAAGAGTAATTGCTTATATGATGTGATGATGGAGTGATAAAATGATGTCTTGGTGATGTTGTATTATAAGAATGAGAATGAGAATATGAATGACATGAGATGTATTTATAGGAGAAGATATTGCTCAAACCTCTTAGGAATATGATTCCTTAGTCTTGTAGGATTGCCTTATTTAGGAGAGGAGGGGACTTTCTTTATAGTTAATCTTCTTAATTGAAATAGACTTCTTTATTCATTAAGCTTTCTTCTTATTCAAGTAATTCTCCTCTTTGGGGAAACATATCCCTTATTATAATAGGATACTAATATGAGTTATCAAGAGTCCCCCCTGAAAGTCTATTTGGATATTTATGTCCAACATATCCGGGTATGTAAATGATAGAAAATGCTATTGTATATGATATGGAAGGGTGAGCTAATGTGGCCAACCTTAGTCACAAGAAAAGATAAAGCTCGGTACCAAGTCTTGAAATCATCATATAAGAACATTATTTGAAGTCCCAGTTGGACTTGAGTGCATAAAAGTTGTAATAAAAATGCTTTGGGGTAAAAGATTAACCTATCAGTGTGGAAACAACATGACAGAACTAGTCGTCACTAGAGTTTTGATGCTCGATGCATTAAAAGCGCAGCCTAAGTGTCGAACCTCGGTACTATAAAAGAGACCTGAGGGTGCCAGCTTCAGTCGCTGGACTTAGATGCTCGGTGTAAGAATGTAAGGCTTACATGCTCGAAATCTCAGTACTATAGAATTGACCTAAAGGTTCCAGCTTCAATCACTAGACTTAATCTTGGTGCATTAGAAGCACGGCCCAAGTGTCAAACCTCAGTACTATAGAAGCAACCTAAGGGTGCCAGCTTCAATCACTGGACTTAATCTTAGAGCATTGGAAGCACAGCCCAAGTGTGCATGATGTTGCTTGGTTTATGAACTTCAATGACTATTGATGGTAGCTGCCTAGTCAGAATAATGTTAAGTCCGGACATTATTGCTTCAGATGTTTGATTTTCTGAGCATTTATTGTTGGTAGTATTTTAGCAAAAGATAGGATGTTTGTGATCCTAATAGTGAGTTTGAGCCCTTTCAATCTGAGCTCTATAATATGGGATGTTAATTTTTTGAAATAATGGAGGGTGGGTTTTAAAGGACCAAATTTGGGTTTGCCCAATCCGAATTGTGAGATAAGCATTTTGTAAATTAGGTGAAGGGTCAATGTTACACCACTTCTGAAATAGAGGATAAAGTGTGATGCTGGCTAGGATGTCTTGGAATTGCCTTTTGATTTATCCAGCTATATGGCAGATATACTTGACTCTATTCTTGAATTTCCCTTGTTGGATATTCTCTGAAATTTTCATGAACAAGGACCTTCTACAAAGTAGGATTTGCTTGAATGTTATTTGATCTGGCTTTGAACATGAACCACCATTTGTTGTTTGAGCATGAGTAAATGCTTGTTTATATTAATGTTGCTTGACAATATGTCTAATGTCTTTTGACAATCTTTACATGTTGATGCTGAGTAAGATGATTATAGTGTCCAATTGTTTGGATTGATGGGTGCTTAAAGTAGCATCTTCAATAAATATGTTTTCCCTATCTGTAGTAATAAACAAAAGATCAATAGCTTTGGGATCATATAATTGATCTCATTTGATGGTAAGTCCTTGTGTAATAAATATATCAAATGTAATTTTTATATATTTTGCATGAATAATAATCATGTATATATGGATGAGCATCTACGTGTAGATGTGTAAGTATGCTTATGTGATAAGTTATAAATATTCATATAAGAATAAATAAGTTGCGGAAATAAATAAATTAAATAATATCAAGAGAAACTAGAGAAACTTATCTCCTAATGTACTCTTGTCCTATCTTCGAATTCATGAATATTTATGTTCGTTGTTTACTTCAATTGTTGCTTGAATGACCTTGTCTTTGAAGATGTTGCCTAAGTTTGTGTGTGCCTAATTTATTGGCATTTTGTGTATATCCAGCTTCACAAAAATATACTGTCTAAATATACAAGCCTGAGATTATCAGTTGGATCAAGTTCCTAAAGACCATGATGATTTGTTTATTGATACTCATGAGTATTGACGTTGAGGTGCTCATGGTAACATCTACATTTGTATTGTTTTATTGTAACAATAAATAATAAAAGAACGAGAATCTCGGGATCGCTTGATCCATTTTAATTAATGATCCATGTGATAATAATTTAAAAAAAATGGATATGAAAATAAATAATTAAGAAACAAACTTATCTTGGTTGTGTTGTGGAGTATTTGAAGCTCTCCCCTTAATCTATGGTGTTTATGTAATTTGACTATCCAAGAACGTCTATGTTACTGTCTGAGTTTTGAGTATATTATACTCTTTGGCTGTACATGGTTTAAACTCCAAATGTTCAAACTCGAATGCTTGGACTCTTTGATGCTCGGACTTGGATGCTCGGACTCTTTGATGCTCAAACTTGGATGCCCAGACTCCCTGATGTCCAAGACTTGGATGCCCAGACTAGTTGATACTCGGACTTGGATGCTCAAAATCCTTGATGCTTGAACTTGGATTCCCGAACTCTTTATGCTTGGACTTGGATGCCCAGAATCCTTGATGCTTGGACTTAGATGTCTAGACTCCTTTGATGCTTGGGCTTGGATGCCCGAAATCCTTAATGCTCAAATTTGGATGCCTGGAATCCTTGATGCTCAAATTTGGATGCCCAAAATCCTTGATGCTTAGATTTGGATGCCCAAAATCTTGATGTTTAGACTTGGATGCCCAGACTCCTTGATGCTCAAACTTGGATGCCCAGACTCTTAATGCTCGGACTTAGATGCCCAAAATTCTAAGTAGAAATATTAGTATTCAATATTCAATTCTTGTGGGAATGATATATTTTGTATTACAATTCATGATCCGTGCACTTGTAGATTTTGAGCACAACAATATAAAATTGCAGATTATATATAAAGACAATGTAAGTTAATGTTATATTTGTTGTAGATTTAAGATTAAATTGCTTAGTTTGTTATAGAACTAAACTTGAATTTAGTAGTATTTAATTAGAAGAAAAATATTTTATAGTAGAATGATTTAAAGAGAATTTAAAGAGAGTTTGGAGAGAATTTGGAGAACTATAATATTGAAAGAATTTGGAGAATAATCTATCTTTCTCTATCTTCTCATTAATGAATTTCAATCTCTTTATGTAGAGATTTTCTTTTCACTATTTGAGAACTATTCTCTCATTAGCAATATATTGTTCATTCACAAGCAATATATTGTTCATTCACATTCATAATACTCCCCTTTGAATAACAATATTTTACAACTACCTCGTTAAAACCTTGCTAAACAAAACCCAGTGGGAAAAAATTTAGCTTAAGGAAAAAGAATACAGTGCATGATTTTCTCCCCCTCAAGTTGATATGTATAATCTTCCTTCACATAGTATGCAGATGTTGCATTCCAATATCGTGAACATGTGTTCTAAAGATTGTAGTTGGAAGCGCCTTTGTGAAAAGATCAGCTGAATTCTTGCTAGACTAAATATACTTTATATCTATATGATTTTCTTTTATTAGCTCATGAGTGTATGAAAAGAATCTTGGAGGTATATGTTTGGTTCTATCACTTTTGATATATCCTTCCTTTAATTGTGCAATGCATGTTGCATTATCTTCATACAAAATTGTTGGACTTTTGTTAACTCGAAAACCACAAGATTCTTCAATATGATGTGTCATTGATCTAATCCACACACACTCTCTACTTGCTTCATGTAGTGCAATAATCTTAGAATGATTTGAAGAAGTAGCGATAAGCGTTTGTTTCTAAGAATGCCAAGAAATTGTAGTTCTGTTATTTGTGAACACATAGCCTGTTTGAGATTTTGCTTTATTAGGATTAGATAAATGCCCTACATCTACATAACCAATTAATTCTTGTTTTGAATTTTTAGAATAAAATAAATCCAAATCAACATTTCCTCAAAGGTATTGAAGTATATGTTTGATCCCTTTATAATGCCTTTTTATTGGAGTTGAACTGAACCTTACTAATAAATTGACTACAAAAGAAATGTCAAGTCTAGTACAATTAGTAAGATACAATAGAGCTCCAATGGCACTGAGATATGGAAATTCATAATCAAGAATTTCTTTATTTTCTTCACAAGGTCGAAATGGATCAATCTCAATATTGAGTGATTTGACGACCATTGGAGTACTTAAAGGATTTTCTTTATCCATATTAAAGCATTTCAAGATCTTTTCTGTGTAATTTGATTAATGCAAGAATATCTTATTGTGCATTTGCTCAATTTGTAAACCAAGGCAATACTTGGTTTTTCCAAGATCTTTCATTTCAAATTCTTCCTTTAAGTATATTATTGCTTCATGGATCTCATTTTCTATTCTAATGATATTTAAATCATCAACATATACATCTATAATCACAAATCTGGATAATTTTTTCTTAAAAAAATGCATGGGCAGATAATATTACTCACATATCCTATATTAATCAAATAATTGCTTAAACGATTATACCATATGTGTCCAGACTGTTTTAACCCATATAATGATCTCTAGAGCTTGATCGAATACATTTCTTTGGGTTTTATACTTAATGCTTCAGGCATTTTAAATCCTTCAAGGATTTTCATATAAATGTCACTATCAAGTGATCCGTACAAATAAGCAGTTACAACATCCATAAGACTCATTTTTAATTTCTTAGAAACTACTAGGCTAATTAGATACCTGAACGTAATTGCATCCATAACAGGAGAATATGTTTCATCATAATCAATTCCTGGCCTTTGTGAAAAACCTTGAGCTACAAGTCTAGTTTTGTACCTTATTATTTCATTTTTCTCATTTCTCTTTCGTACAAAGATTGATAGGTTTCTGCAAGTATACAGATTCACACAAGTAGTAATTAAATATCGATCCCATAGAGATTGCAGATTGACTATAATGATACTAATTATGTTTGTTTATTTAAAACAATGAAAAAAGGTATTTTGAATTAAATAAAAAATTAAACTAAGAAAAAACAAAAAAAATCACAATGAAATAACAATCACTTTAAAGAGATAGGGTTCTTATTACCAATTCAACCTTTATTTAAGATCAATTAACTGTAAAGCCATACCTAACCTTAATCCAATTTGAGGGTTTCTCAAGAATGATAGGCTTTCCTCCTAAGACAACTCTATGATTAACCAAGTAAATTGACGTTCTTAGATTTAAAGCTCTCTCCTACTAAGTGTTTGGTTAACCTAGTTTAAACACCAACCCTTAATCAATATAAGTTGCTTAAGTGTTTTTTAACTAAGAAGGCATCTAACAGGTTATTGTTTAAATCCAATACAACCCATCTCTCGATCAAGTTTTATTGTGTATATTTAATCAAAGGGTGATCAATCCTAAGAAGACATTAAGTTCAACAACAACTAAAGGATCTAAATTAATGGCTTAGGTTTAATTGTGATTAGCCCATAGTTGAATTGCAACAAGAACCCTAACTAAGAATTTAGCTACTCATGTTAATTATAAGAGACAAAGAAGAAGAATAAAAGAAAATAGACATCATCATTAAATTAAAATTAAGAATGAAGAAACACAATTGAATAGAAGAAATGCCCTATTCAAAGGAAGCTTAATGTTCTTCAAGTTTATTCTCAAATCTCCAAACTAATATAAACAAGAAAAATCCTTGTTTTTCAAAACTGCTCTTCAAAAAATATGTATCTCAAAAAGTGATGAATAATAATCTCTATATCCCCTTATTTCTAGTCGCTACCCTTTTATAAAACCCTAATTACTAACCCTAGGGTTACAGCCATAAGAAATCTCCATCTTGTCCCTCATGAGTTAGCAATTAAATTCAACTCTGAATTTCTCAATCACCAGGTCGCACAGCCATTTGCATTTTGTGCATGGTCGTGGACATCACTTCTTCAATATTATTGCATATTGACCTTCATTGATTTTTGAGCCCACTTCAAGTGCCCACAGATCCCATGTAATCTTCCTCTACTATTCTTTGACTTCCCTAAATACATAAAAATCAACCAAAAATAAACCAACTAACACATAAAAAAATAAATAAACACACAAGACATGCATTAAGTACTCAACTAAATAAAAACTGAATAAAAGAAACACAAACTTAACTGAAATTGCATTTTTCCTAACACAAAGACTACTTAAAAAAATGCATTTTTCACACTCATCAAAGACCCACTTATATCCTACAGGTTTCATAGTTTTAGGCATAGGAATAATTAGCCCAAAAACATTTTGCTTGTTTAGTGAGTCTAATTCAGCCTGCATAGCATCTTTCCATTTTATCCAATCATGCCTATTTTGACATTCCATGAATAATTTTGGTTTAGGATCATCTTTATCATTTATGATTTCACATGCAACAGTATATGAAAATATTTCATCAATATTTTTCATCTTATTTCTATTCAACAGTTTTCTTGTATTGGTATAATTTATTGAGATTCACATTGTTTTATGTGAGGAACCAGATGCAACAATGATGGTTCATTCCATGAAATATCCATTTTCCCTTCTTCCTCCTTTTTTCCTAATATTGGGAAAATAATCTCATTAAATTGGCAATCAACAAAACATATTGTAAAAACATCACCAATTAAAAGGTTCAAAATATCTAATAATCGAGGATGTTTCAAACCCAACATAAATTCCTAATCTTCATTAAGGACCCATTTTTATATGCTGAGGTGGCACAATGGGTACATATATTGCACAACCAAAAATTTTATGATGGAAAATATTTGGCTCTTGACCAAGTGCCAATTGTAGTAGGGAGTATTTATTATATGCACTAGGTCTTGTGCGAATTAATGAAGCAGTATGTAGGATTACATTACCCCAAACTGAAATGGGAAGCTTTATTCTCATTATTAATGGTCTAGCAATAAGCTGAAGGCATTTAATCAATGATTTAGCTAAAATATTTTGAGTATGTACATGGGCAACAGGATGCTCAACAATGATCCCAATAGACATATAATAATCATTGAATGCTTGAGATGTAAATTCACCAGCATTATTAAGTCTTACCATTTTAATTGTATAATCAGGTAATTGTGCTCGTAACTTAATAATTTTAGCTAGCAAGCTTGCAAATGCAACATTACGAGTTAACAATAGACAAACATGTGACCATCTACTAGATGCATCAATTAATACCATAAAATATCTGAATGGTCCACATGATGGGTGAATTGGCCCACATTTATCACCTTGAATTCTTTCAAGAAATATAAGTGATTCACTCTGAATTTTAGATGGTGAAGGCCTCAAGATTAATTTTCTGAGAGAACAAGCTATACATGACATTTCATTTAATTGAGGAATTCTTTGCCCTTTCAATGGATGCCCATATGAATTCTCAATTATCCTTCGCATCATTACTGATCCAAGATAACCTAATATGTCATGCCATAAATTTATTGTTGAAGGAACATAAGATTTTTCTTTTACTGCCATATGTGATTCAATTACATGTATATACATGTAATGTAATCCAGTAGGGAGTTTTGATAGTCTTTCCAATACTTGTATTTTTCCTTATTCATATGAAACTATATTTAAATATTTATTACCATTTATAGTAATGGATTGGATATCACACCCATTTTGATATATGTCATCAAAACTCAATAAATTTCTTGTTGATTTTGGTGAAAACAAAGCTTCATCAATTATAAATTTTGTTCTATTTGGTAACATAAATTTAGCTTTGCTAATTCCTTTAATCAGACCTACAGAACCTAATATTGTGTTTACAACTGTCTTTGTGGGCTTTATTTCAGAGAAATAATCTCTATCTTTCAAGATAGTATGTGTAGTACCACTATCTAGTATACAGAGATCTCCAATATTGTCTTTATGTTGATTACAATCCATATTAAACTTCAAAATAGATAAACACATAAATAATCAATTAAGGTAAAAACATAAAATAATTGTAAAGTAGGACATTTTATTAATTTGAAAATAAAATACATAACAATGACAAATTCTTCAGAATTGAAAAATAAAATGGGTAATAACAACATACTTAAAATTATAGTTGCCTCAATTTCCATTGTCAGTAAAATGATCAGTAAAATAAAAAAAAACATCTAGATGAGTTGTATCATTAACAGGAGTATGATGCTCATTGAAGTTTATTTCCTTTTCTTTGTCTTTTAATGATGCTTTATAAAGTTGGCAAACATGTGGTGGTGTACGACAAACTCATGCTCAGTGTCCTTTACTGCCACATCTGAAACACACAATTTCAAACTTATGTTAGGGCCCTTCTTGAACACCACTGATTATTGATTTTAACTTCTTTTGAGGTTGAGTCTGAGTTTGTTGTGGAGTATTATTATATTTATTTCCACGACCACGGCCAAAGAATTGACCTCTTTCACGTCCAAGACCTCTACCTCTCCCATGTCCATGGCTATTGTAATTTTTATGTCTGGAATAATTTATCGCATTTGCTTCTAGAAATGCTACTGAACCAGTAGGACAAGACTGATGATTTTTCATCAAAAGATCATTATTTTTCTCAGCTACCAGTAGGCATAAAATTAGTTCATAATATTTTTTAAATCTCTGCATCCTATATTGTTGTTGTAGTGTAACATTTGATGCATGAAATGTGGAGTAAGTTTTCTCCAGCATATCCTCATCTATGACTGTCTATCCATAGAATTTTAATTGTGATACTATTATGAACATTGGAGAATTATAGTCACTCACTTTTTTGAAATCTTGAAAGCGTAAAGCTTTCCATTCATCAGTGACTACTGGTAGTATTACATCTCTTTGATGATCATATCTGTCTTTTAGATCCTTCCAAAGAACACTTAGATCTTTGACAGTCGAATATTCACATTTTAATCCTTCATCAAGATGACAACGGAGAAAAATTATAAACTTGGCATTATCTTTCAATGAGGTGTTATTATTATTATTTTTTATGGTATCAATTAACCACATTGATTGAAGATGCATTTCTACATCTAGAATCTAAGACATATAATTTTTTCCTGTGATGTCAAGAGCAACGAACTCAAGCTTTGCTAGATTTGTCATTATGATAACTAATAAAAAAAATATAACTCAATTAGAATTCATAAATTTGATGACTATTAAAAAAAATCAAACATAATTAGAATTTACTAACTAATTATATCATGAATAAATATTGCAAGAAATAATAGTGGTACAAAAAATAATACAATAATACTTAAATTTATATCAAATAGAAGATCAATTATTCCTAAAACTATTATAATAGTCATGATCAAAACACAAATATAAATATACCAAATCATGTTTACAATTTAGAGTAAAGAGAGAAAGAGAAAATGTATGAATTTGTGTGAATAAATAAAATTTATAACTTTTCTATTTATAATGAAAAATATAGCTGTTTGTTACCGTTATGTTACCGTTGGTAATAAAAATATAGCCGTTAGATTTTTTTTTAATATGATATATTGAAAAATAAATTATATAAAGTAAAATTAATAAATAATGTTGATATGATTATTTATAATAAGTGAGTTAACATAACAATATGTATAAATATAGAACAAAACTGCCCATTAATATAAAATGGGGTATAACCTTCTATTAACATAAATAATAAAAAAATATATAAATATACATAAATATAAATTGGTAGGAGGCATAGTCATCCATAAAGTTAGAACCATTTCTAACAATTTTTGCATCAATGGTGTAGTTAGTAAAACAAAATAAAAATAATAATTAATATAAAGTTAGATTGAAAGAAATAAATATAAATATAAATATGAATAAATATAAATTAATAGGAGGCATAGTCAACCAATTGAAAGAAATAAATATAAATATGAATAAATATAAATTAATAGGAGGCATAATATTAAATATTAAATAATATATTCATAAATATTAAATATTAAGAAATATGTACTTTATTGTTTTGATTGAGAGTTTTTCGTACTGATAACGTGTTGCATAATTAAGATTGAATTGCTTAGTTTGTTATAATACTAAACTTGAATTTAGTAGTGTTTAATTAGAAGAAAAAATTTTATAGTAGAATGATTTTAAAAGAATTTAAAGAGAATTTGTAGAGAATTTGAAGAATTATAATATTGAAATAATTTGGAGAATAATCTATATTTTCTCTATCTTCTCATTAATGAATTTCAATCTCTTTATATAGAGATTTTCTTTTCACTAGTTGAGAACTATTCTTTCACATGCAATATATTGTTCATTCACATTCATAATAATATTTACATTTCATCTAAGAAAAAAAAAATATTTCTTATTTGCTTTACTCCTCTCAATTTGTGACATTGTACATACTATTTTCAATTTCATCTCCTTGGAGAAGATCTAAGGTGAGTATTTTTCATCTAAATTGTTATTTGTTTTAATATCGTTATTGCATAAAATTTTGATGATATTTTATATTATAGTATTACATGATATTTAATATATTAAATGCTACATAAAAAAAAAAAATTTGCTAATCTTTTGTATATGTTACAATTATGACATCCATAACATTGTCCCACAATTGATATTATTGGATATTTTTAAAATTTTGAGACTGCCAGTATCTGTATATGATTGACGAATATCCTGAATCGAGGATTAAATTAGAACTGACAAATGTACCAAAATTCAATCATATCACATATATAATATCTTCACTTACAAATGGTACAGTAGAGTCATATGAATTGATTGCATGTCAAGCTATATGGATATTGTAATACATATTAAATCTTGAGATTATATACGTGAATAATTATGATTTAGTTCAGAATCAAGTTTTTTTTGTACAAAAATTGATGAAAAACTAAAAAATTAGAATATGACCTGCATGAAATTTATATATAATATGAAAATTTTCTCAAAAAAAATATAGAATATGAAAATTTAAAAAGTATACAGAAATGCTGTATGATACATATAATAAAGTGTTACAGCACCTTCATGAATTATCATATAAAAGTAATCAAAATATTTAAAATAATAGTTATTATGAAAATTTGTGTGTAAATTAGTATATATATATATTAAGGATATTGATGTTATCATGTAAATAAGTTAAAAATAATTACAGAAAGACGTGATTAATGAAAATAATTTTTTTAGTAATGAAAATCTTTTTATTTTACATGTTATCTCATAATTAAATTGTTAACTAATTTTGTTAACATCTTGACCAATATATTATCAATAGTTCCATTAAAGAATTTCATGAGTTTTTGATAGATCATGTTATAGATGTATGTATGTATAATATTAATATTTATATATATTAGGAATGCATAAGGGTGTAATCGAACCGATTTCGTTATCCCACTTGATGTTTATAAATTATTTGTGAGTTTAAACGAGTCTAAAGAAATTTTAAAAAATGTAAACTATAAATTAAAATTATACATAAAAAATTTAAAATAAATTATTTATTAAATAAATCACAATATATTTAATAAATATTATGATTTTATTATAATAATAAATTTTTCAAAATATTTTTTACCATATGAAATTATATATTATATATCTAAAATTAAATTATTAAACATTAAAATTACGGAACGGCTCATGAACTTCTATTCGAGCTTATTCAAAAGCGTCACGAGTCGAGTTTTATATAATTTGAGCTTTGCTTGTTTGTTAAACGAGCTCGAACGAGCTTTTATTGAGCCAAGCTACTATTGAACCGAATACCGAGCTACTTGCAAGTAGCTAGCCTCGTTTTATTATAACCCAAATTTTATAAATTATTAAATTAAGTTTTGGAATTTTCAACGTTACTAAACATTTTATTAATTTGCTATATTAGGGTTATTTTGTGAAATTAAATTAAATTCAAGTGTTATTATTTATTTTATTATATTATGGTATTAATATTAAATTGAGATTTTAAATTAAATTTGTGGTTATATATTATTTAATAATAATAATAATAATAATAATAATAATAATTATTATTATTATTATTATTATTATTATTATTATTATTATTATTATTATTTGCGAATAATGTTAATTTAGTGTATTTAATATATTTAATGTTATGTGGTAAATTTAATTAGAAAAGTAAATATTTAAATTAAAATATTAATTTTATACTATTTTGCCTTTTTCTTATTTTTTTTAAAAATAAAATAATATATATATAAACCAAATTTCTTTCCCTCCCCCCCCCCCCCCTTTTCTTTTCCTTCTCTCCCCATTTCCTTCACTTTCCCTTCTTCTTCCCTTCTCTGTGTGAAACACATAATCATGCCTGTCTGTCATGACCCAAACTAGGAGTCATGACCGGCGCTAGGGAACGGGAATTCTTTCAAATTCGGAACCCATAGCAAGCCTAAGAAAATAAAAACATGCAATAATTAAATAAAAGTACGACCAAATTAAAATTTTTCTGAATCAATATATAAAATAAATACTCCAAATCCTTTTATAAATGAATACATATTTGTACAATATTCAAATACAAATTCTCAGAGTATATAATATCCAAACAAAATAATACACTTCCACTATAATAACACTACTACTGCAGTTTCTATAATACAATTCAAAGTTCAGAATATACATTTGCATAAAACAGCCGGGACTGAAGAACACTAGCGAGGAACTCTACAACTAAGGTCTGACGATATGAAATCTCCTGAAAAAAAATAATTGAGGGGGGTTAGACCTCACTGAGTGAATTATTATACTATATATACATGCAAACTAAACCATAACAATCAAGCATTCTTATATATATATGTATATACACACATTTCACACGAATGCCAAACTTTGCTTTTATAAATATACTAAATGTAGAAAACGTTTATTTTAATTCATGAAGGATCTATAGAACCCTAAATAATAACAACCTCAAACAATCCCATCATCACTCTAGTCATACAGGCTCACTTGATTCCAAATAGAACACTTATTCCAATTTGGACAGCAGACTGGCCCCGAGACACTAAGTCGACCGAGCTCCAGCAGTCTAGCTGTCAGTGTGATTGGCCCCGAGACACTTGGTCAACCGAGCTCCAGCAATCACACTATCCATCACCTCACATCTCAATCAACCTAATAGATCATTCAATTCACTTATGGACAGTAGACTGGCCCCGAGACACTAAGTCAACCGAGCTCCAGCAGTCTGACTATCAGTATGATTGGCCCCGAGACACTTAGTCAACCGAGCTCCAGCAATCACACTAACTAACATACCGTTAGTCTTAGTCAAATCAATTAAATCAATTATAATCACCCAATTTTAACTCTCACTCAATCCTTATCTATCGTACCGGTACGTACACGGTCCTAGTGCTGCCCACTAGGAAGCACGTTCTATTGATATCCTTCACTTCGAATAAATCATTCATTCAAAAAATAATTAATGTAGAACAATATTCATAATAGTAAAACCAACCATATATATATATATATACCAAAAATTTACCTAAAATATACCCAGTATATTTCAGGTATATATATATATATATATATAGTCAAATAAAATATGAAATAAACTAAAGATAAATCATTAATATAGTTAAAAACAATTTAAATGAGTAACAATAATATAACATGCATTATCTTAAAAATATACTTAAATATGCAAAAGATATACCCTAAGTACTCAAATCATTTAATAAACCATTTATGTATAAATATTCATTTAAATACGTGTTTGTGTTTAACATATATTCACAAATATACTAAAAATAAATCTAATTATCTAGCATGCATATATCAAAAATAAACCCTAAATATACCACTAATGTGTTAGGTTTAATTTAATAATAAAATATTTATTTATTCGGAAATAAATAAAAAAATATACCAAAAATAAACTTAAAAATAATTTAAGTGTAGGTTTATAATTTAACATGCAATTATTTAAGAATAAACCTAAAATCTACTGAAACTATACCTAAAGTATACTAATCATTTAATAAAATAATTATGTCTAAGTGTACATTTTAAAACATGTGTATATTACTCAAATGTATTAAACCTAAACCTAATTGTTTAATGTGCATATATCAAACTAACATGCATAATTATTTAATATGCATATATATAAGAATGCAACCCTAGATATACCAAAAATATTATAATTTAAATCATTTTTTAAAACATAGAATGAAAATGAAAAATTCTAAATAATGCACCCTATATGCAGTGCATATATATACAGTATAATAACTCACATGTTAGCGCTCCACGAGACAAACTCGGCGGGCCTGATTCGTTAGGCCTCGGTCTCGGCGCAGCTAGACAAACAAATGATAACATGAAATCAGAATAAATTTAACAAAAATTCTAAAGACTCGATCTAGAATTTTAGACACAGAATTAGAATATGAATTTGACCGGACATCACGTTTTACGAGAATTCTATCGAAAATCCGACAGAACCTCCCCTGTAAAACGGATATCTCTCTACTCAAAGAGTAGAGTCGGTCCTGCAAAGAAATACACTTCGGAATAAACACAGGATTACAATCAAAATCCCTCGGTCGGACTCCAAACTACAATTCACCGACCGAGGTTCACAATTCACAGAATATTTATAAAATACTGAAAATGTCCTTATATAATAAAAATACATTTTATAAATCCAAATTACGTAATTAACCATAAAACATACTAAAAATCAATAAAAATCCATTTATTTAGAAAAATAGTATATTATATATAATTTGAAAATAATTTACGAAAAATAGTTTTAATTAGTCAAAAATACTAAAAATTTGCAGAAATCATTTTTATACCCTAAATAACTATTAAAACCAATTTAATTACATTTTTAACCAATTTAGTATAAAATACCAAAATACCGCTATATATATATTCACTATAAATGTTCAAAAATTCACCAAAAATTATATAATTACTCAAAAATTAATTTCTCAACATATAATTCAATAATATCAATAAATATACTCCATTTACCAATTTATTTCAATTAAACACATAATTAACCCTATTTTTCAAAATTACATAAACTTAATAAATTCTAAATAAATACATAAAAATTCACAAAAATTACAAATAAATTTCTATAATTCATTTCAACTCCTATAATCACCATAAAACACAATTTCATAATTTAATTAATTAATTTTCGAAAATTAGAAAATAATAATAAAATAATCAAAAATTCACAAAAATTAAAATAAATTCCAAAAATTCTAAAAAAATTATAGAATGTAGATTAAGCTTCCAGGAACAAAGGTTGTGAAGGAAGTTTTCATGAATCAATCAAATTGAAGCTAAAAAAAATTCAAAACCCAAAATGGCTGATTTGAAGAAATTGAAACCTAAGCAATTCTAGACCAAATCAAGTGAAAAAAAGCTTGGAATCACACTCATCAGAGCTCAAGGAGAAGATAGAGACTGACGGCATCAAATTTGGTGACCGGAAAGTGCTTGGTCGGAGTTAAGTTGATTTTTGGCTCTTTGAAGAAAATCCGGCCAAAGCTCACCGGAAAAGAGTGTTTTAGGTGGTGGAAATGATTGGAGGTGGAAGAGGAAGGCTGAGAGGCATAGTAACAGGAAGAAAACCAGCTTGAAAGTGGCTGAAAATGGAAGAAAACGTTTTGGGAGGAAGAAGATGAAGGAGGGGCAAAACTATAAATAAATGGAAGTTTTGGTTTTTTGATAAAAAAATTATGTATATATATATATATATATATATATATATATATATATATATATATATATATATTTACACTATATATTATAATAATATAAAATTTCACACACATTAAATATACACCACACTCATATTTTAATATGTTTAATAATTTATAAACTTAAAATTAATTAATACAAAAAGTAAATAATAAAATTAAGGAAATTAATTAAGCTCTAATTAATTTAAATAAATACACATATATACATTTTATTTTAGCACTTTAAAATTATATATGAGTTCATGCAAATTCATAAAATTAGTCAAAATAAATAGTATTAATTTATTTACGTGTCAATTTCCCCAAAAATATAATTTCCGGGAAAATTTTACGTAAAGTACTTAAAATAATATAAAATAATTAAAATTACCTTTAAACAAAAAAAATTCTCATAAAATAGCATAAATATATATACAAAAATTATTAACACTGCATATCCCGATGCAGTATAAAAATATTTAAAAATTCGGGATATTACACTGTCCTTCCCTTTTGCACAACAAAGTTCAGCAACGCCACCATCACCACCGTCGTTCCATTTCAGCTCACCACCACCACCTGTCCTTCTTCCTCCCACTGTCTTCTCTTCCCTCTTCCTTTTTCCTTCTTGGCACTTATTACTTCCGGAGGCCATCGGTGTTGATTCCGGCAACGACAGTGGTTGAGTTTTGTCTCGTTTAAAAGCTTGTTCCTTAGGCTTCATTTCCTCCAAGGTAATTAGTCTGATAAATCTTGAATTCAGCTTCAATTTTATTGATTTCATTCTATGGTTCATAATTTCTGTTGTTGATTTTGTGTTCAATTGCTTTGATTTTTGTTAAATTGACTTTAGATTAGTTAAATTAAAGTTATAAGCTTTCCAAAAATGTATTTAAATTCTATTTTGGAGATAGTTGAATTTTGAGTACTATTCCGAGCTCGGTTACTATTCATGGCTCGGAAATGTGTTTTATTTTTAATAAATTGTACTAATTATTTCAAGCATATCTTGAGAAAAAAGTTTATTGAAATTATGCTCCTAATATTTATTATGAATTTTTGAATGTTTATGTAAAAATTGGATTTTTGAAAAAATTAGTATAAATTACTAAATTTTGTATTTTAATTGAGCTTATTGCTAATTATTATGTTTTGAATAATTTTTTAGCAATAAATAGTATTAAAATAATTTTTATGAATTATTTACTATTTTTATTAATAATAATTTCTGGAAATATATTCAAATAATAGTTTTATTTATTATTTTTATGGTTAAATGAATTTTTAGCTATTTTTATTATATATTTTGGCAATTTAAATGATTATTTGTAATTTATGCTATTTAATTTTGAAAAATGGATTTTTATTAATATTATTTAATTATATTGGGACTTTATTATTTATTATTTTGAAAATAAATATCTTTGATGTTTTTATTATTTATATAAATTGAATTATAGTATTTTATGATTTTTTTATGAGTTTTGGTGAATTATTAATATTTATTATTATATTATTAATTTTTTGTGTATATTGATTCTCGATTGAGCAATTAATATAGTTCGGGGGTCCAACCCGAGAAGTTGAGATTTTTTAGTATTTGAATTGTGTTTGTGTGTAGCATTATCTCTACTTTTAGTAGAGAGACGTCAGTTTTACAAAGGAAACTCTATCAAATTTTTGGTAAAATTTTCATAAAACGTGATATCAGGTCAATCCTAAATTTGAATTTTTGTCGAGTCGTGTCCTAGATTTAGTTGTTCTCTGGAAATTCTAGAAATATAAATTAGGATTTCAATTTTAATATATTATTTTTTTATTATTTTGCTTAGTTGCTCCACGTGTTAAGCCTATCGGACCGGGTCAACCGAGTTAGGGTAAATGAGCACACTTAAATTATGAGTTATTATGATATGTATACATTGCATCTAGATTAAATATTATGAGCACCCATATGTTTTTAATAAATATGAATTTAATTATGCTCATTTCATGATACGATATTTGTTATTGTTAATATGTATATATATGTTTCCACATATATAATTGAGAATATTTAATTTGACTATATTTATGTTGTCATATTTTTTTATTGAATTTTCATTATATTATTATAAAACATTATTTTGGAGGATAGTTGTAAAACGTGCTACCTAGCGGGTCACAATAGGGTTGTTGTGCAACAGTACGCTAGAATTAGATTTTGAACTTTGATTGATTCCGGATATGAAAAGTTTGATTTTGGTGAATGACAGATAAAGGGGTGTGACTGTGAATCCTCGGTTGACCTGTAGGGTACTCAGGGCCAGTTAGCACAGGTAATGGAACTGCGAATCCTCGGTTGACCCTTTGTGTACTCGGGGCCAATTCACTGCCAAAAAGTTGGATAAAGGAATATTTTTGGAGTTATGGAAAGCGTGATGGCTAATGTTATTCAGTGTTGAGGTTGCGAAAATTTAGAGATTTTACTCGATCTTCCACTCAAAATTCCTATGCATTTATTATTATTATAAAAGTGGATTTTTAGCATCTGTATGAAATATATATATATATATATATATATATATATATATATATATATATATATATATATTATTATTATTATTATACCGATGCTTGAGAGTTTATGTCTGTAGGTTGTATGTATATATATTATAATAATTCACTCAGCAAGGTCTAATCTCCCTCAATATTTTTTTTCAGAATCTTCTACTTCAGACCTCTATAGTATAACTTTTCACTGGACTCTTTTCTCTCCGGTTGATTTATTATCGTCACTTCTCTTATATTTTAGTAGTCGCTGCAGTAGTAGTGTTTTCAGTTATTGTATTGGATAGTGATTTGTATTTGAATTTTGTATCATGGTATTTTATTCTGTTATTTTATAAAGATTTATTTTATATTAATTAAAGTTTTAATTCTGATAAATTTTTGTGTTATGTTTACATGTGTTTTATTTTAAGGCTTGTTACGGGTTACGAATTCGAAAGAATTCCTGTTCCCTAGCGCGGGTCATGACTCCCTAGTTTGTGTCATGACAAAGTTGGTATTAGAGTCTAGGTTTTTAGTGCTGTGGACCTAGTTTATTAAAGTTATGTTTTCTTTGAAACTACTACAGTAAATTAGGTTCGACTATGTCTTTGAAAAGTCTTCATTGCTTTTTGAAATTTCATGTAATCATTAGGATGTCTGTTTGTCATTTGTTATTGTCTATTTTGTCTGAATTTCATTGGTTTTTTTTCTTTTTAGAATGAGGAGACAAGCATGTGTCACTCCATTGATCATTAAGGCCGAGGATGCTGAGTCTTTCTAGGGTGAGGTTTGACCTCCTAAGCCGCCAATTGGGCATAGAGGTAGACCTTGAGGAGTGGCAGGTCATCGAAGGTAGAGAGAACTACAGGATAAAGAACTTGTAAAATGGGAGTATAAGGAAGCTATTATACCTACAGTCGTACCTTAGATACAACTTGTGTATCAACAGGGTATGTCTGACTTAGAGGCAGCCTTATTTTATACCAGTGTCGGTAAGATATCGTTCAATGGGACTACAGATCCTTTAGATTTTATGCATGCTATTGAGATGAGGACTCAGACTACTCACACTGAGTAATATAGGATCATGATCGTTGAGTTGTTTACTGAGGGACTAGCCCTAGATTGGTTTGTTCAAGTCATCCAGTCGTACATGATGACTTACACTTGGGCTTAGTTTTGAGAGAGATTCATGAGGCATTTATGCCAAAAGCCAATGATGATGAGCTTCAAACTCCAATTGACTAACATTAGTAGAGATGATAAGTCAGTAGAGGACTATACTAGGGATTTCCTCAGACTGGGCCAATATGTAAAGGACTTGATGAGAGATCTGTATTTTACTGTCACTATGTACATTACTGTCATGACCCAAACCGGGAGTCATGACCGGCACTAGAAAATGGGAATTATTTCGAATCTGGAACTCATAGCAAGCCTTAAAAATAAAAACACAACGTGCAATAAATAAATAAAATACGTCAAAATTAAAAATTTAAATCGATATAACAATAAATACTCAAATATCATTTTATAAATAAAATATTCATACAATATTTTAAAACTAAGTCTCAAACTGATACAATAAGCTATAGGTATAATAACACTACTACTGCAATTTTCTAGAATACAATAAAATTTTAAATATGAAGTTTACATAAAATAGCTGGGGCAGAAGAAGATCGGCGTAAAGAACAACTAGTACAGTCTGACGATGAAGACTCTCCTGAAAAAAATTGAGATGGAATCAGACCTCACTGAGTGAATTATTATAATATATATACACATACCTCCTAATGTCATATGATTTCAATCATCAGTATATATAAATATATATAGGCATTTCACACAGATGCTAAAAATCCACTTTTATATATAATAAATGTAGAAAAATGTTTATTTAAGTGAAGGATCAAATAGAACCCTAAAATATTCCCAACCTTAATAAAAATATCACAATAGCCACACAAGCTTATTGAATTCCAAAGAAATTCTCTTATTCCATTTTGGACAGTAGACTGGACCTATGACACTAAGTCAACCGAGCTCCTGTAGTCTCATTGTCAATGTGATTGGCCCCGAGACACTAGGTCAACCGAGCTCCCACAATCACACTACTTAATCACATCGATTCTTAATAATCAATAAATCAAATGTCACCTCAAGTGATTCCATAAACTCAACCCTAAAATGTACCGCGTCGGTACCTATATAGTCCTAGTGCAACCCACTAGGTAACATGTTTTATTCATATCCTTCAATAAAACCATAATTTAATGGAAAATAATAAAGTGAACAATTTAAATATAATGGCAATAATTTAAAAAGGATATAACATTTATATACTAAACATATACCGTAAATATACCAAAAATATACTGAATGCATATGCTAAATATATGTTAAATATACTGAATATATATACTAAAACATGCTAATATTGATATGTCACATATATACAAATAATAGACTAAAACAAACTAAATAAAATGTCACATATATATCAAATATACCAAAAATATGCAAAAAGTACACCAAAAATATACTTATTCATGTAACAAAATAATTCATGCTTAAACTCTTATTAAAACATGAAAACTCATAATCATGCATCTATATGCAATGTATATATAAATTAATAACTAATTGGTTTGCGCTCCTCAAGACAAACTTGACTGGCCTGGTCCGATAGGCCTCAATCTCGGCGCAACTAGAAAATAAATATTAATACAATATCATAATCAATTCTAACTCATACTTCTAAGAATTCTAAAGGAAGGCTCGATCTAAGAATTCAAAACTCGATCAAAACACAGAAACTCATGATCGACCCAACATCACGTTATACAAGAATTATATCGAAAAATTGGTAGAACCTCCTATATAAAATAGACATCTCTCTATTCACAGTAGAGCTGATCCTGCAAGGAAAATACACTTGTATAACACATATTGCACGACACCTCGGGTTGGGACGTCAAACTACACAATGCCCAACCGAGGTTCACAATTCATTATTGAAATAAATATTAAATAATAATATATTAAAATCATTAAAAATCCATAAAATCAATAATAAATCACAATATAATTTATTTAAACATCAAAACACTAAATATAATTATTTTCACAATAATTAAATAAAAATCTCAAATAATTATACAAAATTAATAAAATCCAAATTTGTCAAATATTCAACATAAAATAGTCAAATTCACATTTATTTATTCAAATAATTTAAATATATTATAAAAGTAGTTAAAAACCCATTTAATCACAAAAATTGTAAATAATTTATTATTTCAATATATTTTCAAAAATTAGTATTAATTAGTTAAAATAGTAAATAATTCATAAAAATTATTTTAATAACAATTAATATTCCAAAATTATTTAAAACATATTATTTAACAAAATTTTCAATAAAAACACATAATTAACTCATAATTCTAAAAATCACATAATACAAAAATTATACAAAATTACTGTAACATCCCGAGTTTTTAAATATTTTAAACTGTATCGGGATATGCATTGTTAATATATATATATATATATATATATATGATTATTTTTGTCACGACCCAAACCCGAGGGCACGTGACCGGCACTAGGGAATGGAAAGGCATAAGGCTCCCGAAACCCGTAGTAAGCCTTAAGGAAAAGAAAAATAAAACCTAACAATTTAAAAATGTATTTTAAAATAGAGCACATTATCAAACTGATTTTTCTAAAATTAAAACATAATTGAGTACATAATTAAAATATTTCCAACGTCACACATATATAAATCAAACTTAAATCTTATACATAAACGTGGTGCATATAAATAAAATACACAAATATACTTAAGTCATACAATTCATAGTACAGTTACTACTGCAGCTTCCTAGAACACTACAACAGTATAGCTTATAATGACCTACATAAAATGGCCGATGATGAAGAAATCTGGCGTGGAGGCAGTCTGAGGTCGAACTCCTAAGCTCTTGAAAAAAACTAAATTGAGGGGAATCAGACCTCACTGAGTAAGTCAATAACAAGAGTTGTACGGTTTGAAAACCCTTTTTGAAAACCATATAGTGATAGTAAAATAATTTATAATATATAGATATAGCTTTTGAAAAATCTCGGTAGAACCCTAAACCTAAAATCCTAATTAGGCCCACTTGTTCCAACCAGACTGCCGGTCCCCGAGAGCAAAGGCATCAACTGAGGCACCAAGTTGCAATCGTTCACTTAATCCAAATATATGGCACTGGTGGTCCCCGAGAGCTAGGACATCAACCGAGGCACCCATCCCAGTCCATTATTAACCTTACAATCACTGGCGGTCCCTGAGAGCATTGGCTTCCACCGAGGCACCCATTCCAGTTTAACATTCACCCGTCATAAATAATTCGGATCCACCTCTCAATCTCTACCATGTGCACACAGTCCTGGTGAAGCCCACCAAATAGCCCGTTCTACCAAAATTTCTCAAAAATCGATTTTTAAATAAATAAAATGTGTTTTAAATCTTAAATAACAACATTAAATTAAATAAATCATATGTTAAATATAAAAACATGAGCGCATGCATTCTTTAAGTAAACACATGCACAGATCATTCTATTGACTTACGACGAATGTGAAGGCTAACGGCCATGCGTCTGCCTTGATCTCACGACTTCTGCTCCGATATGCTCTAGAAAGAAATTAACAGGTCGATTTTAAAACATGACTATGAAATAAAAATCAAAATCAACAAAACAATGAATTTTCCAGGATGACTCGAGGAAGACTAAACAAGACTCATTAGACAGGATAAAACCTAACGAACGGTAGAAATTATTACGAATATCATGTTTTACGAGAAAATCTATCGAAATTTTGACAGAGTCTCCTCTATAAAATGGACATCTCTCTACCAAAGGTAGAGCAAAACCTGCATAAAAAAATGCACTTATAATATTCATAGACATTCACACTCGAGTCAGGTTTCCAAAACTACACTTAGCCCCGACCGAGATCACAACTCAACAAAACACCAAGAATTCAAAATGCATAATACACCCACATATATACTAATATATATATATATATAACCTCAATTATTCAAAAATTAAATAACTCAATTTGCATTTCATTATCAAAATATAAATATAACCTAAATTAAAACCATTATACCAAAAATAACGTATTATACATATATAGAATATTTGGGAATACATGTTCAAAATTAACATTACTTAATTAAAAATATCAATTAATTTATAAAAAAAAAAATCCTCTAAACCTCTTAAATATTAATAAAACTAGCTAAAAGATATGTTTAACTATAATTAGCATAAAATTACATTTTTACCCCTAAATACATAAATTACATAATGTATTATTAGTACTAAAAATTCCTTAAAATTATATAACCATCTAAAAAAATATTATTTTTCTTAAAACTAAACTTCCTAATATAATTAAAACATAATATCAACTAATAATTTCTTTTAAAAATAAATAAATAAATAATTTAACCTACTAATCACATTTGACATAAACTCAAAAATATTTATAAAAATAATATAAAAATCACAAAAATTATAAATTAAGTTATTAAATTAATAACATAAAAATATTAATACCAATTATCAAAATTCCATAATTTTAACAATAATTTTCAAAATAAATAAATAAATATTAATTAGATACCCAAAATTTACAAAAATTTATAATTAACATTAATTAAACTAATCACTACTTAAATCCAACTAACAACTAACTAGACCAACTAATTATCAAGAAAAAAAATCACCTAAAATTCTACATAACTCAAAAATCCACCATAATTCCATAAAAGAATTCAAGACTAGCATAATCATCAATAACAATTTCAACATGTCCTGAGATCTACCGAAACTTCAAAGAAATTGAGAAGAAAAAGGGAAGAATGAGGGGTTGTCACTCACCACCCGCTAGACAGAACAGAGGAAGGGGAAGGAGACCTGCTGCCATCGAAAAATGGGAAGGATGGAGGCAGCACAGGTGAGGCAGAAAGCAATGACAGGCAGAGGGACGAAGCTGGCAGAGGGGGTCTATCGCGCGAGGAAGAAGGCTTGCTGTCTGGTGAGGAAAGAAGAAGAAGAAGAACAGCAGCAGCAGCAGCAAAAACCTGGGAGCTTAAGGTTCACGACGAAGATGCAGTCTCGATGGTGGAGGAAATGGCAAGGGAGAGATGGGGCAGTGTGGATGGCGGGCAGGGGAAGAAAATGGGGAGGGTGGGGGATATTTTCTCTCTTTCTCGATGAGGCTTCTGTATACATATATATATATATACATATATATATATATATATATGATTTTACACTGAGTCCTTTGGTCATAGGTGGTCCCGGTTGTTTGTCCCTAAGAGGGTGTAAATCCGTTGGTTTAGCCAGTGAGTTGTAAGTGTATACTATGTTTTGTAAACCTTGTTCTACCATGAATCCACTATTTGGAAGAACCACTTCCTTTTCTTCTTCCTCTATCTCCTCTTCTGTCAAAGTTCAAAATAATATTATTAGCAGTGATGAGATTACTATGGAAGACTTTGATAAATGCATAGATGACTTTAAGCTCACACAACACCATAAAGATCACATCTACAAGACTCCTAGGTTGAACCTTTTCAAATCTGACTATATTATTAAAACTGAAGAAAGGGATATAGAACTTAATAAAGCAAAGAATGAGATAAAGCTTCTTTCTTCCTCTTCTGTAGATAAACATAAAGCAAAAGGTTTCCATTACATCCATATTGGTCTTGTTCAGGTTGCCATTAAACCCCTAAACAGAGAAGGTCTTAATACTTCTGTCCTTACAGCTCTTAGAGATATGAGGTTTAGGAACTTTGAAGATTCTCTCTTAGGAACTATAGAATCCAGTCTTTGTAAAGGTCCTATATCATTTGATTGTTACCCAATCTTCACTGTTTCTCTTAATGATATAAATCTTTTAAAGTCTTTGGTTTTACAAATCCAAACCCATAATTATAAAATGGACGATGGATCTATCCCAATTGCATTAATATTTAAAGTTCATTATAAAGCCATGATGTCTGCTTTTAATACTAAGAGTCGATTTCATAGTAAAAAGGGAGAAACACTTATGCTTCAAACAGATATGACTAAAGCCAATGTCGTTATCCCTAAACCTATCCAATGGAACCAAATAACCCTTCCTCAGGAATGGATCTTGGAAAATGCAGCAAATCCAGAACTAGAAAAACCTGAACCTCAACCTCCAAACACCCAAATAAAGAACATCACCCAGTTCTAAGATGGTAGAGTAAAAATCAGTTTTGATAGATCTGTAGCATCCAGTTCTAGATTCTCAGACACCTCATCAATAGAATCTATTAACTTGGGAAGATTATCTCAAATACCATCTGTAATAAATCTCTCGTACCACAGAGAACTACCACAAAACCCTCCTAGAACTATAGAAATACCTTTCACAAACCAAGAAGACCTACACCCAAATCTACCTCCTATCATAAACCTACCATATAACATCCCAGCTAGATATTCCACCTCTGATCTCCCTTCATCTACACTAGGAAACGTAGATTATAGTACCAATGTGGCTAGACCAGTCTACAACGACCCTCAAATAGAAGCTAAGTCCCCTTCTCCTCCTGCTTCGGCTATAACAGAAAATATTGCACATGAATTGAATGTTTTAGATAAAGAATTTCTTCCTGATAAAGAATCTTTACATAAAGACTTTTATGCATTTTATAATTTGGAAAGAAGAACATGGTTCTTTATAAATTTCCTACATATAAGAGAAACTATTTAAAAGGAATTTTATGATTTTGTTTACAAGAATAAAGTAAATATATTATTTTTTGAATGGTTTGAAATATACGCATCAAAAAATAATATTTCATATCCTTTTAAAGTTCTTTATCCTGTCACTATTAGAAATAAGAAAAGTGTTTGGGAAACAGCCAATGGTCAGGAAATTGAGTCTGATCATCCTCCTTTTAAGCAAATAAAGATCTCTGTAGGAAATGACACTGTTGATGCCAGCCCCTATAAAAAGCCTCAGGATAGTGATTCTCAGAACCTAAGAAATATAATAGTTCAAAACAACTTCACCAATGCTCACCTTAATAGCATAGGTAAACAATTGTCTAAAATAGAAAATAGATCCCAAAAGTCTATGGAATTTTCTATCTCTGTTCCTTCTAAAAAACTTAAGAACCCCATGTTTAAACCCTTTCAGATATCCTCTAGTGCTCAACAAGAAATTAAAAGTAATAGGTCTGAATTCCTAGAGGCTGTTAGACAATAGCTTAGTAAAGTCAGTCCTTCTTCTAATGGAACCCCAAGATAAGTTATTCCTGACTCTGCTCAGTCTGTCAATCAAAGTATTAGTGTTCTCAATAAAGATATAGAAACCTCTTCTGAAGATGGTGATTTTCAGGGAGAATCTCCTAAGATAGCAAAAATTCATTGGCCTATCATTCCTCACTCTTCCAATCCTGCTTATATTCAGTCTAGATTACCAGAACTTGAAATAGGTTCTCACCCTAATATGCTTGTCCAATCTAAGTTCAGTGCCAATTCCATATATGAATGGAACATCGATGGCATGTCTGAATATCAGATCCTTAGTCTTCTCCAACAAATGACTATGGCCTCTAATGCCTATAAAACCCAAACAGGAATTTCTGATAGATCTGTCGCAGAACTCATTATAGCTGGATTTTCTGGACAATTGAAAGGATGGTGGGATTTTCATCTCACTAAGCCCCAACAACTAGATATCCTTCATGCTATCCAAAAAAATGATGATAATACACCCATTTTAGATCAATCAGGAAGCCCCATTCAAGATGTTGTTTCTACCCTCATATTGACCATAGCACTCCATTTCATTGGAGATTCTTCCCATCTTAAAGAGAAAAATGTTGATCTCCTATCTAATCTCAGATGCAAAAATCTAAGTGATTTCCAATGGTATAGATCGACTTTCCTTACTAGAGTCATGCTCAGAGAAGATTCTAACCAGCCCTTCTGGAAAGAAAAATTCCTTGCTGGTCTCCCTACCCTCCTAGGAGAAAGAGTTAGAAATACCATTAGACAATCCACAGGATCCCACATCATTCCCTACGATAAGCTTACCTATGGCGAACTTATTAGTACTACCCAAAAGGAAGGTCTTAAGATCTGTCAGGACTTAAAACTCCAAAAACATTTAAAATGGGAACTAAAAAGGTCCAAAAAAAGAATTAGGATCTTTCTATAAATATTTTGATTATAGTTATACTCAGAATAATTCTGGTAAAAGTAATTGCAGTAAGAAGTCTTTAAAACCTTCGTCTAAAGGAATTTCCCAAAATTATAAGAAATTCTCAAAGAAAAAGGAATCTGAAGAACCTTATCATAAAAAACCTAATAAAAATCATCAAAACATAAAGCCTCTTCTTCTAAAACTCAGAAAACTGGTCTCAAAGATGTCACCTGCTATAAATGTGGCAAAAAAGGTCATATCTCTAAATATTATCGAATCTCTAGAAAAGTTCAAGAATTAAATCTAGAAGAAAAAAACCTAGAAAAGCTTTTTGCCCTTCTTATAGAAACTTTTGAGTCTGAGTCTGAAACTAATTCTGTTAATTTCCTGAAAAATCTTCAGATAGATGAAATAGCCTCCTCCTCTTCCTCCGATATAGATACCTCCTCTGTCTCTTCAGGGAAGCATATTAATATGCTAACCAAAGAACAAACCTTAATTCTAGATGTCATCCAGCACATAACTGATCCTGATGTTCAGAAAAAATATCTAGAACAATTAAGGCACTCCTTAGAAAAAGACCCAGAAACTCCAGAGCTACCTTCCACCAGTACAAGTGTGTATGACCTGAATACCATCCTAGGAAGAACAAAGCAAGGAAAAAGACCAATAGGAGAAATTCAAGAACTCCAGGGAGAAATAAAAACTATAAATTCAGATATAAAGCAACTTAAAGAAAAACAGCAAAAGGATTATGATCTAATCCAATTCCTTATCACTAAACTTGTTGAAGACTCTAGCGATAGTGATGAAACCAAGAACCTAGAACCTCAGTCCTTAGCCAACCTCGAAAAAATTCCTATAGATTTCCTCTATGCTCTTAATAAAGTCACTTCAAGAAAATATATTATAAAGGTTACTATTGTGTTTGATAAAGATTTTCATATTGACACTATAGCTCTATTTAATACCGGAGCTGATTTAAATTGTATAAAGACTCATGTTGTTCCAAAACATTTTCAAGAAAAAACCACTGAAACACTTTCTTCTGCCAATAGTTCAAAAATGAACATTGAAGGAAAAACAGAAGCCAGTGTTTTAAATAGTGATTTCTTATTAAAAACTTCCTTTCTCCTTATTTCTAACATGCATTACACTGTAATCTTAGGAACACCATTCATTAATTTAATTACCCCCTACTTTGTTAATCACCATTCTATTAATTATAAAGATGATAAAATTCTCATATCCTTTCCTTTTCTTGAAAAGCCTAAAACCAGACAGCTCAATCTGGTTAAAGCTCACTCCATTTATAAAAATGAAATAAATCTTCTAATCAAAAGAAAAGAAACTGATCTGCGTGATTTAAAGCAAAATGTTTATTCTCAAAAAATTGAACAATTAAAGTCTGATGTTTTAAAACATAAAATTTCTTCCCTTCTAAATTCTATAAAAATTGAACTTTGTTCTGATTTACCAAATGCTTTCTAGAATAGAAAACGACATATTGTTGATTTGCCTTATGAACCAGGATTTGATGAAAAAAATATCCCTACTAAGGCTAGACCAATTCAAATGAATGCTGAATTGGAATAGCACTGTAGAAGGGAAATCCAGGACCTCAAGTCCAAAGGATTGATTTCAAAATCCAGATCCCCTTGGAGCTATGCTGCTTTCTATGTTAATAAAACTTCTAAAATAGAAAGAGGTACTCCCAAACTTGTCATAAATTATAAACCTCTGAACATAGCCCTCCAATGGATAAGGTATCCTATTCCTAACAAAAAAGATCTTCTTCAAAAACTTCATTTTGCTTTTGTTTTTTCAAAGTTTGATATGAAATCAGGAATTTGGCAAATACAAATTCAAAAAGATCATCGTTACAAAACTGCTTTTATTGTCCCATTTGGTCAATACGAGTGGAATGTCATGCCATTTGGTTTAAAGAATGCTCCTTTAGAATTTCAAAGAATAATGAATGACATATTCAATCCCTATTCTGAATTCTGTATTGTTTATATAGATGATGTTCTTATCTTCTCTAAATCCATTGAACAACAATTCAAGCACCTTAATATTTTTTTCCGCACTGTTAAGAATAATGGTCTTGTTGTTTTAGAAAAAAAGATATCTCTTTTCCAAAGTAGAGTTAGATTCCTAGGACACTATATATACTGTAGAACCATTATCCCTATAGAAAGAACCTTAGAATTTGGAAATAAATTCCCTGATAGGATTCTTGATAAAACTCAACTTCAAAGGTTTTTAGGAAGTCTAAATTATATATTAGATTTCTGTCCCAATATAAATAGGATAGTAAAACCTCTACATGATAGACTAAAGAAAAACCTTGTCCCCTGGACTAATGAACATACCAAAATAGTCCAACACGTAAAGAAATTTATTCTTAATATTCCCTGTCTCCACTTAGCTTATCACAGTCTTCTTAAGATTGTAGAAACAGATGCTAGTGATCTTGGATACGGGGGCATTCTCAAACAAGTTCAGACTAGTAAAGAAGTTATAGTCTAGTATACTTCAGCTCACTGGAATGATACTCAAAAAAAATATTCTACCATCAAAAAAGAAATTATTTCCATTGTCATGTGCATCATAAAGTTTCAATCTGATTTACTAAATAAAAAATTTTTGCTTCGTGTTGATTGCAAATCTGCAAAAGATGTTTTACAAAAAGATGTCCAAAATATTACTTCAAAGCAAATTTTTGAAAGATGGCAAGCTATACTTAGTATTTTTTATTTTGATATAGAATATATAAATGGAGAATCAAATTCTTTGCCAGATTTTCTGACTAGAGAATTTTTGCAAAACAGATAAAGATGCCCAGAAAAACAAAGAAAGAAAAGGCTGACAAGCCTGATCCTCCTCTTCCCTCTTCCTTCAGCCCCAGAAACAAACCAGGCGATCATTCCTTCAGACAAAGGTATACTTGGTAAGGCTCCTTGAAAAAGGTGAATCTTCTTCTTCTCAAAAAACTATTTCTTAAGAAGATCTAAAAGTTGTGGCTACTCCAAGTAGTTCATAAGTTGTCTGTACACAATCAAAAACTTCTTCTGATTTTCTCATAAAGAATTCTATTCAAAACATTTTGACTATAGAAAATGGATTTTTCAATAAAGACCCGTTTTTTACTATGCAAAATCATTTTCCTCCAAATTGGTTTTTCAAACCTTGGGATCTTTCAAAACCCCAAGAATATTATCAAACTATTTTGGAAGTTACTGGTTCTGCAGAATTCAAACACTTTTACCATAAAGGATACCCCAAACCTTCTTACTCAACCTGTAAAATTCTTAAAGTCCTCCACCCATCTGCTTGGGGACAAGAACTCTTTAAACCCAAAACTTTCCCTATAAACTTCTCAGTAAAGATAGACTTTTTCCGTACATACTCATACTGGGATTATGAACAGGCATGGTTTAACACCTTCCTTATCCAAAACCATTTTAATACCCATTCCTGGCTATTCTTCCTAAGTGATCATAATAATATTTTTGAGTTTCTTGTATGGTTCACCAGATGGTGGAATAACTATGGACCAATCCCTGATATTCTTCCCTCTGAAATTCGACAAGGTTTTGACCTCTTTTGATCCCATTATCGACCTTCCCAACCTGAAAAGAAATTTTCCTTCCTTACCCTATATTGCTCTAAATTCTTTGTTCCTTGGGTATCTTAATGGTACCTCAACTTTTATTCTAACAATGGTATTACGGTTCTCCAGAGAAGATTCAAGGTTAAATGGTGGAACTTTTATAATAAAACAGATAAGATCTCCAAATCTACTATCTCCTCTTGGCTTCAACAGCAAGGTTTCCTTGGATCTTCTGAATCTTAGAGCTTGGCACAAACTTCCTTTCTGACTCAAAAGTCCCATGCTAGTGCCCTCCTTGCAGCTACCAAAACTAAAGAAGAATATTTCAAGATTATGCAGCAGCTCCTTCAATCCGAAGCCTCTTCCTCTACAGCGCTATCCAGCAGCTCCGAAAACTCTGAACCTTTAGTCGATTTGGGTAATGACAATGAGGATGATTATTTTGGGATTCTCTCTCCTATCAAGCCCCAAGGCCCATAGCCCAAAAACTTATAGGACCTCTTTATCTATAAATATCTTCTTTGTAAAAATATGTCTATAGTTGTAATTATAAGCCCGATGGGTTGAAAACCTTGTATAAGGCAGCCCATGCAAAAGTTAGGGTTATAAACAAAAAGTATTTTAATATATTTTCCTTTTGGCAGGAACCTATTCTTCTCCTGAATGGGACCTTCTCGGACAGCCTTCAGGAAAATTCAACTACTACGTCAAATACTTGGCTCCACCTTCAGCTGCCATCCCACTTCTCTCTGTTCCTCCTCAAGGATGGGGACCCACTTTTCACTATCAAGACAAAATAATCAGCAATTATTTCAAGTCACCAGGTGGTGGTTGTGAAAGATAATTGGTAGACAGTAAAACAAGTCACCATGATTCCTTTAGGAATTCACGCTCCTTTGTACCCCACTTGTCCTGCTCTCCATATGTTTACAAAGCCTACGCCCTCTATATAAGGAACTCTCCTCTTGCTTTCAAGGGGCAGAACTTTTTAGAAAGAAGAAAATTTTTAGGAAAAACACCTTCTGCCTCTTTCTTCCTCTCTACCTAATGAAAGATTTCTTATGAAATTTGTAACTCTCCAGTAACAAAATAAATATATATGTAGAAAAGATTTCTGTAAGCCTCTGCGTTCTGAATATTTGAACCATTGTATCTCCATCTACTTGGAATATAAAGGACTTTTTATATAACAAACTCTTGTAAGTTTAAGTTCCAAAGATCTCTATTGTTTTAATGTCTTTTATTTAATTCTCTTTGAAGCTTTCTTTTATCTTCTGCAATTTTTACTTTTAATTATTTAAGTAACAGAATGTATGCTCTATGCTTGCCTAAGAAATTAGGATCCTGCACATCAGAAACTTTGTGAAATCCTGTTTGCATTTTGGTACGGTAACCTCCACGTTTAGCTTACGATTGGAGCGTGAGACCGTGCATCGTGAGACATTTCTGCATTTACACATTGTGATTAATCTGCTCTACTGTGTCCCCTTAGATCACATTAAGACCGTGCATCATGAGACATTTATGCATTTACACATTGTGATTAATCTGCTCTACTGTATCCCCTTATATCACATTGGGCCGTCGTGTATATATATATATATATATATATATATATATATATATATATATATATATATATATATATATATATCTTATATGTATAAAATCTCACTTATATCCATATATATCATAGAAACTTAAAATAACAAAGTCTTAAAATAAAATTTTAACGTAAATACCTATAAATTAACTAACTAGATAATTAGAATTGTGTAACAGAAATGTAAATTTATTTATCACTAACAAAATTCGGTAATTACTTAGATAAATGAAAATGTAAGGCATTACAATTTTTGTGAGTTTGTTATTTATTAAGTCATTTTAATTATTTTTAATTATTTTAAGTTTTTTACGTAAAATTTTCCCGGGAATTGTATTTTTGGGGAAATTAAAATGTAAATAATTTAATATTAATTATTTTAAATATTTTTACGAATTTGCATGAGTTCATGCATTATTTTAATTTTCATATATATATATATATATATATATATATATATATATATATATATATATATATTTAACATTTAGGGTTTATTAATTTTATTTATGTATATTATATATAGTTTAGTTTTATTTTTAATTAACATGTGTATATGTATATATATTAATTACTTTAAATCATGTGGTGTACAATTATTTGAAATATAATAATATATAATATTATAATTAAAGTTAAAGTTATATGTATATATATATATATATATATATATATATATATATATATATATATATATATATATAATTTAGAAGTTGTTGGATTTATGAATTTTGCCATCCGAACCTCCCAAACTCCTGATCACTTCCCTCACCAACTCCGGACACTGCCAAGCCTTCCCCTTGCCGTCGATGTGCCACCCGGCATGCCACCATCGTCCCCAGTTCCACCGCCAGTAGCACCCATTTCTGGCTTGTTTTGGCTGGAAAAGCTAAGAGAAGCCGAAATCATCTTCACCTCCGATCACAGTGATTCCGACCACCATTTTTCACGCCGCCAGTCTCTATCTTCTCCTTGAGCTCTGATGAGTGTGATTCCAAGATTTTTTTCACTTAAAATGGTCTAGATTTCCCTAGGTTTTGATTTTGCAATTTCGGCCATTTAGGGTTCTCAAATTTTTTTGAGCTTCAATTTGATTGATTCAAGAAAACTCCATTAACAAACATTGATCCTTGTAGCTTAATCTTTCTTTGTGAATTTTTATGGAATTTTTGGAATTTATTTTGATTTTTGGGAATTTTTTATTATTTTATTATTATTTTCTAATTTTTGAAAATTAATTAATTAAATTATTAAATTGTGTTTTATGGTAATTATAGGTGTTTAAATGAATTTTAGAAATTTATTTGTAATTTTTTTGAATTTTATATATTTATTTTGAATTTATTTAAGTTTATGTAATTTTGGAAAATTAGGTTAATTATGTGTTTAATTGAAATTAATTGGTTAATTGAGTATATTTATTGATTTTATTGAATTATATGTTGAGAAAATTAATTTTGAGTAATTATATTATTTTTGGTGAATTTTTTATTAATTTTAGTGAATTTATATATATAGGGGTATTTTGGTAATTTGACACTAAATTGGTTAAAAATGTAATTAAATTGGTTCTAATAATTATTTAAGTTATAAAAATGATTTCTATAAATTATTTAGTATTTTTAACTAATTAAAACTATTTTTTGTGAATTATTTTCAAATTATATATATAATATATGATTTTTCTAAATAAATGAATTTTTATTGGTTTTTAATAAGTTTTAGGGTTAATTATGTATGTGTATATATATATGTGTATATATATATATATATATATATATATATATATATACACATAACTTTACACTTGTCACACACTCACACACATATCTTTGCTCTCAGGGACCGCCAATGATTGGAAAGTTAATAATGGACTAGGATTGGTGCTTCGATTGATGTCTTAGCTCTCGGGAACCGCTAGTGCCATGTATTTGGATTAAGTGGATGACTGCGGCTTGATGCCTCGGTTGATGCCTTTACTCTTGGGGACTGGCAGTCCAGTTGGAATAAGTGGGCCCAGTTGGCCAGTTAGAAATCTAAGATTAGGGTTCTACCGAGATTTTTCAAAAGATATATATATACATTTTAAAATTATTTTCACTATAAATATATGGTTTTCAAAAGGTTTCCAAACTATACAACTCTTTTTATTAACTTACTCAGTGAGGTCTGATTCCCCTTAATTTATTTTTTCAGGAGCTTGGGAGTTTGACCTCAGACCGCCTCCATGCCGAATTTCTTCATCACCGGCTATACTATGTAGGTCATTGTAAGCTGTACTATAGTAGTAACTCTAGAAAACTGCAGTAGTAACTATACTAAGAATTTGTATGATTTAAGTATACTTGTGTATTTTATTCAATGAACCACGCTTATGTATAATAATTTAAGATTGACTTATGATATGTGACGATGGAGAATATTTTATTATGCACTCGATTATGTTTATTTTTAGAAAAATCAGTTTGATAATATGTTCTGTTATGAAACACAATTTTAAATTGGAAGGTTTTATTTTTCTTTCTTTAAGGCTTACTACGGGTTTCGAGGGCCTTACGCCTACCCATTCCCTAGTGCCGGTCATGTGCCCTCGGGTTCAGGTTGTGACATGATTAAGCCTGTTGGCTATTGATTATTATGATCGAGGTTGCGAAATGTTAGGGTTCTGCTCTAGTCCTTCAACTAAAATGATTATATATATATAATAAAATAAATTGAATTTTTAGCATCTGTGTGAAATGCCTATAAATATTTATGGCTAAATTGTTGCCTGACTGTATATGTCTTAGACTACATGTATATATATATTATAATAATTCACTCAGTGAGGTTTGACTCCCCTCAATATTTTTTTCAAGAGATACCTTATCTTCAGACCTCAGTAGTAAACCTCTACATCGGACTTCTTCAGCTCCGGCTAGATTATGTAAATTATTTATCTGAATTTTTATTATATTTTAAAAAACTATAGTAGTAGTACTATGTATCTATAAAATGTTGTTTTAATGTGAGATCTTTCTCTGAATATTGTATGGAAATGTTTTTACTTTATGATATGACATTAAGTATTTATTTTTATATTGACTTAAGTTTTAATTCTAGTGCATTTTTATTTATTTATTGCATGCATTTTTATTTTTAAGGCTTGATATGGGTTCCAAATTCAAAATAATTCCTATTCCCTAGCACCGGTCATGACTCTCCAGTTTAGGTCATGCCAAAGTTGGTATCAGAGCCTAGGTTATTAGTGTTGTGGACCTAGGTTTTTAGAGTTGTGTTTTCTTTGAAACTACTACAGTAAATTATGTTCAATTATGTCTTCGATAAGTGTTCATTGATTTAGTATTTTGTGTAACCACTAGATTATCTGTTTTGTCTGAATCTCTTCGGTTTTGTCTTTTCAGAACGAGGAGGCAAGCACGTGTCGCTCCACCAGTCATTAAGGCCGAGGATGATGAGTCCTTTTAGGATGAGGTTTTACCTCCTGAGCTGCCAGGGGGCGCAGAGGTCAAGGTAGAGGTAGACCTCGAGGGGCAGTAGGTCACCGTAGATAGCGAGAGCTACAGGATGAGGAACTTATAGAGCCAGAATACGAGGAAGTTACAAAACCTCTAGTTGCACCATCGATATAGCCTGCCTATCAACAGGATATGACCCTGAGGCAGAACTGTTCTATGCTAGAGTCGGCAGGATAGCCTTTGATGGGATATCAGATCCGTTAGACTTTCTACATGCTATTGAGATAAGGACTCAGACTGCTCACACCGAGTACCAACAGATCATGATAGTCGAGTTATCTATTAAGGGACCAGCCCTGGATTGGTTCATCCGGGTGATTCAGTCGTATATGACTACGATGAATTAGACACAGTTCAGAGATATTTATAAGGAGATTCTGCCCAGAGCCACCCTAAATAAGTTATAGACTTTGGCTGATAAGCATCACAAAAGGTGACAAATCTGTTGAGGATTACACCAGAGAGTTTCTTTGACTTGGCAGATATGCAGTGGATCTAATGCGAGACTAGTATTTTACTGTCATGACATACACCATTGATCTGGGTTCTGTATTTGCTGGGATGCCTACTGCGGGCCTTACTCTAGAGTCGGTGATAGAGTTGGCCGAGGAGATAGAGTTAAGACTAGTCAGGCAAAGAGTTATGTCTGATTACTATCAGTTAGGTGTTCAGTCTAGAGGATTCCAAACTACTCCGTATTCAACTTTCCATATTGGTTCCAGTAGTCCGTAAAGAGGCTTAGTACAGCAGAGTTAAAGGCAGCAGCAGCAGCCAAGATATCATAGTAGTAAGAGGCATGCCTATGGGGGACAGTGTAGGCCTATTAGATTTAGTTCTGGTGCTTACAATAGTAGCAGTGGTCAGAGTTCTGGATACGACAGCACGGGATCAACAGCTAGTGCCTGTTAGAATTATGGTAAAGTCCATCAGGGACCCTGTTATATGGTGCTGTTGACAAGCTTTAGATGAGGAAAGACGGGACATTTCGCCAGATCATGTCCATATTCTAGCTTTCAGCCATAAAAGTTTTAGTAGCAGTCGATTCTTAGTGCAACACCAGCTCCTTTTTAGTTGCCTCCAACTCAGCACTCGAGTTTGAAATTGATTGTTGCCCAGCAGGGGTGTGGCAGAGGTACCAAAGGCAAAGCCAAAGGTTTGGCCAGGCTTCTACCAGTCAACAGGGAGGTCGAGGTTAGGCTAGGGATTTCCACCTCACTTAGTAGGATGCACAGGCATATAATGCCATTGTTGCAGGTATTATTCCTATAAGTTACTTGGATGACTGGGTTTTATTTGATCCGAGTGCCACACATTCCTTTATATCCCCTATTTTTTCTTCGAAATCGTATTGGCAAGCTTCGAGGATGGCTTTTCTTTTATTTGTCGCCACTCCTCTAAACGATTCGTTCGACACATATATTGTTCTTTCTAGTTGTCTAGTGTTTGTTGGAGGTAGAGAATTGCCAGAAAAATTAGTGTTATTGGATGTGATGGAGTTTGATGTGATTCTCGATATGAATTGGTTATCTCAGCACTATACCATTGTGGATTGTCAGAGTAAAGAGGTGATTTTTAGAATTTCAAATAAATAAGATTTTAAGTTTGTGGGTGATAAGCATTCTGCACCTCAAAATCTCATCTACGCTATCACGGCTAAGAAGATGTTAAGGAAGGATTGTCAGGGATATTTGGCATTAGTCAGGGATACTTCAGTGGAGAAGTTATCACTCATAAATGTTCCTGTTGCCTGCGAGTTTACTGATGTTATTCCTAAGGAGTTACTAGGTTTACCACCTCACAAAGAGATTGAGTTCTATATAGATGTGGTTTCAAGCACTACTCCTATTTTGATGCCACCCTACATAATGGCTCCTACAGAGTTGAAAGAGCAATTGTAGGAATTGCTAGATAAGGGTTTATTAGACCTAGTGTTTCTCCTTAGGGTGCACCAGTCTTGTTTATGAGGAAGAAGGATGGTACCCTAAGGCTATGCATATATTATAGAGAGCTGAAAAAAGTGACAATGAAGAACAAGTATCCTCTCCCGAGGATAGATAATCTGTTTGATCATCATCAGGGTGCACAGTTCTTTTTTAAGATTTACTTGAGGTTGGGTTATCATCAATTGCGGATCAGTGGAGCCAATGTTCCTAAAATGTTATTCCGTACTTAATATGGCCACTATAAGTTTCAAGTGATGTCATTTGGGTTGACTAATGCACCAGTTGCTTTTATGGATCTGATGAACAAGGTATTCAAACCATATATGGATTAGTTTATGGTAGTCTTCATTAATGATATACTGTTGTATTCAACGAGTATGGAGGAGTACATATATCACTTGAGGACTGTACTACAGACACTGAGAGAACATCATTTTTATGCTAAATTCTCAAAGTCTGATTTCTGGTTGGAGAGTGTTGTATTCCTTAGACACATGGTGTCTAAAGATGGTATTCAGGTTGATCCACAGAAGATTGAGGCAGTGTCTGAGTGGCCCAGACCGACGACAGTCATTAAGATTCATAGTATTATGGGTTTGGCTAGGTATTATAGGAGATTTGTGAAGGATTTTTCCAGAATTACAGCTCCTATGACTCACTTAACTCAGAAGAATGTGAAGTTTGAGTGGTCAGATGCTTATGAGAATAATTTCTAGTTGCTAAAGGAAAAGTTGACCATAGCTCCTGTTTTAGCTTTACCTAATGGAGTGGATAAATTCACTATGTATTATGATGCCTCTAGAGTTAGCCTAGGTTGTGTGTTGATATAAAATGGTAGGGTGATAGCTTATGCTTCAAGGCAGTTGAAGAAACATGAATAGAATTATCCTATTCATGACCTAGAGATGGCTGTAGTGATCTTTGCTCTTAAGATTTTGAGACATTATCTGTATGGGATGACTTATGAAAGTTTTACAAATCATAAGAGCCTTAAGTACATTTTTTAGCAGAGAGATCTGAATCTGAGGCAGAGGAGATGGTTAGAGCTCCTAAAGGACTATGATTATGAGATTCTCTATCATCCAGGCAAGGCTAATATGGGAGTAAATGCCTTGAGTAGGAAGTCCTGAAGTAGTCTTGCTCACATTAGTGTAGAGAGGAGACCATTGATCCAAGAATTGCACTAGTTAGTGGATCAAGGTCTGAAGATAAAGATGAGTAGATCTGGTGGGCTATTAGCTTAGTTCAAAGTCTGATCTATGCTGAGAGATAGGATTAAGGCAGCTCAGGGCCAATATCTTATTCTAGCAGAGCTTGCAGAGAATATTTGTGTAGGGAAGTTCATTGATTTCACACTTGATGATGAAGGTGTTTTATCGATCAATGGTAGGTTATGTGTTCCTAATGTGGATAATTTAAGAGAAAAGATCCTTAAGGAAGCACATTATACAGCCTACAGCATACATCTAGGTGTCACCAAGATGTACCATAATATCAGAGACTTGTACTGGTGGGATGGACTGAAGAAGGATGTAGCTGATTTTTTTGCTAAGTGCTTGACATGTCAGTAGGTGAAAGCTCAATATCATAAGCCTTCTGGGAAGCTTTAGCCACTTCCTATTCTTGAGTGGAAATGGGAGAGAATTGTTATGGATATTGTGGTTGGGTTACCTCATTTTAAGGATGGATACGATTCCATCTGGGTGATTGTGGATAGGTTGATCAAGTTTGCTCATTTCTTGCCTATAAAATCCACTTATTCTGTAGCTAAATTGGCGAAGCTATATGTTAAGTATATTGTGTGCCTTCACGGAGTACCTGTGTCCATTTTATCTTATAGAGGTTTAGTGTTTATCTCTCATTTTTTGCAGAAGTTATAGGAAGCAATGGGCACCAGGCTTGATTTCAACACTACTTTTCACCCTCAAACAAATGGTCAGTCTGAGAGGATGATCCAAACACTGAAAGATATGTTAAGGATATGTGTATTGGATCTGGGAGGTAGCTGGGATGATCATTTGTCACTTGTGGAGTTTGTATATAATAACAACTACCACAACACAATAGTATTAGGATGGCATCGTATGAGGCTTTGTATGGAAGAAAGTGTAGACCCCCTCTGAGTTGGGATGAGATTTAAGAGAGAGTGTTGACTGGACTTGAGATGGTTTAGGATGCCACTGAGAAGGTTGTTGTGATTAAAAGGATATTAGAGACCGCAGTTAATAGATAGAAGAGCTATGCGGATCCGAGACGTAGAAATGTGGAATTCCAATTTGGAGACTATGAATTCCTAAAGGTGTCTCCGATGAAGGGTGTGATGAAATTTGGCAAGAAGCGGAATCTAGCACAGAGATATATTGGACCGTTTAAGATTCTAAAGAGAGTGGGCACGGTTGCATATCGGTTGGCTTTGCCTTTGAATTTGTCTCAAGTGCATCTAATGTTTCATATCTCGATGCTAATGAAGTATATTTCGGACGCTTCACACGTGTTGCATCCTGATAGTGTGGAAGTGAATGAAGACCTGACGTACAAGGAGGAACCAGTCACGATTATAGACTATCAAGTTCGTCAATTGCGTTCGAAGCAGATTCCAAAGGTCAAGGTGTTGTGGCGAAGCAACAACGTGGAGGAGCACACATGGGAGACTAAAGCTAAGATGGGAGCTTCTTATCCTTACCTCTTTCCTCAATGATTCTTGTTTCTATTCTTTTCTTTGAATTCGAGGACGAATTATAAAGAGGGAAGATTGTAATGACCTTGTATTTTAAATAATATTAAATTATTTTGAGATATGCAATGTTAATAAATTTTAAATTTTATTTATAATATTATTGTTATTTATGAATATTATTTATTTATTCTATTCTAAGAATTTTGTTTACGTAAAAATAAATTATTTTAAGGGTTTTATTACTTAAATGAATTAAAGTTGTTGTTGTTGTTGTTGTTATTATTATTATTATTATTATTATTATTATTATTATTATTATTATTATTATTATTATTATTATAGATTGAAAGGAATTTTAGTCTTTTCATAATTAAATTAAAAAAAAAAAGGAAAGTCAAAAACGGGTCAAGCCTTTTTTCTTTTTCTTCTTTTTCTTCTTCTTCCTCCCGAAACCGTCGCTGTGCCACCAGAGCCCCACAGCCACCACCACCACCCACAGCTTCTCCCAGACGTCGCCTGCCACCTTCAGCTTACTGAAAATGAGGGAGGTCGAGACTTGCATCACCAAACCTCCATTAGGGCCGGTGAGGATTTCGACCACCATTTGACATCGCACCAGTCTCATTTGGACTACCAAGTTTCGGTGAGTTCATTTCCAAGCTCTGTTTGAGCTTAAATCCCTTTGATTTTGAGTTATCTGCAATTTTTAGTTTATGTGTTTTAGGGTTTTTAATTTTTTTTGAACTAGATATTGATTGATTCATGAATTCTTGCTTCACAAATGTTGATCTTGGCAACTTTAGCTTCTCAAAAATAAATTTTTTTATTTTTTTTAAATTAATTTGAATTATGGGTAATTTTTTTATTATTTTGATATTAAATATTGAATTTTTTATAATTATGTTAATTAATTAGTTTTACTGGTATTTTAGTTAAATTAGTGTTATTAGTGAGTTATTAATTTTAGAATTATTAACATAATTTTTAGTGAATTTATATAATTTTTTGAGAATATTTTTATATTATGTGAATTTTGTATGTATAGGTTAATTATGTATTTTTGTGGAAATTATAGTTAAACAATATGTTTTAAATGATTTTAGAATTATAAAGGGTATTAAAATGATTTTTATAAATTATTTACTATTTTTTACTAATTAATACTAATTTTTGAAAATTATATTTAAATAATATATTATTTACTATTTTGGTGATTAAATGGATTTTTAATTACTTTTAATATATATTTAAGCTATTTGAATATATAAAAGTGAATTTTTTACTATTTTATATGGAATTATTGAAAAACTTGATTTTTATTAATATTATATTATTATTTGAGTTTTTATTTAATTATTATGAAAATAATTATATTTAGTGATTTAATGTTTAAATATATTATATTTTAGTATTTTGTAGATATTTATGGAATTTAATGATTTTTAGTATATTTGTTATTTTATATTGATTTTTGGTGAATTGTGAATCTCGGTTGGGAAATTATGTAATTCGGGGTTCCAACCGGAGGTGTTGAGTCTTGTGTTTTAGAAGTATATTTTTCTTGCAGGATCAGCTTACTTTTTAGTAGAGAGATGTCCATTTTACAAAGGAGGTTCTTCTAAATTTTTGGTAAAATTCTCGTAAAACATGACATCGGGTCGATCCTAAATTTCTATGTCTGTCTGAGTTTTGAATTCCTAAATTGAGACTCCTTTAGAAGGATAAGTTAGAAATTTATTCTGATTTGTTATTATTATTTATTTTCTAGTTGCATCGAGATCGAAGTCTATCGAGTTGGGCCCGTCGAGCCAGTCTCGAGGAGCATAAACTTGTGAGTTATTATTTTATATATGCATTGCATATAGGATGCATGAATAAGGATTTTCACATTTTTATTACGTGTCTATACATGATTTATTTCATTAAATGATTTAGTATATTTTGATAAATATATGCAATATATATGCATGTTGTAATTTTCAAAATATACTTAGTATATTTCTAGTATATTCATGGTTTATTTGAGTATATTGTGGCATATATATCTAGTATATGTTTAGTATACATTTACTATATTTTCAATATAATTTTGATATTCTTTTGGTATATATTTGGTATATTCCTCTTTAAATGAATGCTATTATGTTTATATCATGCATTTATAATTTTTAATAATTATAAGAATGATTTGAAGGATAGTAGTGGAACATGCTACCTAGTGAACTACGCTAGTACTGTTGCGCGACAGTACGGTAGAATTAGGTTGAGAATCTAAAATTATTATTGAGATATTGGTTTTGGAAAAAGGTTGACTATGGATCCTTGGTTGACCGAGTGTACTCGGGACCAGTCATGTCAGTAGTGAGATTGCAGAACCTTAGTTGACCTAGTGTACTCAGGGCGAGTCTACTACCTTATGTTGGATAAATAAATACTTGGAGTTCTGATTAAGTTTGTTGGCTATTGATTATTATGATCAAGGTTTCAAAATGTTAGGGTTATACTCCAGTCCTTCAACTAAAATGATTTTATGTTTCTGTTATATATATATATATATATATATATATATATATATATATATATATATATATGAAATGCCTATATATATTTATAGTTAAATTGATGCCTAATTGTATATGTCTTAGACTGCATGTATATATATTATAATAATTCACTCAGTAAGACCTGACTCCCCTTAGGGTTCTGCACCAGTCCTTCAACTAAAATGATTTTATGTTTCTATTATATATATATATATATATATATATATATATATATATATATATATATATATATATATATATATATATATATAGCTAAACTGATGCCTAATTGTATGTCTTAGACTGCATGTATATAATTCACTCACTAAGATCTGACTCCCCTCAATATTTTTTTAAGAGATTCCTCATCTTGAGACCTCAGTAGTAGACCTCTACGATGGACTTCTTTAACCCTGACTAAATTATATAAATTATTTATCTGAACTTTTATTGTATTTTTAAAAACTGCAGTAGTAATACTTTGTGTTTGTAGAATGTTGTTTTAATGTGAGACTTTTCTCTGAATATTGTATGGAAATATTTTTACTTTATGATATGTCATTAAGTATTTATTTTTATATCGATTTAATTTTTAATTTTGGTGTATTTTTATTTATTTATTACATGCATTTTTATTTTTAAGGCTTGCTACAGATTCCGGATTTAAAAGAATTCATGCTCCTTAGCACCAGTCATGACTCTCCGATTTGGGTCGTGATATGAATGAGCTAGCAAATATGAGAATATACAAAGGTACCGACAACATTAACAATCATGTAATTCAAGTTAACAATCAATTGCAAAAAATAATTTTTAATGGGAACATATTAAGCAAAAAAACTTAATGTTATACTTTACGAGTAGATCAAGTGTTTATATTTGATGCTATTCATTTTACATTTCATAGGTAAATTTTGTCAAAAACTCTCATAATTTTTCTTCGACAATATGGAATTTATTGTGTTGTTATAGAAAAAAAATGACAATGTAATGAAAATTGTAATCATGATATATACGTCTACAATAACACGTTATTCAATTTCACTAATATCATTAAAATAATGTATGTATGTGTTTTATAATGGTATTATCTTTGTATAATATGTATTTGAAAATAAAATTTTCATACATTAAAAGTTACCTTAATTATGAATACAAATAATTAATCTATCTTTAAAATAACGCAGCATCGAGCGGTCTGCGTTATTATGTTAGTTATATTTCAATTGTAGAAGTTAAAATATATTTAAATTTATAATGTTAAGTATTGCAGTGAATTTTTTTTTTTTTCATTTTTATAGGCAAAGCCTAAAATTAGTTCAACAGAAAATCAAAGCAATTGAACCAAACTTATTAATTAGATTTTTTTTTTTTGAAAAATATTTAAGAGTGTTTTAGTAAATAAATCTTAAAATTAAGGGTTTATTACTATAATCTCTCTCAGATCTTACCTATTATATTCTTATATTCTTATTTTTTTAATATTCTTAAAATTTTATTATGTTAAACTATTACATCCCTATCATTTAATTTACTATTAAATGGACCAATTAGAAAATTTTAAAATTATATTTAGTCCTAAAACTAATAATATAATTTTAAATTAATTTATTTTTTAAAAATTAATATATATTTTTATTTATTATATTATCATTGTAATAATAATTATAATAATTAAATAATTATTTGTTAACATAAAAAAATTCAAAACAAATTTATTTAGAATTGATACTATTTGCGTATGATTATGTAATCGGTACTATATTAGGGTGTATCACATTGATACAAATTCAATTATCAAATTTCATTAAGAAATGTATTTTAGTGTGTATACTCACATACATGTTTATAAATCCTTCAAAAATTACAATTATAAAAAATCATAAAAAAAAAATTCAATTCATTCGAAGTGCAATGCCAATCATCAATTTGATGTTAAAAATAAAAATTAATTAGTTACTATAATTATTATTGCAATAAAAAACAATAACTTAAAAAATTATATGAATTTAATATAAAAAAATTATATAAATTTAACTTTATTATAAGTTTAGAGATTAAATAAAAATTTTAGTTTTTTTAAATTGATTTATTTAACAGTAAATTAAATGGGAGAATTATAATAATCATAATTTAAATATTTTAATTGTGAGTGGGCGTTTCATCATTTCAATTTTTTGACTGAAATTTTTTAATTTCGAAAATTAAATTGATTTAATTTTTTTGAATAACTAGATCAAGTGATTAAATTTTAACACCGCAAGAGGATGAGATAGGGAGAATGAGATATTTGATACTTAATCGCTTTAACAGGATGTCCATTTTTTTTTGTTATTTGAACTACTGTGGTTAAATTGATTTAATTTAACTTTTAGTTAATGAAGTTTTGAACTTTTGAAATTCTATCTCATACTTTTACAGATCAAGATAGATGAATTTCTTTCCGAAATATATGTATTTTATAAAATATTTAAATAGATAATAAATTTTGATTTATTTAATTTATTTAGTTCACAATTAAAATTATTTATTATGAAAAAATACAATCCAAATCAAATAAAAATGATCAAGTATCAATTTAATTTTTTTATTTGGTTTGAATTTTATTCACCTGTACGACTAACTAAAACTTACCAACTCATACTTTAAAAATAAATTATTTATTGCCATATTAAATTTTAAAATTTTCATATTGGTATCATTTTTCTTTTTTGAATTGATTCGATGCTGGAATTCATTACTTTTGGGAACGGATCTATACACTATAGTTTAAAATAAAAATTCAAAAATTTAAACACATTCATCTAAAAATTATAAATGAAATACATAACAAATATATAGTATAAAAACAGACATAACAACATAATTTTCTGTCAAAAAATCAAATTAAAAATCAATAAAATCTAAAATAATTTAATAGATTATAAGATTTGGAACCTAAAATGTTAATTTTGTATTTTTATATTTTAAATTAAAATTAAAATTAAAATATAATGACCATTCTATAATTTTATTTGTTGTTAATAACAATAACAACAAGATTTGAAATTATACAATGGTAATTTTCTTATTTTTTATATTTTAAATTTACATTGTAATATAATGGATATTTTGTATTTTTACTTGTTAATAGAATAGTAGTAACAATAACAATGATGAAATTAATAAAAATATTTTGTTAAAATTTATTTATTATATTTTAAACATAAAAATATTTATTTTTATCATATATTAATATATATTAGTTGATAGTATAATAAAAAGTATATAGTTAAATTTATTTATATTTATTAATATTTATATTATTTAAATTAATATTCGGTATTATATTTGATTTCTTAATTTGGTACAGTTTTGATATGATTCTTGATTCGTTTTGTTTTCTAGAAAATAAGTATTGTACCAAATTAGACATAATTTAATTTAGTTTAGTTGGAAATTAAAATTATTTAATTCGGTACAGTTTTAATATCTTTTAACTCATATTATTTTGATTTAATTTTTTTCTCTCTCATGTACTAAACCCTAAATTTTGTGGTATTTTGAGAGATAGATATACAATTAATTTAAATAGTTAATTAAAAGAAATAAAATCTGAATCATCGATTTAGGAAAAAGTATATTTTTTTGTACTTTTATTTATTTTTAAGTACATTAAATCTTTACATTTTAAAATTATTTCATATATTTGATGATATTTAACTTTGGCTGAATTCATAGTTTCACCCCTGAACTTTGCATGATTAACCTATGACACTCCTTCACTTTTATTATTTTCTATTCAACTTTCAAACTTTTATCAAATGATTTTAAACATATAAAATGCTAAAGTTAGCTTTAAAACAATATGAATAGAATTAAAAATTAATATAAAAAAAAAAAGATAAAAAATTTTACTTTTAATTATATTTTCTTTTTCATTAAACATTATTTTAGTTTATGCAAGTTGCTCTTATATTCATATCAACATTGGTTTAAAAAATACTTTAATTTTATGTATTATAAGAGTTAGATAGATTCAAATAAAAGTTTAAAAGTTGAATAGAACATAATAAAAATTAAGAAATTCTAAAGGTTAATTGAGTAAAGTTCAGGGATGAAATTGTGTATTTGGCCATTTAACTTTTATATATTTATAATGAGTCGTTTTTTGAAAAATTATAATAAAAATATATTTTTTTATTTTTTTTATCCTATAACTGTTCTTTTATTGTCATTTTTACCTTTCAGAAGTCTCTTCATGTAGTGAAAAAATCCAACTCAAAAAAAGTTGCTTTTGCCTTTTATTTTCTTATTTTCTTATTCCACAGGCAACATAATTGCAACCATGTCAGATTTCCACATTCCGATTTTTTTTTTTTTTTCTTCTTCTGATGCTTCTTATTATTATTGTCATTGTTATTTTTGTTGTTGCGGTGATTATTACTGCCTTTTGTTGCCTTTTTAAGACGTCTTTTCTTGCTCTCCACTAAATAGTACTGTAAATTCTGCTGATGTATACCTTGTCCACGTTTGAATAACAGTCAAATTGATGGAATTATTTTTAAAATATATATTTATAAAGTTTTTTAAATTTTAAATTTTATAAAAATTATTTTTTAATATTTCTTAAAAAATTAAAAAGTTGAAAATAATTTTATAAATCTACAAATTTTTAAAAATTTAAAAATTTTATAATCAATCCATATGTATTTAATAAAAATAATTAAAAAATTTATGTACATTCAATAATTTGTTAAAGAATTTTAAAACTTTCTCTAAATTTAATTTTTTTAAATTATTATGTGCATAAAAAAAATTTAATTCTTTTTATTAAATGTATATTGCTTGATTTTAACATATTTAGATCTACAAAAAAAAAATTAATTTTTTTAAAATTTTTAAAAAATATAAAAATTGGAGGAAGATAAATGCTAGGAATTAAATATAATAAGATTAAAGAAGACACATGTTAAAATAAGGGCATAATAATTATTTTTTGCAAAAAAATGTAACAGAAATCCTCAAGTGTTGGTATATAAAAATTTAGAGCGATAAATATTTAATTTTGAAACAACAGGTTTTGAAATATTAATTACGTCTAATCTTATAGAGGTAAATGTAATTTGCTCTTATAATTATGGGTTTCTTGATATTTTAAATTTTAATTTAAAATTATTTATGTCACAACCCGAACCCGAGGGCACGTGACCGACACTAGAGAATGGGAAGGCATAATGCCTCCGAAATCCGTAGTAAGCCTAAAAAAAAAGATAAACAACACCTTATAATTTAAAACTTTATTTTAAAATAGAACACATTATTAAACTGATTTTTCTTCTAAATAAAACAAATTCAAGTGTTTAATAAAAATATGCTTCAGCGTTACATATTATAAATCAAACTTAAATTTTTATACATAAGCGTGGTTCATACAAATCAATACACAAATATACTTAAACCATACAATTCTTAGTACATATACTACTGCAGCACCCTAGAATAATACAACAGTACAGCTTACAATGACCTACATAAAATAGCCGGTGATGAAGAAACCCGGCGTGGAGGTAGTCTGAGGTCGAACTCCCAAGCTTCTGAAAAAAAAATAAATTGAGCGAAATCAGACCTCACTGAGTAAGTCAATAAAAAGAGTTGTATGGTTTGAAAACCTTTTAAAAACTATATATTTATAGTGAAAATAATTTATAATGCATAGGTATAGCTTTTGAAAAATCTCAGTAGAACCCTAAACCCAAAAATCTAAATGGCCAACTGGGCCCACTTATTCCAATTAGACTACCAGTCCCCGAGAGCAAAGGCATCGACCGAGGGACCAAGTCGTAGCCATCCACTTAATCTAAATATATGGCACTGGCGGTCCCCGAGAGCATAGGCATCAACCGAGGCACCCATCCCAGTCCATTATTAACCTTACAATCACTGACGGTCCCCAAGAGCATAGGCTTCCACCAAGGCACCCGTCCCAGTTTAACATTCACCAGTCATATATATATTTCGGATCCATCTCTCAATCTCTACAATGTGCACATAGTCCTGGTGAAGCCCATCAGGTAGCCCGTTCTACCAAAATTTCTCAAAATCGACTTTTGAATAAATAAAATGCATCTTAAATCTTAAATAACAGCATTAAATTAAATGAATCATATAATCAATATTAAAAATATGAGCACATGAATTCTTTAAGTAAACACACGCACAGATCTGTGATATCCCACATCGGTTGGGAAGGAGAACGAAGCACGCCTTATAAGGGTGTGGATACCTTCTCCCATCAGACGCGTTTTAAAACCGTGCGCTGCGGGCTGGGCCTGGGCAAAGCGGACAATATCTGATGCGGGTTGGTCTGGGATGTTACAATGGTATCAGAGCCGGAGCCCGGATCGGTGTGCCAGCGTGGACGCTGGGCCCTAAGGGGGGTGGATTGTGATATCCCACATCGGTTGGGAAGGAGAACGAAGCACGCCTTATAAGGGTGTGGATACCTTCTCCCATCAGACGCGTTTTAAAACCGTGCGCTGCGGGCTGGGCCTGGGCAAAGCGGACAATATCTGATGCGGGTTGGTCTGGGCTGTTACAATGGTATCAGAGCCGGAGCCCGGATCGGTTGGAGCCGATTGAGTTAGAGCTCCCATCCCATCAGACGCGTTTTAAAACCGTGCGCTGCGGGCTGGGCCTGGGCAAAGCGGACAATATCTGATGCGGGTTGGTCTGGGCTGTTACAATGGTATCAGAGCCGGAGCCCGGATCGGTGTGCCAGCGTGGACGCTGGGCCCTAAGGGGGGTGGATTGTGATATCCCACATCGGTTGGGAAGGAGAACGAAGCACGCCTTATAAGGGTGTGGATACCTTCTCCCATCAGACGCGTTTTAAAACCGTGCGCTGCGGGCTGGGCCTGGGCAAAGCGGACAATATCTGATGCGGGTTGGTCTGGGCTGTTACAAGATCGTTCTATTGACTTACAAGATGAATGCGAAGGCTAACGACCACGCGTCTGCCTCGGTCTCACGGCTTCTGCTCCAGTATGCTCTAGAAAGAAAATAACAAATCGATTTAAAAACATGACTATGAAATAAAATCAAAAATCAACAAAACAATGAATTTTCAGGCTGACTTGAGGAAGACTGGACAAGACTCGATAGACAGGATAAAACCTAACTAACGGTAGAAATTTTTTTTTACGAATATCACGTTTTACGAGAAAATCTACCAAAATTTTGATAGAGTCTCCTCTGTACAATGGACATCTCTCTACCAAAGGTAGAGCCAAACCTGCATAGAAAACGCACTTCTAATAACCATAGACATACACACTCGAGTCAGGCTTCAAAAACTACACTTAGCCCCGACCGAGATCACAACTCAACAAAACATCAAGAAATGATATCATTTATTTTCCAAAATACATATTACACATACACATATACTAAAAATATATAAAATCTAAATTATTCAAAAATTAAACAACTCACTTTGCATTTCATTATCAAAATATAATTATGACCTAAATTAAAACCATTACATCAAATATACTAAATACAACCTTATAATTAATTTTTTTGTTACCAAAATAATGTATTATAAATATATATGATATTTGGAATTTATATTCAAAATTAACACTACTTAATTAAAAATATCAATTAATTTATAAAAATCCTCTAAACCTCTTAAATATTAATAAAACTAACTAAAATATATGTTTAACTATAAGTAGCACAAAATTACATTTTTACCCCTAAATACATAATTTACATAATGTATTATTAGTACTAAAAAAAATTCCTTAAAATTATTTAATCATCTAAAATTTATTTTCTCAAAATTAAACTTCTTAATATAATTATAACATAAAATCAACTAATAATTTCTTCAAAAAAAATATCATTTAACCTAATAATTACTTTTGACATAAACTCAAAAATATTTATAAAAATAGTTTAAAAATCACAAAAATTATAATTTAAGTTCTATAATTAATAACATTTAATAATAACCTCAATTATCAAAATTTTATAATTTTTACAATAATTTTTTAAATTAATAAAAATATTAATTAATACCCAAAATTTACAAAAACTTATAATTAATATCAAAATTCCTAAAACCTTAAAAACAATCAATACATTAAAAAAATTAACCTTAATTATCCTAATTATTAATTGAACTCAAATAACAACCAATTAAACCAACTAAATATCAAATAATTTCAATAAAATTTATGTATAAATTCAATAATCCACTAAAACTGCCAAGGAAAAAAATCAAAACTAACCTTAACAAACCATAAACAACAACTCAAGTCCTAAGATCTACCGAAACACCAAAGAAATTTGAGAGGGAAAGAAGAGAATGGGAGAGGAACACTCACTGTCTGGCAAGGCAGCTGGAAGAGGAAGAAGAGGACATGCCACCACCAGAAATAGGGACGACGAAGGCAGCTCGACGCCACAAGGAGATAGCACGGACAGAGGACCAAAGCTGGGCAGGGCTGCTGTGCGAGGAGAAGAAGGTGCTGTCTCGCGAGGAAGAAGAAGGCAGCAGCAACAACACTCCTGAAAGCTCAGTGCACAGCGGTGATGGAGTTCTCAGGAAAAGGGGAAGGCGGCACAGTGAGGGGAAGAGATGGTGTGGGTGGCAGACGGAGAAGGAGGGTGTTGGTGAGGGTTTTTAGGCCAATGCATCAATATATATCTGTATATATATGTATATCTATATATATAACATACTTTATATTATAACCTTTAAATAAATATATATATATATATATATATATATGCATGTACTAAATAGCACATAAATTAACCATGAAGTTAATATAGTTTAGATTAGTAATAATAATAATAATAATATTAATATTAATAAAAATAATAAAAAATAAAATAAAATAATAACAAAAATAAAAAATAAAAATAATATTAACAATTGTATAATATAATTCAAAAGTGATTATTAGTAACAAAGTTTTGGAAGTTACTTAAGTTAAATAAAAATATAGGGTATTATAGTCTCCCCTCCTTATAAGAATTCGTCCCCGAATTTAACAAAAGAAGAAAAGAAGAATTACAAGGCTAAGAAGGAAAGAGATACGGGAAAGAAACTCGCATATCAGTTTCAGTTTCCCAAGTGCAGTCCTCAACGGAATGGTTACTCCATAGCACCTTCACCATCGGTATCTCCTTAGTTCTCAACTGTCGGATTTGGCGATCTACAATCGCCACTGGGTACTCCTCGTAAGTCAGATCGTCGTTAAGCTCTACGGCTTGAGGTTGCAACACATGAGACGGATCAGGGATGTATTTCCTCAGTATGGATACATGAAATACAGGATGGATTCTCGACAGTTCTGGTGGTAACACCAGCCTATACGTCACTTCACCCACTCTAAATCGAATCTCAAACGGTCCAATGTATCTCAGAGCTAGCTTACCCTTCTTGCCAAATATTATAACTCCTTTCATTGGAGACACCTTCAGAAACACCATGTCTCCAACTATAAAGGATACATCCTTCCTCCTAGGGTCAGCATAGATCTTCTATCTGCTGAAGGTTGTCTTCAATCACTGTTGTATAATGGGGACTTTCTCTGAAGTCACTTGCACCAACTCTGGTCCCGTTAACTGCCTTTCACCAATCTCCCAACACAGAGATGATCTACACTTTCTACCATATAGTGCCTCATACAGAGCCATCTTGATGCTAGCATGATAGCTGTTATTGTAAGCAAACTCAATCAGTGGCAAGTGTGAATCCCACTGTCCTCCAAAGTCCATTACACACATCCTCAACATATCTTCTAACGTCTAGATGGTCCTCTCTGACTGACCATCTGTCTGAGGGTGGAAGTCCGTACTGAAATCCAATCTGGTACCCAAGGCCTTTTGTAACTCTTGCCAAAAGACTGAGGTGAATGTGGCTCCTCAATCCGACACTATGCTCATAGGTACTCCATGTAGACAAACAATCCTATTGATATAAAGTCTCGTCAGTCTATCAGTAGAGTACGTCTTCTTTATTAGCAGAAAGTGTGCTGACTTAGTTAGCCTATCAACAATCACCCAAATAGCGCCATAACCTCCTATAGTCCGAGGTAGCCCAGTCACGAAATCCATGGCTATCATATCCCATTTCCATTCAGGAATTAGCATAGGTTGCAATAGTCCCGAGGGTCTCTGATGTTCAAGCTTTACTTGCTGGCAAGTCAGGCACCTGGATACAAACTCTGCAATATCCCTCTTCATTCCATTCCACCAATATGTATCCTTCAAGTTATGATACATCTTGGTAGAACCTGGATGAACACTATATGCAGAAAAATATGCTTCTTCCATAATCTTCTTCCTCAAATCATCAACATCTGGCACATAAATCCTAGTGCCCAATTGCAATACACCTTCTCTGTCAATCATAAAGTCCCGTGACTGCCCTTGTTGCACTTCATACATAATTCTCTACAACTGTGGGTCTCTACTCTGAGCTGCCTTAACCCGATCCAAGTATACTGATCGTACACTGAATTGAGCTAAAAGGCACTTTCGGGTAACTTTCATCTGCAACCCTTAATCAATCAACCCATGCAACTCCTTAATAATGGGCCTTCTTTCTGTGCTAATATGGGCAAGATTGCCCTTTGATTTTCTACTCAAGGCATCCATGACAACATTCGCCTTGCCAGGATGGTATAAAATGGAACAATCATAATCCTTAAGGAGTTCCATCCATCTTCTCTGCCTCATATTTAAGTCCCTCTGGTGGAAGATATATTTCAAGCTCTTGTGATCAGTGTATATCTCACATGTTACCCCATACAAGTAATGCCTCCATATTTTCAAAGCAAAAACAACAGCTGCCATCTCCAAGTCATGAGTAGGATAGTTTTGCTCGTGCTTCTTCAACTGCCTCAAAGCATAAGTAATCACTTAGCCATTTTGCATCAACACACAGCCCAATCCTACTTTGGAAGCATCACAATCCATTGTATATCCTTCATTTCTAGAAGGCAAAGTCAAGATTGGAGCTGACGTCAATAAATCCTTCAATAACTGAAAGTGTTGTTCACATCTTTCTGTCCACACAAACTTAGCACTCTTCTGGGTCAACCTTGTCAAAGGTGCAGCAATTTTAGAGAAATCCTTCATAAATCTCCTATAATAGTCGGCTAGACCCAGGAAACTCCGTACTTCTCTAACTGTAGTCGACCTTGGCCACTCTATAATAGCTTCTATCTTCTTAGGGCCCACCTGTATGCCATCTTTAGAAACCACGTGGCCTAAAAATGCCACTTGATGCAACCAGAACTTGCACTTTAAGAATTTGGCATAAAACCTGTGCTCCCTTAAGGTCTGAAGCACCCTTCTCATATGTATAACATGCTCAGCCTCACTTTTGGAATAAACCAAGATATCATCAATGAAAACTATCACAAATCGGTCCAAGTATGGCCTAAACACCCGATTCATCAAGTCCATAAAGGCTGCTGGAGCATTAGTCAACCCAAAGGACATTACTAAGAACTCATAATGGCCATATCTCGTCTGAAATGCTGTCTTAGGCTCATCACCTCTTCTGATCCTCAACTGGTGATACCCAAATCTCAAGTCTATTTTAGAGAAGCATGTAGCACCTTGAAGCTGATCAAACAGGTCATCGATCCTTGGAAGTGGATACTTGTTCTTGATGGTGACCTTTTCAACTGCCTATAATCGATAAAAAGTCGAAGGCTACCATTTTTCTTCTTCACAAACAACACCGGAGCACCCCAAGGCGATGTACTGGGTCTGATGAAACCCTTATCAAGCAACTCCTGCAACTGCTCCTTCAACTCCTATAATTCTGCTGGTGCCATCCTGTAGGGTGGCATAGAAATAAGATCTGTACTAGGTATGACATCGATACAAAACTCTATCTCTCTGTCTGGTGGTAATCCTGGTAATTCTTTAGGAAAGACATCTAGAAATTCACACATCACTGGCACCTGTTCAATCACCCTATTCACTTGATCAATATCTCTTACCACTGCCAAGTAACCCTGACAACCCCTTCTAAGCATCTTCCGGGCTATAATGGTAGAAATAAGATTACGAGGCATGGAACTCTGTTCACCCTTGAAATAAAATTCTTCTTCATCTGGAATTCTGAACACCACTTCTTTCTCTCGGCAGTTCACAAAGGCATAATACCTTGATAACCAATCCATACCCAAAATGACATCAAATTCCAACACATCAAGCAACACCAAGTCCGCCAATAATTCTCTACCATCAACTAACACCGGACACGAAGGAAAGAAAATATCTGTCTCCAACTCGTCACTAAGAGGAGTCAACACAGATAAAGGGAAGGATAACCTAGAAGGCTACCACTCGATTCTCGAAGCAAACACGGGAGAAATGAATGAATGTGAAGCACCGGGGTCAAACAATACTCTAGCATCACATGCACAGACTGAGAGAATATTGCTACCACTACATTCAAAGTCTGAGCATCCTATGGTGTCAAGTTGAATACTTGAGCCTAGCCACGACCTGCCTGCTGAGATGTTAAGGGCTGCACAAACCCACGACCACTAGGGCTACCAACTGAACCTCGACCTTGCTGACCCATAAGCTGTGGCGGTCTCTACTGTGGCTGTACTGGTGCTCTATATTGCTGGGGCATCGGATAGAAGGGTTGAGCCACTGATGAAGATGAACCCTGAGCATATTGTGGCTAGTATCCGGAGTGAGGACAAGCTTTGGCAAAATGACCAACTTGCCCACATCTGAAGCAAGCGCCCGATAATAAATGACACGGGCCCTAATGAAATCGTCCACAACTCGCATATGCACTAGCTCCAGACCCAGAACTACTCTGTCCAGAGCTCTACCTACTACTACTGCTGACTCCAGTACTGAATCTATAACCCCTACCACTTCTCCTGTTCATGGCATAACCATGGCGACTAACTCGATGGGTCCTGGACCTCTTACCAACCTATTGTGAACTACCCATAGCCTGCTGACTCGAACTACCAATGTGAAATGCTGGCTGCTGATACCCGGAAGCTACACTAAATCCACTACCCCTAACCATATAGGGATCTACCATGGTGCCCTGGCGAATATGTCGCCTCTCAATCAAATGGGCCTCCTCAATCACACTCTCTAGGGTACGGTCCTCCGTACGTATACCAATAAAAGCGGGTCCCAATCCAGTAACATACAGCTTTACTGCTCTATAAGGGTCCCTCCTGATATCCTCTGTATGTCGGGATAGCCTATTAAACTCCTTGGTGTAGTCCTCCACTGATCTATCCCCTCTAGTGATGTGGAGTAACTGCCACCTGTAGGCATCTCTAGTGGCTGGAGGACAGAAAAATTTCAAGAAGCGGTCCTTAAACTCTGGCCAAGTCAACTCATGCATAGATGGCTGAATCGACTGCATAAACCAGTCCTGAGCTGCTGCCTGAACTGATAACTCCACTATTATAATCCTTTGATAATCTATGTGTCCCGTCCTGGTACATGCCTCAATAGCATTGATAAAGTCTAAGGCATCACCCATACCATCAAAAGAAACTCTACCGATCCGGGACTAAAGAAGTGCTGCCTCAGTATCTGTCATCCCCTGATTCCTCTACTGTAGCATCTGTTGTATAAGGGGTATCACCTAATTCAATACGGCAAGACCCTGATTAATCCCTGTCAGTCCAGCTGCAAAGGTTGTGGGGTCTATGGCTTGGGCTTCAAGCTCGATTGGCTGCTGATCAGGAATCTCAGCTGCAGCTACCCTAGCTCGACCTCTACTTCTACCTCTGCCCCTACGACGTGCAGCAGGAGGGGGAGCCTCATCGTGCACAAACTGCTCATTAAGTCTAAGGGTCGGATCGGCATCGGGGTTGGTACGCACACGCCTTATTCTGAAAAGACAAGGAAAATTGAATTCAAAACAAAGTAAGAATATTTAACGCAATGCGGAATTAGCAACAAGAACATCTCAAAGACAATTATCAACCCTAAAGTTGCAGTAGTTACACAGAAAGACAGACATGGACAATTAATTGAACTTATGCTCTGATACCAACTTTGTCACGACCCGAACCTGAGGGCACGTGACCGGCACTAGGGAATAGGAAGGCATAAGGCCCCCAAAACCCGTAGTAAGCCTAAAAGAAAAGATAAACAACACCTTACAATTTAAAATGTTATTTTAAAATAGAACACATTATCAAACTGATTTTTCTTCTAAATAAAACAAATTCAAGTGTTTAATAAAAATATGCTTCAGCGTTACATATATTATAAATCAAACTTAAATCTTTATACATAAGCGTGGTTCATACAAATCAATACATAAATATACTTAAACCATACAATTCTTAATACATATACTACTGTAGCACCCTAGAATAATACAACAGTACAGCTTACAATGACCTACATAAAATAGCCGGTGATGAAGAAACCCAGTGTGGAGGTAGTCTAAGGTCGAACTCCCAAGCTCCTGAAAAAAAACTAAGTTGAGGGGAATCAAACCTCACTGAGTAAGTCAATAAAAAGAGCTGTACGGTTTGAAAACCTTTTTAAAACTATATATTTATAGTGAAAATAATTTATAATGCATATGTATAACTTTTGAAAAATCTCAGTAGAACCCTAAACCCAAAAATCTAAATGGCCAACTGGGCCCACTTATTCCAATTAGACTACCAGTCCCCGAGAGCAAAGGCATCAACCGCACTTAATCTAAATATATGGCACTAGTGGTCCCCGAGAGCATAGGCATCAACCGAGGCACCCATCCCAGTCCATTATTAACCTTACAATCACTGGCGGTCCCCGAGAGCATAGGCTTCCACCGACGCACCCGTCCCAATTTAACATTCACCAGTCATATATATATTTTGGATCCATCTCTCAATCTCTACCATGTGCACATAGTCCTGGTGAAGCCCACCAGGTCGCCCGTTCTACCAAAATTTCTCAAAATCAACTTTTGAATGAATAAAATGTGCCTTAAATCTTAAATAACAGCATTAAATTAAATGAATCATATAATCAATATTAAAAATATGAGCGCATGCATTCTTTAAGTAAACACACGCACAGATCGTTCTATTGACTTATAAGATGAATGCGAAGGCTGAAAACCATGCGTCTGCCTCGGTCTCATGACTTCTGCTCCGGTATGATCTAGAAAGAAAATAACAAATCGATTTTAAAACATGACTATGAAATAAAATCAAAAATAAACAAAATAATGAATTTCCAAGCTGACTTGAGGAAGACTGGACAAGACTCGATAGACAGGATAAAACCTACGGTAGAAATTTTTTTTTATGAATATCATGTTTTACGAGAAAATCTACCGAAATTTTGGTAGAGTCTCCTATGTAAAACGGACATCTCTCTACCAAAGGTAGAGCCAAACCTGCATAGAAAACGCACTTCTAATAACCATAGACATACACACTCGAGTCGGGCTTCAAAAACTACACTTAGCTCCGACCGAGATCACAACTCAACAAAACATCAAGAAATGATATCATTTATTTTCCAAAATACATATTACACATACACATATACTAAAAATATATAAAATCTAAATTATTCAAAAATTAAACAACTCACTTTGCATTTCATTATCAAAATATAATTATGACCTAAATTAAAACCATTACATCAAATATACTAAATACAACCTTATATTTAATTTTTTGTTACCAAAATAATTTATTATAAATATATACGATATTTGGAATTTATATTCAAAATTAACACTACTTAATTAAAAATATCAATTAATTTATAAAAATCCTCTAAACCTCTTAAATATTAATAAAACTAACTAAAATATATGTTTAACTATAAGTAGCACGAAATTACATTTTTACCCCTAAATACATAATTTACATAATGTATTATTAGTACTAAAACAAATTCCTTAAAATTATTTAGTCATCTAAAAATTATTTTCTCAAAATTAAACTTCTTAATATAATTATAACATAAAATCAACTAATAATTTCTTCAAAAAAAATATCATTTAACCTAATAATCACTTTTGACATAAACTCAAAAATATTTATAAAAATAGTTTAAAAATCACAAAAATTATAATTTAAGTTCTATAATTAATAACATTTAATAATAACCTCAATTATCAAAATTTTATAATTTTTACAATAAGTTTCAAAATTAATAAAAATATTAATTAATACCCAAAATTTACAAAAACTTATAATTAATATCAAAATTCCTAAAACCTTAAAAACAATCAATACATTAAAAAAATTAACCTTAATTATCCTAATTATTAATTGAACTCAAATAACAACCAATTAAACCAACTAAATATCAAATAATTTCAATAAAATTTATGTATAAATTCAATAATCCACAAAAACTGCCAAGTAAAAAATCAAAACTAACCTTAACAAACCATAAACAACAACTCAAGTCCTAAGATCTACCGAAACACCAAAGAAATTTGAGAGGGAAAAAAGAGAATGGGTGAGGAACACTCACTGTCCGGCAAGGCAGCTGGAAGAGGAAGAAGAGGACATGCCACCACCGGAAATGGGGACAACGAAGGCAGCTCGACGCCACAAGGAGATAGCACAGACAGAGGACCAAAGTTGGGCAGGGCTACTGTGCGAGGAGAAGAAGGTGTTGTCTCGCGAGGAAGAAGAAGGCAGCAGCAACAACACTCCTGAAAGCTCAGTGCACTACGGTGATGGAGTTCTTAGGCAAAGGGGAAGGCGGCACAGTGAGGGGAAGAGATGGCTTGGGTGGCAGACGGAGAAGGAGGGTGTTGGTGAGGGTTTTTAGGCCAATGCATCAATATATATCTGTATATATATGTATATCTATATATATAATATACTTTATATTATAACCTTTAAATAAATAAATAAAATATATATATATATATATATATATATATATATATATATATATATATATATATATATATATATATATATATATATATATATATATATATATATGCATGTACTAAATAGCACATAAATTAACCATGAAGTTAATACAGTTTAGATTAGTAATAATAATAATAATAATAATAATAATAATAACAAATAAAATAAAATAATAACAAAAATAAAAAATAAAAATAATATTAACAATTGTATAATATAATTCAAAAGTGATTATTAGTAACAAAGTTTTGGAAGTTACTTAAGTTAAATAAAAATATAGGGTATTACAATTTATTTTTGAAATGTAAAATTTTAAGATATTAAATTTATAAATCCCATTTGTTTATATATTTTCCATCTCAATCATATGTTTTTTGTGTAAAATTCTGTGCCACATTTAATATCACAATACTTTTCTTATTGAATATGATTTTTTTTTTATACTTGACCTTCTTTCCCTCCACCAAAAACTACACACTCAATCACAAAAGACTTCCAACATCTTTAAGTCTACTTTTCTTCTCATATATAGTATGTGTAGACATCCAATTTCAGGATGACATGTTATGGATACAGTAAAGGACTCTAATGATGAAAATGTCTTTGATACTTAATCTTTAAAAATTCTAAGGGTTTAAATGTAGATTTTAAAGAAAGGATTTAATGTTTTCAATGATTAAATTGTAAAGTTCTTTTTAGGACGTAATTGCAAAATTTAAATTCTTCCAGGGGCCTTTTTATAATTAAATGTTAAAAAAAGAAAAGTGCTAGAATTCCATAATTCCAGTTGGAATTACATAATTCCGATCGGAATTACACAATCCTGATCAGAATTGAATTCTTCCAGTCTCTGTTTCCTATTTTTAATTCAGTTTTAATTGTTTTAAAATTCCTAATTAATTCATTCGTAACTGGTTTGAAATTTCTAAATATAATTTTAAGTATTAATTTTATACTTTAGGAATTAGAATTACATTAGGATTGGGTCTGGACTTCCTAGTTCCACTATATAAAGGGAAGGGGTGAAAAAGAAAGGAGGAGGCTGGGAGAAAGAAAAAGAAAAAGAAAAAGAAGAGGAAGAGATGAGAAGAAGAAAAATGTGATTTTCTCTTGAATTTTTTACAAAAACTTCCTTTCAATTGAACAATTAATTCAAGATTCGAAGATTTATCAAGAATGGTGAACTACCAATATGAGGAGTACCTTAAATCATTCATAATCATATCATCTTCTTCTATTATTTATTTATTTATTTGTTTGTTTTTTTCATATTATTATTTTTTATTATTATTCTTTCAAGTTATTATCATAATTTAATCATTAATTATTATTTTATCTTATTTTTTATGGTAATTATGGAGGAAAACGCATGGTGATCATGTGGGAGGGATGAATTCATGAGAAGTCCATGAAAGGCTATAGATAAAATCTCATAGAGACTTAGTTTCTAGGGTTTTATTTTATTTTTATGATCTTTATTTTTATTTATTTCTGTATTTTTATTTTATTAATTTTTTTATGAATTAATGTAATAGCCCCAATAGTAGGAGTAATAAAATTATATGTGTGGTTGCACGTTTATTTTTTATTTAATTGGTTAGTAAAACTAGGTTTTAATTAGGTAATTATTTAAAATCAATGGAGGAAGTAGATTAATTTAGGTTGCTTGATAATAAAATTAGGGTTTTAGTAAGGATTAATTTAATTATTTGTTTGATCTTATTTAATTGTTTTTTATGTTTTTTATTTGTTTTTGGGCTTATTTATTATTTTTATGTGCTTTTGGCGCCTTAAGACCATTTTAGGTTTTGATTTATTTATTTAAATTTAGTAATTTTTTTAGCTCATCTCACTTAATAATTAATTAGGTTTAATTAACTAAAATATATTTTTAGGTCCATAATTAATTAGATTTTACATTAGAAATATCCTTATGCCCATTTAGTTAATTAGACATAGGCCTACCTAATTTAATTTAATTTAATTAATTTAGACTTACCCCACTTAATTTAAGCCTTTTTTTATAATTTATAGATTTAATATCACTATTTAATTAAAACATGTAGAATTAAGCCCACTAATTTAAATACCTTCATAACATGTAGAATTAGGCCCATTTTTAAAATTAAAATTAGTAGACCTAGGTTCATTTAATTAAAATCAAAAGGAATTAGGTCTTTAGGTTCACTTATACTTTAAAACATGTAGATTTAGCTCATTTTTTTAAAGTTCATGTTGATTAGACTAACTTAGGGATTATGTGATTTATTGAATGCATTATTTACTTGTATATTTCATGACTAGTTTGCCTTAGGGTTTATTATTTTGGGTTTATATGAAATTGCATATAAATAGAGAATAAGATAATAATTTATAAAGTAATTCTAAATGAACACAAGACTGACAGAAGTTGGTATTCCGTATCCAGAATCTCCTAGTTGTGGTGCTAGTTTTCTTTAAAGTAATTAAGTACCACATTTTTTATTTGTCCTAGTTATTACCCTGGGTGGTGATTCCTCATCTCCATGCCATGTCTTTGTGACAGTGGTTAGTGTGTTCTCTAGAGCCCTAAGCTCAAACAGTGTCGCGATTGCTAAAATCTTGGACGCGCGCTAAACCCCGTCGTCTACAGTATGCAAGTGTAATTGCTTTAGTGGCCATATTAGTCATATGTGTTAATAGTCTTTTTTCAATTCATCCCTTGCCACTTCCTTTAACTTCTAACCTTACTGATGTGGGGGTCCTCTGGATTTCACCCTCCAGCTTAGCCTTAAAGACCTACACTCAATCAAGAGACTAAAGTCAAAGGGTTTTGGCGGTCAATACCCCTTTGATGATCAAGTTAGAGAAATCTTATGTAGGAGCAATGTGTTAAAGATCAAGTATGTTTTAAACATAAATATCAAGAAAGAAAGAAAGGAAATGGGAGCTCTCATTTTCAATGAGGAAGGAGAAAGAGAAGAAAAGAAAGAAAAAAGAAAAAAAAAAGAGTGAATCAGTTCCTTCATCTTACCTTTGATCATCTCTCCCTACTTTTATGGGTTAGTCATAATGTGTAATTTGATTGGCTAAGAAGTCTGAAGCTACAGTGAAACTACAGTGCATGTGTGATGTACTTCAGTAAAGGAATGGCTTTGTCAATCTCGAGTTGAGGGTGATGGATGCCAATGAATGTATGTCAAAGAAGGACAATTGCAACAGTATTGGGGAGTTATCCTGAGTATCTCACTCACGGGAGTATTGTGTAACCTCTATTACTGTAATGACCTATATTTTTTAAAATTATCTTATTTTAGAATAAGATTTGCACTGTTAATAAAAATTTAAAAGTAAATTAAATTATTTACTATTTTATGATTATTATTATTATTATTATTAGTATTATTTTATGTTAAATAAATTTCCTAGGTAAATATTTATTTATTTGAGACTTATTATTTCAAACATTAATTTATGTTATTGATGTTTATTTTTTTGGATAGAATTATTTTAAATAACATTATTTATGTGCATTATTATTTTTATCAATATACATTATTTATTTTATTATCAAATTGTTTTATTTGAATTAATGTTATTTTTTTAGTGTTATTTCATGTGTATATTATTGTGTGATGTGTGTGTGTTTATTATTATATGTGTGTATATTTTTAATTGTATGGTGAAGATTTAAAGTTACATATTATAATATATAGTTTTATTAATATAATATATATATATATATATATTTACACATGCATGCATGCAAGACCCATACATGCATGCATTCATTAACACTACATAAGAAATAAATCGTGGACCAAAAGAAAATAACAAAGGAAGAAACAAAAGCATTTTTGGACAAAAACTTAACAAACCCATAAAAACCACTATTCACTCATCTTCTCCCTCTCTGTTGCCGTCTGACCAACGCCTGTCGGAGCGCCTCTCCCCCATCCGCCTGTCGCCGTCCTCTTCCAACCATTACCACCAGCAGCCACCATCATCTCCGGCATCGTTGAGCAGCTTTGACAGTGAGTGACCGTGTATGAAGCTTTCTATCATCCCCTCCATTTTCGATCGTTGTTCTTCTCACCGTCGGTCTCTTTCTCTTCCTTGGACACCGGTGAGTTTAAATCCAAGCTTGTTTTCGATTGATATTGTGTTTTGTAGGGTGGTGTGTGTTTTTTTGTTTTTGGCTCATTAGGGTTTTAAATTTTTTTTAGGGTGTTAATGGTCAATTCATGAAAAATTTCTTCACAAACTTTGTTCCTGCAAGCTTAATCTACATGCTGTAATTTTTTTAGAATTTTTGGAAATTATTTTAATTTTTGTGAATTTTTGATTATTTTATTATTATTTTCTAAATTTCGAAAATTAATTAATTAAATTCTGAAATTGTGTTTTATGGTGATTATAGGAGTTGAAATGAATTATAGAAATTTATTTGTAATTTTTGTGAATTTTTATGTATTTATTTGGAATTTATTAAGTTTATGTAATTTTGAAAAATAGGGTTAATTATGTGTTTAATTGAAATAAATTGGTAAATTGAGTATATTTATTGATATTATTGAATTATATGTTGAGAAATTAATTTTTGAGTAATCATATAATTTTTGGTGAATTTTTGAACATTTATAGTGAATATATATATATAGGGGTATTTTGGTAATTTTATAATAAATTGGCTAAAAATATAATTAAATTGGCTTTAATAATTATTTGAGCTATAAAAATTATTTCTGCAAATTTTTAGTATTTTTAACTAATTAAAACTATTTTTCGTAAATTATTTTTAAATTATATATATGCATATTTTAAGAATAATGTATATTATTGGAAATTATGGGTTTTTATATATTTATGTCTAATTAAATTTAATTAAGTTTCATGTTATACTTTAAATATGATTTTAATGTTTATTTATGAAAGTAAAATTTTCCTGAACTTATTAATTAGAATTGAGTTGTGAATCCGGTCGGGCTAATACTGTGTTGGAGAGTCGACCTAAGTGTAGACTGTGTGCGAATTTTTAGAAGTGCGTTTTTCATGCAGGAATGGCTCTACCTATGGTAGAGAGATGTCCGTTTTATAGAGGAGACTCTGTCGAAATTTCGATAGATTTTCTCGTAAAACGTGATATCCATAAAAATTTCTACCGTTAGTTAGGTTAAATCCTGTCTGTCGAGTCTTGTCCGGTTTTCCTCGAGTCAGTCTGGAATTTCATTATTTTTTTGATTGTTGATTTCGATTCCTTAGTCATATTTTAAAAGTCGATTATTGTTTTGTTTTAGAGCATTTCGAAGCAGAAGCTGTGAGGCCGAGGCAGACGCGTGGTCGTCAGCCTTCGCATTCATCCTGTAAGTCAATAGAACGATCTGTGCGTGTGTTTATTTAAAGAATGCATGCGCTCGTATTTCTATTATGATGATTATATGATTTATTTAATGTAATGCTATTGCTTACGATTTAAATGCATTTTATTTATTTAAAATCGATTGAGAAATTTTGGTAGAACGGGCTACCTGGTGGGCTTCACCAGGACTATGTGCACATGGTAGAGATTGAGTGATGGATCTGATAACTGTATGATTGATGAATGTTAAACTGGGACAGGTGCCTCGGTAGAAGCCTTTGCTCTCGGGGACCGCCAGTGATTGGAAAGTCAGTAATGGACTGGGATGGGTGCCTCGGTTGATGCCTTAGCTCTCGGGGACCGCCAGAGCCATATATTTGGATTAAGTGAATGACTACGGCTTGGTGCCTCAGTTGATGCTTTTGCTCTCGGGGACCGGTAGTCTAGTTTGAATAAGTGGGCCCAGCTGGCCATTTAGATTTTGGGTTTAGGGTTCTACCGAGATTTTTCAAAAGCTATACTTATATATTATAAATTATTTTCGCTATAAACATATATAGTTTTCAAAAAAAAAAAAAGGGGGGGGGGGTTTCAAACCGTACAGCTCTTTTGTTGACTTACTCAGTGAGGTATGATTCCCCTCAACTTCTTTTTTTTCAGGAGCATGGGAGTTCGACCTCAGACTACCTCCACGCCGGGTTTCTTCTTCACCGGCTATTTTATGTAGGTCATTGTAAGTTGTACTGTGTATAAATCTAGGTTGCTACAGTAGTATATGTATAAAAGATTTGTATGGCTTAAACATAATTATGTAACCTATTTGTGTAAACCACGCTTATGTATGAGATTAAATTTGATTTATAATATGAGATGTTGAAACACATTATTATTTAAGCGGTCGAATTTGTGTATTCTGAGAAAAATCAGTGTGATAATGTGTTCTGTTTTCAAGTAAAGTTTAATATATAAATGGTTTTATTTTCTTTTTCCTTTAGGCTTACTACGGGTTTCGGGGGCCTTATGCTTACCCATTCCCTAGTGCCGGTCACGTGCCCTCGGGTTCGGATCATGAAAAAGTTGGTATCAGAGCATAAGTTCGATTAATTGTCTATATCTATCTTTCTATGTAACTACTACAGCTTTAGGATTGATAATTGTCTTGAGATGTTATTATTTCTAATTTCGCGTTGCTTTAAATATTCTTACCCCGTTTTGAATTCAATTTTTCCTTGTCTTCTTTTCAGAATGAGGCATGTGCGTACCGACCCCGATGTCGATCCGACCCTTGGATTTGATGAGCAGTCTGTGCATGATGAGGCTCCCCTTCCTGCTCCACGTCGTAGGGGCAGAGGTAGAGGTAGAGGTCGAGCCAGGGTAGCTGCAGCTGAGATTCCTGATCAGCAGCCATTCGAGCCTGAAGCCCCAGCTGTTGACCCTATAGCCTTTGCAGCTAGACTGGCAGGGATTAATCAGGGTCTAGCGGCATTAAATCAGGCGATGCCCCTTGTACAGCAGATGCTTCAGTAAAGGAACCAGGGGATGTCAGACACTGAAGCAGCCATTCTTTACTCTCGAATCGGTAGAGTTTCTTTTGACGGTACGGGCGATGCCTTAGACTTTATTAATGCGATTGAGGCACGCACCAGGACTGGACATACGAATTATCAGAGGATTATGATTGTGGAGTTGTCAGTTCAGGCAGCCGCTCAGGATTGGTTTATGCAGTCGATTCAGCCATCACTGCACGAGCTGACTTGGCCAGAGTTTAAGGATCGCTTTTTGAGATTTTTCTGTCCTCTAGCCACCAGAGATGCCTACAGGTGGTAGCTACTCCACATCACTAGAGGCGATAGGTCAGTGGAGGATTATACTAGAGAGTTTAATAGGCTATCCCGACATGCAGAAGATATCAGGAGGGACCCTTACAGAGCAGTGGAGCTGTATGTTACTGGATTAGGACCCGCTTTTATTGGTATGCGTACTGAGGACCGCACCCTAGAGAGTGTGATTGAGGAGGCCCGTTTGATTGAGAGGCGACATATCCGCCAGGGCACCATGATAGATCCTTATATGATCGGGGGCAGTGGTCACGGTGTAGCTCCCGGGTACCAGCAGCCAGCATTTCACATCGGCAGTTCGAGTCAGCAGGCTGTGGGTAGTTCTCAGCAGAGTGGTAGGAGGTCCAGGACTCACCGAGTTGGCTGACATGGATATGCTTCAAACAGGAGAACCGGCAGGAGTCACAGATTCGGTGCAGGAGTTAGTAGCAGCAGTAGTGGGCAGAGTTCCGGGCAGAGTAGTTCTGGGTCTGGAGTAGTGCTTGTACGAGTTGTGGACGATTTCATCAAGGCCCGTGTCATATGTTGACGGGCGCTTGTTTTAGGTGCGGGCAGGTTGGACATCTTGCCAAAGCTTGTCCCTACTCCAGATATCAGTCACAGTACGTTCAGGGTTCATCTTCATCAGTGGCTCAGCCCTACTATCCGATGCCTCAGCAGTATCGAGCACCCATACAGCCACAGCAGAGACCGCCTCAGCCTATGAGTCAGCAGGGTCGAGGTTCAGTTGGTAGACCTAGTGGACGTGGTTTTGCGCAGCCTTCGACTTCTCAGCAGGCAGGTCGTGGTCAGGCTCGAGTGTTCACTTTGACACCACAGGACGCTCAGACTTCAAATGCAGTGGTAGCAGGTATTCTCTCAGTCTGTGCATGCGATGCTAGAGTGTTGTTTGATCCCGGTGCTTCACATTCCTTCATTTCTCCTGTGTTCGCTTCGAGAATCGAGTGGCAGCCTTCTAGGTTATCCTTTCCTCTATCTGTTTTGACTCCTCTTAATGACGAGTTGGAGATAAATGTTTTCTTTCCTTCGTGTCCAGTGACAGTTGATGGTAGAGAACTATTGGCGAACCTAGTATTGCTCGACATACTGGAATTCGATGTCATTCTGGGCATGGATTGGTTGTCGAGGTATTATGCCTTTGTGAATTGTAGAGAGAAAGAAGTGGTGTTCAGAATTCCAGGTGAAGAAGAATTTTATTTCAAAGGTGAAAGGAGCTCCATGCCTCATAATCTTATTTCTGCCATTATAGCCCGGAAGATGCTTAGAAGGGGTTGTCAGGGGTACTTAGCAGTGGTAAGAGATATTGAGAAGGAGAATGTGGCAATTGAGCAGGTGTCAGCGGTGTGTGAATTTCTGGATGTCTTTCCTGAAGAATTACCAGGATTACCACCAGACAGAGAGATAGAGTTCTGTATCGATGTCATACATGGTACGGATCCTATTTCTATGCCACCTTACAGAATGGCACCAGCTGAACTGCAGGAGCTGAAAGAGCAGTTGCAGGAGTTGCTTGATAAGGGTTTCATCAGACCCAGTACATCGCCTTGGGGTGCTCTGGTGTTGTTCGTGAAGAAAAAAGATGGTAGCCTTCGACTTTGTATCGACTACAGGCAGTTGAATAAAGTCACCATCAAGAACAAGTACCCACTTCCGAGGATCGATGATCTATTTGATCAACTTCAAGGTGCTACATGCTTCTCTAAAATAGATTTGAGATCTGGGTATCATCAGTTGAGAATCAGAAGAGGTGATGAGTCCAAGACAGCTTTTCAAACAAGATATGGCCATTATGAGTTTTTAGTAATGTCCTTTGGGTTGACTAATGCTCCAACAGCCTTTATGGACTTGATGAATCAAGTATTCAAGCCATACTTGGACCGGTTTGTGATAGTTTTCATTGATGATATCTTGGTTTATTCCAAGAGTGAGGCTGAGCATGTGATGCATCTGAGAAGGGTACTTCAGACTTTAAGGGAGCACAGATTGTATGCCAAATTCTCAAAGTGCGAGTTCTGGTTGCATCAAGTGGCATTTCTAGGCCACGTGGTTTCTCGAGATGGCATACAAGTGGACCCTAAGAAGATAGAGGCTATTACTGAGTGGTCAAGGCCGACTACAGTTAAGGAAGTACGGAGTTTCCTGGGTCTAGCAGGTTATTACAGAAGATTTGTGAAGGACTTCTCTAGAATTGCTGCACCTTTGACAAGGTTGACCCAGAAGAATGTTAAGTTTGTATGGACGGACAAATGCGAAGAGCATTTTCAATTATTGAAGAACTTGTTGACGTCGGCACCAATTCTAACTTTATCCTCTGGAAATGAAGGTTATACAGTGTATTGTGATGCTTCCAGAGTAGGATTGGGCTGTGTGTTGATGCAACATGGCCAAGTGATTGCTTATGCTTCGAGGCAGTTGAAGAAGCACGAGCAGAACTATCCTACTCACGACTTAGAGATGGCAGTCGTGGTGTTTGCTTTGAAAATATGGAGGCATTACTTGTACGGAGTGACGTGTGAGATATACACAGATCATAAGAGCTTGAAATATATTTTCCAATAGAGGGACTTGAATTTGAGGCAGAGGAGATGGATGGAACTCCTTAAGGATTATGATTGCTCCATTTTATACCATCCAGGCAAGGCGAATATTGTTGCGGATGCCTTGAGTAGAAAATCTGCAGGCAGCCTTGCCCATATTAGCACAGAGAGAAAGCCCATTATTAAAGAGTTACATGGATTGATTGACCAGGGGTTGCAGATGGAAGTTACCCGAAAGTGCCTTTTAGCTCAATTTAGTGTACGATCAGTATACTTGGATCGGGTTAAGGCAGCTCAGAGTAGAGACCCCCAGTTGTAGAGAATCATGTATGAAGTGCAACAAGGGCAGTCACGGGACTTTGTGATTGACAGGGAAGGTATATTGTGGTTGGGCACTAGGATTTGTGTACCAGATGTTGATGACTTGAGGAAGGAGATTATGGAAAAAGCATATTTTTCTGCATATAGTGTTCATCCGGGTTCTACCAAGATGTATCATAACTTGAAGGATACATACTGGTGGAATGGAATGAAGAAGGATATTGCAGATTTTGTATCCAGGTGCTTGACTTGCCAGCAAGTAAAGCTTGAACATCAGAGACCCTCGGGACTGTTGCAACCTATGCCAATTCTTGAATGGAAATGGGATATGATAGCCATGGATTTCGTGACTGGACTACCTCGAACTACTGGAGGTTATGACGCTATTTGGGTGATTGTTGACAGGTTGACTAAATCAGCACACTTTCTACCTATAAAGAAGACGTACTCTATTGATAGACTGGCAAGACTTTATGTCAATAGGATTGTTTGTCTACATGGAGTACCTGTGAGCATAGTATCGGATAGAGGAGCCACCTTTACCTCAGTCTTTTGGCAAGAATTACACAAGGCCTTGGGTACCAGATTGGATTTCAGTACGGCCTTCCATCCTCAGACAGATGGTCAGTCAGAGAGGACCATCCAGACGTTAGAAGATATGTTGAGGATGTGTGTAATGGATTTTGGAGGACAATGGGATTTCCACTTGCCACTGATTGAGTTTGCTTATAATAACAGCTATCATGCTAGCATAGAGATGGCTCCATATGAGGCACTATATGGTAGGAAGTGTAGATCACCTTTGTGTTGGGAGATTGGTGAGAGGCAGTTAACGGGACCAGAATTAGTGCAGATCACTTCAGAGAAAGTCCCCATTATACAACAGCGATTGAAGATAGCCTTTAGTAGACAGAAGAGCTACGCTGACCCTAGGAGAAAGGATATGTCCTTCATGGTTGGAGACATGGTGTTCCTGAAGGTGTCTCCAATGAAAGGAGTTATGAAATTTGGCAAGAAGGGTAAGTTAGCTCCCAGATACATTGGACCGTTTGAGATTCGGTCTAAAGTGGGTGAAGTGGCATATAGGCTAGTGCTACCACTAGAGCTATCGAGAATCCATCCTGTGTTTCATGTGTCCATGTTGAGGAAATACGCCCCTGATCCGTCTCATGTGTTGCGACCTCAAGCCGTAGAGCTTAATGATGATTTGACTTACGAGGAGTACCCGGTGGCCATTGTGGATCGCCAAATCCGACAGCTGCAAACTAAGGAGATACCGATGGTGAAGGTGTTATGGAGTAACCATTCTGCAGAGGATTGCACCTGGGAAACTGAAGCTGAGATGCGAGTTTCATTCCCGTATCTCTTTTCTTCTTAGCCTTGTAATTCCTCTTTTCTTTTTTCTTGAATTCAGGGACGAATTCTTATAAGGAGGGGAGACTGTAATAACCTATATTTTTTAAAATTATCTTATTTTAGAATAAGATTTGCACTGTTAATAAAAATTTAAAAGTAAATTAAATTATTTACTATTTTATGATTATTATTATTATTATTAGTATTATTTTATGTTAAATAAATTTCCTAGGTAAATATTTATTTATTTGAGACTTATTATTTCAAACATTAATTTATGTTATTGATGTTTATTTTTTTGGATAGAATTATTTTAAATAACATTATTTATGTGCATTATTATTTTTATCAATATACATTATTTATTTTATTATCAAATTGTTTTATTTGAATTAATGTTATTTTTTTAGTGTTATTTCATGTGTATATTATTGTGTGATGTGTGTGTGTGTTTATTATTATATGTGTGTATATTTTTAATTGTATGGTGAAGATTTAAAGTTACATATTATAATATATAGTTTTATTAATATAATATATATATATATATATATATATATATATATATATATATATTACACATGCATGCATGCAAGACCCATACATGCATGCATTCATTAACACTACATAAGAAATAAATCGTGGACCAAAAGAAAATAACAAAGGAAGAAACAAAAGCATTCTTGGACAGAAACTTAACAAACCCACAAAAACCACTATTCACTCATCTTCTCCCTCTCTGTTGCCGTCCGACCAACGCCTGTCGGAGCGCCTCTCCCCCATCTGCCTGTCGCCGTCCTCTTCCATCCATTACCACCAGTAGCCACCATCATCTCCGGCATCGTTGAGCAGCTCTGACAGTGAGTGACCGTGTATGAAGCTTTCTATCATCCCCTCCATTTCCGGTCGCTGTTCTTCTCACCGTCAGTCTCTTTCTCTTCCTTGGACACCGGTGAGTGTAAATCCAAGCTTCTTTTCGATTGATATTGTGTTTTGTAGGGTGGTGTGTGTTTTTTTGTTTTTGGCTCATTAGGGTTTTAAATTTTTTTTTAGGGTGTTAATGGTCAATTCATGAAAAATTTCTTCACAAACTTTGTTCCTGCAAGCTTAATCTACATGCTGTAAGTTTTTTTAGAATTTTTGGAAATTATTTTAATTTTTGTGAATTTTTGATTATTTTATTATTATTTTCTAAATTTCGAAAATTAATTAATTAAATTATGAAATTGTGTTTTATGGTGATTATAGGAGTTGAAATGAATTATAGAAATTTATTTGTAATTTTTGTGAATTTTTATGTATTTATTTGGAATTTATTAAGTTTATGTAATTTTGAAAAATAGGATTAATTATGTGTTTAATTGAAATAAATTGGTAAATTGAGTATATTTATTGATATTATTGAATTATATGTTGAGAAATTAATTTTTGAGTAATCATATAATTTTTGGTGAATTTTTGAACATTTATAGTGAATATATATATATAGGGGTATTTTGGTAATTTTATAATAAATTGGCTAAAAATATAATTAAATTGGTTTTAATAATTATTTGAGCTATAAAAATTATTTCTACAAATTTTTAGTATTTTTAACTAATTAAAACTATTTTTCGTAAATTATTTTTAAATTATATATATGCATATTTTAAGAATAATGTATATTATTGGAAATTATGGGTTTTTATATATTTATGTCTAATTAAATTTAATTAAGTTTCATGTTATACTTTAAATATGATTTTAATGTTTATTTATGAAAGTAAAATTTTCCTGAACTTATTAATTAGAATTGAGTTGTGAATCCGGTCGGGCTAATACTGTGTTGGAGAGTCGACCCAAGTGTAGACTGTGTGCGAATTTTTAGAAGTGCGTTTTTCATGCAGGAATGGCTCTACCTATGGTAGAGAGATGTCCGTTTTACAGAGGAGACTCTACCGAAATTTCGATAGATTTTCTCGTAAAACGTGATATCCGTAAAAATTTCTACCATTAGTTAGGTTAAATCCTGTCTATCGAGTCTTGTCCGGTTTTCCTCGAGTCAGTCTAGAATTTCATTATTTTGTTGATTGTTGATTTCGATTCCTTAGTCATGTTTTAAAAGTCGATTATTGTTTTCTTTTAGAGCATTTCGGAGCAGAAGCTGTGAGGTCGAGGCAGACGCGTGGTCGTCAGCCTTCGCATTCATCCTGTAAGTCAATAGAACGATCTATGCGTGTGCTTATTTAAAGAATGCATGCGCTCGTATTTATATTATGATGATTATATGATTTATTTAATGTAATGCTATTGTTTACGATTTAAATGCATTTTATTTATTTAAAATGGATTGAAAAATTTTGGTAGAACGGGCTACCTGGTGGGCTTCACCAGGACTATGTGCACATGGTAGAGATTGAGAGATGGATCCGATAACTGTATGATTGATGAATGTTAAACTGGGACGGGTGCCTCGGTAGAAGCCTTTGCTCTCGGGGACCGCCAATGATTGGAAAGTCAATAATGGACTGGGATGGGTGCCTCGGTTGATGCCTTAGCTCTCGGGGACCGCCAGAGCCATATATTTGGATTAAGTGAATGACTACGGCTTGGTGCCTCGGTTGATGCCTTTGCTCTCGGGGACCGGTAGTCTAGTTGGAATAAGTGGGCCCAGCTAGCCATTTAGATTTTGGGTTTAGGGTTCTACCGAGATTTTTCAAAAGCTATACTTATATATTATAAATTATTTTCGCTATAAACATATATAGTTTTCAAAAAAAAAAGGGGTTTTCAAACCGTACAGCTCTTTTATTGACTTACTCAGTGAGGTCTGATTCCCCTCAATTTATTTTTTTTCAGGAGCTTGGGAGTTCGACCTCAGACTACCTCCACGCCGGGTTTCTTCTTCACCGGCTATTTTATGTAGGTCATTGTAAGTTGTACTGTGTATAAATCTATGTTGCTGCAGTAGTATATGTATAAAAGATTTGTATGGCTTAAACATAATTATGTAACCCATTTGTGTAAACCACGCTTATGTATGAGATTAAATTTGATTTATAATATGAGATGTTGAAACACATTATTATTTAAGCGGTCGAATTTGTGTATTCTGAGAAAAAGAGGTGTGATAATGTGTTCTGTTTTCAAGTAAAGTTTAATATATAAATGGTTTTATTTTCTTTTTCCTTTAGGCTTACTACGGGTTTCGGGGGCCTTATGCTTACCCATTCCCTAGTGTCGATCACGTGCCCTCGGGTTCGGGTCGTGACAATTACAATGATTTATGAGTTGGCAAGTTAATGAGGTTAAAAGGCGAATGACGTGTCTAAAAACCATTTTCATTGGATTTTTTTCTATGTATCATTAGTAGTTCCCCCTTCAGTCTTAAGATAATATTTAGTCTCAGGATATTTCTATTTTTTTTTCTCGTATATGACACGTTGCCATGTTAGCACATACATTATAAGCTATAACTAACACTTCAATTAATTGCTCCATATTTCTTATGATTATAACTAGTGGGAGATTTTAAATTTAAACTCCCATTAATTTATAATTGCCTAACTCTTCAGTTGTTTCTCTATTTATTACAATTTTCATAAACCAAAGAGATTTTTACTCTTGCACACAGCTCCTCCTTTCATTTGCCTTTTGCATTTTCTTCTTATCATTCTTCCTTATATTCCTAAGTAGACTTCAATTAACCAAAGTAGGTATGCCTTTTTTTCTTCCCTCATTTTTTCTTTTTTTTTTTTTGTAAAAAGCAGTGATAATTCAATGTTAGATACATTAATATCCAATGCCACTTTTAAGAATTTTCTTAAAATGTTAAAAGGTAGGCCTTATCATGATGAGGCTATTCAAATTAGAGTCCCTTTTAGGAATGAAAGGATATAGGTTTCGAAAAATTCTTATGATCCAACAGATGCCTAGATAGGTTATAGGCAAATGACCTTTTTATAAAACATTTTGAGTTTGGCATAAATCCACCTCTTTCTCCATTTTGCGTGGAAATATTCAAATTTAATTCCAAATGTTCTAGGTTTTTAACTCATGGAATTCTTATAGTTTCCTCTTTTTATGTCCTCTATGAAAAAATAGGAATCTCTCTTTTAGTAAATCTGTCTAGGGCTTTCTTTAAATATAAATGATTACCTAATGGTATAAGTACTTTTAATAGTTGTCAAGGGCTTTTCATTTTTAGGAATCATCCTGAAATTGATAAGTCTTTGAGGAATAAGTGTTTAGTTGCTAGGTTAAGGGAGGATGGTCTGATAACTAAATAGGGTTTTAATTTGGGTATAGGGAAGTGTTTAAGGAAGTAAGGCAGTGATCGATGCTTTTTAATGATGAAAATATAGGTTTCAAGATGATAGCGTGGGAGGGTAAGATTTACAATATCCAAAGTATCTTAATAGGACATCTTTAGAAAGAATCTGGTATGTTTCATTATTTTTATATAGATATTCCTCAGCAAAGCTTATCAATATTTTTATTTGCATTCTACTAATTATTATTTTATTCCTTTTTCTTTTTTTGTTTCAACCTTTTACTATTCATCAATAGACTATGGCTACCTCTAAAATTGTGAAGTTTAAGTTGTTTGTTAAGGAGGTAACTCATATGGCTAAACTTGAAAGCTAATGACAATCAGACGCTTTTCAAAGCCCAACCCACTATAACTAAAGATTCAGCCATTTCTAAAGAAAAGAGGAAATAGACCTACTTTAGGGTGACAACTAAAAGGAAAGTTGCATTGATAATGTTTATGCCATATTTGAATTTTATGTTAAGGCCATTAACTTAATGACCTAATTTGATTTAATTAAAAATTTGAAAGCCCAAAATAAGTGAAAACCCAACTCATATTAGTGCAACTTAATAACTAACGTGAAAGATTTTGGAGATGGAGACAATTGTTCAGACATAGCTTGGGGAAGAAGGTTGTATTTTTGAAGTAATGTGAATTTATTTCCTCATGAATGGAAAACTCTTTAGCTAAAGAATTAATTTGGAGAAATAAATTTTACAACTATAAAAGGATATAGAATGATAGAAGGAGGGAGACAATCAAACAATCTACCAATCAACATAATCCAAGATAAACCAATCATCAATGATCGTCATAAACTATCAATCATGAGAAATTTTTCTTTACCATAGAATTTTTATTTACAGTAATATTTTGTTGTTCATTCCAAAGCAAAAATTATCTTTTAACTTGTACTAAGTTTCAATTAACGCAATTTCCTTTCACTGTTCAAAAAGCTCAATTTACCATTAAATTTATTTTTCATTTGTTAAAAATCCAGACAAATAATGGCAAAGGAATTTAGAGATTCACAATTCGTATAAAAGAAGTTAGTAATATTTTTTAGGACTTTAGCTCCTTTGGCACGCTCAATTATTTCCAAAAATAAAATTGCACTAACAATATTTTGCCACGCTCAGTGGGAAATGTTTCAACAAGATGCCAAGATTACAAAGTGAAGAAGAAATTTTTGAAGTTGGTTATAGGTGGCCTACAGAAATAAATTAATGAAGGCTTGGTGTCTTAGCATCACTCTTAGATCGAGGCACCTTTTGGTTATTCAAGCCAAAATTTGAAGATCTTTGATGTCATTACTAATGAAGGAATTAATGTTCAAAATATTCTCACATAAGGAATAAAAATGATACATGACTGGATAATATAAATGAATAGTATTTTCCAAATCTTTATGCAAAATAGTAATTTTCTTTAGAAAACTCTATAAGAGACCATAAGTTTGTTTACCAAAATAAACAAATAACATTTTAAACAAGAAAGTGATAATTCAACTCCAAAAATAATAGTTCAGCATCAGAAGGAATTTGAACATTTATCAGCTAGACCAAATTCTAATGGAATCCAGAATCATTATAATGACAGTAGGATAAATCTAGGCTTGCAGCTTGAGATTCATAACCTGGAGGTTGTTCTATAAGAAAGAAGCCCAAGGGGCAATATTTCTCATGAGAAATAACCAATTCCCAAAGGTCAAACTTACTTCTCCAATGCCAAAAACTACTTCCCTAGGGACTAAAGCAAAACACAAAAGGTGATATTTCACCTGAGGAACAATTAATTTCTCAAGGCTAAACACTAGTTCCTCAAGGTTAAATATTGATGCATCACTTCCATTTGCCTTCTCCTTAACCCCCAAAGGTGAGAATAAACCTAAATGTAAAAAAAGAAATAGAGCTGATAGAGAAAAATCCATCTTTCTCAATGGCATCAACCAATTCTATCCAAATGGATTCAAGAACATTGGTGAATCTAAAAAGAAAATAGAGGAACAGGAGGTGGTTCAACCTTCCAACACGAATTCAAATAGGTTTATAAGTCATAGGAGGCCAGTTCCTTACAAGAAACTTTTAGCACCAGATAAAAGGCCACCTGCTCCAAATTCATTCAAAAATAACTACAAATTTAGGCCAAGGAAGGACAAAAGACTTGTACCAAAAATTCAATAATGAAATTATAGTGCCATAACTTATTCCATCAAATAATCAGTAGCGCAAGGTGATAGATAAAATGTTGTCTTAGCCTCTAACTTATACATGCCTAAAGCTACGGAGGATCCACTTTCTAAAAAAAAAAGGAGTCCATGGTGCAAAAGGCTGAGAAATATGTCATTAAGACTAATAACAATTAGGGGACAACATCCCCAGGAAAAGTAAAAGGGCATTGAAATGGTGTTACAATTCAGATTATAAGGCCGGAATAACTTAAAAAGGTCATTTTAAAGAAATCATTAGGAACAGTAACTAATGTAATATTGGTGTTACAAATTAAAATTACTGACGATAGCAAAAAGTCTCTTAATACCTTCTTTATGTTGGATTCACCTACAATACTAAGCTTAAGGAGGGGTTTTTGCATTGGAGTTAAAAAAAAATATTTCCCACAATGTGGGAAAATAAAAGCTAAATAAATAATTAGCCTTTAGCTAGGAATTTGCCACTTAGTGGCAATATTTTGCATTTTTGGATTTTGAAAATTGGCTTGATAGCCATTATCTTAAATAAATAAAGTTTGAATTTTATAAGTTTTTATGTGTTTATATTTACTGTTATTTTCTTTGGTGTGTTTCTTTAGTGTGCAAATAAGTATTGTGATATATTGATGAAATTTCAGCAGTATAACTACTAAAAATTTGAAGTTTTTATTTTATGAAGTAATGTATGACTATAGTGTGATCAGTGATGCAAAAAGTTGAAGAATTTGGTTCATGTAAAATAAACAGGCAAATACAAAGCAAATGACCAAAGGATAATAGATTCATCTTCCCTATAAAGAGAGAACTAAAGAAATATCAAGAAAAGATGCAGAAGTCAAGGTAAATTGAAATCCCCAAGGTGCACAACAATGAAGATGAGTTTGTAAGAAACAAATGCAGACAAATTGTTTAATTCCTAGATTCCCAGGAAAGAAAATAAACAAAAAACCTTTTTCCCCAAGGGATGGATAAATGTGACCATCTAAAGAAATAATTTATTTGACTTAACAAAGTTGAAATAAATAAGTAGATAGACAAAATTCCATAAGAATAGAGATTTTGGAAAAATTTTGCTAAAATAAATATGGAAAAATGTTTCAAAGAAAATTATTAATGTGCTTTGGTTTGTTTCCCTAAAGCAAGAAAGGCCAATTTCCTAGATGAAGGTGCAAATTAAGGGGTTGACGAGATTATTTTGGCCTAATAGTGCTTACTTACAGTGAAATCATAAAGAAAAGTCATGATAAAATTCTGTGATTTACCTAAGAGCGTTAGTCAAATTTTGGCCAAGAGAAATCCATTTTTTCTTGGTCGGACCCTGTTAAGAATGAGAATTTGAAAGGGTACATTTTGACAGAAATATTGTGCAAAGTATTTAGCTTAGAGAAATGCATTTTAAAGGCCTAAAGGCCTTGAGAAAATAAAAAATTATGCTAAGTTCTGAACAAAAAGCTTGAAAGGAATTGCAGCAAATGAGCCATGATTCACAAAATTGACTTTAGGAAATAACGTTCAGCTTAGGTTCATGCAATTTGGCTAGAAATATTTTTTGGCAACAAAGCAATGTTATGAGTCATTGAAATAATGTTTAAAATGGCTAGGCTTGGCATAAAAGAAATTTGGCACCAGAAAAATTCACTAAAAGCTCAACGTAAATTTTGGGTAAATTGCTAAAGAATAAAAAACAATAATTAATTTTCTAAAGCAAATGTGCATCTTTTATTTTGGCTAAAAAGGCCAAAACTACATATAGACCAGAAAATTTTGGTTTATTAAACCAAAGTAATATTTGCTTTCCATTGTTTTGGCATTTCATGCTAAATAAAATTCAAAGAAGCTAAATTCTACCCAACACATGCACAAAATGTTTGCAAACTATTGTGGTAGAAGCTAAGAAAATTCCTCATCTTTCCATAAAATTTGAAATAGTTTGACTAAGTTAGCATTGTTAAAATATCTTGGCTAGAACTTAAGAGCTTTGAGCAAATTTATGGTTATCTGTAAAGAGAGTTAATAAATTCAAGACCATCCAAAAGAATATCAAAGGCCCTATTGTGTGCTATGAATTTTGTTAAATCCTGAAGAGCATTCTTCTTTACTCTCAAGGCTATTAAGTTGAAATTTCTAAAATAATAATTGGTCAAATTGGGCTAATTGAGATTTTTGACTAAAGAGAGCAAAATATAGCCACTTATTTCAAGTCAACCAAAATTATCAAAACAAAATATCAAGTTGGTTATGAATTAATTTTTGGAAAAATAAAGATATACCCCAACTTCAAGATCACAAATTGCCAAAATTCATAGCTTTCAAGGCCAAGATAAACTAAATAAAATAAAATTTTGGCTAAGGGAAAAGCAAGTACATAAATGCCAAAATCATTAAACAAAGTGCCAAATTCGTTTGAAGCTAAAAGCCAACTACAGTGTGATCATTCAATCTTTTGATTTAAATATTGACATTAAACACATATTCCCCAAGCCAGGCTTGCATTTGGTCATGATTAAGGTACAAAGCTCTAACTAAAATTGGCAAAATTTAAAGAAAGCTGAAATTTAATGCACCAAATTTTTTGCTAAAGAACAAATTAATTTATCTAAAATGCCAATCAAAATCTCTTGGAACAAAGCTAATTAAAACATCCAAATTTATATGGATGAAATAAGAACTTGACCAAAGGAGAACCAAAATTTAATTTTGGTTAAACAAGAGTTTGGCCAGCACAAATGCACAAGCAAATAGCATTTTCTCAAAATTAAAAAGGCCATATTTTATTGGTGCAAGGAAGATACTAGATCACAAAATAAAGAAATTGGCTAAAATGCATTCAAATTAATACATGAATCTTCAGTTTAGAATAAAATGCATCAAGTGTTAGTCAAGGTTTTTTAGCAAAGCCAATTAGCAACAAACAATTTTTTTGGCTAAATAAAATTCAATCATCAAATTCACAAGTATGTTAATGCTAAAATACGTTCTTCCCAAAATCAAAATATAAAGCTTAAGGCTCAAAATAGTAAATTCATATCAAAATCACAATCAATCTCAAGATTAGTCCTCAATAACACAAACCCATTCATAATTGAACAAAGAAATTAAAATACCTTTTCTGCTTCTTCAAAAATAAGTTTAAGGATAGGGTTTGCTTTGGGGAATTGACCATCATTTATTGGGACAGATTGCCAAGGTTGCAAATCCAATTGGTGAATAAGTTCTGGCCGAAGATATGAGAGTGGGAAGTTTGCTTACTGTGCAAGAGGATGGCATTGGAGCTATTGGCAGTGAGAAGTTATTGGCTAGAAGAAGGGCTAGTCATTTTGGTTATGTCACCATACAAGGGAGCCAAGTGGGCAGTAGGCTCATGCAAGATGGCCTTGCGTTGGTAGGCATCAATGTTGGGTGTAAGGTTGTTATTTGTTATAAGGAGAAGAGTCACTAGTCTACTTGGCTTACTGATAGAGCAGCAAGTAATGACGAAGGTGCAGAGGCAGCGACGATTTTCGACAAGCACATAACAAGTTCCTAAGTTTTAATATGCCCGGTAAGAGCAAAAAGAAGAAAGAAAAAAGGAGAGAAGAAAATTCTAGGGAAAATAAAAGGTAAGGATATTTGGACTATGGGAGTTGTGAAAAATTGAAGAAATAGAGTTAGGTGTAGTTAACTTAAGGCATTTAAAATGAATAAGTATTTGAATTTTGAAGGAGATTTAAGGATAAAAGTAAAGATTAAGAAAAAAATATATAAATTAATTAATTAATTAATGAGAAATTAAATTGATTCTCATTAAGTTCTCCAAAGTTTGAGTTTGATTTTTTTTTTTTGGTAAAAAAGAAGAACCTGCTTAAGAGCTTGGGGAAGCGTAGGGAATTTCATAATAGCTTACAGCCTACTTTGACATAAATTGGTTGTATTGGGCATTAGAAAAGATAGTTTAAGCTACATGAATATTTTTGGGCCTTTTATTTTACATATAAATTAGCTTTGGGCTCGACCCAGGCTGATTACATGCATGCAGGGGTAGGGGGTTTGATTATGCCATATTTAAACTTTAGGTTGAAATATGTTAAGGCCATTAAATTAATGACTCAATTTGATTTAATTTAAAATTTTAAAGCTAAAAATAAGTGAAAAGCCTAGCTCATATTAATGCAACTTAATAACTAAAGTGAAAGATTTTGGAGATGAAGACAACTGTTCAGACATAACTTAGGGAAGAAGGTTATCTTTTAGAAGTAACATAAATTTATTTCCCCAAGAATAGAAGACTCTTGAGCTGGAGAATTAATTTGGGGAAATAAATTTTGCAACTATAAAAGGACACATAATGATAGGAGGGAGACAATTAAACAATCTACCAATCAACATTATTCAAGATCAACTAATCATAAACAATTATCAACCACCAATCATCATCAGCCACAAATCATCAGCAAATTTCTCTTTAGCATAGAATTCCTATTTACAACAATATTTTCTTACTAATTCCAAAGAAAAAATTGTCTTTAAGCTAGTACTAAGTTTCAAAAGTAATAAAAATATGGGTAAATTACGATTACCCCCTTAATGTTTTACCAAACTAACGACTTTGTCCATGCATTTGTAAAAGTCAATTAAATACCCCTAAAATTTGATACTATCAACATTTTCCCCCTTTTAATAAAATATTTAGGAATATTCTGTTAGTCAAAAGCATAAATAATGGTTAAAATGTCAATAATTATATAAAATTCCAAAATTACCCTTAATTAACTAAGAATTTGGACATATTTGCATATACATGATAATTCGATAACTAAATTGGAATTTTTAAGAGAAAAAAATATCATTTAACTCCTTAAATTTTCATCTTCTTTTCATTCATACCATCTCTTTCACACCCACCATTGATCGACCACTACCACTACTGATCCACCACCGCCACCACCCATTGATCCACCACCAAGTTGTCATCACTCATAAATCTAAAATCCAAAATCAAAACCAAAAAAATAAAATAAAAATCAAAACCAAAACCAAAATCAAAACACCCACCCATTGATCCACAATCACTATTGACCTACCACCACCCATTGACCTACCACCATCACCACCAAGCTTCTGCCACTCATAAATCCAAAATAAAAATTGAAAATTGAAAATAAAAATATAAATAAAAATAAAAATAAAAAACCAAAACCAAAAGTTGTAACTTCCTTGTTTACAAATGGTGGCCCTTCTCTATCTCCTCTTTTCTCTTTGCCATTCTCTTCTCTTCTCTATCCATTATTGCCATCACTGCTAGGTTATTATAGGTTTCAAATTGGGAATTCAATGTGCTCAATCAGTGAGGATTGGGCTCTTGTGTAGAGGCGAGGATTGGGCATCTTTACTAGTGGGAGAAGTGTAGATAATGATAGGAAGAAAAATTTTGATGCTGGTGGAAGAAGTGTGGACAGTGAGGCAAAAAAAAAGTTGATGACAATAACGCAGATGACGACGATCAAAAAGGAGTTGAGGGCGAGCCTTAGCTTTTAGGTCATCTTACCACCAACCACCGCCAAGCTCACTTATGAAGAAAATGGGTAAATAAGGTAACAACAGTCCACAAATTACAAGAAGAGCAACTAAATCTTCTTCTTCAGCTCCTACTACTGCAGAACCTAACGAAATTGGAAAAAAATAAATTAAGTGAATCCTTGAATTCAGATTTCTAAATTATTATGTAATTTAGGTACCTTGCATTCCCATATGCTTTCTTTATTTATCTATAAGGTTCTTTTACTAGAAAAACCAATGTTATGCTTCAGATTTTTAGACATCTTAATTGCTCTTTTATTTATGCAAGTTACAGGACTTATTGTGCAATGTAAAATTCATTTTTTAATTAAGAAAAAAATATTTGTATATTTTATGCATTTTTTAATTAAATTATAATGTATATTAGTATATAAATTTATGAGTTTAATTTTAGTACAATTTTAATTTATGAGTTTAATTTTTAGTAAAAGTGAATTTCACTCAAATTTGAAAAATAATTTTTATTTTATTATTAATTAATTTTTATTGGTAATATAAATAAAAATAAAAATAATTTTATTATTAATTAATTTTTATTGATATAGATAAAAATAAAAATATTGGAAAAATAAAAAATTTGAAAATCATAAAAGTAAAATAATATTAAAATACATATCCAAATAATAAAAAAAATTGTATTAGGGAAAGAAGGATGTTTTTAAGTTACATAAGGGTAAAAGAGTCATTGCATCTAAAACTAATAGTCTATAGTGTAAAATTTTAACGAAGGGGGGAAATAGTTGATGGTGTCAAATTTCAGGGGGTATTTAATTGACTTTTACAAATTCATGGACGAATTAGTTAGTTTGGCCAAACCTCAGGGGGGTATTCATAATTTACCCTAAAAACATTGTTAGTTATTAGTTTACCTAGCACAACTGCACTTTATATTTCTAGAATCACTTTAGGGATAATAATTTTTAGCTTATTTGTAAAAACTTTTGCAACGATTTCGTACAGGATGTTTCACAAAGAAATTGGTCGCAAGTCACCAATTCTTTTAAGGCACTTCTTCTTAAGAATCAGTATAATGTTTGTATCATTCAAAGTTAAAGGCAAAGAATATTTTTTTAAGAAATAAAGACAAGCCATTATGATATCTTTGTTAATAATGCTCTAATGACTCTGGTAGAAAGTAGGATTCTTGCCATATGGACCTAGGGATTTGTTTGGATGGATGTTGAACAAGGCATCCTTAATTTCCTTTATAGTGAATAGGGCAAGAAGAGTTATATTATGCTCATTTGTGAGTTCTTCTGGACATACAAAAGATTTAGATTAGCTGAAACACCTATAGAAGAAAATAATTCAAAAAATAGTTCATAATATATATGCTCAATCCAAACACCTAATCCAACCAAGACATATCATCATGCTTTAGCTACAAAATATAGTTCACCCTCTTCCTAGTAGAAGTAGCTGAATGAAAATATCGAGAATTTTAAGCACCCTCACAAAACCATAATTATTTAGCTCATTATTTTTAAATAACCTCCTATTGATTTAAATTTTCAAAAGATTGCTACTTGACTTCCTTAAATTCCTTCACTGAGTGGTTTTCCCTTCTTTCCATTAGCCTCTACATCTTAACTTTACATTCCTTAATCTATTTGTAAAAGTTCCTTATGCACCGTCCTCCCTAGTCATAGAGAACTCTTATATAATAAGCAATTGCATCCTAAATGAAGGCCCTTTTATTCTCTAACCAAACCTTTTTAATAATCTCCCGACAAATAGGTTCACACAACCAAGCTTTTTCAAAGTGGAATTTGCATTTAACAATAGTAAAAGACACTATATTGAATTTAAGACAATCAATATCTAGTTCGAAGAAGTAACCTCAAGACTTAATAACTTCATTTTTTAATATGAATTGAGCCATGAATCAAATGTTATGGCTTGGTTTAATATTTCTTCCACCCAATAAGGAGTGTCATGTCATTTCTCCCAAGTAAACCCTTAACCACTCATCCCAATATCTCGAAGATCATAATCAGAGACAATTAAGCTAAAACCTGTTAAAATCCAAAATGGGATCACGACCCAAAACAGGGGCCATGACCGGCGCTAGGGAACGGGAATTCTTTCGAATCCGGAACCCGTAGAAAGCCTAAAAATAAAATAAAACATGCAATAGTAATAACAACAACTCTTAATGCAGCGGAAATAAAATCATAAGTATCAAAATAATATTCCACCATGGGATTTAAATCAAATTCATATCTCATATATATAAATAAAATTTTAATACAAATCCAGTTCAAATATTTAAAGTACATATCTCACGAATTTATACAACTACTGCAGTGTCTAGATTATAAAAATAAAACTCAAGTGAGCAATTTACATAGAGAAGCCGGAGCGGAAGAAATCCGGCGTACAGGCCTGCTACTGAGGTCTGATGAAGATGACTCTCCTGAAAAATAGTCAACGGAGGGGAGTCAGACCTCACTAAGTGAATTACTATAATATATATACATGCATACTAAATGACAATGCACAGTCAACAGTATATATAATTATATATACAGGCAAATACACACAGATGCAATAAAATCATTTTTATATATTTTGTCTGAAAACCACTGGTTATGAAGGATCAAATAGAACCCTAGAATATCGCAACCTCAAAGCAGTGTTAGACAACACTCTAGCCATACAGGCTCACTTATTCCATTTAGACAGTAGACTGGCCCCGAGACACTAAGTCAACCGAGCTCCAACAGTCTGACTGTCAGTGTGATTGGCCCCGAGACACTTGGTCAACCAAGCTCCAGCAATCACACTCCCAAATTATATATCAGACATCAAATAATCATATCCAATCAATATCCTCAAACAGGTTAGTAATATAGCCTAGATGCTATAAGTGTACCGGTACGTACTCGGTCCTAGTGCTGCCCACTAAGTAGCACGTTCTATTAATATCCTTCATTTTAAATATAAACATACATTCATAAAAGTAAATGATGCATGAATTTAAATATAATAACAACAATAACCATATATATACTAGAAATATACCAAAAATAAACCAGGTATATTTCAGGTATATACACGTCAAATAAATTCAATTTATTTACAAAATAAACTAGAAATAAACCATGAATATATCTAAAAACATTTTAAGAATAATTTATTAATTAAACATGCATATAGTTTAAAATATACCAAAATATACCGAAAATATACCAAAATAAACCTAAGCAATTATTAACCCATGAATGCATATTTTATCAAAATAAAACATATATTTCTAAAATCATGCACCCTAGAGCACATATATATAAAATAGTAACTCACACTTAGTGCGCTCCTCGAGATGGCTTCGATGGGCCTGGTCCACTAGGCCTCGGTCTCGGCGCAACTAAACAAATAATAAATAATAGACATCATAATAAACCTAACAGAAAATCCTAGAAACTCGATTTAGAATATTAGACACAGAATTAAAAATAAGAATTCGACCGGACATCACGTTTTACGAGAATTCTACCAAAAATCCGACAGAACCTCCCCTGTAAAATGGACATCTCTCTACTCAAAGAGTAGAGCCGGCCCTGCAAAGAAATGCACTTCGAAAAACAGACATAGAATCACATCCACAACCCCTCAGTCAGACTCCAAACTATAGTCTATCGACCGGGGTCCACAATTCACAAAACAATTATGGAAATACCAAATATACCCTTATATCATAGAAATACATTTTATACGTAGAAATTACATAATTAACCTTAAAACACAGTAAAAACCGATAAAACTCATTTATTTAGAAAAATCGTATATTATATACATATAATTGAAAATAATTCATGAAAAATAGTTTTAATTAATTAAAAATACTAAATAATTTGTAGACGTCATTTTTATACCTTAAATAACTATTAAAACCAATTTAATTACATTTTTAGTCAATTTATGATAAAATTACCAAAATACCCCTATATATATAAATATACTAAAATTAATCCAAAAATTCACCAAAAATAGTATAATTATCCAAAATTAATTTTCTCAACATATTTATCAATAATATAAATAAATAAACTCAATTAAATAATTAATTTCAATTAAAAACACAATTAACCCTATTTTTCAAAAATTACATAAATTAATTAAATTCAAAATAAATACATAGAAATTCATAAAAATTCCAAATAAATTTCTATAATTCATTTCAACACCTATATTTATCATAAAACACAATTTTATAATTTAATTAATTAATTTTCAAAAATTAGAAAATAATAATAAAATATTCAAAAATACCCAAAAATCAAAATAATCTCCAAAAATTCTAAAGAAATTCACACATGTAGATTAAGCTAAGAGGAACAACATTTGTGAATGAATTTTCCATGAATAAATCAATTCAAAGTTCAAAAAAATCAAGAACCCTAAAATGGCCGAATTACCAAAATCGAAACCTAAGCAAATCAAGACCATTTTAAGTGAAACAAAGATTTGAATCACACTCACCGGAGCTCAAGGAGAACAAAGAGACAGGCGGTGTCCAAAATGGTGGCCGAAAACGTCATGAACGACGGTGAGAAAGAATTTAGCTTCTCCGGCCAAAATGAGCTTCCCGATGCCAGAAAGGGGCTCTGTAGGTGGCAGAATGACTGGAGGAAGGAGGTGGCACACCGGGAGGCACACCAACGGCAAATAGAATGGCGTGAAAGTGGCCCGATCGGTGATGGGAGTGATCGGGGATGAGGGAGGAGGGTGGATGGCAGTTTTGTAAATAATTCAAACTTTATTTTTTGTTTTAATATTAAATGTATATGCATATATATATACTTTACACTATATATTAAAATAATATAAAATCACACACATTAATTATACACCACACACATATAATTTAATATTTTAAATAATTTATACACTAAAATAATTAAATAATATTAAAACTAATTAATAAATAATAAAATATTATGGTAATTAATTAAACCCTAATTAAATAAATAAGTACACATATATACGTTATTTAGTATTTTAAAAATATATATGAGTTCATGAAAATCCGGAAATCTATTTAAAATAATTAATAGTAAATTATTTACATGAAAATTTCCCCAAAAATAGTATTCTCGGAAAAAATTACGTAAAACACTTAAAATAATATACAATAATTGAAATAAGTTTTAAATACATATCAACTCGTAAAAATATCATAATTATGTACAAAAATTATTAACACTACATATCCCGATACAGTATTAAAATATTTAAAAACACGGGATATTACAGGATCTATGCTCACCCTCTATTCTCTTCTTAACACACTGTTAAAATCCCTAATGTAACACTATGGGTAAAGTGAAATAAAAGCCAACTGTTGCATTAACTCCTAGGACTCATGTCTTCTATTTCTCTTCAGCATCTTGTAAAACCTAGTCAATTTCCATTTATTCATCTTAACTAAAACATTCATATGATTTCTAGAATAGCTAAGAAGTTAAACCAAGTCTCTTTTTTTCCATAGTAAGTTGAGGCCTTTATTGTGGCCTAAGGCATCAATAACAAATCCACCTTTATACCCTAACTGGGCCTGAAGCCCATCATTTTTATTTTGATTGGATAAAGTTTCAATTAAGGAAACAAAAGTAGACTTACTTCAGGAAATTAATTCCTTTAAAATCTGAATTGCTCATGGGTTGCCAAGTCTACGATAATTCCAACTTAACATGCTTTTAATTCTAATTAGGCTTGGTAATAAAAACCTGCCTTTTTAATTTTTTTTTAAACATCCATAACATCTAGGCTTAATTTCATCTCTTGGATTAAAGTTTGATCCCCATTACTAGGCCCCCCATCGTCCACTCCAATTCTTTTAAAGTATATTATATCAATGCCTTCTATAAGAGTTTGATTGTAATGACCCTTCTTTAAAATTATTAAAATATATTCCGAGATATGCAGTATTAATAATTTTAAATTTTAATTGTGTATTATTATTGGTAATTACTAATACTAATTTCGTATTTTATTTTAAGGGAATTATTTACGTTAAAATAAATTAATTTACGTGAGATTATATATATATATATATATATATATATATTGTAGTTAACCATTGTTATTTTACGTATATAAATTTTCTTACGTAAAAATATTTATTTTTGAAAGTTTATTATTTAAATATTAAAGTTATTATTATTGTTATTTGCAATAGTATTATTATTATTATTACTATTATTATTATTGTTGTTGTTGTTGTTGTTGTTATTTGTCATTATTATGAGTATTTTTATTTTTATTATTATATTGTTCCATTATTATTATTAATATTGTTTTTGCCATTTTTAATAATATATTACTTTATTTTATTTGTGCATGTGGGTTGTTGACTAAAGTTAAGTGTGTGTGTGTGTGTGTGTGTGTGTGTGTGTGTGTGTGTGTATATATATATAAGAAAAGTTACAAAAACATTACCTTCCCTTGCTCTTTATCCCGTTCCCGCACCGTCACTGTGCTTCTTCCTTCACCACTGGACTGCCTTCATCTGCCACCATGACCACTGCCAAACCCCATTAGCATCACTTCTTTTTTTTCTTCTTCACTTCCCGCTGCCTGCTTCATCCTCTTTCCTCCATTTTTTCCATTAACCCGAGAGCTTGCACAGTGGACAGGCGACAACTCCGACGGCTCTTGTTCTTAATCTCTGTCAACTCCTCTAGCTCCGGCCAAGATGATTTCGAGCTTGGTTCAAGCTCAAACCTCCTAGTTTGTGAGTTATTCCAAGTTTTTGTTTATGTATATTTAGGGTTTTTATTTTTTTTAGTTAGTTATTGATTTAATTGTGGATTTTTGCTTTTGAATTATTGTTTTTGGTAGCTTGATCTTGCTAAAAACATTTTTTGTTAACTTTTTTGAGTTAGTTTGAATTTATGGGTATTTTGATTATTTTAATATTAAATATTGAATTTTTGTTAATTAAGTTAAATAATTATTTTGAATTTAAATTTGGTTAATTTTGTGTTAGAATACTATGTTATTAATTTTAGTGAAGAGAAAATAATTTTTTCATATATTATATAATTTTTAGGAATATTTTTGTATTATGGGAATTTTTGAATTTTGTGTTAAATATGCATTTTTGTTGAAAATATTCTTTAATTATATGTTTTAGATAATTTTGGAATAATATATGGTGATAAAATAATTTTAGAGATTTTATATAATATTTGAGAAAATTATGTAGTATTATGTGATTTTTGAATATATAGGTTAATTGTGGGTTTTTGTGGAAATTATAGTTAAATAATATATTTTATATGATTTTATAGGACATTAAAATGATTTTTATAAATTATTTATTATTTTTCTCTAATTAATACTAATTTTTGAAAATTATATTCAAATAATATATTATTTACTATTTTGGTGATTAAATGAGTTTTTAATTATTTTTATTATATATTTAGGCTATTTAAGCTATTTGAATATATATAAAAGTCAATTTTACTATTTTATATTGAATTATTGAAAAATTGGATTTTTAAAAATATTATATAAATATTTGAGATTTTTATTTAATAATTGTGAAAATCATTGTATTTGGTGTTTTATTGTTATATATATTATATTTTGACATTTTGAGTATATTTATGGAATTTATTGATTTTTAATATATTTATTATCTTATTTGATTTTTTTTTGTGAATTTGTGAACCTCGGTTGGAAATTTTGCAGTTCGGGGTCCCAACCAAAGGTGTTGAGTGTTCTGTGTTAGAAGTATGTTTTTCTTGCAAGATCAGCTCTACTTTTTAGTAGAGAAATGCCAGTTTTATAGAAGAGTTTCTACCGAATTTTCGGTAGAATTCTTGTAAAACATGATGTCGGGTCGATCCTGAGTTTTCATATTTTGTTTGAGTTTCGTATTCCTAGATCGAGTCTCTTTAGAAGTATAAGTTAGATTTATTTTGATTTGTTATTGTTATTTTATTTTCTAGTTGCGTCATGACCGAGACCTATTAGATCGGACCAGTCAAGCTAGTCTCGTGGAACGCAACATTGTGAGTTATTATACTATATATACATCGCATTTAGGATGCATGATTTAGAATATTCATGTTTTAATATGTATTTATTCATAAATTGTTTTATTCAATGTTTAGTATATATTAGCTATATTTTTAGTATATTTTTTATATATTTGACAATAAATACATGTTATATTTTTTATATATACTTAGAATATTTTTAGTATATTATTGGTTTTTATTTGGTATATTTTTATGGTTATTTCGAATTTATTTAGCATATATATACTTAAAATATACTTAGTATATTTTAGGTATATTTTAGGTATATATATGGTTTATTTTGTTATTATGAATGTTATTATGCATTATTTATTTTCCCATATGTATGTGTAATTTTAATTGAAGGATATTGATAGAACGTGCTACCTAGTGGGTAGCACTAGAACCGTATATATACCGGTGCGATAGATTTAAGGTTGAGTTGTAAATCACTTGAGGTGATATATGATTGATTGATTTGAGATTGATGTGATTGAATAGTGTGGTTGTTGGAGCTCAGTTGACATAGTGTATCGGGACCAATCACACTGATAGTGAGACTGCTGGAGCTCGGTTGATTTAGTGTCTCAAGACCAGTCTACTGTCCAAAATGGAATAAGTGAATTAATTTGGAATTAAGTGAGCATGTATGGCCAGAATGGTATTATTAATTGAGGTTGCGATTTAAAAAGAGTTTTATTTAATCCTTGAATAAAACAAATATTTCCCAGCATTTATTATATAAAATGATTTCAACATCTGTGTGAAATGCTTGTATATATATTTATTATATATACTGATGATTGATTGCATATGACATTAGGAGGTCCATGTATATATAATATAATAATTCACTCAATAAGGTCTGACTCCCCTCAATTGTTGGTTTTTATATGAGAATCTTCTTCCTCAGACCTCAGTAGTAAACCCATTCGTCGGACTTCTTCAACCCCAGGCAGTCTATGTAAACTACTTACTTGATTTTTATTGTATTCTACAAAACTGCAATGGTAGTTGTATTTTGTATCTGTAGAATGGTTTTAATGTTGTCAGAGACCCTTCTCTAAATATTGTATGAAATATTTTTATTTTATGATATGACAGAAGTTTTTATTATTATATTGATTTAAGATTTTAATTCTAGTGCATATTTTATTTATTTATTACATACTTTTTATTTCTAAGGCTTGCTACAGGTTTCGAATTTGAAAGAATTATTGTTCCCTAGTGCCGGTCATGACTCCCAGTTTGGGTTATGACATTGATCGACTTACATATCTCCCAGTGTAATGCTAGCAATTGCTTTCTTTTTGGTGACCTATATCAGCTACAACATGCACTATATTTCCTTTTCCAGTTGTGCATCCACTTTTATTAGTTTTCGAGATTAATGGCTTGATTTGTGACCCTTCCATATTAGTTATCATTCTGTCATTATTTCCATTTTGCATTTTACACCATTTTTTATGGCAATAAATTCCTTAACCACTTGTCTCCAATTGTGATATTTTAATATCTTATTGGTACTTGCAACCATGGGCCATAAATCTTTTCAATAACTCCAATCAGGCTATTAAACAATTTCTCATAATAGCAATTTTAATGACTTAATATACCATAAATGAAACATAATACATTCATATTTAAATGTTATCTAAAACCAATCATCACTAGTTCTTTCAATCCTTATACGATACTCTAGCTTTAGCTGGACATCAACCTAAACCCTTATCCATATGTCATTCTTACACACCCCATCAAAATTATGAAAAACATATTTAATAAATTTCCTTACATAATTTTCTACACTTATTCCTACTTTCTTTAACATAAAACCTAGTGGTAGTTCATTAACATGAACCTAGAACGTTGTACGAAAGGGGCACTTTTGTTGGTTATTCATTCTCTTAAAGCCTGCAGACAATAAGTAGATGTTGATCAAAAGTACATGGCCCTCCTTCTAACACTCTAGTGATATCGATTTCATTAAAAATTTGGAACAAGAATAATGTAGCATTAAGCTCCTTAATACAAACTCCCTTCCCTGGCCTATAGAGAGTTTTAAGCATGTGTTTTAAGGCATCGAAATTGATAACCCTATCATATGAATAAGATACCTTCCTATTAAAATATCAATTGGATCGCCCATGATGGGTCAATCTGAATCCATTTTAAATTTAATCAAATTTTTTTAATTAATTAATTAATTAATTAATTAATAATAATAATAATAATAATAATAATAATAATAATAATAATAATAAAGAAAATTGAATTAGTGGTAACTGTTATCAGCAGTTACCTCATACAATCAATAACTTGCAAAAGGGAGTCATAGTATGTGAAAGAAAAAAAAAGAAGTGTTGTTTTTTTAATATACAGGAAAAATACAAAAAACCAAGGAGACAAAGTAAAGCCTCTTTATGAAAGAAAAAATATTCTTAATCTTATTTCTCTCTATAAATAAGATATTTAGGTTGTGATTAATTGAAAGGTTTTCTCTTATGATTCCTTTCAAGACTAGTGATACAAATATTTTGGATTTTGTGAATTAGCGACAGGAGAAACCTGTAAGTTTTCTTGTTCTTTGTTAATTAAATTTTCTTTCACTTCCCATAATACAAAGTTTTAGGTCTCCATCATTTTCTTGAAAATCCTCCCTTTTAATAATCAATCCTTCATCGCCCCAAGGGGCTGGGTCTAGCAGTAATTAGCTAATATTTACAGCTGAATGTTCCATACTCGAACCTTGGGGTAGGTAGGGGGTAAAATAAATTGATTTGGACTTTAGTCCACCCCTACTTTAAAAAAAAAAAAAAAAAAAAAAGAATCAATCCTGCATCACCTTCTTTATCTCTTAATGACAACTGAGTATATCTTGCCCCTACAATATCTCTTTCAAACATACATACTACAACTTGAAATTCAAGATCTATCTACTAGCACAACTTATCATACAAATAAGAGAAAAAGAAAACTTTTCATATAGACAAAACCAACTAAAAATGGGTTTTAACAACAACAACAATAATTTATTATTACACAGAACTCCAAATAAATTTTTGTTTATAATTAAATCTATTAGATTGTTGGACAAAATTTATGAATCCTTAAATAGATTTAAAATAACATAATTTTACTTTTGATTAAAGGGTTTACAAGATAATCATATGTATATTTTATTAACATGAAATTTTCAATGTCTTTGATACTTTTCTAGAAATATTTTCTTATTCATTTTATAATGATATTGCTTATAAAAGGTAGCTGTGAAAATAATATGAGTAAACATTGTTATTATAGATATGCTCTAGTGCCATTTTTATAATATACAATGACATCATACTTTCATCACTTTGGCAATAAAATATTCATTTAAATAAAGTGTTTATTTATTTGAGTATTTACCCTTTAACATTATATTAAATGAGTTCACTATTAAGAGTTGATAATATGAGTGACAAATTCATTTAGTACATATGCTATAAAATGTTCGTAGTTGTCGATTTATACCTGGGTAGTATTAATCCATCAACTATCACCTCTATCTATTTTTCTTGATCAATATGGGATATTGATAGTAGAAGATAGTGAGTCTCATGTTACTTGATATGATATATTATATTAAACATGTGGATTCATGTGATGGGTGGATCAAATTGTGACGTAAGATAAGTGATTGCATGGAAATTCACTTTTGTTAATAATCACTATCTTAAACATAATGGTGCATATGGTTCTTTGACCTGAGGTGACATAGTCATCCACATATGGTTGGTTAGATTTTATTACCACTTACATACGTGTGCTAGCCATGTATGGATATATGGTGTGTGGTGGTTGTAATCGGTTATATGTAAGGATAAATGATCAATCAAGATGGAATTCATTACCTAAAGTGAACCGAGATAAAATTCTATACTATTTAAGTAATTTTCGATGAATAAGTACTTGGCTAGATCAAACTTAACTTACTCGAAAAGAGTTTTGGTGCTAGAAAGAGTTTTTAGTGGAAGTCATATTTTATGAAGAATTGAATTGAAGATGAAGTCATATGATTAAGCCAATTATAGTTTGACTAAACCATGACTCTAGTCGATATCAAGATCTTGTAATAAAGGGACATTAAGTGCATGGTAATTATGTTTTATGGTTCTTGTAAATCTATGGATAGTATTCATTTCCAATTAGGTAACCGTGACATCTATGTTAGGGGGTCACTCATGACTTATGAGAACTAAATATGATTAATTAGGATTTTCACATTTAGTATGGAAAAAGTTTTTTATACTATTAAAAGTTAATATTATTTCTCATTGCCATTTGGACTTGAATCTAGTAAGTCACATACACAAGAGCTGTACCATTAATGATAATTATTAATTAAAGTGTTTAATTATTTAATTAAATTAATTGAACCGAATTTGTGCTTGTGCGGGGATCTAGTTTATCTCAAAATATAATTCAAAAGTTAGAACTATTAATCATATGATTTAATATTAATTTGGACTTAATTTAATATGTGATATTAAGTTTAAAGATTAATTCAATATGTGATATTAAGTTTAAAGACCAAATTGATATTTTCCACCAATATTAGTTTGGATATAGGCTATGAGATGGACTATAGAGCTATAGCTTAATGGATGATAGATGAGCTTGGATATTAATGTTTATTATTAAAATGGTCCTTATTCAAGTATTAGATAAAGTCCATAAGTCTAATTACTGGATATTATAGAGATGAGCCCATTTAAGAGTTAAATCAGATTAACTAGTTAAAAAGTCTACTTACTAAAGGAGGTGCCACCTAAGCATATGACATGGTGGCCACCTAAGCACATGCTGATTGAATGAATGACATCATGGCAAGGTGTCATAAGCATGCTTCTTTAGTTAATGGACAATCTTTACATGTATGAGGTTCCTTACTTTACACTCAATGTGAAAAGTAAGTGGACAAACTCTCTATACATGAGGTTGCTTATTTTACACTCAAAGTAAAAAGTAAATGGATAATCTCTAAATGCATGAGATGGATTATCCTACACTTAAATTTGAGTTAATGGAGAATCTCTACACATGCAAACTTGTCTCTCACATGTACACTAAGTTAGTGGATGTTCTCCACATTACTTACCACTTCATATTAGAGACATTTAAACACAAAAAGAGAAAATAAGTGAAAGTTCCCAAGAGTTAAAGTCTTCTTCTTCTTTTTTTTCTAAGTGTAGTGAGTATGTAAGTGAAATACAAGAGTTGTATTTCATACATTATGTAATATCCCGTGTTTTTAAATATTTTTATACTGCATTGGGATATGCAGTGTTAATAATTTTTAAATATGATATTGATACTTTATGAGCTTTTATTTAATTAAAATTGAATTTTTAATTGTTTATTATTATTTAAGTACTTTACGTAAAATTTTCCCGGGACTTGTATTTTCGGAGAAATTTTCACGTAAATAATTTACTACTAATTATATTAAATATATTTACGGACTTGCATGAACTCATACATATTTTAAAATATTAAACACCATATATGTGTGTAATTATTTATTCAATTAGGGTTTTACTAATATTACCCTAATATTTTATTATTTATTTATTAATTTTATTGTTATTTAATTAATTTCATTTATTATTAAATTTTTTTTAAAATATTAAATATTAAGTGTGTGGCGTGTTATTTTCCCAAATATTTTATTAAAATTATTTTTCTTTTTTTTTTCTTTTCTTTTTCTTTTTCTTTTTCTTTCCTTCTCTTTTTCTTTTCTTTTCTTCTTCTTCCTTCTTTCTTCCCAAACCCGTCCCTTCTCCCCCTCCCGTTGCAAATCCCGACCACCTACCGTCGGTGTGCCACCCGCAATTCCGCCCTCCCCAGCCAGCAGTTCCGCCCTCCCCAGCCAGCTACTCCGCTGCCCCGAGCCTCCTTCCCCGGCGCCGGCTAGCTTCCTTTCTTCCATTTTTGGCCGAAAGTTGCATTTCTTCACACCTCGCGATTCCGACCACCATTTTTGACACCATTGGTCTCTTTCTTCTCCTTGAGCTCCAGTGAGTGTGATTCTAGCTTTGGTTTGAGCTGAAATGGTCTTGATTTGCTTAGGTTTCGAATTTTCGAATTCGGCCATTTTAGGGTTTTTGATTTTTTTGAACTTTGAATTGTTTGATACATGAAAATTCCCTTAAAAAATGTTGATCCTAGTAGCTTAATCTTCATGTGTGAATTTTTGTAGAATTTTTGGGAATTATTTTGATTTTTGGGTATTTTTGAATATTTTAATATTATTTTCTAATTTTCGGAAATTAATTAATTAAATTATGAAATTGTGTTTTATGATAAATATAGGTGTTGAAATGAATTATAGAAATTTATTTGGAATTTTTATGAATTTCTATGCATTTATTTTGAATTATTTAAGTTTATGTAATTTTGGGAAAATAGGGTTAATTGTGTTTTTAATTGAAACTAATTGGTAAATTGAGTTTAATTATTGATATTATTGATAAATATGTTGAGAAAATTAATTTTGGATAATTATATAATTTTTGGTGAATTTTTGAAGTAATTTTAGTATATTTATATATATAGGGGTATTTTGGTAATTTTATATGAAATTGGCTAAAAATGTGATTTAATTGGTTTTAATAGTTATTTAAGGTATAAAAATTATTTCTACAAATTATTTAGCATTTTTAACTAATTAAAACTATTTTTCATGAATTATTTTCAATTATATATATAATATACGGTTTTACTAATAAAAGGAGTTTTTATCGGTTTTTACTGTGTTTAAAGGTTAATTATGTAATTTCTATGTATAAATGTATTTCTATGTTATAAGGGTATTTTTGGTATTTCTAAAATTGTTCTGTGTTTGTGGACCCCGGTCGGTAGACTGTAGTTTAGAGTCCGACCGAGGGGTTGTGGATGAGTTGTTGTTCCTGTTTTTTGAAGTGTGTTTCTTTGCAGGGTCGGCTCTACTCTTTGAGTAGAGAGATGTCCGTTTTACAAGGGAGGTTCTACCGAATTTTTGATAGAATTCTCGTAAAACGTGATGTCCGGTCGATCCCTAATCTCGATTCTGTGTTTAATATTCTAGATCGAGTTCTAGGATTTTCTGTTAGGTATATTCTGATTTCCGTCGTTATTATTTATTTAGTTGCGCCGAAACCGAGGTCTAATGAATCAGGCCCGTCGGATCCATCTCGTGGAGTGCACTAAGTGTGAGTTACTATTTTATATATATGTGCTTTAGGATGCATGATTTTAGAATATATGTTTTATTTTGATTAAATATGCATAAATAACGTGATTAGTATTTAAGTATATTTTTTGTTTATTTTCGGTATATATTAAATTATATGCATGTTTTATTAATAAATCATATTTAAAATGTTTTTAAATATATTTCTAGCTTAATTTGTAATTTAATTGGATTTATTTGACGTATATATACTCGAAATATACCTGGTTTATTTTTGGTATATTTCTAGTATATATATGGTTTATTGTTGCTATTATATTTAAATTCATGCATCATTTATTTTTATGAATGTATGTTTTATTTATTAAATGAAGGATATCAATAGAACGTGCTACCTAGTGGGCAGCACTAGGACCGAGTACGTACCGGTGCGCTTATAGCATTTAGGCTATATTACTAACCACTTGTGGATATTGATTGGTTATGATTATCTAATGTGTGATGTGAATTGAGAGTGTGATTGCTGGAGCTCGATTGACCAAGTGTCTCGGGGCCAATCACACTGACAGTCAAACTGCTGGAGCTCGGTTGACTTAGTGTCTCGAGGCCAGTCTACTGTCCAAATGGAATAAGTGGATATATTTGGAATAAGTGAGCCTGTATGGCTAGAGTGTTGTCTAACACTGTTTGAGGTTGCGATATTCTAGGGTTCTATGTGATCTTTCATAAACGATGATTTTTAATGAAATATATATAAAATGATTTTATTGCATTTGTGTGTATTTGCCTGTATATATATTTATATATATATATTATTGACTGTATGCATTGACATTTAGTATGCATGTATATATATTATAATAATTCACTCAGTGAGGTCTGACTCCCCTCCGTTGACTAATTTTTCAGGAGAGTCATCATCTTCAGACCTCAGTAGTAGGCCTGTACGCCGGATTTCTTCCGCCTCGGCTTCTTTGTGTAAACTGCTTCCCTGAGTCCTGAGTTTTATTTTATCTAGACATTGCAGTAGTCATTAAATTGTTAAAGAGATGTTGTATTATATATTTGAACTGGATTGTATTAAAAGATTTATATATATGAAATGATGAGGATTTGATTTAAATCCAGTTGGTGCATATGTTATTGTGATATTTATGATTTTTATTTCCGCTGCATTATATATTGCTACTATTATTGCATGTTTATTTTATTTTTTTTAGGCTTGCTACGGGTTCCGGATTCGAAAGAATTCCCATTCCCTAGCGCCGGTCATGGCCCCTATTTTGGGTCGTGACACATTAACCCATAGTCATCATCCATAGAGTTTGGGTAATGCAAAAATTGTTCAACTAGGAGCCTACATTCATCCATCCATTAAAGGCAACAAGTCCTACATTGTTCAAGTCAAGGAAGAAGATTTAGCAAGTTTTGGATTCACCAAAGGAGGAACTTGCGAGTAGAACTCAATCAAAGACTTGAAGTCATTTTAGTGTTTCTCGTGTGTTTCGAGCTTGAGGCATCACACTTGGGAAGTTAGGAGCTTATAAATTCACAAGAACCAAATCCTAAAGCTTGTCGAGAGTTACTAAACTCTTAGATGTAGGTTTCTTGACATGCTATATATTTAGATATTTGTGAAACTTTGATATGTCTTGTCCATTTAAGCATGCATGCATTTAGTTGTATAAATTACATGTGATATGATTTTGGGCTATTTGGGATTCTTGTCTTTCATGCAAGAGTTGCATGCTAGGAAAATTTTTTAAATTGACCATAACTAGATTCGTGTTCACACCACGCTTCCACTCATTATCCAATGCTTGTAATCAATCCCTTCAAACATATCATCTTATATTTTCCATCTAAAAAATTATTGAAAAACCTTTGGTTTTTGAGATGTTGATCCTATTGTTTCAAAATTAATGCTCTTAGTCTTAATTTTAATATAATTGTGCTACAATTTAGTTTAATTAATAGGGAAATTAAATGACTTAATTAATGATTGATTATATACAAAGGAGCTGTCCATTTCTTTTAAAATATATAAAAATTAATTTTGCAAGTTAACAACATATAATTTCAATCTTATACCTCACGATATCTATTAATAAAAGTTGTCTTTGATCACTCATTCACTGATTTAGTGCTTTATTTTTAATATTAGTTTATTAAAATCTATTTTTTATGTTCAATAAATGAAATTCATCTTTTCTCTCTAAAGGTATTAGTAAGAGTCAATAAATAAAATGTATAAAAAATTGTATTTCGTGTAAAAAATGACAGTTATCTCGACTAACGTGGAGGGTCAATGCTGAGATATCAAAATGGGTTGGTATATCGCATTTATGTTAAGTTGGTCCATTTTAATGATATAATTAAAGTCAATATGGGTATGTATTTATTAATTATGTCATATATTTTAATTTTAATATCACATAAAAATTAAACGATTTACATAAATAAAATACATGTAATTCATTTATTTAAATATGTTATGCAGAATATAAAATTCAATACAACTCATTTAACTTGTATAATATTTATAATATGTATACTTTTTTTCAAAAAAATTATAAAATAATATTTATAATTTAGCAATTTACATAATACAAGTGTAAAAATATTATTTTTATAAAAATTACAATAAATTACTAATTTATTATTTAAAATCATAATAAATTATATAAATTTTTAATAAATCGTGTCCTGTCGAGTTAACACAATTCAATATGACATGTATAATTAAACAGATTGTAAATAAATTCATATGTCAACTCACGTATAAATATTTCTTAGACTGTGACACAAACGAGTTGACTCATTTCTGACACAAACTTATTTATTATATTCATGTGTCATAAATCCACTCTCTATTTAATATTTAAAGAATAAAAAATGTTAATCTTTTATTTTCAAAATAGATTTTTCTTTATTTTCAACATATATATATATATATATATATATATATATATATAGAAGAGATGACCGGAGAAGCTTTAAACACAATAATTCTAGGACCACTTCTTTTACTAAGAGTTAAAATTCTTAAAAATTTAAATCTAAAAGTTTTATAAATTTAAAAAAAATTATTAATATTAAAAACTATTTTTTATTTACTATTGTTAATATATGAAATTGGAATATTTCTTTTACTTCTCAATTTTGAAGTAAGTGCAATGCTTTATTTATGCATCACCTAAATATAAATAATTTTATCCCATCAAGAGTAAAATATCAATAATTTTAAAAGGAGATTTTCAAAAAATCCATTGTTTTTATAGATAGTTTTTTAATGACCATCTTGCAACAAAATTTTATGATTTTTTTGGGTAAGTAACTCACTAAACTAATGCTTTAATTTGGCCCATTTCTGTACTTATTCTTTTATTTTACGAAGCATGCCAACTCTTTTGCCAAGAGCAGCAATGCAGGCTAGAATTATATTCAGGAATTACATTTCATATTATTATTATTTTTAAATAATTTAATCCAATGTAATTAAAAATATATCATATAATCAATTACTTTATAAGTGATGTAATACTCATTATTTAAAAATTTGAGCGTAAATTTAATTATTCATTTATTTTATATTTTTATTAATATTTTATTATTAATTAGGATGTACTCTATAATTACTTTATATTTTATAGATTAAATCTTATTTTATTAATAACTATCATTGAATTATTCAATACATTTTCATTTAAGGTTAATAATAACAAAATAAAAATAAAGTAAATAAATACCAAATTCATCCTAGAATTTCGAGTTAGTTATTATCCACTACCATTGGTTGCTAAATTTCGGTAATCAACAAATTGTAATTGATCACGTATTATCAATTTTGATGACAATCGTTAAAATAGTTAACTTATATTTTATTTTTCTAGTTTTATTATTTTAGTATTTTATTACATTATTCATTATATTGCATTGTACTAAATATGCCCCAATAATTGTGGGATGGATATTCATAAAAGTTATTTCTATTTAACTTTCATAACCATTTTTATGAATTTTGTTTTTTTGTTTATATCTAATATACTTGATATCCGACATCTCGTCAGACATGATTAATCCGGATTTAACTCAAGTAAGACCATAAAGGGCAGTAAAAGTTTCCCCATAAGTATTTAATGCTTCTACATACACTAAGTCTCAAACCCAATACCTAACTTAAACGACATCAGACCTCAACCATCTAACCCATAATCATTTTTATGAAAATTGGGTCATATTTAGTACAACGTAAATCTTTTCAATATAAGCTAATAACGGCATCATATTCTGCTAATAGAAATTTATTTATTGTTGTGAAAGGGAGAGAAAAATAAATAAATAAATAAAATAATAGCTAAAGAAGTAAAATGCCCTCCTTTTGTAGTTTAGTGGTTCAGGTGATGAACATTATAAGATGAGATCATGAGTTTGATCATCTCCCCTTAATCTCCCAATTGCTAAAAAAAAGAAATAAAATAAAAATACAAAATTTATATAGAAGATCCTCATATGGATAAACTACATGCATAAGAGGAGAGAATCCACTACTATGGAAAGAGCATACACGAGTGTTCAGATGGCTATAACAAAAGATTTCTTTAAACCCTAATTTGGTATAATCATTTAGATAATTTAAAGGGGAGAAAAATAGCTCCACAATTAAAATGTATAACCTGCATGTCACATGACCGTATGGTTGTTTCGTATCTGTCAATGAATTGAAACTATAACTTGATAAAAAACAGTATCAAGGCAAACACGGTTGGGAACATGGGTTTGTTTTAGGCAATGTTTTTCTATGAATAAAACTTTAGAGGTTGGTAGAACTCCCATACAATTATGTAAAGATAGATATGGCTATGTTGCCTTTAAAATTGATTTTCTTCAAAAGCAATTTCCGAATTTGAGCTATTAATAATTAGATTTAAATTTTATTTTATACAAATGTTACTTATCTAAATTATTTAATCGATATATTTATGTTAACATTATTTTAAGGTTTTATTACTCGATATAAGTACTATTTTTGGTTAGGTATATATATGTATATATACATATAGGTGCATGTGTGTGCATATACGTATATATTATGTAATTGGGAACATTTTATGTGTATATATATATAAATATTAAACTATGTGACTATACTATAAGGTAAGAGTGTTATATATATATGTGTGTGTGTGTGTGTGTGTGTGTGTGTTATTAGGGTTTATAATAAATATAAGCATATTATAATAGTGTGTGTATATATATGTATATTGTAATATCCCGAGTTTTTAAATATTTTTATATTGCATCGGGATATGCAGTGTTAATAATTTTTGTATGTATTTAAAATATTTTATGAGTTTGTTATTTGTTTAAAGCTAATTTTAATTATTTTACATTATTTTAAGTACTTTACGTAAAATTTTTCCGAGAATTATATTTTCGGAAAAATTGATACGTAAATAATTTAATACTATTTATTTTGACTAGTTTTACAAATTTGCATGAACTCATATATAATTTTAAAGTGCTAAAATAAATTGTATATATGTGTATTTATTTAAATTAATTAGAGCTTAATTAATTTCCTTAATTTTATTATTTAATTTTTGTATTAATTAATTAATTTTAAGTGTATAAATTATTAAATATAATAAAATATTTGTGTGGTGAGTATTATTTGTGTGTGGGAATATATGTATTACTATAATATAAGGTGGACATACATATACACATATATACATTATTTTATAACAAAAATTAAAAGTTTGCTTTATTTACGATTTTACCCCTCCCTTCTTCTTCTTCCTCCCAACACATTTTCTTCCATTTCTGGCCATTTTCAGCTGGTTTTCTTGCTGTTACTGTGCCCCTCAGCCTTCCTCCTCCCTTGCCAGCCATTCCCGACGCCTGAATCACCTTTTTTCAGTGTATTTTGACCAAATTTTTCAAGGAGGCTAAAAATTGAAGTCAATTCTGATCAAGTCATTTCCGACCACCAAATTTGATGCCACCAATCTCTATCTTCTCCTTGAGCTCCGTTAAGTGTGATTCCAAGCTTTGTTTCACTTGATTTGGTCTAGAATTGCTTAGGTTTCAATTTCTTCATTTCAGCCTATTAGGGTTTCTGAATTTTTTTAGCTCTAATTTGATTGATTCATGAAACTTACTTCACAAAATTTGTTCCTAGAAGCTTAATCTACATTATGTAATTTTTTTAGAATTTTTGGAATTTATTTTGATTTTTGGGTATTTTTTATTATTTTATTAATATTTTCTAATTTTTGAAAATTAATTAATTAAATTATGAAATTGTGTTTTATGGTGATTATAGGTGTTGAAATGAATTATAGAAATTTATTTGTAATTTTTTTGAATTTTTATATATTTATTTGGAATTTATTAAGTTTATTTAATTTTGAAAAATAGGGTCAATTATGTGTTTAATTGAAATTAATTGGTTAATTGAGTATATTGATTGATATTATTGAAATATATGTTTATAAAATCAATTTTGTGCAATTATATTATTTTTGGTGAATTTTTGGATTTATTTTAGTATATATATATAAGGGTATTTTGGTAATTTTACACTAAATTGGCTAAAAATGTAATTAAATTGGTTTTAATAGTTATTTAGGGTATGAAAATGATTTCTACAAATTATTTAGTATTTTTAACTAATTAAAACTATTTTTCGTAAATTATTTTCAATTATATATATAATATACGATTTTTTCTAATAAAATGAGTTTTTTCGATTTTTAACGTGTTTTAGGGTTAATTATGTAATTTGAATTTATAAAATTTATTTTTATTATATAAGGGTATTTTCGGTATTTTTATAAATATTCTGTGAATTGTGAACCTCGATCAGTAAATTGTAGTTTGGAGTCCGACCGAGGGGTTTTAGTTGTGAATTCTGTGTTTATTCTTGAAGTGTAATTCTTTGCAGGACCAGCTCTACTCTTTGAGTAGAGAGATGTCCGTTTTACAGGGGAGATTCTATCGGATTTTTGATAGAATTCTCGTAAAACGTAATGTCCGGTCGAATTCTGATTTTAATTCTGTGTCTAGTATTCTAGATTGAGTCTTTGGAATTCTGATAGATTTATTCTGATATTCTATGGTCGTTTTTTTTTTTAGTTGTGCCGAGACCGAGGCCTAGTGGACCAAGCCCGTCGGACCCATCTCGAGGAGCGCAATAAATAGTGAGTTGTTATTATATATATATATATATGTTTTAAGGTGCATGTTTTAGAAATGTATGGTTTATTTTGATAAAATATGCATAAATGATTTAATTATTGCTTTGGTTTACTTTTGGTATATTTTTAGTATATTTTGATATACTTTAAATTTTATGCATGTTTTATTAAACATTTATATTTAAAATGTTTTTAAATATATTTCTAATTTATTTTGCAATTATATTGGATTTATTTGATGTATATATATACTCGAAATATACCTTGTTTACTTTTGGTATATTTCTAGTATATATATGGTTTATGTTGCTATTTTATTGAAATTCATGCATCATTTATTTATGAATGTATGTTTTATATATTAATGAAGGATATCAATAGAACGTGCTACCTAGTGGGCAGCACTATGACCGAGTACGTAGCGGTACGCTTATAGCATTTAGGCTATATCACTAACTTGTTTGTGGATATTGACTGGATTTGATTAATTGATGTGTGAGATATGATTTGGGAGTGTGATTGTCGGAGCTCGGTTGACCAAGTGTCTCAGGGCCAATCACATTGACAGTCAGACTGCTGGAGCTCGGTTGACTTAGTGTCTCGGGGCCAGTCTACTGTCCAAATAGAATAAGTGAATATATTTGGAATAAGTGAGCCTGTATGGCTAGAGTGTTGTCTAACACTGTTTCGAGGTTGCGATTTTTTAGGGTTCTATTTGATCCTTCATAAACAGTGATTTTCAATAAAAATATATAAAATGATTTTATTGCATCTATGTGTATTTGCTTGTATACATACGTATTATATATACTTTTGACTGTGTGCATTGTCATTTAGTATGCATGTATATATATTATAGCAATTCACTCGGTGAGCTCTGACTCCCCTCCGTTAACTATTTTTCAGGAGAGTCATCGTCTTCAAACCTCAATAGCAGACCTATACGCCGGATTTCTTCCGCCCCAACTTCAATATGTAATCTGCTTACTTGAGTTTTATTTTTATAATCTAGACACTGCAGTAGTTGTAAAATTGAAAAAGGATGTTGTATTATATTTGTGTGAGTTGTGTATTTTAAATATTTGAACTGGATTTGTATTAAAAGATTATTAATATATGAAATAAGGATGTTCGATTTAATATCATTGGTAGATTATTATTTTATTTTATTTATGATTTATTTTCGTTGCAGATTATTTTAATTATGTTATTATTATTATTGCATATTTTATTTTATTTTAAGGCTTACTACGGGTTCCGAATTTGAAAGAATTCTCGTTCTTTAACGCCGGTCATGATCCCTGTTTTGGGTCGTGACATATATATATATATATATATATATATACACATACATACATAAGCCCCAAAACCATCATCGTCACCCTTCCTCCTCCGTCTATCACCCACGTCACCCCTTCCTGTCACTGTGCCGCCTTCCCCACCGCCTGAAAAACCCATCTCCGCCATGGACTGAGCTTCCAGGTTGCTACTGCTGCTGCCTTTCTTCGTCCTCGCGAGGCAGCACCTCTTCCTCCTCGCATAACAGCCTTGCACCTCCCATCCTGCCTAGAGTTGGTCCTCCTCTGTCCGTGTTGTCCCCTTGCTGTGTCAAGCTGCCTCCATCTTCCCCATCTCCGGTGGCAACATGTCTTCTTCTCCTTCCTCCAATCTTCTCTGTTAGTTAGTGAGTAGCATTCCCTCATTTCTTTCTTTATTCCTCTCGGTTCTTGAATGGCTTTGGTAGATCTTAGGTTGTTGCAGTGGTTTATTGTAGGTTGAGGACAATTTTGATTATTTTGGAAATTTTGGTGGATTATTGAATTTATGCAAAAAATTTTGTTAAATTATTTGATATTTAGTTGGTTTTAATTGATTAGTATTTGAGTTCAATTAGTAATTAGGTTAATTAAGGTTAATTATTTTTGGTGTATTGATTTTTATTTAAGATTTTAGAAATTATGGTGTTAATTGTAAATTTTGTGAATTTTGGGTATTTAATTAATATTTTTGTTAATTTCAAAATTTATTATTAAAAATTATGAAATTTTGATAATTGATATTATTATTAAATGTTATTAATTTTAGAACTTAAATTATGGTTTTTGTGATTTTATACTATTTTTATAAATATTTTTAAGTTTATGTCAAATGTGAATAATTAGGTTAAATTATATTTTTAGAAGAAATTAGTAGTCATTTATATGTTTTTAATTATATTAAGATGTTTAATGTAGAGAAAATGATTTTTAGATGTTTATATAATTTTCAAGGAATTTTTTAGTATTAATGGTGTATTATATAAGTTGTATATTATAAGGGTAGAAATGTAATTTTTGTTAAATATAGTTAAATAATAAATTTTAGTTGGTTTTAATAATAATCAAGGATTTTAAAAGGATTTTACAAATTATCTACTCATTTAGACTAATTAACACTAATTTCTCAAAATCAATTTTTAATAATATATTAGGTATTATTTTGAATATTATGTGTATTTTTCTATTATTTGGATAAATATGTAATTTTACGCTAATTATAATTAAAATATATTTTAATTAGCTTTATTAATATTTAAGAGGTTTAGAGGATTTTTTTATATATAAATTAATAGGTAATTTTCATTAAATAATGTTAATTGTGAATATTGTTTCCAAATATATATATATATATATATATATATATATATATATATATATATATATATATATATATATATATGTATGTATGTATGTATGTATGTATGTATGTATGTATGTATGTATTTTTGGGAAAAATAAATGATTTAATTTTTGTGATGTTTTGTTGGATTGTGATCTCGGTCGGGGCTAAGTGTAGTTTTGGAAGTCTAACTCGAGTGTGAATGTCTGCGATTATTAAAAGTGCGTTTTTATGCAGGTTTGGCTTTACCTTTGGTAGAGAGATGTCCGTTTTACAGAGGAGACTTTGCCGAAATTTCGATAGATTTTCTCGTAAAACGTGATATTCGTAATAAATTTCTACCGTTAATTAGGTTTTTTCCTATTTATGGAGTCTTATTCAGTCTTCCTCGAGTCAGCCTAGAATTTCACTATTTTTGTTGATTTTCGATTTCAATTTCAATTTCATAGACATGTTCTAAAATCGATCTATTAATTTCTTTTCTAGAGCATATCGGAGCAGAAGCCGTGGGATCGAGGCAGATGCGCGGTCGTCAGCCTTCTCGTTCATCTTGTAAGTCGATAAAATGACTTGTGTGTGTGTTTTATTTAAAGACTGTGTGCGCTCATATTTATAATATTTATTATATGATTTATTTAACTTAATGTTGTTATTTAAGGTTTAAGCGCATTTTATTTATTTAAAATCAATTTTTGAGAAATTTTGGTAGAACTGGCTACATGGTGGGTTTCATCAGGACCATGTGCACATGGATGAATCCGATATATATATAACTTGTGGATGTAAACTGGGACGGGTGCCTCGGTGAAAACCTTTGCTCTCGGGGACCGCCAGTGATTGGAAAGTTAATAATGGACTGGGATGGGTGTCTCGGTTGATGCCTTAGCTCTCGGGGACCGCCAGTGCCATATATTTGGATTAAGTGAATGACTGCGAATTGGTGCCTCGGTTGATGCCTTTGCTCTCGGGGACCGACAGTCTAGTTGGAATAAGTGGGCCCGGTTGGCCATTTAGAACTTTGGGTTTAGGGTTCTACCGAGATTTTTTAAAAAGCTATATCTATATATTATAAATTATTTTCATTAAACTATATGGTTTTCAAAAAGGTTTTTCAAATCGTACAGCTCTTTTATTGACTTACTCAGTGAGGTCTGATTCCCCTCAATTTATTTTTTTCAAGAGCTTGGGAGTTCGACCTCAGACTGCCTTCACGCTGGATTTCTTCATCACCGGCCATATTATGTAAGTCATTGTAAGTTGTACTATAGTAGTAACTTTAGAAAGCTACAGTAGTAATTGTACTATGAATTGTATGACTTAAGTATATTTGTGTATTTTATTTATATGAACCACGTTTATGTATAATTATTTAAGTTTGATTTATGATATGTGACGCTGGAGAATATTTTATTTATGTATTCAATTATGTTTTAATTTTAGAAAAATCAGTTTGATAATGTGTTCTGTTATAAAATAAAGTTTTAAATTATAAGGTTTTATTCTTCTTTTCATTAAGGCTTACTATAGGTTTCGAGAACTTTATGCCTATTCATTCCTTAGTACCGATCACGTGTCCTCGGGTTCGGATCATGACACCAATCCTTTTCCTTCATCATAGATCTCTGGAAAAAATCATAAACCCCTTTTTCACCAAAAATATTGCATCACGAACCTGTCGAATCTCCAACTAATTTCACATTATGAACTCCAATATTTATTTTATTTTAATTTTTAAATTATTTTCAAATACGTATCATCCTTTATAAGCCAGCTACAATATAATAATATAACATGGGACATAGGGTACAATGCTAGTTAGATATGGAAAATTTTAAAACTTTTATGAAGATATAACGATGTTGTTGCTTGAAAGAATTTTTATAGAAATTACATTACCTATTATACTTTTTTTATAAAAATTATAATTTATCTATCAAACTATAAATGTATCGAACTACAAATTATAATTTGTCTATCAAACTATAAAAATTATAGTTTATCTATCAAACTCAAGAAAAAATTATTAAGAGGACACTGCAAATTAAATCTAAAATTTTAAAAATTTTAGAATCTTAATCCTTGACCATTTAATATATGCTTCATTGGCAAGATATGGTGGTAAAAAAATTATATTGATGCTACCTTCCTTTCATTCACGACACAGCCATATAGAGAAGTCACTGTCGTCCCTGTAGTCAGATCTGCCAAGGCTTTGACTTATTCTGAATGTGTTGGATTTTGACTTGTTTTGTTCTATTTGAACGGGACTACAAGGGTGGTAAAGTCTCCCAACAACTAAGTTAATGTGACCTTATATACTATAACTTAAATTGAAGACGTTTGTCTCTGAGAAAACACATATATATAGTCTTCTCTTTCCTTTCTATCCATTCATGGCCATTTTGCTAACTTACATAACATAAATAGTGTTGTAAGTACATGGGATTTGTCAGTATGAATTTTAGCTTGAAAAAAATTCCATATTAATTGAAACTTAGAAGGGCTTAAGTGGCTTCATAGATGAGCTCTTTCTCTATTTTTGTTAAGCCCATTTACACCATATATGCAAGGAAGAAGGAACAAAAAGAAACACAAAAATACTTGAGGAAATTACATCCCATGGCCCGTTTGACCATTTTAATTTCATTCGCAACCCTCCCCTAATATCTTTTTCAATTTTATTTTTTCACTTTTCATTTTTAGCTTTCTTTCTTTCTTTTTTTTTTTCTTTTCAGTTTTAGTCTTTTTGTTCATTTTTGTACAATTCTTTGATACATTTTCATCATAGTGCCCTGATCTTAGTCACTTTTTAGAGTGTTTCGGCCTCTATTTGTTAAGCTAATATCCACACATATACTTCCTTTGCCTCTGCCATTTTAAGACGTATTTTTTCGCCTATAGTAATATTCTTCTTTCTTTTTTTTTTCTTTTTTCTAGCACTGTCAAAAATCAAAATTATAACCGAAAACCATTTTTTAACATATGGTGCATTTCACCCCCAAATTTAATATGCACTCCCTTTGGACATCATGAGATTAAAAAAAATTAATTCAAATATATTTCTTCCAATGAATTTTATTTAAAAATTATATTTTTTTATTTTATAAACAGTAAATATAACTCGTCTCAAAAGTAGTAGTAGTAATAGTTGTTGTTGTTCTTATTATTCTTATTATTATTAGAGTCTTCTAGAATTATTTTTGTAGTACAATGAGAATTATAAATTCATATTTAATTAATTATGATATCATTTTATTTCTAATAAACTTGCAAATCATATTTTATTATTTTCTAATTTTTTATATTTTGAATTTAAAATCAAGTTATGGCTTAAATGTATATAATTAATATTAAAATTATTTAATATAATATATATTAAATAATTTTAATATTATATTCTAAATAACAAATATTCTTTGAATTTTGGAACGCATCATTATTTAGAATATAAAAATTATGCTACTTAAACTAAAAATTATCCATAACCTTCAATAATAATTTTTTTCAATAAAATTTTTACTTTTATTAGTATTAATAATAAAAATAATAAAATATTAAACAAAAAATATTAATATTGATAAAATTAAAAATTCTATTTATTGCCTTAATTTTATTATTAATAATGAAAAAACTGGAAAAAAAAAAACAAATAGTAACAAACATCAACATAAATCAAAAGAATTAACAACTGCAATTTTTTGTTGTTTCCATTTATTTATTTTTTGTTGGTTATTGTTAGAAATTAAAAAAAAACAAAAAAATGAAATATATCAAAAAATTATTCTTTCTATCATTAATAATAATAAAAGTAAAAATTTTATTTATAGCCTTAATTTTATTATTAATAATGAAAAAAATAAAAAAAAAAACATAAAAATCAACAGCAATCAACAATTATAAAATTTGTTTTTTTGGTTTATATTTATTATTTTTTTTTTTGTTTTTTTTGATTTTTTTATTGATATTACAAATATATTATAAGGATCATAAATATATTATGTATTAATGATCAGTAAGTATCAAATAATTTTTTTATATAAAAAAAAAACTTGTTAGACATTTTAATAAACAAAATAAGTACAAAAAAAATAAAATCCTTATTTTGTAAGAATATAAAAGAGGAAATTTTTTATTATTTCTTATTGTTACAACAGTTGAAGATATTTATTACTTGTTTTTACAACAATTAAAGATTTTAAGTTCATAATTATTCATTTGAAAAAAAAAATCTTAAGAGAAAAAATGTTGAGCAAAAAAAGAAAACATTGAGAAAAAAATAAAGAAAATACCTTAAAAATTAAAAAAAAAGTTGGGAAAAAAATGAAGATAATACCTTAAAATTAAAAAAAAAAAACATTAAGCAAAAAAAGTTGAGAAAAAAATGAAACGGTAGAAAAAAATGTTGACCAAAAAAATATTGAGAAAAAAAGATAAAAACAGTATCATAAAAAATAGAAAAAATGTTTAGCAAAACAAAAGTTGAGGAAAAAAAAATGAAGATAATAGAAAAAAAATGTTGAGCAAAAAAATATTAAAAGAAAATAGATGAAGACAGTAGAAAAAATGTTAAGTAAAAAAATATTGAGAAAAAATAGGTAAAAATAGTAGAAAGCAAAAAAAACATTAAAAAAACAAATAAAAATATAAAGCAAAAAAGTTGAAAAAATAGTAAAAAGAAAAAAAAAATCTCTAAAAATAAAGGTCGAAAAAAAAATGATTTATATTTAAAAGAAAAAAGTTTTGAAATTTTTTCTAGTCAACGTTATTTTTGAATATTTTTTTACTCTTTGGCTTCTTTGTGAAAACTTCCCAAAATGCTTTACATAATTTTCAAGGGTATAGTTATACTCCAATAGACTAATCAATGATAGAAAGATTTAGGGTCAAGTGGACATTGCCATATAACAAGCATTGAGATAAGAAGTTTGATACAGTAAGAGTCAAATTTAAATCAAGTGTTGAGACATGAAAGAGATTGAAATTGACACATCAAAGAAGAGAACATAAAATTATTTGGCTCTAGCTATTTGTCACGAACCATATATAGATGTAGGTCTAATGTTTCTGCTCCCACTTAAATTTGATAATTTTTATTTTTTCAATTTATAAAATAACTCTTTAAATATTTATACTTACTAAAAATAAGATTTATTGAACTTTTCAACATTATTTGGAATGTTTAAATGATACTTTTATAAATTTAAAAAAATTATTTAAATATTTAAAATAATAAAAAAAATATTTATAAGTCATGTGTTTAATACATTGATGTAAGAAAAAAAAATTAACTTATACTGGTGAAAAAAGAGAGAATGAATAATCCTATCATGAACTTTGGTACAATTTTAAATTATATTCTATTTTTAAAGTTATATCAATTTGGCTATTCAACTTTACAAATTGTATCAGTTATATCTCATTTTAGTTTAAGGATTTAATGATACTTTTTAAAAAATTAAATTTAACTTAAAAAATAATTTTATTTATTGAAATTCTTTTTCTCTTTTTTTAACAAAAGTAAAATTGAGAAGAATACTTTTAAATGTTAATCTTACTACTTTGAAAATAATCTAAAAATTTAATTTTGAAATATTTTTATAAAATTTTAACCATTTAAGATATTTTATATCCCAAAGGTTTTATATTTTAATTTTTTGAATATTTATTCCTCAACTTTTAATTATTTTTATTACAAAATATTGTGTGTATATATATATGCAAAAAAAAAAAATAAGAATAAAAAGACAATTTTATTTTTTGGAAAAAATAAAAAATTTATTAAAATCATTCAGTGCAAAAAATATAATTTATAAATCAATTCATTATATACTCTGAGAATTAAAGATGCTAAGAATATTAAATAACAATATAAAGATGATTTGATTTTTTTGAAAAATAAAAAATTTATTAAAATCTTGAAACAAAAACAAACAGAACTTATAAATCAATTATTATATACTCAAGTATTAATAGAAATAAAAATATAAAGGAATTGTATTGATTAACGTTATGAAAAATAATGAAAATTTTAATAAGTTTTTTTATTTATTTTATTAAAAAATTTCAAATCTTATATATCTATTATCAACCATAATTCATTAAAAGAAAGAGACATGGAGATACATCCAGCAAGGATAGTCACAAATTTTACTCTTACAAGCAGTCTTCTTATGGTAGAAGTAAACTATTTGACTATCATTAACAAAATAGCACGTAGCAAAAGATTGCTGAGCAGAGGAGGACCGAGCGAGGTCTTTCATCCTGAATTTTCTGATTTTCCTAGGAGAGTCTGATTTTGACTTTTCTTTGGTTGTTGAAACTTGCTTAATGATTTCTTCCTCTGTGATGAACGTCGGACAATTTCTTGTGCTGTGGTTAAAGAAACCACAAAGATGACAGAAATTTGGAAACCTCTCATACTGCAAAAACACCCATTTGATTTTCCCTTCCACTTTGTTCATGAATCCTTTGGGAAGTGGCTTGTTAAGATTAACTCTCACTCGGATTCGCATGAAAGGATCACATTCACTATCTCAATACATTTGACTATCCGTAGCAATCAGACCCGCAAATAGAGCATTAGCGATTTCAGAAGCATTACCACAAGTGATTTGATTCAAAGGAAGACATAAAGCATTCCGAGGAGAAGTCTAAATCTGCAAAAGATGACAGTGGTTTCCATTCAGTTAACACCATACGCGAACGGTGCATGGACCAAGGGACACCTTTTTTTATTCTTTCTATTTCATCAGCATTACTGAACACGAAACAGAATTTGTTGGAATGATCAGTGCCCCAGCAAATTTGTTGGGCATTGTTCACAGCAGTAAACATTGTTCTTTTTTTTTTTTTTTTAATTACATAATATTCATATACTTTTACATTTCTAATATTTTAGACCAATTTCAATTGATATTATTTTATTTCCTTTATAATTATATAATAGTCCTATACTTTTGCATGATATTTATTTTGTGTACTTTTTCAATTAATAAAATATAAAATTAGTTTAATGTATTATTATTTATATTTTCAAAATTTACATAATTATTTATATTAATTACATATATTATTAATTTTCACATGAATATAGAATAACATTGAATAAATATTATAAACATTAACCAATATTGCATAAATACTAAAAACATTACATAAATATTAAAACATCACTCAATTAGTAAAAAAATACATAAATATTTAAAATAGAACATTTGTGGGAGCAATATTTATTGTAATGTTTTATGTGTTTTAATTAAATAAATTGTGATATTTTATATTTTTTAATATTACATCCTAATATTTATTTGACTATTATTTTTACTAAATTTTAGTTGCACTTATATAAAATTTGAATTAAGATAATTCATTATTAAACTAAATTTTGATTAAAATAAATATGATATTTATAAATAAATATTAAAAATATTTAAATTGGATGAATATATAACAAATAAAAGGTATGTGTGTTGTAAAGATAATAAAAAGTAAAAAGGTAATAAATAATAATATATATAAATGAATATTATGTAAAAATTAATATTATAGATTCGAGATAAAATTACTGTGTATATATAAATTTAGTACAAATTTTATACCAAATTTAGATTTTGGATTGGAAACTGTCTAATAATGGATTTTGAAAGTTCCAACGACTGTGATTCTTATGTTTCTTATTTTATTTTTAAATTTATATTTGTAGTGATATAGATATTGAAAGATTTTTATCTATCTCTTTCGTCTTTTTGAGATTTTGTTTTAAAAAATTATTATTCAAGAGGGGTCCATACGTCAGGCGTTTGCATGCGTACCGAACTAATAAAAGAGAGTAAATTGCAAGTCATCTTCAAAGATTTTCTTATCAAGATAAAGAAGAAGAATCAGAAGCAGCAGTACATGATCCCCAATTTATTATCCCCAGACAGACAGTTTTGGACCCCAATAATATTCGAAGCATTTGGACCAAAAATAATTTCCACATGTGAGAGAAAAATTGTACCAATGTGGTCAGTGTTTTCTGCTTTCCAAATATTTTCACCCTATCCATTCTAATAGAATTCGTAATTTTTTTTGTACTATTTATTGAAATGATACGACATGATAAGAAGATATGATAAGAAGTATAAATTTATATTTGATTAAATATATATATATATATATTAACCCACCTAAGATAGAATAATTCTCCGTCACCAAGATAATTGTCCATCGACTCAAGATTTTATTGTCCTCACAGGATATGGGAGGGTTTGAATTCTTTCTTCCCCACTTCCATTGTGAAAATAATAATGATGATAATAAGTATTATTATAATAATAATAATAATAAATTTATCAAAAATGACAGAATCATTTCGATTAAAACATGACAAAAATAAAATATAAAAGAGTTAAATTTGCTTAACTTGTTTAGACATATTTTAATTATTTTTTTTCCAATAGACATATTATAATTTCGGTAATTTAATTGAATTAGCTTATTATAATATATGATATATTTATTACATTAAAATATGAATTGACATTCCTTCATGAGTAGCCCAACAAAACCACTAATTTTTCATATGATATAGTAATATGGTGTTTATAATTTACAAGTATCTTGTTTGTAATGTAATTAGACATGTTTAGACATATATAAATTAAAGAAGTTATAGAAATTATATCTTATAACTTATTAATTGAAAATATTTTTTAAAATTATAATATAGACGTTAATTATAACACATTTTAACACCATATTCGTTGACTCGAATTGACAGCTACAATCTAACCCATGCCAAATTATAACAATTGGAATTGCAATGGACTGAAAATTTTATAGAATTTTAAGCCTTGAGACGACAGGGTCATTGGGTCCATACCTAACCCTAGGAGTTGGAAGTAGCACATGGCTTTCATATATTATTAGCGCAAGTGATGAGGTTAGAAAATGACATTTATAAGAAGCACTACAATCCCGAAAAAGTAATTGCTTGAGAGAGACACTGCCTTTTATTACTATGTAATAACCTCATTTTATGTTGAATGATATAATTTTCTTTTTAAATATTAATCGATAAAAAATTCGATTTTTATTTCCTTCTACCGATTTAAAAAGAAAGTTATTCTCTCTCTCTATATATATACACACTAAAGATCCAAATTGAATCCTAATTTTTTGTTTTAAGAACACATTGAAACTTAAAAATAATTTTGGATCCAATTGAATTTTTTCAAAAAAAAAACATAATAAATTAAATCTTAACATTAGAAAAACATATTTATTGGCTTATAAATATATGTTATCTCTTTATAACTTAGTAACTCAGATACTGAATATTATAAGGTGGAGATATGAGTTCGATTCTCACTCTCCCTTCACCTCTCAGTTGTTAAAAAAATACATGAAATAATTATATTTTTTACTAAATTTAATTAACAAATATATATTATTAAATTCAGTTTAAATTTAATATATTTATTTATAGAATATACAAAATTTTAATTATTTATTTATCTGTATATCAATTCAAATATTATAATTTTTTTACTTTAATTAAATAATCTATTATATGATCGATGAAAATAAATTAAAAATTAAAAATCAAAATTTATATTTAAAATAAATAAATATATTGTTCTATTTAATTATTGATAAAATTACTTTAATCAAATTGTATATAAGATAATAAATTTTATATATATTTACTATCAAAATCAGTTGTCATTTTATTCTTTTATTTTTAATTAATATATCACCATATTCACACATTTTAAATGGACTGTTCATAAAATTTTATTAAGAATTTTTTTGTAATTTTTTTCATCAATATTTCTTTATATATTCATAAAATTATCTTGACTATAACCTTTTAACATTTCGAAAGAAATTTTTGCCACTTAATACTGAACTTTCGGTGGAGAGGCTTAAGATTTTAGTCATACATTATTTGTCTTTTTATTTTTAGCCATAGATAATAGATTTCTTACACCACATCACCATCACACCATGGTTACATCATTCATTATAATCATTACAATGCATTTAAGAAATAACATTTTCTACCAATTACCGTTAGCCTAGTTGGTTAGGGAGAGGCACCCATGAACTTATGGTCATTGATTTAAATTGTAAAGTATTTCCTTGATTCATCCTAGGTAAAAAGATATACACTTTATAGTAATAATAATAATATAAATAGATAATATAATAGTTAATATAATAGATAGATATTATATATAAATATATAGTGTGATATATTATCTTACAAGAATAAGAAAACCCTTAATCATGGGACCACAATGGGAAAGCTGAACTTCGGCAATTGTACCACTCCTTATTCTCTTAATTTGGGGATTTAAATGAACTTTTTCTTAATGCACTTTGAGGTTACCCATAATATATATGGTGCAACATGATTTTATTGCATGATCAAGACCTTATAGGAACTAGCAATTGCTAATGTTTGAACAACTCCACGAATCAATGATTAGACAAAAAATCAATGAACATGACCTCAACCTTTCTAAATAGCAAGATATGTACTTTCTAGTGGTTTCTCCACTAAGCATATATGGTTCATAACGCACTTGCCACTCAAATATTGTTTGTTATTTTCAATCTTTTTCACAAATTGTAACCTAATTCTATCTATTTTCACTCCTTGGAAAATTAATCATTACTAACTTTTTCTTTAATTCACACAAAAATATGACCACAATAATTGCTACAAACACAATTTAAAGCAAAACTATTTGAAAGTGATCTTATGATTCCAATCTCGTCTGAACCAATCCCTATCATTATAGAAAAAAAAATAAATAGAACATAGCATCCCAGGGATCAAGTGATAATCTGCCATTGTTAGTTTGTTGAACGATGGATTAATTACTGAATACTCCCTGATTTTTTAATGTCAAAAGTGAGAATAAAACCAATGATATCAAATGCATCATTAAAGCGGCTCTTACTATTGTACAAATATTTATACAAATAAAATTACAACCATGAAATTACAGCCGTTAGATTAATTTTTATTTGATTACAACTATTGATTATCCTTATATATCAATACTCATAATATACATCAATGCTATAATTGAATAAGTATTAATTTGATGATTATAATTTTATTTTTATATATATACATGTTTGTACTGAAGAAGGTAAAAGGAAGAGAAATTTATCAAAAATCCCAATTTTTAGACTTTTTAACTAAAAGGGATAAAGACACTTTTAGTGGTTGAACTTTCTAAAATTTGACAATTTGGTATCTTAACTTTTCATTGTAACAATTAAATATGGCAACTTGTAAAAAAAAAAAAAAAACAATGAAAAGTATACAGCAGGTGACCAACAAGTTGCCTTTCAACAAATACATTATTTCAAAATTAAAAGATTTTATTGCCCCTAATTTTTTTTTAAAAAAATAATAAGAATAATAATAATAATAACAACATCAACAACAACAATTATTATTATAATAATTATTATTATTTATATAAAAAAAATTTATTTTATTTTTATTTATTTATTTATAATTTATATTTTAGTTGTTTTTAGTTAATACAAAATTAAATCTTTTGTCTATTTCTATTTTCTATTTCACTTTCTCTTTTAAATTTACAATTTTTAGTAAATTTAATAAAATTGAAGTTTTAGTATAGAATTGATTATTTAAATAATTTTCTTTGTTGATTTATTATGACTTTAACAAGAAAAATAAAATATTAGTATTTTTTTTGTAGAAAATGTAAATTTAAATCATTGTTATGGGTAGTTTAGTCATTTTTTATGTAATATGTTATATACACTTTATTGTTATTTTTTTTATAGAGTACAATACTTAATTGTTATAAAAAAAAATAGTTAAAACACTAAATTGTTAAATTATTAAAAGTTCAAGCACCGAAAATATCTTTATCCCTTAACTAAAATGCACCTACTTTTTATTTATTACTCTTTTACTCCATCCCTTTTCTTCCATGCCCCTTTTTGTTAATTTTTGTTTTCTTTTCTGCCTTTTTTTGTTTTAGGCCTGTTTCTTTTCAATTTTTGAGCGGGATTTTTTATTTGTGTAGCATCTTTTTCAAGCATTTTCTTAGGGAAGAAACTATCATTTTTGAGTTTGATTAACTATTTTTCTTGCTTATATATTTATATATTCATTCTTTTAATTTTTGAAATGGTTGAAACTCATTCTGAAAAAATGATGCTGCTAATTTGAAGAATCTAAAATCTGATCAAATGGGAGAAAAAGTGTTTGTAGGTCTGAGAAAAAAGGGTTTTCATATGTTGGTGAGGAGAAATCCAAAAAGAAAGTAAAATGAGTGATTAATGAAGAAAAATCTCATGGTGGTGATGTTTCATCAAAGGTGGGTTCATTATTTTCGAATATTATTTGTATGTTTTTTTTTTTCCTATTTGTGACATTTTTTTTTATTATTTTTTGGTTGTTGGTCAATTTGTTTGTTATTTTTATAGGATAGACAGCCTTTATTGAGTAAATATGAGTATTTTATGGAAAAGATTGGGTGTTCATTTTCTTATGATATCATTGTGCAATTGAAAGAGGTTTTAAATGAGAAGCAACTTTTTTAATCTTTGGACATATTCATAATAAATGAAAAACAGGAACATTTTAAAAAATGGAGGGTATTTTTTGAACATTTATGTAAAAATTCCTTAAAGGAATAAGGTTTGATTTAGCCCATTTTTAAGTCTTTCGCAATTTACCTCCTCAATTTTATAACAAAGGTTAAAGTGGCCCTAAAATTTCAATTACACCCTTATTGTTCGATAGATAAACAGTGATTATAATGAAACTTACTTATAGAATGTTATCTCTACAGGAGTTATGACCATGCAGTGGAGGACACAAATAATCATTTCCAAGAAGAATTTCTAAACACTTTGCTACCTAATGGATTGCCTCCTCAAAAATTAGAATTTACAGTGAACTACCCTATATTCTGCTTAGAAATTTAGATGCATCATATGTGGTGTTCAATGAAACAAGGATGATTTGCAGAAAATTGGAAAAAAAAAATGTCATACATGCAGAAATAACATTGAAACAACTTGCAGGAAAACAAGTATTTACCATGAATACCACTATCTCCACCTGAAAATGAAGGATTATCCATTTCATTTTAGGAGGAAGCAAACATGGGGTAAGATGTCTGTTGCCCTATCATGAGATGTTTCAGCTTCTACAATAAAGGTTTTGGCCAAAAAAAGAAAAAAACAAAACAGAAAAACAACCTACGCCAAAAATATAGTTTATAAGAAAATATTACTCACATAAAGATATATTAAAGAGTGATATAATCCAGTTCATAAGTAACATATTTATTACAAATTACCGCAACGATAAAAAAAAAAAAAGCTGAAAATATGCGCAAACTTGTGGAAAGGAAATAAATAAACAACTAACAACAATGATATTATGAATTAATTCCTCTTTCGAAACATGTTTCCAATGTCCGAATTAGTAGAAAAAAGAACGCACTCTTTTTTTAAGAAAGTTTTATATTTCATTCACATAAAGCACATTTCTCCCCTGCATTTAATGAACAACTTTTTTTTAAAAAAATATATTTATTAAAAATAAAACATTTTTTTACAGAATTATACTTAACAATAATAATAATAAATAAACATGTAACAAATTTGTTTACAGAAGATAAAAACAAGTTCAATAATTAAAACTCATATGTTTTTGATATTTTGGCAGCATTTCAAGTAACTCATCAATCTGGAGTTCCGTCCAGGGGCTACAGTAACTGCTGAATTTTCTACCGATACATGAACAACTGCATGGATTAATGGACTTACCATGGGTGTTTACGGTTCATAAACGGATGATTTCAGTTTGAAGGTTTATGTAACCGCAGTATATAAAATGGTTTAGGATCAGAACCGGATTTGAATGCCATATCGTCATATTGATACTTAATTATATCTAAATTTTTATTTTCTGTAAATAATTTATAATTTTTATTTTATCAAAATTATTTTATCTATATTTATTCTCTAATATTTTTATTAAATAATTGGTTATATATAAAAATAAAATTAAATGATTGTGACTTAAAAAAATAAATTCTAACTATATATATATATTAAATTCAGTTCAGAATTGTCGGTTCACAGTTCGAAAATACTTAAACGACCCTAAACTAGTTTTCATCCAATTCAGGACCAGTTTTAGGCTGATTTAAAGTTTGAACTGGTTTGTGGCCACCCCTACTAGTACCCGAAAAGAAGCATTTGCAAATCCATAACTTCAAATCAAGTAACTAAAATATAAAACCCTTATAAACCTTAACCATACTGCATTTAGCAGAGTTCAAATCATTAAAAAAAAAAAAGTCGTAATACTTAAAGTTTCTAATTTATATTTTCCTATCATAAAAATACTCTACCTATAAATTATGATCTAATTAAATTATATTATTCTATTTATGTAGATAAAATAAGAGAGTTAACACCTGCTTTAAAAAAAATAATTTGGTATTTATAAATAACTTAGTTTAGGCATTGTTTCCTAATTCTCTATTTTAGAATAAATAATAATTCAAGCTTTAAAGGAATTAAGGGACTATATTAGGTCATGTTTCAAAAAACTTGATGCCAAAAGTTGTGGTTATCACTTGTCAAATTCACATTACATTTCTGAGTCTAAAACTACCAAAATCAATCAAAAAATAAATAAATAAAATCAAGATAAATGAAATTATGGACTAAGGAATTTCAAGTCAATTTGAATCTTGTAATTTTTTTTCTTTTTAAGGTATTCTAAACTCACTGTGAGTCCAGTAAGAATTCAAGTCCGTTTCTTAAGGGACGGACCCCCTCATTTCATGCGAATTAATGGTCTATAGTACATGAGATTGATACACTTAAGTCTCAATTCAATTTTTCAAAAAAAAAAAAGTCTCAATTCAATGGTCTGAATTGTCAAATGCATCATGGTTTTAATCATGGCACTATGACCAACAAAGTTAATGGTGTTGCACTCTTACTTCATTGTGCTTTTTTCCCCACCAAATGCATAGCTTAATCATTTATTCTCTTTTTCCTATAAAAGAAACAATTCCTTTTTCTTTCATTGAAAAATTATAATTTGCTACTTACTAAAACCACATTCTGTTTTAAAAATAATTAATTTAATGATTAAAAATTATTAAAATCATAAAAATATCTTCCTACTGAATTATATTAACTCATCTAAAAAAAACCCCTCATATTTTAAAGTATGATTTTCAAAATAAAAATATAAAAGTGTTTTAGCTGGTCCTACGAACAATGAGAATGAAATAGTTATTATAGCCATACATTAGGGAGAAAATTGTATTTCATCCTAAATAATAGAATCATTGTACATGTTTGCATATATATATATAAATGCAACTTAAAACCGTTAGAAGTGATAATCTTACATTTTTGTAACTACAACAAGTATGCAAGTATAATAATAATTTTTTTTGTTAAAATTGTACTATTTTCCTCCTAAACTCATTTTCTTTCTTTGTTAAAATCGTATTCTTTTGAGTGTGTTCTATTTCCAATGGATTGTCTTTTGTATATTTCAAAAATCATATTCTTTTTTCTTTTTCTTTTTTTTTTATCTCATTTTCTTTTCAAAATAAAAGAATGTACAAGAAAAATAAATGTTAGTCTTTCATCTTATTTTTTAAAATTTTATTTCAAATGAGGTAAAATAACATTTTACCGTTATATTTTACTTTTAATTTTCTTCCACCCTTATGCAAATGGTTATGTCAAATACTTTTAATATAATTATTGGAATGGTTTTATTGGACACACTAATAAAGATTGTACATTTAAAAGAAGAGTTTCAAAGCTTGATTCGGCAATCAATTTCAAAAATTATTGCAATAAGTTCATTATTGTCCGGTAAAAATATAACAAGTCAAAGGTTCGGTACTTATTTCACCTGAAAAGATCAAAAAGATTGAATTAGTCGGTGGTTAAAAACTTAGAGGACTATATTTTCAAATTCCATTAATATTCCTGTGTTTGTTCTGAAATTTCATTTTCATGAACATTAGATTTGGCCCATCAAATCTTGTAACGGGCTGATCTTTGCTTGTGGACCCGAATCTTTTATGATTCGATTTTGATATTAGTCGTAGTCGGTGCAAGTTTTGTTATTAACATTTCCTTCATTGTCAGTCATTGTAGTACTTGTAGAAAATGTTTCATCCAATTAGAACCGGTCACCTTGTATGGATAATAACGATTCTCTTATCTTTTAATATTTAATAATTTATTGATTATTAGACAAAAATGTTGCAAAAGAAACTAGCAAGTAGAATAAATTAAATTATATTTGATGCTATTGAAATATGATAAAAAAATAAAAAATAAATAAAATGATGAATGTGGGAATCCCACGTTAGAAAAAAATAAAGAAAGAAGGGAGAGATTTAATAGAACTTTTTGCTTCATTAGTTAAGTGTGTCAATCATCCCAACCATTTGGTATGTGTTAATTATCATGTAATATTTGATGTATTATTGAGAGTTATTGGTTATATTAGTAGAGAATTTATGAAAAATTTTCTTAGGGTGTATTTAAGCTTTTAGATATATGTGAGAGTTAAATATTTTGTAGTGTGGTTGTAATAATTTTTCACATAATGAATATTTTTTCTTGGTTGTCTTTTGATAACGTCCGTAGTTTTTCTCCATTTGGGAGTTTTTCCTGTTAAATTATTTTGTGTTGCTCTCTCTTTTATTTTTCATGTATTTTTATTTATTTAAAGTGATGAAGCTACTTGTTGGATTATTAAGAGGCTCCATTTTCCCAATAATTGGTATCAAAGTCGATGGTTTGGTAAGAGATGAGCTTAAAGGCGGTAAAGAATTTCTTTAAAATTTTTAGTATGTTCTATGGTTGCAGTTTTGTCCAATCTTCCATATCATAAATTTTTTTTTTAGAAATTGTTGTGATCCAACTGAAAATCCTTTGTATTGTGTTTATAGAGTGTGGTATTGTGTAAGTAAGTACAACTAAGAATGTTTTGTCACAAAAACTATAATCGCCTAAGGAAGTTGAGACTTAAGTGGTGCCATTTATGTTCCCCCAATCTCTCCTAGAAACTTTTTTAGTGTATTTTGTAGACACAGTTGTTCACTCATTAATCATGAGTGAAGTCACTATAGCATGAAGTACTGTTCAAGTATACAAAGGTATTGTGCATTGTTAAGTAAAAATGAGTTTGAGTTTGAGGTGAAGAAATTTGATGAGTGTATTGATATTGACTTGTGGCGAGATGAAGTCAATGATAAGCAATATGGTTTACATAAGAATTTGAAGGTGTAAGCAATCTTGACACTTAAAGAAAAATTACCGATGGAGTGAGGTTCGGCAAATTGCTCTAAAATCAATAAATGGAGGTGCTGATATTGTTACCAGCAGTGGGTCTCTTTTTTCCATAAGAGACTGGATTATCCTTTTTGCATATTATTGATCTCTAAGGTTTGCCATGCAAGAGGACGTGTCACTGCTAGTGGGTCCATAAGTTTTCATACGGGCATTAGCTTGGTAAATATGCAAGGTGTGTAGTGGAAAGGATGTCGATAGTTGAGGAACTCTAAGGAAAACCAAGGGTGAGGGTTGCACTATAAATTTTAGCATAGTTTTTCAACATGAGCAGGCCGAGGTAAAAATTCTTGGAGTTGGTGAATTCCAAGTGTGTATACTCTTATGGTGGAGTATGACAATGCTTGTTTTTAGAATTGTGACTGTCATAGCTGATGGTGTTATTAAAGTAGTTGTTGTTCTTTTAATTTTTTTAATCATGGTGGAGATTATTGAAATATAATAAAAAAAATGATGGATGTGGGAATCCTACATTAGAAAGAAGTGAAAGAAGGAGGGAGGGTTTTGGTTATAAATATAACTTTTTGCTTCATTTGTTAAGTGTGTCAATCACCACAAATATTTGGTGTGTGCTAATCACCATGTAATATTTGGTGTACCATTAAGAGCTATTAGCTATACTAGTATAAAATTTATGAGAAATTCTCTTGAGGTGTACTTGAGTTTTTGGGTATATGTGAAAGTTAAATATTTTATAGTGTGATTGTAATAATTTTTCATATAATAAATATTTTTTCTATTAGTTGTTTTTTGACAATGCTCATAGTTTTTCTCCATTTGGAAGTTTTCCATGTTAAATTATTGTGTGTTTCTCTCTTTCATTTCTCAAGTTTTTTTATTCATGTTATGATTTAAAGTCGTCGTGAAGGTATTTGTTGGATTGTAAATGACTCATTTTTCCTAACAGACGCAAAGAAAAAAATAGCATTTTTAATTATATTTTATGCAAAGAAAATATTAGGATTTTTTATAATAATGCTGCTTGTTATAACTTCATAAAACTATGAGCATTACTTTTTAATTTTGGTAGGGGTATTACATTAGTGAAAATTTTCGTATTGAATTGAATAATAAGTACTAATTGGATTCTATTTTTATGTAAATGGTATAAAGAAAAAAAACACCCTTCAATTTTTATCAAAATAAAAAATATCACTGTACTTTTAGTCTTAACCCATTGAAATTCATATACTATAAAAATGGATTAAACAAAATTTTTAAGCATAATACATCTGTCAACATATCACTGATGCATACTCCCATCCATGATCATTATTGTTTTGATTGAATAAATTTCCAGCTTTTTTCCACCAACTGCTCAATGATTCAAATCCTCCTTTGGTTTGTACGAGAGCATTGAACTGAACCATATAAGCATTACACTCGAGCGTAAAACACAACATATGCTCCAGCGTTTCTTCACTAAAGTTACACAAAACATTTATGTGGAGCAATGAAAGCATCATCTAAACTAGAGTAAAAAAGAAAGTTAATACTACAGGATAATGACTCCATAAGTCCTTTAAGCTTTTAAAAATTGCTATCAAATCCTAATTTTTTTTAATTGAGTTGTAAAAGTTTTCAAATGTTCTCACGTTAGTCTTTTTCCGTTAAAGCAAACAAAATTTACTTAGGTGTTATTTGGACCCCACTAATTTGAGACGCATATGCGACCAACTCACACCTCTTATAACATGTCATCATCCCCATCTTCTTCCTCCATTTTTTTTTCTCTCTTTTTCTATTCCAAACATAAAGCCCTAAAAATTAATAAACAGATCCACTAATTTTATCTTAAACCATGCATATAAATATTGTAAATATTTTTATGTGAGAAGAATTTAAACAGTCCATGAGACTAAAACACATGAACAAAAGAAAAAAAAACTATATAACTATGATACACCTTCAAACAATTTCATGAAGCAAGACACAATGAATAAAACACAATTATGATTTGTAGAGCAAATTCCAATAATCAAAGATGAAAAAACAAAAGACAATAAGGTACAAGAAACAAATACATAAAAGAAAGGAAAGATCTTGCAGCTCCATACAATTATATCCATGAATAACAAATAAAACTCATCATATAACCAATTTTAAGCGAAGAAAAGAAGATTGGATCAACCTAATAAACAAATAATGAATCTTCGAGAAAAATTAATGGTATCCAAATCCCCAAAGGATCAAAGAAACAATAAAAATAAAAGAAACATAACAAAAAGAAAGACCATGACCAAATCTCTACCTAGATCAAAATGCACCCAAAAAAATCCTTTGATTTTTTAATTTTTTGAATAAAAATTATTGGTAGACGGTGATCAATCCATATCACAATTTTCTTCTTCTTCTTTTTTCTTACACTCTACCTCTACTCACTTTTTGTGCAATTTTAGTTCCCTTAAAACAAGAATAAAAAAAATCAACAAGAAGTGGCTTTGGGCTATTGTTGAAGATATTCAGTAACAAAAAAATCAACAATAGTAACAATATTATAAGGAGAAGAAGAAGGAGAAGAAGGAGAACCCATCATGAAAATTGAGAGAGATAAATATCTATTTTAAAAGAGATATTGATGGAGAATGAAGGAAGAAAAAAAATAAGCAGATTTGTTTCTCTTTTTTTTAGGATTTTAACGGAGTACTTACATGTTCAATCTCTATCTTATTTAATTCAATACATGATAAAGGTTGAACAATAAAAATTACCCATATCAATCTATTATGTTTGACATATTGAAAATAAATTAACGTGATAATATTTAAAAGCTTTTAGAACTTAATTAAAAAAATTAAAACTTAATTACAATTTTTAAAAACTTATATGACTTGTTAATGCCACCGTTAGGTGGGACTAAGTTACTGAGCGAAGGAATGATGCTTTAGGTGGCTCTTTGAGACTTACTTCACGTATAATTGGCGCCAAAAAATAGTACATTGAACTATCCCAATAGAAGTCATCATTCAAGTATATAATTTTTCAGTAGAAAAGTTTTATTTTTACCACGGTTAAAAATTAAATTTATAATTTTTTCATGTTATGAAACTAAGAAAAGAGTTTTTATAAATTTTTAGCTTATACTAATAATTGGTTTATTTTATTGTTATTTTTTAGTTTGATCATCTAAGAACGATTTAATTTAAAACATCAATTATCAACTACAACAAATATTATAAACTATTACAATTATCAACAAATATGTATATATCAAATCATTAGATATCAAATTACACTATGCGGATAAAATGACATCTTGTATTAGCATGATTTTTTATTTTTTATTTTTGGATAATTACATGCAAAATCAATGTTGATAAAAATTCTTTCATGTTTACGGTCGTTTTTTTTCTTTTACAAATCGGTTGTTTTTTCTTTCAATTTTACGGTTTTTTCTCTCTCTCTCTTTCTTTTTTTTTTTTTTTTCAATTTTACTTGCTTCTTCAGAAGGCCACAATAAACCTTGACAAAAAATAAATAAAAAATCCTTTCTTGTTCTTTTTATTTCTCTTTTCTATTTTTTTTATTGTTCTTCATCTTATTATTATTATTATTATTATAATTATTATTCCATAGCTATTTTATTTTTTATATTATTTGAATTGATAAGAATATTCTTCTATATGATATTTTTGATAAAAATTTACAACGTTGTTTTGATTGAAAATTGAGGGCTTTTGGTTGTTTTGTTAAAGTGTTGTTTGTTATATTTTTTTTGATTGTTTTGGTTGTTTCGGTGATTGTTTTGATTAAAAAAATTAGTTATTTCGGCGATTGTTTTGATTGTAGTTTTAGCGGTCATTTTTGGCTATTTCGATTGATTCATTTTTTAGTTTTTATGAAATTATTTTGTAGTGATTTTTCTAATTGTTTTTATGATTGTTCTAAAGGTTTTTTGGCAATCGTTTTTGGCTATTTTGATTGGTTCATTTTTTAGTTTTTATGAAGTTATTTTATAGTAATTTTTCTAATTGTTTTTATGATTGTTCTGTTTTTTGGCTGTTATTTTTCTTTTCTTTTTTTTGTTCTTCTTCAATTTTATGAGTTTTTTTAGTAGTGATTTTTCTAATTGTTTTTCTGTTGTTCTTGTGATTTTTTCTCTAGTTACAAACCACCATAAAAACAAGCTCAAAAAACTTAAAAAAAAAAAAACAAAAACAACAATAACAAACCACTGCATAAACAAACTAAAAAAATGAAAATAAACCAATAAAAAACTAAAAAGAAAATCAAAACAAAAATAACAATAAAAATATGCTCAAAAACTGAAAATAAACCAATAAAAATTTAAAAAAATGACAAAAATAATAAAAAAACAACTACTACAAAAATAATCATAACATTTTTTTTTATAGAAAAAATAAAAAATTTATATAAATAATTAATCTCCTTCTTCAAGATGCAAAAGTGACCAACTTTAACTATAAGAACGCCATCCCTTTTGTTTGAATGTATTAATTATTGTTTTGTAAGAAGTGAACCTGCTTATATTATATTATGAGGTAGATTTTATTCTTCATCCATCAGATATGATTTTTTTTAATATAAATTAAGTTTGAGTTTTTTTTTGTTTGTTTATTGATGGAACTTAACCAAAAAACCTTGAAAAAATAGTAGATGTTATTGAGTCGATCCATCAAATTTTATTTTTATTTAAAATATGAATTAGTCGTAGTTTTTTTAGTACAATGACGAGATGTTGAACTCTAATTTAAAACTCCACGTGGTGCCCCAAGATGGCCAAGCCTGCGGGGCCATCTTGTATTAGCATGATTATATATAAATATATATATATATAAATGCATGCTTCTAATAATGAGAATTCTCATTTATTTTTAAACTTAAGAAAAGAAAAGGAGTGACAAAATATAAAGATGGCAACATAGACAAGACAAATGGACATGACAAGAGTGGAATGTAAGTGTGACGGGGGACACGATAAGATAATTTAAAAAAAAAAAAAAACAATTGTTGAGATTTATAGGTAGGTTGTTTAGATGGGATGATACCCTAGCCAGTCGTTTACATGATGACTAGGATTATGACGATGCTCATGACATAGCCTTAGAAATGAGAACTGCAACATAGGCAAATTTAAATACTAATTCTAAGTTTTTTTAAAAAAAAAAAAAAATACTAATTCTAAGTTGCATCTAATCTTAAATGTAATTCAATATCAGTTATAAGCATGATAAAATACTGTCTTTATTTTTTCTTGCCTAGTTTGGCCTGTTTATCCACGGCACCGCCAGCATGCAATTGCACCCATTATCAATTTCAATCTCAATCTCTCCTCCCCTTGTACTCTAAAATGGCTAAAAAAAAAATCTCACTTTCTTTATCTTTGTTAGATTTCTTTATCTCACTTTTTTTTTAAAATTAGACTAAATGTTAAACCAAGCATATCATTAGATCATAGTTGAACCAATTTTATGATTTAGTTCAACTGATTCAATATAATATAAATAAAAATATTTAATAATTAAATTTTATAAAGAATCATTAATATGCTTATTTAACTAATTATAAGCATCGAATTAAATATATTAGTAAAAACAAATTAATATAATACTTGAAACATATCTCAACTCAAGTAGTAAAAGCATTTATTTTTGGGAAGGATATTTGGGTTCAATTTTCTTCCCCATACCATACCATCAAATAGAGGTATAATCGAGTTAAGTAAACTCGAAAACTATTTGAAATTGACTTAGAAAAATTTAAAATTGTTTAAATTATTATCAAATCAAGTTTAAATTCGAGCTCTAACTACTCGAGTAAGTTGTCGAGTTTAAACTTCTAAATATATGATTCAATAAGTTTGCGACTTTAATCGAGTCTAATCAAGTTTTGTTGACTTAAGGTTTATTCAATTTCTAAAGTTTTGACTTTAACAAATAACTTGGTTAATCTAATGTGTCTATTTAAGTGTGCTTATTCAAGTTTTTAATCCATCAAAGTGTCATATATAAGTTCCCTTAAAGCTTAAACTCATTTGGGACAATTCAAAAATCAAACATGCTCAAAATTAAGTCACAGGGCTTTCCTCACGAGCTAAAGTCCTGATCGTGACCAAGGCTCACGAGCTTCGCTCTCCAAGGACCCTTAAACTGCAGAAGGGACTAAGACCCTCATGGTCTACCCTCACAACTATGAGGTGGTTGTGACTATGCCATCAGAAGCAATCACAAGTAACTTTAGCTCGTGATCATCAACCGCCTCAACAAGCAAAAAGGCTTAAGCCACTCATGGTCTACCCTCATGATCATAAGCAACTTATGATTAGAGTCTCCTTTAGTGCCCAATGGTCACCTACCATCTAATGGCTATATTTTTCAAGGCTCATGACCGGGACCCTACCCTCTAAAATCTTGTCAAAAGGTATTTTTTCATTTAATGAACATTGTAGAGGTTGGGGATGAAGTTAATGCCCCTAACATCTATAATATGAGTTGTTGAACTATAAAAATAACTCTTGGAAGTTCATTGAAAAGTTACACACTTTGGTTGTTGAAGTTATTCATCTTAGCATTCATTGAGCTCTTAAATTTTTAACTACTCATCTTAGTATTCATTTTACTCTTTTGAGAGTTAGTTTGTGAGATAGAATAAAGATTCTTCTTCTTCCACTTCTAGGTTTAAGAAGAGGGAAGTGAGGTCTTATTCTAATAGTGAAAAGTTAAAGTGTTTGATTATTGAAAACACTTAGATTATGGATAGAGTTTAGCCTAAATTAAAGCTCACTATGTAAGGTTTGGAGTTTAGCCTTAAAACTCTTGTAATCTTAATCTAGGGTAATAAAATTGGTGTGGGATTAAAAATCCTAACTTAGCGTTAAGTTAGGTAAAGACATAGATTTATTTGTGAATCGAACTCCTTAAATGCTTATGTTTAATTTGTCATCTTCTTAATTCTTTCTTTAATCCATATTTAAGATTCTTAATTTTTTTTAATTTTTAAAAAGCCCTATTCACCCCCTAGGCTTGGGTTCTAGGAACTTAATTAGTAGAATTCAAGATCATGGGGAATCTCAAAATTTCTCCTCACTTAGATCATTCTTTGATGGAAGTGATTATCCCCATTAAAAGTTCAAAATGGAGCTCTATCTAGATAGTGATCCAATAAAACTATAGGATGTCATCCTAGAAGGTTGGGAACCTCCAAAAGGCAAAGTCAATGATGTGGAAGTAGTTCTTCAAAGAAGCCAATTGAGTCAAACTTAAAAAGAAGAAAATCACAAAAATAAAAAGCAATGATCACTTTACTTTTCTCTATGTCAAAAGAAGAAAGTGGCAAAGTTCAACATTGTCAATCCATAAAAAAAGTATGGGAAACACTTAAAAATCATTATGAAGGAAATGTGCAAGTGAGAAGCAAGAAGATTCAACTTCACATGTATGAGTATGAGCTCTTTAAGATGAAGCCTCAAGAATTAATAACTGAAATGACCAATTGTCTCAATACTCTTCAAACTACTCTAAAGAAACTTGGAAAACACTTTTTCGAGGAAGAAGTGAACAACAAGATTATAAGAATCCTACTTAAAAAGGATTGAGAATCTAGAGTCACTTCAATTGAGGAAGCATAATACCTCTCTACTATTTTAATCGATGTGCTCATTAGAAAGCTCCTTACATACAAGCTTACTATAAAGCAAAAGGAGATGAGAGATATGAGAAAGAAGAGAAGAAAAAGAGCATTACATTAAAGGTTATATAAGAATCTGGTGAAGATGAAAGCTTAGTGGACTCTAATGAAGATGATGATGAGATAATTATGATCATTAAAGGATTTAAGAAGTTCTTAAAGAGAAAAAGCTTCTTAAAGTAAAGAGACAACAAAAAGTACGAAGGTAATAGGAAGAAGGAGGTTACTTGCTATGAATGCAAGAAATAATGTCACATTAGAAGTGAGTGCCCCAAGCTCAAATTCAAGAATAAAGGAGAAAAGGACAAGAAGAATACCTTCAAAGCTTCATAGGATGACTCCTCTGAATTGAAAAAGGAAGAAGAGCAATAAAAAGTGGCTAACCCTTGTTTCATGGCTCTTAAAGACAAAAATAAGGTAGCATCAACTTTGCATTCTTCTTATGGTGATTTTGATAATGATAATGATGATGATGATGATAATTATGAGAGCTCTACTGTAAGTAAACTTGTACTTAAATGTACAAACTTGCTTTCTAAGAAAAAGTTATACAAGCATAAACTATCTAGCTTGACCAAGGAATTTGAAAACTTGAAAAATGATTTTTTAAAACTTGTTTAATCTAATGAAAAACTTGCTAATGACTTGAAATCTTCAAATTCCTTGGAAGATTAACTCAAGAAAGCCAATGCTGTAAATATTAAGCTTTCTAAAGAGGTCTTAAAGTTGAAGAATTCCATTTTTAAATTCAAAAGAGGAAAGGAGACTTTAGATAGTTTTCTTGACTCTCAAAAACCCTATGGGAATACTCATGGAATTGGATATCAACCTTTATTGACATAAAGGGCTAAGGTTCAACCTAAAAAGCCCCAACTTAGACATGCCTACATGTACACTGGATACAACACTCCTAAGCATGCTACATAATCATTTCACAATGCCATTATCAATGTATGTTATACTATGGCATAAAGAAATTTTAGGAAGTCTACACAACCATAACACAAAAGGCATGTCTCATATATTAAGTAATGCTATATTCCTGGAAGAAATAGATTTTCCAATGTTGAATGTTTTTGTTGCATGACCAAAGGTCACACTAGCAATGTGTGCTTTTATAGAAGACTACACTTACAATTGCTTCCTTTGGATAACGTTGAGACTAATCAATCTAGACTAAAAAAGTTTTGGGTTTAAAAGGATATTTAAATTATGTTATATAGGTGTGTTTGAAGTTCGCAAAAGCTAGAAGCAAGTAGTACCTTTATAGTGGATGTTCAAGACACATGATGGGAGATAAAGAGCAATTCAACAAGTTTGATGCTAAGAATGGAGGACATGTCACTTTTAGGCATAATGCCAAAGGAAAGATTGTAGGTATTAGAGAAATTGATAATCTTTAATCCTTATTTATTCATCATGTTTTGCTTGTTGATGGTCTTAAACATAATTTACTTAGCATAAGTTAATTGTGTGACATGGGAAATAAAGTCACTTTCTATCCTAGAAATTGCTTTATTAGTAGTTTAGATGAAGACAAAGTAATTTTTAGTGGTGAAAGAGTTGACAATGTTTATGTTATTGACTTGAATAAGGTTGATAATAAAGACATAAATGCTTAATGTCTATGTCTCATGACACATGGACATGGCATAGAAGGCTAGGACATGTAAACTTTGAACTTTTGGATGACTTTAGTAAACATAAACTTACGGTTGGGTTACACAAACTCGAGTTCACTAAGGACAAGCCTTATGATTCTTGTCAAAAGGGAAAACAATCTAAATAATCCTTTAAGCTTAAGAATGTAGTGTCCACTTTTAGGCCACTTAAACTTAATCATATGGATTTGTTTGGACTTATTAGAGCTGCTAGTTTAGGTGGAATGCACTATGCATATGTGTTAGTTGATGACTACTCTAGACACACTTGGATGTGTTTCCTTGTTCATAAGAATGATGCCTTTAAAGCTTTTAAAAGTTAAAAAAAAAGGTTAAAAAAGAAAAAGGTTTTTGTATTTGCACTATAAGAAGTGTTCATTGACCCGAATTTGAAAATGAATTTTTCAAAACATTTTGAATGAAAATGGTATTTCACATACTTTTTCTTTTAAGAAAAGGAGGTTATTAAAAGAAAAAATTGAACTCTTGTGGAAATGTCTAGAACAATACTTCATGAGTATAACTTGCCTTTTATACTTTTGGATAAAAGTCATTAACACTTCTGGTTATATAGCAAACAGAGTTTTTAAAGACCAATTTTAAATAAAATTTCTTATGAGCTTGTAAACAATAGAAAACCCAAAATCATATTTCTTAGAGTATTTGGATGCAAGTGTTTTATGTTAAACACCAAGGGCAACTTTAGAAAGTTTGATTATAAAGCTGATTGAAGGAATTTTTCTAGGCTATGCCACCACTAGCAAAGCCTATAAAGTCTTTAACAAAAGAACTCTAACAGTCGAAGAGTCAATACATGTTGTATTTAATGAATCTAACATACTTGATCCTTGAAAGGATGTTTGTAGTATTGATAATATTGTAAATGAGCTTGTGGATATGAGCTTTCAATAAGGAAATGCTAGCAAACCTTTAGAACTAAAAGGTCCTACAAAAGTGGACAATGAAGAGATGTCTTAACCTACCTTGAAGGATGATCTCCCAAAGTAATGGCAATTCAAGAAAGCACATCCTCAAGACCTCATCATTGGTGACACTACAAAGGGGGTAACTACTAGATTTTGACTTAAATCTATTATGAATTTAGCCTTCATTTCTCAAATTGAGCCAAAAAATGTTGATGATGCTTTGAGTGATGAATTTTAGGTCCTTTCTATACAAGAAAAGTTAAATCAATTTGAGAGAAATAAGGTTTGGACCTTGGTTCCCATACCTAACATCATCCTGTTATAGGCACCAAATGAGTTTTTAAAAATAAGATGATTGAACAAGGTGTTATAACTAGGAACAAAGCTAGATTAGTAGCTAAAGGTTATAATTAAGAAGAAGGCATTGATTATGATGAAATCTTTTCCCCGATTGCAAGGTTAGAAGCTATTAGAATGCTACCTGCATTTGCATTATTTATGGATTTTAAACTCTTTCAAATGGATGCCAAAAGTGCATTTCTAAATGGTTTTATAGAAGAGGAGTTATATGTTGAACAATCTTAAGGTTTTGAAAGTTTTGACTTTTCTAATAATATGTTTTAGCTTTCAAAAGCAATATATGGATTAAAGCAAGCTCTAAAAGCTTAGTATGAAAGGTTGAGCAACTTTTTGCTAGAAAAAGGGTTGTCTAAAGTAAAAGTTGACACAACTTTCTTCATAAAAAAATCGAAGCATTATTTACTTATTATGCAAATATATATTGATGACATTATATTTGGTATTACTAATCATTGCTTATGTGAGGAATTTTCTAAGCTAATGTAAGGAGAATTTGGGATGAGTATGATAGGTGAGCTTAAGTTTTTCCTTGGACTTCAAATGAAGTGATGCAAGGATAGGATCTTCATTAACCAAACTAAGTATATATATACAAAGGACATTCTCAAGATGTTTAGAATGGATGGAGCTAAATCAAGAAAAACTCCAATGAGTACCACCACCAAAATCAACAAGGATAATAATGGGAAACCGGTTAATGAAAAACGATAGAGAGGTATAATAGGATCCATTTTTTACTTAACCATAAGTAGGTTGGATATCATGTTTGCTACATGCTTGTGTGCTAGGTTCCAATCATATCCTAAGGAGTCCCATTTAAATTCCATTTAAAGAATTTTTAAATACCTTAGTGGAACTATGCATTTAGGACTTTAGAATCCTAGGAGTTCTTCTTTTTACTTGATTAGTTATTCAGATGCGGGTTTTACTGGTAGTTTTCTAAATAAAAAGAGCACTTTCAAAACTTATCAATTTTTAAGAAATCACTTAGTCTTTTGGTTTAGCAAAAAAATAAGTTTCGGTTGTCTTGTTCACCATTGAAGGTGAATATGTGGTGGCCAGTTATTATTCCTCATAAGTGTTATGGTAAAAATAACAACTTAGGGACTTTGGCATAATTCTTGGTCACATTTCAATTAAATGTGATAATATAAGTGCTATAAACCATAGCAAAAATCTCATTCCACTTGATGTTTATTTTTTTTAACATTGGTTCGCATTATTTAATGCTAACTAATTATTAATAATTAATTATTGAAGTTAATTCAATAAATTAATTATTTTAAAATTAGTAATATTTTTTTAGTCAAAATGCCATTTATATGCTTTGTTAAATTTTTTAGTAACTTGGTTCTTGAAAATTTTGAATTTGTGTTCAATTTGGAGTCAAATTAGTTCATAGGGACCAAATTGAACTATTTTTAAGACCTAATTAAAAGTTTTTCAAAAGATAAAGGACCTAGGGTATTTTGGTCACGAGCTGTTATAAAGGCTACAACAGCTTATGACGCTTGTTACGTGTCATCCCCTGCCTACCAATGCCCCTCACGAGTTTTGCTTACAGTTGTGACCTAACCATGAGGAGCAGTTTGACAGGCGAGGAGTCACAACTCCTTTGGAATTGTGACTTTTCCTTCACTCTTCCCAATTCCAAATGGTTTTATGCCTTCAAAATTGTTTTTAACTCATATTTTGACCACTTTTTACTCATATTAACTCTATTTAAACTCCTTTTTCTTCCTTTTCATTCACCCTCATTCACCTATTGCAAGTTTGGTTATTTCCTTGTCACATTCTTCCTCTTCTCAACTCTTATCTTTTAATCTTTGCTCTTTCTCTTATTAAGTTGCTTTATTATGTCTCCTAAAAAGAAAACCACTTCTCAATCCTCTTTATCCTCTTAAGCCTCTCAACCAAGGACAACCACAAAAGATTAACCAAAAAAGGCTTCCCCTTATCTCCTACACATTTTTTGAAATCAAGGAGAGGGCATCCAAATTTGCTAAAAGGAAAATTATTCCATCAATATATATGTCAAAAGTGGCTTTGGAATCCCTTGGATGCTTCGCTCAAGTTGAATCTCTTCATGACCATATAGGTATGCTCACTTTTGCTTTCACCCCATTCATCTTTATTCCATCTCTTATGATTGAGTTTCTCTCTTCCTTTTGCTTTAGAACTCAAAACACAAGTGAGAAAAACCCTTTCTATAGCATGTAGTTTAAGTTAGGTGGGAGAGACTGTTTCTTAACCAAAGAAGATTTTAATTCTCTCTTTGGATTCAAAAGTGAGGGACTTGATTCCCTAAACACTCTTTGGTCTCCCTATTCTTTTTAGAACCAAAACATCAAACCTAATGTGGGACAATTTCTTATGGGTCATTCAAAATCCCTCCTCCTTTTTTTTTTAAAAGTCTTTGGTGCATTCATTGCTTTATTACCTACACTTTCATTACTAAGGGTTTAAACAATAAAGAAGTTTCCTTTGATGACATTTACCTTCTCCACTACATTTAAAACTATTTTGATGTTGCTTTGGGTAGATGGTTACAATGAAGGCTATGGTTGGTGAGTGATAGTGTAAGTGGTGTAATATGCATTGGGGAGATAGTGACTAAAATTGCATAATATTTTAACATCACCTATGACATCCTTAAATCCATTCCCTTCTCTTTTATTGATGAAAAATTTCTCAAAAAATTCCAACCAATTCAAAAAGGTGAATAATCAATGGCTTTGGAAGCAAGAAGAAGAGGAAATGGATAAGGAACTTGCTCAAGACTTGAAGGACATTGAACACATTAGGAACCTTCACCTTGATGGTGTTGGCCTTAATGAAGAGCAAAAGACTCAACCTTAATCCACCAATGCCTTAAAGAAAAAGAGCACGAGGTCTTTCAACATCACAAGGGGTGAATGATAAACTCGTATAGTTTGGTGGATTCTTTGATAGGCTTTCAATTATTAAATCTAACATCAACAATTATTTTGATCATGTTGACACTCGACTTGATCACTTTAATAGAAGAATGGACTATGTGGAGCATGATATCCACCATCTTTATACCTATCACAATTTGTAATGCACTTAGCCTCCTCCTACTCCCCTAACTCCCTCCTTCTTAAGAGCATCAAGAGATGAACATCCCATGGATCCCTCTTCCTAGATGTTTTATGTTTTTTTTAGTATCCATGTAGTTTACCTTTAGTTTATGTTTAGTTTATCTTTTGTCTTTAATTGGTTTTATATTTAAAGTTTCATCTAGATTGTGTTTTATTTTATGCTTGTTATGTAACCACATGTTTTCCTCCTTATCTTATTAATGAAGTTTTATTTAGTGTCCATTTTTTATTCCCTCTATATTAGCCTCTTACCCATGGTTGTTCTTTTTTATCTTTGCCAAAGGGGGAGAATATATATGTGTGTGCCTTATATATTTGCTAATTGCTACTTTTACTAATGAATAAATCTTCTAGCAGTATCATTTTGTCCAATTCTCAAACACCTATGCACATATTAAGGGGGAGAAATGTATATGTTTTGTTATCTTACTTGTCATTTTTAATCCAAAGCATGAACTAAGGGGAAGCAATGTGCACTTTTCACACTTCACTTGATCATGCACAATTCACACATACAAATTATTTGTTAAAGTAAAAAAAAGGGAAGATTTTTTACCAAAGGTTTATTCAATCTCTAAAGTTTTGACTTTAATAAATAACTTAGTTAATCTAATGTGTCTATTTAAGTGTTCTTATTTAGGTTTTTAATCCATCAAAGTGTCATATATAAGTTCCCTTAAAGCTCAAACTCATTTAGGATAATTCAAAGGTCAAATATGTTTAAAATTAAGTCACATGGCTTTTCTTACGAGCTAAAGTCTTGATCATGACCAAGGCTTATGAGCTCTGCTCTCCAAGGACCCTTAAGCTGCAGAAGGGATTGAGACCCTCACGGTCTGCCCTCATGATTGTGAGGTGGTCGTGACCATGTCATGAGAAGTAATTACGAGCAACTCTGGCTTATGATCATCATGCGCCTCAACAAGCAAAAAGGCTTGAGCTGCACACGGTTTGTCCTCATGACCATGAGTAGCTCATGACTAGAGTCTTCTTGAATGCCCAATGGTCACCTGCCATCCAACAGCTATATTTTTCAAGGCTCATGATTGGGACCTTACTCATGATCATGAGCAACTAAAATACTGCAAAAAGCTATTTTTTCATTTAATAAACATTTGAGAGGTTAGGGACGAAATTAATGCCCCCAATAGCTATAATTTAAGTTATTGAACTATAAAAACAATTACTGGAAGCTCATTAAAGAGTTACACACTTTGATTGTTGAATTTATTTATCTTAGCATTCATTGAGCTCTCAAATTTTCAACTACTCATTTTAGTATTCATTTAACTCTTTTGAGAGTGGGTTTGTAAGTTAGAATAGAAATTCTTCTTCTTCTACTTCTGTGTTTAAGAAAAGGGAAGTAAGGTCTTATTCTAATTGTGAAGTGATTGTGGTTAGAGTTTAGCCTAAATCAAAAGCTCATTGTGTAAGGTTTAGAGTTAAGTCTTAAAACTCTTGTAACCTCAATCTAAGGTAATAAGATTGGTGTGAGATTGAAAATTCTAACTTGGGGGTAAGTTAGGTGGAGACATATATTCATTTGTAAATCGAACTCCTTAAATACTTGTGTTTGATCTTCCATCTTCTTAATTCTTTCTTTAATCCTTGTTTAAGATTCTTAATTTTTTTTAATTCACCCCCCTCTCTCTAGGGCAAGTTTGTACATATTTACCATTTTACTCTATTATAATTACAAACATTTATTATCAAACCAAGTCGAGTTTAAACTCGAGTCGATCTTGAATATTTTTTAATATTTATTTTTTAATTTTTTTAAATTTTTTATTTAATTAATCGAGTTAAACTCAAGTATATGAATCATTTAATTAAGTAGAGCTCGAACTTCAAAAAAAAATTAGATCGAGTTTGAGCTTTGAGTTTGAAAGTCAAGTCAAACTTGAGTTTGCTAGTATATGGACTCATTAACTCAACTCAACTCAATTATACCCCTGCTACCAATAAAATAAAATCTCTCGACCCATCTTCTAATGGCTCATGAATATATTTTTTAAAAATACTAATAACTAACTATCGTGAACCAAGCTAATCGTGTAATATAAGTGTAAATATATTTTAAAAATAATTAACAGAAATAAAAAATAGATAAATTTTGAAAATAATTAACCGAAATAAAAAATAGTTTTTTTTTTTTAATTTTGCCGATATTTTAAATTCAAGCTAGCTAGACTCAACTTTTAGTTTTCTTTAATGTGTTAAACTGATTAGTCCAGTTTAATTTTAGAAATATATATATATATATATATATATATATATATATATATATATATATATATATATATATATATATATATATATATATATCTGACTACTGTCACAAATGCTTTTATTATAATAAATATAAAGTTCAAGATCAATTGTTGATTTTTTTTAAAATAAATTTAACTTTAGAAATCTAATAATAAGATTTATTGATGGTTCCCACATAATTTAAATATTTTCTTTCTGCTAACTACTTTTTTTTTGGAATTATTTCTGCTGACTATATAACATGTAATAGTCGTAATTTTAATGAGTGTAAATTAACAATTTGTATCTTAAAAAATAAATAATTTAACAATTCGTACCTTAAAAAATAAAATTTTAAAATTTAAAGTGTATTGATTTAGAGCTCCAATTAATTTTTATTTATTTTATTAATAATGTTCTGTAAAAGTAAAAGTTAAAAGAAGAAAGAATTTACTCCTGACTGAGAAAAAAACAAGATTAACAAGGAAAAAAAATGATAAAGTGAGATATAACGAGGAAAAGGAAAAAACAAGGAAGCAAAGGTGATACAAGCGTATCAAGAAAAATATATATGATAAGGATATGGAGGAAAAAGAAAAAAAAAAGTGATTTTGAGTTTTGATGTTTGATTGACTAAAATTTATATTGAAATGGGAACAGAATTTTTCATCAATGAAAATGACACATTCCCCCTTACCTCTAAAAGAAAAGAATTTTTATTTTTATAAAAATTAAATTAAATTAATTATAAATTGATCAAATATTTAAATATTTTTATATATTATTAAATTTATGAAATGAAATATATTTGTGAAGCAATGAAATAAAATATATAAAATAATAAAAATATTTATTAAAATACTAAATAAAAATTTTAATAATTTTTAAAAATTATAAATTTTCAAAATAATTTCTTATAATAGATAGTCACAAAGCAGATTTTTAGCGTATTAGTCATAAAGGAATATTTTTAGTGTACAAAAAATAATTATAAAAATATATTTATATATAAATAATATTAATTTCAATTTCAATTTCGTGGTAAACCTAACAGTTTGTGAAGATTTTCATTATATTTCCAGTTCCCTGTCATTTTCATTTCAATTCTCATTTCGATTTTGGTTACAGAATATAAACCAAACTACTTTTGATATTGTCCTTTTGACGTTCTTGAGAGGAAAAAGCATAAATTGTATACATGTTTTTTTTTTTTTTTTTTTAACTTTATACTTGATTACAATTTGATTAGAAAACTTTAATTTGTATTTATTTAGTTATCCAATTTTTATTTCAGTTTTATAAGTAATGTTTATAATTTTTTTATTTTATAAACAATCCAATATCGATGTTTCAATCTAAATTTGAAATAGCATACAACAAATAAGTTCATATTTTCTATATTCATATAGAAATTAATGAAAAAAAATAAAAAACTATCTTGAGAGATTAATTCTTTTTTCTTAAAATAATTTAAAAATATTATTTGATTAAAAAACAAAGTAAATATTAATATTTATTTTATATTTTTTAATTTTACATAAAAAACTTTAAATAAAAAAATATTTGTATATTATATTATATTTAAATAATTTATAAAATATAAATAATTTCTTGTTTATTAAAATATTATTTTATTTTTTACATATAATAAACAATACATTAATAATAAAATATTTATATATTATATTAGATTTAAATAATTTGTAACTATAATTTAGGGGTATTCATTCATCAAGATATTTTTTAGTTTTTCATTAATTTTTATATAAATATAGAAAATATAAACTTATTTATATGGTATTTTCAAATGCTTTTATTATAATAAATATCAAGTTCAATATCAATTGTTGATTTTGTTTAAAATAAATTTAATTTTTAAAATTTAATAATAAGATTTATTGATGGTGCACACATAATTTAAATATTTTCTTTCTGCTAACTATATAACATGTAATAGTCGTAATTTTTATGAGTGTAAATTAACAATTTTTTTCTTAAAAAATAACTTAATTAACAATTCATACCTTAAAAATAAATTTTAAAAATTTAAAGTGTATCAATATAGAGCTCCAATTAATTTATATTTATTTTATTAATATATGTTATGTAAAAGTAAAAATTTTAAATAATGAGAGAATTTACTCCTTGCTGAGAAAAAAAATTAAGATAAAAGGAAAAAAAATGATAAAGTGAGAATTAAGGTTGTAATCGAGTCAAGCCGAGTTGCACTGAGTTTTGACTAGTTTGGACTTAATTTTTTTATAATTGAGCCAAATTTGCTATGTCACTTGATGTTCACGAACTATTTGAAAGTTTACACGAGATTAAAGAAATTTTAAAAAATGCAAACTATAAATTAAAATTATACGTTAAGAAATTAAAAATAAATTATAATATATTTAAGAAAAATTATAATTTTATTCTAATAAAATATTTTCTAAAATGCTTTTTACAATAAAAGTTTATATATTATATATCTAAAATCAAATTGTTAAACATTAAAATTATAAACTCACTTATGAGCTTTTATTCGAATCTATTCATGAGTTTCACGAGCCTAATTTTGTGTAATTTGAGCTCGGCTCATTTATTAAATGAGCTTCAATGTATGAATTCGAATGAATTTTTATTAAGTCAAACATTGAGTTAGTCACAAACAGTTTGGCTCATTTATAACCTCAAGTGAGATATAACGAGGAAAAGAAATAAACAAGGAAGCATAGTTGATACAAGAATATTAAGAAAAATATATAAGATATGGATATGGTGGAAAAGGAAAAAATAAATAAATAAAAATGATTTTGAGTTTTGATGTTTAATTGACTAAAATTTATATTGGAATGAGAATAAAATTTTTCATCAATAAAAATCACCCATTCCCCTTACCTCTAAAAGCAATGAATTTTTATGTTCATAAAAATTAAGTTAAATTAATTATAAATGGATCAAATATTTAGATATTATTATATATTACTAAATTTATGAAATAATATATATTTTTTGAAGTAATAATATAAAATATATAAAATAATAAAAATATTTCTTAAAATAATAAATAAGTTTTTCTTAGCAATTTTTAAAAATTATAAATTTTCAAAATAATTTCTCATAATAGATAGTCATAAAGCAAATTTAGTGTATAAAAAATAATTATAAAAATATTTTCATATATAAATAATTTTGATTGCAATTTTGATTCCATGGTATACCTAACAGTTTGTTAAAATTTTCATGTCATTTCCGATTTCCTTTCATTCTCATTTCAATTCTGATTCTGGTTCCAAAATATAAACCAAACTACTTTTGATTGTCATTTTGAAGTTCTTAAGAGGAAAAAGGTTAAATTGTATAGATGTTCTTTAAACTTTATATTTGATTACAATTTGATTAGAAAACTTTAATTTGTATTTTTTAGTGATCTATGTAAGACCCTACGTTTTAATTAAATAAAGTAATTTTTGAATTTGTATTGTTAATAAATAATTTTAAATTATATTATACAATTGTTAATTATTTTGCTATCTAATGGAGATATTTTAATGTTAATATTATTTTAGGGTTATTAATTCATATGAGTATTATTTAAAAATGACATTTATTACTATTATTATTATTATTAAACTACATGAATTTCATGGTTATTTTATGTGTGTTACTAAGTATATATATATATATATACACACACATATATATAAGTAGGGTTTAATTATTATTTTATATGTGTGTGTATTAATTTATTATTGTGTGTATATATATATATATATATGTATGTAGTATGCTTGTGTGTGTGTATATATATACATATATGTGTGTATAATGTGATTGTGTGGTGGAGAATTTAGGTGTAATATTATAATATAATGTTTTAATATATATATACAACAAAAAAAAAAAGAAAAGAAAAAGAAGCTTACCTCTCACCCGAAGATCCCAAGTCACTGCCTCCTCCCCATCCGTCACCGTCACCACCACGTTTCCTCTCCTTCCGGCATGCCTTGACCTCCCGGAGTGACCATCACCACCGCCAGCCTCTCCTTCCTCCCTTCTTTCTTCCTTTCCGGTGCCCTGTTTTCTGTCACTCTCGGTTGAAGCTGCCTCATCGCTGTCGGAGCTGGATCCGGCGCCACCGTAGCTCCCTCACCTTTTCAGGTGTCAGTCCACGTCGAGACCCGCCGCTGCAACTCATCTCCAGCGTCGGTATTGAAGGTTGAAGGTGAGTTGTTCTGGGTTGTTTTTAGGTTGTCCTAGGGTTATTTTCTGGTTGCTTGAGTGGGTTTAGGTGTTAATCTTTAGATATTCTAAGCTAGATGATGAATTATACCAATTTGGTTGTTCAAATCCGATTTTTTGTGCATTATTTTGATTTTTCTTGATTTACAAATTTTTTTTTTTGATTTTATGTAATTTTCATTTGACTTTATTTGATATATTTTTTTTTAGTTTAATTAGTAATTAGAGTAATTAAGGTTAAATATTTATAATGTATTGATGTTCATTTAAAAATTTTAGAAATTATGGAGTTAATTATAGATTTTGAAAATTTTGGGTATTAAATTAATATTTTTATTAATTACGAAATTATTGTAAAAATTATGAAATTTTGATAGTTACTATTATTATTATATGTTATTAATTTTAGAACTTAAATTATGGTTTTTGTGATTTTTTTAAACTATTTTTATAAATATTTTTAAGTTTATGTCAAATGTGCATTATTAGGTTAAATTATATTTTTTTAGAAGAAATTAGTAGTTATTTATATGTTTTTAATTATATTAAGGAATTTATATAGAGAAAATGATTTTTAGACGTTTGTATAATTTTTCTATTAATTGGGGTAAATATGTAATTTTACGCTAATTATAATATATATATTTTAATTAGCTTTATTAATATTTAAGAGGTTTAGAGATATATTTTTATATATGTATTGATAGATAATTTTCATTAAGTAATATTAATTGTGAGTGTTGTTTCTATATATATATATATATATATATATATATATATATATATGTTGGTTTGTGAATTTTTTTTTTTAAATCCATATTGAGAGATGATTTTCTGACTATGGATAATCATTTATGTGATGTGTATTTCAGGGGAAAAAATAAATAATTTAATAATTTTGTGATGTTCTTATTGGATTGTGATCTCGGTCGGGGCTAAGTGTAGTTTTGGAAGCCCGATTCGAGTGTGAATGTCTGCGGTTATTAGAAGTGCGTTTTTATGTAGGTTTGGCTCTACCTATGGTAGAGAGATGTCCGTTTTACAGAGGAGACTCTGCTGAAATTTCAATAGATTTTCTCGTAAAACATGATATTCGTACTAATTTCTATCATAAATTAGGCTTTTTCCTGTTTATCGAGTCTTATTCATTCTTCCTCGAGTCAGCCTAGAATTTCACTATTTTTATTGATTTTCGATTTTTAACTTCATGGTCATGTTTTAAAATCGATTTGTTAATTTCTCTTTTAGAGCATATCGGAGTAGAAGCCGTGAGAACGAGGCAGACGCGCGGACGTCAGCCTTCTCATTCGTCTTTTAAGTCGATAAAATGATCTGTGCGTGTGTTTTATTTAACGATGCATGCACTTATATTTTTATGTTATTATTATATGATTTATTTAATTTAATACTGCTATTTAAGGTTTAAAACGCATTTTATTTATTTAAAAATTGATTTTTGAGAAATTTTGGTAGAACGGGCTACCTGGTGGGCTTCACCAGGACTGTGTGCACATGGTAGAGATTGAGAGGTGGATCTGAATTATATATGACTGGTGAATGTTAAACTGGGATGAGTGTCTTGATGGAAGTCTTTGCTCTCGGGGACCGCCAGTGATTGGAAGGTTAATAATGGACTGGGACGGGTGCCTCGGTTGATGCCCTAGCTCTCGGGGATCGTCAGTACCATATATTTGGATTAAGTGAACGACCGCGACTTGGTGCCTCGGTTGATGCCTTTGCTCTCGGGGATCGACAGTCTAGTTGGAAGAAGTGGGCCCGGTTGGCCATTTAGGATTTTGGGTTTAAGGTTCTATCGAGATTTTTCGAAAGTTGTATCTATATATTATAAATTATTTTCACTATAACTATATGGTTTTCAAAAAGGTTTTCAAACCGTACAGCTCTTTTTATTGACTTACTCAGTGAGGTCTGATTCCCCTCAATTTATATTTTTTTCAGGAGCTTAGAAGTTCGACCTCATACTGCCTCCACGCCGGGTTTCTTCATCACCGGCCATTTTATGTAGGTCATTGTAAGCTGTACTGTTGTAATATTCTAGAAAGCTGCAGTAGTAACTGTACTATAATTTATATGACTTAAGTATATTTGTGTATTTTGTTTATATGCACCATGTTTATGTATAATGATTAAGGTTGATTTATGATTTGTGACGCTGGGAATATTTTATTTATGAATTCAATTATGTTTCAATTTCAAAAAAATCAGTTTGATAATGTGTTCTGCTATAAAATAAAGTTTTAAATTGTAATGTTTTATTTTTCTTTTCTTTAAGGCTTACTACAGGTTTCGGGGGCCTTATGCCTACCCATTCCCTATTGCCGATCTCATGCCCTCGGGTTCGGGTCGTGACAATCTAATTGTTATTTCAGTTGTATGAGTAATCTTTATTTTAGAAACAATCCACTATCATTATTTTAATCTAAATTTGAAGATAGCATACAATAAATAAGTTCATATTTTCTATATTCATATAGAAATTAATGAAAAAAATAAAAAACTATCTTGAGAGATGATTTTTTTTAAAAAAATAATGTAAAAATATTATTCGATTAAAAAATAGCAAGTATTTATTTTATTTTATTTTTTTAATTTTATATAATAAACTTTAAATGAAAAAATATTTGTATATTATACTATATTAAATAATTTATAAATATAATATGTTTCTTGTTTATTATAATATTATTTTATTTTTTACGTATAATAAACAATACATTAATAATAAAATATTTATATATTATATTTTATTTAAATAATTTAGGGGTATCCATTCATCCAGATATTTTTTAGGTTTTCATTAATTTCCATATGAATATAGAAAATATAAACTTACTTTTATGATATTTTTAAATTTTGGACTAAAATGACAATATTGAAGTATTTATGAACTAAAAAATTTTATAATGACTACACAGAAAAACTACCTACAAATTTAGTAACTAAAAAATAAACAAGTTAAAGTTTTATGACAAATTATAATTTAATATATAGTTTAACAACATCCATATAATTACCTAGAGGAAGAGAGGTCAAATAAAGATGCATTTGAAATGCTAAAAAAAAAAAACTTCAAATAAGGAAAAAATCCAAAGTGTTAGCTAACTGTTTGAAGAAGGTTCTACCTTTTATTATCTCTATGTCTCAAATTGCTTTTGTTTTGGGGTGTCAAATTTTGACAATGCTCTTTTGGCTTATGAAGTCTTCCATTTTTTAAAGTATAAAAGGACTAGTAATAAAGGGTACATGGCATTAAAACTATATATGGAAAAGGTTTATGATAGAGTTGAGTGGGATTTCCTCCTGGCGGTTATGCTTTAAATGGGTTTCTTAAATCAATTTATAAATCTTATTAGGGTTTGTATTTCATCAATCTCCTTTTCTTTCTTAATTAATGGCAAACTGATGGGTGTTGTGACTCCTTCAAGGGGTCTGAGACAAGGGGAACCTATCTCCCCTTATTTATTTATCGTTTTGTGTTAAAGTGCTTTCATTGTTGATTAAAAAGGAATGCAGGGATGTTAGGATTCATGGTATTCATATTGGAAGGAGATGTCCGAAGATCTCCTATCTTTCCTTCACTAATGATAGTGTTGTTTTTTTTAGAGCTTATTTACCTGAAGCTAATGTGCTAAAGAGCATTTTTTCTTCGTTTGAAAAAGCGTTAGGTCAGCTCCTCAATTAAGATAAATCAAAGCTCTCTTTTAGTTTTAATATTGATGGGGGAAGGTGGGATGTTATTTCAAGGTGCTTATAAATTAATCTTGTTCATTGTCATTCCAAGTATTTAGGCTTCCCAACAGTGGTGGGAAATCTAAAAGAGTGTTGTTTTAGGCCATTAGAGAGCACTTGTGGCAAAGGCTCAATGGGTGGAAGGAGCAATTTTTATCCTCTACTGGAAAAAGGTTTTGATAAAATTGATTGCGCAATGTATTCCTACCTACATTATGAGTTATTTTTTATTTTTAGATCAGTTCTGCATAAAGCTTCAGATGATGGTTATGCATTTTTTATGGGGAAATAATAAAAAAGACAAGTTTATTCATTGGTTAAGCTAGTAAAAAGCTCATCAATCGAAGCGAGATGGAGGTTTGGGCTTCAGGTGTATAAGTCTTTCAATAAGGCCCTCCTTGCTAAATAGGCATAGAGGTTGCTTTTGAATCCATCATTATTATGTGCTATGGTGTTAAAAGCAAAATAGTTTTCATTCTATGATTTGCTAGAGGCTGAAGCATCTTCATCTACTAGTTATACTTGGAAAAGCGTCGTCCACTCTCTTATTCTTTTACAATCAGGGTTGGTTTGGAGAATTTGTGATGGGCAATGTGTTTCAATTTAGGGATCTAAATGGATTCTAAGCCTTCCTTCCCACCATATTCTCTCTTCCATCCCACCAGCATACGCGACTTTGGAGGCTAGGGTCTCTTTTCTAATTGATTCTATAACTCACAGTTGGAATAGGTCCTTGGTTGGTCATTTGTTCTCCTCAGATGAAGCCAATCACATTATGAGCATTCCTATTAATGAGTCATTATCTAGGGATTCAAGATTTTGGGTTCTGGAGAAATATGGTCTGTTCTCAGTTAAAAGTGTTTATCATTAGGCCTTTAAATTCAATTATTTAAATTCTAGTAGTGCGAGTTCCTTTAAGCAGGTTCCTTGGAATAAGGTATGAAGTTTGAACATTCCCCCTAAAATTAAAATATTTATCTGGTGGGCTTTGAATGGTATCCTTCATGTCCAATAAGCTTTACAATCTAAAGGTGTTGGATCACCTTTTTCTTGCATTCATTATGATATGGGTCAATTTGTTGGTCAAGCTTTGTTATTCTGTCAATTTTCTCGTGTGGTATGGTTCAATTCTCAGTTTGGTTTTAGGATTGATTCCTTTTGCCATGTGAATTTCCCATCCTGGTTTTGGTATTTATTTAAGTTATATTTTAAGCATGAGGTGGAAATGGTTTTGTTAATCCTGTGGAGCCTATGGAATGCATGAAATTTTAGACTTAACAATAATAAATGTCAAGTTGCAAAAGAAACATTTCAAGTGTTGGCCACATCTTGAAATCTTTCCAATTAGCTAAAATTAAGGAACATGGTGCAAAGAAGAAGACTCTATCTCAATGGAAACCTCCTTAGACTTCTTGAAGGAAGCTCAATGTAGATGTAAGTATCTGTCCTTTAACGGGTATAATGGGTGTTGGATGTGTTATAAAGAATGATCAAGGTGTTTTTTTGCTTGTTGTGGGCTGAAAACTCTCCAAGTTCTAGCATATATGGAATGTTGAAGTCGCCGCTATTTAGTTTGGTTTATCTTTACCTTAACAGTGTAGCTTGGCAAAGATTTATGTCAAGAGTGATGCTTTAGAGATTATCAATATCTTTCATGATTCCCGCAGGATTTTGGCTTCAATCTTGGCTACCTTTTCTGAGATTCAAAACTTTGATCTCCAGCTTCTCTACTCTTTCTTTCAATCTTTTTCCTAGATCTTGAAATAAAAGTGCCCATTCCTTAGCAAGTTAGGTAAGGTCCCTTGTTACTCAAGAGATTTGCTTTAACTTTTGGCCTCCCTATGCTCACTCTAGTGTGTAGGAAGATTGTAATGCTTTTATTCAGTAATGAAGCATTGTGTTTTTCGATAAAAAAAGTCAACTAAATACTCTCTCATATTTGATTTTATTAATTATTTTTCCCTTCCGCTAACTTAATATCCCTCAGATTTACAATAAAAATATCAAGTGGAATAAGATAATAATTAATAAAATTAAACATGAGAAACTATTAGTTGATTTTTGAAAATATAAGGATAGATTAAAAGGTTTGGCTAATTCTAGGAGATGAATGTAATTTACCATTGATAATTTTAAAGGAACAAATGCATAAATGGTGTATGAAGTTCTTCACCAATTTTTTTTTCCACAATTAGGTGTCTAAACCTACAAAAAATTTCTAAAATTGTGTATTTAACATGTTAAATTGCTTATACGTCTTATTTTAAATAGTAAATTGACTTAAACACTTTTTTTTATATTAAACATTATTTTTTTATAATTTTAATTAATTTTGTTGAAATTATTAAAAAATGAAAAAATATTATTAATTTATCATAAACGAAAAAAATTAAATAATTTTTCTTTTTTTATTAATTATAGTGATCCAATTTAATTTTTATTTACAATTTTAGTCAAATAAAATTTTTATTCATTAAAAATATTTTATTTTTTAATTATAGTAAATAAACTTTTACTTGTATTTATATTTTAGTAAAATTATATTTTTATTTTCACTCTTTTAAGTAAATTTAAAATTTTATTTTATTTTTATTTTTCAATAATAATAGTTTAATTATTTTATTTTATTCAATATATTTTTCTTTCAAATTTAATATATATAAGTGAAACAATGAATTTTTAAATTATAAAATCAAATAATGAATCTCAAATAAAAAAAATATCTAATTCAATTTACTACTTAGAATAAGACACATAAATATTTAATCTATAAAATTTGCTAGAGACATCATTTTAAAATTTTTTTACAGATTTAAACATCTAATTATAAAGAAAATTATTTGAATACAAAAATAGTAAAAGTAAAAACGTTTACACTAAATATATATTTATTTCAATTTTAAAAATATTTATTTCAGTTTTAAAAATTCAAACTTCTCATATTAAAGAAGGACGGCTCGAGCTTATTCGTGTTTAAAGCTCAAGTTGGCTCACTTTTAACTCGTTTTGTCAGTGAGCTTGAGCTCGTTGGCTAATGAGCTTATTAAGAAGCTCGACTGCTTATGGCCAGCGAAAGGTAGGATCATTTGACAGAAAGAAAAGTCAGAGTTTTTCACAAACAATAGCAAAAACAAGACTAGGTTTTTATCTCAAAAATTCCAATGCTAACAAGAGCACTAGTTAATTTAAATACTTTTAAAATACTCAAATTGAAGTGTAACAAATTATTATAATTAATAGTTAAATAATAAAAATATAAAATTCATAAAAGTAGACTTTAAATGTCACATGTTTTTTTTTCTGAATTGAAATTGTGCTCAAATTATAAATAATATATCAAATTAGGTTAATTTTATTAAATTTTAAAATTTTGGTATATATTTGAAAATTTTGAAAAATTACAATTTTTGGCACAAATATCTCATATTTTTAGGATTACTTCTTCACAACTTTTTTTTTAAACAATTGTATTAGGTTATAAAATAATAATTATTATTATCTTACTTTATGAAACTAAAATGTATGTTTCTCGTGCTATTATGAGGTGTTCCACACCACATTAAATATAAAACTAATCGTTATTTATACTTTCCGGCTAGCATTGACATTACTCCAGAAAAATTTGATCCAATGAAGCTTCTTAATATGGAAGCTTTCATTATAAAATATTCTCAGTAAAAAATTTAGTGCGAATTTGCGCAGCTAAACCATCCATTTGGATTCAACCAACAATTGTGTTTTATCTAGTAATTTGAATCCAATTAAGACCACTCTAATTGGTTTTGCTCTCTTGCCCAATTGCCAGCATATGTTATGTTAATATGATTTGTTGTTTTTGGTCTCCTTTTAGAGAGCATGTAGCTATTTTTTAAAATTAATATCATAATTGTGTGCTAAGATATTAGATTTCATGCATTTTATGTATTTTAAAATTATCAGACCATATCATAAGTGTTGGAAATGGCTCAACATTCTTCCTCCTATATGGTGAGCAACAAATATATGCCAAAATTACAGTAATGATAATAATTCTTGTAGAATTGAGTTCCATCATTACAATGTGGAAATCAATTATGGAAGCCAATAATTTTGTTGCACTTTATTATAACAACAAAACATAATGTTATGTACTATTGTTTACAAGACATGCTTTGTGCCACTTACATTTATATAATTATGTGGATGGGCACCTTTTAGTGACCAAATTTTTTATTATATTTAGGGCTAATTTTTTTTAACTAGTAGAGATAATTAATTTTTAACACCATAAAGAGGAGAAAGAGGAGGTAAATAATTCAAACATTTTTCTTCTCAACAGGATATTCATACTTTTTACTACTTGAACTACTTGTGGGAGACATTTAGTAGGGCTGAGCATCAGTTGATTCAGCTTGGTTCGGTGGAGGTGGGATAAATTTTTTATTGATTTTTTTGAAGGCATTTAGTATACTAAACTGAGTCAAAAAATCATTTGAAATGATCGGTTGGGTATATCAAATATTTCAATAATGTTGGTTCGATTCAATGGTTGGATTTGGTTAGACTCAAATTATGGCCAAACCAAAAATAAATTAAAATAGAAAAAAAATATATTTTTTATAAGTTAGGACCAAACCCAACATGTACATAAATAATTACAAAAGAGATATTGGGGCAATTTTACTCTACTAAAAATGTAGAAATTTTTGTTTCCACTTAAAAATATTTTATATACAACTTTTGTATGCAATTATTATTAGTCTAAGAACAAAAGCTAAAAAGATTTTATCTTGTTGAACTATTTCTTGATTTTTTTTAATATGTTAATCCCATTATTGCTTAAATCCTTGATTTTCTTTATCAAGTTAAAAAAATTATATTGAATATTTTCTATATCATGCTACTTATTTTTTCAAAGTTTCTATTGTCTATAAATATCTATGACAAAAAAAAATTTAAAAGAAGAAAGAATTATGGTGAAAAGATAGATATTCTTATGGTAGAATTTTTATAAACTTATTAGTATAAAAAAAATTGCAAATTTTTTTTATAAAGAATAAAAGTATTATGAGTCTTTATAATTGTAGACACCTGATTCAATCGGTCCGTGATAGAGGGTGAATTATGGATGCTCAGTTTGATCGGCCCACAATGGAGCCCAATGATGAGAAATGCGAAGCTTGAATCCAAGAGAGAAATCTAAAATCTCTTAGAAAATGAGCTCGAGGACTTGAAAACCACAATTTCGAGCCCAAAACCCTTATAAGACAAGCCCAAGTTGCCCCAGCCAATTAGGCCCAGTACAGGGTGAGCTAGAGAGGCGATCGCCTTATCATAGAGGTGCCGCCTCTGCAACAGCTATTTGCCTTTGTATTAAATGCAAAGGTGACCATAGCAACTAACTTGGTGGGCCCACCTTGACTGGAACTCAGTCTCTGGTATGAGAAAAGCAATTTTTAGCATGAGAAAAAAAGCTAAAAAATGAAATGATGAAAAAAAATAGGGGTAGGGGCTAGGCATGGGATTAAAAGGGGAGAATGAGAGAGAAAAGGGAGGTCTTTTTAGGGGTAGGGGGAGGAATAATTGAAGAAAGAAGGGAAAGTTTTCAAAGAGAGAAAAAAAACTCTAAAACAAGGAGAAAAAACATTATTGAAAAGGGAGGAGAGTGAACCAAGTTCAAGGGTCATTTTTTTAAAGAAGAAAGGTAGAAAACTTGCATTTAAGAGAAGTTCAACATTCATACTCATTTCTGAGGGCCAACTATTTTGGAAAAGCTCATCTTTCAGTAATAATCTTGACTCCTTCTTAATAGTTCAAATATATATTTGTATAATCTTTCATTTGCTTACATATCCCCTGGTTTACTTATCTATTAACTTGTTTACTCACTCTCTAATGTTCATTGCTCATAATATTAATGTCCTTAGCATGATTTACTAAGTTTTAGGTGTAGTTATGCATTTAGCTTGCTTATATTAGTGGATCCTTGCTTAAAGTACAAGTTTGCCAGTTTGAAAGTTGCATGGGCCTACTAATTAGGCGACGCTCACTGTCAAGAGGCAATCGCCACTTCGACAGACCTTCGCATGACTCTGTTCATCATTTCTTGTAAATTATGCATGATTTGAATCTTTATGAATTTCTTTACTTGCATTATATGATCATTTTCATACCATTGTTCGGACTAATGTTTAAATCATCGTAATTCCTACTTACATCAATTTGATTCGTAAATTGGCTCAATGGTTCTTTTTGTGTAATTTTATATATATTGGAAGATTATATTATGTTTGTCATAAGGAATTGAAATAATTTTGATAATCCAATCTAACCACTAACTCTCTTACCCTTTTGTTTATATTTATACGTGGTTTATTGCTTCTTTACTTTTGGTTTATTTTCTATTTATTTGAATAAAGCATTGTAATTCATAATTATTTTCCCTATTCATTTGGAATGTATGGTTGTAAATTATTATTATTTGTATTATTTATATTGAATGTCTAACTATAGCATGAAATTGGATTAATGTGGAAACTTCGACTTAATTGTCAAACTTGGAAATTGGATGGAGGCAAGTAAAATTTTAAATGTAAATAAAGAAATAATTAAATAATTAAAGGTAAGAAAACAACAAACACAAACAGAGGCCAACCTCAAGGTTGGTTGGGTATTGTAAAAGCCCATACCCAATTCCCAAACCCATTCTATGATAACAACTTTTGGGAGCCTTTGTGGAATCTAGTTGCCATATAAGTGTGTCCCAGCTTTTATCCGAGTGGTGACTCCATCTCTGATTAGGCTTTAAGACCTATTTTGTATTTTTTAGTGGGCCTCAAGCCCACATCATGCCATGGTTACTAAACACTTGAGCACGTGCTAAATCCCGCTGCCTACAATGGCAATTCCATTGGGGATAAAGAAATTGATTCCAAGTATTCTGTAATTTATCATTTTTAATTATTCTCTCATTTCTTTTGCATTTTTATTGCATTCACAACTCATTTGCACACAATGAGCACTCAATCCTAAATTAACCTGACAATAGTCAATATTTTGCTACCTATATTTCACTCAATCCTAGTGGTGGAATATTTGATTATTGTCACTCATGACACGTACTTATCCACATCACATGGACCCTTGGGTGGGGAGACCTATATAGATGTATATCATTATGGGAGCTGAAGCTTACTACCTGAGACTTAAGCTCATATAATGACCTAGCAATTTTGCCTAGGAAATTTTTGATTACATGAGTTTTATGCCCTTTAATGGATCCTTAAAATAAAACTCGAGCCCATTGAAAATGGACCTTGTCAAGATGGGCCTTTTACGCTTATTTTTAGCCTATTTTAAATGGGTGTTGTTGAAAAAGGCCTTTCATTCCCATTTTGGCTTGTTAAAAAATGGATCTTGATAAAGTAAGACTTTGATGTCATTCTTGGCTTGTTGAAGATGGACTTTGGATTTATTTAAAGGATTTATTACTTATTTTCTCTATTTTGAGAGTTATCTTACATACGTCAGTTTTGTTATCCCCTGTTAATAATTACAACCCATACCAAAAATCCTAGGACAAGATACTCACCATTGAACACGTGTGTAGGAGGAATAAGGATGGAGGTTATCATTTTTTGAAGCTTCATATTTTGCCCTTGTGTTATTTTTATATTAAATGTGCTTGTTTAATTTCTTCCTTCATTTCCTTGAATAATAAAACAAACTTGCATATCATGCATACACATCATGCATAATTCTAACATATGGTCTTGCAACAATATAGATCCTTTAAGCGCATCCGAGTGGGTCCGATCCAATTTTAGTCATTTAGTTAGAAATTTAGAAATAAAAATGGCAAGCGATTTTAATCCTGAGGCCTTTAAAGCACAGTTGAAAGAAAAGGTATTTGCTGAAACCTAGTTTATGATAAGAGAGAAAATGGGAGAAATAACTAAGTTAATTAAAGAAAATTAACTTGCACAACTAACCAACCCGATTGATCTTGACGTTGAAATCCCGGTGAGAGAAAGGGAAAGAGATTATGTAGCAGTCCTAGCTAATCCACCAAATCAAAGGAATGTGAACCAAGTTGAGAATGTGGAACAATCTGATTAGGCTAAGAATATAACCAAGGCCATGACTAAAATGCAGATGTTGATGAAAGAGAAGGGCATAGATGCTCCGCTGGACTATACTGATTTGAATTTAGATGAGGAGGATGATCCGTTACCCCAAAAATTCAAATTCCCTAACATAAAAAAGTATTTTGGAACTAAGGACCCCCATTTACACTTGAAGCAGTATGTGACTTACATGAAAGTCACAAAATTAACCAAATCCTAGATAGCCAAGCAGTTCCTATGTCATTGGAAGGTGCACCAATCCATTGGTATTACTCTTTAGAGCCACACATCCAGTCCTACTGGAAAGAACTATGCATTGTATTTATGAAGCAATGTGGCTTTAATGTTCAATTGGAAGTGTCTTTGAGGGATCTACAGAATACCAAGCAGAGGTTTAATGAGTCTTTCACTAATTATTTAACTCACTGTAGGGGGAAGCTATCTCAAATGAGACATAGGTCTACTAAGTCAAACCAACTGATGCTAGCAATGGAAGGGTGTATTTCGGTGTTATCTAAGAAACTGAGGGATTTAGGAATCTAAAACTTTAAAGAACTATACAGATTTAGGGTCTAGAAGGAGTCAGATTTGGCCTATGAAAAAAGGTTCTTTAGAGGAAGATTTAGGGGCAAGGATGGAGTTGGCTCGAGCAGTAATATGCAAATCAACACCATCAGAAAGCTAGGCAATAGTTTATAGATTAATGCCATTAGATTCTCAATTTTGGGGCAGTCTCTTTTTAAAGTTCTTGAAAAGTTGATCGAGAAGAACTTATTACGACCTTTACCTTTACAATAACTTTCGGCAGGTGCCAACCTAAAGCTCTTTTGCAAATTCCACCAGACAATTGGGCATGACACTAATGGTAAACACCTAGAACAACCCTTTGCCCAATTACTGAAATGTACCACCACCAAATGCACCCATCCTAATGTTCAACACAGGTTTGATAGAAGAACAAGTCTTAAACTCTTTTATTGACACCACCCCTAGCTCATTAAAACCTAAACCTAATCCAAAATACCTAAGCTAAAATGAATGACTTATAGAGCTTACCGATGTGTCTTGCATATTTAGAGCTTAGATGATAAAGATAAGGGGCAAGTTAATTTATGGGATGATGAGGAAGATGGATTGGGCTAGTATATGAGGAAGGTCAAGGGGAAAAGAGAAGAACTCAAAACTACTGAGCCTGAACTAGAAAAGATAAAGAATTCAGAGAAAGGGGAAGAAGTGAAAAGTGATAAAGGAAACCATCACCAGTGTTTGGGAGCTACTTATGCATTCCAGAGACCACTGGGAAGCACTAGTTTTGGCTTTAGATTAAAAGAAGATCTCCACAAGTTGCACTCTCTAGCATATAGTTAATTCATTGATAAAAACCCTCTAAGGCACTATAATGTTTTTTTATGATGATCTACCTTTGGAAGGAAGGGATCACCATAAAGCTTTGTTCATCAAGGTTGAGGTAAAAGGAAAGATGACCTACTGTGTTATGGTAGATAATGGTTCTGCCATTAACATATATCTATTAAAGATTCTGTTGAAGTTAGGGTTGACTATGGTAGAATTAAAGCCTTATGAGGTAATCATTTAGTCCTATGATAATACGAAGAGGCCTATTGAGGGGATGTTTAAAGCTTTGGTCAGGATAGGACCTGTCAAGGCCTAGGTTGACTTGCACGTAATTGATATTCCTATGACCTTTGCTATTTTGTTAGGAAGGCCATGGTTTCATCCTTTTGGGTGGTGTGCCCTCCACTATCCATTAGAAAATTAAGTTCCCACATGAAGGCAAGGTTGTCACCATCTCTACGAAAACTGAAGCCGCTGCAGCTGCATTGAAGCTAACTTCTAAAGAGATCCCTACAAGTCTGAATTTTGAGGTTTGTGTATTTTATAAAGATGAGATAGATGAGAAGGTTCTGAATATGATGCGCAACATGAAATTCATGCTTGGTATAGAATTAGGAAAGAACCGGAGTGGACCCTTAAGATTTGTGGAGCATAAGGAGCTCATTCTGAAGCATGGGATAGGATTTGGGGGATTGATGATTCTAAGGAGAAAACTGGCATCTGGGATAAGCTTGAGAAGAAAGGGAAGAGGTTATGGTTGAGAGAAAGGCTTTGTAGGAAACTTTTATAAGGGAAGGCACTGGATATCCGTACAAAGGGGCTCCAGAACCTCTGTTGATGGCCAGAGAAGTGGTCTCAGGATTCAAAATCTTCACTGAGTTTATGAACAGGGTGAAGTGAACTACTACTGAGGAAGTTCCTGTGGAAGAGTTGGTATTGATTGAGGAAGAGTCTGAGGAGAACATTACTACTCTTGAGCTAAAAGATGTCAGTGGTCAGGATGAGAAGCTGGATCTTAAAACCTATGTCCTCAATTCCATCAAGGATGTCTTTTATGATGAATTTGATGTCTCTTTTGCTACTTTATTTGAAACTGATGACTTGCTCTTTTCCAAAGTGAATGCAATGAAGTATGAGTTTGCTTATTTATGCAACATATTTCCTAATGGTTATTCTATTTGTAATGATCATTTCATGCATTTGTTTAATATTAATTCCATGCTAACTGAGTCATTTAATTTAGGTACAAATGATAATACTAAAAATATATTGCTTGCTTATGATCTAACTCATGATAAGAGGAAAAAAATGAAAGAAACACTAATAAAAAGACAAAAAGCATTTGCTTGGGACTATGAGGATATACCTAGGATTGACAGGGAGATCTCTGAATACATAATCCCTACTTACCCTCACATATTATTGGTAAAATATAAGAAGAGGAGGCTGAGGCCAAAATAGGCTCTTTTGGTTAAAAAAGAAGTCGAGAATCAACTAAAGGCAAAGTTCCTAGATGTAGTGGAGGATACCTAATGTTAGCAAACATAGTCCTAGTTCCTAAGATAGATAGAAGGGTCAGAATGTGTGTGGACTATAAAGATCTGAATAAGGCTTACCCAAAAGATGATTTCCCACTGCCACACATTGACACATTAGTCAATAGTGCAGCTTCCAGTGCAATGTACTCTTTCATGGATGGGTTCTCAGGGTACAACCAGATCATGATGGAAATAATATATAAGCTGAAGATATCTTTCACCACTAAGTGAGGCATCTATTATTGTCTGGTGATGCCATTTGGGCTAAAGAATGCAGGAGCTACTTATCAGAGGATGGCGACTACTCTATTGCATGATATGATCCATAAAGAGATAAAAGTATATGTAGATGATATGATGGTGAAGTATGCAACTAGAGAAGGGCACTTCGAGGCTCTAGACAAGTTCCTGGTAAGAGCAAAAAAGTACAACCTTAGATTGAATATAAAGAATTATGTTTTTAGGGTAACATCTGGTAAACTGTTGGGACACAATGTTAGTCAGAAAAGAATAAAAGTGGACCTGGATAAGGTAAAGGTGATTAGAGAAATGCTCACATCGAAGAATGAAAAAGAAGTCAGAGGGTTCATAGGGCACTTGCAGTATAACTAAGTTGACTACTGTTTATAAACTAATATTCCAACTTCTAAAGAAGAATCAACTTATGATATAGGATGACAAATGTTAGCAAGATTTTGAAACTATTAATAATTATTTGATGAATCCTTTGGTCTTACAACCACTAAAGTCGGGTAAGCCCTTATTCATATATCTGGCAATTGAGAAGGATGCAATAAGGGCAATGCTAGCTCAATAAAATGAAGGGAAAGTTAAACATGCAGTTTACTACTTGAGTAAAAAGCTTTTGCAATATGAAGCCAATTATAGTCTTGTAGAGAAAACATGTATAGTTATTATTTAGGTGACAAAGAAGGTCTAGCACTACTTCCAATCCTATAAAGTACAGGCAGTCTCTAAATATGATCCCCTAAGGTACCTTCAAGAAACTCCCTTACTCATGAGGAAGCTAGCTAGATGTTCAGTATTGCTCATTAAATTTGACATAGATTATGTGGTGAAGAAAGTAGTAAAATTGAGGGCGGTAACAGACTTTTTGTCTTAGAATCTAGTAGTTGATGAACAAGAATGGGAACTAAAATTTTGTAATGAACATGTAGGGGCAATAGAGGTACAAGGATAAAAAATGTACTTTGATGGAGCTGTCAACAACAAAAGGGCTGGTATTAGTGTAATCTTGACCACGCCATAAAGAAGAATGATCCCGATATGAAAAAACTTAAATTTAAGGTAACAAACAATCAAGCAAAATACAAGGCCTACATCTTTGGTTTAGAAGCACTGCGTAGTATAGGGGCAAGATATGTTACCATGTATGGGGATTCCATGTTGGTTGTGAAATAGGCTTCTAACAAGTGGGAAGTAAAGGAAGACATGCTACATCTGTACTGAGATTATTTGGCTACTGTTTCCTTTACTTAATGCAAATTTATTCATCTATCGAGAGAAGAGAACTAGATAGCTAAAGCCCTAACTACTCTGGCCTTTATGTGGGAAAGTGAGAAACCAACAGAGGTTAAGCCTTTAGTATTTGCGAGGGCTTAAAACCCTTGCTATGAGGAAATAAGGGTAATGTCGGTGGATGCTATTAAGAGGCCTTAGTTTTATAACTTGCAGTGATACTTGGAAATAGGATAATTCCCTTAGGAAGAAAGAGAGGATGACCCTATGAATGCTATCTCAATAATTTATTAGCTATAATAGGATGCTATACATGAGAATACCATCTAGAGTTCACCTAAGATGTGTTGATGGAGATGAATCCCAAAAAATTATGGAGGTGATCCATGAAGGAGTGTGCATGCCATATATGAATGGGATAGTCCTAGTAAAGAAAATAGCTCATCAAGGTTATTTTTGGATTACCATGGAAACAAATTGCATCACATTTGTAAAGAGTTGCCATAACTGCTAAGCTTATGGGGATGTGAGCCATTTGCCATCTATAGAGCTCCAGAGAATCATTTCTCTTTAGTCATTTTCAGTTTGGGGAATTTATATTATAGGAAAGATAAGGCCAAGATTGTCAAACAGTCATCGAATCATTATTATGGCAATAGACTATTTCTCCAAATAGGTTGAGGTTGAGTCCTATACTACTGTCGGCTTAAAGCAAACATCAAAGTTTATCAAGAAGAATATAATCTACAGATATGGGCTACTGCATGACATTGTTATTGATAATGGTGTTCAATTTCAGGTAGAGATGACCACATTATTAAGAAACTACAAAATCAAGCTTCATAGATCATCTCCATACAGACCACAGGTTAATGGGGCAATAAAAGCTATAAACAAAAATGTGAAGAAAATCCTAGCCAAGATGATGGAAAATTACTATAATTGGATGAATTACTTGTAATTTTCATTATAGGGATACATAACTATTACCAGAATTTCAACAGGGGTCACTCCATACTCCTTATGTATAGGTGTGAAGCTGCGTTACCAATAAAGGTATAGGTTTAATCAATAAAGGTTCTCTTAGAGTCTAAGATCTGCAAGTACCAATAGGTGGAAAGTTGACTAGCATTGCTAACATTACTGGATAAGAAAAGGATGAAAGCAATGTACCACTCTTAACTGTATCAGAAGAGGATAGTCTGGGCTTATAATAAGAAAATCAAGCCAGGAAAGATCAAAGAGGGAGATTTAGTGTTGAAGCTTACAAATCTGATCATGATCGACTCTTGAGGGAAATTCAAGATGAATTGGGAAGACCCGTATATGGTGAAAAAGTTATTTTTCAAAGGTGCTACCATCCTATCTAACATCAAAGAATGAATTTTGAGAGCCCATCAACCTAGATAAGCTTAAGAAATACTTTCTGTAAATGTCTCACTAGGGAGAAAACCTTGAAAAGAGGCTATTTAAGTAAAAATTAGAGACAAAAATTAAAAATTAAAAAGGGTCCTACTAGAATGAAAACCTTGAAAGAGGCAATCCAAGCAAAAGTTAAGGACATGTAGAAGGAGAGAGAGTGGAAAAATGGTTAGCTGGAAAACTTGTATGGAAAAGCCAACTAATGACATGAGATATGTCAGAAGAAAAATGTATATTCATATTATGCTTAAGATTAAATGAAATAAATTGCTTTGATTACTATTAAACATAATGTTAAGTTTCTATTACAAGTTGTTTAACTAAAAGGAAACTCTATCTAACAAATAAGAGAAATTATAACTTAATGCATGAACTAATTTTATTTTTTTCTCTTTTGTTGAGCACCCTAAAGCACTTAATGCTTACAATTCCCTTATCCTTTTGTTTCTAATAAAGTCATCTTTGTCTAACTGTTGCAATTAAATCCATGCTTTGTAATGATTATCGATAGTCTGATCTATGTTTCTTTCAACGATTCTTCAGGACTAAGTAGCAACTAAGTTATCTAGAAATTTTAAGTGAGGGTCCCAGTTTAAACTCATGAACCACCCCCATAATCATTTGCTTATGCCTATACTAACAATAGAGATAAGCTGGATTATAGAAAGTGGCAAAATGAAGGGCAGTAACTAGAACACTATAGGTATAAGACCGAATAATCACATACTATAACTTCCACCATGGGCACATCCACCGGATTACAGTATTGGGGAATGTTGATAATCAGCTCTAAACGTCCTCTAGTATGGGATGCAGCTTTTTGGTTTGGTAATGCTTGGCTATATAGTGTGCTATATCTTAAGGAGGTTTAAGTAATCTCAGTTTCTCATGGAACTACATCTGTAAGAGTGATGGGTAAGTAAAAATGTTAGCAGATTATAAAATAAAGGTTAAAGAAGAAAAAACTTGCCTCCAATAAGAGTAGACTTCCAGATAATCACTTAGTCTCTATAAAGTTGTCCAGTCTAATGATGGTTTCTACTAGAATGAGAGGGAAAGGGTTGAGTCCTACTTCCACTTGGTCTAGAATATGGAGGAGTTTTGAATCATAATTTTCAGAAAGTGAAACAAGTAGAAATTGAGTGTACAAACAAAGGGCCATCATTTGGGGCCAATAAGCTTCTCTTCTATCTATGCTCATGGTATTTTCAAAGAAGGATTCCAATGCAATCTCCAAACTAAGAATGCAACGAGATAAAGATTGGGGTGAAAGATTGAACATTGGAGCCATATGATGCTGGATAAAATAAGGATTTGGAATCACAAGGTTAGGAATTACAAGTGGGCAAGCAGACTCCATATGACAACTGAGTATTGCCTTAAATTCCTCTAGTGTGAGGCATAGTTCAACCATAATGAACTTGAATATGTGTTTCTGTGGATCTCAAAATTGAGCTACTGCATGGAGAAAAAGGAAGTTATTTCTTTTATCATGTAGTGATTTGAAGACTAATAAGTGAAACGGCTCCAATCTAGCCTATGATCTATTATCTAAGCTTCTCAATATTGGTTGTAGTAATTTAAGGCTTTTTTTAGTTATAATTCAAGCTTTTAGGGGTATCTAAAGAAAGAAAATAGAGGTTTAGGATGGAGTTATCTAAAAATAGGGTTAAAGGTAAAGAATTAGGATTTTAAGGAATATAAACTGACTTGGTGTTGAGGTGATCACCTCATTAAAGAGGCATCACCTCAGCATGAAGAGGTGATCGCCTTTTCAACAGAAAGCCGTGAGGCAATCACCTCTCCAATAATGACAATTGAAAAGCTTTTAATGGATTATGCAGTCTTAGCCTTCCAAATTAGAACTTAGCAGCTTAAAAGGGCCTTCATGTAATCATTGGTGCTAAATTGTATATGAAAATTAAAATTGATTGAAAAAAAAGTTGAATTCTATAAACATCCAACCAACAAGAGTTAAAAATGTGCAAGTATTATAGTTAAATAGGTAAAGAGAAGTAGTAATAAAAAAAGAATAATTCATGGGCCCTAATCTATTAAGCGTCTGACTCGGGGCCCTCAAGATTATCCCCTCCTTCAGTGTTGTTGTCACCCCTATCCTCATTATTGTCATCCTCATCCTCATCGATTTGAAGAACTTCAATCTAACACTCGAGGGTGGCAATTCTTAACTTGTTCAAGTTGACCATAAGTTAGTAAATTATACGAGTATGCATATATATAGATGAAGGAGAGATTGTTACCATTCACTGCTGGATGACACCTAGCATGTAGTCCCTTTAAGCCTCGATCATCCGATACATGTATAGGCCTTACTCCAAAGGAATCTGCATTATTAAAAGAATGTTAGAACTAACAAACATGTGAATAATGATTTAGGAAATGGATTAAAAGCAAACTCACGTGAGTAGCACCCTTATCAGTACATGCAAGTATGAGGTCCTTATCCAAGGTTAAGAACTGATAAGATAACTCTTTAAGAGGAATCTAGTAATGAGCTAAGGGATCAGGGGTGTGACTAAAGTTGCCAACAATAAACTGAGAACTAGAAGCGATGGGGGAGGGGGGTCCCATCTGCCCAGTTGTAGTTGAAGTCTCCTCTTTACTCGGATCGAGATGGCATCTCTGAGGCTTTCTCTCCCGTGCTTGAGGTCCGACGTGGGGTGCATGTTTGGTCATTGTAGCCTGAAAATAAAATAAATTCATGTCAGGACATGAATATCTTGAATGAAAGAGAGAATATCAAATAATTACCTAAGAAGTAGAGGCATCAATAAAGGGGATTATTAACAAAAGATGAGTCTAGAAAAACTCCAAGTACCGGCTTTTGATCTAAATAGTGTGGTCCGCGATTGGCTCTTTAGTAACAACTTAATCGAGCTTGGCACCCTTTAACTCATGAGTCCACATCATGCTCCATGGAGGGTATTTGAGGACACAACTCACTCTGATGCCCTTGTTCCAATTTAGGACATACTATCCAAGCTCCCAGACTCGATAGCCTGGCCCATAAAAAAGGACCCTCCTCTGAGCTAATGGATTAGAATGAGTCATCTCCATATTCCATCCATTCTCAAGACCCCACAAGTTGTTTCAGATTTTCAATGGAAGCACCAACAGGTAATTGAGTCAAATTTACAAAATTACTAACATGGGTGTGATTGTTGTAGGTACCGCATCCTACGTTAGAGAGTTTAAGTGTTGTCGATGGATGTGTACTCAGGTTAGGTGCCTTTTTAGAACACAACTACTACCCCACATGCTAATGGTAAGGAAATCATCCCCCCACTCGTAGTACTCCAATGAGCAATTCTAGCTCTAAGGTACAAACCTATAAAAGAAAGAGGGATAGTAGATGTTAGTGAATATACATTAAAACAAATTAAGAAAAGGGACAGTATAGCTTACCAAAATGGCGTGCTAAAAGCCATAAAGCCTCTTAGCCCCACAGAATACCTCATCTATGCTCCAGTATAAATAGGCTAAAGCACAACTACCCTAATCATACATAGACACTTAATCTAAGTCTTGCAGGGGCAATAGGAACATCAAGTCCATCAAGCTGGTAGTGTAAGAAAAAAAGGTGGTGCCGAGAAGACAAATAAAAAAAGCTCACACCACCTGGTCAATCTCATTAGGAGTGACCATCACTAAAACTCTGTCTAGGTATAGAAGCTTCGGATTAAATCAAGCTTAAGGGTATGGGTTCCCTTTATATATAGGATCAAACATAGAAGATGCTTGATATAAGTGGCCTTGTCTGGAGTCAGTTGGTGTAGGCTCGCATTGAGGGGAACAAGATCTTTAGCACATGGGATCTTGGTGATAGCATTAAAGGAGACAAGATATAGAGTGAGCTCACTGAAAGGGAGGTGGAAAGTAAGCATCATGTCAAATCATCTCTCCATCAACACGTGGAGTGGCTGGTAGTTTATCCGACCTTGCTCTGTAGGAAGTGAGAGTATGAAGTCCTCGAACATGATATCATAAATTCAGTCCTCCTAATCCTCGGTCAGGTCATTATAGAAAATTCAAGCCCCATGGAAGTTCCCAATGCCCTTAAACGTTTGTGCATCATGCTGCAAAAAGGAATTAGGGAAGTTTAATTAATATAGAACAATTTTATTACTTTTCTAAGTAAAAAAAGATTAAGTAATTGTAAACAGCTAGTTCACCTTATTATAGAGTTGCAATGCCTCATGGATGAGACGATCACCTCTGTGTAAGAGATGATGCCCTTGCATGATGACATAGAAGCGATCATCCCTTATCATGAGGTGATCACCCCATTGGTGAGGTAATTGCCTCAACAAAGAGGCAAGCATCTTTGCGTAGCGAAGGATAGTAAACAATTTAATTTTCTCCACCAAATATACAAAATGCATGCTTAATCAATCTAGTTTTTAATCATAAATGATAAATGAATGTAAATACAACCTAACCCGATGTGATTTACAGAAAAATAAGAAGGATTCGGATTCTAACCTCTCTGGATGCCGATAAACAAATATGATTCCTCAAATATGCCAAAAGAAGAATCATATCTCCCTTTGATAATCCAAAACTACATGTGGAATTGGCATAAGGCAAAATGCGATCCTATTTGAGCACGAGTGATGTTCTCTCATCATCCATTTTCAAAAGAGTATGAGTGTAGGAAAGAAGAAGAAAAGGGAAGGAGAAGAGAAGAGAAGAAAAAGAGTGTATTTTTATAGTAAAAAAGGGTTTGGGTTAGGTTTTTAAAAAAAATGATGAATGAGATTTCCTCGAGTGCATTTAGAGAATTAAGGTTGTAGGATGAAAATTTTCTAGTTGACCTTTTCAAATTGAGCGATGTAATGGGTCAGGGAAACCCAAGGATTATATTTCACAAGAAAGGGCTATTTTAGTAGTATCCCTAAAACTCGTGATCACAAAAGGGATGTTTGGGTAGTATCCCCAAAGCTCGTGATCAAGAAAGGGTTGTTCAGGTAGTATCACCAAAGCTCGAGGATCAAGAAAGGACTATTTAGGCTGTATCCCTAAAGTCTGTATTTCAGTTTAATGATTTATCAAGCTAGGAAAACTCAAGAATCATATTTTAGTTGAGTGGCAATCGGGCTAGGAAAACTCAAAAGTTTGCATTTCAGTTGAGTAGTAATCGAGCCAGGAAAATTCAAGAGTCTGCATTTCAATTTTCTAGCAATTGGGCCAAGAAAATTCAAGAGTTTACGTTTTAATTGAGTGGCGATAGAGCCAGGAAAACTCGAGAGTCTACATTTCAATTGATAATGTATTGAGCTAGGAAAACTTGAGAATCACAATTCAATTGAATGGTATCGGGCTAGGAAAACCTGAGAGTCTGCATTTTAGTTAAGTGATGTATCAAGCTAGGAAAACTCAAGAATCATATTTCAATTGAGTGACGATTGGGCTAGGAAAACTCGAGAGTCTGTGTTAGCACCGAATTTCAGGATGCAATTATGCATGAATGTAGTAAAAGCCTCTATGATGACAATTTAATAAAAAATTGACCTATAGTGTTAAGTTTCACAATTTCAAGGACTAAATTGCAACATTTTTTGGGTTTAATTGTAAAAGATTGACTTTTACAGGGGTATATTTGGAAATGTGAAACTAGCATTATGTAATGCCAATCGACTTTATATAATGCCAATCGGCATTACACGATGTCGATCGGCATTATTTAATGTCAATTAACATTACACAATACCAATCGGCATTACACAATGTTGGTCGACATTTTGGAATGCCAAGGAACTAAAAAATTCAGTAAAAATCTATTTTCTCATTGTGACTAGCCCAAATTTAATTTATAAATAAATTGATTTAAGTATTTATCTATAGATTTCGATGTCGATCCAATACGCTTCTTTTATGCGTATAATCTTTTTTTTTAAGTTAAAATTCTTATCCTGTTTTTTGGGAAGGGAGAGATCAAAGCTTACGTGATCATATAACTCTTGTGATCATGTAAGCGATTAGCTTAGGAACATGATATATAAAGAAAAGATTGGCAGAGAAGAAGAGGGGGGAATTGGGGGAAAAAACCCTAATCAACTACTGCAATAGAGGTTAATTGAAACAAAAAAAAAGGAGACCTAACTTGATGCTGTGATTCCAAAAAACTCTTTTTTTTTTTTTTTAAAAAAAAACAAAGTAAGTTCTTTTAAAAGTCCAGAAATCAAAAAACACAGAGTCAATTTTCTCAAAACAGTGAAATCTCATTCCAAGGGGCATTCAAACAGCATCTACACAACATTATTTATCTTCTATTTCTTTCTTTGTATTAGTTCTTTCTTTTAAATCAATATTTTCTTTTTATTATTTATTATTTTATTATTTATATTTTTATTCAGGTTTTATTTTCATTATTTTGTTTTCTTTGTTAATTAATTCTAATCTTATTTTCTTTTTTCATTCTTTGTGTTTCATGATTCTGGTGATGAATATATGATTGAACGAAGGAAACTCATGGAGAATCCATTATTGAAAGCCAAGAGTCAAGATCCTAATTTAATTTTATTTTGCTATGTTTAGTTTATTTTATTTTATTTTATTTTTTTAGCTTTTGAATTTGTTTAATTTGTCTTCTTAAGGGTTGTATTTTAATTTTATTTTCTTTATTATTTTGGTAGATTTTGTAATAACCTTGATAGTAGGAATAATGAAAATTTAATTCTCTTATTCTTAAAAATTAGTTTGTAAATTAGGTTCAATTTGGTAAACCCTAATTAAAATCAATGGAGGTGGTATATTAATTTAGCTTGCATGTTAATTAAAATTTAGATTTTTTTAAAAGAAATAATTTAATTACATGGTTGATTTTTTTTTTTTTGATTTTTTATGTTTTTGGGGTTTTTTGATTATTTTTATGTGTTTTTGGTCCCAAGCCGACGTTTAGGCACTAACGCATTTAATAAATAGGCTTTTAATTAAATTTTTAGGTTTAATTTTAAAATCAATTTAGGCCCATTTAGGTTAATTTAGACTTAGACCCATTTTTATCTAGAATTAAAAAATGTAAAATTAGGCCTACTAATTTAAATACTTCGTAATTTGTAGATTTAGGCCCACTTTTAGAATTAAAATAAATAGATTTAGGTTCACCTAATTAAAATTAAATAGGAATTAGGCCCATTAGTTTTTAGGCTCACATGTAAATTAATATATGTAGATTTATCTTATTTAATTAAAATCAATTTAGATTAGATTAACTTAGAGATTATGAATTTAAATGAATGCATTGTTTACATGTATTTTTTAGGACTAGTTTGCGTGGAGTTAATTGTTTTAAATAAGGATTTATATGAAATTGCATGTAAATAGAGGATAAGGTAGTAATTCATAAAGTATTTCTAAATGAACACAAGACTGAAAAAATTTGGTATTTCGTATCTAGAATCTCCTGGTTGTGGTGCTAGCTTTCTTTTAGAGAATTGAGTACCACCTTTTTAAATTTGTCCTAGTTATTACCCTGGGTGGTGACTCCTCATCTCCATGCCATTTTTTTTAACAATGGTTAGTGTGATCTTTAAAGCCCTGAGCTCAAATAGTGTCGCAATTGCTAAGATCTTGGGCACTCACTAAACCCCACCATCTATAATGGCGACTCCACTAGGGATAAGAGATACTAATTCTACTTGTGTTCTTTAGAATTATTTTATTAATTATTCTTTCATTCATTCTGCATGTCCCTATTAACCCATGGTGTTGGTTTATGATTCTATGATTCCACTAGCTTCATAGAGTTGTAAATTGTTTAACCAACACTCTTAGCCTTAACTTAGTTCAAGAGAGATTACCTGTCTCATCTAATTAAAGTTTGTAACCTAAGTCCTAAAGGGGGGCAGTCTTCTCTCGAGTTTGCAAAGGATGTTGGGCTCCTCTGACCTTGGCCTGTAACTCAAGTATTAAAGGAGGGCATCTTGCTAAAGGAATCTTAACTTTTTGCCAGACCCTAACCACATATAATGACTTAGTTACTTCCCCTAGAATTACCCAAATGGCTTGTGTATGTTGCCATGAGGTATTTTTATCTATAAAAGTCCAAGCCCATACTTTAAAGAGTCCATTTGGGCTAATAAAGACTGGGCTATACCTTTATACCTAGAAATATAGTTTTCATGCTTTTATTACTTTAAGAGAGATTTGGCATGTGTGTTGATTCTTGATATCCCTTACTGATATTAAGGCCAAGACAAAAAATCCTAGGAAAAAAGACTCACCATTGAACATGTGTGTGGGAGGAATAAGGTTGGAAGGATGAATGTTCTACACTTGATTGATACTTGCTATTTGCTACTTATTACATAGCATGTGCATCATACATACATGTATTTCATCTATCACACTAACATTTTATTTTGCAGCCATTATAGATTCATCTAGGTCTTCTCATATTTGGGGAAGGAAAGGTGGCTGACTAAGAAGAATATATTTAAGTCGTAAAGCCATAGCAAAGGAGATCCTTCACAGAGTGGAGAAGAGTCCTATTAATCCACCTTACTTGAAAGCTGAACCAACTCCAACTGAGCATATAGAAATGAAATAACAACAAAGAGGGAACTGAACCTTAGAAGACATCAAAGGAGCTTTGATGGATGACATGAGGGCTATGATGCAAGATGAATTGAGACATGCTTTATCTGGATTGATACAACCTGCTACTATTGTTATACTACCACTTACAATTGAGCAACCACCTACTACCAATAATGCTGGGGGGCAACTTGTTGCTAGAAACCCACCTGCTATTGATATGAAGCTTGAGGATATTGAGAACTACATGATAGAAAAGGCAAAGAGAGAATCACTTGAACTGGTGCAAGACCATGAGTCCAAGCAGATGCAAGCACTGACCTTAAAAAGGTCTAAGATGGAAGAGCTTATTAGAGGACAAGGCATGGGATATTCATTTGACTTTGATGATATGCTGCTAACTGAGGGTAATAAGCTATATGAGAAGTTCAAAATGCCTCAGTTGTAAAAGTTTAATGGAATTGGAAATTCTAGGATTCATCTTAGTCAGTACACAATAATTATGAGCACTATTAAGGCCCTATTAGCAGTGATCACTAGGTTATTTATATTGTCTTTAGAGGGAATGGTTATAAACTGGTACATTGGATTAGAAAATTTTTTCAGGGCTTATTGAAAAGAACTGTGTACTACTTTTTTAAAAAAGTATGATTATAACACTAGATTGGAAGTGTCTATCAGATATTTGGAACTGACTAAGCAAAAATCAAATGAATCCTTTTATGATTTCTTATGAATAAGGCAAGATTAATGAAAAATAAGTTGGCTGAGAAAGATTAGGTTAGGATGAGAGTCCGTAATGTGTCACCTAATTTGGTTGAGAGATTGCAAATGATGAATCCCAAAACATTTATAGACTTGTATGATGATAGTTTGCATGCCAAAGAGATTGAGAGTGAGAAGAAGAAAAGTTTTAAAAGTATAGAAACTCAAAATTACCCAACTTTGGGCACACAATAGGGAAGTACTAGCCGAGCTATGGAGGTATGTGCAGCTCAACAGCTTGGAGATTCTCTAATTTTAACTAACCACTTTCCAAATTCCTGGACCATTTGATCCAAAAAGGCATGCTTAGACCCTTAACCTTTTTCAAACCACTAAACCTAAATGTTCCAGGCTACGACCCAAACAACTATTGTAAATTTCACCAAGTAGTTGGCCACTCCATAAACACTTGTATCCACTTAAAACATGAAATCCAAAACCTTATAAACTCTGGAAAAATCACAGACCCCAAAAAGTCTAATTCTAACCCAAACACTAGAAATAATCCTTTCCTAGACTACCGAAATGTTCCACCACCAACCACCATAATGATCAACTCAAGAGTTAGCAAAGAGGAAGTACTGGACTCCTTTGAAAACTTAAACCTTACAGACAATGAGAAATCTTCTGATGCCTCTAGAGGAGTAGAGGATTTATTTGGGCAACCCTCAAGCAAATTTGATTGTAAGGTGTTCTATTCAAGGCCACCCTCTACTGATATTCCTTTTAAATCAATTGTGCCTTCAAGATGGGGTGATGAGTTTGGTAATGAGCTGATAGAAGAAAAGAGAGAATATAAAACTCCTAAGCAACCATTGAGAGGGGTCAAAGGCTTATTAGGGTAGCCTTCAGGCAAGTTTGACTATAGAGTATTTTACTCTAAGCCTGCTTCAGGTGATATACTAGTAGAGGAGATTGTGCCCTTAGGATAGGGTGAAGAGTTTGAAGATGATGACGTAAAAGGAAAGAACAATGGATCTTTTACTTCTGAATAGTCTTAAGAGGGAGTTGAAGAGCTACTAAGCCCACATTTGGGCAAACTTACCATAGACGAGCTGAAAGGGAAAGAGACATGCATAATGGAAGTATGGAAAGATGGAAAGAGAGATTGAATTATTAGGGTTATTGACATTTAGTATGACTCTAATGAAGAGAGCCCTGGTAGTCTTGATGTATGGAGTGATAATCCTAAAGTGAACCATGTCATCAAAAGTGGAAAGAATTATAAGGTAGTAGAAAAGAAAATTGAGAGAAAGAAAGAGAAGAGATAGAGGATGTAGAAGTAGAGGAAGGGAAAAAAGAAAACCTGATCTTAGAGCAGCTAAAGAAAGCTAAGGCAAATGTGAGCATTTGGGAATTATTGATGCATTCAGGAAGCCATTGAAGACCTCTTGTTAAGTCTCTATCAAATATGAGTATCAAAAACAACAGCTACACTTGAGGCTATGGTAGCAAAGGTTACAAAAAAGAAGCATGGTTTGATAACATTCTCGAATGATGATTTGCCTTTGGAAGGTAGAAATCATAACAAGGCAGTATATATCCCAGTTGAAGTAAGGGGAAAGAGAACCAGTTTTACAATGGTAGATGATGGTTCTGATATTAACATGTGTCCATTAAAAATTCTACCTAATTTGGGTTTGAAAGCTGATGATTTGAAAGGTCCAAATGTTATAATCAAAGCCTATGATGATAGCACCAGGAATGTGGAGGGTACATTCCAAGCTCTAGTTAAAATAAGACCTGTAGAGTCAACTATTGAGTTCATTGTATTAGACATCCCTGTCATATATGCCTTGCTTTTGGGAAGGCCATGGTTCCATGCTCTAGGAAAGGTACCCTCAACTGTGCACCAAAAGATAAAATTCCCTTATGAAGAAGAGGTTGTGACTATAGAAGCTAGAACCAGTGCTGTTATGACAGCCATATAGGATAAACAAAAAAAATTATGTGTTCCCCCTAGTTTCCAAGTTTCTAGAATATTCAATGGAACTGAGATGGATCTGAGAGTTGTGAGGATGATAGAGGGGTATGAATTATCAACTTAGATGGGGGCTAGGAAAAAATGAGCAAGGAAGCCCTAAACCCTCGAAATTTAGAAGTCAAGACAACACCAAGGGATTAGGGTGCACTAAGATAGAACTTGGTAGCAAAAGAGAAAGGAAGAAGGGAAAGGCCAACATAAATAAGCCCTTAAGGAGAATCAGGCCGATTAGTGAGAATTTTATGAAGTTAGGGGAAGGCAAGTACTATCTAGGTGCTAAAGAATCTATTAATATTATAGGAAAAGACATTCTTGGGTCTGAGATATTTAAGGAGCAAATTGTGGAGAGCTTGGTAGAGGATAACAAAGAGGAAGTGATAAAGCAAGAAGCTGAGAGGATGGGTGATACTGCTATTGAAGAGCTATTGTGTCTGCCACCTTAATAGGAGCCACCCTAGGATTTAGCTAATATTATTAGTAATAGTTTTAGTGATGTTTTTTTTTATGAAGAAACTAATGTAATAATGTCTGCCTTTTATAAGGACGAAGATTTTATTTTTTTCCTTGGTCAATTATATGAATCATGGTTTGGCTTACTTGTGTAATGTCCATCCTGATGGTTCTATGAATTTTAATATTAATCATATGCACATATTAGACATTAATTCCATTCAATTAAATTTATTAAACATGGGCACAAATGATAATCCTAAGAACATTTCTATATCATATGATGTAACTCCTGAAGAGAGAGAAAATTTTGAGAGAATATTAACAAAAAAAAAGGTAGTATTTGCTTGGACTTATGAAGATATGCTAGGTTTAGAAAGGGAAATTGTATAACATCACATCCCAACTTATCCAGAAATTGAACCTGTTAAACAGAAACTATGCAGGCTAAGACCAGAGTGGATTGAAAAGATAAGAGAGGAAATTACTAAACAAATACAGGCTAATTTTCTAAAAGTGGTAGATTATCCTCAATGGTTGGCAAACATAGTACTAGTAGCTAAGAAAGATAGTAAAGTATGTATGTGTGTGGATTTCAAGGATCTAAACAAAGTATGCCCAAAAGATGATTTTCCTTTACCTCACATTGATATGATAGTGGACAGTGTGGCATCGAGCACAATGTATTCTTTTATGGATGGGTTTTTAGGACAGAATCAGATAATAATGGTAGTCATGGATAAGATCAAAATAGCTTTCAATATATAATGGGGGACATATTGTTATAAGGTTATGCCTTTTGGATTGAAGAAAGCAAGTGCAATATATCAAAGGGCAACTACTACTCTTTTCCATGACATGATGCATAAAGAAGTAGAATTATATATAGATGACATGATGGTCAAGTCAGAGACAAGAGAGGGACACTTTGAACCATTAGATAAGTTATTGGCTCGAATTGAGAGGTACAATCTAAGGCTTAACCTAAAGAAATGCATTTTTGGGGTATCTTTAGGAAAATTGCTAAGGCATATAGTTAGCAACAAAGGAATTAAAGTAGATCCAGATAAAGTGGAAGCTATCAAGGAAATTTCAAACTAAAGACAGAGAAAGAAGTAAGAGGATTCATTAGCAGGTTTCAGTATATTAGTAGGTTCATTAAAAAGCTTACTAATATTTGTGACCCTATCTTCAAGCTTTTAAGGAAAGATCAACTTGTGAAGTGGAACAACAGTTGTCAAAAGGATTTTGATAGGATTAAGGAATATCTTGCCAATCCGCTTGTATTGAAGCCACCAAAGCAAGGTAAGTCGTTGATCATGTACTTAGCTCTAAAGGAAAATGCAATGGGGGCAATGCTAGCACAAAAAGGATTGGATGGAGTAGAACATGCGATGTATTACCTTAGCAAGAAGTTTCTGCCATATAATGAAAAGTATGATTTGGTAGAGAAGACATGTTTGATAATGCTATGGGCAATAAGAAAATTGAGGCATTATTTGCAATTCCATAAAGTTCAGCTATTTCAAAGATAGATCCTTTAAGATATCTATTTCAAGCATCTGCTTTAATTGGAAAAATGTCTTGATGGCTTGTACTCTTGACTGAATTTGATATAGAGTACATTACTATAAAGTTTATCAAAGGAAGGGCAGTAGCAAAATTCCTAGCTCAAAATGCAGTAAAAGGTGATGAATAGTGGAATTTAGAGTTTCCATATGAGAACTTAATAGTCGTAGAGCATAAGGAGTGGAAGCTTAATTTTCGATGGGGCTATAAACAAAAAAGGAGTCAGATTAGGAGTAATTCTTGTTACGCCAAAAGGAGAAACCATACCAATGGCCAAGAAGTTAGATTTCAAGGTAACAAATAATATGTCTAAGTATAAGGCATGCATTCATAGAGTGGAGGCAGTAATAGCAGCTGGAGCAAAAGAGTTACTCGTATATAGGGATTCGATGTTGGTCATCAGTCAAGCTAATGAAGAATGGGATGTGAAAGAGGAAAAGCTAAAGCCTTATATTTACTATTTAAAAACCTTAATAAGGAATTTCACTAAATGTCTTTTCATCCATTTGTCAAGAGATGATAATCAGATGGCAGATGCATTGGCAACACTCTCTTTAATGTGGGATAATGTGATTGGATTGATTATAAATCCTTTGGTAATCATAAAATCAAGAGCTCTATGTTATGGGGGAGAGCAAACTATGTGTATTCAAATATGGCTTGAAGAGAAGCCGTGGTTTTATGACATTCAAAGGTTTATTGAGGACAGAAAGTATCCAGATAAAGCGACTTCAAAAGAGAAATATGCTCTTTGTGTTCTCATATGTAATTATGCGAGTCAAGATGGAGTATTATACAAAAGAATGCTGAATGGAATACAGCTCGGATGTCTCAAGAAATATGAAGTTGAAGAGGTAATGAAAGAGATTCATGTAGGAGCTTGCGGTTCTCACATGAATGGAATGATCTTGGCTAAGAAGATAATCAAACAGGGGTATTATTGGATGAGTTTGGAAAAAGGTTATATCAGAACAGTATGACAGTGCCATCAGTGCCAGATCTATGGGAATCTTAACCTTGTTCCTCCTATGGTGCTAAATAGTTTATCATCTCCTTGACCCTTTGCAACATAGGGGATTGATATTATAGGAGAAATAAGGCCAATAACATCTAATGGGCATAAATATATAGTTGTGGCAATAGATTACTTTTCCAGATAAGTAGAGGCTGAGTCCCTCAACACTCTGAAAGTGAAACAAATTGCACGATTTATTAAGAAGAGTTTTATTTGTAAGTATGGGGTCTTACACCATGTTGTGACAGATAATGGTGTCTAATTTTAGGCAGAAATGATAGAGTTGTTACAGAAGTATGGGAATGAACATTATAAGTCTTCACCTTATTGTCTTCAAGTTAATGGAGCAATAGAAGTAGCTAATAAAAATGTTAATAAGATTCTCTCTGAAATGGTCAAAACTTACAAGGATTGGTCTGAGTTTCTTCCTTTTGCTTTGTGAGGGTATAAGACTATAGATAGAACTGCCATGGGCCAAACACCATTCTTTTTAATGTATGGTTGTGAAGTAGTTTTGCCTATAGAAACTAAGATCAAATCTTTGAGAGCGGTTATGGAAGCTAAAATACCTGAGAATGAATGGGCACGAAAGAGATATCATCATTTGGCATCTCTGCATGAAAAGCAGATGATTACTTTGTTTCATACTCATATATATTAGAGAAGGATAGCAAGATCATTTAATAAGAAGGTTAAGCCTAGAAATATAAAGGTTGGGGACATGGAGCTAAAACAATCTAGAGCAGTAGTATTTGATCCAAGAGGAAAGTTCAGACTAAATTGGGAAGGAATGTATTTAGTCAAGTCGATTCTATCTAAGGGAGTTGCAAAAATATCAAATTTTGAAGGGAATGAGTTCACTAAGCCAATCAACATGGATCATCTCAAGAAATACTACCTTTAAAAAGAGAAAATAATAATAGTATAAAAGAAATAAAATTTCGCTAGCTAGAAAACTTGAAAAGGCTAGTCAGGTAAAAATTAGGACATTCCCGCTGTTTAGAAAACCCGTAAAGGGTTGGTAGGAAAAAATTAAGGAATAAAAGAAAAGAGGTGATCCTACTAATTGGAAAACCTGCAAAGGGCTAGTCAAGTAGAAATTAGGGAAATAAAAGTGAGAGGGACTAGCTGATAACAGGAATTATATCATCTAATGTAATAAATGTACTCATTTTGGCCTAATTAATGAAGCACAATGAAATAAAATTTTTATTTGAATATTGCATATTATATCTTTATTATAAGGCATAAGTACTTAAAGGAAAAAACAAATCATGAAAAGCCTTAAAACCAAATCTATGAGATCACTACTCTAAATATGTCTTAGTTTTTTCTTTTGTGATTCATCCTACAACACTTGAGTCCTCTTGTACTTAGAAAATTCTGTAGTTTGTATGATAACCCAAGCTTTAGAGTTATCATCAGTAGTCACATTGGCATTCAAATGGATGTTTCGCTCGAAGTTCCTACGAGGACACAAGCTCCTAACCTTGTCCAAAAAGTCCTATCTTAAAAGGAAGCCTTTAAAGTCAGTAAGAACAGTGACAATGAATTGTGAGTGACCATACTGATGGCAAAGATGTGATAGGGAGAAAAAGGTAGAGAAACGTAGCCCAAGAATAGGAACACTATGATTATATAGCTCAATGGTCATGGACTTCAATTTCCACCAAGGGCAAACCCATATGATCTCAGCATCTACAATGCCCTTCAACCAGTCAACCCATTGGTTTATAGTAATCTTATCTTTCATCTTCAATGGATGAGACTGTAGCTGATGAGGTTGATAAGTTAAAGATTGGTAGGAACGATAAGCAAACTCAACTTTTCCTGTAGCCAGATTTTAAAAAAAGAGCCCGTTAAGTTGAAAACCCGAAAGGGTAGCTTAGGAAAAAGTTAGGACAAGCCTGCTAAATTAAAAACCTGAAAAGGAAACTTAGACAAAAGTTAAGGTAAATAAAAGAGAAAAAAACAATAAAGGATTCTGGTTACACACTTGAAGGAGAAGTAAACTGCCTAAAAGATGATTCTGAGTTCTGAAGTTGTCCAATCCTATGATAGTTTCAGCAAGAATAATGGGCATAAGGTCGGCTCCAACTTGTACTTGCTCTAAAATACTCACAATTTGTGTGTCAACATTTCCATAAGATGAAACTAGCAAAAACTATGCATAAAGACAAAAAGCAACGGTTCTGGTCCAAGTAGGACTGTTTTTATCTTTAGTTTCAAAGACAGTAATTAGAGAAGATAGATCGATGGTCTAAGGTTGTGAGCATATAGATAAATGTCATCTAGGGGTAAATCAAAGAATGCTACTAGCTTATTAGGAAATTGCATGGTCAGATAAGGAAGAGCAATCATAGCAGTTGAGTCTAATGAGCACCCCAAGATAGTAGTAAATTTTTTAATCATTAGGCATAACTCTTGCCCATTGAATTTGAACATATGGTCCTTAGCATCCCAAAAATTTACAGTAGCATGGAAAAATTTATTGTCGATAATCAAATGTTAAAGGGATTTTAGTGACTTGCAATGAACAGGGAGAAAGTTGTTCCAATTATTTCCATTAAGGCTCTTAAAGAATTTCTTCATAAATTGGAGAGATGCTTAAGTTATGATTGAAAGTGTATAGAATGAGGAATAATGCCCCTTGTGTGTTCTTTATATAGAGAAGGAAAATGAGTCCATATGAGAAAAGGATTTTATTTGCTCAAAGAATATAGATAAGATGAGGTGATGGAATCTAAAAGAGATAAGGATAAAGAAACAATTATTAAAGGGATAATATTCATTATTAATCTTTTTAATTAATTAGTTATTTATTTGATTATTCAGCATTATCCATTGTTAGAAGGATTTTAATGGAAAAATTTTACTCAAAAGCAGCTACCAGTTCAAGTCATACGTAATAGTACTAATAATAGTGCATAATCCAGAAAGTAACAGTACTACAAAAATAGTCAAATATAAGTATGCTAAGAGTCAAAAATAAAAATAGTCCTAATCAGTCATCATGAGCTCCCAAATTGGGCCAAGGCCTCCATCCTCTAGTCAGATCTTTATGGTGATAAGTATCTAAAGGCCTACTAAATGAAGTCCCAACATTATGAGGATCAATGCCTAAGTTTGAAAGCTGCCAGTGAAGCATCTCATTCTTGCACTCTAAATCATTGGAATAACTCTGCATATATAGGAAATATCATATTATATGCATTTCATGCATAACATGCATACGCTTTGCATTTTTCAGTGTAAATACTTACATACTAACTATCTATGACCTGCATAGTAAATAACCTCTGAGTTAAGGCAAGACTGTGCAAATACTCTGCTTTTGTCCAGGGAACCTAATTTGTAAAATTTTCTACTAACATATGTGTCAAGTGTATAGATCATGTAGGAAATAAGTTAGATATACTCACATGAGAAGTATCTGCTGGAGAAAAGCTAGGAAGATGAGCATCGCTAAAGTGCATATACTGCTCAACTGGAGTCTGAATAGCAGGAGCCTAATAAATCATGGACCTATCTAGGAGAGAGACATCGTCAAGGATAGCACCAATAAAAGCCCCCTCACGACTAGTCCCAACGTGCTGAGTATAGTGTGTATTACTAGGTCTGGGCTTAGATCTCTCAATATCATGAACAGTCTCAGTCCTTTGAGCAGTATCGGTTTATTCCCCCATCGCCTCAGTAGTAGGGGAACTAATCTCTTCAAAAAGTAAAAAAGAATGAGTAATTTATGGGTTCTCAAAGAATAAATGAAATTATCAAATGTTACCTCAGCATGGTCAGTAAGAATCTGCTTCAAGAGGTTCTTATGAATGAACTGTCAGTAATGGCAAGATCGCTTAAGTAAAGTTAAGGTAGCATATCCTTGAAGTGTCTCTCTCAGCTCTGAACCCATCAAGTGTGAGCTATATAACATCAAATGAAGGATATCAGAAGGAATACGACGTCATGAAGGTTCAGAAGACCAACACTATACTTATTCCCCTAGATACCACATCTGACAACTATATCCAGGGAGTAAAATCCTCATGGACTCAATATGTATTGCTCTAACCTTAAAATCGTATCTCTAGACGTCATCAGCTCCCTCCAGCAAATCCTTAAGTTTAACTTGAATTATAAAATACTGATGATTTTATTTTCTTACCAGGTGCCACTCAATGGAGTTTATCTAATCACAATAGGTCTGAAGAATATTTCTAATACTAGCTAGATGGGAAGAACCCCATCTCTGCATCAGAGGGAGACTCTTGTCAAAGCTAATAGCATCAAAACCTCGAATTAGCCCAATCTCTATACTCTAAATCTGGAAAAGAAAAAATAAATCAATAAATTATGTAAAAAAAAATAACATACATGCAAGACGTGCCAAAAGCCACACATCATGATAACACCTCTACAAACGGTATCCAATATATAGGAAAGATAGGCTAATACAGCAGATCCCCAATCAAAGGTAGCAGCTCAATCTAAGTCACGAAAGGGGCCGAGTAAAGCAATGTTGACCTCGTGACCAATCTTGCAGAAAAGAGTCGTGCCTAGCAATATAAGAACGAGACACCTCGCCTTTTGAGCAATTTAACGAGGAGTAGCAGTGGTCAGACATCTGAATCCCTTGACTAGAGATAAAAGGAGAACATTTTTTTTATTCTTCCACATCGGGATGAACCCAATCAAGTTACACATGTATTGACTTAAAGCATCTTTAGGAAGACCATAATAACTAATGTCGAAAGGAATAAGAGTTCCTCTGAAGGCAATCCCAATAATGGCAGAAAATCTCATAGGAGAAATAATCAGTTCCCCTATGCGAGTGTGAAAAGTGTGGGTGGTGTCATCTAGCTCTCAATCAAAGAAAATAAAGAATAGTAGTCAAATCGGCCCCGAACTATCGGATGTGCAGTGATGAATTGTCTAAAACCTGAGGCCCAGATCAGTTGTGCCACATTCATTGGCAGCCCGTGAAATAATTCTCATGCTATGTGAAAATAACTTGTGAATTTCATCAGTCGCTGGATGAAATTCAAGAATAAAAAATAAATAAAGAAAATTTTATGGTCGGTAAAATGAAATGTCGATCGGCATTACATAATGTCGATCGGCATTACATAATGTCGATCGACATTATGTAATGTCAATTAACATTACATAATGCTGATCGACATTGGGCAATGCCGATTAGAAATTTGGATGGTGATTGAAAATTCAAACTTCTGATCGAGATTCCAAACATTTGATTAGACATATAGCAAACCCAAGCTAAAATTTTCATATTTTCAAGGTTTAATTTCAAAATTTCATGCATTTTTTACCAATTTCTAATTGAATTTGAATAATGTGCATACTAATTTGCATTCTGAAATTGATTCTAATTATTAACTTTATAAATAATTTTTTTGTAGAAATAAATAGAAATGTGGAAATATTACCTCATTACCAACATCTGTACACCTGTGGAGATGTAGGTAAGTCAGAGGGAGGATGGTTGAGCCTTCTCAAAGTCCTAGACTACTTTGAGGAAAATAGGGAGAAAGAATAACTGAATCTGCTAGAATTTCTGCTCCTTTATGTGGTTTGTATCATAGGGCAACCATAGGATCTGACGGATTGCAAATCGGACGTTAGATGATCAAGTAATCAAGGAAAGAAAAAATAAATGCAAAGAGATAATAAAAGGAAAAGAAAATGAAGATGAAATAAAAAATAGAATATGACATGCAAAAGTGAAGTATATAGGATAGAAAATATCCATTTTGATCCACCAAAACTTGGTTCTATTCAAGTCCAAATTTCTTCCTTATAATTTGGTCCATTCATAATTAACTCATGAAATTCATATCATTAATTAATAATTCACATAATTGTTAATTACATAGTTAGTCTGTATTAAAATTTTGAATCCTTTATCAAATATAGAATACAAAATATAATTACAGAATTTGATTTTTTCATTTTACATGCATCATCATTTTTTGTCAAGAATTTTAAATCTGTTTTGTTATATGCTACATAGTAGTTGTAATAGAAATTTCATATTATTTCATTATGCACTGCCCAGTAGTCATAACATGAATTTCAAATTCAATATGTTATATGCTATAAAGCATTTATAACATGAATTTTCAAATCTTTTGATCTACTAGACACTACACAGTAGTTATCGTATCATTGCTAGACGTTCCATATGAACTATAGCACATTTTTCAAATCATAAATTGCTAAACGTCCCGCATGAAAAATAGCAAAATTTTAAATCACAGATTGCTAGACATTCCACATGAACTATAGAATGGTTTTTCTTAAAAAAAATCATAAATCATTAAACGTCCCACAGGGAATATAACGAGAATCATTACATATATTTTGTTAAATGTCTCACAGGAAATATAACGAAATCCATTGTCACTAGATGTCCCAAAGGGAATATAGTATAATTCACCAGACACTACACAGTAGTTATGGTATTATTGCAAGACATTCCACAGGAGCTATAGCATATTCTCAAATCATGAAACGCTAAACATCCCACAAGGAATATGGTGAAACTCATTTGCATATATCTCACTAGACGTTCTACAGGAAATATAGTGAAGCATGCTAAACATAGCATGTTACTTAAAAATTACACAGCAATTTAAGCATCAATCCATCAATTAGGATATAATTACCCTAATTCTTTCCTTCAAAATTAGGTATTTTCTATTGCTTTGCCGTAATTTGTTAAGCAAATAGCGACAAAGGGGGGCAACTGTAAGCACCTAACTTCAGGATCCAATTGTGTATGAATGTGATGAAAGCCTCTATGATGACAATTTAATAAAAAAATTGACCTTTAGTGTTAAGTTTTGCGATTTCAAGGACTAAATTACAACCTTTTTTTAGTTTAATTGTAAAAAATTGACTTTTGCAGGTGTATATTTAGAAATGTGCAACCAACATTATATAATGCCAATCGACATTACATAATGTCAATCGGCATTATGTAATGCCAATCGGCATTACACAATGTTGATTGGCATTATGTAATGCCAATCAGCATTATATAATGCCAATTGGCATTACACAACGCCGATTGGCATTATGTAATGCCAATCGGCATTACACAATGTCAGTTGACATTTTAGAATGCCAAGGTGTTAAAAAATTCAGTAAAAATCTTTGTTCTCATTATGATTGATCCAAATTTAATTTATAAATAAATTGATTTGAGTATTTATCTGTAGGTTTCGGCCCCGATCCAATACTCACATTTTACGTGTATAATCTTCTTTTTTTAAAGTTAAAATTCTTATCCTATTTTTTAGGAAGGGAGAAATTAGAGCTACTATGATCACATAAGCAGTTGGCTTAGGAATGAGATATAGAAAGAAAAGATTGGCAAAGAAGAAGAGGGGGGAATTTGGTAAAAAAAAAACCCAATTAACTACTGCAATGGAGGTTGATTGAAAAAAAAACAGAGGAGACCTAACCTAATATTGTCATTTCAAAACCCTTTTTTTTTAAAAAAAAAAAACAAAGTATGTTCTTTTAAAAGTCCAAAAATAAAAAAAGTGTAGAGTCAATTTTCTCAAAATGGTGAAATCTCATTATGAGGGGCATTCAAATAGCATATGCACAACATTACTCATCTTCTACTCATTTCATTTTATTAGTTCTTTCTTTTATATCATTATTTTTTATTTTATTATTTCTATTTTTTTATTCAAGTTTAATTTTTATTATTTTGTTTTCTTTGTTCATTAATTATAATCTTATATTCTTTTTTTATTTTTTGTGTTTCATAATTCTGATGATGAATACATGATTGAACTAAGGAAACTCACAAAAAATCTATGAATGAAAGCCAAGAGTCAAGATCCCAATTTAATTTAATTTTGCTCTGTTTAGTTTAGTTTATTTTTTTAGGTTTTGAATTTGTTTAATTTGTCTTCTTAAGGGTTGTATTTTAATTTTATTTTCTTTATTATTTTGGTAGATTTTATAATAGCCCCAATAGTGGGAATAATGAAAATTTACTTCTCTTGATCTTAAAAATTAATTAGAAAATTAGGTTCAATTTTGTAAATCCTAATTAAAATCAATAGAGACCGTGGATTAATTAAGGTTTCATATCTTTTTTATTTGTTTGTTTTGATTTTTTATGTTTTTTTTTATTTTTTATTTTTTATGTGTTTTGGGCTCTAAACCCACACTTAGGCTCTAACCCATTTAATAAATAGGCTCTTAATTGGATTTTTAGGTTTAATTTTAAAATCAATTTAGGTCCATTTAGGTTAATTTAGACTTAGGGCCATTTTTTATCTAGAATTCAAATATGTAAAATTAGGCCTACTAATTTAAATACTTCATAATTTGTAGATTTAGTCCCACTTTTAGAATTAAAATAAATAGACTTAGGTTCACTTAATTAAAATTAAATAGAAATTAAATAGACTTAGTCTTTAAGCTCACATGTAAATTAAAATATATAGATTTAGCTCATTTAATTAAAATCAATGTAGATTAGACTAACTTAGGGATTATGAATTTAAATGAATGCATTTTTTACATGTATTTTTCATAACTAGTTTGTCTGGAGTTAATTGTTTTAAATAAGGTTTTATATGAAATTGCATGTAAATAAAGGATAAGATAGTAATTCATAAAGTATTTCTAAATGAACACAATACTGAAAGAAGTTGGTATTCCGTATCTAGAATCTCTTGGTTATGGTCCTAGTTTTCTTTTAGAGAATCAAGTACCACCTTTTTCGATTTGTCCCAGTTATTACTTTGGGTTGCAACTCCTCATCCCCACGCCATGTCTTTGTGACAATGATTAGTGTATTCTCTACAGTCCTGAGTTCAAACAATGTCACAATTGCTAAAATCTTGGGTGTGTGCTAAACCCCATCATCTGCAGTTTGCATTTTGGTTAAGTGGTGTATCAGGCTAAGAAAACCCAAAAATCACATTTTACTTGAGTGGCAATTGGGCCAAGAAAACCCGAGGGTCATTGTTTTTAGATAATTTACCAAATATTAATGAGTGATTGATTAGGCCAGGGAAATCAAAAGATCACAGTCACATTTTAAGATTGAAGAATTCACCTTTTAAGTGAAACTCGGGAGTCAGGTATATTGTTTGTTATTTTCTTATGTTGTGCATGTGATTTTTTTTTTAAAAAATAATCATTGCATGCATTTAGTTTTTTGAAAAAATCAGGGGGCAAACTATAGACACCTAGTTTGATTGGCCCATGATAGAGGGTGAACTATGGATGCTTGATTTGATCAGCCCGTAATAGAGATTAATGATGAGAAATATAAAGCTTGAATGAAAGAGAGAAACCTAAAATCTCATAGAAAATGAGCCCGAGGGCTTGAAACCCACAAATTCGAGCCTAAAACCCTTATAAGACAAGCCCAAGTCACCCCAGCCCATTAGGCCAAATGCAGGAACAAGCCAAACAGCCAACACCTCTATGAAGAGGCGATCACCTATATGGCAGCAAATTATGAGGCGATCTCCTTATCGTAGAGGCACTACCAATGCAGTAGCCACTTGCCTCTGTATTAAATATAGAGGTGACCATGGCAACCATCTTAGTAGGCCCACCTCGACTGGAACTTAGTCTCTAGTGTGAGAAAAAGCAATTTTTAGGAAGAGAAAAAGGCTAAAAATGCAATGATGAAAAATGAATAGGGATAGGGGCTAAGCATAGGATTAAAAAAGGAGAAAAAGAGACAAAAGGGAGGTCTTTTTATAGGATGGGGGAGGAACAATTAGAAAAAGAATGGAGAGTTTTCAGAGAGAAAAAAAAGCTCTGAAACAAGGAGGAAAAAATGTTCTTGAAAAAGGAGGAGGATAAATCAAGTTTAAGGGTCATTTTCTTGAAGAAGAAAGGTAGAAAACTTGCATTCAAGGGAAGTTCAACATTCATACTCATTTCTGAGGGCCAACTATTTTGGAAAATCTCATCTTTTGAGTAATAATCTTAACTCCTTCTCAATAGTTAAGATGTCTATTTGTATAATCTTTCATTTTCTTACATATCCCCTAGTTTACTTGTTTATTAGCTTGTTTACTTACTCTATTGTGTTCATTACTCATAATATGCCATGTCCTTAGCATGATTTATTGAGTTTTAGGTGCAGTTATGCATCTAGCTTGCTTATATTAGTAGATCCTTACTTAAAGTAGAAGTTTACCAATTTGAGAGTCACTTAGGCCTGTTGATCTCACTTTCATGAGGCGGTCACCTCTACTTTGACAAACCTTTGTATGGCTCTATTTTTCATTTCTTGTAAATTATGCATGATTTGAATCTTTATGAATTTCCTTGCTTGCACGCTTTTAGTTTATTTTATATGATCATTTTTATACCATTATTCGGGCTAATGTTTAAATCATTGCAATTCCTATTTACATCAATTTGATTCATAAATTAGCTCAATGGTTCTTTTTGTGTAATTTTATATATATTGGAAGATTATATTGTGTTTGTCGTAGGGAATTGAAATAATTTTGATCAACCAATCTAGCCTATAATTCTCTTGCCTTTTTTTTTTATATTTATGTGTAGTTTAATGCTTGTTTACTTTTGGTTTATTTTCTATTTCTTTCAACAAAACATTGTAATACGTAATCCTTTTCCCTATTTATTTGGAATGTATGGTTGTAAATTATTATTATTTGTATTATTTATATTGAATGTTGGGCTATAAGCATGAAAATTAGATTAATGTGCAAATTTCAACTTAACTGTAAAACTTGGAAATTGGATGGAGGCAAGTGCAATTATGAATGTAAATAAGGAAATAATTAAAGGTAATATAACACAAAATACAAACATGGGCATTCCAAAAGTGCATACCCAATTTTTTAAACTCATTCTCTGATGACAGCTTCTATGGAATCTAGTTACTGTATAAGTGTGTCTTGCCTTTTACCTGAGTGGCAATTCCATCTCCGATTAGGCTTTACGACTTATTTCTTATTTCTAGTAAGTCTCAAGTCCACATAATATTATAGTCGTCAAACACTTGGACGCGCGTTAAACCCTACCGCCTACGATAACTTTTATAATTTTAATAATTAAATCATAAAAGAAATTTTGTTATTAAATAATTACTATAAATTTTAAAAACTATCTTTGTTAGTGCTATCCATCGATTTACAAAATTTTTTGTTAGTCAAATATTTAATTTTTACATTTTAATCTGTAAAATTTTTTAAAAACATTTTATTTTTATAGTTTAGGACTTAGTTAACTTTTATCGATTTTTTATGATTACTCACAAATTTTAAATTAATAAATAATATTAAAATTTTTATTTAACTATAATTTAATTAGATAAAAAATTAAAACTAAAACTATTTAACTTCAACTATTTTCTAAAAAATTTCAAATCAAAATTAAAACTATTTTCTAAAGTTATTTAAAAAATAAAACAATAATTTAAAGTAATAAAAATAAATATATGATTATTTTAATGCATTTCCAATCAAAATTTAAATAAAAAAATTAAGTATAAAATTGTTATATTGAATTTTTAATTAATTATAGTTTCTAATTTTATGTAATTTTGAGAAATATTAGATTTTTAAAAAATATTATTAAACAATTAAATTATAAAATGCTAAAATTATATATGTTTTAAAAATTTAAAGACTAAAATGTAAAAATTTAAAAGTTCACTGATGAAAAATTTTGTTCACTAACAAATAAAACTAATGGAGATAGTTTCTAAAATTTAAGTACTTATTTGTTAATAAATTTTATTTTAGGAATAAATTATTAAAATCATAATATTATAGGGCTCACGGTGCTATTATCCCTGGAAATTTTTTCCAACCTAAATTTTGATACAAATATTAAAATTTGGCAAACTATTTGCAATTCTAAAAAATTTACACTTCATTAATTAAAAAAATTATTTACAATTTTTATAAAACATACATAAAATCATTTTAGATGTTTTATTTTATACGTATCATTCAATGTTGTTTATCTATTTAAGTATAATATCATTGATTTTTATTTCAATATTCTCACAATCATTCACTCAATTATAATAATTTCTCTCATAATTGAGAAAAGCAATGTTATTTTTATTAAGTTAGTTAGAACAAGAATTATGTTGACATTAGCAAGTTAGCAATCTTAATTTTGATCTAAACAAATTTAATTTTGAGTAACTAATATATTTGCTTCAAGTGTGTATAAGTTAGGAATAATTTAGAAGTCAAAATAATAATAAAATATTAAAGAAAAATGATTCCAGAAAGCCATTGTAAATACTATCTCAACTGAACTCATCATAGGGACTAAATTACACAAAAAGTTACAATTTATGTCATGGTCCCGATAGGGATCAAAGCAATCCCGAGCGAGACCAAAGAAGAGCAAAAATTCACAAAAGGCAAGTACCCATCCCAATTAAATGTCCCAATCTGGACATTGCTCGTGACAAGGTAGTCCCAATCGGGACCATGATATCCCGATCAGGATTAGGGCACTTTTTCAAATATAACAACTCTTAATGTCTATTTGGTGTTAGTCCCGATCAAGACAGATGATATCCCGACCGAGACTTGACAAAATGCGACTTAAAATTCTAAATTTTCATTCAAATGGACCTTATTTATGTTGGGAACAAAATCATTGGTTACAATAGTTATAATTGGATTCCTCAAGTATAAATATAACCTCTGAAGATTGTTTTGAGGTTAAGGAACTTGCTCATTCATATTTACATTTTCAAGCATTCAATTACGATCTCAAAACTCTTCCAAAATTCATTCTTATTGTTGAATACTCTTATAAGAGTTTGTGAGTGTTAGAATAGATATTCTTATTCTTCTATTTTCTAGGTTTAGAAAATAGGAAGTGAGATTCTATTCCAAAGGAATTAGTTTAAGTGTTTAGCCATTAAAACACTTGGGATTTTGGTTTTAATGTAAGCCTTAAAAACACTTGTAATTTGATTTTTGAGTGATTATAGAAAACTTAAGTTGTAAGGTTGTAAGAGTGAGTCATAAAACTCTTGTGTAATCTCAATCTTGTGAATAAGATTGTGGGTGATTACAAATCCTAACTTAAGGAAAAGTTAGGTGGAAACGTAGGATTGTTGTTAAATCCGAACTCTTTAAATCATTGTGTTCTTCATTCTTCCTTCTCAATAATTCTCTTAATTCTTATTCAAATCTTTCAATTTCCAATTTTTGTTCTATAGTCCTATTCAACCCCCCGCTAGGACTTTTTCAATTATTATCAGAGCTTGAATTCTAGGAACTTCATTGCTAAAATGCAAGATCATAGGAAGTGAATCATAAAATATTTCTCCACTTATACCATTCTTTGATGGTAGTGACTATCCTCATTGGAAGTTCAAAATGGATTTGTATCTTGATTGTGATTCCATCAAACTTTAGGACATTGTCCTAAAAGGTTGGGAACACCTACAAGTATCATTAATGGTGTGGCAACTACTATTGTAAGAAGCCAATGGAGCATTGATCAAAAGGAAGAAAATTATAAAAATAAAAAGGCTATGATTGCTCTAGTCTCTTGCATGATGGGAGAAGAAGGAGGCAAGCTTTAACATTGTATATCGTATAAGGAAATATGGGAGATATTGAAAAATCATTATGAAGGAAACATATAAGTTAGAAGTAAAAAGGTTCAACTTCACATGTATAAATATGAACTCTTCAAGATGGAGCCTCAAGAGTTAATCATGGAGATGAAAAATCGACTCAATACTCTTCTTACAACCCTCAAGAAATTTGGTAAACATTTCACCAAGGAAGAAGTAAACAATAAGATTTGAAGAATTCTACCTAAGAACAATTAGGAATCTCGAGTCACTTTAATTAAGGAAGCTCAAGACCTCTTTACCCTCTCAATCGATGTACTCATTAGTAAGCTCTTGACACATGAGCTCACAATTAAGTAAAGAGGTAAAGAGAAAGAAGAAAAGAAAAAGAGCATAGCACTAAAAGCTCTTTAAAAAGATAGTAAAAAGAAAAACATCAAAGATTCTAGTGATGAAGATAATGACATTACCGTGGTCACTAGGAACTTTAAGAATTTTTTAAGAAAGAAAAGTTCCTCAAGAACAAAGGATTTCAATAAGAAGTATGAAAGAGAAGGCAAAAAGAAAATTAAAGAGGTTACTTGCTATGAATGTAAGAAACTGAGACACATTAGAAGTGAGTGTCCCAAAATCAAATTCAAGAATAAAGGAGCAAAAGATAAGAAGAAGACAATCAAAGTTACTTGGGATGATTCCACTGAATCTAAAGAGAAAGAGGAACAACAAGAAGTGACTAATATTTTCATCATGGCTCTTAAAAACAAAAATGAGGTATCATCTACTTTTTACTCTTCTTTTAATGATTGTGAATATTATTGCAATAATGATGATAATGAAGATGAGAGCTCTATTGTGAGCAGATTATTAGTTAAATTCAAAAGTTTACTTTTAAGAAAAATTTTCACAAACATGAGCTATCTAACTTAACTAAAAAATTTGATAGCTTAAAAATTAATTTTACTAAACTTATTGAATCAAATGAAAATTTTGTTAGTAATGCTAAATCTTCTAATTCCTTAGAAGATCAACTTAAGAAAGCAAGTGATGAAAATCATAAGCTTTCTAATAAGATCTTAGAATTAAAAAATTTCATTGCTAAATTCAAAAAAGGAAAAGAAACTTTAGATAGTCTTCTTGACTCTAAAAAATTTCATGCAGATACCCATGGAATTGGATAAAAAAATGGAATGTCATCATCATCATCACATATTAATTTTATTAAATCCTCACATTTCTCCACTCCCTCTACATCCAAACTAAATGAGATTCAAGCTTTTGAAGCTAAAAGATCTCATGTGTTAAACAATAAGTGAAAATCTCATAAGACTCACCCTTCATTAACACAAAGAAGTAAGGCTCAAATTAGAGCATCTCCACCTAAGCATGCTTATATGTACACTAGACAAAATCATATTAGGCATGCTATATAACACAATGCACATAAACATGTTATAGACACCCAATTTCGAGATGATGTGTTATGGATGCGACAAAGGACTCCAATGATGAAAATATCATGAATAGGTCTTCGATACTTAAGCTTTAAAATTCTAAGGGTTTAAATGCATCTTTTAGGGGAAGGATTTAGTGTTTTCAAGGACTAAATTGCAATGTTTTTTTAGGACCTAATTTCAAAACTTAAATTCTTTTAGGGGTCTTTTTGAATTCTTTTGTCTCTATTTTTTTATTTTTTAACTCAATCGTAATTGGTCTAAAATTCCTAATTGGCTTTTAACTCAATCCTAATTGATCTAAAATTCCTAAATATAATTTTAAGTATTAATCTTATATTTTTAGGAATTAGAATCACGTTAGGATTGAGCTAGGTTTTTTAGTTCTTTTTCCACTATATAAAGAGGAAGGAAGAAGGAGGAAAGGAAGAAAAAGGAGCAACATATTTTTGAGCTTTTGGGTTTTTGTGTGTTTATGAAAAAAAATTTTATGCATTGTTGATTCTTAAAATGAGCTTTCTTAATTCTTTTTTGGTGAGTTGTTTTTCTACAAAAATTCCTTTTGGTTTATCAATTAATTCAAGATCTTTGGAGAATTTTTGAAGAAAAAGATTTGAAGACTTATCAAGAACGGTGAATTACTAAACATATGAGTACCCCAAATCACTCATAAGCATCATCATCTTCTTCTTATTCTATTTTTTTATTTATTTCTTTTTGATATTATTGATTATTTTTATTCTTTCAAGTTATTATTATAATTTACTCATTAATTATAATTTTATTTTATTTTATTTTTTTATGGTGATTATGGAGGAAAACACATGGTGATCATGTTGGAGGGATGAATTATGAGAAGTCCATGGAAAACCATGGATAAAGCCTTGTATAGACTTAGTTTATAGGATTTTTATTTTATTTTATTTATTGCTTTTATTTTTATTTTATTAATTATTTTATGAATTAATGTAATAGTCATAATAATGAGAGTAGTGAAATTATGTGTGTGGTTGCATGTTTATTTTGATTAATTTGGTTAGTAAAACTAGGTTTCAATTAGGTAATTATTTAAAATCAATGGAGGAAGTAGATTAATTTAGGTTGCTTGATAATAAAATTAGGGTTTTAGCAATGATTAATTTGATTATTTGTTTGATCTTATTTAATTATTATTTTTTATGTTTTTTATTTATTTTTGGGCTTATTTATTATTTTTATGCGCTTTTGGGGCCTTAAGCCCATTTTAGGCTTTGATGTATTTATTTAAGTTTATGTAATTCTTTTAGCTCATCTCACTTTATAATTAGTTAGGTTTAATTAATTAAAATATATTTTTAGGTCCATAATTAATTAGATTTTAGGTTAGAAATATCCTTAGGCCCATTTAGTTAATTAGACATAGGCTCACCTAATTTAATTTAATTAATTTAGACTTAGCCCACTTAATTTAAGCTTTTTCATAATTTATAGATTTAAGCTCATATTTAGAATTAAAATTAGTAGACTTAGGTTCATTTAATTAAAATCAAAAGGAATTAGGTCTTTAGGTTCACTTATAAATTAAAACATGTAGATTTAACTCATTTAAATCCATGTAGATTAGACTAACTTAGGGATTATGTGATTTATTGAATGCATTATTTACTTGTATATTTCATGACTAGTTTGCCTTGGAGTTAATTATTTTTAAGGTTTATATGAAATTGCATGTAAATAGAGAATAAGATAATAATTCATAAAGTAATTCTAAATGAACAAAAGACTGAAAGAAGTTGGTATTCCGTATCCAAAATCTCCTGGTTGTGGTGCTAGCTTTCTTTTAGGGAATCGAGTACCACCTTTTTTATTTGTCCCAGTAATTACCCTCGGTGGCAACTATTCATCTCCACGCCATGTCTTTATGATAGTGGTTAGTGTATTCTTTAGAGCCCTGAGCTCAAACAGTGTCGCGGTTGCTAAAATCTTAAACGTGCACTAAACCCCGCCATCTACACATATTGCACAAACCTATCAAAATACATATTATCATTGCCAAAGCATGTCTCACAATAGAAGACACACATCACCGTAACACAAAAGGCATATTTGAAAAACTAAGAAAGTATATCATCCTAGGAGAAACAAATTTGAAAATGTTGTATGTTCATATTGCATGATCAAAGGACATACTAACAATGTATGTTTTTATAGAAGACTACACATAAATTTGCTTCCTTTGGATTATTTTGAAACTAACTAGCTTAGACCAAGAAAGGTTTAGATCTGAAAGAACACATAAATTACTTTGTGTAGGTGTGCTTAAAATCCACAAGAATAAAAAGCAAATGATATATTGATAATGGATGTTTAAGGCACATAATGGGAGATAAGGAGCAATTCAATAACCTTGATGCTAAGGATGAAGGACATATTACATTCGAAGATAATGCAAAAGGAAAAATTATTGACATTGGAGAAATAGGCAATCCTTAATCCTTATCTATACATTATATGTTGTTTGTTGATAGTCTTAAATATAATTTATTTAGTATAAGTCAATCGTGTGACATGGGAAATAAGATAACTTTCTATCATAGAAATTTCTTTGTTAGTAGTCTTAATAAATACAAAGTTATTTTTAATGGTGAAAGAGTAGATAATGTTTATGTTATTATTTTGAACAAGATTGATAATAAAGATATCAAATGCTTAATGTCTATTTCTCATGACACATGGATATAGCATAAAAGGTTAGGACATGCAAATTTTGAGCTTTTGAATAATCTTTGTAAATATGAACTTGTGATTGGTTTACCTAAGCTTAAATTCACTAAAGACAAACCTTATGATGCTTGCCAAAAGGGAAAACAATCCAAGCCCTCATTTAAGCTCAAAATTGTAGTGTCCACTTCTAAACCACTTGAACTTATACATATGGATTTATTTGGACAAACTAGAGTTGCTAGTCTCAGTGGAATGCACTATGCATATTTATTGATTAATGATTACTCTAGATTTACTTGAGTATGTTTTTTTGCTCATAAGAATGATGCTTTTAAAGCTTTTGAAAATTTTGCTAAAATAGTTCAAAAAGTAAAAGGTTTTTGTATTTCATCTATTAGAAGTGATCATGGAACCAAATTTGAAAATGAGTTTTTCAAAATTTATTGCAATGAAAATGGTATTTCACATAAATTTTCTTCTCTTAGAACTCCTTAACAAAATGGGATAATTGAAAGGAAAAATAGAACTCTTGTGGAAATGGCTGGAACAATGCTTCATGAGTATAATTTGCCTCTATACTTTTGGGCGGAAATTGTTAACACATCTTGTTATATTTCAAATAGATTTTTCAAGAGACTAATTTAAAAAAAAACTTCTTATGAGTTATGGAATAATACAAAACCCAAAATTTCATATTAAGAGTATTTGGATGCAAGTGCTTTATATCAAACACCAAGGATAATCTTAGGAAATTTTATTGAAAAGTCGATGAAGGAATTTTTCTAGGCTATTTTATTTCTAGTAAATCATATAAAGCCTTTAATAAGAGAACTCTAGCAGTTGAAGAGTCAATGCAGTTGTATTTTATAAATCAAACTCACTTAATCCTAAAAAGGATGTATGTAGTGTTGATGATCTTGTAGGTGAAAATGAGTTTGCGAATACTCACGAAGAAAATACAAGTCTTTAGAACTTGAAGGTCCAAATAAGGAGGACAATGAGGATATATCTCAAACTACCTTGAAGAATGAACTTTTAAAGAATTGGCAATTCAAGAAAACTCATCCTCAAGACCTCATCATAGGTGACATTACAAAAGGAGCAACTACTAGATCTAAAATTAAGTCTATTGTTAATTTAGCCTTCATTTCTCAAATTAAACCTAAAAATGTTGATAATGCTTTATGTGATGAATTTTGGGTCCTTGCTATGCAAGAAGAGTTAAATCAATTTGAGAGAAATAAGGTTTGGACCTTAGATCCTAGACCTAAACATCATCCTATTGCAAGCACCAAGTGGATGTTTATAAATAAGATGGATGAACAAGGTGTCATAACTAAGAACAAAACTAGATTAGTAGCTAAAGTTTATAATCAAGATTAAGGCATTGATTATAATGAAACCTTTGCCCCTGTTGGAAGGTTAGAAGCTATCAGAATACTACTTGCATTTGCATCATTTATGAATTTTAAACTTTATCAAATGGATGTCAAAAGTGCATTTCTAAATGGTTTCATTGAAAAGGAGGTGTATGTTAAGCAACCTCTAGGTTTTGAAAGTTTTGATTTTCCAAATCATATGTTTAAACTTTCAAAAGAATTATATAAATTGAAACAAGCTCCAAGAGCTTGGTATGAAAGATTGAGTAACTTTTTACTAGAGAAAGGTTTCTCTAAAGAAAAGGTTGACACAACTCTTTTTATAAAGAAATCCAAACTTGATTTATTAATTATACAAATATATGTTGATGGTATTATTTTCGATGCCACTAACCATTGCTTGTGTGAGGAATTCTCCAAATTAATGCAAGGAGAATTTAAGATGAGTATGATAGGAGAACTCAAATTCTTTTTCAGATTAAAAATCAAGCAATGCAAAATGGGATTTTCATTAATCAAATAAAGTCTGCAAGAGACATTCTCAAAAATTTTGGAATGGATGGAACTAAGATAAGCAAAACTCCAATGAGCGCCACAATCAAACTTAACAAAGATGAGAATTGCAAACCAGTTGATGAAAAGCGATTTAGAAGTATGATCATATCCCTTCTTTATTTAACTACTAATAAACCCGATATTATATTTGCTACTTGCTTATGTGCTAGATTTCAATCAAGTCCTAGAGAGTCTCATTTGAACACTATTAAAAGAATTTTCAAATATCTTTGTGGTATAATGTATAACTTTGGTATCTTAGGAGTTCTTCCCTTGACTTAATTAGTTATTTGGATGCAAACTTTGCCAGTAGTTTAATAGATAGAAAGAGCACTTTCGAAACTTATCAATTTTTAGGACAATGTTTAGTTTCTTGGTTTAGCAAGAAACAAGTTTCAATTGCCTTGTCCACTACTAAACTTGTGTACATTGCAGCAAGTCTTTGTTGTTCACAAGTTTTATGGCAAAAACAATAATTGATGGACTATGGTATAAAACTTGATCACATTCCCATTAAATATGACAATACAAGTGCTATTAACCTTAGCAAGAATCTCATTCAACATTCTAGAACTAAGCATTAAGACATTCGACATCATTTTTTATGTGATTATGTTCAATTTAGTGATATCTCTCTTGATTTTGTTGATACAAATAATCAACTTGCTAATATTTTCATCAAACCTCCCAATGAAGAGAGATTGAACTTCATTAAACATGAACTTGGCATGATTAATGGTTCTAATTTGTCTTGATTTTGATAGACATTTATGTTTATTTTTGGTCTATTATACATGTTTAATTGATTTTTTTTATTTTTCCTATTTTGCAAAATTAATAATTAATTTATGAAATTTTTATTAAATTAATTATTTTAATTTTTTAACAAAATATATCTTTCCCTAAATGAGTCTATTTCATTTACTCATTTATCTCTTTAAAAAATGGTCAATTTAGTCCAATTTATGCAAATTAATTTTGCAAGGACTTACTTGTCAAAAAATTTGGACCTAATTAAACAATTTTCTCAAACTTTTCTGAATAGGACCCTGGTCCCATCCGAGACTGGATTATATCCTGATCGAGACATGATCTTTGAATTTTGTGTTTTTACACAAAACTCGTCCCGAACGGATGTCTTGATCAGGACATCACTCAGGATAGTATGTATCGATCGAGATGGGAACATGTCTCGATCGGGACATCGCTCCTGACAACATTAGGTATTCAAAAAATTTTACCTTTTTGACTCTCCAATCAAAATCAGGAATGAATTTTTAGGTTCCTATTCAATTCAAATTCAAATTCTACACTATTTCCAACCTTAATCTCATGCCTATAAGTACCACTCTATTCCCAATTGATTTTTTCATCTCAAAATAAATCTTTTCTTCCTCTACAATTTCTTTATTTATTCTCTCCTCATGGCGCCAAAGAAACCAAGCAAAGCTCTTTCATCTTCTCAAGCTCATCCTCCTTCCAAGAAGGATAAACCTAAGAGAATTCACTCTCCTTTTTCTTATTCTTCTCAAGAAATTAAGAAGATGATTTCTCTATTCCAAACAAGAGCTTTCATTCATGTTTTATGCATAACCCAACGCTCAAGGCTATAGGATGCTTTAATGAAGTCTAAGATCTTCTCCTTAAAGGTGGGATTTGTGATTTCTCCTTTTCTACTTTTCCTTCTTGCCCATCCCTTATCATTGAGTTTCTTTCATCTTTTACTTTCATTCCGCCAAATTTGATAATGATAATCCTTATTTCTCAATGAGATTTAAATTGGGAGGGAGAGATCACATTATGACTTATCAAGAGTTTGATACTCTTTTTGGATTCTCTCAAGAAGGAGACATTCAAGTCAACCCTCATTGGATTGCCTCTTCTTATTAGGATGAGATCAAAGCTGCCAATGCTCCTTAATTCTCCGTTAGACACACCAAAACCTCCTTCTTCAAATCCAAAGCACTTTGGTATGTTCATCACTTTATCACTTATTCTATTAATGGTAGAGCTCTTACTAATGAAGCAATTTCTCTTGATGATCTTTTTATTCTTTCTTATCTTCATTACAATGAGAATATTACTTTCGAAAGATTTTTAAAATGGAGAATTGGCTCAAAAGTGATAGTCACACTGGTGTTATTTGTATTGGTAGAATTGTCACAAAATTAGCTAAATTTTACAACATTAATCTTGACTCTCTACCCTCTACCAAACCCTTATTTTTTAATGCTACTTTCATTCAAAACTCCAATCAATTCACCTCTATCAATGGATTTTGGGTTTGGAAACATGATCTTAGAGCTAGTGAAAACATAGAGACTATGTTTCAAGAATTAGAAGAACAAGAAGGTCAAGGGGAAGAAGAACAAGACCCTCAACCTTATATTGCCCCTCTAAGAAAGAGAACAAGAAGTGAAGGAACCTCAAGTCAACATGCTCAAGCTCAAGAGGATGAACCTTCTTGGGTTGGCCAAATCTTTGAGCGCATGTCCTCAATGGAATCCAACTTCAATGCATGCTTTGATGAAGTTGAATCTAACTTTAATGTGTGCTTTAATCAAATTAATGATAAAATTGCTCATCTTCAACATGATGTTCATCACATTTATGAGCAATAATACTACATATGTGCTTATTCTCCTCCTCCTTTCCCTCCTTAAGAATAGATTTTATTTGTGTTTTCTATTTGTTTTATTTTTGGTTTATATTTGGTTTATTTTCCATATATGAACCTCTAGCTGTTAGTTTATTTTTAGGCTCATTCTATCTTTGCTTATATTTAGTTTATTTTTCATTTATTTTCGGTAGCTTATCTTTGTACTGCATATTTTTATTATTAATAAAATTTTTCTTTTTAATGGAAATTATTTATTTGAGTTTATTCTTTTTGATTTTTGACAAAGGGGGAGAAATATTTGAGTTTGAATAATGTTTAATAATGTGATTAACTTATATTATTATGTTTTATACTTTTAATAATTTTTTTGTATATATACACGCAAAACTCATTCATGCAAAGAAAAATTCCTCTTATAAATTGTTTTGATCTTCTTAGGAATTGTTTTGATCTTTAAAAGGAAACAATAGTTAAGTTTGCATATATACTTAGTTAATTTCTTTAAAAAGAATTTTCTTTTAAATATTTGTTTGTGTAAGTGACATAACTATGTGATAGTGTATCCTTAATATAAATTTTTTTTTTCTCTCATTGATTTAGGAGGAGAAAATTTACTTAAATGACATTTTAAATTCACAAAAATTTTATGTATTTTTGCTTTGTCATTATTTTGGTTCATAGTCTTTTGTTTCCTCTATTGTTTAATAAAGGGGGAGCAAAAACCATATGATATTTGTGCTTGATGTTCATGATTGTAATATACTAAGTGCCACATGAACAATTAACTAGCTAAACTCTATATGATCATGTTTGTACTATTTTGTGATGCATTATATATGTTTGAAATTATTTCCTTCATATTATCAAATATTCCTTTTATGCCTTGAAGGACCATAATTTTTTGTCATGATATTTCTTTTTGTTATTTAGAATAAAAATTTATATTTCTTATCATGTCCATATTCATAGGGAGAGAAATAAAGAAACATATTTCTTTTTCATCTCATATATTCATTATTATAAAAAATTATTATCAATCACACACTTTACATTATATTTTTTTTATCAAACTCAAAATAAGTTTATCAAAATAAAAAAAAAAGGAGGAGATTGTTGATAGTAGCAAGTTAGCAATCTTGATTTTGATCTTAACAAACTTAATTTTGAGCAACTAATGTGTTTGCTTCAAGTGTGTATAAGTTAGGAACAATTTCAAAATCAAAATAATAATAAAATATCAAAGAAAAATGATTCTAAAAAGCCATTGCAAGTACTATCTCAACCAGACTCATCACAGGGACTAAATTGCACAAAAAGTTACAATTTGTGCTATAGTCCCGATCGAGACCAAAGCAATCCCAAGTGGGACCAAAGAAGAGCAAAAATTCATAAAAGGACAGTACCCATCCCGACTGAATGTCTTAATCGAGACATTGCTCGTGACAAGGTAGTCTTGATCGAACCATGATATCCCAATCGGGATTAAGGTACTTTTTCAAATATAACGACTCCCAACGGCTATTTGGTGTTAATCTCGACCGGGACAGATGATATCTCGACTGAGACGGATGATATCTCGACTGGGACCGGACAAAATGCATATCAAAAGTCAAAATTTTCATTCAAATGGACTTGATTTATGTTGGAAACAAAATCATTGCTTCCAACTGTTATAATTGGATTGCTCAAGTATAAATATGACCTTTGAAGATTGTTTTAAGGTCAAGAAACTTGTTCATTTATATTTATACATTCAAGCATTCAATTAAGCTCTCAAAACTCTTCCAAAATTCATTCTTATTGTTGAATACTCTTGTGAGAGTTGGTGAGTGTTAGAATAGATATTTTTATGCTTCTATTTTCTGGATTTAGAAAACAGGAAGTGAGATTCTATTCTAAATGAAGTAGTTTAAGTGTTTAGCCATTAAAACACTTGGAATTTTGGTTTTAGTGTAAACCTTAAAAACACTTGCAATTTGGTTTTTGAGTGATCGTAGAAAACTCAAGTTGTAAGGTTGTAAGAGTGAGTCATAAAACTCTTGTATAATCTCAATCTTGTGAATATGATTGTGGGTGATTAAAAATCCTAACTTGGGGATAAATTAGGTAGAAACGTAGGATTGTTGTTGAATCCAAACTTCTTAAATCATTGTGTTCTTCATTTTTCCTTCTCAACAATTCTCTTTCTTCTTGTTCAAATCTTTTAATTTTCAATTTTTGTTCGATAATACTATTCACCCCTCTCCGACTCTTTCAAATTATATGATAAAATTTTTAAAGAAATAGTATTGACAGTTAGAATAATTAATTTTTAACTTGTAGACTAAATTTTATGAGCTAACAACAATTTTTTTCAAACATAGCAAAAATATTATAATTTAAATTATTTGTAATTTCAATAATTTACAAAAAAAAAATTGTTAATAAAAGTAAAATTTAGGTTAATAGTTAGTAACAAACTGGTTGTGGTTTAAAACTATAGTATTTTTTAAACCTAAAAATGAATTGATAAAAATTATATGATTAAAAATTTTAGTTATTATTTTCTTAAGGTGAATAATATTGAATTGGATTATTAATGTAAGCGTATAATGTACGTGAACAAGAATAGGCAAATTTATCAAAAAATATTATTACTAGCTTTATAAAATGGATTAATTTAATTATTTACTAATTAATTATAATTTAATTATTAAAATGTGCTGTTTTTAGACATAAGAATTGTTATTAATTAGAACTACTATTAGTATAATTTAATTGTTAAAAAAAAAAGAATTATTATTAATTAGAGTTGAATCACTTAAGAAAAGGAAATAACATTAAATAGAAGAAAAAATAAAATAAAACAAAAAAAGAAAATAATATGATAACCATTTTGGGCAGAAGTCAGAATAGCTTTTTTTTTTTTTTTAAATCAATTTAACACGTAAACTATGCAATAAAAATCAAACTCATCATAATGATTGCACTTACATTTTTATTTTTGACAGATAAACAAATCTCATTACAAAAAATTATAAAAATCTCCCTACTACTTCAAATAGAAAAAATTATAAAAATCTCCCTAATACTTTAAATAGTTAACAAATTAGTTCATATTTTTGTAAAAAAAATTATAATAAAAATTAATATATTTTACTTTTAAAATTATATTTAAGATCAAATTTTTATAATTTTAAAAATTAATAGTAAATTATATTAATATAAAAAATTAATTATTAGTCAATGACTTTTAATAGTTTTAAAACATTTAAATTTTTTATTGCTTTATATAATTTTATTTTTTAAATACAGTTGACATTCATATTTATTTATACTTTATAACACTTTTAATAATTTGTATATTAATAAAATATATTATTATCTTTTTTATTTTTAGTCTAAAATAAAGAATGATAATAAGCTAAAATTAGAAATTATACTATTAAAGTATTTTTTTCGTAATAATTAACTCCAAATATTAAATGTATCATATTAAACTATTGTAAATTTATAAGTTAAAATTTAAAAATTTAATGATATTTTATATTAATAGACCAAAAATTATCATTTGAAAATAATTAACTGTGTCCTATTATTTTTTAAAAAGTTATTAATTTTCAACATATGAATAGTTTGAAATATTTATGAAAATAATATTAATATGTGTACAATTATTAAAATACTTGGAAACTTTTGACACACAATCTTAAGGTTTTTTGTGTGTGTGTGTTAATATACAAAAGAATATTATAAACAGATAAATAAATTTTAATATTTCAAAATTACTAAAAATATCATTGATGGATAATTATATTTTTCTATTAATAAAATATAGTATAAATAAATTTAGGCTTTGAATATAATTTTAAAAATAATTTTTAAATTTTTTACTAAATTTTCCTGAAAATATGGACTAATTCTCTAATTAACTAAACGATAAGGGAAGTTTTTGTAATTTTATTTGTGATATTTATTTAGCTATCAGAAAATTGGGATATAATTGTGTAAAATAAATATTGCAGAGTATTTTTTTTATGATTTAAAATTTGATGATTATTTTTTGTTATTTAAAATAACGTTAAGTTCCATTATTAGAATTATTTAATTATTTTTTTGCAATACATCAATTAATATAAAGTACATACCAAAAAAAAACTAATATTAATAAATATGCCAAATATGAATTCTAGTAAATCTCTCGAAGGACCGAGTCAAGGTTCAATGTTAGTGGAATCAAAATCAAATTTATAATTTTTTTTTTTGAAGCAAATTAAATTTATAAGTTCTAATATAGTAAAATTGAAATTTTTATAATGCAAAGCTTAATAAAGTGTAGTTTATGATTGCTTCGTTTTGACAAAGTAAAATTACGTTGTTAATAACTACTATTGTATAATAAATAAAATCACCTTAAAATTCTCTAGCTTGTTGAAAACAAATATATAATTATATATAAAATTTAAAGACTTTAAAGAATTTTATAATTTGAGCGTTTAATATAACATTTATTCAACAATATAAAATATTAAATTTCAAATAGCAGCAACAACTAATGTTTGCAAGAAATCAAAGTGTAAGTATAGCAATTGCTAAATGTGTTACTTTAATTAAAAAATATTTATTTTTAATTTAAGAAAAAGGTACCCAACTTTAAACAGTAACACATGAAGACATAACTTATATTATTACATAGAACATTTTGACTATTGTCAACAATTTGAGGATATCTTTACTGTTTGAAAAAATATAAAAATAAAATTATTATAAGTATTTCATTATTTTTATATAAACTATATTTCAATATTTTAAAATTAACAAATTGGACAATAAAGCAATTAAAAAAACTATTATAACCTAATATGGGAAGCACTTAAAACTTGAAGGACCTACGGAACTATTCTCCTTTCATCCTACATGTAGGTCTGTCGTAGGCCAAATGCAATGTTTCCCTGCCAAATTTTACACAATTAACTTTGACATCTTTCCATTTTTATTATTTTTTATTTAACTTTTTAAATATTTAAATTCTTTTTTAAAACATAAAATTATTTTATTTTATAAATTTGGGCACAAAGTAAACTTATATAGACTAAATAACATTTAATTAAAAGAATAATATAATTGAAGCTAAAATTTCTAACTTTTTTATTTTGCTTTTTAATTTTATTTTTATTATTTTGAAGCTAATTTTAAATTAGTACTTTATATACTTAAAATTACTTGAAATCAAATTATCGTCAGTTAAATTGAATTCAAAATAAAAATTTAAAGATGAAAATAGTTTAAAATAAAAATTTACAGATTAAATAAAAATTAATCAATAATAATGATTCAGACACCAACCCGTCGGTCATTATTTATAATAAACTAACAGCTTATGAATATTTAACTCTTACGTATAAGAATATTTGAACCTGTGAACTGACTAGTCGTTATTTGGAAACACACTAATGATTTGAAAAAAAAAATTGTAAAATCTATCATATCAACTAACAATCCTTTACTCTTATGAAAATGTCAACCATGCGTTAAAAAAAAAACAAAAACAAAATCTGTTTACGATTTTTGAAAATGGCCTTCCGAGTATGAATGTCAAATCACTGAATTTTGATAATCACTGTGATTTAAAAAGTTTTGTCACTAGAAAATTACATATTGTCTCTTTATTATAGTTAAAAGCATGTTGATGAAAAAAAAAAAGCAGTTGATGAAAACCCACAGAAGTGGATGTTCAATTTATTCTTTTAGCTACACTTAAAAATATATATATATATATGCTTAAACTCTAGAAAATATTGCATTATCCACAGAATTAGAAATTTAATGATATATTGTAACAAATTAAAACTCCACTACTACTATGAAATTCATTCTAAAGTTTAAGATTTAAAATAATAGAAACTTACCTACTCCATGAACATGCATTTAACACAACGACAATATTTCTCAAGTTCTAGTGCCAATAAATAATTAATACATGACTATTAGTTTTGAATAATTAAGTTATAATTTTATTTATTACTAATAATCATTGACATCAATTGACAGGAGTTGTTTTCATTCAACTGACTCTATAATTTGAATCGTAATATATATAGTCACATTAAATTAGTTGTTCAAAAATTTATCAACCAAGTAAAACCAAATTAGTCAAAATCTAATATACTTTTAAATATCGATGGTTAAAACAAAACAAAACAAAAAATCCTCCTTTTCTTCACTGTAACTTAGGCTAGATAGTAAGAAAGTACCATGATTTTGTAAAGTATTAAGGGAGATCCAAGGTTATAATTTTTTTGCATCTCTTATTGTCACTCCAATTTTGAGCGGAAACATAGATGGGAAAAATAACTCAGAAAATTTATCTTCATTGATCATAACATGTCAAATATATATAGCAGAATATACAATCTATAGAGGAAAGAAAAAAAATAGCTAAACTTAAGTCTAAAGACTTGAGAATTAAAGATTCAGTGAATAGGAAACAATATCAGTCTAAATAGAAAAATATAATAGCAGTATACAATTATGCTAAAACAGGAAACTAAATCTCAACACTCCCCCTCAAGCTAAAGCATGGAGATCACAAATGCCCAACTTGCCTAATAAGTGTCGAAATTGTGCATGTTCAAGTGCCTTAGTAAAAAGATCTCCAACCTGATCACTTAAATGAATATAAGAGGTGCATATCTTATTGCTAAGCAAACGATCACAAACGAATGGCAATCAATTTCTATATGCTTCGATCGCTCATGGAAAACTGGGTTGGCAACAATGTGGAGAGCCAGTTGATTATTATAAATGAGTGACATTGGAGACAACAATATTACCTTAAGGTCTAAAAGCAAAGAGCGTAGCCATAGCAACTTACAAGTTGCATTTGCCATTGCCCAATACTCAGCTTCAGTTGAGAAACATGAAACTATTACTTGCTTCTTGGATTTCCAAGATATGGGGCTATGGCCAAGAAAGATTACATAACCAATGGTAAAGCGCCTAGTTGTAGGGCAACTTGCCCAATTCAAATCACAATATGTCATCAAGTGTAATGAACTTGAAGAGGAAAATAAAATGCCCTGATCAGGTGTAAACTTTAGGTAATAAAAGATTTTAAATGTTGCATTTAAATGAGGCACACAAGGATCTTGCATGAATTGATATCTAGTTGGGTAATTATCAAGTAAAACAGTCTACCAATGAGTCGACAGTATTGTCCAACATTTGAAACTGGATCTCCAATACCTGCAGCAAGGTTATGTTGTGACTCCATAGGAAAGCTGGCTAGTCTTGCATCTAATAACCCCACTCCTTCAAGAAGATCTAGTGTGTATTTTTGTTAGTTGAGTGTTATGCCTTTTTTATTGCATGCCACTTCAATGCCAAGAAAATATTCAAGGTTGTTACATCTTTAATGTGAAAGGTTGAATCAATATGACGTTTCACTTGACTTATTGTAATTGGATCATTGCTTGTAATAACTACATTATCAACATAAACCAACAATGCTATAAAATGACTTCCTCGCACCAAAGTAAAGAAAGAATTATCCACTGCACTTTGTTGAAACCCAAATTATTAAAGAGATTTAGAAAATTTTTGCAACCAAGTTCTTGATGCTTAAGTCTGTAAAGGGATTTTCTCAACCTACAAATACGATTATCACCTGGTTTAACAAAGCCTTGTGGTATTTTCTTGTATACCTCCTCATGCAGGGCTCCATGTAGGAAGGCATTGTTTACATATAATTGATGTAACTCTCAGTGACGTATAACAACAACTGATAGTAAACATCGCAAAGTTATAATCCTAGCAACTAGAGTAAAAGTTTTATGATAATATAGTCCTTCAACCTATGTGAATCCTTTTGTCACGACCCGAACCCGAGGGCACGTGACCGGCACTAGGGAATGGGTAAGCATAAGGCCCCCGAAACCCGTAGTAAGCCTAAAGGGAAAAAGAAAATAAAACCATTCATATATTAAACTTTACTTGAAAACAGAACACATTATCAAACTGATTTTTCTCAGAATACACAAATTCAACCACTTAAATAATAATGTGTTTCAACATCTCATATTATAAATCAAATTTAATCTCATACATAAGCGTGGTTTACATAAATAGGTTACATAATTATGATTAAACGATACAAATCTTTAATACATATACTACTGCAGCAACCTAGATTAGCACACAATACAGCTTATAATGACCTACATAAAATAGCCGGTGAAGAAGAAATCCGGCGTAGAGGTAGTCTGAGGTCGAACTCCCAAGCTCCTAAAAAAAAAATTGAGGGGAATCATACCTCACTGAGTAAGTCAATAAAAGAGCTGTACGGTTTGAAAACATTTTTGAAAACTATATATATTTATAGTGAAAATAATTTATAATATATAAGTATAGCTTTTGGAAAATCTCGGTAGAACCCTAAACCTAAGTCTAAATGGCCAACTGGGCCCACTTATTCCAACTAGACTACCGGTCCCCGAGAGCAAGGGCATCAACCGAGGCACCAAGCCGTAGTCATTCACTTAATCCAAATATATGGCACTGGCGGTCCCCGAGAGCAAAGGCATCAACCGAGGCACCCGTCCCAGTCCATTTTCATCCTTACAATCACTGGCAGTCCCCGAGAGCAAAGGCTTCCACCGAGGCACCCGTCTCAGTTTAACATCCATCAATCATACAATTATCGGATCCATCTCTCAATCTCTACCATGTGCACATAGTCCTGGTGAGGCCCACCAAGTAGCTCGTTCTACCAAAATTTCTCAAATCGATTTTAAATAAATAATTTGCATTTAAATCGTAAATGATAGCATTAAATTAAATAGATCATATAATCAATATATAGAAATACGAGCGCATGCATTCTTTAAATAAACTCACACACAGATCATTTTATCGACTTACAGGATGAATGCGAAGGCTGACGACCACGCGTCTGCCTCGGTCTCACAGCTTCTGCTCCAATATGCTCTAAAAGAAAAATAATGAATCGACTTTTTAAAACATGACTAAGGAATCGAAATCAGGAATCAATAAAATAATAAAATTCCAGACTGACTCGATGAAAATCGGACGAGACTCGACAGATAGGATTTAACCTAACTAACGGTAGGAATTTTACGGATATCACGTTTTACGAGAAAACCTACCGAAATTTCGACAAAGTCTCCTCTGTAAAACGGATATCTCTCTACCAAAGGTAGAGCCAGACCTGCATAGAAAATGCACTTCCAATATACACAACCATTCACACTCGAGTCGGGCTCCCAAACTACAATTTGCCCCGACCGAGATCACAACTTAAACAAATATCAAAATTTTATAATATTTATTTCTCCAATTATACACATACTAAAATAAATAGCATATATAAAATCTTAATTATCCAAAGTTAAACAATTAAATTTGTATTTCATCACCAACAATTATAATTATAATTATTATCCACATTAAAACCTTTGCAATATATTAAATATATATATATATATATATATATATATATATATATATATATATATATATATATATATGTATATATATATACATTATTTAAAATTCAATATCCAAAATTTACTCTACTTAGGTGATTACATCAATTAACTTATAAAAATTGTCTCAACCCGTTAAATATTAATATAACTAATAATAAAAAAATATATATTTATCATATTTAGTGTAAAATTACATTTTTACCCCTAGTATATATATAAATTACATAATGTGCTATATATATATATATACAAAAATTTCCTTAAATTTATCCAATCATCTAAAACTAATTTTTTTCTCAAGATAATTCCTCCCAATATTATAAAAAAATATTTAATCAACCAACAATATTTTTCCCAAAAGTATTATTTAACTAAAAATCAATTTTTTGGCATAAACTCAAATATATTTATAAAAATAGTATAAAAATCTCAAAAATTATGATTTGAGTTCTAAAATTCATATTATTCACTAATAACCTCATTTATCAAATTTCATACCCTATTTAACCAAAATCTTCAAAATTAGCCTAATTATTTAATTTTGACATAAAGTATAAAAATTCCTAAAATAATATCAAAATTTTTCAAAATTTACCAAAAATCAAAATAAATACCAATAATTCAATAAAAATTCATTTTACTCAAAACAATTAACAACCATCACCCTAATTGCTAATTATACCTAAATAAATATTAAATAAATTCTGGAAATTCAATTTAATTACCAAAAATTCAAGAAATTTAAAAGCAACTTCAAATGCATGCTAAACAACCCTAATTAACCTAGATTTACCAAGATCAAAGGAGGAAATGGAAGGATTTTGGTGAGCACTACTCACCACCTAGCAGCTGGACAGAGCAGAGGGAGGGGAAGGCCTGCTGCCACCGGAAAATGGGGAAGGTGGAGCTGCTCAGGCGGAGCAGAAAGCAGCGACAGACCAAGGAACGAAGCTTGGCAGGTGGACTGAGGCAGGGCTGTCGCGCGAGGGAGATGAAATGCTGTCTGCCAGGCGAGAAGGGGAGGAACACTGCCACTTGAGGAAGAAGAAAGCAGCAGCTGCAACTTGGCAGCTTCAACTCGCGGTGGCAATGGAGTCCTGGCGGTGGGAGAGAGCTGCACAGGGAGGGGAAGTGTGATGAGGGTGACGGAGGAGGAGAAGGGTGGTCATTTTTGGGTTTTTGGTGCTTTGATGGGTATATATATATATATATATATATATATATATATATATATATATATATATATATATATATATATATATATATATATATACATATATATAGACATATACATACATACATATATATTATACAACCTACCAATATGCATACATATATATATTTATCTATAGGCACACATGCATAGCCATATAATTTAATATCATTTTAAATAGCAATAATAATAATATATATGTTATAGTATAAAATGATAATAAAAATAATGATAATACTATACAATGTAATCCTAGATAATAAGTAAATAATAATACTCACACATATTAATACTCTAAATAATGTTAACACACATATAATATAATACGATGAAGGAAAATAATTATTAATAATATGATTTGATAAGATTACCCCTTATTATTTAAGTAATTAGATAGGGTATTACACCTTTAGCAATCAAACGCGCTTTAAAGCACTCAACAATACCATCAGATATATATTTAATTTTATAGACCCACTTAAAATCAATGTCATACTTATTTTGTGGTAGGGGCTCCAAAGTCCAAGTATGATTATCTTCCAAAGCATAGATTTCTTAATTCATAACATATCTCCATCTAGGATCTTTGACTGCTTGATGAAAAAATTTAGGTTCATCTAAAGAAGAAATAGATGCTAAGAAATCTTTATGGGTGTTAGTAAGGCCAGAATAAGACAAATGATTTGAAAGAGAATGAACCATACTTGAGTTTGCTAATGGAAAAGAGCCTTAAGATGGCATTAAGGAAGACAATGGTTCATGGTCGAACCCAGAAAGTTTTATGGACCATACTTGAGTTTGCTAATGGAAAAGAGCCTTGAGATGGCACTAAGGAAGACAATGGTTCATGGTCAAACCCAGAAAGTTTTATGGACACATGTCAAGATCTGATTGGCCATTGGAATGGAAAAGGATCATTTTGGTCATTAGTAGCTGATTCATGTTGTGTAAGGTTATTGGTTTTGAGGACTTGAGTTATGGACTTCATGTGTGTTATTGTTTGGAGATAAAGATCTGTAAAGGTTATTGAGTTATCACTCATGTCACTGTTTTGATCATTGTCAATCTGAATGGGTGTAACTTGGTTTAGGGTAGTAATAATAAAAGAATGTAGAGGTGTGTGAGAAAGGTTTGATGGTTGTTCAATCAATGGTAATGAAGAAGATGTATTCAGATCATTATTAGTTTGAAAGGAAAAATATTTTCTTGGAAAATCACATCAATTGACATAATTAATCTTTATTTTTATAAATCATAAACCTTATAACCCTTTTTTCCGTGTGAATAACCAAGAAAAATGTAGTGGTGAGCTCTAGGTGCCAGCTTGATTTAGGGTAGTAATATCAGAAGAATGTAGACGTCTGTGAGTAAGGTTAATGGTTGTTCAATCAATGGTAATAAAGAAGAGGTATTAAGATCATTATTAGTTTGGAAAGGAAAAATCTTTTTATGGAAAATCACATCAATTGACATAATTAATCTCTGTTTTTCCAAATCATAAACCTTATAACCCCTTTTTCCATGTGGATACCCAAGAAAAATGCAGCAGTGAGCTCTAGGTGAGAATTTATCTCTCAGCCTATCATAGTTATGAACATAACAAAGGGAACCAAAGACTCTCAAATGATCATAACTAGGTTTTTTATGGAACAAAAATTCATATGGACTTTTATTGGCTAAGACAGATGCAGGCATGAAGTTTATAAGGTGAACTGTAGTAAAAACACTCTCTCTCCAAAAATTTAATGGTAAATATGCATGGAAATGTAAAGATTTTACTACCTCAAGAATATGACAATGTTTTCATTATACCTGGCCATTTTGTTGTGGTGTAGAAACGTAAGAAGTTTAATGATATATCCCATGAGTAATAAAAAACTCTCTCAGTCTCTTAGAAACAAACTCACTCCCATTATTACTTCTCACAACCTTTACCTTAGAATGAAATTATTTGTGCATAAGACAACAAAACATGGTTAGATAATTGTAAGCTTATGACTTATCTTTCATAAAGTAGACCCAGGTACATCTAGAATAATCATCTACTATGGTAAAAAAGAATTGAGCATCACTTAATAAAGGAACTGAATATGGACCCCCAAATATCAACATTAATAAGATAAAAACAATTGATAATTTTTTTATTGCTAATAGAAAATGGTAAACGGGTTTGTTTTGCTTTATAATAAGCATCACAAACTTCATGAAATTCACTAGAAAGACAATTTCCAAAGATAAATTTAAATTTTTTGATAGATAATGGCCTAATCGCATACACCACAAAACATAATTTATTTCAAAAACACTTCAACTCGTTATTCCACATTTTCCTTCCATTTGATAGACCCCATCTTAAAGCCTACTCGTTCCAATCAATGTCTTCGTATGTAGGTCCTGAAAAAAATAAGAATTAGGAAAGAAAGTGATTAAGCAATTCAAGTCTTTAGTGATTTTAGAAATTGAGAGAAGGTTGTATTTGAAGTCAAGTACATAAATAACTTTTTTTTAATTCAATGTTTAGTGTAATGTCTATATTACTAACGTGAGAAACTGAAAGAGAAGAGCCATTTAGTATTTTTACATTTAGATGAGTGGAAACATGCACATTATTATCAAGTAGCCTTTTATTTCCAATTATGTGGTCGGAAGCACCACTATCAATGATCCAAGCATTATTAGGCAAAGTACATTTACCTACAAAGTTTGCTAGATCTTCATTACCATTATTTTGACTGGTGGGTGATGTAATGAGAGACAACAACTTTGAACATTGATTTGTTGTTAGTGTAAGCGTTTTATTAAACTTGTTGTTGCACGCTATAGGATTCATGCTTCCCTAGACTTAGGTTATGCCATTGTTGTACACCAAGGTTGGACAATCAATGTTTAGGTGTTGCCATATTGTTGTGGCCTTGTCACTGCCCCGAAGTACCTCTTCCATTAATCCCATTGTTTCCACGATTTTGTTGATTGTTTCTTTAATTAGGTGGATATCTTATGATCTCAAAACACTCTTCCTTTAGATGTCCATTTTTACCACAGTGCCCATACCTTTTCTTGGATCGATTGCCTAAATTTTGGCCCCCATTTAAGTGACCCTTCTCTGCACCACTATAATCAGATTTTATTGTAAAAGCTGCACCCTCTATAGCTAATGACTGATGTTTGTCCCTTTGCATAAAAAATTATTGTTCCTCTTATAATGCTAATAAGAAAATTTAGTTGAGTGATGGTGTTGGCTCCATTGATAACACTTAGGATCTTAAATGGTAAAATTGCTATTCAAACCCAGTAAAAACTTATGAGCTTTTTCCTTTTCTTGACATTCTTAGTGTACTTCATATCTACAATACAGTAACGGATAAGAAATTTGTAGTTCCTGCCATAAAGTTTTGAACTTGGTGTAGTATTGTGTAAGTGGTTGCCCATCTTCTTATCTAAGGTTAGAGAACTCCTTTTGGATTTTCTATAGACAAGGTGCATTACTTTGCCCATATCTTTCACAAAGTTCAATCCATATTTCATGTGTTGTCATAGCATACATAACACTCTCTTGTATATCCTTGGCTAGAGAGTTCCTTATTCAGGCTTTGACCATGGCATCATTCTTCTTCCATTAGTGAAAATCTTATGAGTCTGAATTTGGCAATGGTAAACTTCTATCAATAAATTCACCCTTACTCTTCACATATAAGGTTGTTTCCATAGAGCTCTTCCATGACGCAAAATTTTCTCCAATAAAACGTGTGGTGACAAACACCAGTCCTAGATGGTGTAAAGGATGAAGGATGTATGGTGAATCCTCCTGAATCTACACTGCAATCTCTTCCCCTGTTAATGAGCTTGGGTTTTTTTTAATTTTTCTTCTGGACTTGCCATGTTGTTATTGGCGAAGTAAGGTTTAGTTTAATCTATTCGTACTCGCTCTAATACCATGAGCAGAAACATAGATGGAAAAAATAATTCAAAAAATTTATTTTCATTGATCATAACATGTCATATATATACAGTAGAATATACAACCTATAGAGGAAAGAATAAAATAGTTAAACTTAAGCCTAAAGACTTGAAAATTAAAGACTAAGTGAATAGAAAACAATATCAGTCTAAATAAGCAAATATAATAGTAGTATACAACTATGCTAAGATAGGAAATTAAATTCTCAACAAGTTTAAATTGGACGGTAAAAGCACCATTATTAGGAGAGAGAAAGAGAGAGAAAGTTTAATGGTGGTTTAATTATTCGTACAAGTGATTACCCACTTTTATATACTCCAAAAACGACCTCATAAAAAGCCCCGTAAGTTTTAAAAGGTGCCAGAAGCCATCGAAAAGTTCAAGGGCAAGATTCAGGCAGGATAATAAATACATTTTTCCTCTTAACATGTGCTAACCATACTTGCAGTAACAAAACAAAATGCTTTCATCTTTTATACTCGGTAGATATAAAAAAAAAAAAAAAATCTTCGCCTATTATATTACATTCAACGGTTATATATATATATAACTTGTTATATTTTTATTGACAAAATCATGACATTAAATTCATCTACGTCAGTAAGTCGCTTGATCACAAACAAGGCCACTTTTAGGATCATAATTAAGGAGACATAAAAGCTTAACAATATGACAATTGTATAGCTACATAAGAACAGACCTATGGAGGCCACCACAAGAATATCAATATCAAATTCCACAACGAAAGCACTATCCAAGTCCTTACAAATTGTATTGCTAATTATGAAAATTTGACTTTATTTTACAGGCTGAAATTGGAAACTAATTTTTGTTCAGTCAATAACCCCAATAATTGGGACAAGCCACTTATGAAGAAAAGCATAATAAGCAAATTAGCATTTGAGGTCGTAAATAAAATATCATTCTTTTTAAAAAATGTTTAATGACTAAGCATTCTGATTGTGCCAAAAAAGCTGTTGAATTTCAAATGGATGCTTATTAGGTGAGCCAATAATAGAAGCAAATGGATTTCCATCAACACAGTTTATGGTAAAAAAAAATGCTTAATATTGGATTCTAAAATATAACAGTTAAATATGTGACACTTCGCTAATGATATTATAACACATATATCAAGTATCACAAATTCAATCATTAAGTATAATACATCTGGAACAGCTAAGAATTTTTAAATAGAAAGAGAAAAAAATTGAATAAATGAATGTTTTTTTTTTTTTTTGTCATAAATAGTAACATTGATGGTTGGTTGTTGGTAATTTTTGAAATTCTTTTTATGCGCCACTGCATGATGAATCCCACAATTCTAAATAATTCATGAGAATTAATGTTTACGGAGATAAAACTTGAATTCAAGACGTCTCTTCATAAAGATAAGTGCTCTTTACATTTGAATTAGTCCTCAAAAATAAAAATAAATCATATTAGGAGAAGCCCAAGTGCCGGTATCTAAGACTCCAACCTAGTCTAAGATGATAGGTTAACCTTTTCAGTGTTTCCTTCGTTCAAACTATCAATCCCCATGTCCACTTCCCTTCGACATATTTTACTTCTCCCATATACATAGCCAACGAGCCTCTTGGCCCCTACACATATAGTACTACAACCAACAAAGCTAATAATACCAGTTCTCTTCCAAGAGCAAGCTTGGTGATGCAAGCATTTTGTTTTGTTTCGTATCCCTTTCCAGAGAAACAATGGAGCGAAAAAGATTACAACAAAGAGTTTTAACAGGTGGGATTTCCAGAATCCAGGCTGCTATTGTAAACACAATAGTTGGAGGCCAAAACGGTAACATTTAGAAATATACTGAACTGACCAAACAAAAGACAGCAGAGACTCCAAACTGAAAACAAAGTAACTTGGTTAAAGTACATTGATGTAACAAAATACTGAAAACAAAGTTAGTTGGCATACTATAAGCAGGGCACTGCCAAAATGAAGAAATTTCCACAAGCAGGATCTTGTGACGATCACGTGACCGGGGTCCCCATGTTATGACCACTCAGCTCTAGCAGCATACAACGTTAGTAGGGGCCGGAAATTCAATCCTCTAATTTGGTACAACAAAACTGACAAATAGTGTGTGCACAAAATCACATAGGCTGAGTCAATTTTAAGAGGGAAAGATAAAAGAGAAAGAGAACAAGCAACGGACCATAAAAGAAAATTGATATCTTTGGGAACAGTTTGTGGTTGCTTCAAGTAGTAAAAACAGTGTGTCTCGCTGCTTGAAGTGGTAACAGCATCTCCAAAGCCAAAAAAAGGTAGAAAGAAAACAATAACTAGATGATGTTTGTGGGTGTTTTCACTTTCTTGTGACTTTTATTCAATCCACTTTGGAAGAAAAATAAAGTAGGCCCAAAACAAAATCCTCAACTAATGAACACACCTATTACAAAAAATAATACAGACTCACCGCAGAACAACTGCTCTGCTTACTTGCCTATGCCGCCCAAAACTTTCCCCTTTAAATTGTCTTCTCACCTTCCACTTCCATAACCTCTTCTACACCTCTCCTTTTTCTTTTTAAGAACATTCACAAAAAACATAAACGATCTCTCTGCTCTCCCTGTGCATGAGCGCATGAGACAATATGGGGTCGACACCTTATGCCTTTCTCAAACAAAGCACCATTATATTTCTAAGATTTTTCATCATCTTGTTCTTGTACTCCATACCGGAGAATTCATACCTTGCTTCTAACCAATCTTTTGCAAACTCAAGCGTCCTATCTTATCAAGCTTCCTCCAACATCCCTACACCACAAACACTCAATCTTGATGGTTACTTTGACCATGACAACATTGAATATGCAGCTAAAGACTTCGGAAACAGATACCATTTCCTACCATCAGCAGTTCTGTATCCAAAATCAGTTTCCGATATTGCTTCCACAGTAAAACATATTTTCAATATGAGTTCCAGTTCCAAGATTACAGTTGCTGCCAGAGGCCATGGTCACTCCCTGGAAGGTCAAGCACAAGCTCATCAAGGTATCGTAATCAACATGGAAACACTTCAGGGTCCAGAGATGAGGATTTATACGGGGGAGCAACCCTATGTGGATGTATCAGGTGGTGAGTTATGGATTAATATTCTGCATGAAACACTGAAATACGGGCTTGCACCAAAGTCTTGGACAGACTACCTCCATCTCACAGTTGGAGGCACCTTGTCCAACGCTGGAATTAGTGGACAGGCGTTCCAACATGGACCCCAGATCAACAATGTTTACCAGCTGGAGATAGTCACAGGTATATCGGGAATAAAATTTTGCAGAGTACGTTCCTCAGTATAACAAAAACAAGATATTAAAAATGTCATCTCAGCGTCATGTTAAGGGCAATCTGGTCATTTTATCAATCACAACGAAATGACAATCTTACCCCTTAACACCATACTTTCAAAGCTATACTTTTAAAACCAAACTGAACTCGTGACAGAAAAGGAAAAAAAAAATTGTACACAAAACTAAAATGTAAAATATAATCGCCTATTCAACAAGTTATTTCACAGCCTTATTCAATTAAAATGTTAAAATATTTTGTGCCTTTGGACGCAGGAAAGGGAGAAGTAGTCACCTGTTCAGAGCAGCAAAATGCAGATCTCTTCTATGGTGCTCTTGGAGGACTAGGACAGTTTGGCATAATCACTCGTGCTAGAATATCTCTTGAACAAGCACCTGAGAGGGTAAACTATATTACTATCAGTTCTCCACAAGCCTGATACTTGGAAGATGCAGTCAAAATTGTTAATATATAATTTTTGACAGGTGCAATGGATCAGAGTCTTGTACTCTGAGTTCTCCAAATTCTCCAACGACCAAGAGTATTTAATAGCATCAGAGAACTCCTTCGACTATGTTGAAGGATTTGTAATTATGAACAGAACTGGTATCCTCAACAACTGGAGGTCTTCTTTTGATCCCAAAGACTCACTACAAGCCAGTCAATTCATTTCAGATGGAAGAATTCTTTACTGTCTGGAAATTGCTAGATACTTCAACCTGGACGAGTTTGATATAATGAACCAGGTAAGCAGAACTATCATACAACATTTCTGTTAAGGCCTCACGGAGTGTTCAATTAATCAAATTTCAGATCTCTTACATTTATGCTTTTACACAGAAAACCGAGGACATACTGTCAGAACTAAGTTATATTCCATCCACACTTTTCCTGTCAGAAGTTTCTTATGTGGAATTCCTGGATAGAGTACATGTCTCTGAGATAAAGCTCCGAGCAAAAGGTTTATGGGATGTTCCTCACCCCTGGATGAATCTTCTAATCCCAAAAACTACAATTTCTAAGTTCGCCCAAGAGGTCTTTGGCAACATTCTTACAGACAGTAGCAATGGACCCATTCTCATCTATCCAGTCAACCAGTCCAAGTAATTTGATCAATAAATTATAATAAATTTATTCGTTGCAATTCTAAAACGATGTGTTCTCAACTTGTGTTTTATTGACTTCACAGGTGGAACAATAAAACATCTCTGATCACCCCAGGAGAAGATATTTTCTATCTAGTGGCATTCCTATTCTCTGCAGTGCCATCTTCCACAGGCAAAGACAGCTTGCCAAATATGTTAGCCCAAAACAAAAGAATTCTAGATTTCTGCACCAAGGCTAATCTTGGAATTAAGCAATACTTGCCTCATTATAGCACACAAGAAGAATGGCAAGCTCACTTTGGCCCTCAGTGGGAAGTTTTCACACAGAGAAAATTTACCTATGACCCTTTAGCAATCATGGCTCCTGGCCAAAGAATCTTTAAAAGGCAATAGTCTTCAAATGATGTCAGTTACACAAGCCAAAAAATTCACAAAGTGCGTTAGAAACATGAGGAGCCAAAATGCCTAAAAACTGTAAATTATTACAAGTCTTCATACATTAGTTGAGTTTTCACAACAAGAATTAGCTAAATAGAAAATCTGTAGACCATTTGATGTTGTTAATTAAGTTCAAAATTTGAAGTATGCCACCTTTGTTGAAATGACTTGCAGCATTAACATTATAGTGGATGATTTTAAGCATATCATACAAAGAGCAATATATACACAACCTATTTGGACCTAGATTGCACCTGAGAAACACAAAAGTGTGATAGATAAACCCAAAACATACAGTGACAAGTGATATGCATAGAAAAAGGTGATGAAATCAAAATAAGCCAGTAAAAATCGACTGCAAGACTCACAGCATTAAGATTGACAATCGAGCTATTTTTCTTCAGCTGATTCCCTCCAGCCAAGGCCATGTCTGCATATTTTTCCCTGTGGCCCTTCATAGTTTCTGGCATCAAGGATATGTTCTTCAAAGTCAGTGGAATCACTTGCAACAGGAAGAAAGCTACTTATATCATCTCTTGCTCCAAAGCCTCCAGCTCGCATGACATCATCAGTTGTTATGGAAGCCTCCAGATTTACTTCCCTGCCTGTGTCCTCATTAGCAGGTACATCATAGGAAAGTATTTCCCCACTTTTCCATTTAACCATGTTAATGTTATTTTTCTTTCCTGGAGGACTTGGAAATTGAACATCTTTTGTACCATTATGACTGGATTCAGTTGCTTTCTTTGTTGTACTGTTTTCATTAGCATCTAAATGATTCAAAGATCAGAAAACTATATTTTGATTTAGGATTTCAAGCATATGCATGAAAAATAATAAAAAGATATTCAGAATAGAAAATAACAAAATAACTATAAAACTTCTCTAAAAAATTAAAAGATTCAGCTTGGATTTCACACCAAAATTCAGCCAAGCATGAAAGAGAATTTACAAAATCTTTACATGTATAAAACAGTATGCCTGTCCAGCCCAATTTCTAGAGTATGATTGCCTTAGTCTAGAAATAGAAGTATCATAAAAAAATTTTAAGTTGATAAAATCCCGAATAAATCTGTACACCTTCAACTTTCTCAAGTAGCATTCAGATAGAAAAAATGAATACATGAAAGGATAGAATGCAAAAAAAATTGTGACTTTAATTATGTCAGCTACACATCATGTTAAGCAAGTCCAACCATGGAAGGAAAGAAAACAACTGTAAGGTAAATAATCTCTGAATTGGCACAATTTAAATGATCATTCCTACCATCATATGATGAGAGTTGAGAAGCAAACAATTTTTGTGATTCCTTCTCTTTTTATCAGTATATATATTTTCATCAGGTCTAATTAATCATGGTCCAGGATGAATTTCTGAATCCCACAACAGATCCAAAACAATACAACAAAATAAATAATTTCAAAACAATCAATTTCTCCCTTTTTCTCTTTCTTTTTTTTTTTTTTTTTTATTTTTGCTGTTTTTTTGGGTCAAAAATGTACTTTGCATTCAAACAATGTTAGATTTAACATGTTGATTTCTGTTTAACCACTACGTTGGCAAATAAGGGGGAATTGATTAATGATTAGGTTATGGCATCTTGGCCCTTGCATAGTTAGCCTACATAGCTCATTTTCTAATATAAGATCCAATTAATTTATGTGGTGAAAATAGTTCAATCCCTGTTTTAATCAAAAGAGTGATATCATACATCATGTTGCCAAAAGAAGAAACAAAATGGGAATCCTTTTTGAAATTTTAACTTTGCCTTTCAATATGTTAACTACATATGGAATTACTTATTAAAAGTAAAGATTCACTTCAGACAGTGCATTTAGTTTTAGTCAATTATGATAGTTCTCCTTTTCAAAATATATATATATATATATATATATATATATATATATGATATTTCTTAAGTAAATAAGTCAATATTTTTTTTTTGAACAAGTAGTAACTAAGTCAATATTAGGAAAAGAGAAACTTTCACTTTAAACACAGAAACATAAGTCCAGAATCAGCATTTAGACGTATATATTTTGATCTATACTTGCAAGTAAGAAGAAAGATTGCAATTGCAGAGTTACTTTCATGTCATTCAATATCCCTTCATCACAGCATTAAGAATTGTGAAAAATAAACGTACGACTGAGGATGATGGTTTGAACACCTAAACACTTGTACATAATTCCTACCACAATTCATACCCGGGACACAAGAAGTAAATGTTGTTAACTCTAGACAGAACCTGCAGAGGCGGCAGGTATTTCAATTAATACCCAAGAAAGTTCAATTTTTGAACCATTCCTTCTTCTCATATCTAAAGCAATAAAAAGCCCTTTTATCAAGGTTTAGAGGTATATGTTGCCAGAAGCTTGTCTACAACCTCTCAACGTGTTGCACAATATTACAGTACATGAAACATACATTACGCCACAAATGGCCCTAAGCTAAAAAAAAAAATCAAAATTCATCTTGACAATGCTGCAATCAGATGAATATGAAGTTTAAGTGAGTTAGTACCATGTGGAACTTGAACAGAGTGGCGCTCCATAGTGCATAAATAAAAAGCTTGCTCTTCTTTCTTTTACTTGCCGATAATACTCTCCTAACATTACAACATATAATATATGGTTACTGAAAAAACCATGAAACTGTAGCCTACAAATTCCTCTAAAAAACAACTGTTTCTGAGAAGAAGATGTATGCACAACAAATCTGGTAATAGAAAACATCTCCTGTACTCAAGCCAATTGATTTTTTTGATAAAAATCTGGTCATAGAAATAGAATCACAAAATATCAAGGAAATAATCAAATTTTGTACAAATTGTTTAGCTTCGAAACAACAAACAAAATTGGAAATGAAGATTACCAGAGAGAAAAGAGGAGGAGCAATTGAATTGAATTATGTTGCTCTCAGCTGCCAACTTTTTGACTGATTGAGTTGTGTTATTGCTTTGATGATTGAATTGAAGAAATTATGCGCTTGTTTTTTTTGGATATGAAGGGAAATATGCTGTACTCTGGAATTTCGATAGAGAGAGAGAGAGAGTGATAGTGGTGGTAACGTGGCGGAGAATCTTTGTTGACACTTGTTTCATAACGCTTTTTTGATTGGGATGTTTTCTCTCACCGTGGACACGATTCAATTTTTTTTTTTTTTTATATTATCACTTGTTATTTTTTATTTTTCAATATGTTATCACTTTATATTATCTTATAAAATCACGATGATTAATTATTAGCGTCAGTCGAAAAAAAAAAAAAACACAATATAAATATGGATATAGATTTCACCCGTAGTAAATTCTAAACATTACATTGGTTCCAGGGCGGTCTAGGGATCATTAGCCACCAATACTACATTCTTTTCATAAATTTTCTCATTCTATTATTATTATTATTTCAAAAAAAATATATTATTATTATTATATGTTGTCTTCAGTAGAAAAAATTATTTTATTTAAAAATTAAAATTTATTTTAAATTTCTATTCATGTAGAAATCAAATAAGACATTTAATTGATATATATATATGAAATGTTATGCTCTAAAATTATTAAATTTAAAATTTTACAAATATTTATTTTTATAATTTAGTATTCAATGTTAAGTTATTAAAATTTATAATATTTTTTATAAAAAATATAAAAATTTTATTTAAACATATATATATTATGTAAAGCACTCTAATTGTATTATATTTAAAACATTATTTTTTCTTTATATAAAAAATTATGTCTTTTATTCTAATTAAAATATCCCTCTTTTTCATATATTTTATACTTTTCTTTTATTTTATTTATTCAACTACATATTACAAATATATATGTACTTTTAATTATTTTAATCAAATAAAATTATTACAATAATAACTTTTTAAATTATCATTTCTATATTTGATTAATTTTTAATTTTAATTTATTAAAATTATTTATTTTAAAATATATATATTATTTACAATCTGTGCAAAGCCACTAGTATAAATATTAAATGTTGAGTTCCAAAATTATTAAAGCCAAATTCCATCACAAACATTTATTCTATTTAACGTAAAAAAGCAACAAAATATCATATTTTATTATTAATAATTTCAAATACAAAAGAGAATAAAGTAGAGATTTTTGCACTCATTCTCTTAATAATTACACTCCATTTTTACTTTATTAACAATTTAAATGACTTTTTTTAACAACTAATTATATTTCATTAAATTAAACATGAGTTACAAATATATTTTCATATTGGAAATTCATAGAACAAGACTAATATAGGGGCCCATAGCAATTTTATTGTGTGTTCAACATATATTGTTAAAATTTTATTAAAATAGTTTTATTTATTTTTTAATTTAATTATGTAATATATATTTTTAATGATTAATTGTTTACTGTTTTTAAATATTTATACAAATGATATTTACATTTTTTTTAAAAAAAAATCAACAGTGAATTTAATTTTAATTTTCTCCATTCAATTTTTTTAAATAAAAATGATAGGATACAATACAAAAACTATAATATGTATTGAAAAAATTCATATAAAATAAAATAATTAAAAAGAATACTTTATCAATTTATATCAATTTAATTGGTTCTATTTTTTTTAAATTAATACATATAAAGTATTTTTTAATTCTTTTTTATATTATTTTTTTCAATACATTTAATATTTTCAGTATAATATTTTTTATATCTTCTCACTTTTATTAAAAACAATTGATTGAAAAAATAAAAATTAAATTTACCATCGATTTTTTTAAATGTAAATATCATTTGTTCAAATACTTAAGAGCATTAAAGAATTAAAAACTAAAAATGTATATTGCATACATAAATTAGCAAATAAATACAACTATTTTTAAAATTCTAACAAGATAAGTTGAACACAAAATAAAATAACATAATAAATTAATAAAGTTATAAATAATTCTCAATGATTATAATATAAAAATTATTAAATCAAAATAAATTATTTGTATTGAAGTTATTAGATTTTTATCTATATGAATTCGATAATTTTTCTTGAAGTAGACTTAAATAATTTTTTGAGTTAATGTTAATTGTGAAAGGTATATAATTATTTTAAATTAAGGACATTTAAGCAAGTGCAGAAATCCTTACCCGAGAAAATAGTCTCTTCCACTTCCTTTTTTTTTTAGATTTTTTGAATGTTATTTCCTTAATGATATCGTATTGTCTGTACTAAATTGTATACATTTAATTTTATTTTGTGATTTGAATTTAAAATTGATTTCTTTATTTAATAAATGTTATTTCATTAATGATACCTTTTTGCCTCTACTGTTTATTCATAGACTTAATTTTGTTTTGTAATTTTTTTTTTTTTTTGCCAAAAGAAAATATTTAATTAACTAAATATTAATATACAAGGAAAAGAGTAAAATTTTACATATACTAACAACTAACCTTATTCTTAAAATACAAAGCATAAAGAAGGGAAGAAAAAGAAAAAGAAAAAGATAACAACAGAAAATAAAATGAAAATAGCCATAAATACACCAGAAAACTCCAGAGAAGACGTTAGTTTGTACTTTGAATTTGGAATTCTTTATTTAGTGATGAAGCATATTATCAATTTTGTGTTTGTTTCTATTTGTTCATTTTACTACATTTTGTTTGGTATTTTTTCTCATCGACTAGGGTTTTATTGTATAGCATCTTTTTTGCTGTAGGTTTCAAGATGTTGGTGAGCCAAATGCTAAGATGGCAGCTAAATGTGTGATGGAAGAAGTTGGTAGGGCAAATATTGTGCTAAATTTTTGCTGAATTCAGGACAAAAAATCAGAAATAACTGTTTCACAAGTCAGAAGTACAAACCATCAATGGCGACAACCGACTTGTTATTGGAAGACAATTTCAATTGTAAGTTTTTAGCTATAACTTGCATCATTAGGCAACAAAGGGACAATAAAATTTAGCATAATATTTGCAATTGGCCAACAAAGCACAAATGGGAAGTGAGCTGAATCTGGAAACTAAAATTTCAGCATTTTGATATGAGAAGTCATGCATTAGGAGAACATTCACCTGTGAAAAACTGCATCCCCAATCTTTGAAATAAATTATACAATAAAACAAATATTTCATGAAAGTTAAACTTTTGATGGTACGGCGCCGGATCCCAAAAATCCTGTGTTCTTGCCACTTGAGATAGGCTCAAAGAGTAGAGTACCGTCATAATTCATTTCACAAGGAAATTCCTCAAGAAATTGAAAGAAAAAGAGTCAAGTGTCCCGCTCTATCAAACAAGCATGTTGAAACTTCATTAAAACAGAGTGAGGAAAAAAAAAGCATTCATTAAAACAAGGCATTACAAAAAAAATGAAAATCTTGAACACAAGCCTTTGCAGAAAATTACATTGGAAACTTAAAATCAACAACTAAAATAAACAGTAGCTACAAGTTTACCAATTTTTTGGTAGTGCAGACTCCAGATTTTATATGAACTTCAAGGTATTTTATTGCTGTACTCCGCAAAAAAATTTCAAGTGTAAAGAATTCAATACAAAAAGTAAAATAAAAAAAAAGGCAATTTGCATGATTTGCTATACTGATAAAAGAATATTCTAATACCTATGAACTCCACGATTCTTTTTTCCAGGAATTACTCGCTAATGTTGCAAAGTTGGAGATAAGGATTATCATACTGTACATATCTAGACCAGTAGGACTTGTATTTGTTAATAGCCAAATCCAGCCATGGCTTGTAATTTCCATTGTAATGAACTACAGCTGCATTTTCTATCTCTGTTTTGTTAAGGGCTGGATCATAACCGAGCCCCAACGCATGCCAGCTTCTATCCAGTGGAAATGTTAGGTTATAGAAAGTGATCAGTCCTGGCGGCAACGTGCCTAATTTCCATAGAGTTCTATCCTCATTCTGCAAAACAGAACATCTATTAGTTGCAAAGAAGAATAACTACACAGTTAAATCAACTAATGAAAAAATTAGAAGGATCATTTTCTTAACACACAGATAACAACCTTCATAAGTCTAATTTGCACAGTGAGGGGTATCTGACAGCAATATAGTCATTATTAATAAATGAAGACACAAATGCTTTCATACAAATGAATTTCTGAAACTGAACTTGTAATGAGATGAGAGAGAGGAAAAAAAATTTATCAAGCACCCAATTAATTCACCACTTGGAAATTATGGCCTACAGGCTACAATAAACCCACCGTCCATAAAAATTACTACACCGTAGACCTATTCTTTTTCTTTGAAATGACTATATATGCTTATGGGTATTTTGATGCAGGACTAAAAGAATGAATATCATCAAAGAAGTCAATTTTTTTTTAAACAAATTATACGTTATCATTTAATATACGCAGTAGACCAGAATTTCTTTTTCTTAGGCAATAGGACCAGTAGCCATTGATAGTGTACTTGCCTTGTATTGCAATGGCATTCAATTCCTAGCATCCCTCCCCCCTTAAAACATCTCAAGGAAAAAAAAAACTCATGGTACTATTCACTATATTTGTAATTTCAAAACTATCACACCGGCACAATATAAATCCTTTATAAGCAAAAGTGCATAAGAATTTCAAAGAAAATGGAACTTGAGTATTTACCAGATCTTGCCAATGATGATATATTCCAGTGATATTTTGCTTTTTCCACTCCTTCAAGTCAAAGATGTTCATGCCAAATGCCCAACCACAAGCGTTTGAATCAAAATTCTCATAGATCTTTGGATTAGAGAAATTGAGATACTTATCAAACCTATGGAAGCTCTCTTTGCAAGTCTCCACAGCACCATTAACCATTCCTTGCAGATCAATAGACCACAGTGGTGTCAAATCCTTCTGAACTACGATATCATCATCCAAAAAGAGGATTTTGTCTAGCTTTGGGTAAACCTCAGGCAGATAAAATCTCAGATGATTTAGCATAGACAAATATTTTGGATTCCTATATTTGAGATTATCAGAACCAGAAGAGAGGGAGGAAGGATGATTTGCCTTAAAGTAGTATTCCTTAATCCTGGCAGATTCAAGCTGTCGTAGAACAGAGCAGTAAGAGGCATTCAACCACTTAAAATCATCAATGTTCTGCACCTCAACTGTTGCTTTTTCAGGGGCATTAATGATAAACCACATTTTCATAGCAGCAAAATTCAATTTATCAGTGACAATGTGGAAAACATGCTTCTCAGGATTCATTGCATGGAACACCGTAGAATTGACAACGACGGATGTAGCTAGTACATTATCAGAGAAGATGGCATAGTGATAAAGAGAAGCATCAGTGAGTTTTTCCTTGTTTAGATACTCTTTATTTCGATGGTCATGCATAAAGTAGTCAGCTGCAAGCAGCAAAGGAAGGCAGTGCAATGGTTTTGGAACTGTTTTTGCAGCTAGCTGAATCAAGAAAGCACTCTTCTTCCTCAAAGCATTTACATTTTGTTCACTTGACTGAAGCATGGTGCGTATTTTTCTTGCCATAGTAGTACATTCATACAGCTGATCTTTTGCTACAGAGAGCACATGACTCATTGCTTTGGCACAAGAAAGAGCACTGGATAAAAGATATATATTAATTCTGCACGAGAACGAAAAACTAAAATGTGGCTGACAGAAAATATTATCAAGAAACATGGAGAACCCATACCTTGAATGAAGCTCAGCATCTGATGTAGCTTCTCCAATAGCAGATTGACTTTCTCTAGAGTGTTTCATAAGTGACCAGTAAAGATCAGTTTCATTATTAGATTTGGCTATGTTTGCATATGCTTTAGCCATTATAATCTGGTCCCGCATCAATTTCAACAAAGAATCAGAATTTGGGTTCTCATAGTCTTTCCTCCATATGCTGTACTTTCCATTGACAGTAGTGTTCAGGCTTTCAGATCTTTCAATTGCAGCTGCCCGTGCCTGGTTGTCTGCTTCTTTATCTTGTTGAAACAGCAATGCAGTTCGAAGATCTCTTTTTTTTTGCCGCATCTCCTAGAAAACAAGCTAAATGTTAAAGAGATTTTAAACTGCAGCAAACACACATAATATACTTAAGTTAAAGTTATTGAGAGTTCACCTTGCGCTGCAGCTTCACTGGACTTGTTGCTAACTTAAGAGGATGATGAAACCTGAAATGTTCAACGTTGTCTTCAAGTTTTGCACCAGATTGAATTAAGTTTTTCAATGTCTGAGAAGGAAATGGTAAACAAAAAATGCACATGAAGATTTGCAACTTAGAAATTCAAGTGATATCATCCATTACCAAAATTAAAAAAAAAAAAAAAAAGAAAAAAACTTGAGGCTTCATATTATGTTTATCTTCCAGCTGATCCTACTTCTAATCTAAAGTTTGTTGAAGCTTTTCTCCATCATAAAGGTGCTCTTTGTTTCTAATGAAAAACCAACGCTAAACTCCATCATGATTACCTGGGTAGCCTTTGGGTGATGATGGTCTTTGTCTTCAGGGTTTTCCAAGACCCAGGAAGCAGACAGGTCTTTCATTTTCACCCTCTTAATACGGATGTTGCCAGAGCCATCACTATATGTTGCAATAATGTCAATATCCTGGATCAAAGTAGAATGAATAAGCATCAAAATTAACAGGCATTCGTAGAATAAACACTACTAATTACCTTTTCATTCAGAGGATTCACAAGTCCAGCAGCAGAAGGAATAACCAGGTCCTGCACACACCCAGAATTGATCAATCAATTGAGTGCAGCAGAATAATACAAAAATCCACACATGCACATTCAATTATTTTAGGTGTGGTATATTATATAATAACACTAAAGCTAGATTGCTGCAACCAGTTGAAATATATACATAATGTCCACATTACCCACTTGAAATTCAGTTACTAAACAGAAAGTAAACTCAACACATAAAGCACCCAGCAGCATTAGAACCTAACCGGCAGCAGCTGCATGAGCAGCAAAAATAACACCAAGAGGTGACTTCTTGCCAGCATTTCAGATCACCGGCTTCAGATCAATCTGTGTAAATTTCAAAAAAGAAAAAATCCACAAGTAAGATTTCACGAATTACTTCATAATAATGCTTTATTTATCGAATTCTGTCGAATTGAATTCATGAAAGTAATGATAATTGACTGAATAAATAGAGTTCAATTGAACTGAAAATTCTTTTGGTTAGAAATACAGAGTGAACTGAACCTATTCTATTCGCGAAATCTTCTCGATATTTTCAAATAAAATCTTCTCACCATCAACCTCAGTTTCGCTTAACTTCGTCGCGAAAACATCGCTGGTGGTGGCTTGCTGCTTGCTGTCGTCTATCGTGTGACGGGCGTGCTCCCGCTGATGGTGATGACGTGATCTTGGTTACGGGGGGAGGAGGAAGTCAAGGGTGGGAAATCAAAGGAACGCGTGGGCCTGCATAAAGATGTATTAATAGCTTCAAATGAATGGCCATAGATTAACCGGTTGTCCCATCTAACGGTTGCTATTCATAGTCGAATTGTTTTTTTTTTTTTTTTTTTCTTCTGTTTCAAAGTTTAACTATCACTTTTAACATTCGTTTGATCACAATTAGACCCTCAATGTTTTTAAGGAAACAATTAAATCCCAATTAACAGCACTATTAACTTTTTTTTTTACATCATTGTTGTGCAGAATCTACTATATTTCAATTAATTTTATTCCATTTGTGATAGGATCACAATAATGGTAAAAGTTTTTCAATAAGTATATTAATTTAGTTCAATTTTGGTATATCATATGGATGATAAAAAAATTTCAACAATTAATTTAACACAACTGCAAATATTACAATTCAAAATTTAATTATACTATATCAAATTTTAATAAAATAATTAAAATTTTCAAATAAATTTCACAACTTTTAAGTCGATTAAAATTTCCCTCATTATTTTTATTTTCAAAAATATTTTTTAATTTTTTTTATTATTCTCATTTTTTAAAAAACTCTCAATGATTCCTATAAGGGAAAAAGTGCATCTAGGCCCCTGGTGTTTGGGCACAAATTTTTTTTTTAAAACCAAAGAATCTTTCAATGTTCCAATAGTTAGCCCAAACACACACAAATTAACCTAACTATTACAAAAATGTTTAGGTTGAGCTTCTAATGTTAAAAACCACAAACCCTTCCTTGTCACCACCTCTCTAGCTCCAAACCTCTAGTTAGCTCACTATCACCAGCATCAACAAAGGTTCCTACAAAATCTTGTATATAGAAAGTATAGTTTCTACAATATTTGGGACATCAAATAGCCTACTCCTTTTCTTCTCACGTCGCTCTGCAGGAGTGAGTTTGCGTGCAACATTCTTGTCAATATAAGCTTGTTCACGCTCAGCAACTCCAGTATGAATTTCCTTCTTAAGTCTCGTGGGATCTGTCGTAGTTTTAGAGCCAAGAATTTTCATTAAATTGCTCATTTTAGCTTTAGGTTTTGGCAACTAAATGAACCCCTGCCTAATCATCTCCTGTCCATCTTTTTCCCGAGCTAAATGATGCTAAGTTTGAAGCTTCTTATGCTCCTTCTTTATTAGCTTCAAAGGCTAAAGTAGTGGAGGAGTTAGCACTACAGGTGGCTCAATGGTAACACAATAAAGGAATTTGAGAATATTCATTTGTATATCGTATTCACAACTTTAAAAATAATATATACAAAAGATACAACAACTTTTAGCTAAAATAGAGGACAATTGTAACATAATAAGAATTCAAATATACATTCAAATATATTTAAAATATTATTCCTAAGATCAAGGAGAATGATCTCCTATTACGCCTATACAAGTTGGACGTTGGCAGATCAGGCCAATCTTATTCTTGAGATCTAAAACCCGTGGACGAAGAAGTGCTTTGATGAGGGCATCTACAAGCTGGTCAGTAGAGGAAATATGTGTGACACGCAAGGCACTATACTGAACTCGTTTGCGGATGAAATGGAAATCAATTACAACATGTTTCATGCGTGAGTGAAAAATAAGATGCAAACATAGTTATGTAGCACCCACATTATCACAACAGATTACAGGACATGTAGGAACCTTGACTTAAAGATTAGATAAAAGAGCACAAATCCAAGTGACTTTAGAAGCATTATTTGCCACTGACCTGTACTTAGCTTCTGTAGACGATCAGGCAACTGTTCGTTACTTCTTTGATGACCATGAGATAGGATTTTTGCCCAAATAAATTATGTAGGCACTTGTAGATGAACAATCATCCTTGTTGTTGCCCCAATCTACATCTGTATAGTCACGTAAGCTGAGAGAAGAGTTGCAATAGAATTGGACACCATCATGAACAGTACCAGCCAGGTAGCGAATGAGGCGTTTCACATAAGACCAGTGTTCTGTTCTGGGTTTATACATAAACTGAGATAGGTGAATGATAACATAAGCAACATTAGGTCTGGTTATAAGCAAATATTGAAGATTGCCAATAATAGTACGATATTCATGAGCATCCGACAAAGGAGTACCACCATGTAACGACAATTGTATGTTGGTAAAGAGTGGTGTGAGGATTGGCTTAGCCTGTTGTAATATCCCGTGTTTTTAAATATTTTAATACTGCATCGAGATATGCAGTGTTAATAATTTTTAAATATGATATTGATATTTCATGAGCTTTCATTTAATTTAAATTGAATTTTAATTGTTTATTATTATTTTAAGTGTTTTACGTAAAATTTTCCAGGGACTTGCATTTTCGGGAAAATTTTCACGTAAATAATTTACTATTAATTATATTAAATAGATTTACGGACTTGCATGAACTCATACATATTTTTAAAATACTAAACACCGTATATATGTGTACGTATTTATCTAATTAGGGTTTAATTAATATTATCCTAATATTTTATTATTTGTTTATTAATTTTATTGTTATTTAATTATTTTATTTATTATTAAATTTTAAATTATTATAATAATGTGTGGTGTGTGATTTTTTCAAGTATTTTATTAATATACTATATTAATATATATATATTTTATTATTATTTTTTTTCTTTTTTTTTCTTTTCTTTCTTTTTCTTTTTCTTTTTCTTTTTCTTTTTCTTTTCTTTTCTTTTCTTTTCTTTTTCTTTTCTTCTTCTTCCTCCTTTCTTCCCGAAATCCGTCCTCCATCAACCCTCACCGCTGCAAATCCCGACCACCTACCGTCGGTGTGCCGCCAGCAGCTCCGCCCTTCCCAGCCAGCTGCTCCGTCGCCCCTAGTCTCCTTCCCCGGCGCCGGCCAACTCCCTTCTTCCATTTTTGGCCAAAAATCCCATTTTCTTCACAACTTACTATTCCGGCCACCAAAATTCACGTTTCTAGTGTCTTTGGACTCCTCTAGCAATGGTAATCATGATTCTAGCTTTGGTTTGAGCTTAAATGGCCTTAAATTTCTTGTTTTTTGATTTTTCTCAATTTGGCCGAATTAGGTTTTTGAATTTTTCTTGTTTATTCATGAAAAGTCCCTTAACAAATGTTGTTCCCCTTAGCTTAATCTTCATGTGTGAATTTTTGTAGAATTTTTGGAGATTATTTTGATTTTTGGGTATTTTTGAATATTTTAATATTATTTTATAATTTTCGGAAATTAATTAATTAAATTATGAAATTATGTTTTATGATAATTATAGGTGTTGAAATGAATTATAGAAATTTATTTGGAATTTTTATGAATTTCTATGTATTTATTTTGAATTTAATTAGTTTATGGAATTTTTGAAAAATAGGGTTAATTGTGTTTTTAACTGAATTTAATTGGTTAATTGAGTTTAATTATTGATATTATTGATAAATATGTTGAGAAAATTAATTTTGGATAATTATACTATTTTTGGTGAATTTTTGAAGTAATTATAGTATATTTATATATATAGGGGTATTTTGGTAATTTTATACAAAATTAGCTAAAAATGTAATTTAATTGGTTTTAATAGTTATTTAAGGTATAAAAATGATTTCTACAAATTATTTAGTATTTTTAACTAATTAAAACTATTTTTCGTGAATTATTTTCAATTATATATATAATATACGATTTTACTAATAAAATGAGTTTTTATCGATTTTTAATGTGTTTTAAGGTTAATTACGTAATTTCTACGTATAAAATATATTTTTGTGATATAAGGATATTTTTGATATTTTATATTGTTCTGTGATTGTGGACCCCGGTCGGTAGACTGTAGTTTGGAGTCCGACCAAGGGGTTTGGATGTGTTTTTGTGTTCGTTTTTCAAAGTGTGTTTCTTTGCAGGGTCAGCTCTACTCTTTAAGTAGAGAGATGTCCGTTTTACAAGGGAGGTTCTGCCGAATTTTCGATAGGATTCTCGTAAAATGTGATATCCGGTCGAACCCTAATTTTGATTCTGTGTTTAATATTCTAGATTGAGTTTCTAGGATTTTCTGTTAGGTTTATTATGGTTTCTGTCGTTATTGTTTGTTTAGTTGCGCCGAGACCGAGGCCTAGTGGACCAGACCCGTCGGACCCATCTCGTAGAGCGCACTAAGTGTGAGTTACTATTTTATATATATATGTTTTAGAATGCATGATTTTAGAATATATGTTTTATTTTGATTAAATATGCATAAATAACGTGATTAGTATTTAAGTATATTTTTAGTTTACTTTTGGTTTATTTTCGGTATATATTAAATTATATGCATGTTTTATTAATAAATTATATTTAAAATATTTTTAATTACATTTCTAGCTTAATTTATAATTGATTGAATTTATTTGACGTATATATACTCGAAATATACCTGGTTTACTTTTGGTATATTTTCAGTATATATATGGGTTATGTTGATATTTTATTTAAATTCATGCATCATTTATTTGTGAATGTATGTTTTATATTTCAATGAAGGATATCGATAGAACGTGCTACCTAGTGGACAGCACTAGGACCGAGTACGTACCGGTACGCTTATAGCATTTAGGCTATACTACTAACCATTTGTGGATATTGACTGGATATGATTATTTGATGTGTGAGATATGGTTTGGAGGTGTGATTGCTGGAGCTCGGTTGACCTAGTGTCTCGGGGCCAATCACACTGACAGTCAGACTGCTGGAGCTCGGTTGACTTAGTGTCTCAGGGCCAGTCTACTGTCTAAATGGATTAAGTGGATATATTTGGATTAAGTGAGCCTGAATGGCTAGAGTGTTATCTAATACTGTTTGAGGTTACGATTTTTCTAAGGTTCTATTTGATCCTTCATAAACGATGATTTATATATATATATATATAAATGATTTTACTGCATCTGTGTGTATTACCTGTATATATACATATTAGACATATACTGTTGATTGTATGCATTGTCATTTAGTATGCATGTATGTATATTATAGTAATTCACTCAGTGAGGTTTAACTCCCCTCTGTTGACCATTTTTCAGGAGAGTCATCTTCAGACCTCAGTAGCAGGCCTGTACGCCGGATTTCTTCCGCCCCGGCTTCTTTGTGTAAACTGTTTCTCTGAGTCTTGGGTTTTATTTTATCTAGACACTGCAGTAGTCGTTAAATTATTAAAGAGATGTTGTATTATATTTGAACTAGATTTGTATTAAAAGAGTTTATATATATGAGATGAGGATTTGATTTAAATCCAGTTAGTGCAGATGTTATTGTGATATTTATGATTTTTATTTTTGCTGCATTATATATTGTTATTACTATTGCATGTTTTATTTTATTTTTAGGCTTGCTACGGGTTCCGGATTCAAAAGAATTCCCGTTCCCTAGAGCCGGTCATGGCCCTTGTTTTGGGTCGTGACACCTGTAACATGTTTATTTTGGACAATAACTCCATGATGTACCTTCTTTAGGATAAAAGACATCCATGTTCATTTGGAATAACATCAATGCCCAAGAAGTAGGATAACATGCCAAGATCTTTTAGAGAGAATTTCTTAGCCAAGAGGGAGATGAAGGCAAACAACATTGTAGTTTTGTCACTTGTTAGAATCAAGTCATCAACATAAACAATTAAATACATAACATGATGGCCATCATCGTAAACAAATAAGGAAGTGTCAAATAAAGAATTTCGGAACCTATACTCAAGGAGATAAGTTCGTAATTCATGATACCATGCCTGAGACAGTTGTTTCAAGCCATAGATAGCTTTCTGAAGTTTACAAACATGATGAGGTTTATCTTTTTCCACAAAACCATGTGGTTGAGCCATATACACATCTTTATATAACCTCCCTTGGAGAAACTCATTATTCACTTCAAGTTGTCTCAACTACCATCCATGACTGAGTATAATGTTAAGGATAACATGGATTGTAGTTAGTTTGACCACAGGGCTGAAGGTGTCATAGTAATCCAATCTAAAGCATTGATGAAATCCTTTTGCCACCAAGCGTGCTTTAAACTTGACAACAGAATCATTAGATTTTCATTTTATTTTATAAATCCATTTACAACCAATGAGATTATAAGTGGAAGATGATGGAACAAGCTCCCATGTGCCATTTTTCACCAAGGCATCAAATTATGTGGACATTGCTACTCTCCATTTAGTGTCTTTAAGGGCTTGGGTGATTGTGTGAGGTTCAATCTCATAGGTGTTGTTTAATTAAGCTACTAGGGTAAGTTTTCTTTGTGGTTTATGAATGTTATTTTTAGCTCTAGCGATCATGGTGTGGGTAAGTTATTGAGAAGGTTCAAGTTGGGAAGATGTGGATGTGTTAAGGTTAGGAATGTTGTCACAGGGAGATTGTGGAGAAGCGACAACCAAAGATATAGTTTTGAGTGGTATAGTGGATAGAGAAATTTGCAACGGAGGAGGAAACTATATAGCTATAGGATTTAATTATGATGTGGACTTTTGAGGTTTGCAATGAGTGAAAGGAAACACAAACTCAATAAACTTGACATGCCGAGAGACATATACTTTGGATAAGTTAGGATTAAGACACAGATATGCACTTTGATTGACTAAGTACCTTAAAAAGACATATGGTTTTAAGTTGGACTCTAGTTTATGACTGGTGTAAGGCCTAAGCCAGGGGTAGTAGAGACATCCAAAGATTTTGAGTTTTGAGTAGTAGGGACTATAATTGAATATCTTTTCATATGGTAAGTGAAGTCCAATATTGGTGTGGGCATTTAATTTATGAGGTACACAACAATAGCAAAAGCATATGACTAGTACTTTAATGGCATAGAAGCATGAGTTAAAAGAGCTAAATTAGTCTCCATAATGTGCAAGTGTCTTCGTTCAAATATTCCATTATGTTATGAAGTATGAGGAGGAGTGGTAAAATGAGTAATGTCATTCATAGATAAAAAATTTATTAAAGCAATAAACTCACCACCATTGTTAGAATATAAAGTTTTAATAGTGTTTTGAAAGTGCTTTTCAACTATGGATTTAAATCTTATAAACACATCTTTGACATCAGATTTGTGTTTAAGTGAATAAAACCATATGTATCTAGTGTAATGATTAACAAAAATGACATAGTATTTAAAAGCATTAGTGGAAAGAACTGGGGAGGTCCATACATCATTATAAATAACGTTAAGAGGTTGATTAAATGTTATTATGGATTGTGAAAATAGTAATTTATGACTTTTATTAGATAGACATGCATTACAACTAATATTAGATGGCACAAATGATGTAAAACTCAAATTATTGAAAGATAAAATGCATTTAAGTATGTTAATCGATAGGTGCCCTAATATAATATGTTAATTATATGATGATGTCTTGAAACTAAAAAAGGCTAAGATCAGAGAAGTTTGAGGCCACTCATAGACTCTGCCGAGTTCCTTCACAAGAAAAGAAGAGGGAAAGATTCAATAGAAGATTCATTAATGTTGCATAATTGATAAATGGAAATTAAATTGTATTTCATGCTTGGCAAATAAAAACATTTTCTAGTTTAAATTTGTTATGAGAAACCAATGTGAGTTATAGATAACTCAGTGTCATCTCCAATTATTATGTCATCACTCCCTTGATATGGATTGTGCATTGACAGATTTGCAAGGTCAGAAGTTACGTGGTGAGAAGCACCACTATCAATAAGCCAAGCTTTATTATTTGACATAGCAGAATAGTTATATTGTGGTTGCCATGAGGATGTCTGATTTAGGTTGGTTGTGTGAATCAGTTGAATCTTATAAGAAGAACATTTTCGAGCAGTATGTCCTTGTATTCTGCAGAGTTGGCAGTATCCAAGGTAAGGACGCTGCTGTTGATTTAAGTTGTTGGGTTGTGATAGTTTATTATTTGTACTTAATGAAAGTTAATTGTTGGTTCGCTAGTTGGAGTTGGTGCAAGTAGAGACATGAGTAGTTATAGGAAAGATAAACTCTGCTTTAGGAATAATCAATAATGCCTCAGAGTTCAGAAGCTTTTCATAAAGCTCATTAAAAGTTATAGGAGTATCCCTAGCTTGTACAACCCATGCTAATTCTTAATATTCATCACCAGTACTTTTAGGATTTTATCTGTAAGGTCATCTTCATCAAATGGTGATCTAAGAAGAGCTAGTTCATTAGCTCTTCCCTTGATCTTTTGCAGAAATTCAGTAATGGAGTCAACGCCTTTAGACATTTGTTTGGTCTGATTTTTTATTTGCTTGATGCGGCCTTTGGAAGGTTTGGCATAAGTGGTAGTAAAAGTTGTCTATCCATGCTTCTTTTGATGTTTTGGCATTAGCCATAAAGGGAATAATAGTAGGAGAAATGAAGCCAATAATGGCACTTAATATCAGTTGATCTTGATGAACCCACATTGAATAAGTTGGGTTTGGAGATGTGATGTTGTTGTTTGTGACAGTTTCAGAAGGACATGGTTTAGAACCATCAATGTGACTAAGTAAATCATATCCAACAAATAGGGTTTTAAATTGTAATTTCCAGGAGAGATAATTGGTTGAGGTGAGTTTCAGAGGGGTTTAGGCAGCTACATTGATAGTGATTAATGTATTGCTTGGATCATTGGTGTTTCGTATGGAGGCTATGTGATTATTGGCTATTTTGGGATGAACATAGAGGCTGAGAAAAGAAAAAGAAAAAGTGAAAGGGAAGAGCTTAGTGATGCTTTGATACCATAACACAATAAAGGAACTATAGAAGATTTACTTGTATATATTATTCACAACTTTAAAGAGAATATATACAAAAGATACAACAACTTTTAGCTAAAACAAAGGATAGTTGTAACAGAATAAGAATTTAAATATACATTCAAATACATTTAAAATATTATTCCTAAGGTCAAGGAGAATGATCTCTTGTTAAATAGGATGTGGGTGTTCTATATAAATTGTGATCTTTTCCATCTTCAGGTTGTCACTTACACTACAATCATCAATATACAGTCATCAATTTTATTATAGCTACCACAAGATAGAAGTGCTGCATCCTTCAAATTTACCAACCATAAACACCACATTAAAGACTTACCATTAATATTTAAGAATAAAGAAACTCATAAACAAACTAAAAAGATGAAAAACTAAGTCATATAAAATAGCAAAAGCTAGAAATTAAGACAAAATACAACGACTAATTTAACAGACATATAAAGACAATAAAAGACTGCAGACTAGGAACTTTATAAAGTACTACTGTCTAAAGTATTGCTATTTACATCTCTCTTTCTCTCTTAAACACACACCGTGCACACATATATTGAGAGCATAACTAATTCATAGTCAAATGCAACCACAGACCCATAGAGGAAATTAGTAGTTAAAATCCAATGGAAAAAAGCCATAAAGCGAATCAACATAAGATTTTAAACTTGTAAGTCCTCATAAAGGGTTAATGCCCAGGCTAAAAACAAGCTAACAACTCCAACTCAAATACTATAAAGACTATAGTTTTTTTTATAGTTTTCTGAGGTTCCTACACTGACTCCAAGTAAGAAAAAGACTAAGAAACATGCTTCCTCTCTTACTTCCTGTTCAATTGAGAGAATCAAAATATGTTGGAAGCCTAGTCATCTTTAAAAACAGAATTCTTTTAGATATTTCTTTAAAAATAGAGAATCATAAATTCTTTTTAGACATTTTTTTTAAAAACATAGTGGCACAAAATCCAAATTTCCACATTTAGTGTACATATCTATAAGGGTTGCTGCCACATAAGTATTTACACCAAAACCTTTCTTTGTACAGTGCAAATGCACAAACATTCCAAATTGCACGATAGTGCTTTATTGAATAATAAAGAAAATTTGAGTTTTTATATAAATTATGAATTTTTTGATTTAATTTGGCTAGGTGAAAACCTGTGGCAAATGTGGAATTAGGAGAAAGGAGGAGCTTATTCTACATTGAAAGCCATGAAGAGTTTGACACAATGAAAGCAGTCAGATTTTGTTGAAGTGAAGGTGAAGGGATTGGGAGGAGACGAAGGAGAAGACAAGCAAAGAAGAGACAAAAGCGAGAGGAGATCGAGATTATTTTATTTTATTTTATTTTTGTTTTTTGGGTATGGTGTGAATTGAATTATAAGTTGTAAAGTATTTTAATGGTTGCTTTTGCTTTCGATTCTAATTGGAGTTAGGTTGGATAGACTTGTAAATGCATTGGCTGGCCTTTATCAATGTTGATTTTCTAGTGGCTAGCTTCTAGTCCTAGGTATTGAGAAGTTTTCTAATTGTTGGAATTGTTAATGTTTGAATTCTCTGGTTTGAAGATGGTGTGTTTCATGTTTGGGATTGGAGAATATGACGAAATTTTGGCGATTAATGTTAGAAGCTCGATATTAACATTTGTCACGTTGAGAATTAATAGTTAGGTTAATTTGTGTGTGTTTGGACTAACTATTGAAACATTAGGAGGCCCTTTGGTTCAAAAAAATTTTAAGAACCCAAATGGTTTATGGTACAAGCATTAGGAGCCTAGATGCACCTTATCCCTTCGTACAAAAATGTTGTGCCTGTAGCCATTCTTGAAATTGAGTATGTTTTTCTTATTATTTTTTTTTGTTTTATTTTTATTGCTAATTTGGGTGGTGTATGTTGTTATCTGCTATATGGACCTCTCTTTATGGAAGCGATATATACATTATTGAGGTTTAAAGATATCGATTTCTTGGTATTTTGATCATAAGTGTTTTTCGAGGAATAATTTATTTTCTTTAGAGCTATTTCGTTAGCTTACCATTTAATTGTTGTATAAACAAACAAAACTATGATCTTAAGCAGATTGACGGAGAATGAAATTGGTAATTTAATTAATCAATTATTTTTTAATCAAGTAAAGGGTTGTTTTTATTTATTGTTTTGTTAATGTTTTGTTTGATTTAGATATTTCATATAATTGTGATTTTATTTTAATGAAGTTTCAATTAAAAATCTTCAATTTATAAATTGTAACATTAAAATTGAAAATATATTTAAAAACAAATATTTTAAAAAATTAAAATATTGTTTAAATTATAAATAATTACATTTTAATGATGTAATATGAAATTAAAAAAAAGTAAAAAATACAATCTATTTAAAAAGAATACTTTTTACTAAAATTTAAAATTAATTTAAATTTTAAATTTATACAAAATATAAAATTTATTTGAAATAAATTTTATAAATTATTCATTTGAATTAATAAAAAAATTATTTTAAAATAAATTTTATTTAAAAATAAAATAATTTTTTTGGTGAAATTGAATCAAACATAATTTAACGGAAATTTTATTGGAAAACTTGATATAAGGGTTAAAGAGTATAACTATGCAAAATAGAAGGGGATATAATATGAATTTTAAATGCTAAGGATTAAGTAGTATAATATGGTAAATGAAGGGAGTGAATAGTAATTTACCCAAAAATGAAATTGAGGGGGAACTGTGAAGCACCAACTACATGCTAGAGTAAGACAGCAGAGCTAAGACGGTATGGCGCCGAGTGTTTGTACTCTATCAGAGCTCAAAAATTCGAAAATCCCATTTCACTACGCAGTTAATTAAAGTGACCCAGAAGCTTAAAAATCAACAAAATGGTCTTATTACAGAAAAGATTTCGCCTTTGCTGCTCTGTCTTCTCTTCACTCTCTCAGGTTTCTTCCTCTTCATTTCTCGTCGAAAATTTATGAACTTTTCTCGTCATGTTTGCCCTTTAATTCTTCATCTGTTCTTTTTTTTTTTCTTTGTTTTATTTGAGTAAAGTGTTGCTTTTTTAATTGCAGAACCTGAGAAAGGAAGCAATTACTTGTGTTGGGAGGAGACCTCGTTTTCTTTGTTCTTTAGGTAGGTAGTAAGCTCATGCATACCCATCTGTTTATTTTTGTTATAATTGCTTATATTGAGTTTCTATAGCTGTTTTTCGTTTTATTTTTAAATGGGTATTGAATCCATGGTGAATTGCTTTATCTTGATGGTTTTTATAACTGAGCAAGAGCTACTTACTTTTAGTTAGGTTTCCTTACTTGTTGTTGAGAATTATACTTGGCGTGAATTGTACATAGTGTTTTGGAAAAGTGTACAAATGCAAGAATGGGATTCAATTGAGTTCTATTTATTTAGAATTCTATTCTTTAAACTTAAAAAGAAAAGACATTTTCAAAGAAATGAAATCATGCCAAAAGTGACGACTTCATGAGAATCCAATTTGAATTTTTCAAGTAATTTATTTCAAAAAATGGTGAAATGGAGTTGGTGTTTATTAATTCTAGCTGTTGATGCTCATTTAGTTGTTGTTGTTGGGTCTTCCTTTCGCATAAATGGTTTCATTCTCATTGACCAATATGCAAATGCTTTTCTGTTTCCAGCTAATTTTTCAGATTTTGAATGTGATCAACCATATGATGATAATGAGGCAATGGAGAAAGATTCAAAACTTCTTCTGGCTCTCAAAGAAGTCTCTGGTGAATTTTGTAGAGAGTCTATGTTGTCTTGGCATCGGTTTCTTAGCTCACGGCGTGCCCCTGTGATATCTACAGGCTCATTAAAGCTTGATCTTGCACTTGGTATTGGTGGATTACCTAAGGTGATTTGCTTTACAATAATTAGCACGTCTTTTCCTTTTCTATGCTTTGCCGCTATGTTTTCTTTGAATCTGTTATATATTTGGATTTAATTGTTGCCAATAAATGTTTCTGATACTTACACCTAAGGGCATGATTTTTACTTGCTTAAGCTAATGATAATATATTTTTCCAGGCTCAGCTCTTTATAGTTTCAAAATCAATACAAACCCTCAAATTTAGCATCTATATATAGTTTGACTCTCAATTAAGGTGTATTTGACAAGACATTGTAAATTTTTTTCACATGCAACTCTCTAAAATATTTCTGTGAAAAATCGGAATGTAACTGTTGCAACTTGGATGAACTCTACCTGGTGCTCTTAGGGAAGAATGGTTGAAATCTATGGCCAAGAAGCTTCTGGGAAGACAACGCTTGCACTTCATATTATCAAGGAAGCACAAAAGCATGGAGGTATGTGTTTATATTTTCATCATGCTTGTTTTGTGATTAAAATTGTCTATAAGATGCCTTGCAATTTGCAGATGGTAAGTGAGGTATTTTGGACAAATAACAATCTGTGATTGATTGTTGCCAATTAAGTGTACGTATACAGAGTTTATTTAAGTCCTTGAGATTTCACTTACTAGTTCTAAAATTAATTATTATTTTCCCTTGTGGTGCAATGTTTTAATAGCTAGCTGGTTCATTTCCTTTCTCCTCTTCTATTACGTATGTTCACCTTATATTGACATTTGATACTTCCGTTGGGGCTTCAAGGGGCATAGCTCATATCTCTTTTCGCAATATGGTTCTGGAGCGAAGAGTTTACGCAATCAGTATCTTGAGCAATAAAGATTGTGATGTTTGTACCTTCCAATTACCTAAATCAGTCTCTAGAATTCTGTTCCAGTTTGAGGTGGAACCATTCATTCAAACTGTGTCCTAAAAAGTGTAAAAAGAATGCTCACTTATTGACTGATGTGGCTAGTGGACTTTGCTGCTAACTAATAGGCTTAGTAAGAAATTTTTCATTAAAATCAATTTTCTAGTTATTATTTTACTTTTGGGAAACAAAAATATTCATGAACTAAATATTACATTACTAACATCCAAATTTTTTACTTGGCATCTGAAAGCAGCTTGTCTGATATGGATTTATGCCCCTTTTGAGGACAATGTTTTTTTTTTTTTTTTTTCAATTATTCCCGACAAAGTTTGGAAACTTGGTTGTGAATTTTGGGCTCATAAAAAAACTCACAAGCATCTTATTTCTGAATATTGCTTAGAAGTTGAAAGGAAAGCTCTTAAGTAGTGAACAAATGAAAAATTGATGTTCTTTGTGCTTCGTTTCTAAGGTTTGCACTGAATATTCTCTTAATTTTCTCCATTAGTTCCTAAAATTTTTTGGTATGCCACATTAATTTACTTTAAAGTCTTCTCTCTCAATCTCCTCCAAATTATATCACCACCTTAATGTATTGACTTAGAATGGCATAAATAAGAAGTTAATTATCATTTGGATTCTAGCTTTTGCCAGGGAGTATGGCCATGTAAGAGATATTTATCAAATGATGTCGCTGATACAACATATTTTATCACAAGGAAAATGCTTCCTAAAACATTTTGTTGGTTTCTTTCAGAATTAACTTCTTAATTTTTTTAGGATAAGGATCATAAGTTTTTTTTTTTTGCTGCCTAGTTTTTAATACTGGAGTAATAATTTGGATTAATAACTTGACCATATGGTGCCAGTCGTTATCTTTGCCTCATCATCTTTTCCCCAGGATACTGTGCATATCTTGATGCTGAGAATGCATTGGACCATTCACTTGTGGAATCAATGGGAGTACACGCAGAAAATCTTCTTATTTCACCTCCAGATTCTGCTGAAAATTTGCTCAGCGTAGTTGATACTTTGACCAAAAGCAAATCTGTGGATGTGATTGTGGTTGATAGTGTAAGTGCTTCTTATTTTGCATGTGTGAATACCTGTGTAGTGCCGGTGCAACTGATTATGCTAATCTTCCATGTTTATCTATTAGTTGAAGTAGGCTTTTGATTTGTAATTAAACTCATTGCTTCATGGTTTTTCATTATATTTATGACAAAAGATTATTTGTTTGGATCAGCTATGTGAAATTTGTTGATGAACAGAACACAGCGGCCCCATCTGCTTTAAAGTGAATAAATGCTTTCTTAGGTTCTGTCATCCATATGGCCAAAAGACCATGCAGACTGTTTGTTTCACTACTTTCTTTCATATTAGGGGAAACTCTACCTATCTGGGAAATTTGCTAAATGCCCCATTGAGAGGAAAATTGCATTACTTATATAACAATATAAAATAATGAACAAAGAGAATGTTTTTTGCATTCTTCATTAAAAAAAAAATTGTTAAGTTGCAGATTTCAGCAGAAGAAAACGAAATGTTCTGGAATAAAAGAGCAGCATAGTACTTTTATCTTTGTTGAATTTAATGTGACTTAATTACCACAAAGTATAATATTTTCCTGCCTTTGGAAGCTTGGCCTCATACCATTTCTAAAAGAGCTCCAATGTATACCAGTCAGTGGTCTTCCCTGAATCTTCTTTTTCATTTATGTTTCAAATTGTTTCTCTGCTTCAAAGTGTAAGAATTGTTATTATTGCTATAACTATCATTATTTATGCTGGCAGTATGTCCACTTATTTTGATATGGTGGGTTACTGCTGCTTTTGTATGTCAGAGGAGCCTTTGTCAATTGAATCTTGTAGATTGCTTTAACCTTTGCTCTACTCTTCTCTCAGATTATGCTGCCAATAATTTCCCATATGTGGTGTTTCAGGTTGCTGCTCTAGTCCCTCAACTTGAGCTTGATACTGTGATAGGAAGTACAAAGGACCTACAGTCAAGGATAATGTCCCAATCAATCCGAAAAATTCATTATTCTTTATGCCAATCTAAAACTCTTATTATTTTCCTTAATCAGGTTTTGGCCTAATTTCTTCAAAGCTTATGAGTCTCTTACGACATGGATTTTGTTATAGAAGTTGATTGGGAAGTGACATTCTTTATGTATTGTCTGTATTCAGGTTAGAAAAAATGTAAGGTCAGGACAAGATCTAGGACGCATGGATGAGGCCACTTGTGGGGGAAATGCATTGAAATTCTATTCAGCTGTACGGTTGAGAATGGCCAGGAGAGGATTGCTCAAGACTGAGGATAAGGTGCGACTTCTCTTATACTGCTAATGAGGAACGTAAATTAACCAAGCCCTTGGGGATGTAATTTTTAATTTTTTTGCTCAAGCCCTTAAACAGGAGGCATTGTTTTGATATTTGCTTAAAATCTAGTTTGGAAATTCCCATGCTCTCTATAGATGGATGATTGGGATGTTATGGGTTAAAATTCTAGATAAGTTATTTGGAATGACAAACAGTATCGTTTCAAGTGACGATTCATTTTTATGGAGGTGTTGCAAGCTAGAACACACTTGCAAGAGTAAGAGCATGCGGTCATCAACATGCAATGATGTACGTCCATATAGTCTATAAGAACATAAGAAGTTGCAACAGATTGGTCAACAAACCCTTTTTTAAAGGATTATTCCCATACCTCTAGCTACTTTATCCCTAATGTTATTTACTTTAATCCTTTTGTGAAAGGATTATTCCTATACATCTAGCTACTCAGTTTTAATCAGTTTAACTCTTCACAGCATACTTGCATACCAAAATTGTACCATCGTTTCTGCAAAACTATATCCATTTCATTTCTTGTTCTTATTTTCACTTTATTATATAGTTATCGCCATTATTATTAACTTTATTTTGGAATGTTGCTTTGTTAGATAACTGGTGTTGGAGTGTCAGTGCATGTAGTGAAAAATAAATTGGCACCTGCAATGAAAACTGCTGATCTTGGAATACAATTTGGGAAAGGGTTATGCTCTGAATCTGAGGTTTTGGAATTGGCTTGTGAATATGGGCTCATCATAAAAGATGGAAGCACTTACCGCATTGAAGGAGAGGTTTTTGGTAATGAACAAGCGGCTGAAGAGTATCTTGCTGAAAATTATGGGGTTCTTGATAGAGTAGTTACAGCCTTGAGAAGCCTGTTGTTTGTAAGGAAAGATAATTATGTACACACTTGAATGGATGAACTTTACTGTAAGGACACAGGGAATTCCTAATTAAAAAGGTTCCGACTTGTCTTTGGATTGCAAATCTTGGAAGGTTTCCCCCTTGGAGAATTTGAATGCACACTTGAGTTGCATCAGAGCTTATTCATGTGATTTGGAATGAGTTACTATTGGAATTAGATGGTCTTGCTGGTTCAAGGATTTGTGATTATCAACCTTGGGAAGAAACATTTTCAGCATGAGTTGGACAAGTTGTTTGTGAAGATCAGGTGTAGATGTCCCTTAAAGCCAGTGAGGTTCAACAATGCATGAATGTCACTCGCTTACTCGATTAATGTTGTATTTACCTTATGAAACTTCTGATTTGAGCTTCAGAAGAAACCATTTGATTCCATTAATATACATGAATGAAGTAAGCATTTGGATATATTGAAGATGAATAATCATGAACCTTACATGTTGGGTTATTCAGCATAATCTTTCAATCTGTGTAAACATATTTCATGAGTTTACAGGACCTCATTTTTTGGTTAAATGACATGCATGGTTGTTGCCATGAGGATGGAAGGATCATATAGAATTATAGAAAAGGCACTTGTTTAATGTATATGCTGGGATCTCTACATATGCAGGCTTCACATGTGAATTTCACTTCCATGTGCCGTGCCTTACCATAGAAATATGATGGGATCTATACATGCGTATTGGCTTTGCCAATTTCACACTTTGAAGTAATTGAATTCTGTTGCAAGAATAAAATTCTAAAAATTGAGTGGTCAAATGGCGACATTAAAAGATTATGAGTTTAATTTCTGATTATTGCAGGAATCCAAATGCTCTCCAAGCTTTTCATATCAAGTTTTCTTCCTTGCAAATAATTGACACATGCCGGAGCAAATGTTAATAAAGACTAAAAGTGTAATTTAATGTTTCTTCACTATAGATAAGGTTGAACCTAAAGATAAATTGGCTTCGGAAAACAATCGAAACCGCATTGTTTGCAGTCCTAGTACTGACATGACAATTTGAGAACTGAGACTGGTAAACCCTAGAATAGTATTATCAAAACCAAGTTCACATTGGTTTACCAATGCAACTGTCAGTGACAAGATTAAATACAAAGAAATTCAAATAAACATTGAATTTGTTTGTTTTGCAAAATGGTGGATTCAACCTTGAATACAAGTAAGAAAGCAGAATAATGAAGAATTTAAACTAATTAGTTTAATTTTATATTTCAAAATTAATTAGCTTAATTTGGATGAATTTTTGAATTATTTTCTATATTAGAATCAATAAAGAAGATTTAAGAAGATTCTAAATGATTTAAAGATATTTTAAGTTAAAATAAAAAAGTTAATAAGTCAAAATCAAAGAATCAACAAGTCAAAATCAAAGAGTTAAACATTCTAATGTGACATGACATACTTTAATGTTTAGTTGTTTGTTTAATTGTTATGAGTTGTCATATTACTTAGTTGTCATGAGTTATCATTTTAACTTTTCAATGATAAGTTGTCATTTTACTTAGTTGTCATGAGTTATTATTTTAACTTTTCAATGATGAATTGTTATGAGTTGTTATACTTTTAAAAAAATCCTCTTTAATTAATAATTTTCCTTGAATCCTCTTTAATTAAAATTTTCTTAGAAAAACATTTTCCTTCAAAGATTAGGATGTTTACATACTTATATTAAGGCTAAACCTATGTAAAACGAATTTGAGGGTGAATTTTTATCAATAGAAGTGAGACATTTCTTAACTTTATTCTTTTGAAATTTTGCAAATTTACTTGAATTGTTTTATTTCTATCTTTTATTACAATTGCACTTCTACTTTTTATTATAATTACTAGGTTAAATTAAATTTAAATTTGTGTGATTGTTCATCTATTGATTACTAATATTTTTGCTTCCATGTAATAAGCAACAGGTCTTAGTTCTATCAACATAACTTATCTTAATAATCTTGGGCAACGGGTTCAAATTTGGATATCAAATTTTACTTTTGATATAAATAGAGTTCATATCGGTCTAACTTTACTTTTGACATAGACGGGCTTCATATCAGTCTAATTTTGTTTCAGCTTTGTCGTATTGGAGATAAAATAGTATCACTACACTCGTTAATTCATTTTTATTAACAGATTTCAGATTTTCCACTTCCAGGTATCTCTCTTGTGCTGCCTTTCTACGGCACTCTGATATTTATTGAAGCTTTGCCTTGGTATCATAGCTTTAGGGAAAATAACCAGTGTTCTGAGGATTTCCTTCTCTGATTTCTTTGTAATTTCTATAGGACTAATCTATATTTTCTTTGTTCAACTTAATAAAAAGCAAACCAATTCTATTTAAAACATATATAAAGTGCTGGATCAACAAAATGCAACAAATCAATTTGGAAAAAAAAAAAAATCGATTCTAACTCAAAATAACACCAGCTGAAGCCAATACCAATTACCTGACCAACTCAAGACCGAAATAAGGCTAACTATAATAATTCATTTCAACTCAATTTAGTTGTTATGTTATATTCAGTTCGTTGAGTTTTGAAATGTTATAGACCAAACTGAATGAAGCACCACCTGTCTATTCATCATAGAGAGACAGATCAAAGAAGAAATTGAACTTATGAGCAAACAAAAAGAGTCAAACGGCAGTCAAAAACAGAATACCACTTGGACTTCACATGCAATAAGGCTAATTGTCATACAGCTGTTTTTGAGAGCACAAAACTATATGAAATTGAGCTTTCCATGAAACAAGAAGCCACAGGTTGTATCCGTTCTGTTCAAGGCTGGTGAAGCACAAAAGTAGAACCTTGTAAACAGGAAATTAATTTGGCCATACCAAATTTTGTTTAATATGATTTCCCACAGTGTATCAAGCTCCCAGCACCTAGAAATAGACCAAATATAGCAGCGCTGCCTAATGTTGTTTGTCCAATATACCTGATCTTCAAAAGTCCTGGCACCTGCATTTTCCCCACAAAAAAGAAAATATAAACTAATTTCAAAAAAAAAAATCCATTCATTTTGGTAGCTTCTTTTCATAAAGAGGGAGGAGAGCAAGAGCTAACAGATAAAACAGCAGGTGGAGTATCTAAACTGAAAATCATTAGCAGATTTTCAATGATTAGCTAGCAGGTGAATCTATCTAAAAGCAAATAGATCATATCACATGAAATGAAAAGAGAAACTCAATACTGCTGGTCTATTGATGAATTCACCTTTGCAAGGTCTTAGAAAATTGTTTCAATGTTTGGCATGTGCCACCAAATTCATTTTTCTACAGTATACTTAGCATCTCAAGGCTGAAAAAATCTCCACTAAAAGAAGCAACAGAAGGGTGATGTACTTCTCTATTTTTTCTTATTATATTATGTTTTTGCATGCTTTGTTATGGTTAATTAATGTTAAGGAAGAGAAGCCTGTAATATAACAAAAACCATTACAATAACTCAATTGAGAAAAAATGAATGTACAAGAAAGTCATAAGCACGTGATCCAAGTTCTAGCTATCCCATAATATGAACCTATTAAAATTGAGCAACTTGGATTCAGATCACTAACCTTATCCCTCAAATCCAGCCTATAGATGCTTAATGATAAATGATAACAGCAAACAATCTACAACTACAGTTCATCTTGTTGGCACAAAACCTCACTAATCTTTCTCTTCAGTAATAAAGTAGAAGAAATAATAGCATGGCCTACCACAAACTCACTGAACTACCATGGTTTACTAATAAATGCCTACTCAAAGCTTAACAAGAATCGAACAAACATCATTCAAATATATCTGGTGGAATTTCATGCGTTACATTCATTTGTGCTCTTCAAAATTTGGGTTTCAGTCAAACTTTGTGTTAGTCAAAGCATTTGAACTTCACATTGCTGAATTAAAACAGAATTTCAGCTAGTTATTCATATGCTACAATTTAAAAGTTGATAAACTACATTATTCAGCAACAAAATTTCAGCTAGTTATTCATATGCTACAATTGAGAAGTTGATAAACTACATGACAGGGAATTGAATGTAAGAGTTTTCTATATGAGTTGATAAAATGCAAAAAGAATGTGCAATGCAAGGATTGCTTGTAGTTAGCTTCCAAAGCAAAAAATAAATGAAGTCATTCCTCACACATACACCTTCACTGCTAAAAAAACTAAAGAAAGGAGAAACTGTTTTCTCCTCACATATTCATGAAACATATGTGAAAGAACATTAAGAGAAATGCTTGGTCAAGTGTAATAGCATAGTCACAGTGAAAACACAGACCGCATGCTTTTTGAAATTCAGAAACAAGTAAACAACAAAACCTTTAGCAAAATTAATTCTAAGACTGGATAGAACACAGAGAAGAAAATATAAGGCTGCAAGCAACATTGTATCACTCAAAACACCCTCTAAACAGCATATACAGGGACATCATGTTGATTCATAAATACGCTAAATTGTACATAAAGGCAGGAGAAAACTGTAATAACTTTAGTTAAAAATTTCACCAGCTAGAAATAAAAGTTTAAGACGGCATCATAAAAATTAAATCATTTAGAGACAAAATAAGTAACTCCAATAAATCAATGTAAGTATAACTATTGGCAATATCCAAACTTAGTCAACAAAATCACCTTAAAGGTGGCAGAAATTAAGTGAGTCATGCTTGAACCTAAAGCTAATTTTTTTTTTTTTTTTTATAAACAAGCCAAGACTGAGCATGCCAAAACTTGGCTAGGCTCATTTGACGTAATAGGATAAACTAAGGGGCTCACTATTCGATCAATGGTAGGAAATTTCATGGATGATATGTGGCAGAAGTAAATATCTAACAAGGAGTTATAGATTTAAAAGGGTTCCTCAAAGAATTTATGAGAATTCCTGCTCAGACCCCTCAAAGAATGCTTTAGTTACTTCAAAGGAAATGAAATGACAGGATAATTTCTTTTTGCAAATATTTGATTTGCAAGCTTAGCTTTTAGAACTATGATCAATTGTTTTTTTGATTGTTGTTTGAAGCTGCAGATTTTGATGTATCTTTATCTTATAAATGTTTCTTGAATGTTTTCTTATCACGGAAACATCCCATCATAACTTTTAGTAAGTTTCTTCACTTTTTTCTTTCTTTGAACTGCAATTTCTTTACTTATTAATCATAGAAATGCAAAGGTGATTATTTTACATGAGCATTTTGAGGTCTATCCATATTCAAATAAAAATAAACAAAGGGCAGATATTTTTTAATTTGCTAATGATAACAGAACAGAGAAGATCTAGTCATTTTTAAGTCACAATAATCTCGTATATGAATTTTAAGTGCTAGGTCAGATATTGTACCTTATACCTGATTGCCTCATAAGTCCCATAAACAGCACCTGAAATGAAAAGACATAATTAGATAATGACAAAGCTGCATTTCAACAATTGAACAAAAGTGATATATATATATATATATATAATTTCCACCATAGGCGACTTCATCACTCAATTCTCTCTTTATCACATCTTCTCTTAACATTATGAGTCTCTTGGAAGATTCAAAAAATGTTATGATAATTGATATCCACCTCTATTTAATTCCCATGTTCGGGAAGTCCAAAGATGGTAGAATTCAAATTTCTCAGCTTGAGAAAAAATGCGTTCTCAAAGATCAAAATCATATGCAATATGGGCATGATTTTACTAGAATTCTTGCACCATGTACAAACAATGAATCAAAAATCAAACTAAATGCTTGCATTCGTCAAAATGCTCCCAAAACCACTGTCCACAAAATAAAAAACCATGGCAAAAAGGCAGCCCCTGAATCTAATTCCTGAAATATAACCAACCTCCTCTTCCCTAAAAATGGCTAAAGCAAGCATACCCAGATACATAAAATTCAGCAAAAAAAAAAAAAGCACCAGGAAGCATATCAAGTAAAACCAAAGCAACAAGAAAATGAATCACCAACAGCCAAAGTTGTTAGGCTGTTCAAGGGTTTAAGAGAGTTACCTACAGCGCCACCTACAGCACCTCCGATAGCTACGCCGGCGGTGACACGTGTCAGGCAACTATCCCTAGCCATTTCAACTTTGTAATAATTGTCTGTGATTTCGCGGTGGATAGAATTATAGTGGCAATTTGTTAGCGAAGAGCGGATTGTCTTTGGAGTCGGGACTGCAACAAGCATTCTTTGCGTGGACATCATCCATAGCGACATAAACAAGCAAAACCTGATTTTGGACCCTTCAACTTTGTAATATTTTCAAATTAGTACTTTAAGTTCATTCAGTGCAATTAAACTCTCAAACTTTTCTTAACAAATATTTATTTTAAGTTTTTTTCTTTTTAAATAGTTAGACAAAAAAATGTTACTATAATTTAACGTTGAATAGTTTATTTTATATATATTTCATCTTTTATTAATTTTTAACCAATATTATTCATATCTTAGGATGTTTTTTATAGAAATTTAATTATTAAAAAATTAATTTCATAATTTTTTTTTCAGTACAAATGTGTATATATTTGTACAAAGAATATTATAACCGTTAGATTAATACTTATTTAATTATAGTCATTGATGCATATTATGGATATTGATATATAAGAATAATTAATGATCATAATTAAATGACAACTTTTTTCTTATACTTTTTATTCTTTTCCTAAAAGTAATTTTTAATACAAAATTTTTCATTTTATTTCTTTTAGGTGCATATGATACAAATTTTTGAAGAACATGCTCTTCAAATTTATTTAAAATTAGTTTTATATCATAACATTTGATTTATTGTTTTAACTACAAAAAAAGTTTAAAATAAAAATAAAAATACTTTTAATGAAGTTTAACTAGGTATAGTAAACTAAGTCCCCAAGCACTTTTTAATTGCAAATAATGATTATAATCACTTCTAGCCAACCCAAATCAAATCTGTTTGTATTAATTTGGGATAACAACATTTGTAATTTTAAAAGTTATATACTTTTTACAATTAAGTATTGGATACTCAATTTATAACAATTAAGTTTTGTGAGTATTTAAAAATTTAACCTTTAGTCATATCCTGTTAATTCTATTGGATTGAACATATGTGGTATTGATTTTACACATATGGCATCAATGTAATCACGCACTAGCCACGTCAACTGTCATATCATCTCCTTCTTCTTCTATTGTCTTCTTTTTCTTCTTCTTCCACATTTCTCCTTCTTCCATTTTCTTTAGTTCCAATTTCTATACCATTCTATTTCTTAATTTATTCCAAATATTTTCATTAAAATTCATATTTTCAATAAAATTCTTTTCTCTCTTCTCTAAATCTTGTTTATTAACACCTAAGAAATCCCAAGAATCTCGAATCTCAAATCCTACCTTCAATAATACATTGAACTGTAGTCCCCTTTAATGTTTTTCAAATTGTTAACAACGTAACAAAGGAGATCGATTCGATTTGCTCTTCGATTATTTGAAAGTAATAATTTCTCAATTTTCATTTTAATTTTTGTTATTTGATTTTGTTTGAATGAGTGAGTCTTTAGTTTGATTTTTTTTTGTTTTTATTTTTATTTTTTTACTTTTGCATTTGTTTGTTGTATCATTCGATTGTGTAAAAAATGATGCCTTAAGTAAGGATTGAGGAACTCTGACATTATTAGAGTGCTTAAATTGTAATTTTGTTTCCTTGCTAAAATGATGGTGCTTTGCATTTGAAATGGTTGAGCATTGTTTCCTTGGTGGCTTTATGTATTTTTTGATGTCTTGTTGGCTTTTGCAGTAAGGACATTTTCAAAGAGAAGTTTTTACAATATCTATGGTGGTGCTATGATAAACTAAAGGCGGTATATCCCTGTTATGCTTTATTCTTTTGCTTCCAATTTCAACATAAAGTTGTAACATGATAGATTTGGTGTGAATATGTTTAATAGATTTGGTGTGAATATGCTTTTCTTAGATTTCTGTAAAAAATAGGAGTGCTAAAAGTTTAGTTTTAGGAATTAATTGATTAGTTAGAGAGTTCTTGAATTTAGTACATAAAATTGAATTCAATATGATTTTTTTAGTAGATTGTTTAAATATTATTCTTATTTTATAAAGGTTTTTTTCTTTTAGATTTGTAGGGGAATGAATGTGTTTATCATCTTTGTATATATGGAGTTGATACAGGAAGAAAATGGAAGAAAAAGAAAGATAAAAGAAGAAGAAGAAAATGAAAGAAGAAGGAGCTGATATGGGCGGTTGATGTGGGTGTGTGGTGATTATATGGATGCCATATGGGCGACATCAGTGCCATGTATGTTCATGCTATTAGAATTAATGAGATACAACTAACGGTTAAATTTTTGAATATTCATTACAAATTAGGCATTCAAGACCTAATCATAAAAAGTATGTAACTTTTAGGATTGCTAATATTATATCCCTTTTAATTATTTTTTTTTTAGAAATAAAGTTTCATTAGGATGAAAATTCAATCCAAAGAAACAACATGAGACACTTCGATAATAAGTGTATTATTCCAAACAAATTCAGCTTGACTAATTTGAAAAGAAGTTGAGCTAGACTATGAGCTACCTCATTGTTCATTCTAAGGATAAAATTAAGAGAACAATAATTAAAACTTGAACATAATGAGTTGATTTCTGAGGTGATTTTGACTAGTTCAGTGCAACCTTGAGCTCTTACATTTAGCTTTTAAATTAGAGATACGCAATCCGATTCTATAGAAACCTGAGTTAGGTTCATCGACAATGCTAATTGCACCCCCATTCTATAGGCTAAAGCTTTAGCTAATTCTGGGGATTAGGATATAGCAATTCTTTTCACTTTAGCAAATAGAACCTGCCTTTGATTGTCCCATATCATAACTCTAAGATTGCATCCTTTGTCACCTTTGATTACCACATTATAATACACCTTGAAGCACTGTTGGTTCTTGATAATAGTGACATTATTATTGTGTAGTACCGGCTGAGCATTCACTCTCGTGTTCGCCTTATCATGTTTAGTCAAAATCTTCTGTGCTCCTTTGAGATAGATAATGATATCCAGATGCTCATTCCTGAAGATGATACTATTCTATGCAAACCAATAAAACCAAGTAGTGGATAACATCAAGGCAATGGCTTCTGGAAGAAGAGATGAGTGATGTTTATCAAACTAATTAGCAAGTGAGGCTAACACATCTTCATCTAAAATTAAAATCCTAAGACAACAGAGATAACAAAAATACCATAGATTTCTACTCCAATCACAATCTCTGATAACATGTTCAATTGTTTTTGCTAAATTATCACATCTTCTACATATTAAAATGACATCCATATTCCTCTTCATAAGATCAGTTCCTACTGATAACAAATTATTAATCATTCGCCATCCAAAAATCTTAATTTTTGGTGGAATTTCCATTTGGCATTCATTAAAGAGGATGCCTTTACATTAGAATAATTTAGAGATATTTCAGGCCGGATGGTAAGCAAACTTTACAGTATAGAAACCCGATTTAGAATGGCTCCAAATCAATCAATCTTAAAAATTATGAACATTAATAGGAATCAATAATATTTTCCTCACAATATTTGACTTTGATTAGAGAGTGAATTATGTTATAATTCTAGGCTGAGTGATTCCTTATCATTAAGTCCTAAACCTTTAACTCGTGATCATAATCCTCTTGGAAAATTGGAGTACGAAGCTTATGTTGATATAAAATCCACTAATCTTGCCAAACCTAGATCCTTGCACTATCACAAACATGCCATCTAGAGCCTCTATCCAATAAGGATTTTGCTTCCATAATACTACTTCATGAATACTCAGTTGGAACCCTTTCTTGGTATGTATAAAATTTTCTTTGGTAAAATATCGAGCTTTTAAAGAATGAATAAAAAAAGTGTTAGGATGAGACATTATCCTCTAATATTGCTTCCAAAGCATGGCTAAATTAAAAGCCTATATATCTTAGAAACCCATTATGCCTAAGTGCTTTAATTTGCATAACTTTTTCCAGGAGTACCAATGAATCTTCCTTCCATCATTCTTCTGACCCTACTAAAAATTTATGATAATGGAATTTAACATCTTACGGACATGCCTACAAAGTTTAAAGATGCTCATTAAATAGCCTAAAATTAATTGAGCAATCGCCTTGATCAATATCTCCTTCCCTACAATTGATAGAGTTTTTTCTTTCTAGCTAAAGAGCTTTTTTTTTTCTAACTCTGTTAATTATATTTTGGAACAATAGCTTTTTCAATCTAATAATAGCTGTAGGAAGTCCTAAATGTTTGGCATGTTTGTCCACTTTCCTGACCCCCAGTATTTACTTCAAGCTATCACAAGCACCTATAGAATCATTTGGACTAAAGGAAATCTCTGACTTATCATAGTTAACTTTTTGGCTAGAAGCATTTTCATAATAAGCTAAGATATCATCAATAGTTTTAAGTTCTTTATGGGTTGCTCTATGAAAAATAATACGCTTCAAGCTATCATAGGCACCTGTAGAAATATTTAGACTAAAGGAAATCTTTGACTTATCATAGTTAACTTTTTAGGTAGAAGCATTTTTGTAATAAGCTAAGATATCATCAACAGTTGTAAGTTCTTTATGGGTTGCTCTACTAAAAACAATATTGTTATTTACAAAAAATAAGTGAGAAATTACTAGGGCTTAACGACATATTTTAAAGCCACTCAAAAGTTTTTGGGATTTCTTGCTCCTAATCAAACTTGATAATGCTTTAGCACAAAGAAAAAAGAGGTAAAGAGAAAGAGGATCACGTTGCCTGAGGCCTCTAGAAGGGCAAAAAATGGTGTTGGCATTTCCATTAATGAGGATAAAGTATGACACAGTAGAAATATAGTACATAATCAAATTAATACATTGATTAGGGAAACTTATTTTTAATATAATTTTTTTAAAGAAAACTCCACTCAACTCTATCATAGTCCTTGTTTATGTTTAATTTGAGTGCAAAAACTCCTCTAGAACCTCTCTTTTTATTTTTTATAGGATGAAAGATTTCAAGTGCTAACAAAGCATTTTCTAAAATTTACCAACGTGACACAAAAGTAGACTGAGTATCATGGATTAGAACATAAAGGATTTTTTTTTGTCTATTTTCAATAACCTTTATGACAAGTTTAAAAACTACATTACAGAGGCTTATGGGTCTAAAATCCATTAGGGTTAGGTTTTAGGTTCTAAGTTTTTTGAATTAAAATAATGTAAGTATCATTAATATAGGTAGAGGAAGCATTATTATTAAGAATGTTTAAAATCAAATTATAAATATCATGATGAACAATATGCCAAAATTTTTAAAAAACTAAAGCAGGCACACTATCTGTCATGGGAGTTTTTGAGGGATGCATTTGGGAAAGAGTTATGAAAATTTCTTCTTTGGTGTAAATCTTCCTTCATTTTCTCATCCATTTACTTATCAACAACATCTACCACCCTATCTATATCAAAACCTTCATTGTTAGAAAATAAGTCCTTGAAATAATATGTAAAAGTCTGAGCAATACCCTTCTCATCATCAATACTAATATGACCAATACCCTTCTCATAATCAATATTAATACTTGTAGAATTCTTGATTTCTGTAATATAATTCTACTTTCTTCTCCCATTTGTCTATTTGTGAAAATACCTTATGTTTTGTCCCCTTCTTTAAGCCAAATTACTTTAGATTACTGAAGCCACATAGATTCCTTCCTCTTTAAAAGTGTATCTAGCCTATTTTGAATCACATATTGCTTAGTAACCACAAACTGATCTTGGGTTTACTATTGAAGTTGAAATAAGTCCCTCCTTAAAATTTCTATCTCCTTGTTAACATTCCTAAAATAATTTATTCCTAGTGTTTTAGCGTGATTTTACACCCAGTGATATGTTTTAGAGCCACACAATTATTATTCATAATTAGTGCATTTTTCCATACATCTTAAATCAGTGGTTTGCAGGATTCATCTTGAAGCCACATTGCTTCAAAATGAAATTGTTTAGATCTCCTCCTTCTTCTTGTTTTGACTTCCAAATAAGCAAAATTGGGTTATGATAAGAACAATGGCACAGAAGAAGCTTGGTTTGATATTCAATTAAAGCATTAATCCATCCTTTATTAGTAATAAATCCGTCGAGCCATTCCTGAACATTAGCAAAAGAGGAATGCTCTTTAGACTGAGTAAAAGGATAACCACTATAACCTAAATCCTTAAGATTAACATTCTATAAAGCCTCCTTAAAGGCCTTCATTTTTCTAACATCGTGACTCTGCCCTTCAATTTTTTTCAAAGGAAAATAATATCTCATTAAATTCTCCACCGCAGAGCTAAGGGCTAAAAAAGACTAATTTTAGTTTATTGATGAGATCCCATGTAAGTTCTTTTAGCTGCTCTTTAGGCCACCCATAAAATGCTAGTAAAGCGCCATTCAATCATAAAGCTTAAAACTTCAATTAGGATGTTTATATGGTGAAGCAATTTAGAGAGCAACTAGATGGAAATAGGTGACCACCATATGAGAGAAAGCCCCCCACTCTTACTATTAGTTTTCACCAAATAACTCACATTCAAACCATATAGACCTAACTGATGATGAATAACCCTCATCTTTTATTCAGACTTCCTAGTTTCTATAAGGAAAATGAGGGTGGGAGCTTCTTGATTAATTATTGTTTAAAGCACACGAATTATTCGTGGGTTCCTAAGCCAATGACAATTCCATACAAGACAACTCATGGTTATCAATGGGGTTGTTGACCAACCTCCGTTGCTAGATTATAGACATATAAAACCTTAAAAAGATTTAACTCTTTAAAAGCATCATTCTAATTACATACTTCTTTCTTCTTCTTAGCATTTTTATAATATCCTTCTCCCTTTCTTTTTGAGCTAAGTTGAGCATCTAATGGTTCATATGATCGATAGGGATTTGGATTGGTTCTAGTCCTTTTCTTGAAATTGGGTTAATCTGGGTATAAGGTATAATAACTAATGATTTTATGGTAATACTGGGTTTATTAATTTTTTGTTAAGTTAGGGTGATTAGGTGATTGGTGAAGGTGATTTATGGCTTTGTTTAATTTTGTTATGGATTTTTGGTTTTGGTTTTTATTTGGTAAAAGAGAACGAGGAATATTAGATTGTAGTGTTGGCATGGTGGGTGATGTGTTACGGTCTTTTAAATTCATAAGTAAGAAGTTAAAGAGTCCTAGAGGGGGGATGAATAGGACTATCAAACAATAATAAGAAATTAAAATGATTTGAATAAGAATTAAAAAGAATGTTGAGAAAGAAGAATGATGAACACAAAAATTTAAGGAGTTCGGATTCTCAATAATGCTACGTCTCCACCTAACTTATCCCTAAGTTATGATTTTGAATCACCATAATCTATTTCCCTAGATTGATTTTTACAACTTAATTTTTTAGGCTCAACTCAAACTTTACAACTTGAGTTTTCAAGGCTTACTCAAAAACCAATTCACAAGTGTTTTCAAAGCTCACACTAAAACCAAATTCCCAAGTGTTTTAATGGTTAAACACATAAACCAATTCCTCTAGAATAGAATCTCACTTCTTATTTCCTTAACCTTAGAAAATAGAAGAATAAGAATTTCTATTCTAACATTCACCAACTCTTACAAGAGTATACAATAACAAAATGGATTTTAAAAGAGTTTTTGAGAGCTTAATTGAATTATTGAAAGTATATAATGAATAAATAAGTTTTTTAAATTCAAAATAATTTTTAGAGGTTGTATTTATTCTTGAGTAATTCAATTATAGCTGTTGGAAGCAATAATTTTGTTTGCCAATAAAATCAAAGTCCATTTGAATGAAATTTGGAATTTTGAGCTACAATTTGTCAAGTTCCAGTTGGGATATCATCAGTCTTGGTTAGGATGAACATTGAATAGCCATTATGAGCTATTGAATTTGAATTTTTACATTAGTCCAAGTTGGGACTACCTTGTCCCAGGCAGTGTCTTAGTCGGCACATTGGATCAGGATTAATTCTGTAAAAAATTTGAGTTTTTACATAAATTGGTTTGCCTTGGTCCTAGTCAGGACTACCTTGGTCCCAGTCAGGACTATGACAGGATTTGCACTTTTTGTGCAATTTAATCCGTATGTTGAGTCCAATCGAGATACTGTCTGTGATGCCTTTTTGAGATGATTTTTCTTTGATAGTTCATCATTATTTTGACTTCCAAATTATTCCTAACTTATACATGCTTAAGCAAACACATTAATTGCTCAAAATTAAGTTTGTTATGATCAAAATCAAGATTGATAACTTGCTAAAGTCAACAAGAAGGATTCCAAGACTTGAGTTTGGTCTTATGAAAGCAACATAGAAGTTGTTTCAAGTATGATATCAGAAGAGGGAATGGGTTGATCAGAAAAATTATTTAATTCTCCTGATGGGTGCGTAGGTGGGTGAGACATAGATGGTTGCATTGGTTATGGCTGGATTACTATCTTGGGTTGCTATTGTTTTCTTATTCTTATAACAATAATGTTTTCCGAAAGTGGGGAGATGGGTTAGTTTCTCTAAATCGTTTCAAGGGGGATGCTTTCATCAAAGGACCAAAGTTCTATTGACCTTCTAAATTATCCAAGTATCCATCAAATTCACTGCATTGTTTCATAGAATGTCCCAGTGTCCATAGTGATAGCAAAAAATTGGTAGGTTTTCATATTTCAGAGGTATCCATATTGATTTACCATTTAAACCAATTCTATAATGCCTCGTGGAACGGGGGTTTTTTAGCTTTTACTTAAGCTTTAAATCGAACAAAATGGTCCTCAGTAGTAATCTCATGCTTATCAATACAAATTAACTCACCTATTTTTCCAGTAATTTCAGTCATTGTTGTTTCATTCATGCAACATAAAGGCAAGTCATACGCATATATCCAAAGAATGGCAGAATTAAATGAGATACTTAAAGGTTACTCATCTTTGGAAACCCTTCTTAGGGAAAATAAATTATTCCTAAAATGCCAAGGTTCATTCCAAATTACCTAATCACAGTCATTCTTGTCATTAAAATGGAAAAAAATAAAATTTTCCCCCACTCTCGATATGACATTGATTGTTTGGCTTTCCATGCATGCTTCATCATTTCCATAAGGGTAAAAGTTTTGAAATTCCTATATATGAGAAGGGATCTAGCTATACAATGCATTTGTCATAGTTGCTCTGCATCCTTATGATACACAGATGCCTCAATTAAATCAGCTTTAATATCTTGTACGTTTAATGGCTGCTGCATTTTATATTGTATAGACTATTCTTTCAAGGTAGTTTTAGACTCAGGATTTAATATAAATAGGGTGATTTCAATTTTTCAAAAACACAAACAGAAAAGCAAATTACATCATACTTAAATAAGGTATCAAATAAAAACTAAAGATAATAAAACCAAGGATGATGAGACTTAAGAAAAAGAAGAAAAACTAGACACTAAGATAGGTTAAATAATAGAGAAGAACAAATAAAAAAGATAAAGAATGATTGTAGGTATGCTGGACATTATTAATGGAATAAGTCCAGAACAAAACCCTAGATGGGAACCCTATGCCTTAGAGAGAGTAGACCCTATCCCTTTTAATTTTGTTAAACTTTTTTTTTTTTATTGTAAATCTAAAATTTTTAAGTGATAGACTTGAGCATATAAAATTAAGAATCTATCCACCATCCAAAAATTGAAAGTCAATTTGAATTTAAAGGTTAATTAAATAGATAAATTCATTTTTAGTTAAATTTCTATAATTTTGATTTTTATCTTATAAAATTATGGATAGCCAATATAATAAACAATATAAAAAATATAAATCAGTTGATTAAATAAATTATAAACACTATGTATAGTTTAATAACCTAAGATATTCATTCACTTATATTTGAAGAACATCGTAACTTATAGAAATTCTTTATATCCATTCTACAGCTAAATTTTTATCTTTTGAAAGATGTGAATTTAGTTGAATGACCAAAGGTATGGATATAGTTAGATTTATCAAATTCATATCAGATTTCAAATATATTTTTAGGGTAGCGTAGTGCATTTTCTATATATATATATATATATATATATATATGTTTTCTATCTTGAATGAGGTAATATATACCAATAAATATTTTTCTTCAAAACCACCATAAATCGTCTTTACTTTAATTTGGATAAGAATATATTTAAGTATTAATAATTGTATTTACATTTGTATAAAATGTTTAATTTTTGTGAAGAAAAATGAGGTTCTTAACTTCTTTGTGAAATGTTTAATTTGTATGAAGTATTGATCATTGTATTTATCATTTTAAAATCAATTGCCCCGAAAAGTTTAAGTTTCTTGAAGTGCTTTGAAATTGGCAAAAAGCTCTTTTTTGCTTCAATATAGGCATCCCATTAAGTTGTAGGCTAACGTAAGCTTAGTTGGATATGGAAAAATGGAGAGAGAATATGTGAAATCGGGCTCCATGAACTCCAACATGCTTGGACTTTAAATCGGGCTAGAGTGTTGGATTTTACACCAATTAAATTTAAAGTTGAAATTTCCAATTGGGCCTCCAAAATGTTGAATTGGGCTTCACAATGGGCTTGGCTTCCACCAAAATGGCCTTAGCCATTTGGATGGTGGCTCCCCCTCAATTATATGTCCTTTGCATTCCCTTATTCTTTTTAATGTGGGAATTTTTCTCACTTCATCTCTAATACTCCCTCTCAAGTGCAATTGGACTTCACTCTCTTTTGGGCTTAGTTATCACTTTCTTCGTCAAGATTGATCCAAACTTGGCCTCCTCTTTTTGGGCTCTATGGTTCCCTTCAGTCTCACTAAATCGCCTCAAGCCTTTAAACTTCACCGTTTCAGACCTGGCCCCCTTTGGCTCTGTTGTCTCTTCCAGTCTTCATGTAGTCCATGGGCCTCTCTCCAAATATCCAAGTCCAACCTCCTCTCTTTGGGGGTTGATCACTTGAGCTTTCAACATTAAATTGGGCCTTGATTAAGGCCTCAACATCCACATAGGCCTTAAGGATCTTCTTAACCTATTAGGGCACTCATGGCCTCTGATACCATATTATGAAATTGAGCTATATGGACTTTGACATGTTTAGGCTTCAAACTAGGCTAGAGTGCAGGGTCTTGCACCAATTGGACTTAAAGTTGAAATATGCAGTTAGACCTCCAAAATGTCAAATTGGACTTTAAAATGGGCTTACCTTCCATCAAAATGGCTTTAGCCATTTAGATGGTGGCTCCCCCACAATTATATGCCCTTTGCATTCTCTTCTTCTTTTCAATGTGGGAATTGTTCCCACTTCATTATTAATAAAGCATTCAAGAATATAAGAAAAAAAAAGATATTTTTAAGAAAAATTTCTACTTTTTCATTTATTGGTGTTCTTTATTTTTGTTAGTGTTGTTCATCATCTCATCTTAAAAAAGATATTCATCAGCCTATATTCTACATTATCCTTGAAGAAATTCCTTCTCTTGTTAGTAAATCCTGTTGTTAAAAAATATTACTGTTGGTTTTATGTTCTTATTAGTTTGTATTTTATATTTAGTGATTTGTATTTATGTCACGACCCGAATCCGAGGGCACGTGACCAGCACTGGGGAATGGGTAGACATAAGGCCCCCGAAATCCGTAGTAAGCCTAAAGGAAAAAGAAAATAAAACCATTCATATTTTAAACTTTAATTACTAACAGAACATATTATCAAACTAATTTTTCTCAAAATACACAAATTCAACTGCTTAATTAAAATGTGTTTCAACATCTCATATTATAAATTGAATTTAAATCTTATACATAAGCGTGGTTTACACAAATGATTTACACAATTATGTTTAAACCATATAAATCCTTAGTACATATACTACTGCAGTAACCTAGATTAACACACAGTACATCTTACAATGACCTACATAAAATAGCCGGTGAAGAAGAAACTTGGCGTGGAGGTAGTCTGAGGTTGAACTCCCAAGCTCCTGAAAAAGAATAAATTGAGGGGAATCAGACCTCACTGAGTAAGTTAATAAAAAGAGCTGTACGGTTTGAAAACCTTTTTGAAAACTATATATATATTTGTAGTGAAAATAATTTATAATGTATTGATATAGCTTTTGAAAAAAATCTCGGTAGAACCCTAAACCCAAAATCTAAATGGCCAACCGGGCCCACTTATTCCAATTAGACTACCGGTCCCCAAGAGCAAAGGCATCAACCAAGGCACCAGGCCGTAGTCATTCACTTAATCCAAATATATGGCACTGGCGGTCCCTGAGAGCAAAGGCATCAACCGAGGCACCCATCCTAGTCCATTATCAACCTTATAATCACTAGCGGTCCCCGAGAGCAAAGGCTTCAACCGAGGCACCCCTCCCAGTTTAACATCCATCAATCATATAAATTACGGATCCATCTCTCAATCTCTACCATGTGCACATAGTCCTGGTGAAGCCCACCAGGTAGCCTGTTCTACCAAAATTTCTCAAAATCAATTTTTAAATAAATGAAATGCGTTTAAATCTTAAATAACAACATTAAGGTAAATAAATCATATAATCGATATAATACAAATATGAGCGCATGCATTCTTTAAATAAAAACATGCACAGATCGTTCTATTGACTTATAGGATGAATGTGAAGGCTGACGACCACGCGTCTGCCTCGTTCTCACAGCTTCTGCTCTGAAATGCTCTAAAAGAAAATAACAAATCGACTTTTAAAACATGACTAAGGAATCGAAATCAACAATCAACAAAACAATGAAATTCCAGGCTGACTTGAGGAAGATCGGACAAGACTCGATAGATGGATATAACCTAACTAATGGTAGAAATTTTATGAGTATCACGTTTTACGAGAAAATCTACCGAAATGTCGGCAGAGTCTCCTCTGTAAAACGAACATCTCTCTACCAAAGGTAGAGCCAGACCTGCATAAAAAATGCACTTCTAATATCCACAACATCCACACTCGAGTCGGGCTCCCAAAACTACACTTAGCCTCGACCGAGATCACAACTTAACAAAATATCGAGAATTAATAACACTTATTTCTCAAAATACATATTTCACATACATATATACTAAAAATAGACAAAAATATATAAAATCTCAATTATTCAAAATTAAATAACTAAATTTGTATTCCTTCGTCAAAACATAATTATAACCCAATTTAAAACCATTATAACGTATTATAGGTATATATATATAATATTTGGAATTTAATATTTAAAATTTACACTACTTAGGTAAAAATACCAATTAATTTATAAAAATTGTCTAAACCCCTTGAATATTAATAAAATTAATTAAAATATATTTTTAACTATATTTAGCGTAAAATTATATTTTTACCCCTAAAATACATAAATTACATAATGTGCTATTAATACCAAAAATAATTCCTTAAAATTATTTAATCATGTCAAAAATTTATTTTCTCAAAATAAATCTTCCTAATATAATTAAAACATTTAATCAACCAACAATTTTCTCCCAAAATATTATTTAACCTAAAAATCAAATTTGGCATAAACTCAAAAATATTTATAAAAATAGTATAAAAATCACAAAAATTATAATTTGAGTTCTAAAATTAATAACATACACTAATAACCTCAATTATTAAAATTTCATAATTTTTAACCATAATTTTCGAAATTAGCATAATTACCCATTAAATACATAAAATTTACATAAACCCCTAATATATATATATTGGTAAATGTTATGCTCAATTTAATAAGTGGATTTTTTTTTTGAAAGTGCTCTTTCTTCCTTTATTTCTTACTCTGTTTTAAACCATTTTAATTTAATTGTTTAAATTGTATTTCCATACTTCTCATTATTGCAGTTTTACATTAAACTCAACACATACAACATCATTTTAATGATGATGAAAATACAAGGGTCATGACAGTTTAAATAAAGAAATTGACATATTTCTGAAACGAATTCTGCGATCAAACCTCAAGAAAACAACCTAAAGGCCAATGTGTTTCAAAGCTGTCCAAGATTCAAATTCAACGAAAAACAGAGTAGTATTAAAGACATTGAATTCAAGCAAACGAAATCTTTTACAAAACTTTAAACTTAAAAAAAGGAAGCAACGACAAGGGTACAAAATTCCAGCAAAGGAGCAGCAATAAAAATACAGCAAATAAAATTGCTCACAAGACATTCAAATTCGCAAGGAAGGACAACACCAAAAATCGAAGTCCTAAAAAACATTAAGAATCCAAAAATAATTGTAGAATCATACTAGAATGAAGGGAGAGATGGTGAGGGACGATGAAGGAGAAGGTGCAGGGCTTGAGAAGCTTCTGTTTCGTTTTTTTTTTGTTTTGCTTTTTGTTTTGTTTTGCTTTTGATTCGGTTTTGGTCCCTCTTTCACATGTACATATATATATATATATATATATATATGTAATATCCCGTGTTTTTAAATATTTTAATATTGCATAGGGATATGCAATGTTAATAATTTTTGTATATATATTATGATATTTTTACAAGTTGATATGTATTTAAAACCTATTTTAATTATTGTGTATTATTTACAGTGCTTTACGTAAAATTTTTTCGGGACTTGCATTTTCGGGGAAATTTTCACGTAAATAATTTATTATTAATTATTTTAAATATATTTGCGGACTTGCATGAACTCATATATATTTTTAAATTACTAAACACCATGTTTGTGTAATTATTTATTTAATTAGGGTTTAATTAATATTACCCTAATATTTTATTATTTATTATTAGTTTTAATATTATTTAATTATTTTTATGTGTATTAAATATTTTAAAATATTAAATTATATGTGTGTGGTGTATATTTAATGTGTGTGATTTTATATTATTTTAATATATAGTGTAAAGTATATATATATATATATATATATATATATATATATATATATATATATATATATATACATTTATACTTTAAATATTAACAAAATTATAAAGTTTGGGGACAGGTTGTCTGGCCGGAAATTGGTTGTGTAATACTATAAGTACGGCTTTGGCTAGTCCATGATATAATCTGTATAGCTATGAAATATAATTTTAATGGAGCTCTGAAAAATTGGTATCAGAGCCTTGTTTTTGCATAAGGTGGAATTGTTATAATTCATATGAAGATTGAAAGAGAAGAAATTCTTAAACATGACAGAACCAGAAAGCTCTTCTGTTCCCTCTTTTACTCCCTCTGTAATATGTGATTATAAGTATGTACCAACTAAGTCTGTTGCCGTTACCCTATCACCCCCCATCAACCAAACCACCCAGAAAAAGATCGATTACTTGTATGAGTTTACTTACCTTCCTGAAGATCAAAAGATTGAAGAATCAAAATTCCCCCTGTTGAACCCTTATGATGCCTTTTCAAAATCCAAAATAAACTGGAAACAATCTTTTAAGGCTCTTGTAAACCGACCCACTTCCTCTATAAAAGAATATGTTCAAGCCTCCAGCTTTGATCAACACCATATACCAGCCTCTCAGACAGAACAATTTGTGACCTTAGAAATTCCTCCAGAATTTCTAAGAACTTGGCTAAACCAGGGATACACTCATATCCACTTTGGAGCTATAAGGTTAGGACTCTCCTACCATGGCAGAGCAGGGCAACCTGTTTTCTCTAGGATCGCTCTTTTGGATTCTAGATATAAATAATATCAACATGCTGTAATTGGGACCGTAGAGACATCTTTAAATGCTGGCTCAGTATTCTTTACATTTTTCCCAAATTATAATCTGGCCCTTTCTGATCCCCATGCCTTGACAGCTTTAAAAGTCCAACTCCAAATCCTTGGTGCTGAACAAATTTCCACAGCCAAAGTAGCCACCCTTCACTACCAAATTGTCTACCGTCTCCAAAACCATGCTATCAACTTGTCACTACCATGTGTCCAAAATGATGCTTTGTTCATAAAAGCAGACTCTCATAATACTCCCACGTGCATTCACACACCCAAACAACTTTCTAGGAATGATTTGTTAAAATTATTCCCAGAAAAGTGGATCACCAATTATGAGAAGTTGCATGAGACAGTGGAGCCAATTCAAGGTACAGACCCTGTGCATATCAAAAGATCTGATGGATCAGTTGATACGATCTTTAGGAGAAAATAAGAGACTCCTACAGTTTTTAATACACAGTTCATGATCAATCCTTAGGATCCAGAAGATAACATCCCTGTAGCCTCTTTTGATAATTCTGGAAGACCAGTCTATGCTTTTGAGCGTAATGGTCACTGTTATTTTGATTGTGATGATTTTTATGCTGCATCCTACTTTGATGATGATGAGAAGAAAAAGAAAAAGAAGAAGTCTCCAGGAAAATATAGTGAAAAGGAATTCAGAAGAAGATATGAAGATGGAGATTCAAGCATCTGCACTCTGGGACAACCTTCAGGAAAATATGATTATCTTGTATCATATTCTCCTCCTGCTTGGTACAAACCACCAGCTACTCAAAATATTCCTCTTGAACCTTGCAAACCTCAAATACCTCCTTCCCAGCCAAAACCTAAGGCAACTCCTCTCCCATGTTACAAAAAAGCTTTGAAATGGGTAAGAAAAGAAAACTCAGCTGAGATTCCAAAGCCAAAGTCTTTACCCCAAATCTGTATGTTCCAACCCACAGATTTTCCTCCTTTAACCAAAGAAACAAAAAACCAAATTACCATGCAACCTTTTATCCTAGAATCAACCATTGTTGATGCAGATGGCAGACCTAGACAAACAACTCCAGCTGAAGCAGTAGTCAACTGGCAGACACAAAATACTTGTGCTCAAAACCAAAAATTGAAGCTTATTGAAGAAAAGATTGATGGAGTTGCTGAACATATGAATTTGGCAGAAAAAAAGTTCCAGGCCTTTGAAAAATGAATGACAGCCGTTCATACAGAATTACAAAGGCAGATAGAGATGAAGCACCAGGAACTTATGCGAATTATCAGCAACAAAGGCACATTGAATAGCATTCAAATGAAAGAAATAGAAATTTTAAACTTGAAAGCCCAGGTTGACCAACTTGAAAAGGATCTTAAAAGAAAGAAAGAAGAGTTGTCCTCACAAACCTCTTCAAAATCCTTCTCTCCAGATCCTTTGGGTCTTTTGTACAGCCCTTATTCAATTCCCAGTTCACCATACACAGCCTCTTCCACCCAATCTTTATTTCCTGCTCCAACAGCCCCCTTGAATATTCCTTCAAATTTTCAAGGATTCAAATCCTCATCAAAAACCCCCTCTCAAACACAGTCCTCTGATGAAACAACAACAAAGAAAGGAAAAACAGTCCATTTCTCTCAAACTGAGAAACCTAAAACAACACCTTCTGAATCATTACCAAAAAATACCTCACCAACCTCATCACCAAAAGAGCCAGAACACCCTCTAATGATGGTGAATCCTATCTCTTCCTTTTTGGAAAAATGTGCTGAAAATGTCATGCCCAGCTTTTCAATTGAATCTGATTCAAAAGAAAGTCTATCTTCTGAATCTTCAGAAAGTGACTCTGATTCGGATTATGAAATACCCTACCAATTGATGGCTGATGATGCTACATCTTCTAGAGGACCTCAAGTTGAAGAAGTTGATGATCCAGAAGAAGAATATGAACAGCCCAGGACACCGCAGCCAAATCCGCAGACAGATTTCCAAAAAAATACTGGAAATTACTTCACCCTGGATGATGTTCCTCCTTCACAATACAGGAATAGATTTCTGGAATTTAGAGCATGGATAGCTGGACAAATGCTTATTCCTGGAGCAGAAATCAGGGTTGTTATTGAAACATTTCTTGCAAAAATGGTGGGAAAGCTAGCAAACTGGTATGCTTCTCTCAATGCTTATGCTAGAACCCAGTTGATGGATGCCACATCACCGGAAGATTTCCTAGGACTCTTGCATTATGAGTTCTTAGGAAAATGGGATGATGATCTTGAAGTTGCACGAAAGGAGTATTACCAAATGAAATGTTGTTCACTACAAAGAAAAGATCTAGAAAGACATTTCCAAAATATGTCTACTAGATTTTACCTGTTAGGAGGCACTGCTAATCCTGATTTAAAACAAGCCTTTTTGGCATCTATTCCTGAGATTCTTGCCTCTCGAATGTTTTTAATCCTTCAACAATCAAATTACAAAGTTGGAGATGTGCCAATGGGATATTTGTATCAGATCATGATTCAGGCTCATACACAATTATATGATCAAAGGAAGATGATTAAACTGTGTCTGGGCAGTAGGAAGAATCCTTTGGGAAAACTTTCATGTGACAGGCCTGATTTGCAGATCAAATGCAAAGATACTGATGTTTGTGTTTGTCCATCAAAGAAGAAGAAACATTTCTTCAAACTAAAGAAGAAAGGGAAAAGATCCAAGTTTAAGAAGTGGAAGTACTACAAGAAGAAAAGGTTCCGTGGCAAGAGAAAAACTGACAGATGCTACATCTGTGGGAAAAAGGGTCATTTTGCAAAAAGCTGCCCTTCAAAAACAAAGAAGATTGAGCAAATGATTCAACAAATTCAGCAGATCACTAAAGTAGATTTGAATGATGCTGATCTTGAGTCTCTCTTTTCAGAAGAAGAAGAAGCTTCACCAGAATGTGTTTTTGCTATAGGCCAAGAGGCAGACTCAGAAATTTCCAGCTCTGAAACAGAGTCCTGGAATGACCAGTTCTTAATTGGTGGTGATAATAGAGACATGATAGCCCTAACTCATGAAAAACATCCAATACCTTTGTTCCTTATCCAAATTTACCTAACCAGTTATTCCAAACCCATAAAACTTGTAGCCTTGATCGACACTGGAGCCAAAACTACCATTCTCAACCCAAAAGCCTTGCCTAAAGAATGTTGGAAACATCATTCTGAGTATTTCTCTACAGCTAATAGAGAATTACTTGAAACTAGCCTTAAAACCAGACACCCAATAAAGATCCAATTCTTTCCAAATTGTTACACCTGGACACATGTTCTTGGATCTTCTTTACCTGGAAAAGATATTTTCATTGGCTTTGATGTCTATTGGAAGATGAAAGACTTGAGAATTCTTCCAAATGGACTCAAGTTCAAGAAATACTTTCAACCATTCACCAATATTTCATCTATCCTTTTTGTTGACCAAACCATTTCTCAACCAAACCTTCAAACTATTCATGAGTTCTTATTAAAAGAATGCAATGCTCAGTCTCACACAGAGTTTCTTCAGAAATGCTCATCACCATTGTGGAAAAATGAGGAGTTCTTCATCTCCTTACCTTTCAAACAAAATGAAGATTTCAACCCAACGAAGGCAACTCATCCAGGAATGACTCCCTCTGATCTTAAATTGGCAATTGAAGAATGCAACCAATTGGAAGACCAAGGCCTAGTTACTCCCACAAAATCAGAATGGGCATGCCAAGCTTTTTATGTAAACAAAAGATCAGAACAAGTTCGTGGGAAGAAAAGATTGGTGGTCGACTATCAGCCTTTGAATTTCTTCCTCAGGGATGATAAATTCCCTTTGCCAAAAATTTCCTCATTATTTGCATTTTTGGCGGGAGCTAAAATCTTTTCAAAATTTGACTTGAAGGCTGGATTTTGGCAACTTGGAATCAAAGAGGAAGACAGATATAAAACAGGCTTTTGTATTCCAAACAGACACTATCAATGGAATGTGCTGCCTTTTGGACTCAAAGTAGCCCCATCACTATTCCAACGGGCTATGATCAAAATCTTTGAGCCCATCCTCTCCAGCGCTCTTGTTTATATTGATGATATTCTTTTATTTTCTGCAGATATAAAAGCCCATGAGAAACTGCTCCATCAGTTCGCTAATCTTGTACGACATTATGGGGTTATGCTTTCACCCACCAAAATGTTCATTGGTCAAACAGAGATAGATTTTCTTGGAATGAAATTCAAAGAAGGGAAGTATCTTCTAGGTCCTCATGTTGCAATAGAACTGGATAAATTTCCAAAAGAAAACCTTTCTGTCAAACAAATCAGACAAGTTCTTGGCATTATCAATTATCTAAGGGATTTTATTCCTCACTTGACAAAGAAGACAGCCCCTCTCAGAGCTCTTCTAAGAAAGAATCCTCCACCATGGTCCTCAGAACAAACAGAAGCTTTTGAACAACTCAGAATTTGCACAAAGAATCTTCCTAATCTCCAGATTCCCTCCACAGGAAAAAGAATTCTTCAAACAGATGCAAGCGATCAATTTTGGGGAGCTATTCTTTTAGAAGAGGATGACAATAAGAAAAAACGGATTTGTGCTCATGCTAGTGGAAAGTTCACAGATGCAGAATGCCATTATCACTCAACCTTTAAAGAGGTTTTAGCAATTAAATATGGCATAAAAAAGTTCAAATTCCATCTAATTGGTCATCATTTCAAAGTTATGATGGACTGCTCATCATTTCTAAAAATGCTTGAATTCAAAGGAAAGACTCTGCCCCATCCTCAACTTCTCAGAATGAAAGAATGGTTCAGTAAGTATGACTTTGAAGTAGAACACATCAAAGGAGAGGATAACTTGTTACCAGATCTTTTAAGCAGACCACCTTTCTCTTGTGAAAAACCCTTTCAGCTAAAAGTTCTTCCCATGCTATACATGTATCAAACTATTAATGCCAACTTTCTTGAAAAAGGTATTCCTCCATCCTTACCATCACACATTTCCATGACCACCCTTAATCAGAAGGCAAGAACTCAAATTTTTGAACTTCAATCCGGACTAATCAGAAAATATGGGTCAGATTTTTTTCATAAATTAGGCTTTCATCCTATCTATCCTTTCACCTGTATTTTCAGCTTCCTAAACCAAAGTCCTGGAAACCAATTTTATTGGCCTCCTGAATTGTTAATCCTGTTTTGGTATCTTTGTCATCTATATTGGATCTCATTTGATCTTCAACCATTAAAGCTTGCAAGGTATATCAGCCTGCTTGAGAAGAACGAAGGTCTGAATCCACATTTGTCAACATTTCTCAAATGGTTCCAGAATTTGTCAAGATGGAAATCCTATTTGACAAATGAAGCTTATACTCAACATGTGGCACCTCCTCTCGAATGTCATACCATCATCACCTTCAAAAGAACTTTCTTCAAAGCTAAAGGTGTTTTCACTGATGTACCATGTTTCAATATCTATGGGACTTATAGACACTCAATGATGCACTATATTACCATAGATACCACAGATCCTTCACCATGGAGAGAATTTCAAAGACGCATGTTCAAAAAAAATGGTATTATTCCAAAGGAGATATGGCCAAAGATATCTAATGATGCCCCATGGGAAATATTTCCTCCTGATTATGGGAAACAACTGTTAGCAGACAGAGAATATTGGGAAAAGACACAAAGGACTACATCAATCCCATCTCACATGCAAATTGATGATCCTTATCAAGCCAGCTCATCTGATCCTTATCAGGCCAGCTCATCTGATCCTTATCAGGCCAGCTCATCTGATCCTTATCAAGACAGCTCATCTAATCCTTATCAAGCCAGCTCATCTGCAGAACAGATATGGTTAAACTCTTTCAATTCAAATAATTCAGAGGACCCACGTATGCCAATAGCAGGACACTCACAGGATCTTGATGAAGACTTTTACCATAGTGAAGACAGTGTTGAAGATAAGAATCTATCTCCAAGTCACGAGCCAATTAGTCACAAATGGTTGTAATTTAAAGATGTTACTTTTATCAGTGGATATCTATCCATGTTTGTCTGTTTATCTTTAGTTGTTTGTTTGCTTGTAGGCCTTCTTTTATCTCAGCTCCTTCTTTATATAAGGAGCTTGCTGTCTTAGTTGAAAGGCAGAACCCCTATTGTAAAAATTTTCAGAAGCTAAATAAACCATGGCCTTTTAAAAGTCTTTCTTCTTCTCTAGCAGTTAGATTATGAATTATAATTATTCCACCTATCTAAATTAAGGAGTATGCTCTGTACTTGCCTCTATGAAGGATCTGGTACATCAGAAACTTAATTAAGAAAAATGATCCAGTAACCAACTCTATTAAGATTATAATTTATAGTTGTATAGATTATAAAAAGGGGACAGGCTGTCTGGCCGAAAATTGGTTGTGTAATACTATAAGTACGGCTTTGGCTAATCCATGATATAATCTGTATAGCTATGAAATATAATTTTAATGGAGCTCTGGAAAATCTTCTTCCCCGATCACCTTGCCCACGCAAATTCGGCCACTTCCATCCCGTTTCCTTGCCGTCCGGCGTGCCACCTCCTTCCTCAGCCTTCCCCGCCGCCTATTGCAGCTGTTTCCGGCGTCTGGAAGTCATTTTTGGCCGGAAAGCCGAAAGTGGGAGCTAACGTCGTTCACGACGTTTTCGGCCACCATTTTTGACACCGCCAGTCTTTTTCTTCTCCTTGAGCTCCGGTGAGTGTGATTCTAGCTTTGGTTTGAGCTTAAATGGTCTTGATTTGCTTAGGTTTCAAATTTTCCATTTCGGCCATATTAGGGTTTTCGATTTTTTTGAGCTTAGAATTGATTGATTCATGAAAACTTCCTTCACAAATGTTGATCCTAGTAGCTTAATATACATGTATGAATTTTTTTGGAATTTTTGGAGATTATTTTGATTTTTGGGTATTTTTGAATATTTTAATATTATTTTCTAATTTTCGGAAATTAATTATTTAAATTATGAAATTGTGTTTTATGGTTAAATTAGGTGTTTAAATGAATTATAGGAATTTTATTTGGAATTTTTATGAATTTTTATGTATTTATTTTGAATTATTTGAGTTTATGTAATTTTGGGAAATTAGGGTTAATTATGTTTTTAATTGAAATTAATTGGGTAATTGAGTTTAATTATTTATATTATTGATAAATATGTTGAGAAAATTAATTTTTTATAATTTTATAATTTTTGGTGAATTTTTAAAGTAATTTTAGTATATTTATATATATAGGGGTATTTTGGTAATTTTACATAAATTTGGCTAAAAATGTAATTTAATTGGTTTTAATAGTTATTTAAGGTACAAAAATGATTTCTACAAATTATTTGGTATTTTTAACTAATTAAAACTATTTTTTTATGAATTATTTTCAATTATATATATAATATACGGTTTTACTAATAAAATGAGTTTTTATCGGTTTTTACTATGTTTAAAGGTTAATTATGTAATTTCTACCTATAAAATGTATTTTTAGGTTTTAAGGGTATTTTTGGTATTATCAGAATTGTTCTGTGATTGTGGACCCCGATCGGTAGATTGTAGTCTGGAGTCCGACCGAGGGGTTATGAATGTAATTTTGCGTTTATTTTCGAAGTGTGTTTCTTTGCAGGATCGGCTCTACTCTTTGAGTAGAGAGATGTCCGTTTTACAGGGGAGGTTCTGTCGAATTTTTGGTAGAATTCTCGTAAAATGTGATATCCGGTCGAACCCTAATCTCAATTCTATGTTTAATATTCTAGATCGAGTTCTAGGATTTTCTGTTAGGTTTATTCTGATTTTTGTCATTACTGCTTGTTTAGTTGCGCCGAGACCGAGGCCTAGTGGACCAGGCCCGTCGGACCCATCTCGTGGAGCGCACTAGGGTGAGTTACTATTTTATATATATGTGTTTTAGGGTGCATGTTTTAGAAAAGTATGCTTTATTTTAATAAAATATGCATGAATGATTTAAGTATTACTTAGGTTTATTTTCGGTATATTTTCAACTATATGCATGTTTTATAACTAAATTATTCTTAAAATGCTTTTATGTATATTTTGGTATATTTTTAGTTTATTTTGAAATTATATTGGATTTATTCGATGTATATATACTCGAAATATACCTGGTTTATTTTTGGTATATTTCTAGTATATATATGGTTTATGTTGTTATTTTATTTAAATTCATGCATCATTTATTTTTATGAATGGATGTTTTATATATATTAATGAAGGATATCAATAGAATGTGCTACCTAGTGGGCAGCACTGGGACCGAGTACGTATCGGTACGATGATAGATTGTAGGTTGAATTACTAACTTGTTTATGGATATTGATTTGGATGGATTGATTTATGTGATGTGAGATATGATTGATGATGTGATTGCTGGAGCTCGGTTGACCAAGTGTCTCGGGGCCAATCACACAGGCAGTCAGACTGTTGGAGCTCGGTCGACTTAGTGTCTCGGGGCCAGTCTACTGTCTAAATGGATTAAGTGGATATATTTGGATCAAGTGAGCCTTAATGGCTAGAGTGTTGTCTAACACTGTTTTCGAGGTTGCGATATTATAGGATTCTATGTGATCCTTCATAAAAGATGATTTTCAATAAAATATATATAAAATGATTTTATTGCATCTGTGTGTATTTGCCTGTATATATACATATTAGATATATACTGTTGACTGTATGCATTATCATTTAGTGTGTATGTATATATATTATAGTAATTCACTCAGTGAGGTCTGACTCCCCTTCGTTGACTAATTTTTCAGGAGAGTCAACATTTTCAGACCTCAGTAGCAGGCTTGTACGTCGGATTTCTTCCGCCCCGGCTTCTTTGTGTAAACTGCTTACTTGAGTCTTATTTTTATAATCTAGACACTGTAGTAGTTGTAAATTAATTATGAGATATTATGTATTTTATTTATGCGAGATGCATTTTAAGAAATTGAACTGGATTGTATTAAAAAGATTTTATATATATGAGATGAGATTTAATTTAAATCCAGTTGGTGAAAATAATATTGTGATAATTATGATATTTATGGTTTTTATTTCCGCTGCATTATATATTGCTACTATTATTGCATGTTTTATTTTATTTTTAGGATTGCTACGGGTTCCGGATTCGAAAGAATTCCCGTTCCCTAGCGCCGGTCATGGCCCCTGTTTTGGGTTGTGACAATATATATATATATATATATATATATATATATATATATATATATATATATATATATATATATATATATATATATATATATAATATGTATATGTGCATGTACATGGAAACACATATATAGCCATAAAATTTAATATAATTTAAAATAGCAATAATAATAATAATAATAATGATAATAATAGACAATGAAATTCTAGACATTAAGTAAATAATACTCGCATATATTGATAACCCTAAAATAATGATATTAACATAAATATAATATAATGCATAAGTAATTATTAATAATACTATTTAAAAATTCCTTTATTTAAATAAATATATAGGGTACTTTGCGTTAATATCCAAATATCTTATAAAATTGTGGAATCTCGATATCAACATGTTTATTTTTATCAAACATCTTCTTCATATCATTTTAGGCTAATCTTAATTAAAATTATTTCAAATAAAAAATTAGCGTTAGGAATTTTTTATTAATAATAATATTTACAATATCAAATTAAATTATAAAAATAATTTAGTTGCCTAATTATAGAAAAGAAAAATATTTTATTTCAATTAATTATAAAAAAGGAAAAGAAAAGAAAATTATATCTATTTGTAATTTAAAAATGATTTATCCCATTATTTATCGTCCACCATTAGACCTCGAAATAGCAATCATTATTGCTTTCTCTCCTATGTGCCTATTCAAGAAAATTTTGTAAAATTTAAATCTACTCAAAATTTGATCATCTATTTGTAACATACATTAAAAAAAAAGCCTGAAATTAAATTAATTTAGTAGTTGTTTTTGGTTGATTAATTTTCAGTTTTATGAACTTGTTCTTTGTAGTTGTTTTTTAAATTATTTTGTTTTTTTTTTTGTGTGTGCTGCTATGATGAGTTTGAGGAACAAGTAGAATTATCAAGACAATATAATTAAAAAAAATAAAAAAACAAACTATTTACAAATAAAAGAACAAAAAAGAAAAAGAGAGGAGAAGAAGTAAAAGAAAAAGTAAGACAATATAATTAAAAGGTAAAAAATTAAAAGAGAGGAGAAGAAAAATAAAATAAAAGATTTGCATATAAAAATTTGTAGATTAAAAAAAAAAAGAAAAGAGAGGAGGAGAAGAAGAAGAAGAAATAAGACAATATAATTAAAAGAAAAAATGAATAGAAAGAAAAAAAATAAAAATTTACAGATAAAAAAAAAAGAAAAAAAGAGAAAAAAAAGAAAAAGAAAAAGAAGAAGCATGACCATATATTTTTTAAAAAAATTGAGAAGTGAAGGAAAAAAGTCAACAATATTTTTAAAAATATTTTTTCTATTTTAATTATTTTTTAAAAAATCCCTAAAATTTATTAAATTGTTTAAATATAGCCCAAATTGACAAACTAATGAAATAGCTCAAATTGATTATCCAAATCGATCCACCTGAATTTCCTCTCTACCTGAACCATCATTTACAACATTTTATTCACTGCAGTTCAATTGATATAAATATCAACCAAAAACGCTCAATTTTACAGAGTTTCCCCTGAATCGAATCAACCCACATGTTACTCACCCTTAACTATAAATTCCAAATGAATTGTGTTTGCTCCTACAAACTTTTTGCTTTCAATTTCACTGGTTTTCTAGTCACCGTCAGCATTGATGATGTAATATCATAGCTGTGTTAATTTTCTAGTCACCAATTTTTTTCTTTTAAAATTAAGCTATGACTTTGTATTCTTCAGCTCTTTCTTTAAGCTCACACTAGTTCGACAAGGATTTATACGTCCCTTTTTCTTTTGAGCCAATAAATAAAGTAAGAATGACAAAAATCGTGTTATATGAAACATCAAACAATTAAATTTTAAAAAATAGTGATAGTAAATTTAAAAATTTTGGTCAAAATATAATGTGTGTAATTATCATTAATTTTTTTTTGACATTTATCGTATTGTTGGCCCATTTCACTAATTTTTTTTATTAAAAAGACTAGCTATCTTTTGAAGAATAAAATTCAAAGAAAAATACAAAAAATTTATGGAAAATATTTTTCGATATATTCATAAGAGAGGTTACAACCCTTATATATATATATATATATATAGGAATCATAATTACATCCTAATTAGGAATAGAATAACATCTTAAATGAAATAAAGATTTTATTCCTAATTGTATACAAATATTTACTTCCTAATATATACAATTAAAATATTTCCTTCCTCAACACTCCTTCTCAAGTTGGTGAATGTTTGTCAATCATTCCTTACTTGCCAAGTGAGTTGGAGAACGATTTTTCGGATACAACTTTTGTAATGATGTCAGCTAGTTGAGTTTGAAAAAAAATAAATGGAAAATCAATTGTTCCTTGGTTCAGATGATCTTTGATGAAATGTTTGTCAACCTCTACATGCTTTGTTCGATCATGTTAAACCAGATTGTTTGTAATTGCTCTGGCTGCCTTGTTATCATAATGTAACAACATAGGCTTTGGATGTTTTAGTCCCAGATCCTGAACAATTCGCCTTATCCAGAGCAACTCACATACTCCATGAGCCACTCCTTTAAACTCAGCTTTAGCATTTGACATTGCTACAACTTTCTATTTCTTACTTCTTGATATGAATGTAGTTAACTTGTACCAAACCCGTATTCAATCTTGATAACCTTGCCAAGGATCGTTCATAAATCAAGCAAAAAGAAACTTTAATTCCCAATAAGACCCTTAAATAACTTGTACTTAAGAACTTTCATTATAAAGAATTAAAAATAGTTTAATATAAACCTAAGATTAACAAAGTCAATTTTAAGTCTAAATTAAACTAGGTTTGAATATACCAAGCCTTCACTTGATAAATTCACTAAAGTTCTTTTAAGAACAAAAGAGAAGGACTTTAACCTCATAAGAATTGAAATTTAATTTATAAAACTTGTTCTAATTTGTACTACATTGATATGGCCTTTATATAAGCATGTAAACATCCTAATCCTAGAAGAAATAGGTTTTCTTACTTATTCCTAAAGACACCTATAAAGGAAAATCTTTTACTAAATAGGATCCCTTAAAAAATATGACAACTAATGACAACTAATGACAACTAAGCTTTGAAAAGTCAAATTGATAACTTATGACAACTAAGCATTAAAAAGTCATATTGACAACTCATGACAACTAAACAAATAACTAATGACAACTAAGCTTTGAAGCATGCCATGTCACATGTCAAGTTGGATGTTGACCATTAACTTTGACTTATTGACTTTGAATTTGACTTGTTGACTTTGATTTGGAATTTTCTTGAATCTTCTCAAATCTTTTAGAATCTTCTTTATTGACTCCAAAATAGAAATAACCCAAAAATTTGTCCAAGCTTTGTACTTGACTTTATTAATGTGTAGACTTCACAAATTTACCCTTTTAAGGATCGTATTACTTCTTCAAGTGACTAAATTCTTTCCAATAACACCCAGATGTTGATTTTCATCAGTTTGATCTTTAGCCCAATTAGTATTAGTATAGCCAGTAATTTCATAATCCTTATTTCTCCCAAAGAATAAACCTTTATATGAAGAAGACTTTAGATATCTTAATACTCGATATATTGCACCCATATGTTCTTTACTTGGAGAATGCATGAACTGACTTACAACACTTACTGCATAAGCAATATCTACCTAAGTATGAGACAAGTAAATCAACCTTCCCACCAGCCTTTGATACTGATCTTTATCAGTTGGGACTTAATCTCCTAGGACTGAAAGTCCATGATTGAATTCAATTAGAGTCTCAATTGGCTTACAATCAAGCATACCTGTCTTTGTCACTAGGTCCATTACATACTTTTGTTAGCAGAGGGAAATCCCTTGAACTGATTTTGTAACTTCAATTCTTAAAAAATACTTCAAGTTACCTAAATCATTAAGTTCAAATTTAGTTGCTAACTATTTTTGTAAGATTGTTGTCTGACACAGCTTATTCCTAGTGACCACTATATTATCAACATACACAATCAGAGAGGTGACTTTACCTAAATTCTATTTGATGAATAGTGTATGATCAACATCACTTTGCTTATATTCAAACTTTCTCATGAAAGTTGGGAGTCATCCAAACATGCTCGAGGCAATTACTTGAGTCTATACAATGCCCTTTTTAGTTTGCATACTTGGTTAGTATATCTTATTTTGAGTGGTTAATCCATATACACTTCTTCATCTATGGTTCCATTCAAAAATGCATTTTTCACATCAAATTGCTGTAGTGGCCAGTTTAGGTTGACAACTAAGAAAATAAGAACTCGGATGGTGTTCATTTTTTCTACTGGGGCAAATGTATCTTCATAGTTGATTCCATACTTCTGAGTATATCTTTTTATTACTAGCCAAGCTTTATATTGATTTATGCTTCCATTTAAATTAAGACAGTGAATATCCACCCTATTGTTTTCTTTCCTTCAGGGAGAGGAATAAGATCTCATGTGCGGTTCTTCTACAATGCCTTTATTTTATCATTCATGGCTTTTTACAATCTGGATTAGCTAAAGCCTCTTACACATTACTCAGAATAAATACAATAGATATTTGATTTATAGTTGATATCAAGTTATTGATAGGATATTTAGCTTTGGTATAAAGATATGGATCATATTATTTTTTTGGAATCCCTTTATTGATTCTAGAAGGATAACGAGGCTCGATATTTGGAGTTATTAGGGGAGATGAGTTTGCCTTATTGTGCACATCCAGAGTTTTTTTAGCTTATGGTTTGGTTAGGAAGATATACTATCTTAATTACTCAGATTATCTTCAATTATCTATTCAAGTGAGATGCTTGGAACATTTGAAACATCATATGTCTGTGTAGGTGAGATGCTCAGAAAACTCAAAACATTTGGGAGACTCAGGACATTTAATATACTCGAATTCAAAATATTCGAAATGCTATCTTCAAATTCAAAGAGGTTTGAATTTTTCTCCCCTTGAAGAGAGCACTCAGAGTGAGAGAAGAAAGGAGCTTTTTCATGGAAATGAATATCCTGAGTTACATACATCTTCTTTGCATTCAGATCATAACATTGATATCCTTTTTTTAGATTTGCATAACTAATAAAGATACACCGAATAGCTCGAGGATCTAATTTGCCAAGTTTCTGATGAATATATGCCGAGCATTTAAAGACTCAGGGCTCTAGATTATTGAGAGGTAAAGATATGACAAGTTCCTTAAGAGGCATTTTAAAATTTAGTACTCTTGATAGTGTCTAGTTTATGAGATACGCAGCGGATCGAACAGCCTCTCCCCAGTATTCTCGAGAAAATTCATGTCAAGTAATGATGCTCGGACGACGTCCAATAATTTTTGATTCTTCCATTCAACTATACTATTCTATTGGGGAGTGTTGACACATGATGTTTGATGGCGAATGCCTTGCTCGTGGCCAAAAACCAGTCAAAGCCGAGTTAAGATACTCCCCACCATTGTCAGATTGTAAGACTCAAATTTTACTTTGGTATTGCATAGCCACCATTTTGTACAGGTCCCAAAATGCAGAGCACATATCTCCCTTATTTGAAAGTAGTGATACCTAGGTCATCTGGGTACATTCATTAATAAACATTACAAAATATCAAGTACCAGATAGAGTAGGAATCCGAGTAGGTCCCCATATATAAGAATGAATGGTCATAAATGAAATTGAATTTTTATTATAACTTGGTACATAAGAGATTCAGTGGCTTTTTGCCAATTCACAAATATCACACTTGAATTCCGAGTCTGTGGTATTAAAAAATAATTTCAATTTTATTTGTCTAAGATAATGAAAAGAAAGATGACCAAGATGACGATGCCACAAGATAAATTAATCTTTGGCCAAGCAACTTGTACCAAGCCTATTGACTTGACTTAGCTTCTGACTTGGATCACCATGTAAATCAGAATAGTATAACTTTTCACGTTTAATACCGGAGCCAAAAATCTAGTGTATTACAATGTCCTGAAATACAAAATAATTAGGCCAAAATTTGACAGTGCAATTCAAGGTTTTAGTGATTTGGTTAATAGATAGTAGATTACAAGAAAGAGATGGAACAATATCTAGATTAAGAGAGTCAGAGTTAGATACTAATCCTTAATGAGTGACCGGTGCTATACCTCCATTAGTAGTTAAAATATTTTATTGGGTTAATGAGCAAATGGATGTAAGATGGTGAATGGAGTTTGTCATATGATCAGTAGCACTTGTATCAATAATCCATGTATTATTTTAACTAAGATTTATCATACTTGATATTGCATCAATATCACCACTTGGTTTAGTCTCATTAGAGGTGGTAATTGCAACTTTTATGAGCTTTTTACGAGGCCTTTTTTTGAAATCCCACTATTCTAGATATACCACAATTTCATAGCATCGTTCCTTGAAGTGTCCAATTTCGCCACAATGAGTACAGGTATATGTGATGGACTTACTGAGTACTTTTTCTTTGAACTAGGGATGAGTTTGAGTTGCTACAAGTACAGTATGGTCCGATAGTATCTTCGGCTCTTCCATCGTATGGCGCTGGTTGTGATCCCTCCCCACATATGCATAACTAGAAATGAGATCAAGAGGTGGATCCTTCTGGAGTATTTCACTCCGAGCATTATTAAATTCCAAATCAAGCCCGACTAGGAAAATATGTGTTTGAAGCTGGGTAATATGTTTATAGAGTGAGTGACACTACTCCATTAACATCCTCCCCTTATGCACACGTCCGGGCATCAATTTTTGAAATATTCCAACCAGTTCATTATAATATACAGGTAATGGCTTACTATTTTGATGTGTTGTGAATGATTTCTAGTTTAATTTGAACAACTGAGTTTTATCAGATCCATCATAGAAGGTTTTTGAGATAACATCCCATATCTCCTTTACTATTGGAAGACGAATGAATCTCTGCATTAATGTCGGACTCATGGAATTAATCAGCCAACTTTTGACTCGATTATTATCAAGAAGCCAAGTCTCCAAAGCTTTATCTTCTGCTGGTGGCTTTTGACATAGTGCTATTAAGAAATCCAGATTTTTTTCTAGCTCCAATTTGCATCTCCATGAGTTGTGACCATAGAGAATAGTTCGTACATCAAGAATAATTCCTGTGGGAAAGGAAAAATTATTTTGAAGGGTTTGAATAAAATTGAGTATTTCATGAGATACAATGGAAGTGTTTTCAGTGGTCATGATTTTCAAAATTCAAAAGGATTCAAAGAAAGAGAAAAAAAAATACGATTTCAAGAATTAAATAAAAAAAAAATCAATTTTAATAAATATGCTCTGATACCATGAAAAAAAAAATTAAAGGGAAATATTTTTCGATATATTTATAAGAGAGGTTACAATTCTTATATATACATATATGAATCTTAATTAAAATTTAATTAGGAAGAGAATAACATTCTAAATGAAATAATTTTTTTTTTATAATTGTATATAAATATTTACTTACTAATATATACAATTAAAATATTTTCTTCTTCAACATCTTTGTTATAATTAAGTAAATTGAAATATCACCTTGAATAATAAAATAATTTTTTGTTGAGATGGTAATCAATTTTTTTAATAAAATGATTAATAATAAAGCAAGTATTAAAAGAAATTTTCTAAAATGAAGATTACCAATATTCTTTAGTCTTAACATTAGCTATTCATTTCCGTAAACATTTTCTTGTGTTAACTTGTATACTTTGCTCTCTTTTCCCCGGAGTTAAGCATGATTTGCGCTTGTCTTAGCGGTTGAGCAGTAGCCCATTCAATATGTTAAATTAATTTAGTTATTTTATTGTTTTCACAACTTATACGTATATATATTCAACAAGTTTGTGGTCATCATAATTATATACATAAAATTTCAACCTTGTCATCAAATTACTATGGCTAATTCAATTCCAATATGCCTAATTTGAATAATTAGGCACACTTAACATGAAAGAATAATGTTCTCCTAAAAAGTCTATTTTTCTTATGATAGTAAAAATATTTATTATCTTTAATTGAAAAACGTTATTGCAACTATTTATAAATTAAATTTTTTTTATGTATATTTATTATATTACTTTTTTGAACAATTAAGAGGTTAAGGGAGGAGTGAGACATTAGACCCATGACTTCATTTTGTAATGTCCATCACCTAAACCACTAAATTACTAAGGGAGGACTATATTTAATATATTATTGGTAAATCTGAACCTGTGTATTAATATTTTCTATTGAATATAAATAATTTGGACTTATTTTATAAAAATTATTATAAAAAATTAACATATTATAATTATTAGTGTTAATTTTTTAGTCACACATATGTTAATATAAAAATTTTATAGCATCAAAGATTACCCATAGCATCATATTATAGGATTATAAGATTAAAAAACTTATATTATATATTTAGGTTTTAATTTACTATTACAAAAAGGGACATCAAAATATTTGATATATAGTAAAGCACCCTAACTTCCATTGCATCTACCCATCACATGGTTGTAAGTAAACTCCCCATTTCTCTTGATCCAACTCGTAATACAATGGTAATAGCCACTAGGAGAATTAGCACTATAAACTCTTGGGACAACTACAACGTCTTATCTTGAGCTTTCTATTTTTATGTTTTCTTTCGTTTAAATTCATTCAAAATTTTAATTATTTAATTTGCAAAGTTCATTTAAAAATAAATTCTTATATATAGTTTGTGTATTATAGACAGACCATATAATTTATTTCAAATGAAATAAAATATTGTGTTTGAAATAAATGTAAAATTTGATTTAGTATTATAATTTTCTTTATATTTTTAATTAAAATATAAAAAATGACAATTACAAACTAAGGATGTTTCTCATAGTAAAAGATTAAAAAGTATGAAATTCATTTAAAAATTTCATCCAGTTTGATAGAATTTGAATTAATTATAGCAAATATTATAAACATGAATAAATTTTATTTACATCAAACACATAGAATATGAATTTATAAATAAATTGTTTTTATTGAATTTATGTATATCAAATTAAACTATAGAATGAAAGAGTACAAAATTTTTCTTATCAATATAATTCGATTTCCAGCGGAAACAGGGCTTGCATTAATTTATCTTTATCTCTTCATTTTTTTCCCCTCTAATGACTTTGACAAGTCAAGTCTTTAGATGTAGTCCTTGGAAATTATTGTGGATTAATGTTAGGCATTGAATATGGTGTACTCATTTTTATATTCGGTACATGAAAGAGACTTATTTTAGCTACCATCTCTAGCAGCCCATGAAGTTGTGTTCCTCTCATAATAAGGTTAAAATTATTACTATTATTAAAAAGTGGAATTATTTTATTATGTAAATTAGCGCTTAAATTAAATAAAAAATTATATATTAATATTATTTATTTATTTTCAAATTGTTTGTATAATTGATTTTAGATTTATTTTAAAAATTAGTGCATTTAAAATTAAACGTTATAATTAACAAAGAAAAAGAATGACATATCCCCTTAGATAACCAAAAACATTACATAATGAGAAATAATTAATCAAATTTAAATCCCATTATATATATAATGGGATTTAAATTTGATTAATTATTTCTAATTATGTAATTTTTTTTTGGTTATTAAGGGGAGATGTCAAAATATATATATATATATATATTTAAATTAATATGCGTAGTTACAATCGGTACCAATTTAATAGAAGATGGAGCCAAAAGACTCTTTCAAAGGTCCACCACAAGTGGAGCAAAGACTCCGAAGACTATTCAAAAGTTGCATGAATATGGAAGAAGGTCTTACCCCAGAAGTAAAATAGTTTGCAAGCTCCAATTGATTAAATTACCTACTTCATTTATAAATAGGAGGATATATTTTGTGGAAATATTTCATTTTCTGTGGAAGAATGGACCTGCCAATGTGGAAAAAATTGCAACCTTTATCTCTATAAATAGCTATGAGCAAATTAGTTGAGTAAAGCAATTTATTTTGCAATCCCTTCTAACTTACAACATATTGCTCCTAATAATTAAAGATGGCGAGGTCCTCTTTACTTGGTATCAACCCTTCCCTCCTCTCTGTGTTTTTGCTCGTCGGGCTGCTGCTGGCTTGCCTAGATACAACAGGTCTACTTGTTGTATCTTGTTAAGTAAATTCTAACCAAAATTTGAACCATTTTTAGTTTGAATAAATTTCTGTCCATTTCAAATGTATCGTATGATAGTGTCAACTCTAATTTAGTATTTAGTAAATTCTAACAAAGTTTCTACTCAATTTTTTGTTTGGGTATATTTTTGTCTATTTCAAACTTATAGCAATAACTTTCACAAATTTTTTTTACTAAATAACAATTCATTAGACCAACCTTAATTGACCGTATTGTTTTTCAATTAAAATACATCAGGATAAATAAATAATATAACATGGAAATATAGAATTTTTGCGACTAAATTATGAGTAAATAGTAATTTGTGTTGACTATTCGTGCAGATGCTCAAATTGGTGTTTGTTATGGAATGCTTGGTAATAACTTGCCACCACCACCACAAGTCATAGCTCTTTACAAACAAAATAACATCCGTCGAATGCGACTCTATGATCCAAATCAAAATGCTCTCCAAGCCCTCAAAGGTTCCAACATTGAGGTTATTCTTGGCCTTCCGAACAATGATCTCCGAAGATATGCTTCTAATCAAGCTGAAGCAAACACATGGGTGCAGAATAATGTACGAAACTTTGCCAGCAACGTCAAGTTTCGATACATTGCAGTTGGAAATGAGGTCAAGCCAACGGATTCATTTGCACAGTTTCTCGTCCCTGCCATGCAAAACATTCGTAACGCTCTCAACTCTGCCGGTCTTGGAAGTATCAAGGTTTCTACTGCTATTGATACTGGGGTACTTACTCCAGAGTCTTTTCCTCCTTCGAAAGGCGCTTTCAAACAAGAGTATAGAGCACTTCTTGATCCTACGATTCGGTTTCTAGTGAACAACCGGTCCCCATTACTAGTTAATTTGTACCCTTACTTCAGTTACATTGGCAACACCAGAGACATTCGTCTTGATTATGCCCTTTTCACAGCTCCATCAGCACTAGTCTCCGACCCGCCACTTAGTTATCAGAATTTGTTTGACGCACTACTTGATACTGTCTATGCTGCACTGGAGAAATCTGGTGGGGGCTCTTTGGAGATTGTAGTATCGGAGAGCGGTTGGCCTACAGCAGGAGGGGTAGGAACCTCAGTCGATAATGCAAGAACTTACAACAACAACTTGATTCAACATGTCAAAAAAGGGACCCCAAAGAGGCCTGGAAAAGCTATAGAAACTTACATTTTTGCAATGTTTGATGAAAGTAACAAAAACCCAGAATTCGAAAAGCATTGGGGTCTCTTTTCACCAAACAAACAACCCAAGTACCCAGTTAATTACAATTAAAGTTGCCCCAGCTAGTTAAGTGCAATTTATGTGATTCCTACATTGAGATCTAGTTACTAAATAAAGCTTTTGAGATTCCCTTAATAGATGGGGCAAAGCTCTTTGTATAATCACAAATGATAAGGCAATTAATAAGATTATATATTATTGCTATTCTATATTATTGCAATAAATCTTATAATCAATAAGATTATACACACATACATCATTCATTAGCACAGTTTTACAATTTTTGTGTCAACAAATAATATCATCATAGTTTTGCAAGATACATCCCTTAGAGGGTCTAATTCATGCAATGGTACTAAACTTTGGCTTTATTTCAAATTGGTTACCAAATTTTAATTTGTATGCTTTTAGATACCAAATTTCTATTTAGTTTCATTATAGTCACATAAAAATTTTTTTGGTCCCTAAAATTAATCAGAATGACAGTTTCAACCTAGAACAAAAGATATTTTACAAATAAGTATATATTATTGTATACAAATAGAAAATAAGGGAGATTTGGAAAATATCTTAAGATGTAAACACCTTTCCAAAGTCCTAAATGTAACGTTCCTAAAAAATTTTTGAAAATAAAGGAAAATAACTAGTAAGGTCAAAGGATGAGCTCCTAGGATGTGAAAGTCCTAAACAAAATGTTCCTTGTAGATATTTGAAAATTCTTTTAGTAGCATGCAAATATGACTCCTTAGGATAAGATTAATGTCAACTGAAAGACTAAGTTTCATCTTTAGAAAGCTTAGTGGTGGTGCTCATTGGAGTCTTGATAGCTTTGTCTCCATCTATCTCAAACTTCTTAAGAATATCCCTTATGTACTATTCTTGATTAATGAAGATCTCATCTTCACATTGTTTGATCCCTAAGAAGAATTTATGTTCTCCCATTATACTTATCTCAAATTCTCATTGCATCAACTTAGAAAATTCATCATACAAGCAAAGATCAGTAGCGCCAAATATTATATTATCAATATAAATTTGAACTATCAACAAATCATCATTAAACCTTCTTATGAAAAGGGTTGTATCAACCTTTCCTTTACAACATTCCTTTTTTAAAAGAAAGTTGCTTAACCTTTCATACTGAGCTCTTGTAGCTTGTTTCAATCCATATAGTGCCTTGCTCAATTTAGAGACATGATTAGGAAATTTATAACTTTCAAATTATGGAGGTTGTTTAACATAAACCTCATATTGAATGTAACCATTAAAGAAAGTACTTTTGACATCCATTTAATATAATTTAAAGTTCATATAAGAAGCAAAAACAAGTAACATACTAATGGCCTCTAACTTTACAACAGGAGCAAATGTTTCATTATAATCAATGCCTTTTTCTTGGTTATAACCTTAGACCACTAGTATAACTTTATTCCTAGTAATAACACCTTGTTCATTTAACTTATTCCTATAAACCTAATTGGTGCTAATAATAGGGTAATTCTTAGGTTTGGGAACTATGATTCATACCTTATTTATCTCAAATTGATTAAACTCTTTTTACATAACAAGGACCCAATATTCATCATTAAAAGTAGACTTTAGCTCAATTTGGAAGATAAAAGCTAGATTTATCAGAGGTCTAAAAGATGATCTAGTGGTTACCTCTTTTAATGTATCACTTATGTTGAGCTTTTTAGGATGGTCCTTCTTGAATAGCCAACTTTAGGTGGCTTCTCCTTTGTTGTAGATGATGGCTTTTCCTTTTTTTCTTTAGTTGGCCCTTCCAACTCTAATGCCTTGTTTGCTTTTTTTTTTTTTCCTTATAGGTTCATTTCCACAAAGTCACCTACAAAATCATTAACAATAACAAAATCCTTTCTTAGATCAAGTGGGTTAAACTCATCAAGTACACAACTATAGATTCCTCAACCACTAGAGTTTTTTTTTATATTAAAGACCTTATGAGCTTTGCCCGAGGTAGAATAGCCTGAAAAAATTCATTCATTAGCTTTAGAATCAAATATCTTATTATCCTTGGGGTATAATATAAAATACTTGCATCCAAATAATTTTAGATATAAAATCTTGGATTTTTTTTATTATTTTATAACTCAAAAGAAGTTTCATTTAAAATTGGTCTTTTTAAAACTTTATTTAAAAATGTACTAAGTGACATTAATTGCTTTTTCCCAACTATATATTAAGGCAGATTATACACATAAAATCAAATATCTCATTATCCTTGGGGTTTAATATACAATACTTGCATCCAAATAATTTTAAATATAAAATATTGGATTTTCTATTATTTTATAGCTCAAAAGAAGATTTATTTAAAATTGGTCTTTTGAAAACTTTATTTAGAAATGTACTAAGTGGCATTAATGGCTTTTTCCCAACTATATATTAAGGCAAATTATACTTATAGAAGACTATTCTAGCCTTTTTCATCAACGTTCTATTCTTCCTCTCAACTACTTCATTTTGTTGAGATGTCCTAGGAGAAGAATAGTTATGAGAAATACCATTTTCATCATAAAAGTTTTAAAATCCTTATTCTCAAATTCAGTTCTTAAAAGCCCTAAAATGGGTTGAATATAAATTTTGTACAATTAATAAGAAAATAAGAACTTGAAAGAGATTTTGGAAGAATTAAGTTGAGAATAAGGAATATGGAAAGATCAAACACAAAGGAAATAAATGATTTTATGGAGTGCAGATTCTCAACCTATCTTACATCTCTTACCTAATTTCTCACAATTTAGAATTTTAAATTCACTCACACTAATCTATTTAATAAGATTGATTTACAAATAAGAGTTTTTCAAGTCTTAACTTAAAACTTTACAATAATTGAATTTTTCTTGGTTTAACTCAAACCACAACTAAAATCCAAGTGTTTTAATGGCTAACACTTAAATCAAATTATTAAATTATTCCTTATTTCCCTTTACTTAACCCAAGAAGGAATAGAAGTAAAATTCTAACTCTAACACATAGCCTAACTCTCAAAGAATGATTAAATGTTTAAGTATACAATGAATGAGTTTGAAGAACACTTGAACTAATTAATTCTTTCAACAAACTTTTGAATCTCTTAAACGTGTATTCAAGAGGTTTTTATAGCCAAAGCTTTAGAAACTAGTTATTGGAGAGAAGAAATTTATGCCTTTCTTCTTTTCATTCTTTATTAAATGCACTCTTTAGTTTTTAAAGAAATTAGATTATTTACGATTGTAAGGAGTATGCTTATGATTATGGGCATAAAAAAACTAGTCGTTGTAGTAAAATTAAGCATGTTGTTGAATTGTGATGTCACTTATGGTCCTCCTCATAATCGTAAGGACCACTTATAAGGTGTCCTAGATTGCATGTTTTCTTTTATGCTTTAGGCTCATAAGTAAACCACTTTTGATAATGATTTTGGTACTCCTTCTCATGGTCATGGTGATCTTCCTCATGATCGTGACTTCACTTGTAAAGAGTCTGGACCTACGAGCTACTTTGCCTTGAAACTGCCTTTAGCTCGTGATTCTTGCTCACGGTTATGATTGGCACTTGTGAAGAGTCCTGTGTTGTTACAATTTAAAAGCCTTTCTTTCTTATTATCATCTAGACTGGGCTCATGATTGTGAGGGATCATAAGGACCACTGGATGCTTTAAAAATTTTAAACTTTATAGGAGCTTTGACTTATAAGGGAGCACCCTTGAAAAATGACTTTTACTTGTTTTTTATCCATATTTCTTACCCAATTGATCATGGCACATATCCTAGCTTATAATTACACTTAAATACATATATTAGGAATTTAAAATTCATTTGTTGAACTTAAAACAAGGGTGATTAACCATTAATTATGCAAATGATTAACATGTTCTATGATCACTCCTAATGCTAGTGATGCAAAAGCCTTTTTCTTTATGGACTCTTTTTACAAAACTTTTAGAAGTATTAAAAGTATCATTCTTATAAGCTAATCAATACACCCAAATAAATGTAAAGTAATCATCAACTAAGATATATGCATAGTGCTTTCCACTTAAACTAGCAACTCTTATTGGTTCAAACAAATCCATATGAATAAACTTTAATAGTCTCGAGATGGACACTTTATTTTTGAGTTTGAGGGATGACTTTGATTGCTTTTCCATTTGACAAACATTGTAAATCTTGTCCTTAATGAAATTGATTTTAGGTAACCTATCAATAAGTTCACTTTTACAAAGTTCATTAATCAACTTAAAATAAACAAGTCCTAATCTTTTATGCTAAATCTATGAGTCATAGGAAATAGACATTGGACACGTAAACTCTTATTTTATGTTTGAAAACTTAAGTCATAGGAATTATTAGTTTATATTTTTGGATATGAGTTAAATTATTTAAAATTAACTTTTATTTTAAGTTTGAACCACCTTTTAAATTATATATTTTTATTTTTTATATTTATTTAACAAGAATTTTAACAAAAAAATGACAAAAAAAGTGCTAACGAATTGGATATAAAGAAATAATTTTTGAAATTTAAGGAATAAGTACTATAATATGTTAGAGTAAATGGGCAAGTAGTAGTTTAAAAAAATGTATTTTATTAAAATTAATATTATTATAATTTTATATTCAATTAACTAGAATTTAAAAAATCCTAACAAAAAATAAATTATCATCAACTTCCTAACTGTTCTACTTAATAAATTACTAAACTGCATTTATTATTCTTTACATTGGGCTTTTCACAAATTTTAACTATATAATGTTGTATATGGCCAAAGGTCTAAATTGGACCTTAGCTTTTGTCCTAGGAACACATTGAACTTTTTTTTTTTATTTTAAAATGTTTTAGTCTTATTAGATTTTTTTTATAAAAGTGGACAAAATTAACCCTACCAGTAGATGGGGTCTAACACTAGTTAAAACTATAGAATTTTTTAAGTTGTCTTCCTGTTTTTGATTCATTTAAGTGGAGGATGTGAATTTGTAAGTGGATGAGGTGAATTTATGAGTGAAATTGATGTTGATGGTAGAAGTGACCTTTACGTAGGTGGCATAGATGCAAGTGGTGGGATGAATTAGTAGTGGTTCTAATGGGGTTGGCAATAGTCACATTAATGGAGAATTTTCAATTGGCTTTAATGATGGTAGTGGCAATAAGGGTGATTTCTAAGGTGGTGGTAAAGGTGAATTTTCTAGTAGCGGTGTTGATAAAGGCGAAGGATTTGTAGGTGAATTGGATAGAGGTGGTGGAAAGATAAGAAATCAAATGGAAGTGTTGAAGGAGCTGTATTGATAGGTGGAGTGGGTAATTATAAGGGCAAGGGTGGATACTTACCCCTGTTGCCCCTATAAACTTTTTTAAATATAGTATAAGTTTTTTTTTTTTTACTGTGACCCTAATAAATAATATATATATATATATATATTAGCAAATCCATAATGATAACCCAATAATTCATTATTATAATTCTTTTAGAAAGTTCAAATAATACAATTTTTCTTATTTTTTCATTTTACTATTTTTAAATTTCACTTTTCAGCTTGGCTTTTCCAATAATTCACACCTCACCTCTCCTTTTCTATTCTCTAATACCCTAAGAAGACAACTTTTCTTTTCTCTTCTCTAATAACCCAAGAAATAATACATAATCTCATAAACATTCCTCTCCTCATTTAGGTAATAAATAATTGTGCACTTTTTTTTTTGGTTTAAGTCAATTAGTTGGCAAGTCTAAAAGTGCTTAAATTACAAAACATAAAGAAGTTGTAGCATTATTAAAGGGCTTAAATTACCTTTAAATATTATAAATATTGAAATGAGGGAAATGGATTGAATGAATTTGTTTGGTTGCTTGAACAACTATTAGTTATTATTCGCACATGTTCTTATTTGCAAAGATTGGATAGTTGTTAATGTAAACATCATAATGTTGTTGATATGTAGAATTATAACAAACTGAATGAATATTCCTTTTTTTTCATTACAAGTCACATTTTTTTAAAAAGTTATTGTTCTCAATATGTATTATTTAATTTTTTTTTTATAGAAGATATGTTGTGATGCCAACTCATTTTTTCAATCTAACATGGATGTTTACCTTTTAGACTCGCTAACTGATTGGCCTAAATAATTATGTGTGTGTGTGTGTAGACACCTAATTTTGGGATAATGAGTTATGGATACTTACCTGTGCTTCATGAAGCTTTTGCTTATGAATTTGCTATACTCAGACGTACAACATTGATTTGAAATGACATATCATAATCGGTCGTATGATATTGATTATACTCGATCATATAGTCTTGGGTGAAAGGAACTCATTGCACTCGGTCATACAATGTCGACTATACTCGGACGTATAGTCTGAGTTGAAAAGGAATATCACACTCGATCGTATGACATCGATTATACTCGGTCGTATAATCTTGATTGAAGATACATTGCACTCAGTCATACAATACCGTTACACTCAGTTGTATAGTCTATTTTGAAAAGAAACATCACACTCGGTCATATGATGCTGATTATACTCAGTCGTATAATCATAATTGAGGATACATTGCACTCAGTCGTATAATGCCGACTACACTCAGTTGTATAGTCTATTTTTGAAAAGAAAAATCATACTTAGTCATATGATGTCGATTGTACTCAGTCGTAAGTATGATGTCGATTGTACTCAGTCGTATAATCTTAGTTAGATATACATTGCACTCGGTCATACAATGCTAACTACACTCGGACGTATAGTCTATTTTGAAAAGAAATATCACACTCAGTCGTATGATGCCGGTAATACTCGGTCGTATAATCTTGATTGAAAATACATTGTACTCAGTCATACAATGCCGACTACACTCGGTCGTATAGTCTGTTTCAAAGAGAAACATCACACTCGATCCTATAATGCCGATTATACTCAGTCGTATAATCTTGATTGAAGATACATTTCACTCGATCGTAAAATGCCGACTACACTCGGTTATATAGTCTATTTTGTTGCAATCCTTAATTGCTCGCGATTAGTTGTAACCCTTTTGTTGCTCACTAATGATGCTGCAATCAATAATTTCTCATGATTGACCCTTTCATTGCTCATTGTTGATGCTGCAATCCATAATTGCTCGCAATTAGCTACAACCCTTTTGTTGCTCACTGATGATGTTACAATCCATAATTGCTTGCAAATTGACGACAATCCTTTCATTGCTCGCCTTTGATGATGTTGTAGTCCATAACTGCTCATAAATTTAAGTTGAATGCTTTAAATTCTTTATGCTGACTGACTTTGAATTTTGCTATGCCAACCATCTCTACAAGTTGGGTGCACTTTCTTCTGGATTTGAAATTCTTGCAAACTTGTTGAAGTTAGTTTCGATCATGATGAATGCATAAAAGTACCTTATAGTGTTGAAAATTTTATGAGAAAATTCATCACTTTTCACGAGATAGCACACTCTCAATGAATCTCACTATTTTTGACTTTCATGACTGTCATTTATTCGCCATTTGCAAAGGTCAGAGGCATCATTAACCATCTTATGCTGAGAGTATATCTTTTACCAAGTGAAGAGCTAACATCCACACCTAATTTTAGGGAGAATTTACTAAACAAAACTCATGAAAATTGAGTGTAAAAAAGATTGAATTCTAAGTTCAAAATAGCCTTTGAATTATTTTTTTGTGCTTTCCTTCCTTATCTGAGTATTCCCCCACCTTTCTCATATTACTCAGCATGGATACCGTTGGAAAGGTCCTTTGGATACTCATACTTGTATAGAGCATTGGAGTAAATAGAGCAAAAATTTTTTTTTCTTCTTTTTTTATTTTATTTGATTTATTTATTCTTCTTTTGATTTTATTGATTTTTATTTTGTTTATTGATTTTTATTATTTATTCTCTAATCATAATTTTTATTCTTTTTATGGTGATTATGGAGGAAAACACATGATGATCATACTTGGAGAATCAAATCTATAAGAGATCCATGGAATGCCATGGATAAGACCTTGTAAATTTAGTTTTTTTAGGTCATTTAATTTTTATTTAATTTCTTTATTTAATTTATGTTTCTGGGGTTGTATTAATTATTTTTATTATTATTTTCAATAGATTATTGTAATAGCCTTAATAGTGGGAATACTGAAGTTGTGTATGATTGCATGTTTATTTTGATTAATTGGTTAGTAAAATTAGGGTTTTAATTGGGTAATTAATTAAAATTAATGAAGGAAGTAGATTAAGTTAGGTTGCATGTTAATGAAAATTAGGGTTTAGAAGGAATTAATTCAATTAGTTGTTTGATATTTAATTTAATTATTTTAATATATTTTATTTATTTTTGGGCTTGTCTATTTATTTTTATGTGTTTTGTGCTTGTTTGTTTATTCTTATGTGTTTTGGGCCTTAAGCCCATATTAGATTCTAATCCATTTAAAGTTAGGTTTTTCATGTTTAATTAATTAAAATGCATTTTAGGCCCATAATTAATTAGATTTAGGTTAGACATAACTTAGGCCCATCTAGTGAATTAGACAAAGGTCCACTTAATTTAATTTAATTAATTAGACTTAGCTCACTTAATTTAAACCTTTTCATAATTCGTAAATTTAAGATCATTTTAGCATTAATTTAAATACCTCCATAATTTATAAATTTAGGCCCATTTTTAGAATTAAAATAAATAGACTTAGGTTCATTTAATTAAAATTAAAAGGAATTAGTCTTTTAGGTTCATTAATTAAAACATGTAGATTTAGCTCATTTAATTAAAATCTATGTACATTAGACTAACTTAGGAATTATGTGTTTGATTGAATGCATTATTTATTTGTATTTTGATGACTTATTTGCCTTGGAGTTAATTGCTAGAATAAGGGTTTATATGAAATTGCATGTAAATAGAGAATAATATGGTAATTTATGATGTAATTCTAAATGAACATGAAACTGAAAGAAGTTAGTATTCCATACCCAGAATCTCCTGATTGTGGTGCTAGCTTTCTTTTAGGGAATCGAGTGCCACCTTTTTGATTTGTCCTAGTTATTACCTTGGGTGGCAACTCCTCATCTCCATGCCATGTCTTTGTAATAGTGGTTAGTGTGTTCTCTAGAGCCCTGAGCTCAAACAGTGTCACAATTGCTAAAATCTTAGACGTGTGCTAAACCCTGCCATCTATAATGGCGACTCCACTAGGGATAAAAGATACTGATTCTACTTGTGTTCTTTACAATTATTTTATTAATTATTATTTTATTCTTGCATTCATTTTGTATGTCCCTATTAACCGATGGCATTGGTTTATGGTTCCACGATTCCACTAGCTTCATGGGATTGTAAATTGACTAACCATCACTCTTAGCCTTCACTAGGTTTAAGAGAGATTTTCGGGCTCATTTGACCAGAGCCTGTAACCCAAGTCCTTAAGGGGGGTAGTCTTCTCTTGAGTTTGCAAAGGATGCCAGGCCCCTTTGACCTTGGCCTGTGACTCAAGTTTTAAAGGAGGCCATCTTGCTAAGGGAGCTTTGACCTTTTTACTAGACCCTAACCACATATAATGGCTTAGTTATTTCCCTTAGGAACTACCCAAATTGCTTATGAATGTTATCATGAGGTATTTCTATCTATAAAGGCCCAAGCCTATACTTTAAAAGCTCGTTTGGACTAATAAAGATTGGGCGAATCTTTTATACCTAGAAATAGTATTTCTATGTTTTACTGCTTTAAGAGAGATTTGCCATGTGCGTCAGTCCCTGATATCCCCTGTTGATGTTAAAACCAAGACCAAAAGTCCTAGGAAAAGAGACTCGCCATTGAATACGTGTGTAGGAGGAATAAGGTTGGAAGGATGTATGTATACCTAACTTATTACTTGCTACCTGTTACATAACATGTGCATCATGCATACATGCATACATGCATCCCATGCATCCCATGCATCATACTAACATTTGTCTTTCAGCCATCATAGATTCATTCGGGTTTTCCTATGTTTGGAATCGAAAGGGTGACAGACTAGTGAGAACTGATTCAAGTTCGTAATCGATTGTGAAAGAGATCCTTAGCAGACTCGAAAGGAGTCCTATCAATCCACTCTACCTAGAAGCTACACCAACTCATATAGAAGAGATGGAATAAAAAAGAGGAAACTGGACCCTAAAGGACATCAAAGGAGCATTGATGGATGACATGAGAGCGATGATGTAAAATGAGTTAAGATAGGCTTTAGTTGGATTGATGCCACCACCTGTTGCTGCTGTACCTCCTGTGACCAATCCACCTATTATGACCAATCCACCTACTGTGGGTACACCACCTGCTAACAATGACAATGTTAGGGAAATGAAACTCGAGGATGTTGAGAGTTATATGGTTGAAAAGGCAAAAAGGGAATCATTAGAGCAAGTTTAAGAGTTGGAATCCAAGCATATGAAAGCACTGACTTAGAAAATGTCCAAGATAGAGGAATTGATGAGAGAACAAGGCATTAGATGTTCATTTGATTTTGATAATATACTGCAATTCGGGGAGGACAAATTGCCTGACAAATTCAAGATGCCACAGCTGCAGAAGTTTGATGGTACTGGGGACCTGAGGATTCACCTTAATCAATACATAACTACCATAAGCACCACTAAGGCTCCTTTGTCTGTAGTGATGAGTGTGAAAAATGCATTCTTTTTAAGTAGTCCTTGTGTTAGGAAAAATGCAATTTCAGTTAAGTTTGTGTTTATTTTATTCAGTTTTTATTTAGTTGAGTACTTAATGCATGTCTTGTGTGTTTATTTATTTTTATGTATTAGTTGGTTTATTTTTATGTATTTAGGGAAGTCAAAGAATAGTAGAGGAAAGTTACATGGGAGTCGTGGGCACTTGAAGTGGGCAAAACATAGCAATGGAGGTCGATATGCTAAAATGCTGAAGAAGTGATATGCACGGCCCTACGCAAAATGCACACGGCCGTGTGACCTGGTGATTGGGAGATTCAGAGTCAAATTTAATTGTTGACTCATGAGGGACAAGATGGAGATTTCATATGGCTATAACCCTAGGGCTGGTAATTAGGGTTTTATAAGAGGGTAGCCACCAGAAATAGGAGGAATATATTTTTTTTCATCACTTTTTGATATACATTTTTTTAGAGCAGTTTTGGAGAGAAAGGATTTTTCTTGCTTATGTTAGTTTTGGAGATTTGAGAATAAGAATTAAAGAACATCAAGCTTCCTATTAAATAAGGGGTTTATTATATTCATTTGTGTTTATTCGTTCTTAATTTTGATTTAATGATGATGCCTGTTTTCTTTTATTCTTTTTCTTTGTCTCTTACAATTAACATGAGTAGCTAAATTCTTAGTTAGGGTTCTTGTTGCAATTCAACTATGGGCTAATCACAATTAAACCTAAGCCATTAATCTAGATTTTTTGGCTGTTGTTGAACTTAATGTCTTCTTAGGATTGATCACCTTTTGATTGAATATACACAATAAAACTTGATCGAGAGATGGGTTGTATTGGATTTAAACAATAACCTGTTAGATGCTTTCTTAGTTGAGAAATGCTTAAGCAAATAATATTGATTAAGGGTTGGTGCTTAAACTAGGTTAACCGAACACCTAGTAGGTGAGAGCTTTAAATCTAAGAACGTCAATTTACTTGGTTAATCATAGGTTTGTCTTAGGAGGAAAGCCTATGATTCTTGAGAAACCCTCAAATTGGATTAAGGTTAGGTATGGCTTAGTAGTTAATTGATCTTAAATAAAGGTTAAATTAGTAATAAGAACCCTAGCTCTCTAAAGTGATTGTTATTTCATTGTGATTTTTTTTGTGTTTTATCTTAGTTTAATTCAAAATACCCTTTTTCGTTGTTTAAACAAACAAACACAATTAGTATCACTGTAGTCAATCTGCAATCTCTGTAGGATCGATATTTAATTACTACTTGTATAAATCCGTATACTTGCGAAAACCCATCAAGTTTTTGGCACTGTTGCCGGGGATTGCCAAATTGATATTGTTGAGAATTTTGTGTTGTTTGATTTAGACTTTATTTTTTATTTTTTTTGGTATTGTATGCACATACTGCATGGCATAAGCAGACAAGGATTCTAGTTAATACCACTTGATTTAGAGATTGAAAAAAATATTCGTAGAGGGAGAAGACAGAATAAAGATAGGATGAATGGAGGGGAAGATGAAAGAAACCCGCCTCTAGGGGGTAGGGAAGAACACCATAGACAAGATGGCCAAAATGGGCAAGTTGCCCATAGAACTGTGAGGGACTTTGTGAGTCCCAATGTCCATGGTGACCAAACTCCGATTGTGAGGCCGACGATTGCTGCAAACAACTTTAAAATCAAACCTGCCATGATCCAAATGATTCAAAACTCATAGTTTAGTGGCTTACCATATGAGGATCCAATTGTTCACATGATAAGATTTTTGGAGTATTGTTTGACCTTCAAGATGAATGGAGTACACCCAGAAGCAATCAGGCTCATCCTTTTTCCATTTTCATTGATGGATAGAGAAAAAAGATGTTTCATTAGTTTGGCACCTAACTCCATAAACACATGGTAGGAGCTTTATACAACCTTTTGCAATAAATACTTTCCACTACCTAAAGTACTCAAAATTATAAATGAAATCAACTCTTTCTATTAAAGAGATGATGAAAGTTTTTATGAGTGTTGGGATAGATTCAAGGATCTTCAGTGACAATGTCCACCATAGCTGATTCCTTCATGGGATTTGGCACAGTCTTTTTATAACGGTGTCAATCCCACAGTGAGAGAAAGCATAGATGCATCAACAGGAGGAACTATTATGTCTAAGACACTAGAAGATGCCTTGGAGATTTTTGAAGAAGTGGCTAATACCTAAAGCCTCTGATCCAGCGAGAGAGCTATTCCAAAGAGAGGGGGAGCAATTGAAGTTGACAGTTTGACAATGTTAAATGCAAAGATGGATGCTTTATCTAAAAGAATGGATAAAATGAATATCAATGCCATATCTAACTTGTCTTCCTCTTATGAATTATATCAGGGTAGTCATCCAACTATAGAGTGTCAGATGATGCAAAGCTTGTCCATGGAGAATGTAAACCTTGTGAACAACTTTAAAGGACAACAGAACCAAGTGCATGGCAACACCTATAATCCAAGTTGGAGAAATCATCCTAATTTCTTTTGGAGCAATCAAGGGAACAACCAGTGTAGGCCATAAGCACCACCTAGTTTTGTAGGGTATAATGTGCAACACTAGCAACCAAATTACCATTAAGAAAAAAATTCATCTTCTGGGAGTTCTCTAGAAAGCAAGTTGGAGAAGTTCATTGATGTGATGTCCACAAAAATGAATCAACAAGATGAAGCTACAAAGAGGTTGGAAGGCAGATTTAAGTAAATGTATCAAGACACTCAGCTAATTTTCAAGAACCACTCTTCCTTTATTCATAATTTAGAGTTACAAATGGGGTAGTTAGTAAATTCTTTGTTAATAAGGAATCAAGGTTCTTTGCCAAGCAACACTGAGAAGAATCTAAAAGAACAGTTGAAGGCTATCACCTTAAGAAGTGGAACAGAGATCCAAGTCCTAAAAGCAACAATAGAATATGAGTAGGAAAAGAAGAAGGAAGAGGAGAAAGAGTAAGAGGATGAATGGGTTGAAGTGCAAATAGAGGAGAAGTTGCAAGGTGATAACAATAATAAGGAACGAGTAGTAGAGAAACCTACACCACCACTAGTGAAACCTTACAAACCTCCAGCTCCATACCCTCAAAGATTGAAGAAATAGGAGCATGATTAACAATTTGCTAAATTTTTAGAGAGGTTTAAAGAACTCCACATCAACATGCCTTGCAAATGCCTAAGTATGCTAAATTTCTCAAGGAAATGATTTCCAATAAAAAGAAGCTACAAGAATGTGAGACCATCACACTCATAAAAGAGTGTAACGCTATCATCTCGAAGAAACTTCCCTTAAAAAGGAAGCATCCAGAGAGTCTCACTATTCCTTATTCTATGGGAAATTTAAATTTTCAAAGAGCTTTATGTGATTTTGGAGCTTCAATTAATCTTATGCCTTTATCTATTTATAGGAAATTGGGATTAAGAGAAGCAAAACCTACAAGCATTCAATTGCAACTTGCAGATAAGACAATGAAGGAACCAGAAGGGATAGTGGAGGATGTGTTAGTAAGGGCTGGAAAATTTATTTTTCCAGTGGATTTTGTAGTCCTTGACTTTGAAGAAGATGAGGAGGTTCCACTAATCCTTGGTATGCCATTCCTTTACACAGCTAGAGCAATAATTGACATCTATGATGGAACTCTCATATTAAGAGTGGGGGATGAGAGCTGTAAGTTTAATATCTATGAAATAATGTAATATCCTTATGATAAAGATTTTTGCATGCGAGTTGAAGTCATTGATGAATGTGTGAATGAAGTCTAACGATGGAGGTTGGCATGGTGTTCAGAAGTTGAGAATATTGAGAAGTGCTTATAAGTACAATCTTCTCAAGAAGAAGTGACTCTTAAATACCCATACCAACCATACATACAACTACTAAACACTGAACCCACACCACCCTCAATCATAAAACCACCAAAACTAGACTTGAAGTCGTTACCTCAATATTTAAGGTACACTTTTCTTGGTGATGACCAAACTTTACCTATGATTATATCTTCTAAACTTAACAAGGAGCAAGAGGATTTGTTGGTGAACATGCTGAAGAGAAAAATAAAGGCAATTGGTTGGTAGATTTCAGATATAAGAGGAATAAGTCCTTCTTATTGCATGCATAAGATTTTGATGGAGGATGGACACAAGCCAACCATTGAAAGACATAGGAGGCTCAACCCGAACATGCAAGAGGTGGTAAAGAAAGAAGTGGTCAAACTACTTGACGTAGGAATTATTTATCCAATCTCTGACAGTTCTTGGGTTAGCCTAATTCAGTGTGTGCCAAAGAAGGGGGAATAACAATTATGCAAAATATGGAAGGAGAATTTGTTCCTACAAGAGTTGTGAATGGATGGAGAGTGTGCATTCATTATAGGAAATTGAATTCATTCACAAGGAAATACCATTTCCCATTACCCTTTATTGATCAAATGTTGGAGTGGATAACATGACATGCTTTTTACTTCTTCTTGGATGGTTACTCAGGCTATAATCAAATTGCAATAGCTCCAGAAGATCAAGAGAAGACCAACTTTACATGTCCTTATGGCACATTTGCATACAGGAGGATGCCATTTGGGTTATGTAATGCTCCTACAACTTTTTAGAGATGTATAATGGCTATATTTTTAGATTTAGTAGAGGAGATCATGGATGTTTTCATGGATGATTTTTCTGTCTATGGAAACTCATTTGAAGGATGTTTGAGCAATTTGGAGCAAGTTTTAACACGTAGTGAGGAAACAAATTTGGTGCTGAATTGGGAAAAGTTCCATTTCATGGTAGATGAAGGTATTGTACTTGGATATAAGATTTCAACTCAAGGCATTCAAGTTGATAAATCAAAGGTGGAGGCAATTGAGAAGCTTCAATACCTTATAAATGTTAAAGGAGTTAGGAGTTTTTTTTGGTCATGCAGGCTTCTATAGGCAATTTGTCAAAGATTTCTCAAAAATCTCAAAACCCCTTTGTAAGTTACTTGAAAAAGATTCACCTTTTGATTTTACTAATGATTGTAAATTGGCTTTTGACATGTTAAAACAAGCACTTGCTTCTACTCCTATAGTGATGGCACCAGATTGGAGTCTACCATTCGAGCTGATGTGTGACGCCAGTGATCATGCAATAAGAGTTGTTCTTGGCTAAAGAAAGGAGAATAGGTTACATGTGATCTATTATGCGAGCCAAACATTGACAGATACTCAGTTGAATTATGCGACTACAGAAAAGGTGATGCTGGTTGTTATATTTGCTTTTAACAAGTTCAGATTGTACCTCCTTGGATTTAAGGCAATTGTATACACAGATCATGCAACATTAAAGTATTTAATGAACAAAAAGGATTCCAAGGCTCATGAGATGGGTACTTCTATTACAAGAGTTTGATATTGAGATCAGAGATAAGAAAGGAGCTAAAAATGTAGTAGCTGATCATCTTTGAAGGTTGGAGTTGGAACAAAAGGAAAGTGATAAGCAAGAACCTATCAAGGAAATGTTCCCTAACGAAATGCTTTTCGCTATAGGATTTATGGGTGCTCCTTGGTTTGCTGATATAGCAAATTTTTTATTAGTGGGTGAAATTCCAAAAGAGTTCACTCCTTAATAAAAGAAAAAGTTGATTCGTGATGCTAAGTTCTACATTTGGGATGAGCCATTTTTGTGAAAACTATGCAATGATGGCATGGCGAGGAGATGTTTAACAAATAAGGAAGTAGGAGAAATCTTACAACACTATCATGGGAGGGTCAATGGTGGACATTATGGACCATAAAGAACAGCTGCTAAGGTTCTTGAAATAGGGTTCTATTGGCCGGCAATTTTTCAAAATGCTAGAGATTTTATGATGCATTGTGACGCATGCCAAAAGAGTGGAAACATTTTAAAAAAGGATGAAATGCTCCAATTTGGAATTCTAGAGGTGGAAATTTTTGATGTTTAGGGCATTGGTTTCATGGGACCATTTCCAGTGTCAAATGATAACATGTATATTCTTGTTTGTGTGGATTATGTTTCCAAGTGGGTGGAAGCTTAGATGTGCGTAGTCAATGATGCAAAGGTTGTTTGCAAGTTCTTAAAGAAGCTATTCTCTCAATTTGGAATGCCTCGAGTGATCATAAGTGATGGGGGAACACACTTTTACAATAAGAATATGGAAACTTTATTAGCTCGCTATGGTGTGAAGCATAGGGTAGCTACACCTTATCACCTGTAAACTAGTGGCCAAGTTAAGGTGAGTAATAAGGAGTTGAAGAAGATTTTAGAGAGAATAGTAAATAAATTAAGGAAAGAATGGGCAAGGAAGCTTGATGATGCTTTGTGGGCATATAGAACAACTTAAAAAACACCTCTTGGGATGTGTCCCTTCAGGGTGGTTTATGGAAAAGCATGTCATCTTCCCATTGAGCTCGAACATAAGGCCTACTAAGCAGTGAAAGCCTTGAATTTTGACTTTAAGAAGGCAGCTGAGAGAAAAATGTTATAGTTGAATGAACTTGAAGTGATAAGAGAAGCTACTTATGAAAATTCAAGGATTTATAAAGAACGTACTAAGAGATGGCATGATGCAAGAGTAAGAATCAAGGAGTTTAAAGAAGGTGATCAAGTTTTGTTGTTCAACTCATGACTCAGATTATTTCCTGGAAAGTTAAAAAGTAGATGGACAAGATTGTATACAGTGACTCATTCATATCCTTATGGAGCTATGAAATTGAGCAATACAAGAGGAGACACATTCAAAGTGAATGGGAAAAGGTTAAAGCTATACCATGGAAGCACATTTGAGGAGTTCCATCAAGTTTCATACTTTTAATGGATCGTTTTAAATTTTTTAAATTAGAAGAGCAACTTGTAGTTAGGAATTTTAAAATTTTAATGAACATTAATGCTTACTTTTCCATTGAACAAGTGAATCTAGATGATTAATATTTGAGAAAAGTATTTGTGAGTAGGAATTTGAGGCTGCTTTAGAGTGGTTAAAAAAAAATCAAGAAGCGAGATGGAGTGTAAAACGCACTCGTTTGGAGCTTAAAATTGAAAAGAAAAATCTTTTAAATGCTCCTTCTACTCCAATGCTCTTTAAGAGTAAGAGCATCCAAAGGACCCATTTTGGAGGTTTCCACACTGAGTAACACAAGAAAGGTGGGGGATATTGAGATTGGGAAGACATTGATTGATTAACTTCTTAGCCTCTTTATTGTTGGCACGATTCCTACTTATTTTTCATATTTTCACTAGAAAAGTATACTCATCACATGGTAACAATATATTCTTGACCTCAGTTGCTGTTTTAAATTTTGAGTTTTTAAAATTTTTATTAAAGGAAGATTATGGTAGTTAGTCAAGTTAAGGCTAGTTAATGAGTATGATTCTTTAGGTAGATATGTGTTTTCAGGTTTTGCTTGAGGACAAGCAAATATTCAAGTGTGGGGGAATTTGATGAGTGTGAAAAATGCATTTCTTTAAGTAGTCTTTGTGTTAGGAAAAATGCAATTTCAGTTAAGTTTGTGTTTCTTTTATTCAGTTTTTATTTAATTGAGTATTTAATGCATGTCATGTGTGTTTATTTATTTTTATGTATTAGTTGGTTTATTTTTGGTTGATTTTTATGTATTTAGGGAAGTCAAAGAACAGTAGAGGAAGGTTACATGGGAGCTGTGGGCACTTGAAGTGGGCCAAAAATAGCAATGGAGGTTGATTTGCTAAAACATTGAAGAAGTGATATGCATGGCCATGCACAAAATGCACACGACCGTGCGACCTAGTGATTGGGAGATTCAGAGTCAAATTTAATTATTGACTCATGAGGGACAAGATGGAGATTTCACATGGCTGTAACCCTAGGGCTGGTAATTAGGGTTTTATAAGAGGGTAGCCACCAGAAATAGGAGGGATATATTTTTTTTCATCACCTTTTGATATACATTTTTTTAGAACAGTTTTGGAGAGAAAGGATTTTTCTTGCTTATGTTAGTGTTGGAGATTTGAGAATAAGAATTGAAGAACATCAAGCTTCCTATTGAACAGGGGGTTTATTCTATTCATTTGTGTTTATTCGTTCTTAATTTTGATTTAATGATGATGTCTGTTTTCTTTTATTCTTCTTCTTTATCTCTTACAATTAATATGAGTAACTAAATTCTTAGTTAGGGTTCTTGTTGCAATTCAACCATGGGCTAATCATAATTAAACCTAAGCCATTAATCTAGATCCTTTGGTTGTTGTTGAACTTAATGTCTTCTTAGGATTTATCACCCTTTGATTGAATATACACAATAAAACTTGATCAAGAAATGGGTTGTATTGGATTTAAATAATAACCTATTAGATGCTTTCTTAGTTGAGAAACACTTAAGCAACTAATATTGATTAAGGGTTGGTGCTTAAATTGGGTTAACCGAACACTTAGTAGGTGAGAGCTTTAAATCTAAGAACGTAAATTTACTCAGTTAATCATAAGGTTGTCTTAGGAGGAAAGCCTATGATTCTTGAGAAACCCTCAAATTGGATTAAGGTTAGGTATGGCTTAGTAGTTAATTGATCTTAAATAAAGGTTGAATTGGTAATAAGAACCCTAGATCTCTAAAGTGATTGTTATTTCATTGTGATTTTTTTATGTTTTTTCTTAGTTTAATTTTTAGTTTAATTCAAAATACCCTTTTTCGTTGTTTAAACAAATAAACACAATTAGTATCACTGTAGTCAATCTGCAATCTCTGTAGGATCGATATTTAATTACTACTTGTACGAATCTATATACTTGTGGAAATCCATCATGTAGTCACCAAGCTATTTGTATTGTCACTGAATGGTATGGCCATTAATTGGTATCATGGGTTAGAGAAGTCTATCCGTGTAGACTGGAGAGAGCTATGCAACACTTTTCTAAAGCAATATGACTATAACACTAGGCTTGAAGTGTCTATAAGAGATCTAGAACTAACCAAGCAGAAGCCCAATGAGTCATTCTCAGATTTTCTAACCAGGTTCATGAATAAGGCGGGCCTAATGAAGAACAAACAACTTGAGAAGGATCAGGTTAGGATGATAGTCCGAAATGTGCTACCTAATCTAGTTGAGAGGCTACAGATGATGAATCCCAAGACATTTGTAGATCTTTACAATTTTAATGGGTTGCAAGTTGAAGAAATAAAAAATGAGAAAAAGAAGGTCACTATAAGCACTGGAGTGAGAAATGACCTAACTAGGGGCACAAAATAAGGAAATATTAGCCTGGTTGTAGGAGTTCATGCTATCTAACAACCTAGGAGATTCTCAAACTTCAACCAAACCTTATCTAAAGCCCTAGACTATCTCAACCAAAAAGGCCTCCTTAGACCTTTAACCCCCACTAGACCACTAAACCCAAATCTCCCTGGCTTTAACCCAAACAGTTACTGTAAGTTTCACTAAATTGCTAGGCATCCAACTGATTCTTTTATGCACCTTAAACACAAAATCCAAAACCTTATAGACTTTGGAAAGATCACAGACCTTGAAAGCCCAAGCACCAAAAATAATCCTTTCCCAAACTACCAAAATGCACCAAATTCAACTATGATGATGATTAACTCAGGAATTAATGAGGAAGAAGTGCTAAGCTCCTTTAAGGAACTAAACCTTAAAACGAATGGGAAATCCCCTAATGCCCCTAAATATGTGGAAAGAATTGAAGGCTTATTGGGTTAGCCTTCAGGCAAGTTTGACTACAAGGTGTTTTACACTAAACCATCTTCTTGTGACATACCGTTCGAGTCAATTGTGCCTACAGGATGGGGTGATGAGTTTGATGATGAGAAGCTGCTAGATAGGAAAGAAACATGCACATTTGAGAAATAAAAAGATGAAGTCATGCAGACAGTCAGCAAGAAAATGCGAGAATAATTATTATGTCAGCCACCACAAGGGCAACCACTATTAGACCCAACATCCCTAACATCTAGAATAGGAAATAAATTTTCTTATTATAAAATTGTAGTTTCTTTAGAACTTGTTTTATTTTAGTGATTGATGATATAAATTTTGATCATTCTTACTTGTGTAATGTACATCCTAATGGTGCTATGCATTATGATATTGATTGCATCTGCATGTTTGACATAAATTCAATTCAATTGGATTCATTCAACATGGGCATAAATGCAAATTCGAAGAACATTTATATATCATATGATGTAACTTCTGAAGAGAGGAAATTTGAGAAAAAATGAAAAAAGAGAAAAAACAAAGAGAGAAAAAAAAGAAAAAAGAACATTGAGGTAAAAATTAGAGAGAAAATTAGGACTTGCTAGTAACAGGAGTTGTATCATGTGATGTAATGAAGGTTCTCATTTTTTGCCCTAATGAATGATTAAATTTTAAATTTTTGTTCAAATATCGCATATTTGTCTTTATCATACTACACAAGTATTTGAATGGAACAACATTACATAATGAAAGATAAAATTAGAGTTATGAGATTACTATTTTAGTTATGTTTTCTTTTTTGCCACCCTTTTTGTAATTTTCTTTGTAAGCCTAGCACCTTGAGAATTTAGGCGGCTCAATAACTTGCATTGCAAGTCTTGTCCTATAACTATCATCAATCATTGTATCAATATCAAGCTTCATATTTTGCTCAAGAGTTCTTTAAAGTGCAAGTCCAGTTGATTTCATCATCAAGAACTCACTTAAGTCAGTTTGCCCATTCCTCTACATCTCTAGTGCATGAGATTGCAACTAATAGGGTTAGTAAGTCAAATGATCAACAACAACAGTGAATGAACTGGGTCTCTTGCACATGAAAATGAAAAAAGACGGCTAGAATAGCATGAATGAATCCAAAATGGAAATGGGGGAAAAATGTAGCTCTAGGGGAAAATTGAGTTACATTTAAAGAGCGATGATGGATGTTGAAGTATAAGAGCCAGTACAAGAGATCCTAGTGCAAAAAGAAGCATACAAATACATCAGGTATCATGCAGTGAAAGCAATGGCAAAAAGAAAAGTTCAAATAATGCATCGATCAATCATAAGCTCGAGTGTCAAGCCATGGACCCTACTTATTGGCCTAGTCATCAATCTAATGAATTGTATTGGAAGCTCTAACATTAAAAGTACCAACAGTAAAGCAGTTAATGCTCAAACCTATAGGTTGTTGATGAGGCACCTCATTCTTACACTCCAAGATCAACAACGACTTTGTTTCAAACAGGAGACCAATTAGGATCATGCATGTCATACATAACATGCATACACTTACATACATTTTTTATGAAATACTTGCTTTGGATAATAAAGTCTTTAAGCTTAGGCGAGATTATGCAAATACTTTGTTACTAACATTCAAAATTAGTGTTATAAAAGTGTAGAAAGATATTTAGAATATTCACATATGAGAGAAAAAGGTAACACTATCAAGGTGAACCTGATGCTCAATGGGAATTTAGACCTCAAGAGCCTAGTAAATCATGAGCCCATCTAGTAAGGGAATATCACCAACAGTGATACTTGCAAAAGCATCATCTTGGCAACCTCAAGTGGCTGGATAAGACATTCAAGCTCCTCAGATTTAGTATCCATCTCCATAGCCTCATATAGAGCATCCTTTAGAATATCTCTCCATAATAGTTAGACGAGTGTAAGGTGTGGAATATGGTGATGAGAAGGTCCAAATGTCAGCAATACATTCCTTGATGCTATAAAAGGGAAGAATGCATTCAAAACTTGAAATGAATGCACTTTGAAAAATCATTTGATCATGAAATAAGATCTCTAACTCCACTCCTAAACCTTTTTTATAGGAGATGTCAATAAAAGGAATGAAACCTTTTACTATAGCATTAATGGAATGGTGGAAATACAAATGCAGCCTAAAGCCTCAACTTTAATGGTAGAGTATCATGACCCTACGATTAGCGATAAATCTAAAGGGAAGAATGCAAAAAAAGAATAATATTGCATTTTGAAAAAATTTCTTCACTTAAGAATAGACCATACTAACTTATGGTAGTTTGTGCAGGGAAGAACAAAAGAGAATGAAGAAGGTGAAAGGAATCGATATATCAACAAGAATGGGAAAGGTTGCAAATGCTAATCAATCATCAAAAGTATCATCTTGCATGGCAAACACTCATTAAGATAATAAAGGGAAGTAACAAAACTCTATTTCCTTAGATTCTATAATAAAGTACCATCTCAATCATAAAATTCACAAATTAAAAGTAAATTCATCCACTTTATGAGATTATGTGTGAAAAGCCTCTCTCATGACTTTTGGTTATAGTGGCTTTCTTTTATTAGCCTCACAAAATTTGGATGAGTAGTTAATAGTTTTGTGTTGAGAGTTTATAAACTCTAATCAATCTAATGCTTGCTTTACACCCAAACGAAGGGAGGAAAATGCAAAAAAAAAAATCTGTGGACATGAAGCATAAATTGCTTGAAATTTAAAGTATCATTTTAGTCTTTTGAATAATAAATGTGCATATAATCTACTCTAATGATCAGAAATGAGTATGAGTACAAAATCCCTTTACGGTATCCATGCTGAGTAAGATGAAAAAGACGGGGGAATACTAAGAGAATAATAAAAAAAAGAGCAAGCATAATTTACTCCAATGCTCAGAAATGAGTAAAAGTATCATTATGAAACCTCTGGCAGTATCTATGTTGAGTAATACAATAAAGGCAAGGGAATACTAAAAGAGGACCATGCTAAAAAAAATTTGCTCTATTTACTCCATTGCTCTATACGAGTATGAGTATCCAAAGGACCTTTCCAACAGTATCCATGGTGAGTAATATGAGAAAGGTGGAGGAATACTCGGATAAGGAAGGAAAGCACAAAAAAATAATTTAAAGGCTATTTTGATACTTAGAATTCAATCTTTTTTGTGCTTAATTTCCATGAGTTTTGTTTAGCAAATTCTCTCTAAAATTAGGTGTGGAAGTAAGCTCTTTACTTGGTAAAAGATATGCTCTCAACATAAGATGGTTAATGATGCCTCTGACCTTTGTAAATGGCAAATAAATGACAGTCATGAAAGTCAAAAATAGTGAGATTCATTGAGAGTACGCTATCTCATGAAAAGTGATGAATTTTCTTATAAAATTTTCAACACTATAAGGTACTTTTGTGCATTCATCATGATTAAAACTAACTACAACAAGTTGGCAGGAATTTCAAATCCAGAAGAAAGTGCACCTAACTTGTAGAGATGGTTGGCATAGCAAAATTCAAAGTTAGTCAACATAAAGCATTCAAAGCATTGAACTTAAATTCATGACTAGTTATGGACTGTAGCATAATCAAAGGCGAGCAATGAAAGGATTACAGTCAATTTGCAAGCAATTATGGATTTTAGCATCATCAATGAGCAATGAAAGGGTTGCAGCTAATTATGAGCAATTATGGATTATAGCTTCATCAGTGAGCAATGAAAGGGTTACAGCTAATCGTGAGTAATTATGGATTGTAGCATCATCAGTGAGAAACAAAAGGGTTGCAGCTAATCACGAGAAATTAGGGATTATAACAAAATAGACTATACGACTGAGTGTAGTTGGCATTGTACGACTGAGTGCAATGTATCTTCAATCAAGATTATATGACTAAGTATAATCGACATCATATGACCGAGTGTGATGTTTTTCTTTGAAATAGACTATACAACTGAGTGTAGTTAGCATTGTACAAACGAGTACAATGTATTTCTAATTAAGATTATATGATCGAGAATAATCAGCATCATATGATCTAGTGTGATGTTTCTTTTCAAAAAAGACTATACGTCTGAGTGTAGTCAACATTGTATGATCGAGTGCAATGTATTTCCAACTAAGATTATACGACCGAGTATAATCGGCATCATACGGCTAACTGTGATATTTCTTTTCAAAAATAGACTATATGACCAAGTGTAGTCGACGTTGTACGACTGAGTGCAATGTATCCTCAATTAAGATTATATGACCGAGTATAATCGAAATCATATGATCGAGTGTGATGTTTCTTTTCAAAATAGACTATACGATCGAGTATAATTGGCATTGTATGATTGAGTGAAATGTATCTTCAATCAAGATTATATGATTGAGTATGATCGGCATCATATGACCGAGTGTGATGTTCCTTTTCAACTCAGACTATATGGCCGAGTATAGTCGACATTGTACGATCGAGTGCAATGAGTTCCTTTCACCTAAAACTATATGATTGAGTATAGTCGATATCATACGACCGAGTATGATATGTCATTTTAAATCAATGCTGTATGTCCGAGTATAGCAAATTCATAAGCAAAAGCTTTATGAAGCACATGTAAGTATCCATATAATTACTCATGATTTGGTTGTTTGAGTTGAATGCTTTGAATTCTTTATGCTGATTGACTTTGAATTTTGCTATGCCAACCATCTCTACAAGTTGGGTGCACTTTCTTCTGGATTTGCAATTCCTATAAACTTGTTGAAGTTAGTTTCAATCATGATGAATGCACAAAAGTACCTTATAATGTTGAAAATTTTATGAGAAAATACATCATTTTTCACGAGATAGTATACTCTCAACGAATCTCACTATTTTTGACTTTTATGACTGTCATTTATTTGCCATTTGTAAAGGTCAGAGGCATCATTAACCATCTTATGCTGAGAGCATATCTTTTACTAAGTGAAGAGCTTACTTCCACACTTAATTTTAAGGAGAATTTGCTAAACAAAACTCTTGGAAATTAAGCGAAAAAAAGATCAAATTCTAAGTATCAAAATAGCATTTGAATTATTTTTTTGTGCTTTCCTTCCTTATCCAAGTGTTCCTCTGCCTTTCTCATATTACTCAGCATGGATACCGTTGGAAAGGTCCTTCGGATACTCACACTCGTGTAGAGCATTGGAGTAAATAGAGTAATTTTTTTTTCTTCTTTTGATTTGATTTGATTTATTTATTCTTCTTTTAATTTTATTTAATTTTATTAATTTTATTATTTATTCACTAATCATAATTTTTAGTCTTTTTATGGTGATTATGGAGGAAAACACATGATGATCATACTTGGAGAATCAAATCCATAAGAGATCTATGGAATGCCATGGATAAGACCTTGTAAATTTAGTGTTTTTAGGTCTTTTTTTTATTTAATTTTTTATTTAATTTATGTTTATGGGGTTGTATTAATTATTTTTATTATTATTTTCAATAGATTATTGTAATAGCCCCAATAGTGAGAATATTGGAGTTATGTGTGATTGCATGTTTATTTTGATTAATTGGTTAGTAAAATTAGGGTTTTAATTGGGTAATTAATTAAAATTAATGAAGGAAGTAGATTAACTTAGGTTGCATGTTAATGAAAATTAGGGTTTTAGAAGGAATTAATTTAATTAGTTGTTTGATCTTTAAATTAATTATTTTAATATATTTTATTTATTTTTGGGCTTGTCTATTTATTTTTATGTGTTTTATGATTGTTTGTTTATTCTTATGAGTTTTGGGCCTTAAGCCCATTTTAGATTCTAATCTATTTAAATTTAGGTGTTTCAGGTTTAATTACTTAAAATGCATTTTAGGCCCATAATTAAATAGATTTTTAGGTTAGACATAACTTAGGCCCATCCAGTTAATTAGACATAGGTCCACTTAATTTAATTTAATTAATTAGACTTAGCTCACTTAATTTAAACCTTTTCATAATTCATAGATTTAGGATCACTTTAGCATTAAAATATGTAGAATTAGGCCTATTAATTTTAATACCTCCATAATTTATAGATTTAGGCCCATTTTTAGAATTAAAATAAATCAACTTAGGTTCATTTAATTAAAATTAAAATGAATTAGTCTTTTAGGTTCATGAATTAAAGCATGTAGATTTAGCTTATTTAATTAAAATCCATGTACATTAGACTAACTTAGGGATTATGTGTTTGATTGAATGCATTATTTATTTTTATTTTGATGACTTGTTTGCCTTGGAGTTAATTGCTAGAATAAAGGTTTATATGAAATTGCATGTAAATAGAGAATAATATAGAAATTTATAAAGTAATTCTAAAAGAACATGAGACTGAAAGAAGTTGGTATTCCATACCTAGAATCTCCTGGTTGTGGTGCTAGCTTTCTTTTAGGGAATCGAGTACCACCTTTTTGATTTGTCCCAGTTATTACCCTGGGTGGAGACTCCTCATCTCCATGCCATGTCTTTGTGACAGTGGTTAGTGTGTTCTTTAGAGCCTTGAGCTCAAACAGTGTCACAGTTGATGAAATCTTGGACGCGCGCTAAACCCCACCATCTACAGTGTGTGTGTGTGTATTTTTTTAACATACTTAGTTTATACGCTGCTAATTAATATTTTTTGTCACCATATTTTTTCCTTTGATTTGCTCATTAAATATTATGCTAAAAACTAAATTTACAATATAATTTTTTATTGTTGTGATAGTTGATTATCTTTTATATGATTTTGATTATAGACATAATTATGGATAAGTTTCTCAAAACAAAAGTTTACGTTGAAAAACCTCTTGAAAACAAGGATGTTGCTATGAAAATGTTATAGTTCCATTACTTTGAAGAAGTCTCATTTGGAAATTAACTTTAATGATCTTCTTTCAGATTTTGGATTATAGAGAAAAATTTCAAATTATCATCCTAATGATTGTGACAAGATAAGAATGGCTTATTTGCAAAAATGAACTTGTTAACTTTTTTTACCTTGATTTTCCATAAAAATAAATTGGAAATATTTATCACCAATTTGTTTCATCTTTGTTTAAGGAATATGGGAATCAGTTGGAGTACAGTGTTATAAAAGATGCTGTATTTTGTCTATGTCGCTATCTTTATAAGCTAAATATTAAAGATCTTACAAATGGTGATCTTTTGTTATTGATGGGTTTAGAAATTGAAAAAATAAGGAAAGATTTTAGAATCACATAAGAGGTCCAAATAATGCTCGTAAAAAAGTTTTAAATAAACATCAAAATTTGATGAATCAAAAGCAACATATTCAGGTTGCTTATGCTATACAATCTCGAGAAGACTATAGAATTCAATTAACTACAATAGTTGATTGTATTCAATTCCTTTTGTGCCAAGGATTAGCTTTTCATGGTCATAATGAATTAGAAGATTTTAGCAATAATTTTATAATTCTTGGCTAATCATAATAAAGATATCAATAACTATGTTTTAGAAAATGCACATGGCATTTTAAAGGTTATTTCTTTAGAGATTCAAAAGGACATTACACATGTCATTATAGTTAAAACCATTAATATTATTATTAATGATCTTCAAGTTGGGTTATTTTCTATTATTATTTATAAGTCTCATGATATCTCTATTAAAGAGCAAACTGCTATTGTTTTACGATATGTGAATACAAAAGGATATGTGCTTGAACACTTTCTAGTATTGTACATGTAAGTGACACAACCTCTTTATTATTAAAGCTTGTAATAGAGACATTATTTTGAAAGCATAGGTTGAGTTTATCATCTCTACGTGGGCAAGGTTATAATGGAGCTAGTAATATGCAAGGTGCAATTAATGGTTTGAAAACTTTGATCTTGAAAGAAAATAGTTTTGCATATTATATTTATTATTTTGCTCACCAATTGTAATTACCACTTATGGTAGTGGCAAAGAATCATAGGCAAAGTGCCTTGTTTTTTAATATAGTCTTAAGCTTATTAAATGTGGTTAGGGTTTCTTGTACAACAAATGATATTCTTCATGAAAGACAACTTGAAAAGATTACTAAAGCATGTAAAAATGGTGAAATATTAAGTGGCTAAGCTTTACATTAAGAAACTTCTTTTTAAAGACTCTGTGATATAGGCTGAGGCTCATATTATGGTTCATTAACAAATCTGATTGTGATGTTTGACTCTATTATTGATGTTCTTAAGATAATTTTGGAAGAAGGTATAAATTTAGAGCAAAAAGGTGAAGCATATGCTCTTCTTGAATCTATTCAATCATTTGAATTCATATTCAACTTGAATATGATGACAAATATAGTGGGAGTCACCAATGAATTATCATAAGCATTACAAAGAAAATATCAAGACATTAGTAATTCCATTGCTTTAGTTAAAGTGTCTAAACAACAACTCTAAACATTTAGAGATAAGGGAGCCTTTGTTTGGTGAAGTTTATTTGTTATGTTAAAGGTATATTATTAATGTTTTAAATATAAATGATATTTTTCTCATTTGAGGACTATTATGTCTATTAGTGTAGTTATGCCTTAGTGTCATTCTTATAGTAAATAATGACATTGTAATTTATTCTTATGGTAATAAAATATTCATTTACATAAAGAGTTTGTTTATTTGAATATTTACCCTTTAACAATATATTAAATAAATTTATTATCAAGAGTTGATAATATGAGTTATAAATTTATTTAGTACATATGCTATAAATTTTTCACAGTCAAATAATTAATATTTGGGTAATATTAATTAAACTACCACCCTTGTCTATTTTTCTTGATTAGTATGTGATGCTAATGGTGGGAGGTAGTGAGTCTCATGCTACTTGATATGAGATATTATTATAGATATATGGATACTTATATGATGGGTGGATCAAACAATGACATTAGATTTGTGATTATAATGACAATCACTTATAATCAACAATCACAATCTAGGTTATAATGGTGCATATAGCCCTTTGACTTGAGGTAACATGGTCATCCACATTTGAGTGGTTTGAGTTGTTACTGTTTACACACTTATGTTATTCACACATAGTATATGGCGTGTGGTGGCTCTAGTCAGTTCAATGTAGAGATGAATGTTTAATTAAGAAGGGATCCCTTACCTGGAATGAACTGGGAAGGATCCTATACTATCTAAGTTTATTCTTAATGAATAAGTTCCTGGCTAGGACAATCAGAATACAATCTGAAAGATTTTCAGTGCTAGAAAGTGTTTATAGTATTAGTTATGTTTTATCAAGAATCAATAGTTGAGATAAGGTCATATAATAAAACTATTAGAGTTTGATTAAACCTTGACTCTAGGCTATATCGGTATCTTCTAGTGAAGGGATTTTAGTGCACGGTAATTATGACCATAAGGGTCATGTGAATCAATTTATGTATTTATATCTAATTGGGTAGTTACGATATCGATGCTAGAGGTCACTCACAACTTATGAGAACTAAATGTGCATAATTACGATTTTCACATATAGACTTGAAAGAGTTTCAAATAATATCAAGTGTTGATATTATATTCTCTTTGCCAATTAGACATGAACCTAGTAAGTCACACCTAAAAGAGTTTTGTCAAATCACCATTTATATTAATCTAATTATTGATTAAAGTGTTTAATCAATTAATTGAGATTAATGGAATTGGATTTGTGCTTTAAGCAATGATTCTAGCATATCATGAAATTTAATTCTAATAAGTGTTTAATTATTATTTATATTTAATTAATATGAGATATTAATTAAAATATTAAATGAATAATAATATACATTATTAATTATTAATTTATATTTAATTAATAAGAGATATTAATTAAAATATTAAATTAATAATAATAATATATGTTATTAATTAAATTATTAAATTTAATATGAGATATAATTATGTGTAAATTGTTGATTTTGGGTAAGATAAGGATTAAATTGTATTAATATGTGTAGAAAATGAATGTAGACTTAATGCATAAGGTGTGATTAAATCTCTACATCATTCTTTGGACACTAATGAGATACTTGAACAAATTGAACACTACCATGCAAGATGGAATGCTAGGTGTCTTGCTAATGATGTAGTTAGTAATGATACTTGTTCAATTTATTTACTTCTTTCTTATCTTAACTTATATCAATATATATCTCTACACAAATATCTTAAGAAGAGTTCTACAGATATATACATGACTGAGAATTGCATTAATTAGATTAATGTAAGTTCTTATTTAAAAAAAAGTGTGTTGAGATTTTGGTAAGATAATATACCAAAAGGAAAAACAACATATATACAAAATAAACTCTAAGTTCTTGCAAGTGAATTAAGTTAGTGCAAGTTTACAAGGGTCACTTAGAGAGGGTACTTGCTACTAAGTTTAATCAATGCAAGAAGGTGGTTGGCAAAGCTTTAGTGTTTGAAGCTAGAGGCCTAACACTTGGGAGGCAAAACATTTGACTCAAGAGTTAAACCAAAGACATCTAAAGCTAAAGAGTTTGTAAGTATTCTCAAACTTAGAATTCCTAGCTCAAACTTAGAATTCCTAGTTTATTGTTTACATTTTTTTTGTATTTAGCTATGTGTTTAAATGCAAATTGGATTCTTGGGATTGGAATTCTTTATATGATGAAGAGTTACATTGAGTAAAATTTTTTAAAATTTTGCTCTACTTAGGTTTGTGCTCACCATACAAGTCTTGATGCCTAAGTAGCATAACTTATTCCTAACAATGTCGAAATGCCCAATAAATGACAAATTTACATCATTCTTAGGTTGAATTATTCTATACTTTGATTGATATAAAATTATAAGAACTTAATAATCATTTCACTAAGGTCAACATGGAGTTGCTTCTTTATGTGGCATGTTTGAGACCAAATGACTCATTTTTTTGCTTTTGACAAGCAAAAGTTAGTTTGCCATGCTGAATTATATCCTTCCAATTTCTTAAAGGTGGATCTTATTATTCTTGGAAACCAACTTGATAGTTATATTATTGACATGTGATCTAATGATAGATTCTTAAAGTTAAAAGATATTAGTGATCTTGCCAAACGATTAGTTGAATAAAAAAAGGATGTTGTATACCCTTTAGTGTATTTACTTATGAGATTAGCTTTGATTTTGCCAATTTCTATAGCTACTATGGAAAGAGTATTTTCTACAATGAAAGTCGTAAAGAATCGGCTACATAATAAAATGCGTGATTCATGGATGAATGATTATTTGATCACATATGTGGAAAGACAGATATCTTTGACAGTGTTGATAATGAGAAAATAATGAGAAAATTATTTAATTTTATCAAACTATGAGGCATCGTAGAGAACAACTATAATTTTTTTTAGCATTTTGTGTTATTTTTTCAAGTATATTATGTTTTTCATTTTAAATTATTGTTAGTGTATTTGAGATATTATTTTGTTAGTTTATTTTGAATGAAACATTTTTAGTATACTAAGATGAAATAAAGTATACACCCCCCCGGGAAATATTTTTTAACTTTTCCTTTAATTAAGGGTGATAGTTGAGGATTGGAAGTTAGATTATCAACATCAGGTGAAGGTAGAGAAGGTGATATCAAGGGTAGTGGCGATGCCATAGGTGGTTATGTATTGGAGTTAATGGATTGGAAAAAAGAGAAATATCTGCATACTCTTGCCACATTAGTTGTATTAGTTTTTGTAAGAAAATGGTTCAACTGGTGTGAAAAAAATAATAAGATCTAGTGTATTCTTAGAAAAAAAGTTCAGGATGCAATTTGTGCCTTTGGCCTATGTATTTTGATTTAATGGGCTAATTATCCATTATTTAAATTGTACAATTGAAAAAATATATCCTAGCATACTCACTACCTATAATATTTTGGTAAAATATCACTCTACATCATTTGTTGACTAAGAGTTTCAAAAATACAATGACTTTTTTTCACTTTCACGTGACACGTGTTTCATATATAACTTTTCTTTTTTTTTTCCCTTTCATTTTTATGGTATAAAATTTAAAATAACAACAACAAAAAACATCTTCCTTCTTCTTCTTTGTCTCTTTTCCATGCAAAAATAAAATAGTCATTTTTACATTGTCGATGCATCTCTCTTTTTTTTGTTGCTTTTCGTTTTCTAGTTTCATTATTATGCCACTACTATTTTTCTTTACACAAATCAGAAATCCATGTAAACTTTCTTACTCTGCTTTGAAATCTCGTATATATATTTACATATACTTGATGTAGAGTTGTTATGTATTGGGTTAATCAAGAGAAAACTGTGTTTAGAAGGTCATAAATCACTATGATTGTAGTGGTGGATGTGAAATTTTCTTCTTTTTTTTGGTTCTTTGATATATACTTAGGTGATTCCTAGGTTCTGTTTGTTTTTCTTTTTTGTTTATGAATCTGTATTTTTAGTGTTGGGTTGGAAATGTGAATTTTTTTTAAATTAGGCATTTATTGTTAATTTGGTGATATGGGTGTTAACGAATTTGGTTATTGTCATGTTGTTTGGTTGTTATTAATGTTTTTAATTTTTTTCTAATTTTTTATGGTTGCTGTTTGGTTGTTTTCATACTATTTTGTGCTCTGTGTAAAATAAAGACAAACAAGCTATTTGAATTAATTGTTGTCAAATTGTCATTGGGATGTTGTTGCTTTTTTATTTTTATTTTATTGTTGTCCATTTTTTTTATTTTTTATTAGGTTTTTGTGCAGAAAAAATCAAAAATAAAAAATCAACAGCGACAACTTTAACAACAACCAACAAATCAAAAGGACAAACTTGCAAGAAGAAAAACTTGACAACCAAATAATAACAAAAATTCAAAAAATAGCAAAACAACCCAACAACAACTAGAGAACAATTAGAACAAACAAAATATATTTTTAGTTGTTAGTGTTTGTATTTGTAGTTATTTTGTAGCAATTATTATGAAGTTATGTCAAGTTGTTAATTGTACAAGAGAGTAAGCACTATATTTTGTGAAAAAAGTATTTGTCAACATCCTAGTTTTGAAAGAAAAAAGTAAAACGTATTTTAATTTTTTTTTTCATATTTTGATTATTTTTGAAAAATCCATAATTTTTGACATTTATTTTTGCATTGGCCCATTTGATTAATTTTTTTTTTATTAAAAAGCTAGCTATCTTTGCTATAAGTGAATAAAAAAATCAACTTGGACAACAAAATAAAATTTTATTTAGACGGTAATCAATGTTTTCATACAAAATTAATAAAATGGGTTAATGATAAAGCAAGTATTAAAAGAAATAGTCCAAAATGACCGTTTGTGGATACTCGATTTCATCGGCTAACAAAGAAAGCCCAATGATGAGAAAATGTGAAACTTGAATGCAAGAAAGCTTGAAAATGCTTTGAGAATGGATCATAAAGCCCAAGCTCACATTTGCCCAAAGGCCCAATACTTAGGAAAGGGGTGAAGAGGCGATGCCTGACTGAAGAGGCATTGCCTCTATAGTACTTGCTTTGGTAAGGCGACGCCTCATTGAAGAGGCACCACATCTTTACAGCCCACTTGCACAGACACTAATTAAAGAAATGATAGTGGTGGACAAGTGGATAGACCCACACATGATTGATATTGATCTTTGAATGTGAATATATGGTTTTTGGGATCAAAATAGAGGGCTAAAAGGCATACATAATGAGTGACATGAAAGGGAGGAGGTAAGATGTCTTGTCAAAGTATGGGGACCCTAAAAGGTATGAGCAAAAGGACTTTAAAAGGGAAGGACATTTTTTAGAGAAGAGGTTGGCTAGAATACAAAAAGGAGAGCCCAAAAAGAAAAGAGAAAAAGAAGGCAAGAAAAGGGAGAAAAATGAGCTTCGGCTTGGAAGTGCATTCTTAAGGAAAGAAAAAGAGGATTGGAATCAAACTTGACTCTGAGGGCTAAGTTAGGAGCATCAAATCTATCCTAGGAAGTAAGAGCCTATATTTTTAAGCATTAAGTCCTTAGTTTACATAAAACTCTTTATTTATTTGCTTACTTGTTCTTATATTTATTGTTCATTTTATGCCATCTTCCTTACATGACTTGTTAAATTATTAGATACAGTTGTAAGTCCTCAATTATTGGCATTTGATTTTGCTTGCTTAGAAGCTAATAAATTTGTAAAGTCCATTACTGCCTATTAGTCAGGTAACGCCTCTTTAAAGAGGCATCGCCCCTTTGGCTTGAGGCGACGTCCACGACCATATGTCATTTGATTTCAATTTCCTAAATCTATCTTATGTGACTTATGTTCCTTTATGTTGCCCCTTTGGCTTCGCCTTTTTGGCCAGAGGCGATGCCTAATTGATGAGGCACTGCCATATCATTAGAGTCATGTGTCATTTGATTTTGATTTCTTACATCTATCTTATATGAATCATGTTCCCTTATGCATTTTCATATTGTTACACTTCAACCGTTTGTACAATTATTATGATATCTTGCTTAATTAAATGTTTATATGCCTATTATTCCTATTTATAATTATTTGGTTTATGAATTAACTTTATGGCTTTTTTTATGGGATTGTATATATTTGTGGGAGAATAATGCTTTGTTTATTACATGAACTTTAAGATGATTTTAATCATCAAATTCTATTCCCTAATTAGTTCTTGAATTTATTTATTTTTATTGTTACTTTTATTGTGTGATTAAGGGTTATAACTCATTTCTCCTCTCCTATTTCTTTGCATGTGTACTTATTTATTTATTTTCATTTTTATCAATATTTTGTATTATTCATAATAAATTTTGTGAACTATGCTTAATTTGCATGTAATTGGAATTTAATGTAAACTTAGAATTAACTGTAAAATTCAGAAATTATTTAAAGGCAATTGCAATTCGCATGTAAATGAGGAAATAATTAAATTGTTAAAGGTAATAAAATATAAAACATGCACAGAGGCCAACCGTGAGGTTAAGTGGGTATTCCAAAAGCCCATACTCAGTTTTCAAACTCATTCTCTGAGAATAGCTATTAGGAACCTCGGTGGAATCCAGTTACTGTATAGTTTGTCCCTTGTCTTATTTGAGTGGTGACTCCATCTCCAAGTTAGGTTTTAAGCATATCTTATATTTCTTAATAGGCCACGAGTCCATACACAACTGTGGTCACTAAAAATTTAGGTGTGCCTACAATGGTGAGTCCACTAGGGATAAAGAAACTGATTCCAGTGTTTGTATTTTATCATTTTTAATTATTCTTTTATTTCCCTTACATTCACTACACATTTTCACATGATGAGCAGTCAATCCTAAATAACCTGAAGATTTTCATTACTCTGCTGCTTGTGTTTCATTCAAACTTAGTGGTGGAGTATTTGATTATTATCACTCATAGCACGTACTCATCCATATCATATGAACCCTTGAGTAGGGAGATGTAATGGAGGTATATTGCTATGAAAGTCGAAGCTTATCACCCAAGACTTAGCTCATGTAATGACTTAGCAATTTCCCTCAGGATTTTTTCCTAAATGCATATGATTTATGCCATATGGTAATCCTTAAAATAAGGTCCAAGCCCATTGTAAATGTACCATGTCAAGATGGACTTTTAATGCTTATTATGGCTCGTTAAAATGGACTTTGGATTAATTCAAAGAAATTAATACTTATTTATTTCATCTTGAGAGTTATCTTGCATGTGTCAGTTTTGTTATCCCTTATTGATAATTAAAACCCAAACAAAAAATCCAAAGATAAGAAACTTGCCATTGAACATACGTGTGGGAGAAATAAAGGTGGAGGTTATCGTTTGAGAGCTTGTATTTGTTATGCGTAAATATAGTGCATGTTTATTTTCTTTCTTTAAATAATATAATAAATCTGCACATCATCTATACATGTCATGCATAATTCTAAATGTAGTGGTTACATATATAGATCTGTAATATCTTATATATATTTATTTAAATAAAAAGGGATATTTTTCTCAAATAGTATTAGTAATAGTTACTTTTGCATTATATTATATTTTATTTATGTTAATATTAAATTTAGGGTTAAATATTGTTTTAGATGTGTATATTAAAATAATTTGTGTACATATGTATGTATATGTAGTATATGTATATATATATACATATGTACTAATATTTATCTATATACATACATGCATAACTATATATATATATTATTAATGGTTATTAATATGTATATATATAATATAAGTTCATGTAGTGTAAGTATATATATATATATACACACTAATACTTAACTAGACACACATATATGTACAATAAAATATTAATATATATATATTAGTAGTTTATAATATAGTTTATATAAATATATATATATAGGAAGAGGAGGACCAACCGAAGCTCAACCCCCCTCCTCATCGCGCGACATCCCCGACCACCACCGTCACTGCGCCTCCCCCATCTCCGACCACCACCTGCTGCCTCCTCCTCCTTCTCCCTCACCTCCGGTCGCCTGTAGAGCTGCCGAAATCTCTGAAACGGGGAGAAGCCGAGAGTAGCTCCTAGAATCGGCCAAGCTCCGTCCGGCCACCGTTTCACTCAATTCCGGTGTCAATTCCCTCCTCTTGCACCGGTGAGACTCATTCCAAGCTTAGTTTAAGCTTTGGTCATGAATTGGTTGAGTTTTGGTTGATTGTTGGTTTTGAGCTCTAGGGTTTTGGAAATTTTTTTAGCTCGATCTAGCTTGATTCATGCAAACTTCCTTTACAAATGTGATTCCTAGTAGCTCAATCTACTTCTATGAATTTTTGTATAATTTTTGGAATTTATTTTGATTTTTGGTGAATTTTTGAATATTTTAATATTATTTTAGGAATTTTCGTAAATTAATTATAAAAATAATAAATAATAATAATTTTTGGTATTTTTGGTGTTATTATGAGTTGATATTAATTTTAGAGTAGAGAAAATAATTTTTTTGAATATTATTCAAATTTTAGGAATTTTTATAGTTTATGTCAAAAAAATTTAATATTAGGTTAAATTATATTTTAGAAGAAATTAGAAGTCATTTATATGTTTTAATTATATTAAGAATTTAACATTGAGAAAATAAGTTTTAGATGATTAAATAATTTTAAGGAATTTTTTTTTTAGTATTAATAGTACATTATGTAATTTATATATTTTAGGGGTAAAAATGTAATTTTACGCTAAACATAGTTAAATATATATTTTAATTAGTTTTATTAATATTTAAGGGGGTTTAGACAATTTGTATAAATTAATTGATATTTTTAATTAAGTGGGGTTAATTTTGAATATTAAATCCCAAATATTTTATATATATATATATATATAAAATACATTTTAATGGATTTAAAATTAGGTTATAATTATGTTTGATGAAGGAATACAAAATTTAGTCATTTAATTTTTTTTTGAATAATTGAGATTTTATATATTTTATTTATTTTTAGTATGTGTATGTGAAATATGTATTTTGAGAAATAAAGCTATTAATTCTTGATATTTTGTTGAGTTGTGATCTCAGTCGGGGCTAAAAGTTGTTTTGGGAGCCCGACTCGAGTGTGGGTGATTGTGATTATTAGAAGTGCATTTTCTGTGCAGGTCTGGCTCTACCTTTGGTAGGGAGATGTCCGTTTTACAGAGGAGACTTTGTCGAAATTTCGATAAATTTTCTCGTAAAACTTGATATTCGTAAAATTTCTACCGTTAGTTAGGTTATATCCTGTCTATCGAGTCTTGCCCATTTTCCTCGAGTCAGCCTAAAATTTCATTGTTTTGTTGACTGTTGATTTCAATTCCATAGTCATATTTTAAAAGTCGATTGTTATTTTCTTTTAGAGCATTTCGGAGCAGAAGCTGTGAGACTGAGGCAGACGCGTGGTCGTCAACCTTCGCATTCATCCTGTAAGTCAATAGAACGATCTGTGCATGTGTTTATTTAAAGAATGCATGCACTCGTACTTTATTATATTGATTATATGATTTATTTAATTTAATGCTGTTATTTAAGATTTAAATGCATTTTATTTATTTAAAATCGATTTTGAGAAATTTTAGTAGAACGGGCTACTTGGTGGGCTTCACCAGGACTATGTGCACATGGTAGAGATTGAGAGATGGATCCGTAATATATATGATTGGTGAATGCTAAACTGGGATGGGTGCCTCGGTAGAAGCCTTTGCTCTCGGGGACCGCCAATGATTGTAAGGTTGATAATGGACTGGGATGGGTGCCTCGGTCGATGCCTTTGCTCTCGGGGACCGCCAGTGCCATACATTTGGATTAAGTGATTGACTACGGCTTGGTGCCTCGGTTGATGCCCTTGCTCTCGGGGACCGGTAGTCTAGTTGGAATAAGTGGGCCCGACTAGCCATTTAGATTTTTGGGTTTAGGGTTCTACCGAGATTTTTCAAAAGCTATAATTATACATTATAAGTTATTTTCACTACAAATATATATATATATATAGTTTTCAAAAAGGTTTTCAAACCGTACAGCTCTTTTTATTGACTTACTCAGTGAGGTCTGATTCCCCTTAATTTATTTTTTTTCAGGAGCTTGGGAGTTCGACCTTAGACTACCTTCACGCCGGGTTTCTTCTTCACCGGCTATTTTATGTAGGTCATTATAATCTGTACTGTGTGTTAATCTAGGTTGCTGCAGTAGTATATGTACTACGGATTTGTATGGTTTAAATATAGTTGTGTAAATTATTTATGTAAACCACACTTATGTATAAGCTTTAAATTCAATTTATAATATGAGATGTTGAAACACATTTTTATTAAGCAGCTGAATTTGTGTATTTTGAGAGAAAATCAGTTTGATAATATGTTCTGTTAGTAATTAAAGTTTAAAATATGAATGGTTTTATTTTCTTTTCCTTTAGGCTTACTACGGGTTTTGGGGGCCTTATGCCTACCCATTCCCTAGTGCCGGTCATGTGCCCTTGGGTTCGGGTCGTGACAAAGTTGGTATCAGAGCATAAGTTCGATTAATTGTCTATGTCTATCTTTCTATGTAACTACTGCAGCTTTAGGATTGATAACTATCTTTGAGATGTTCTTATTTCTAATTCTTTGTTGCATTAAATATTCTTACCCCGTTTGAATTCAATTTTCTTTGTCTTTTTTTCAGAATGAGGCGTGTGCGTACTGACCTCAATGTTGATCCGACCCTTAGGCTTGATGAGCAGTTTGTGCACGATGAGGCTCCCCTTCCTGCTCCACGTTGTAAGGGCAGAGGTAGAGGTAGAGGTCGAGCCAGGGTAGCTGTAGCTGAGATTCCTGATCAGTAGCCAATCAAGCCTGAAGCCCCAGCTGTTGATCCCATAGCTTTTGCAGTTAGACTGGCAGGGATTAATCAGGGCATTGAATCAGGCAATGCCCCTTGTACAGCAGATGCTTCAGTAGAGGAACCAGGGGATGTCAAATACTAAAGTAGCCCTTTTTTACTCTCGGATCGGTAGAGTTTCTTTCGACGGTACGGGTGATGCCCTAGACTTCATTAATATGATAGAGGCACGTACCAGGACGAGACACATGGATTATCAGAGGATTATGATTATGGAGTTGTCGGTTTATGCAGTCGCTCAAGATTGGTTTATGCAGTCGATTTAGCCATCGATGCACGAGCTGACTTGGCCAGAATTTAAGGATCACTTTTTAAGATTTTTCTATCCTCCAACCACCAGAGATGCCTACAGGTGGCAGCTACTCCACATCACTAGAGGTGATAGATCAGTGGAGGACTATACCAGATAGTTTAATAGGCTGTCTCGACATGCAGAGGATTTCAGAAGGGACCCTTACAGAGCAGTGGAGCTGTACGTTACTGGATTAGGACCCACTTTTATTGGTATGCATATCGAGGACCGTACCCTAGAGAGCGTGATTGAGGAGGCTCATTTGATTGAGAGGCGACATATCTGCCAGGGCACCATGATAGATCCTTATATGATTGAGGGCAGTGGTTATGGTGTAGCTCCCGGGTACCAGCAGCCAGCATTTCACATCGACAGTTTGAGTCAGCAAGCTGCGGGTAGTTCTCAACAAAGTGGTAGGAGGTCCAGGACTCACCGAGTTGGCCGACATGGTTATGCCACGAATAGGAGAACTGGCATGAGTCACAGATTCGGTACAGGAGTTAGTAGTAGTAGTAGTGGGTAGAGTTCCGGGCAGAGTAGTTCTGGGTTTGGAGCTAGTGCTTGCACGAGTTGTGGATGATTTCTTCAGGGCCCGTGTCATATGCTGATGGGCGCTTGCTTCAGATGTGGGCAGGTTGGACACCTTGCCAGAGCTTATCCCAACTCCGGATACCAGCCACAGTACGTTCAGGGTTCATCTTCATCAGTGGCTCAGCCCTACTAACCGATGCCTCAGCAGTATCGAGCACCCATACAACCACAGCAAAGATCGCCTCAACCTATGAGTCAGCAGGGTCGAGGTTCAGTTGGTAGACTTAGCGGACGTGGTTTTGCACAGCCTTCGACTTCTCAGTAGGCAGGTCGTGGTCAGGCTCGAGTGTTCACTTTGACACCACAGGATGCTCAGACTTCGAATGCAGTGGTAGCAGGTATTCTCTCAGTTTGTGCATGCGATGATAGAGTGTTGTTTGATCCCGGTGCTTCACATTCCTTCATTTCTCCTGTGTTCGCTTCAAGAATCGAGTGGCAGCCTTCTAGGTTGTCCTTTCCTCTATCTGTTTTGACTCCTCTTAGCGACGAGTTGGAGACAGATGTCTTCTTTCCTTTATGTCAGGTGATAGTTGATGGTAGAGAACTATTGGCGGACTTAGTATTGCTTGATGTGCTGGAATTCGACATTATTTTGGGCATGGATTGGTTGTCGAGGTATTATGCTTCAGTGAATTATAGAGAGAAAGAAGTGGTGTTCAGAATTCCAGATGAAGAAGAATTCTATTTCAAGGGTGAAAAGCGCTCCATGCCTCGTAATCTCATTTCTGCCATTACAGCCCGGAAGATGCTTAGAAGGGGTTGTCAGGGTTACTTGGCAATGGTAAGGGATGTTGAGAAGGAGAATGTGGCAATTGAGAAGGTGCTAGTGGTGTGTGAATTTCTAGATGTCTTTCTTGAAGAATTACCAGGATTACCACCAGACAGAGAGATAGAGTTCTGTATCGATGTCATACCTGGTATGGATCCTATTTCTATACCACCCTACAGAATGGCACCAGCTGAACTATAGGAGCTGAAAGAGCAGTTGCAAGAGTTGCTTGATAAGGGTTTCATCAGACCCATTACATCGCCTTGGGGTGCCCCGGTATTGTTCATAAAGAAGAAAGATGGTAGCCTTCGACTTTGTATCGATTATAGGCAGTTGAATAAGGTCACCATCAAGAACAAGTACCCACTTCTGAGGATCGATGATCTGTTTGATCAACTTCAAGGTGCTACATGCTTCTCTAAAATAGATCTGAGATCTGGGTATCATCAGTTGAGGATCAGAAGAGGTGATGAGCCCAAGATAGCCTTTCGAACAAGATATGGCCATTATGAGTTCTTAGTAATGTCATTTGGGTTGATTAATGCCCCAGTAGCCTTTATGGACTTGATGAATCGGGTGTTCAGGCCATACTTGGACCAGGTTGTGATAGTTTTCATTGATGATATCTTGGTCTATTCCAAGAGCAAGGCTGAGCATGTTATGCATCTGAGAAGGGTGCTTCAAACCTTAAGGGAGCACAAGTTGTATGCCAAATTCTCAAAGTGTGAGTTCTGATTGCATCAAGTGGCATTTCTAGGCCACGTGGTTTCTCGAGATGTCATACAGGTGGACCCTAAGAAGATAGAGGCTATTACAGAGTGGCCGAGGCTGACTACAGTTAGAGAGGTATAGAGTTTCCTGGGTTTAGCAGGCTATTACAGGAGATTTGTGAAGGACTTCTCTAGAATTGCTGCACCTTTGACAAGGTTGACCCAAAAGAGTGCTAAGTTTGTATGGACAGACAAATGTGAAGAGCACTTTCAGTTATTGAAGGACTTATTGACATCAGCTCCAATTCTAACTTTACCCTTTGGGAATGAAGGTTATATGGTGTATTGTGATGCTTCCAGAGTAGGATTGGGCTGTGTGTTAATGCAAAATGGCCAAGTGATTGCTTATGCTTCGAGATAGTTGAAGAAGAACGAGCAGAACTATCCTACTCATGACTTAGAGATGGCAGCCGTGGTGTTTGCTTTGAAAATATGGAGGCATTACTTGTACGGGGTGACGTGTAAGATATACACTGATCACAAGAGCTTGAAATATATTTTCTAGCAGAGGGACTTGAATTTGAGGCAGAGGAGATGGATGGAACTCCTTAAGGATTATGATTGCTCCATTTTATATCATCCAGGCAAGGCGAATGTTGTTGCGGATGCCTTGAGTAGAAAATCAGCAGGCAGCCTTGCCCATATTAGCATAAAGAGAAGGCCCATTATCAAGGAGTTGCATGGGTTGATTGATCAGGGGCTGCAGATGAAAGTTACCCGAAAGTGCCTTTTAGCTCAATTCAGTGTACGATCAGTATACTTGGATCAGGTTAAGGCAACTCAGAGTAGAGACCCACAGTTGTAGAGAATTATGTATGAAGTGCAACAAGGGCAGTCACGGGACTTTTTGATTGACAGAGAAGGTGTGTTGCAGTTAGGAACTAGGATTTGTGTGCTAGATGTTGATGACTTAAGAAAGGAGATTATGGAAGAAGCACATTTTTCTGCATATAGTGTTCATCCGGGTTCTACTAAGATGTATCATAACTTGAAGGATACATATTGGTGGAATGGAATAAAGAAGGACATTGCAGAATTTGTATCCAAGTGCTTGACTTTCCAGTAAGTAAAGCTTGAACATCAGAGACCCTCGGGACTGTTGCAACCCATGCTAATTCCTGAATGGAAATGGGATATGATAGCCATGGATTTTGTGACTGGGTTATCTCGGACTACTGGAGGTTATGACAATATCTGGGTGATTGTTGATAGGTTAACTAAGTCAGTGCACTTTCTGCCAATAAAGAAGACGTACTCCACTGATAGACTGGCGAGACTTTATGTCAATAGGATTGTTTGTCTACATGGAGTACCTGTGAGCATAGTGTCGGATAGAGGAGCCACCTTTACCTCAGTCTTTTGGTAAGAATTACATAAGGCCTTGGGTACCAGATTGGATTTCAGTACGGCCTTCCACCCTCAGACAGATGGTCAGTCAGAGAGGACCATCCAGACGTTAGAAGATATGCTGAGGATGTGTGTAATGGATTTTGGAGGACAATGGGATTCATACTTACCATTGATTGAGTTTGCTTATAATAACAGCTATCATGCTAGGATCGAGATGGCTCCGTATGAGGCACTATATAGTAGGAAGTGTAGATCACCTTTGTGTTGGGAGATTGGTGAAAGGCAGTTAACGGGACCAGAGTTGGTGCAGATTACTTCAGAGAAAGTCCCCATTATACAGCAGTGATTAAAGATAACCTTCAATAGACAGAAGAGCTATGCTGACCCTAGGAGGAAGGATGTATCCTTCATGATTAGAGACATGGTGTTCCTGAAGGTGTCTCCAATGAAAGGAGTTATGAGATTTGGCAAGAAGGGTAAGCTAGCTCCTAGATATATTGGACCATTTGAGATTCGGTCTAAAGTGGGGGAAGTGGCATATAGGCTGGTGTTACCACCAGAACTGTTGAGAATTCATCCTGTATTTCATGTATCTATGCTGAGAAAATACGTCCTTGATTTGTCTCACGTGTTGCAACCTCAAACCGTAGAGCTTAGTGACAATTTGACTTATGAGGAGCACCCAGTGGCAATTATGGATCGCCAAATCCGATAGCTGTGAACTAAAGAGATACTAATGGTGAAGGTGCTATGGAGTAACCATTCCATCGAGGATTGCACTTGGGAAACTGAAGCTGAGATGCGAGTTTCTTTCTCGTATCTCTTTCCCTCTTAGCCCTGTAACTCTTCTTTTCTTTCTTTACTTGAATTCGAGGACGAATTCATATAAGGAGGGGAGATTATAATATCCTATATATATTTATTTAAATAAAAAGGGATATTTTTCTCAAATAATATTAGTAATAGTTACTTTTGCATTATATTATATTTTATTTATGTTAATATTATATTTAGGGTTAAATATTGTTTTAGATGTGTATATTAAAGTAATTTGTGTACATATGTATGTATATGTAGTATATGTATATATATATACATATGTACTAATATTTATCTATATACATACATGTATTTATCTATATACATACATGCATAACTATATATTTATATATATATATATAATATTATATTAATGGTTATTAATATGTATATATATAATATAAGTTCATGTAGTGTATGTATATATATATATATACACTAATACTTACCTAGACACACATATATGTATAATAAAATATTAATATATATATTAGTAGTTTATAATATATATATTTATATATATATATATATATATATATATATATATATATATATATATATATATATATATGTATATGGGAAGAGGAGGACCAATCGAAGCTCAACCCCCCTCCTCACCGCGCGACATCCCCGATCGCCACCGTCATTGCGCCTCCCCCATCTCCGACCACCACCTGCTGCCTCCTCCTCCTTCTCCCTCACCTCCGGTCACCTGCAGAGCTGCCGGAATCTCTAAAATGGGGAGAAGCTGAGAGTAGCTCCTAGAATCGGCCAAGCTCCGTCCGGCCACCGTTTCACTCCATTCCAATGTCAATTCCCTCCTCTTGCACCGGTGAGACTCATTCCAAGCTTAGTTTAAGCTTTGGTCATGAATTGGTTGAGTTTTGGTTGATTGTTGGTTTTGAGCTCTAGGGTTTTAGAAATTTTTTTAGCTCGATCTAGCTTGATTCATGCAAACTCCCTTTACAAATGTGATTCCTAGTAGCTCAATCTACTTCTATGAATTTTTGTATAATTTTTGGAATTTATTTTGATTTTTGGTGAATTTTTGAATATTTTAATATTATTTTAGGAATTTTCGTAAATTAATTATAAAAATAATAAATAATAATAATTTTTGGTGTTATTATGAGTTGATATTAATTTTAGAGTAAAGAAAATAATTTTTTTGAATATTATTCAAATTTTAGGAAATTTTATAGTTTATGTCAAAAAATTTAATATTAGGTTAAATTATATTTGAGAAGAAATTAGAAGTCATTTATATGTTTTAATTATATTAAGAATTTAACGTTGAGAAAATAAGTTTTAGATGATTAAATAATTTTAAGGAATTTTTTTTTTGTATTAATAGTACATTATGTAATTTATATATTTTAGGGGTAAAAATGTAATTTTATGCTAAATATAGTTAAATATATATTTTAATTAGTTTTATTAATATTTAAGGGGGTTTAGACAATTTGTATAAATTAATTGATATTTTTAATTAAGTGGGGTTAATTTTGAATATTAAATCCCAAATATTATATATATATATATATATATATATATATATATATATATATATATATATATATATATATATATATATATATATATATATATATATATATATATATATATATATATATATAAAATACATTTTAATGGATTTAAAATTAGGTTATAATTATGTTTGACGAAGGAATACAAAATTTAGTCATTTAATTTTTTTTGAATAATTGAGATTTTATATATTTTATTTATTTTTAGTATGTGTATGTGAAATATGTATTTTGAGAAATAAATGCTATTAATTATTGATATTTTGTTGAGTTGTGATCTCGGTCGGGGCTAAATGTAGTTTTGGGAGCTCGACTCGAGTGTGGGTGTTTGTGATTATTAGAAGTGCATTTTCTGTTTAGGTCTGGCTCTACCTTTGGTAGGGAGATGTCCGTTTTACAGAGGAGACTCTGTCAAAATTTTGATAGATTTTCTTGTAAAACGTGATATTCGTAAAAATTCTACCGTTAGTTATGTTATATCCTGTCTATCAAGTCTTGCCCGTTTTCCTCGAGTCAGCCTGAAATTTCATTGTTTTGTTGACTGTTGATTTCGATTCCATAGTCATATTTTAAAAGTCGATTGTTATTTTCTTTTAGAGCATTTCGGAGCAGAAGTTGTGAGATCGAGGCAGACGCATGGTCGTCAGCCTTCGCATTCATCCTGTAAGTCAATAGAATGATCTGTGCGTGTATTTATTTAAAGAATGCATGCGCTCATACTTTATTATATTGATTATATGATTTATTTAATTTAATGCTGTTATTTAAGATTTAAATGCATTTTATTTATTTAAAATCAATTTTGAGAAATTTTAGTAGAACGGGCTACCTGGTGGGCTTCACTAGGACTATGTGCACATGGTAGAGATTGAGAGATGGATCTGTAATATATATGATTGGTGAATGCTAAACTGGGACAAGTGCCTCGGTAGAAGCCTTTGCTCTCGGGGACCGCCAGTGATTGTAAGATTGATAATGGACTGGGATGGGTGCCTCGGTGGATGCCTTTGCTCTCGGGGACCGCCAGTGCCATATATTTGGATTAAGTGATTGACTACGGCTTGGTGCCTCGGTTGATGCCCTTGCTCTCGGGGACCGGTAGTCTAGTTGGAATAAGTGGGCCCGGTTGGCCATTTAGATTTTTGGGTTTAGGGTTCTATCGAGATTTTTCAAAAGCTATAATTATACATTATAAGTTATTTTCACTAAAAATATATATATATATAGTTTTCAAAAAGGTTTTCAAACTGTACAGCTCTTTTTATTGACTTACTCAGTGAGGTCTGATTCCCCTCAATTTATTTTTCATGAGCTTGGGAGTTTGACCTCAGACTACCTCCACACCGGGTTTCTTCTTCACCGGCTATTTTATGTAGGTCATTGTAAGCTGTACTGTGTGTTAATCTAGGTTACTGCAGTAGTATATGTACTAAGGATTTGTATGGTTTAAATATAATTGTGTAAATTATTTGTGTAAACCACACTTATGTATAAGCTTTAAATTCAATTTATAATATGAGATGTTAAAACACATTTTTATTAAGCAGCTGAATTTGTGTATTTTGAGAGAAAATCAGTTTGATAATATGTTCTGTTAATAATTAAAGTTTAAAATATGAATAGTTTTATTTTCTTTTCCTTTAGGCTTACTACGGGTTTCGGGGGCCTTATGCCTACCCATTCCCTAGTGTTGGTCACGTGCCCTCGGGTTCGGGTCGTGATAAGATCCACATTAGTCTTCCACTTGGACATGGTCTGACATTGGTCACCTAGTTAGAACTTTCAAAGAAACAATGATGGCGAGTTTTGATCCTTATGCATTCAAGGAATAACTGAAAGTAGAAATAGCCGAGCAAACTCGGATGATATGCACGAGATGATAGCAGAAATGAAGGGATAAGGTAGAGAAAAATAACTAACACAGCAGCCACTACCATTTGACCTTGATGCTAAAAATTCTATAGGGAAACAAATATAGGATGATCAGGAAACTTTGTTAGCAGAACCTGTAGGTTGCTAAAATGTGGATATCTTTAAGACTATAGAAAATACTGATTGGGCTAAAAACATGACCAAAGCTATGGCTTAAGTCCAAATGATGATGAAGGAAAAAGGAATTGATGCTCCAATGGACTATACCAACCTTCACTTAGATGAGGATGATGACCCTCTTCCTTAAAAATTCAAATTCCCTGATATAAAGAGGTATATTGGAACTAATAATCCATACCTACATTTGAAATAGTATATGACCTATATGAAAGCCATTGAATTGACTAAGGCTCAGATAGTTAATCAATTTCCTATGTCATTGGAGGGGGCTCTGATCCACTAGTACTACGCCTTAGAACTGCATGTACAAAATGACTAGAAAGAATTGTGTGTTGCATTTGTAAAGCAATATGGATTGAATGCTTAAATGGAGGTGTCTCTAAGGGAGTTGCAGAACACTAGAAAAAAAATATAATGAGCCCTTTGCTGACTACCTAATAAGATGGAGGGGGAAGATGGCGCATGTGAGGCACAGGCTTGCTGAGTCCAATCAATTAATGATAGCAGTGGAGGGTTGCATTTCATTACTTTCCAAGAAGCCAAGAGACCTCAAGATTCAGAATTTTGAGGAATTATATATATTTGGGATTTATAAAGAGTTTGATTTGGCTAAAGAAAAGAAATTCTTTAGTGGAAGGTCTGAGGCAAAGAAGCGAGTGGATCAAGTAGTATTGTGCATATCAATGCCATTAGGCAAGCCTAAAGATTCTCTAACCTAGGTAGGCCTCTTTTGAAAGTTTTGGAGAAGCTAATAGAAAAGAATCTTTTACATCCTTTACACTCGAGACAACCTTTACCAAATGCCAAACTAAAATTCTACTATAACTTTCATTAAGCTATTAAACATGATACTGATAATTGTGTTTGACTGAGAAATGAGATCAAAGACTTAATTGATTAAGGCAAAATCACTGATCCAGAATCTAGAAAACCAAGCACCTAGAATAATCCCTTACCCAACTATAGAAATATCCCACCACTAAATGCACTTATTCTTATGATTAATATAACTTTAATGGAAGAGTAAGTCCTAAAATTTTTCATTAATGCCACCTTTAGTTCACCAAAACCCAACCTTGAACCACAAAATCAATAACCCATTGAATTATCTATTAGCATGGTAGATATTTGGAGTTTTGATAAAGAAAGGGGATAGATGGACATGTGGGATAATGATGAAGAAAAAAGATCCAATTAGTTAAGAAGGTTATTGAAAAAGGGACGAAGAAGAATAAGGGTCAATCAATATCTGAAATTGAAATAGAGAATAAGAAGACAGAGAAAGAACAAAATAGTAGAGAAAGAATGGGCTAGGGTACTATGAATTTGAAAGCTCAAATGTTGGAGTTGAAAAGTGGACATTATAGCAGAAATTCGTGAGAGAAGGTAATGAGTATCCATACAAGGGAACTTCTGAACCTTTAATATTGGCTGGGGAGTTAGTCCCTGGATTTGAGATTTTTACTGATTATGTGAATGAAGTTAAGGAAACTAATGTTGAGGAGGCAATAATGGAAGAACTGGTGCTGACTCCAAAATCAAAAAAGGACACCCTTACTGCGAAATTGAAGGATTTTGATGATTAGGAAGAGGATATGGACTTTGAAATCTATATTTTGAACTCTGTCACGGATGTCTTTTATGATGATTTTGATGTTTCTTTTACAAGCTTGTTTGAAACTGATGACTTATTTTTCTTTAAAGTTGATGCAATGAAATCTGACTTTGCTGATTTATGTAATGTGTTTCCTAAGGATTATTCTATTTGTGATGATTATTTCATGCATATGTTTAACATTAATTATATGCAAACTAAATCATTTAATCTAGGTACAAATGATACCCCTAAAAATTTACTAATTGTTTCTAATTTAACTCTTGATGAGAGAGAAAAGAAACTTTAAAAAGAAGATAAAAAGTATTTGCTTAGGGATATGAGGATATGCTTGGAATTGATAAGGAGATTGCAAAATATAGGATCCCTACGTATCCTCACATGACACTAATAAAATAGAAGATGAGAAGGTTAAGGCTAGAATGAGCTCTTTTGATTAAGAAAGAAGTTGAAAAGCAGTTGAAAGCGAAGTTTTTAGAAGTAACGGGACACACCCAATAGTTGGCAAATATAGTTCCAGTCAATAGTGTGGCTTCTAGTGTGATGTATTCTTTTATGGACAATTTCTTAGGATACAATCAGATCATGATGCTAGTAATCGATAAGCGAAAAACATCCTTCACCATTGAATGAGGTATCTACTGTTACTTGGTCATGTCATTTGGGTTGAATAATGTGGGCGCTATTTATTAGAGGATGACTACTACTTTACTACATGACATGATCCACAAAGAGGTAGAGATATATATGGATGATATGATGGTAAAGTCCTCATCTAGATAAGGACACTTCAAGGCCTTATTCCTGTCATTTTCAGTTTTATGAGGTTATTTTTTTTTGGCTTTTTTTGTTGATTTTTTGGTCATTTTTTGTTATTTTGGTTGTTTTCTAGTTGTTTAGGTGGTTGTTTTGGTTGGTTAATTTTCAGTTTTATGACTTTGGTTTTTTGGTTATTTTTTGTTGTTTCATTTTCAATTTTATGAGGTTATTTTTTGATTGTTTTTGGTTGGTTTATTTTCAGTTTTATGAGGTTGTTTTTTTTATTGTTTTGATTGGTTCATTTTTAGTTTTGTGAGGCTATTTTTGGTTGTTTTTTTAAAATTATTTTGGTTTTTTGTGTGCTATTATGATGAGTTTGAAGAGGAAGTATGTGTAAATGCAAGAGAGGGTACCCAACTTTAACTTTGTTTTAATTCAGTTACTAAACTTTAATTTGTATCTTTTTAGATATCAAACTTCTATTTCATTTCATAGCAGTGGCTTAAAAAATTTTTTGGTACCTGAACAATCTAGAATTACTATTTTAATCCAAAATTAATTATTTTTTTTTTTTTTTTGCAAATGAGTCCATATTTTCTATATATTTATAGAAAATAAGAAAAAATTTGAAAATCATTTTGATTCCACCTAATAAGAGCAGACTCATCATAAAAGGTATCAAAGTCTAGGAGTAGAAAGCTTTCAAACTTTTTATAATTTTTGGACTAAATTGAAAAGATAAAGAGACTGAGGGATTAAAATGGATTTTAAGATAAATTTAGAGGATTAAAATTTTTTGATGTATCCTTTTTGAAATAAAATCAAAGTTAGATGATAAAAAATAAATAAATTAAAGTTTAGTATTCAAATTGCAATAAGTGTAAAGTTAGGTGACCACCGATTCATTTAACCCGAAGAAGTATAGTTATCAAGGAAATATAATAAAAAACCAAGAAAATGAAATATTTACAAATAAAAGAACAAAAAAGAAAAAGAGAAAAGAAGAAGTAAGATAATATGATTAAAAGAAAAAAAAATGAAAGGAGAGAAGAAGAAAAAAAAAAGAAAGATTTGCAGATAAAAAAAATGATAGGAGGAGAAGAAGAAGAATAAGTAAGATAATATGATTAAAAGAAGAAGAAGAAGTAAGATAATATGACTAAAATAAAAAATAAAAGAGCCGAGAAGAAAAAAATGAAAGATTTGCATATAAAGAAAAAAATGCAAAGAGAGGAGAAAAAGAAAAAAAAAAAAAAAAAGACTGTAGTGTTTTTTTTGCTTTTAAAAAAACTCTAAAAACTTTACTTTTGTAAAGAAAAAAAGTCAACAATATTTTTTAAACACTTTCTCACTTTTTAGTTATTTTTAAAAAATCCCCAAAATTTATTAAATTTTTTTCTTGGACTCAATAAATATAGTCCAAATTGAGAGACTCAATGAAATAGCTCAAATTGATTATCCAAATCGATCCATCTGAATGTCCTCTCTACCCGAACCATCATTTACAACATTAAATTTGCTGCGGTTCAATTGATATAAATATCAACAAAAAACGCTCAATTTTACACATTTTCCCCCCGAGTCGAATCAACCCACCCGTTACTCACCCTTAGCTATAAATTCCAAATGAATTGTGTTTGCTCCTAAAAGCTTTTTGCTTTCAATTTCACTAGTTTTCTAGTCACTGTCGGCATTGATGATTTAATATCATATCTGTGTTAATTTTCTAGTCTCCAATTTTTTCTTTTAAAATTAAGCTATAACTCTGTGTTCTTCAGCTCTTTGTTTGAGCTCATACCAATTCGACAAGGATTTATATACCCCTTTTTCTTTTGAGCCAATAAATAAAATAAGAATAAAAAAAATCGTATTATTAATTATTATGTGAAACACCACACAATTAAATTTTAAAAAATTGTGACCGTAAATTTTACATTATAATTATCATTAATTATTTTGACATTTATCGTATTATTGGCCCATTTCATTATTTTTTTTTTATTAAAAAGTTACCTATCTTTGTTATAATTAAGTAAATTGAAATATCACCTTGAATAATAAAATAGTTTTTTGTTGAGATGGTAATCAATTTTTTTAAAAAAATGGATTAATAATAAAGTAAGTATTAAAAGAAATTGTCTAAAATGAGGATTACCAATATTCTTTAGTCTTGACATTAGCCATTCATTTCCGTAAACATTTTCTTGTGTTAACTTAACTTGTATACTTTGCTCTCTCTTCCGTGGAGTTACAGCATGATTTGCGCTTGTCTTAGCTGTTATTTATTGTTTTCACAACTTATACGTATATATATTCAACAAGTTTGTGGTCATCATAATTATATACATAAAATTTCAACCTTGTCATCAAATTACTATGGCTAATTCAATTCCAATATGCCTAATTTGAATAGTTAGGCACACTTAACATAAAACGATAATGTTCTCCTAAAAAGTCTATTTTTCTTATGATAGTAAAAATATTTATTATCTTTAATTGAAAAACTTTATTGCAACTATTTATAGATTGAATTTTTTTTATATATATTTAATATATTATTTTTTTAACAATTAAGAGGTTAAGGGAAGAGTGAGACATTGGACCCATGACTTCATTTTATAATGTCCATCATCAGATCCATTAGATTACTAAGGGAGGACTATATTTAATATATTATTGGTAAATCTAAACTTGTGTATTAATATTTTCTATTGAATATAAATAATTTTGACTTATTTTATAAATATTATTATAAAAAATTAACATATTATAATTATTTGTGTTAATTTTTAGTCACACATATGTTAATATAACAATTTTATAACATCAAAGTTTATCCATAGCATCATATTATGGGGTAAGATTAAAAAGCTTATATTATAGATGCAGGTTTTAATTTACTATTACAAAAAGGAAAATCAAAATATTTGATATATGGTAAAGCACCCTAACTTCCATTGCATCTACCCATCACATGGCTGTAAGTAAACTCTCCATTTCTCTTGATCCAACTCGTAATACAATGGCAATAGCCAATAGGAGAACTAGCACTATAAACTTCGGTGACAACTACAACATCTTATCCTGCGCTTTCTATTTTTATGCTTTCTTTCGTTTAAATTCATTCAAAATTTTAATTATTTAATTTGCAAAGTTCATTTATAAATAAATTCTTATATATAGTTTGCGTATTATAGGCAGACCGTAGAGTTTATTTCAAATGAAATAAAATATTGTATTTGAAATAAATGTAGAATTTGATTTAATATTATAATTTTTTTTTATTTTTTAATTAAAATATAAAAAATGACAATTACAAACTAAGGACGTTTCTCATATTAAAAGATTAAAACGTATGAATTTCATTTAAAAATTTCATCAAGTTTGATAGAATTTAAATTAATTATAGCAAATATTATAAACATGAATAAATTTTATTTACATCAAACACATAGAATATGAATTTATAAACAAATATTATAAATTTTTTTTATTGAATTTATGTATATCAAATTAAACTATAGTGTGAAAGGGTACAGAATTTTTCTTATCAATATAATTCGATTTCCAGCGGAAACAGGGCTTGCATTAATTTATCTTTATCTCTTCATTTTTTCCCCCTCTAATGACTTTGATAAGTCAAGTCTTTAGATTTAGTCCTTGGAAATTATTGTGGATTAATGTTAGGCATTGAAGAGACTTATTTCAGCTACCATCTCTAGCAGCCCATGAAGTTGTGTTTCTCTTATAGCTAAATTTGCACGCTGCTGATGACGGGTAAATTCAATGGTAATAATATTTTAAATATAAGGTTGAAATTATTATTATTTGTTTAAAAGAGTAGAATTATTTTATTGTGTAAATTAGAGCTTAAATTAAATAAAAATTATATATTAATATTATTTATTTATTTCAAATTGTTTGTATTAATTGATTTTAGATTTATTTTAAAAATTAGTGCATTTAAAATTGAACATTATAATTAACAAAGAAAAAGAGTGACATATCCCCTTAGATAACCCAAAACATTACATAATGAGAAATAATTAATCAAATTGTGGTGTGTGTGTATATATATATATATATAATGGGATTTAAATTTGATTAATTATTTCTCATTATGTAATTTTTTGTTTTTGGTTATTAAGGGGAGATGTCAATATATATATATATATATATATATAAGGTATTTAAATTAATATGTGTAGTTACAATTGGTACCAATTTAATTGAAGATGGCGCCAAAAGACTCTTTCAAAGGTCCACCACAAGTGGAGCAAAGACTCCGATGACTATTCAAAAGTTGCATGAATATGGAAGGTCTTACCCCAGAAGTAAAATAGTTTGTAAGCTCCAATAGACCAATCTTAATTGACCGTATCTTTTTCAATTAAAATAGATTTTGAATAAAGCTTCAGCGTATTACATCAGAATAAATAAATAATAAAACATGGAAATATAGAATTTTTGCGACTAAATTATGAGCAAATAGTAATTTGTGTTGACTATTCGTGCAGTTGCTCAAATAGGTGTTTGTTATGGAATGCTTGGTAATAACTTGCGACCACCACCACAAGTCATAGCTCTTTACAAACAAAACAACATCCGTCGAATGCGACTCTATGATCCAAATCAAAATGCTCTCCAAGCCCTCAAAGGTTCAAACATTGAGGTTATTCTTGGCCTTCCGAACGATGATCTCCGAAGACATGCTTCTAATCAAGCCGAAGCAAACACATGGGTGCAGAATAATGTACGAAACTTTGCCAGCAACGTCAAGTTTCGATACATTGCAGTTGGAAATGAGGTCAAGCCAACGGATTCATCTGCACAGTTTCTTGTTCCTGCCATGCAAAATATTCGCAATGCTCTCAACTCTGCTGGTCTTGGAAGTATCAAGGTTTCCACTGCTATTGATACTGGGGTCCTTGCGAAAGGCTCTTTCAAACAAGAATATAGAGCACTTCTTGACCCTACGATTCGGTTTCTAGTGAACAACATGTCACCGTTACTAGTTAATTTGTACCCTTACATCAGTTACGTTGACAACACCAAAGACATTCGTCTTGATTATGCCCTTTTCACAGCTCCATCAGCACTAGTCTCTGACCCGCCGCTTAGTTATCAGAATCTGTTTGATGCTATACTTGATGCTGTTTATGGCACTGGAGAAATCTGGTGGGGGCTCTTTGGAGATTGTAGTATCAGAGAGCGGTTGGCCTACAGCAGGAAGGGAAGGAACCTCAGTTGATAATGCAAGAACTTACAACAAGAAATTGATTCAACATGTCAAAAAAGGAACCCCAAAGAGGCCTGGAAAAGCTATAGAAACTTATATTTTTGCAATGTTTGATGAAAATAACAAAAACCCAGAATTCGAAAAGCATTGGGGTCTCTTTTCACCAAACAAACAACCCAAGTACCCAGTTAATTACAATTAAAGTTGCCCCAGCTAGTTAAGTGCAATTTATCTGATTCCTACGTTGAGATCTAGTTACTAAATAAAGCTTTTGAGATCCCCTTAATAGATGGGGCAAAGCTCTTTGTATAATAACAAATGATAAGGCAATTAATAAGATTATTATTGCTATTCTATATTATTGCAATCAATCTTACAATCAATAAGATTATACACACATACATCATTCATTAGCACAGTTTTACAATTTTTGTGTCAACAAATAATAGCATCATAGGTAGGCCTGACCACAGGCCGATTCAGATCTTGAATCGGAATCGAAATTGGCTCGATCAAAATTGGACCAGAATCGGTTAAATTTAAAATCGAGGATGAATCGGCTTGAAACCGTGGAAGGACTGGTTTAGAGCCAGTTCCTTCCTATATGGAACCATGAAACAACAGTTCAGGTTTCGGTTTTGAACCAGTATTTTTAATATATATATATATAATTTTTTTTTGAATTTTTTAATTTCAAGTCATAGTCAGTTAGAATTTTTAATTTATTTTTATAATTTAATTTTTAATTCAAACCCTTTAAATTAAAAAAAAATATATAATATAAATATTTTCAATCTATGTATATATATTTTAAATATTGTTTTAAATTATATATATATAACATAAAATAATTTTATTTCTATCTTTTTGAATTTTTTTATCTAAAATTAACTAGTTAATTTATAAGTTAACTAGTCAAAGTAAAATATATTTTTTATATTTTATTTTTAACTAAAAAATAACTTATTAAAATATCATAATAAGTTTTTATTTCAACTTTATACCATAAAAAAAATTATACCAAATCGAACTGGTTCAAAAGTGAAACTGGCCGATTGAACTGAAACCTTGAACTAGTTCTATTCTCTATTTCGATCAGGTTCCACTAAACTGGAACCATGAACCGTTGGTTCATGAACCAGACTGGTGGTTCATGAACCGTGGTCAGACCTAATTATAGGTTTGCAAGATATATCCCTTAGAGGGTCTAATTCATGCAATGGTACTAAACTTTGGCTTTATTTCAAATTGGTTACCAAATTTTAATTTAGTTTCACTATAGTCACATAAAAAATTTTTTGGTCCCTGAAATTAATCAAAATGACAATTTCAACCTAGAACAAAAGATATTTTACAAATAAGTATATATTATTGTATACAAATAGAAAATAAAGGGAAATTTGGAAAATATCTTAAGATGTAAACACCTTTCCAAAGTCCTAAATGCAACGTTCCTAAAAGATTTTTGAAAATAAAGGAAAATAACTAGTAAGGTCAAAGGATGAGCTCCTAGGATATGACAGTCCTAAACAAAATGTTCCTTGTAGATATTTGAAAATTATTTTAGTAGCATGCAAAAGTGACTCCTTAGGACAAGATTAATATCAACTGAAAGACTAATTTTCATCTTTAGAAAGCTTAGTGGTGGTGCTCATTGGAGTCTTGATAGCTTTGTCTCCATCTATCTCAAACTTTTTAAGAATGTCCCTTATGTACTATTCTTAATTAATGAAGATCTCATCTTCACATTGTTTGATTTGTAACCCTAAGAAGAATTTATGTTCTCCCATTATACTTATCTCAATTCTCATTGCATCAACTTAGAAAATTCATCATACAAGTAAAGATTAGTAGCACCAAATATTATATTATCAATATAAAGTTGAACTATCAATAAATCATCATTAGACCTTCTTATGAAAAGGGTTATATCAACCTTTCTTTTACAACATTCCTTTTTTAAAAGAAAGTCACTTAACCTTTCATACTGAGCTCTTGGAGCTTGTTTCAATGTATATAATGCCTTGCTTAATTTGGAGACATGATTAGGAAATTTATAACTTTCAAATTGTGGAGGTTGTTTAACATAAACTTCATATTAAAGAAAGTACTTTTGACATCCATTTAATACAACTTAAAGTTCAAATAAGAAGCAAAAACAAATAACATACTAGTGGCCTCTAACCGTACAATAGGAGCAAATGTTTCATTATAATCAATGCTTTTTTCTTGGTTATAACCTTCAACCACTAGTTTAACTTTATTCCTAGTAATGACATCTTGTTCATTTAACTTATTCCTATGAACCTAATTGGTGCCAATAATAGGGTAATTCTTAGGTTTGGGAACTATGTTTCATACCTTATTTCTCTCAAATTGATTAAAATCTTTTCACATAACAAGGAACCAATATTCATCATTGAAAGTAGACTTTAGCTTAATTTGGAAGATAAAAGCTAGATTTATTAGAGGTTTAAAAGATGACCTAGTGCTTACCTCTTTTAATGTATCACTTATGTTGTGCTTTTTAGGATGGTCCTTCTTGAATAGCCAACTTTAGGTAGCTCCTCCTTTGTTGTAGATGATGGCTTTTCTTTTTCTTCTTTAGTTGGCCCTTCCAACTTTAATGGCTTGTTTGCTTTTTTTTTTCCTTATAAGTTCATTTCCACGAAGTCACCTACAAAATCATTAACAATAATAAAATCCTTTCTTAGATAAAGTGGGTTAAACTCATAAAGTACACAACTATAGATTCCTCAGCCAACCACTAGAGTTTTTTTTATTAAAGACCCTATGGGCTTTGCCTAAGGTAGAATAGCACGAAAAAATTCATTCATTGGCTTTAGAATTAAATATCTCATTATCCTTAGGGTTTAATATAAAATACTTGCATCTAAATAATTTTAGATATAAAATCTTGGATTTTTTTATTTTATAGCTCAAAAGAAGTTTTATTTAAAATTGGTCTTTTGAAAACTTTATTTTAAAATATACTAAGTGGCATTAATGGCTTTTGCCTAACTATATATTAAGGTAGATTATACACATAAAATCAAATATCTCATTATCCTTGGGGTTTAATATAAAATACTTGCATCCAAATAATTTTAGATATAAAATCTTGGATTTTCTATTATTTTATAGCTCAAAAGAAGATTTATTTAAAATTGACCTTTTGAAAACTTTATTTAGAAATGTACTAAGTGGCATTAATGGCTTTTTCCCAACTATATATTAAGGCAAATTATACTTATAGAAGACTATTCTAGCCTTTTTCATCAATGTTCTATTCTTCCTCTCAACTACTTCATTTTGTTGAGATGTTCTAGGAGAAGAATAGTTATGAGAAATACCATTTTCATCATATAAAGTTTTAAAATCCTTATTCTTAAATTCAGTAAAAAAATTTTAAAATCCTTATTCTCAAATTCAGTTCTTAAAAGCCCTAAAAAGGGGTGAATATAGATTTTGTACGATTAATAAGAAAATAGGAACTTGAAAGAGATTTTGAAAGAATTAAGTTGAGAAAAAAAGAAAATGGAAAGATCAAACACAAAGGAAATAAATAATTTTATGGAGTGCATATTGTCAACCTATCTTGCATCTCCTACCTAATTTCTCCGAATTTAGGATTTTAAATCCACTCACACTAATCTATTTATAAGATTGATTTACAAATAAGAGTTTTTCAGGTCTTAACTCAAACCTTTACAATAATTGAGTTTTTCTTGGCTTAACTCAAACCACAACTAAAATCCAAGTGTTTTAATGGCTAACATTTAAATCAAATTATTAAATTGTTCCTTATTTCCCCTTACTTAACCCAATAAGGAATAGAAGTAAAATTCTAACTCTAACACATAGCCTAACTCTCAAAGAATTATCAAATGTTTAAGTATACAATGAATGAGTTTGAAGAACACTTGAACCAATAAATTCTTTCAACAAATTTTTGAATCTCTTAAACATGTATTCGAGAGGTTTTTATAGCCAAAGCTTTAGAAACTAGTTGTTAGAGTGAAGAAATTTATGCCTCTCTTCTTTTCATTTTTTTATTAAATGTACTCTTTAGTTTTTGAAGAAATTAGATTGTTCACAATTGTGAGGAGTATGCTCATGATCATGGGCATAAAAAAACTAGTTGTTGTAGTAAAATTAAGCATGTTGTTGAATTGCCATGTCACTTATGGTCCTCCTCATAATCGTAAGGACCACTCATAAGGTGTCCTAGATTGCAAGTCTTCTTTTATGCTTTAGGCTCATGAGTCAACCACTTTTAACCACTATTTTGGTCCTCCTTCTCATGATCACGGTGATCTTCCTCATGATCGTGACTTCACTTGTAAAGAGTCTGGACCTACGAGTTACTAAGCCTTGAAACTGCCATTAGCTCGTGATTCTTGCTTATGGTTATGATTGGCAATTGTGAAGAGTCTCGTATTGTTATAATTTAGAAGCTTTTCTTCCTTATTATCATGCAGAATGGGCTCACAATTGTGATAGGATCATAAGGACCACTGGATGCTTTAAAAATTTTAAACTCTGTAAGAGCTTTAACTTATAAGGGTTACTTATGAGCACCCTTGCAAAATGAATTTTACTTATTTTTTTATCTATATTTCTTATCCAATTGATAATGGCTCATATCCTAGCTTATAATTACACTTAAATACATATATTAGGAATTTAAAATTCGTTTGTTGAACTTAAACCAAGGGTGATTAACCATTAATCATGCAAATGATTAACATATTCTATGATCATTCCTAATGTTAGTGATGCAAAATCCTTTTTCTTTATGGACTCTTTTTGCAAAACTTTTAGAAGTATTAAAAGTATCATTCTTATAAGCTAAACAATACACCTAAATAAATGTAAAGTAATCATCAACTAAGACATATGCATAGTGCTTTCTACCTAAACTAGCAACTCTTATTAATCCAAATAAATCCATATGAATTAACTTTAATAGTCTTGAGATGGACACTTTATTTTTGAGTTTGAGGGATGACTTTGCTTGCTTTTCCATTTGACAAACATCGTAAATCTTGTCCGTAATGAAATTGATTTTAGGCAACCTATCAATAAGTTAACTTTTACAAAGTTCATTAATCAACTCAAAATTAATAAGTCCTAATCTTTTATGCTAAATCTATGAGTCCTTGGAAATAGACATGAGACACTTAAACTCTTATTTTATGTTTGAACACTTAAGTCATAGGAATTATTAGTTTATATTTTTTGATATCAGTTAAATTATTTAAAATTAACTTTTATTTTAAGTTTGAACCACCTTTTAAATTATATATTTTTTTAATTTTTTATATTCATTTAACAAGAATTTTTTTTAAAAAAATTGACAATAAAAATAAAAGTGCAAATGAATTGGATATAAAGAAATAATTTTTGATATTTAAGGAATAAGTACTATAATATGTTAGAGTAAATTGGAAAGTAGTACTTTAAAAAAATTGTATTTTATTAAAATTTCTATTGTTAAAATTTTATATTCAATTAACTAGACTTTAAAAAAATCCTAACAAAAAATAAATTATCATCAACTTCCTAACTGTTCTATTTAATAAATTACTAAAATGCATTTATTATTCTTTACATTGGGCTTTTCACAAATTTTAACTATATAATGTTGTATATGGCCAAAGGTCTAACTTGGATCTTAGCTTTTGTCCTAGGAACACATTGAAATTTATTTTTTATTTTAAAATGTTTTAGTCTTATTAGATTTTTTCTTATAAAAGTGGACAAAATTAACCCTAACAATAGATGGAGTCTAACACTAGTTAAAACTATAGAAATTTTTAAGTTGTCTTCCTCTTTTTGATTCATTTAAGTGGAGGATGTAAATTTGTAAGTGGATGAGGTGAATTCGGTAGAAGTGAACTTTACGGAGGTGGCATAGATGCATGTGGTAGGATGAATTGGTAGTGGTTCTAATAGGGTTGGCAATAGTCACATTAGTGGAGAATTTTTAATTGGATTTAATGATGGTAGTGGCAATAAGGGTGATTTCTAAGGTGGTGGAAATCAAATGGAAGTGTTGGAGGAGCTGTATTGATAGGTGGGGTGGGGTAATTATAAGGGCAAGGGTGGATACTTGCTCCCACTGCCCCCATAATTTTTTTTTAATATAGTATAAGTTTTTTTTTTACTTTGACCCCAATTATATATATATATATATATATATATATATATATATATATATATATATATATATGTTAGTGAATCCATAATAATAACCCAATAGTTCATTATTATAATTTTTTAGAAAGTTCAAATAATAAAATTTTTCTTATTTTTTCATTTCACTATTTTTAAATTTCACTTTTCAACTTGACTTTTCCAACAATTCACACCTCACCTCTCCTTTTTTGTTCTTCAATACCTTAATAAGACAACTCTTCTTTTCTCTTCTCCAATAACCCAAGAAATAATACATAATCTCACAAACATCCTATCCTCTTTAGCCATTTAGACCTCCTCACAACTCATTTAGGTAATAAATAATTGTGCACTTTTTTTTTTTTGGTTTGAGTCAATTAGTTGGCAAGTCTGAAAGTGCTTAAATTACAAAATATAAAGAAGTTGTAGCATTATTAAAGGGCTTAAATTACCTTTAAATATTGTAAATATTGAAATAAGGGAAATGGATTGAATGAATTTGTTTGGTTGGTTGAACAATTATTAGTTATTATTCACACATGTTCTTATTTGCAAAGATTGGATAGTTGTTAATGTGAACATCATGATGTTGTTGATATGTAGAATTATAACAAACCGAATGAATATTCCTTTTTTTTTTTCATTACAAGTCACATTGTTTTGAAAAGTTATTGTTCTCAATATGTATTATTTAATTATTTTTTTGATAGAAGATATGTTGTGATGCCAACTCGTGTTTTCAATTTAACATGGATGTTTACCTTTTAGACTCACCAACTGATTGACCCAAATAATTTTGTGTGTGTGTGTGTGTGTTTTTTGTTGTTGTTGAACATACTTAGTTTATACTCTGTTAATTAATATTTTTATCACAATATTTTTTCCTTTGATTTGCTCATTAAATATTTTGCTAAAAACTAAATTTATAATGTTTTTTTTGTGTTGTGATAGTTGATTATCTTTTATGTGATTTTGATTATAGACATAATTATGAACAAGTTTCTCAAAAGAAAATTTTACGTCGAAAAACCTCTTGCAAACAAGGATGTTGCTATGAAAATGTGATAGTTCCATTACTTTGAAGAAGTCTCATTTGGAAATTAACTTTAATGATCTTCCTTTAGATTTTGGATAATAGAGAAAAATTTTAGATTATCATCCTAATGATTGTGACAAGATAAGAATGGCTTATTTGCAAAAATGACCTTGTTAAATTTTTTAACCTTTATTTTCCATAAAAAGAAATTGGAAATATTTATCACCAATTTGTTTCATCTTGGTTTAAGGAATATGGCAATTAGTTGGAGTACAATGTTATAAAAGATGTTGTATTTTGTCTATGTTGCTATCTTTATAAGCCAAATATTAGAGATCAAGCAAATGGTGATACTTTTGTTATTGATGGGCTTGGTAATTGAAAAAAGAAGGAAAGATTTTAAAATCACATAAGAAGTCCAAACAATGCTTATAAAAAAGCTTTAAAGAAACGTCAAAATTTGATGAATCAAAATCAATATATTTAAGTTGCTTATGCTATACAATCCAATCAAGCTAGACAGGACTATAGAATTCAATTAACTACAATAGTTGATTGTATTCGATTCTTTTTGTACCAAGAATTAGCTTTTCATGGTCATAATGAATTAAGATTTTAGCAATAATTTTACAATTCTTGGTTAATCATAATAAAGATATCAATAACTGTGTTTTAGAAAATGCACATGGCAATTTGAAGGTTATTTCTTTAGAGATTCAAAAGGACATTTGTAAGCACCCAATTTTGGGATGCAATTATGCACAATTGCAACATAAGCTCCTATGATGAAATTTATTCAAAAATTGAACTTAGTTGTTGATTTTTTGGACTTTAGGGACTAAATTGCAACATTTTTAGAATTTGATTACAAATAAGTCATTTTTTAGGGGTCTTTTGGTAATTAAAAGTTAAAATAATAATAATAATAATAATAATAATAATAATAATAATAATAATAATAATAATAATAATAATAATAATAATAATAATAATAATAATTTTTTAGGATCGGCATTGGTGTAATGTCGAGGCATTACACAATGCCGATCGGCATTATATAATGCCGGTTGGCATTGCACAATGCCGATGCGCAATAATTCCATTTTTTGATTTTTCGCATATTTTTCCTTATTTTTTATCGATTTTTTCAGTGTTTTGATTGGTTGAAAATTCAAATTTTATCTGATAAGGTTTTTTTTTTAAAAAAAATGCAGAAGATATTTTTGAAATAAAAAAACAAACGCTATCTGATCAGATAGGTATGTTCCTCCTTTGGAGGAAGTTCAGTACATACAGACTCTGCATTTAAAAGCAGAGTCTGCATGTGTGCGAGAGGAGGAGGCTTGGATGGAGGACCTTTTTCTTTCTTTTGGTTTTCGAGAGGAATTTTTGGAAAGGCACACGAAGACATAGTGAGAAAAAAGAGAGACTGCGAGCATAAAACCCTAATTTTTGATACTGAAATTTCTGAAAGCAATAGTCCAGAATCAACAATATCTTAATTTTAATGGTGATAATTCAATCTGAGGGGCTCAAAAAGGGGCATTTGCACAACGTCCCCAGCGTTATTTTTCTATTTCTTTTATTACTCTTTTTTATTATTTTCTATATATGTTTTTTTCTTTTATTTTTGTTATTGTTTTGATTATTTGATTTCATTGCTAATTTGCTTTTTTTTTTTATGTCTGTATGTGGATTGAGGAGGAGGATACTGCTTGTGTTTAATTGAACAGAAGATCCATAGAATGCCATGGATGAACCTATACTGTTTTAATAATAGTTCTTAGGATTTTAATTTTTGTTCTGCATTTTTGTATCATGTGTAGTTCATTTTAATTTCTGGGTGTATAATTATTTAATTTTAATTATGTACATAGTTTGTAATAGCCCCAGTAGTGAGAATAGTGAAAGATTTAAATTTTTGTATTTTAAAATTGATTAGTAATTAGGTTCAATTAGGTAAAAAAATCAATTGGTGGTAGTAGCTTAAATTAGGGTTTGCATGTAATTAATATAGGGTTTTTTTTTTTATAGAAAATCACTATAATGTTTGTTTGATATATTTTTTCTGTTTTATTTATTTTGGGCTTGTTTTTTTAATGTTTTTGGGCCCCTAGCTCACGTTTAGGTCTAACCCATTTAATAAATAGGCTTAAAAAATGATTTAGGTTTTTTAAATAATTAAAATCAACTTAGACCCATTAGGTTAATTAGATTTTAGGCCCGCTTAGTTAATTAAAATTGTTTAGACTTAGCTCAACCCATTTAATTTTATTTCTTTTAAAATAAATAGACCTAGGCCCACATTCCACTTAAAATAAAACCAAGTTAGACTTAGGCCTACTAATTTAATTTTTTCTTAAAATTGAATATAGACTTAAGGCCATATCTTAGAAAGATTAATAAATAGATTTAGGCTCACTAATTAATAAAAATGTAGGCCCACTTTTATTCTATTTAACTTGTAAATAAAATGTAGATTTAGCTAACTTATAAAATAAAATTAACATAGTTTAGACATAGGGACATTGCCTTTTTGATGCATTTTTTACTCGTAATTTTATTGACTTGTTGCCTTTTGGGTAGATTGATGTTAATTAGGGTTTAATAAAATTGTATGTAATTAGAGAATGAAATAATCATTTATAAAATTATTCTAAAAGAACACGAGACTAAGAGAAGTTAGTATTCCATTTCCAGAATCTCCTGGTTATGGTGCTAATTTTCTTTTAGAGAATCGAGTATTACTAATCAAATTGTCTTAGTTATTACCTTGGGTGGTGACTCCTCATCTCCACACCAAGTCTTTGTGACAGTGGTTAGTGTGTTCTCTAAAGCCCTGAGCCTAAATAGTGTCACGGTTGCTAAAATCTTGGACGCACACTAAACCCCGCCGTCTACAATATTACACACATCGCTGTAGTTAAAACCATTAATATTATTATTAATGATCTTCTAGTTGGGTTATTTTCTATTCTTATTGATAAGTCTCATGATATCTCTATTAAAAAGCAAATTGCTATTGTTTTACGATATGTGAATACAAAAGTATATGTGCTTGAACACTTTCTTGGTATTGTACATGTAAGTGACATAACCTCTTTATTATTAAAGCTTATAATAGAGACATTATTTTCAAAGCACATGTTGAGTTTATCATCTCTACGTGGGCAAGGTTATGATGGAGCTAGTAATATGGAAGGTGCAATTAATGGTTTGAAAATTTTAATCTTGAAAGAAAATAGTTTTGGATATTATATTTATTATTTTGCTCACCAATTGCAATTAGCACTTGTGGCAGTGGCAAAGAATCATATGCAAAGTGCCTTGTTGTTTAATATAGTCTCAAGCTTATTAAATATGGTTGGAGTTTCTTGTAAAAGAAATGATATTCTTCATGAAGGACAACTTGAAAAGATTACTAAAGCATGTAAAAATGGTGAAATATTAAGTGGCCAAGGTTTACATTAAGAAACTTCTTTTTAAAGAATTTGTGATATAGGCTGAGGCTCATATTATGGTTCATTAATAAATTTGATTGTGATGTTTGACTTTGTTATTGATGTTCTTAAGATAATTTTGGAAGAAGGTATAAATTTAGAGTAAAAAGGTGAAGCATATGCTCTTCTTGAATCTATTCAATCATTTGAATTCATATTCAACTTGAATATAATGACAAATATAGTGGGAGTCACTAATGAATTATCACAAGCATTATAAAGAAAATACAAGACATTAGTAATTCCATTAATTTAGTTATAGTGTCTAAATAATAACTATAAACATTTAGAGATAAGGGAGTCTTTATTTGGTAAAGTTTATTTGTTATATGAAAGGCATAATATTAATATTCTAAATATGGATGATATTTTTATCATTTAAGGACTGTTATGTGTATTAGTGTAGTTGTGCCCTGGTGTCATTCTTATAATAAATAATGACATTATAATTTATCCCTATGACAATAAAATATTCATTTAAACAAAGAGTTTGTTTATTTGAATATTTACCCTTTAGCAATATGCTAAAATAAATTTATTATCAAGAGTTGATAATATGAGTTACAAATTTATTTAGTACATATGCTATAAATTGTTCATAGTCAAATAATTAATATTTGGGTAATATTAATTAGACTACCACCCCTGTCTATTTTCCTTGATTAGTATGTGATTTTAATGGTGGGAGGTAGTGAGTCTTATGCTACTTGATATGAGATATTAGAATAGATATATGGATACTCATATGATGGGTGAATCGAACGGTGAGATTAGAATTGTGATTATGAGTGTTTAACTAAGAAGGGATCCCTTGCCTGGAGTGAACCGGGAAGTATCATATGCTATCTAAGTTTGTTCTTAATGAATAAGTTCCTAGCTAGGACAATCAAAATACAATCGGAAAGATTTTTAGTGCTAGAAAGTGTTTCTAGTATTAGTTATGTTTTATCAAGAATTAATACTTGAGATGAGCTCATATGATAAAACTATCAAAGTTTGATTAAACCTTGACTGTAGGCTATATCGATATCTCTTAGTGAAGGGATTTTAGTGCACAATAATTATGACCATAATGTTCTTGTGAATCATTATATGTATTTATATCTAATTGCGTAGTTATGATATCGATGCTAGAGCTCACTCACACCTTATGAGAGCTAAATGTGCATAATTAGGATTTTCACATTTAGACTCGAAAGAGTTTCAAATAATATCAAGTATTTATATTATATTCTCTTTGCCAATTAGACATGAATCTAGTAAGTTACATCTAAAAGAGTTTTTTCAAATCACCATTTATATTAATCTAATTATTGATTAAAGCGTTTAATCAATTAATTAAGATTAATGGAATTGGATTTGTTCTTTAAGCAATGATTCTAGCATATCATGAAATTTAATTCTAATAAGAGTTTAATTATTATTTATATTTAATTAATATGAGATATTAATTAAATTATTAAATTTAATATGAGATATTAAATTATTAATAATTATGTGTAAATTGTTGATTTTGGGTAAGATAAGGATTAAGTTGTATTAATTAGTATAGAGAATGAATGTGGACTTAATGCATGAGGTGTGATTAAATCTCTACATTATTCTTTGGAAACTAATTAGATACTTGAACAAATTGAACACTACCATGCAAGATGGCATGCTAGGTGTCTTGCTAATGATGTAGTTAGTAATGATACTTGTTTAATTTATATACTTGTTTATTATCTTAACTTATATCAATATATATCTTTACACAAATATCTTAAGAAGAGTTCTAAGGATATATAGATGAATGAGAATTACATTAATTAGATTAATATAAGTTCTTATTTAAAAAAAATGTGTTGAGATTTTGGTAAGAAAATATACCAAAAGGAAAAGCAAAATATATACAAAATAAACTCTAAGTTCTTGCAAGTGAATTAAGTTAGTGCAAGTTTATGAGGGTCACTTGGAGAGGGTACTTGCTACTAAGTTTAATCAATGCAAGAAGGTGGTTGGAAAAGTTTCAGTGTTTGAAGCTAGAGGCCTAACACTTGGGAGGCAAAACATTTAATTTAAGAGTTAAACTAAAGACATCTAAAGCTAAGGAGTTTGTAAGCATTCTCAAACTTAGAATTCCTAGCTCAAACTTAGAATTCCTAGGTTATTGTTTACATATTGTTTTTTTTTATATATTTAGCTATGTGTTTAAATGCAAATTGGATCCTTAGGATTGAAATTCTTTATGTGATGAAGAGTTATATTGAGTAAATTTTTTTAAAACTTGCTCTACTTAGGTTTGTGATCACCATACAAGTCTTGATGCCTAAGTAGCATAATTGATTCCTAATAATGTTGAAATGCCCAATAAATGACAAATTTACATCATTCTTAGGTTGAATTATTCTATACTTTGATTGATATGAAATTATAAGACCTTAATAATCATTTCATTGAGGCCAATATGGAGTTGCTTCTTTATGTGGCATGTTTGACACCAAATGACTCATTTTATACTTTTGACAAGCAAAAGTTAGTTTGCCATGTTGAATTATATCTGTTTAATTTCTCAAAGGTGGATCTTGTTATTCTTGGAAACCAACTTGATAGTTATATTATTGACATGTAATCCAATGATATATTCTTAAAGTTAAAAGATATTAGTGATCTTGCCAAAAGATTGGTTGAATAAAAAAAGGATGTTGTATACCCTTTAGTGTATTTACTTATAAGTTTAGCTTTGATTTTGCCAATTGCTATAGCTACTATGGAAAGAGTATTTTCTACAATGAAAGTAGTGAAGAATCGACTACATAATAGAATGTGTGATTCATGGATAAATGATTATTTGATCATATATATGGAAAGATAGATATCTTTGATAAATTAGAATTGTTTTCTAGCTTTGCCCTTAATTAAGGGTGATAGTGGAGGATTATAAGTTAGATTATCAACATCAGGTGAAGGTAGAGAAGGTGATATCAAGGGTAGTGGCGATGCTATATGTGGTTATGTAATTGGAGTTGACGGATTGGAAAAAAGAGTAATATCTGCGTACTCTTGCCACATTGGCTGTATTATTTTTGTAAGAAAATGGTTCAACTGGTGTGAAAGAAATAATAAGATCTAGTGTATTCTTAGAAAAAAAGTTCAAGATGCAATTTGTGCCTTTGGCCTATGTATTTGGATTTAATAGGCTAATTATCCATCATTTAAATTGTACAATTGAAAAATATATACTAGCGTACTCACTATGTATAATATTTTGGTAAAATATCACTCTACATCATTTTTTGACCAAGAGTTTAAAAAATACAAATACTTTTTTTCACTTTCACGTGACACGTGTTTCATATATAACTTTTTTTTTTACTTTTCATTTTTATGATATAAAGTTTAAAATAACAACAACAATAACAATAAAAAACATCTTCCTACTTCTTCTTTGTCTCTTTTCCTTACCAAAATAAAATAGTCATTTTTACATTGTTGATGTATCTCTCTCTTTCTGTTGCTTTTCATTTTCTAGTTCCATTATTATGCCACTACTCTTTTTCTTTAAACAAATTAGAAGTCCATATAAACTTTCTTACTCTGCTATGAAATCTTGTATATATATTTACATATACTTGATGTAGAGTTGTTGTGTATTGGGTTAATCAAGAGAAAACTATGTTTAGAAGGTCATAAATCACCAAGATTGTAATGGTAGATGTGAAATTTTTTTTGGTTCTTTGATATATACTTAGGTGATTCCTGGGTCCTATTTGTTTTTCTTTTTTGTTTCTAAATCCGTATTTCTAATGTTAGGTTGGTGATTGTGATTTTTTTAAATTAGGCATTTATTATTAATTTGGTGATATGGGTGTTAACAAATTTGGTTATTGTCATGTTGTTGTTTAGTTATTTTCATACTATTTTGTGCTCTGTGTAAAATAAAGACAAACAAAGCTATTTGAATTAGTTGTTGTCGAATTTTTATTGGGATGTTGTTGTTTTTTTTTAATTTTTTTTATTGCTATCCATTTTTCTTATTTGCTATTAGGTTTTTGTGTAGAAAAAATGAAAAATAAAAAATCAACAGCAACAACTTTAACAACAACTAACAAATCAAAAGCATAAACTTGCAAGAAGAAAAACTTGACAATCAAATAAAAACAAAAATTCAAAAAATAGCAAAACAACCCAACAACAACTAGAGAACAATTAGAACTAACCAAATATATTTTTAGTTGTTAGTATTTATATTTGCATTTGTAGTTATTTTATAACAATCATTATGAAATTATGTTAAGTTGTTAATTGTACATGGGAGTAAGCACTATAATTTTTTTAAAAATTATTTGTCAACATCCTAGGTTTGAAAGAAAAAAGTAAACCATATTTTTTATTTTTTTCATTTTTTGATTATTTTTGAAAAATCCATAATTTTTTACTTTTATTTTCGTATTGGCTAATTTGATTAATTTTTTTATTAAAAAACTAGCTATCTTTGGTATAAGTGAATAGAAAAATCAACTTGGAAAACAAAATAAAATTTTATTTAGATGGAAATCAATGTTTTAATAAAAAATTAATAAAATGGATTAATGATAAAGCAAGCATTAAAAGAAATAGTCCAAAATGACCATTTGTGGATGCTTGATTTGATCGGCCAGCAACGAAAGCCCAATGGTGAGAAAATATGAAACTTGAATGTAAGAAAGCCTAAAAATCTTTTGAGAATGGATCATAAAGCCCAAGCTCACATTCGGCCCAAAGGCCTAATACTTAGGACAGGGGTGAAGAGGCGAGGCCTGACTAAAGAGGCGTTGCCTTTATAGCACTTGCTTCGGTGAGGTGATAGCTCTTTAAAAAAGCACTGCATCTTTACATCCCATTTGTACATAAACTAATGAAAGAAATGACAATGGTGGATAAGTTGAAAGACCCACACATGATTGGTATTGATCTCTAAACATGAATATATGGTTTTTGGGATCAAAATAAAGGGCTAAAAGGCATACATAATGAGTGACATGAAAGGGAGGATGTAAGATGTCTTGTCAAAATATAGGGACCCTAAAAGGTATGGGCAAAAGGACTTTAAAAGGGAAGGACATTTTTTTAAAAAGAGGTTGGCTAGAATACAAAAAGGAGAGCCTGAAAAAAAGAGATAAATAAGGCAAGAAAAGGGAGAAGAATGAGCTTTGGCTTGGAAGTGCATTCTTAAGGAAGGAAAAAGGAGAGTTCTTGCATTCAAGTATGGATTGGAATCAAAACTTGACTCTGAGGGCTAAGTTAAGAGCATTAAATCTATCATATAAAGTAAGAGCCTATATTTACAAGCATTAAGTCCTTGGTTTACATAAAACTCTTTATTTATTTGCTTACTTGTTCTTAGATGTGTTGTTCATTTTATGCCATCTTCCTTACATGACTTGTTAAATTATTAGATACAATTGCAAGTCCTCAGTTATTGGCATTTGATTTTGCTTGCTTAAAAGCTAAAAAATTTGTAAAGTCTATTACTGCCTATTAGTAAGGTGTCACCCCTTTGGCTTCAGGCGACGTGATGTCGCCTCTATGGTTGGAGGCGATGCCTTATTGACGAGGCATTTCCATATCATTAGATTCATGTGTCATTTGATTTCAATTTCCTACATCTATCTTATGTGACTCCTGTTCCTTTATGTCACTCTTTTGGCTTCAAGCGACATGACATCGCCTCTTTGGCCAGAGGCGACACCATATCATTAATGAGGCGTTACCATATCATTAGAGTTTGATTTCTATTTCTTACATATATCTTATATGATTCATGTTTCCTTATGCATTTTCATATTGTTACACTTTAACCTTTTGTACAATTATTATGATATATTGCTTAATTAAATGTTTATATGCAAATATTCCTATTTACAATTATTTGGTTTATGAATGAACTTTATGGCCTTTTTTTTATAGGATTTTATATATTTATGGGAGAATAATGCTTTGTTTATTACTAGAACTTTAGGATGATTTTAATCATCAAATTCTATTCTTTAATTAGTTCTTGAATTTATTTATTTTTGTTGTTACTTTTATTGCATGATCAAGGGTTATAACTCGTTTCTCCTCCCCCCATTTCTTTGCATGTACACTTATTTATTTATCTTTATTTTTATCAATATTTTGTATTATTCGTAATTAATGTTGTGAACTACGCTTAATTTTCATGTAATTGGAAGTTAATACAAACTTGGACTTAATTGTAAAATTGAAAATTATTTGAAGGCAATTGCAATTCACATGAAAATGATTAAATAATTAAATTGTTAAAGGTAATAAAATATAAAACATACACAGAGACCAACCGTGAGGCATTCTAAAAGCCTATACCTAGTTTTTGAACCCATTCTCTAAGAATGACTACCGAGAACCTTGGTAGAATCCAGTTACTATATATTTTGTCCCTTGTCTTATTCCAATGGTGACTCCATCTCCAATTTAGGCTTTAAGCATATCTTGTATTTCCTAGTAGGCCACGAGTCCATATAGTATCGTGGTCACCAAACACTTAGGTGTGCTTACAATGGTGAGTCCACTGGGGATAGAGAAACTGATTCCAGTGTTTTTTATTTTATCATTTTTAATTATTCTTTCATTTCCCTTACATTCACTACACATTTTCACATAATGAGTAGTTAATCCAGAATAACCTAATGATTTTCATTACTCTACTACTTATGTTTCACTCAAACCTAGTGTTGGAGTATTTGATTATTATCACTTATAGCACGTACTCATCCATATCGTATGAACCCTTGAGTGGGGAGATGTAATGGAGGTATATTGCTACGAAAGTTGAAGCTTATCACCTAAGACTTAGCTCATGTAATGACTTAGCAATTTCCTTTAGGATTTATTTCCTGAATGCATATGCTTTATGCTAGATGGTAATCCTTAAAATAAGGTCCGAGCCCATTGTAAATGGACCATGTTAAGATGGGCCTTTAATGCTTATTATGGCTCGCTAAAATGGACTTTGGATTTATTCAAAGGAATTACTACTTATTTATTCCGTCTTGAGAGTTATCTTGCATGTGTCAGTTTTGCTATCCCTTGTTGATAATTAAAACCCAAATAAAAAATTCTAGGATAAGAAACTCACCATTGAACACACATGTAGGAGAAATAAGGGTAGAGGTTATCGTTTGAGAGCTTTGTATTTATTATGTGTAAATAGAGTGCATGTTTATTTTCTTTCTTTAAATAATATAATGAATCTACATATCATGCATACATGTCATGCATAATTCTAAATGTGGTGGTTATAGATATAGATCCACATCAGTCTTCTACTTGGACACGGTTTGACACTGGTCATCTAGTTAGAACTTTCAAAGAAACAATGATGGTGGGTTTTGATCCTTATGCATTCAAGGAACAATTAAAAGTAGAAATAGCCAAGCAAACTTAGATGATATGTGGGAAATGATGGCAGAAATGAAGGGACAAGGTAGACAAAAATAACTAACACAGCAGCCACTACCGTTTGACCTTGGTGCTAAAAATTCTATAGGGAAACAAATAGAGGATGATTGGGAAACTTTGTTGGCAGAACCTGTGGGCCGACAAAATATGGATATCTTTGAGACTGTAGAAAATACTGATTGGGCCAAAAACATTACCAACGCCATGGCTTAAGTCCAAATGATGATGAATGAGAAAGGAATTGATGCTCCAATGGACAATACCAACCTTGACTTAGATGAGGATAATGACCCTCTCCTTTAAAAATTCAAATTCCATGATATAAAGAAGTATACTGGAACTAACGATCCACACTTACATTTAAAAAAGTATATGACCTACATGAAAGCCATTGAACTGATCAAGGCTCAAATAGTTAATAAATTTCCCATGTCATTAGAGGGTGCTCTGATCCACTAGTACTACACCTTACAATTGCATGTGCAAAATGACTAAAAAGAACTGTGTGCTACATTTATGAAGCAGTATGGATTGAATGCTTAGATGGAGGTGTCTCTAAAGGAGTTATAGAACACTAGGCAGAAATATAATGAGTCCTTTGCTAACTACTTGATAAGATAGACATGCTTGCTAAATCCAATCAATTAATGATATCCATAGAGGGTTGCATTTCATTACTTTCCAAAAAGATAAGAGACCTTAGGATTCAAAATTTTAAGGAATTATATATATTTAGGATTTATAAAGAGTTTGATTTGGTACAAGAAAAGAAGTTCTTCAGTGGAAGGTCTGGGGAAAAGAAGTGAGTGGATCAAGCAGTATTGTGCAAATCATTGCCATTAGGCGACCCCAAAGATTCTTTAAGCTAGGTAAGCCTCTTTTGAAAGTTTTGGAGAAGCTAATGGAAAAGAATCTCTTACATCCTTTACCCCCGAGATAACCTTTACCAAATGCCAAACTAAAATTCTACTACAAGTTTCATTAAGCTATTAGATATGATATTGATAATTATGTTTGACTAAAAAATGAGATCCAAGACTTTATTGATTCAGGAAAAATCACTGACCTAGAATTTAGAAAACCAAGCACCTAGAATAATCTCTTACCCAACTATAGAAATATCCCACCACTAAATGCACCTATTCTTATGATTAATATAGGTTTAATGGAAGAGTAAGTCCTAAAATTTTTGGTCAATGCCACCTTTAGTTCACCAAAACTTGACCTTAAATTACAAAATTGACAACCCATTGAATTATCTATTAGCGTGGTAGATATCTAGAGTTTTAATAAAAAAAAAAGGGGATAGATGGACATATGGGATAGTGATGATGAAAGAGAGATCCAGTTAGTTAAGAAGGTTACTGAAAAGGGGAAGAAGAAGAATAAGGGTGAACCGGTATCTGAAATTGAAATAGAGAATAAAAAGATAAAGAAGGAACAAAATAGCAGAGAAAGAATGGGGTAGGGTACGATGAATTTGAAAGCTCAAACGTTAGATTTGAAAAGTAGACATTATAACAGAAATTTGTGAAGGAAGGTAATGGGGATCCATACGAGGGAAATTCTAAATCTTTAATATTGGTTAGGAAGTTAGTCCCTAGATTTGAGATTTTTACTGATTATGTGAATGAAGTCAAGGAAACTTCTGTTGAGGAGGCAATAGTGGAAGAACTGGTGTTGACTCTAAAATAAAAAAAGGACATTCTTGCTGCAAAGCTGAAGGATATTGATGATCAGGAAGAGGATATGTGTAGACACCCAATTTCAAGATGCTATGTTATGGATGCAGCAAAGGACTCCAGTAATGAAAATGTCTTCGATACTCAATCTTTAAAAATTCTAAGGGTTTAAATGCAGCTTTTAAAGGAAGGATTTAATGTTTTCAGGGACTAAATTGCAAGGTTTTTTAGGACCTAATTGCAAAATTTAAATTCTTCAAGGGGCCTTTTTGTAATTAAATGTTTAAGTATATATATATATATATATATATATATATATATATATATGTCGGAATTATACCAATTCTGATCGGGATTGCATAATTCTGATCAAAATTACACAATCCCAGTCAGAATTGAATTCTTCCATCTCTGTTTTCCTTTTTTTAATTCAGTTTTAATTGGTTTAAAATTCCTAATTAACTCAGTCCTAACTGGTTTAAAATTCCTAAATATAATTTTAAGTATTAATCTTATACTTTAGGAATTAGAATCATATTAGGATTGGGGTTAGGCTTCCTAATTCCACTATATAAAGGAAGGAACGGTGAAGAGAAGGAAAAAGAAGAAACAAAGGGAGGAAGAAGGAAATGTGATTTTCTTTTGAGTTTTTTTTTTTACAAAAAATTCCTTTAAATTAAAAAATTAATTCAAGATTCGTGGAGAATTTTTGAAGGGCAAGATTCGAAGATTTATCAAGAACGGTGAACTACCTATCTAAGGAGTACCTTAAATCATTTATAATCATATCATCTTCTTCTTATTCTTTATTTATTTATTTATTTGTTTGTTTATTTGTTTTTTTATATTATTATTTTATATTATTATTCTTTTAAGTTATTATCATAATTTGTTCGTTAATCATTATTTTATCATATTTTTATGGTGATTATGGAGGAAAACGCATGGTGATCATGTGGGGATGAATTCATGAGAAGTCCGTGGAAGACTACGAATAAAGCCTTATAGAGATTTAGTTTCCAGGGTTTTATTTTTATTTTTATTGTCTTTATCTTTATTTTATCATTTATTTTTATTAATGTAATAGCCCCAATAGTGGGAGTAATAAAATTACATGTATGGTTGTTTGTTTATTTTTATTCAATTTCTTAGTAAAATTAGGTAATTACTTAAATTCAATAGAGGAAGTAGATTAATTTAGGTTGCATGTTAATAAAAATTAGGGTTTTAGTAAGGATTAATTTAATTATATGTTTGATCTTATTTAATTGTTTTTTGTGTTTTTATTTTTTTTTGGCTTATTTATTATTTTTATGTGTTTTGGGCCTTAAGCCCACTTTAGGTCTTGATTTATTTATTTAAGTTTAGGTAATTCTTTTAGCTCATCTCACTTAATAATTAATTAAAATATATTTTTTAGGTCCATAATTAATTAGATTTTAGGTTAGAAATATCCTTAGGCCCATCTAGTTAATTAGACATAGGATCACCTAATTTAATTTAATTAATTTAGACTTAGCCCACTTAATTTAAGCCTTTTTCATAATTTGTAAATTTAAGATCACTATTTAATTAAAACATGTAGAATTAGGCCCGCTAATTTAAATATTCCATAATTTGTAGATTTAAGCTTATATATAGAATTAAAATTAGTAGACTTAGGTTCATTTAATTAAAATCAAAAGGAATTAGGTTTTTACGTTCACTTATAAATTAAAACATGTAGATTTAACTCATTTATTTAGAATCCATGTAGATTAGACTAACTTAGGGATTATGTGATTTATTGAATGCATTATTTACTTGAATATTTCATGACTAGTATGCCTTAGAGTTGATTGTTTTGGATTTATATGAAATTGCATGTAAATAGAGAATAAGATAATAATTCATAAAGTAATTCTAAATGAACACAAGACTGAAAGAAGTTGGTATTCCATATCTAGAAGCTCCTGGTTGTAGTGCTAGCTTTCTTTTAGGGAATCGAAAACCACCTTTTCAATTTGTCCCAGTTATTACCCTAGGTGGCGACTCCTCATCTCCACGCCATGTCTTTGTGACAGTGGTTAGTGTGTTCTCTAGAGCCCTAAGCTCAAACAGTGTCACGGTTGCTAAAATCTTGGACGCGCACTAAACCCCGCCGTCTATAGTGGTGACTCCACTGGGGATGAGAGATACTGATTCTACTTGTGCTCTTTAGAATTATTTTATTAATTATTATTTTATTCTTGCATTCATTTTGCTTGTCCCTATTAATCGATGGCATTGGTTTATGATTATATGTTTCCATTAGCTTCATGGGGTTGTAGATTGGCTAACCATAACTCTTAGCCTTAACTCAGTCTAAGTAAGATTACCGGGCTCATTTGATCAGAGCTTGCAACCCAAGTTCTTAAGGGGGGTAGTATTCTCTCGAGTTTGCAAAGGATGCCGGGCCCCTTTGACCTTGGCTTGTAACTCAAAGTCCATAAATGAGGGCATCTTGCTAAGGGAACCTTGACCTTTTTACTAGACCCTAACCACATATACTGGCTTAGTTATTTCCCCTAGGATCTACCTAAATTGCTTATGAATGTTTCCATAAGGTATTTCTATCTGTAAAGCCCCAAGCCCATACTTTAGAAGCTTGTTTAGGTTAATAAAGATTGGGCTAATCTTTTACACCTATAAATGTTGTTTTTGTGCTTTTATTGCTTTGAGAGATTTAGCGTATGCGCCGATCCCTAATATCCCCTGTTTATATTAAAACCAAGAAAAAAAATCCTAGGAAAAGAGACTCGCCATTGAATACGTGTACGGGAGGAATAAGGTTGGAAGGATGTATGTATACCTAACTTATTACTTACTACTTGTTGCACAGCACGTGCATCATGCATACATGCACCTCATGCATCATACTAACAATTTGTCTTACAGCCATCATAGATTCGTCTAGGTCTTCCTATGTTTGGAGTTGAAAAGGTGGCAGACTAGTAAGAATTGATTCAAGTCTCCAATCGATCGTAAAAGAGATGTTTAGCAGGCTGGAGAAGAGCCCCATTAATCCACTTTACTTAGAAGTTACACAACAAACTGAAAGAATGGAACAACAAGAGAGAGGAAACTGGACCTTGGAAGACGTTAAAGGAGCACTGATGGATGATATGAGAGCAAAGATGCAAGACTAGTTAAGACAAGCTCTAGTAGGACTGATGCCACCACTTGTTGCTGCTGCGCCACCTACAGCTAACCCACCTGCTGTGGGTCCACTACTTGACAATGTTGGAGAAATGAAACTCGAGGATGTTGAGAGTTACATGGTTGAAAAAGCAAAAAAGAAATCACTTGAGCAAGTTCAAGAGCTGGAATCCAGACAGATAAAGGCATTAACTCAGAAGATGTCTAAGATAGAGGAGTTGATGAGGGGACAAGGCCTAGGATACCCTTTTGACTTTAATGATGTGATGCAATTTGAGGAAGACAGGCTCCCTGACAAATTCAAAATGCCACAGCTATAGAAGTTTGATGGTACTAGGGACCCAAGGATTCATCTTAGTCAATACACAACTACTATGAGTATCATTAAGGCTCCTTTGGCCATGGTTACTAAGCTATTTGTACTGTCCTTGGAAGGTATGGCCGTTAACTGGTATAATGGGTTAGAGAAGTCTATCCGAGTAGATTGGAGGGAGTTATGCATTGCTTTTCTAAAGCAATATGACTATAATACTAGGCTTGAGGTGTTTATAAGAGATCTAGAACTAACCAAGCAGAAACCTAATGAATCATTTTCAGATTTTCTGACTAGGTTCATGAATAAGGCGAATGATGAAGAACAAATTGGCAGAGAAGGATCATGTTAGAATGATAGTCCGAAATGTGTTACCTAACCTAGTGGAGAGGTTGCAAATGATGAAACCCAAGATGTTCATGGACCTTTATGATGATGGGTTATAGGCTGAAGAGATCGTAAATGAAAAAAAAGGCCACTAGGAACACTGGAGTCAGAAATTATCCAACTGGGGGCACGCAGTAAAGAAACACCAGCCGAGTCATAGGAGTTCATGCCATCCAACAACCTAGGAGATTCTCAAATTTCAACCAAACCTTATCCAAAGTCCTAGATTGTCTCATTCAAAAAGGCCTTCTTAGACCCTTAACCCCTTCTAGACCACCAAACCCGAACCTCTTTAATTTTGATCAAAATAGTTATTGCAAGTTTCATCAAGTCGCTAGCCATTCTATTGACTCTTGCATGCATCTTAAACATGAAATCCAAAACCTCATAGACTCTAGAAAGATCATAGACCTTGAAAAATCAAGCCCAAACCTAAACACTCGAAACAATCCTTTCCCAAATTACCAAAATGTGCCACCCCAACCACCATGATGATCAACTTAGGAGTAAGCAAAGAAGAAGTGCTAAACTCTTTTGAGGATCTAAGCCTTAAAACTATTGAGAAATCTCTTAATGCTCCCAAAGGTGTGGAAGAGGCAGAAGACTTACTGGGTCAGCCCTCAGGCAAGTTCGATTATAGGTGTTTTACTCCAAACCACCTTCTTTTGACATATCCATTGATACAATCGAGCCTACAAGATGGGGTGAGGAGTTTGATGATGAAAATTTGCTAGTCAAGAAGGAAAAATGTATGGTCGAGGTATGGAAAGAAGGGAAGAAAGACCGAACTATAGGGATGATTGATATTTGGTATAGTTCTGATGAGGAAGGCACTGAAGGGTACAATGTATGGGTAGATAATCCCAAAGTCAGCCATGTTACTAAAAGTCAAAAGGGTTATAAACCAGTAGAGAAAGCTATAGAGAGAGAAGAAGCTATTGAAGGAGAAGACTCAAATGAACATGGCATTGACTTGATTCTCGAATAGCTCAAGAAAGCAAAGGCCAACATAAGCATTTGGGAGATCTTGATGCATTCAAGCAGCTATAAAAGAGCTCTGGTTAAGGCCTTGACTGAGATGAATATTGAAACTATAATAACTCCTGAAGCAATGGTGGCCAAGGTTACTGAGAAAAAGCACGAGGTCATTACTTTCTCGGATGAGGATTTACCTGTGGAAGGAAGGAACCATAATAAAGCACTATTCATCCCAGCTGAAGTAAGAGGAAAGAGGACTAATTATGTGATAGTGGATGATGGGTCCGCGATTAATGTTTGTCCACTACAGATCCTACCCAATTTAGGAGTGAAGGTGGAGGATTCAGCAAAATCAGACCTTGTAATAAAGGCTTATGATGACAGCATGAGGAGTGTAGTAGGAACCTTTGTGGCTTCTGTGAAGACTGGACCTATAGAAGCAATGGTGGAATTCACTATGCTAGATATTCCTATCACTTATGCCCTTCTTTTGGGTAGACCTTGGTATCATGTGTTGGGAGGAGTGCCTTCGACCATGCATCAAAAAGTGAAATTCCTGCTTGATGGGGAAGTGGTGACTTTAGATGCTAGTATGAGCAAGACGATGTTTATTGTTATTGATAGTCAGAAACAGGTAGTCACTCCCCCAGGTTACCAGGAGGCCATGATTTTAAAGGGAGTCGCAATGGATCCAAGGGTTATGAACATGATTAAGAAGATGAATTACCAACCATGAGAAGGACTAGGGAAAAATGAGGAAGGAAGCCCAGAATTGCCAGATTTCAAAACCCAGGATGACACAAGAGGATTGGGCTATACTGGAGTTGGGTTTAGCAGCAAAAGGGCAAGAAGAAGGTTTTTCAATGAGAATGGCCTAGGGAATGTGGGACCCTTGAAAGATAACTTTATTAAGCAAGGGAAGGAGAAGTTCTACAAGGGTAAAAAGGAGCCTGTCCAAGTAGCTGATGTGGATGTCCCTGGATATGAGATTTTTAAGGAACAGATAGTTGAAAAGTTGGTGCAAGACAACAAGGACAAGGTAATGAAGATAGTTGCCAAAAAGATGAAAACCGAAGACATTCAAGAATTGCTTTGTCTGCCACCTAACAAAGAACTACCATAGGAATTAGCTAGTATCATTAATAATAGTTTTATTGATGTTTTTTTTATGAAGAAACTGATGTAATAACATCCGGTCTGTTTGAGGATGAAAACTTTGTTTCCTTTATGGTCAATGATATAAATTCTGTTTGGCTTACTTATGTGATGTTGATTCTGATGGTCTTATGCATTTTAATAATGATCATTCATGCATGTTTAACATTAATTCTATTCAATTAAATTCACTAAACATGGGCACAAATGAACAACCAAAACACATTTCTATATCACATGACTTAGCTCCTGAATAGAGGGAAAAATTTGAGAGAATATTAATAAAAAGAAAGGTAGTATTTGCTTAGTCCTATGAGGATATACCAGGGTTAGATAAGGGAATTGCGGAGCATCACATTCCAACATATCCTGAAGCTAAACCTGTTAAGCAAAAACTTCATAGGTTAAGGCCCGAGTGGACAGAAAAGACAAGGGAAGAAGTCGCTAAGCAAATCCAGGCTGGTTTTGTAGAAGTTATGGAATACCCTCAATGGTTGCCAAATATAGTACTAGTTCCCAAGAAAGATGGAAAAGTTCAAATGTGTGTAGACTTCAGGGACTTGAATAAGGCATGTCCAAAGGATAATTTCCTTTACCCCATATTGATTTGATTGTGGATAGTGCAACATCTAGTGCGATGTACTCATTTATGGATGGGTTCTTAGGTTATAATCAGATAATAATGGCAGTTATGGACAGGATCAAAACTACTTTCATCACGGAATGGGGAACGTACTGCTACAAGGTGATGCCTTTCAGATTAAAGAATGCAGGAGAAATTTATCAAAGAGCAGCCATTGCCTTATTTCATGATATGATGCATAAGGAAGTGGAAGTTTATGTTGATGACATGATGGTTAAGTCTTAAACAAGAGAGGGGCACTTTGAGGCTTTAGATAAATTCCTAGCAAGAATAGAAAAATACAATCTAAGGCTTAATCCGAAGAAATGCATCTTTGGGGTAACTTCAAGAAAGTTATTGGGGGCACATAATCAACAATAGAGGAATATAAGTTGATCCAGACAAGATCAAAGCCATCCAAGAGATGCCAGCACCAAAAACAGAGAAGAAAGTATAAGGGTTTATCAAAAAACTACAATACATCAGCAAGTTCATTGCGAGACTTACTATGGTTTGCGACCCGATCTTCAAGATTTTGAGGAAGAATCAACCCGTGGAGTGGAATGAAGAATGCCAAAAAGCTTTTTATAAGATCAAGGAATACCTTACTTGTCACGAATCGAACCCAAGGGCATGTGACCGACACTAAGGAATGGGTAGGCATAAGGCCCCCGAAACTTGTAGTAAGCCTTAAAGAAAAGAAAAATAAAACCTTCAAATTTAAAAATTTATTTTATGAAAGAACACATTACCAAACTGATTTTTCTAAAAATAAACATAATCGTGCCCAACATAAAATATTCTCCATCATCAAATATCATAAATCGATCTTAAAACATTACACGTAAGCATGGTTCATTAAAATGCAATACATAAGTATACTTAAGTTATACAAACTCATAGTACAAACACTAATGCAGTATTCTAGAGTTACTACTACAATACAACTCATAATGACTTACATAATATAGCTGGTGATGAAGCAATCCAGCGTAGAGGCGGTCTGAGGTCGAACTCCCAAGCTCTTAAAAAAAATAGATTGAGGGGAATCAAACCTCACTAAGTAAGTTAATAAAAAGAGCTATACAGTTTGAAAACCTTTTTTGAAAACCATATAGTTATAGTGAAAATAATTTATAACGTATATATGTATATAGCCTTTGAAAAATCTCGGTAGAACCCTACACCTAAATTTCTAAATAACCAATTGGCCCACTTAATCCACATAGACTGTTGGTCCTCGAGAGCAAAGGCATCAACCAAGGCACCAAGCTGCAATCATCCACTTAATCCAAATACATGGCACTGGCGGTCCCCGAGAGCTAAGGCATCCACCGAGGCACCATCCCAGTCCATTATTAACTTTCCAATCATTGGCGGTCCCCGAGAGCAAAGGCTTCCACCGAGGCACCTCTCCCAGTTTATATCCATAAGTCATACATACATCGGTTCTATCTCTCAATGTCTACCATGTGCACACGGTCCTGGTGAAACCCACCACGTAGCCCGTTCTACTAAAATTTCTCAAAACTAATTTTAAATAAATAAAATGCACTTAAATATTAAATAGTAGCATTTAAATTAAATAAATCATATAATAAATACTAAAAATATGAGCGCACACATCTTTAAATAAAATACATGCACAAATCAATTTATCAACTTATAGGACGAGCGAGAAGGCGGATGACCGCGCGTCTGCCTTGATCCAAAAGCTCCCGCTCCGGTACTCTCTAAGAAAAATAATAGACCTATTTTAAAAATATGTCTATAGAATTAAAATTGAAAATCAATAGAAATAACGAAATTCTAAACTAACTCAAGGAAGACCGGATAAGACTCGATAGATAGGGAAAAACCCTAATTAATGCTAGGAATTTATAGAAGATGTCATGTTTTACGAGAAAATCTACCAAAATTTTGGCAGAGTCTCCTATGTAAAATGGACGTCTCTCTACCATAGGTAGAGCCATTCCTGCACAGAAAACGCAATCCTAAAAATTCACACACAATCTACACTTGGGTCGACTCTCCAACACAGTATTAGCCCGATCGAGTTCACAACTCAACAAAACATCACAACTTAATTCTAACTAATAGAATTCATGAAAATATTACTTTCATAAATAAACATTAAAATCATACTTAAAATATAACATAACACTTAATTAAATTTAATTAGACATAAATATATAAAAACCCATAATTTCCAATAATTTACATTATTTTTAAAATATGCATATATAATCCATAATTAATATAACTATCAACAAATACCTTAAATAAAACCCTTATACTAAATATGTCAAATATGACCATATATATATATATATAATATTTGAAAATAATATTCAAAATTAATATTACTTAATTAAAAATACCAATTAATTTATAAAAATCCTCTAAACCTCTTAAATATTAATAAAACTAACTAAAATATATATTTAACTATAATTAGCATAAAATTACATATTTATCCATATAATAGAAAAATACACATAATATGTCTATATTACTCAAAAATTCTATAAAAATTCTATAAATACATAAAAATTATTTTATCAACATAAAATTTCTTAATATCAATAAAAACATATAATTAACTAATAATTTCTTCCAAAACATGAATTTAACCTAATTATCCATATTTGACATAAACTTAAAATAATTATAAAAATAGTATAAAAATAAAAAAAAAACTATAAATTAAGTTCTAAAATTAATAACATTTAATGATAATACCAATTATCAAAATTTCATAATCTTTAACAATTAATTTTCAGAAATTAATAAAATATCCAAATCAACAAAATTCACAATTAACACAATAATTTTCTATAATCTTAAATAAAATCAATATACTAAAAGTAAATAACAATAATTACTCCAATTTACTAATTAAACTCAAATAAAATAAAATTCTAAAAAATCAAAAAAATCAAAATAATATACCAAAATTTGATTTAAACAACTAACTTAGCATAATTAACCAATTAACTTAGAATAATTAAAGTTTAACACCTAAATCAACCTAAACAACCTGAAAACGACCTAAAAACAACTCAGAGCAACCAGTTGCTTGCCTCAATTTTTGTCGCTGGAAATGGTTGCAGCGATGAAGCAAGGTGTCGACCGTCGCTTAAGGAGGCAATGCAGGCGGAGGAAGCAACGGACGGTGCTGATATGGTGCTGATAGGGATGAAGAAGTTTAGACAGAGAGAGAGCAAGAAACGCCGATGGGAAGAAGAGAAAAAGGAGGTGGCTAGTGGCATACTGCGACGGAGATGAAGGCTGAGGTGGTTGATGCCCGCTATAGAAGGAAGGAATGTGATGGAGATGGTAATAGGAAAGGAGGAAGGTGTTGTGGGTTTGATAATTTTGGGTATATATGTATGTATATATATATATATATTACTTTATTTAAATTAAAAAATAGGGTATTACATTACTAACCTGCCTGTATTAAGGCCACCAAAACAAGGTAATCCTTTAATCTTATATTTGGCTTTAAAAGAAAAGGCGATGGGAGCAATGCTAGCACAAGAAGGGCTCGAAGGGGTCGAGTACGCTATATATTACCTCAGTAAAAAGTTCCTACCATATGAAGAAAAGTACGATCTTGTAGAAAAGACATGTTTGATAATGATCTGGGCTACAAAGAAGTTAAGGCACTATTTCCAGTCCTACAAAGTACAAGCTGTTTCAAGGATAGATCCTTTAAAATACTTGTTCCAAACACCGGATTTGATTGGAAAGATGTCTAAATGGTTTGTACTTTTAACTGAGTTCGATATAGAATATGTCACTACAAAGGTCATCAAAGGCAGAGCTGTAGCAGCATTCGAAGGAAATGAGCAGTGGAATATAGAGTTTTTAGAAGAGAACCTAGCAGTAATAGAACACTAAGAATGGAAACTTTATTTTGATGGAGCAGTGAATAATAGAGGAGCAGGGTTTGGAGTAATTCTTGTCACACCAAAAGGAGAAACCATACCAATGGCCTAGAAATTAGACTTCAGGGTTACAAATAATATGGCTGAGTACGAGGCATGTATCTATGGCATAAAAACAGTAATGGCAGTTGGAGCGAAAGACCTATTGGTTTACGGAGATTCCATGTTGGTCATCAGCCAGGCTAATGAAGAGTGGGAAGTAAAAGAAGAAAGACTGAAACCTTACATCCATTATTTGAGAAAAATAAAAAGGCATTTCACCAAATGTCTCTTTATCGAGAAAAGAAGATATCCAGATGAAGTAACTTCCAAAGATAAATATGCTCTTCGTGTTCTTACGTGTCATTATGCAAGTCATGATGGGATATTTTATAGAAGGATGCCGAATGGAATACAACTGAGATGTCTCAAGAAGGATAAAGCAAAACAGGTAATGAGAGAGATTCATGTAGGAGTTTGTGGATCACATATGAATGGGATAATTCTAGTAAAGAAGATTACTTTGCAAGGGTACTATTGGGGGAGTATGGAAAAGGACTACATCCGAATAGTAAGAGAATGCCATTAATATCAAGTACACGGGAGCCTCAATCACCTTCCCCCTATAGTTCTAAATAGTTTAACATCTTCATGGCCCTTTTCAGCCTGGGGAATAGATATAATAGGGGAAGTAAAACCAACTACTTCAAACGGGCATAAATATATAGTAGTCGCAATCGACTACTTTTCAAGATGGATAGAAGCAGAATCCTTTGGCACCTTAAAAGCTAGAAAGATGGCAAAGTTCATTGAGAAGAACCTCATTTACAGATATGGGATCCCACACCATGTTGTGACAGACAATGGAGTTCAGTTTCAGGCAAAAACTGCCGAGTTATTACAAAGATACAAGATTGAGCATCATAAGTCCTCACCTTATTGACCCCAGGCTAATGGTGTAGTAGAAGCGGCTAATAAGATATAACAAAAGATTCTCTCTAAGATGGTGAAGACATATAAGGACTGGTCCGAATACCTCTCTTTTGCTTTGTGGAGATATAAAACTACAACACGTAATGGTACAGGACAAACTCCGTTCTCTTTAGTATATGGTTATGAAGCAATTCTACCCATAGAGACAGAAATTAAATCCTTGAGGGTGGTTATGGAAGCAAAAATCCCCGAGAGTGAATGGATGCAAAAGAGGTTTGATTACCTTGTATCTCTAGATGAGAAAAGGATTGATGCTTTATTCCACACTCAGATTTATCAGAGGAGAATAGTAAGAGCGTTCAATAAAAAGGTTAAGTCGGGAAAGATAAAAGCTGAAGATATGGTATTAAAGCACGTAAGGGCAATGGTGTTTGACCCGAGAGGAAAATTCAAACCAAAATGGGAAGGACTGCATTTAGTCAAGACAATCTTACCTAAGGGAGCCGCAAAGATATCAGATCTAGAAGGGAATGAATTCACTGAGCCAATAAACCTTAATCGCCTTAAGAAATACTGCCATTGAAAAAAAAAAGAGTCCGCTAACTAGAAAACCTAAAAAGGCTGGTTAGACAAAAGTTAGGACATTCCTGTTGTTCAGAAAACCTGTAAAGGGCTGATCAAGCAGAAATTAAGGAAATGAAAATGGGAGAAAAAATGTTCAGTTAGAAAATCTGAAAGGACTAGTTGATAATAGGAGTTATGTCATGTGATGGAACAAATTTACTTATTTTTTCCCTAATTAATGAAATGAATTGAAAAGACATTTTTGTTAAATATTGCATTTTCTATCTTTATTATAAGACATAAAGACTTGAAGGAAAAATAAAACATAAGAAACTAGACTTATAAGACTACTACTTCTGCTTTTATTTCTTTCTTAACTCATCTAACAATATTTGAGTCCTTTTATATTTAATAAGTTCTAGTGATTTTGTAGATTGTATAGTAACCCAAGTCTTGTAGTTGTCATTAGTAGTCATGTCAGCATACAGGCATATATTTCGTTCCAAAGCTCTACGAGGCCACAAGTTCTTCACCTTGTCCAAGAAATCTTGTCTCAAGAGGAAACCTTTAAAGTCAGTTATAACAACAACAATGAATTGAGGGCGACCATACTAATGGCAAAGGAGTGAAGGAGAAAGAAAGGTCAAAAAGTGTAATCCGAGAATAGGGACACAATTGTCATTCAAGTTGATGGTCATGAATTTTAATCTCCACCAAGGATAGATCCAAGTAATCTCAGTATCAGCAATGCCTTTCATCCAATCGATGCACTGATCCGTAGTATGATTATCCTTTATCTTCAAAGGATGAGATTGTAGATGAGGAAGTTGATAAATCAAAGCATTGGGAGGAGCATTAAGCAGACTCAATTTCTAATGTAACCAAATCATTAAAAAAAAGCTGAAAACTTGAAAGGCCGGTTTAAAAAAAAGGGTTACACACCTGAAAGAGAAGCAGACTGCCTGAGAGTTGGTTTTGAACTTTGAAATTATCTAACCCAATGATAGTTTCAGCAAGTATGATAGGCACGGGATTTGCTCCAGTTTCTACCTATTCTAAGATATTGACAATCCTTACATCAGCATCTCCATAAGAAGACACTAGTAGAAATTGAGCATATAAGCAGAAAGTGACAGTTCTGATCCAAGCAGCATTGGTTTTGTCTTTAGTTCCACAAGAGAAAATTAGAAAAGGAAGACTGATGGTTTCAGCATTATGTGCATGCATGTAGATAACACCTGAGGGCATATTAAAGACTGCTATTAGTCTGCTGGGAAACTCAATCTCAAGGTCTGGGAGAGCAATGGTAGAAGTCGAACTTAATGAACATCCCAAAATAGCAGCAAATTCCTCAATCAGGGGACACAACTCTTGTCCATTGAATCTAAATATATGATCCTCATCATCCCAGAAAGTGGCAGCAGTGTGTAAGAAATTATTGTCTATCTTCAGACGTTGAAAGGATTTTAAGGATTTGGCATGAAAGGGCAGAATTTTATTCCAATCGTCTCCATTAAGGGTCTTGAGAAATTTTTTCATCAATGTAAGTATGGCTTGTGTCATGGTGGAGGTGAAAAATGGAATTGATGCAGCGTATATGTCTTATGGTTCTTATCTAGGCCATAAATCAGATACAGAAAGGATTATGATTGATTTTTGGACCAAATTCACATTGGAGTGGGAAAAGAAGCAGAATCAGAACCGAGATTTCTGATCAGAATTCTAGATTTTTGATTGGAAATCTATAATTTGGATCAGAAATCTAGGATGCTAGCCTGACTTCCAATGTTTCTGACCAAAAAAAAGGGAAATTATGATTTGGTCCAGAATAAAGTCCATGATGCATAAAAGGAGACAGTTCTAAAATATCTCAAAGTACAGTCACGCTAATACAATTCCTAAAGAAAGTTAGTCATCGTGAGCTCTAGTGTCTAGGCAGGGGCTCCACTCTCTAGCTAGATCGTCACTCTGATTTGGGGGCATAGAAGTCCCATCATTGTGTCCATCAAAACTAAGTCTAGCAAGCTGTCACCGGAGCCTCTCATTCTCACGCTCCAAATCCCCAGCATAAATTTGTTGCATTAGAAAATAGTTAGAATCCTACATATCATGCATACATTTTCATATTTATTATGAATACTAACTCTCCAAGTATCAGTAATCTACATAGTAAACAATCTCTAAGAAAAGGCAATTCCATACAAATACTCCGCTTGTGTCCTAGGGACCTGTAAAATAAATTTTACTAATTCAACAACAAGTACGGGTTTGTGCAGGGTTAGCAAGGGAGAAAATTGAACTTACATGTGAAGCATCAAGGGGTGAGAAGCTAGGAATCTGAGCTATATCAAAATACATATGTTACTTAATTGGGGTCTGTACTATGGGAGCCCAATAACACATCGACCTATCAAATGGGGGAACATCACCCAGAATAATACCTGAGGGAGCCTCACTATGAGTAGTCTCACTACGATGAATAGGCTCGACTTCCTGCTCGATCTCCTCAGTATCATCCTCAATCTCCTCCATAGCAGCATCAGGGACTCCTTCAAACTATACAAAGAACCAAATGTCAATAATGATGAGAGAATTAAAGTAAAGTAGTGAGAGAAAGCATACCTCAGCCGGGTCTGTAGGAACCTGCTCTAAAAGGTTCTCTTAAATATACTCCCGATAATGATGAGAATGCTCAAGCATGGTCGAAGCGTCATATCTCTCAAGAGCAGCTCTAAGCTCAAGGCTAGTCATGCTGCTACTTTGTAACATTGAGGGAGGAATAGAAGAAGGGACACACTTCCTGGAAGGTCCCATATGCCAGTGATAAACAAGCTCACCAAGATACCACATCTAGCAGCCATAACCAATAAGCAGAACTCTCATAGTCTCAAGTCTCAAGTCTCATAGCTATAGTCATAAAATCATATCACTGAATGTCTTCATCACCAGCCAACCAATCTAATCTAACCTGCAAACTCATTCATTTAAATTTAAATTTTTTAGACTTTTATAATTAATGAAATATTAAAAATCAAAATTTTCTTACCAGGTTCCACTCTAAGGAGTTCAGCTGATCTCAATAAGTCTGCAAATCATGCTTAATGCTAGTAAGACAAGAGGAACCCCACCTCTGCATCAGGGGAAGACTCCTATCAAAGCTAATGGCACTGAAACCCCGAATCACTCTAGTCTCAATGCCCCAAATCTGGAAAAAGGAAAATGAAGGAAATAAGGAGGGGAAGGTGAAAGTAAGTAAAAGTTAAACAAGGATAAGAAGCATACATGCAAGACATGCCAGAAGCCGCACATTATCACAGCACCTCTACAAACAGTATCCAATCTATAGTAGAGGTAAGCAAGCATTGTAGACCCTTAATCCAAAGTAGAGACCCTAGAAAGATCCTGAAGAGGGCTAAGAAGAGCGATGCTAACTTCATGACCAGTCTCATAAAAGAGGGTAGTGCCAAGCAAAATCAATAAGAAACATCTCGCCTTCTGGAGAATCTGGCGAAGTGTAGTGGTAGGTAGTCTCCTGAAACCCTGTAAAAGAAGCACGTTCTTCCTATTCTTCCATGTCGGAACAAACCCGAGCAGGTCATGGATGTAACGACTCCTAGCATCCTTCAGAATAGTGTAGTAATGGATATCAAAAGGAATTGGGGTACCTCTGAATGCAATCCTGGTAATGGCAAAAAAACTCATCAGGGAAATAGTTAGCTCACCTACTCGTGTGTGGAAGGTGTGAGTAGTGTCCATCCATCTCTCGATAAGTGCAAAAAGGGAATAGTGATCTAACCTACCTCGAGCAGTCAGTAAAGCAGCAACAAAATGTAGAAAGTTGGATGCCCAAACATGTTGTGCTACCCCCCCAGACAAGTCATGGAACAATTCTCACGCCAAATGAAAACAACCCGAGAATTTCAGGGGTTTCTAAAAAATGCAGAAATAACAAGATAATTTTTCTTTCCTAAATCTCTAATTTTTTAGATGTCACTTTAAAAAAAATCAAATCAGAAGTCTAGATTTTTTATTAGAAATCTAGAATTCTGATAAGAAATCTAGAATTCTGATCGGATTTCCTAATTCCCAATTGGAAATTTGAGAAACCCGATCTGAAATTTGGGATTTCAATCCGAAAATTCAGACTTCTGATGAAAATCTCAATCAAAATTTAACATATTTTGATTTAAATTTGTCAATTTTTCATGATTTACATATACTTTTTCCATTAAATTGCATGTATATAAATATTAATTTTATATACTAAAATAAATATGTTTATTGCAGAATTGAAAATAGAGATAAGAAATTTGCCTCATCTCCAGTCTAAGAACATCTATGGAGGTGCAAGTGGGTCAAAGGAAATATCTTTTTATCTTCATGAAGTCCCGTATAATTTTAGGGAAAATGCAGATGCAAAGTGATGGGATCTGATTACCTGGAACTGCTCCCAAGTAGCCTACGCTGTGGGTGGGCCATAGGATCAAACAGATCCAAAATCAAATGTTGGATGAGAGAATAATTGAAGGGAGAAAATTTGAAAATCAAGAAAAAATGAAAAGAAAAAAAGAGAAAAAGAATAAGAAAAAGGAGATAATGAATCGGAAAAAGGAGGAAAGGAATATATAAAGGGGAAAATACCCTATTTGATCCTTCAACTTTGGTTTACATTTAGGTCCACTTAATTCTTTACAATTTAGTCCTAAATTGTAAAGCTTTATAATTTAGCAATTTAGGGAATTTTTAAAACTGTCGGGATTATCTTCAATTGATTATACGATCGAGTGTAATTAGCATCAAATGACCGAGTATGATGCCTCTTTTCAAATCAGACTACACGACAGAGTGTAGTCAACATTGTATGACTGAGTGAAATGTACCTTCAATCAATTATACGATTGAGTATAATCAACATCATAAGATCGAGTATGATGTTTCTTTTTAAATTAGACTATGCAACTGAGTGTAGTCAACATTATACGATCGAGTGCCATGTATCTTTATTTGATCATACGACCAAGTATAATTAGCATCACGTGATTGAGTGTGATGCCTTTTTTCAAATCAAAATATACGACCGAGTGCAATGTATCTTTAATTAATCATAAGATTGAGTATAATCAGCATCACACAACCGAGGTTGATGCCTTTTTTCAAATCGGACTATATAACTAAGTGTAGTTGGCATTGTACGACCGAGTGCAATGTATCTTCAATCGATTATACGACCGAGTATAATCAGCATCACACGACCGAGTGTGATGCCTTTTTTCAAATCAAACTATCAATTGAGTGTAGTCGGCATTGTACGATCGAGTGTAATGTATCTTCAATCGATTATACGACTGAGTATAATCAGCATCACACGATCAAGTGTGATGCCTTTTTTAAATCAAACAATACTATCGAGTGTAGTCAACATTGTACGATCGAGGGAAATGTATCTTCAATCGATTATATGATCGAGTATAATCGACATCATACGATTGAGTGTGATGTTCCTTTTCAAAACAGACTATACGATCAAGTGTAGTCAGCATTGTATGACCGAGTGCAATGTATCCTCAATAAATTATACAACTGAGTATAATCAGCATCATACGATCGAGTATGATGTAATTTTTTTAATTCAATGCTATACGTCTGAGTATAGTCAAAAATTGTATGACCGAGTACAACGTGTTTCATTCACTCAAGGTTATACGACCAAGTATAATTAATATCATACAATTGAGTATGATATGTCATTTGAAATGTTGTACATTCAAGTATAGCAAATTCACAAGTAGAAACTTTAAGGAGCAGGTAAGTATCCTAACTTTCAATTTAGAAATTGGGTGCTATTTTACTTTACAGCAATTTGTCAAGCAAACAGCGACAAAGGGGGGGCAACTGTAGACACCCAATTTCGGGATAACGTGTTATGGATGCAGCAAAGGACTCTAGTGATGAAAATTTCTTCGATACTTAATCTTTAAAAATTCTAAGGGTTTAAATGCAACTTTTAAAGGAAGGATTTAATGTTTTCAGGGACTAAATTACAAGGTTTTTTTAGGACCTAATTGTAAAATTTAAATTCTTTCAGGGGCCTTTTGGTAATTAAATGTTTAAATAAATAAATAAATATATATATATATATATATATATATATATGTCAGAATTCCATAATTTCGATTGGAATTATGTAATTTCGATCGAAACTACACCAATTCTAATTAGGATTGTATAATTTCGATCAGAATTACACAATCCCGATCAGAATTGAATTCTTCCATCTCTGTTTTCCTTTTTTTTTTAATTCAATTTTAATTGGTTTAAAATTCCTAATTAACTCAGTCCTAACTGGTTTAAAATTCCCAAATATAATTTTAAGTATTAATCTTATACTTTAGGAATTAGAATCATATTAGGATTGGGGTTAGGCTTCCTAATTCCACTATATAAAGGAAAGAACGGTGAAAACAAGGAAAAAGAAGAAAAAAAGGGAGGAAGAAGGAAAAGTGATTTTCTTTTGAGTTTTTTTACAAAAAATTCCTTTTAATTGAACAATTAATTCAAGATTCATGGAGAATTTTTGAAGGGCAAGATTCGAAGATTTATCAAGAACGGTGAACTACCAATCTGAGGAGTACCTTAAATCATTCATAATCATATCATCATCTTCTTATTCTTTATTTATTTATTTTTTTGTTTTTTTTATTTTTTTATATTATTATTTTATATTATTATTCTTTCAAGTTATTATCATAATTTGTTCATTAATGATTATTTTATCTTATTTTTGTGGTGATTATGGAGGAAAACGCATGGTGATCATGTGAGGGATGAATTCATGAGAAGTCCGTGGAAGACTACGAATAAAGCCTTGTAGAGATTTAGTTTCCAGGGTTTTATTTTTATTTTTATTGTCTTTATCTTTATTTTATTCTTTATTTTTATTAATGTAATAGCCCCAATAGTGGAAGTAATAAAATTACATACATGGTTGTTTGTTTATTTTTATTTAGTTGGTTAGTTAAATTGGGTTTCAATTAGGTAATTACTTAAAATCAATGGAGGATATAGATTAATTTAGGTTGTATATTAATAAAAATTAGGGTTTTAGTAAGGATTAATTTAATTATTTATTTGATCTTATTTAATTGTTTTTTTTGTGTTTTTATTTATGTTTGGGCTTATTTATTATTTTTATGTATTTTGGGCCTTAAGCCCACTTTAGGGCTTGATTTATTTATTTAAGATTAGGTAATTCTTTTATCCCATCTCACTTAATAATTAATTAGGTTTAATTAATTAAAATATATTTTTTAGGTCCATAATTAATTAGATTTTAGGTTAGAAATATCCTTAGGCCCATCTAGTTAATTAGACATAGGCTCACCTAATTTAATTTAATTAATTTAGACTTAGCCCACTTAATTTAGGCCTTTTTCATAATTTGTAGATTCAAGATCACTATTTAATTAAAACATGTAGAATTAGGCCCGCTAATTTAAATATTCCATAATTTGTAGATTTAAGCTCATATAGAATTAAAATTAGTAGACTTAGGTTCATTTAATTAAAATAAAAAGGAATTAGGTCTTTAGGTTCACTTATAAATTAAAACATATAGATTTAACTCATTTATTTAGAATCCATGTAGATTAGACTAACTTAGGGATTATGTGATTTATTGAATGCATTATTTACTTGTATATTTCATGACTAGTCTGCCTTAGAGTTGATTGTTTTGGGTTTATATGAAATTGCATGTAAATAAAGAATAAGATAATAATTCATAAAGTAATTCTAAATGAACACAAGATTGAAAGAAGTTGGTATTCCGTATCCAGAATCTCCTGGTTGTGGTGCTAGCTTTCTTTTAGGGAATTGAGTAACACTTTTTCAATTTGTTCCAGTTATTACCTTGGGTGGCGACTCCTCATCTCCACGCCATGTCTGTGTGACAGTGGTTAGTGTGTTCTCTAGAAGCCTGAGCTTAAACAGTGTCACGGTTGTTAAAATCTTGGATGGGCGCTAAACTCCATTGTCTATAATATGGACTTTGAAATATATGTTATGAACTTCATCATAGATGTCTTCTATGATGATTTTATGTTTCTTTTGCAAGCTTGTTTGAAACTGATGACTTATTTTTCTCTAAAGTTGATGCAATGAAATCTGACTTTGCTTATTTGTGTGATGTGTTTCCTAATGGTTATTCTATTTGTGATGATTGTTTCATGCATATGTTTGATATTAATTATGTGCAAACTAGATCATTTAATCTAGGCACAAATGATACCCCTAAAAATATACTGATTGTTTCTAATATAACTCCTGATGAGAGAGAAAAGAAACCTTAAAAAGAAGATAAAAAGTATTTGCTTAGAGATATGAGGATATGCCTAGAATTAATAAAGAGATCACAAAATATAGGATCTCTATGTATCCTCACATCACACTAATAAAATAAAAGAAGAGAAGGTTAAGGCTAGAATGAGCTCTTTTGATTAAGAAAAAAGTTAAAAAGCAGCTGAAAGCAAAGTTTTTAAAAGTAATAGGACACACCCAATGGTTAGCAAATATAGTTTCGGTCAATAGTGTGGCTTCTAATGTGATGTATTCTTTTATGGACAATTTCTCAAGATATAATCATATCGTAATGCCAATAATTGAGAAATTGAAAACATCCTTCACTATTGAATGGGGTATTCATTGTTACTTGGTTATGCCATTTGGGTTAAAGAATGTGGGGCCTATTTATCAGAGGATCACTACTACTTTACTACATGACATAATCCATAAAGAGGTAGAGGTATATATGGATGATATGATGGTAAAGTCCTTATCTAGATAATGACACTTTAAGACCTTATTCTTGGCAAGGGTCAAAAAGTACAACCTCAAATTAAATCCAAATAAGTGTGTTTTTGGAATAACTTGTGGAAAGTTATTAGGAGATGCTATTAGCCAAAAGGGATAGAGGTGGATCTGGATAAGGTCAAAGTAATAAGATAGATGCCTACACCGAAAAATGAGAAAGAAGTCAGAGGGTTCATCAAGCAGTTGTAGTACATTAGTAGATTCATAGTCAAGCTGACTACCATTTGTAAGTTAATCTTTATACTCTTGAGAAAGAACCAACCCATAATCTTGGATGATAAATGTTAGATGGCTTTTAAAACTATTAAGAATTATTTAAAGAATTCCCTAGTCCTACAACCACTAAGACTGGGTAAGCCTTTAATTCTTTATTTAGCAATTGAGAAGGATACAGTAGGCATGATGCTAGCTCAAGAAGGTAAAGGAAAATTTAAGCACGCAGTACATTAAATGAGTAGGAAACTGCTACAATATGAAGCCAATTATAATCTGGTTAAGAAAACATGTTTGGTTATGATTTAGGCAACCAAAAAGCTTCGACATTATTTCTAATCTTATAGAGTACAAGCAGTCTCTAAACACGACCCTCTTAGATATCTTTAGTAGACTCCATTACTTGCAGAAAAATTAGTGAAATGGTTAATCTTGCTTATCGAGTTTGATATAGACAACATGGAAAAAAAAGTAATAAAAGGGAGAGTAGTAGCAAACCTCTTGGCTTAAAGTCTGATAAATGATGAATAGGAATAAGAGTTAGAATTTTTGGATGAGCATTTAGGGGCAATAGAGGTCCAAAGGTGGATAATGTACTTTGATAGGGCAGTTAATAATAGAGGGGTAGGCATTAGTGTAATTCTGATAACACCGAAAGGGGAGATGATATTGATGGTGAAAAGGCTAGAATTTAAAGTAATCAATAATCAAGTTGAATATGAAGCCTTCATCTTTGGATTGGAAGCACTCTAAAATGTGGGGGTAAAGGAGATAATAGTGTATAGAGACTCTATGCTAGTGATAAAATAGATTTCCAATAAATAGGAAGTGAGAGAGGATAAACTAAGATTGTACTAAGATTACTCGACTACTGTTCTATTATCTTTCACCTAATGTAGATTTGTACATTTACTATAAAAGGAGAATCAGATGGCATATGCTTTTTAGCCACTTTAGCTTCAATATGGGAAGGAGGAAAATAGATAGGAGTAAAACCTTTTATCCTTGTAAAGTCTCAAACCCCCTGTTATAAGGAGATAAGAGTAATGCTAATCGATATTGTAGAAATAAGATAATTCCTTAAAGATGAAAATAAGAAGGAGAGAATGTCTCTAGGGATATTATCTCAATATTTCATCAACCATAATAGGATGTTATACAAAAGAATGTCGATTGGGGTGCATCTAATATGTGTTAATAAGGATGAGGCTCCAAAAGTTATGGAAGCAATTTATAAAGGTGTATGTGGATCATATATGAATGGAATAGTTCTTGCTAAGAAAGTAGCTCATTAGGGGTATTTCTAGTTGACCATGGAAGCTGATTGTGTGAAGTTTGTAAAAAAGTTCCATAACTATCAAGTGTATGGAGATGTGAGCCACCAACCTTCTATGGAACTTTAAGGATTGACTCTCTATAGTTATTTAGAGTTTGGGGAATCGATATCATCAGAGAAATAAGGCTAAATGTATATAACAAGAATCATTATATTATGGTAGTAATTGATTATTTCTCTAAGTAGGTTAAAGCAGAATCATTCACAACTGTTGGAGCAAAATAGATGGTAAGGTTTATAAAAAAGAATATAATCTGCAGATACATGTTGCTTTATCATGTTATTACTAATAATGGTGTTCAATTCAGAGCAAAAATAACTACTTTGTTAAAGGAACATAAAATTGAGCATCATAAATCATCTCCATATAGACCGTAAGCAAATGGAGCAGTAGAGGTAGTAAATAAAAATGTGAAGAGGATCCTGTCCAAAATACTAAAGAATTATAAGGACTGGGAAAGCTAACTATAATTTGCATTATGGGATATAGAACCACTACTAGACCATCGGCTAGAGCCACTCTGTATTCATTAGTGTATGTGTGTGAAGCTATATTACTAGTAGAGGTCGAGATTTAATCATTGAGGGTTCTCTTAGAATCCAAAATCCTTGAGTATCAATGGGTAGAGAGACGATTAGCATAGCTGACATTATTGGATGAGAAGATAATGAAAGCTAAGTATCACTCCTAGCTGTATCAGAAAAGGATAACCCGAGCCTATAATAAGAAGATTAATCCGGGCAAGGTCAAAGAAGGTGATTTAGTGCTAAAGCTCACTAAGCCAATCATGATTGACCTATGGGAAAAGTTCATGACAAATTGGGAGGATCCACATCTAGTGAAGGAGTTATTTTCCAATGGCACTGCTATTCTATTTAATTTAAAAGGAAATGAGTTTAGAGATCCCATCAATTTAGACAAGCTCAAGAAACACTTTCTATGAAGTCTCATTAGAGAGAAAACCTCAAAAAAGGCTGTGTATGCAAAAGTTTGAGGAAAAAAATGAATCAAAAGTTTAAAAATAAAAAGGGTCCTGTTGGATTGAAAACTTAAAAGAGGCAGTTCAGGAAAAAATTAAGGACATGTAAAAGGAGAGAGAAAAAAATTATTAGTTGGAAAACTTACAAAGGCAAGCTAATTAACGACATAAGATATGTCAGAAGCAAAATGTATAGTTATCTTATGCTTAAATTAAATGCAATGGATTGCCTTGGTTATTATTGAACATTTCATTAAATACTTATTACAAACTATTTAACTAAAAGAGGAAATCCCATCCAACAAAAAAGCAAAACGATGATTAATCTTCATGAACTAATTATGCTTTCTTTTCTTTTGTTAAACATCTTGAACACTTAATGTTTGCAACTCTCTTATTCTTTTAATTTTCATAAACTCATCCTTCTTTATCTATTGCAATTAAATCCATGCCTTGTACTAATCATCAGTGGGTTGGTCTCCATTGTAGTTAATGTGCCTTTGAATAATTCTACGAGGCTAAGCCATAACCAAGTTGTTTAGAAAGTTCTGAGAAAGGGACCCTAGCACAAACTCATGCATTAGTCCCACAATTAGCTATTTTTATCCATACTATTGATAAAGACAGGCCAAATAATAGAAAGTGGCAAAATGAAGACCGACTATAGGGATGCAATAGGTATAGGATCGAATGGTCACGTGTTGTAGTTTCCACCATAGGCACATTTATTAAATTATAATATTCAAAAATATGCACAACTAGCTTCGAACATCTTATGGTATGGGATGGAGTTTTCTAGTGTGACAATACTTTGCTTTGTAGTGCACAATGTCTTTAGGAGGCTTAAGTAATCTCAGCTTTTCATCAAACCATACCTGAAAAAGGTGAATGAGTAAAATGACAGAAAAGCAGGAAATAAAGAAAAGAGAAGAGAAAGTTGACCTCTAGCAATAATGGACTCCAAGAGAATCACTTAGTTTTTAGGAAGGTTTCTAGTCCAATGATAGTTTCTACTAGAATAAAGGGAAAAGGATTGAGTCCAGTTCCACTTGATTTAGGATGTAGAGAACTTTTGAATTATAGTTGCTCAAAGGAGAAACAAGCAAGAACTGTGTATACAGACAAAGAATGATCATTCAAGGCCAATAAACCTCTTTATTGCCAATAGTTATAACAATCTTAATAAAGGATCCTATCAAAACTTTAGAACTAAAGATATGGAAAAGGGAAAATCGAGGAGAAAGATTGAACAACCTAGCCATTTGATATTAAATGGAGCATAAATCTAGAGTTCTAACTTGAGGGATTACAATTTAACAAGTAAAATTCATTTGACAACCCAAAATAGCTTTGAATTCCTTCGGTAGGGGGCATATATCTAGTGTGTTGAAATGGAAGACATGCTTGCTTAGATCCTAAAATTGAGTCATAACATGGAAGAAAGGAAAATTTATTTTCCTAGCATGTAAAGATCTAAAAATTGATAAGTGAAAGGGCTTGAGTTTTACCCATGATTCACCATCTAAGCCCTTCAAGATTAACTATAGTTGTTTGAGGCTCTTCTTAGTCATGTTTTGGGATTTTAAAGCAATTGAGGGAGAGGAAATATAGAGTTATGGCATATGTAAGGTAAGGGTAGGTGTAATTATTTTTATAAAGGGAATTAGGGATTCAAAAGGGGAATCTACATATGAGACGCTAAGGTGTTTATCTTTCTAATAAGGTAGCGCCTTATCAAGAAGAGACATATTGATATTGCCTCTCATAAAGAGGTGATGCCTCACTAAAGAAATGATTATCTTTTTGACAGTCAAGGGCATGATTTTGGTTGTATTATTCTGATTGGTTCTTCTTATTTTAGTTTATTAATGAAAATTTTGTTTAATTGAATGATGAGTTTGTGCAGGATTGCGTTGGAATTATCAAAGTTCCTCATTGAAATAAGTTTAAATGTTTGAACATCTAATTAAATTAAAACATGAATATTCAAAATGAGATCAAAAAAATATTATAACATTAGAATTAGAAATGAAAAGAAGTCTTAGTTTGAATCTATGAAGCCTCTAACTTAGTGGCCTCTGCATTACCTTTATCATCAACGCCATCTGCCCCATCATCATCATCGTCATCAACGCCATCTTTGTCTTCTCCTTCATCCTCATCATCCTTAATTTATAGAGTAGTAATTTGATGTTAGAGGGCCATGATCCTAGCCTGGCTAACTACATCATAATCCTATCCATATATGATTCGAGGTAAGTACTCATAAAAGGATACATACATATAGAAATAGGAGGAGTTGTTACCTTCCATTGTTGAGTAACATTCATTAGATTGTCTCGCTGAGCCTCAATTAGTTGATGCATGTACATGCCTTGCTCCAGAAGGATATACATGATTAATGATCAATTATCACTAATGTCTTGATGAGATTAATTCTGAAAGTAGAAAAGGAAAAAGCTTACGTATGTAATGTTAGGAGTATATGTTGGTGTCAAACTCTCATTTAACATAAAAAAAACTCATGGGATAGGTCCCCTAGGTGCACCCAACAGTGAGCTAGTAGATCAGGCATGTGAGTCAAATGACTAGCAATCATCTATGAGCTAGAACTGGAAAGAGCTTTATGATGCTGTACTCTAGCTAAAGTACCCTTTCCACTATTTATACAAGGGCATTGAAGTGGTCTCTTATGTGTAGGAGGTCTAGCTCTATGAGGACCAGTAGCTGCCACTTATGAATATAAAATTAAGTCAGTATATAATTTGGAAGAAAAGAAAAGGAAAGATGAAGTCAAGTGAGTACCTGAGCAATAGTGGCAACTGAAAAAGGCACCCATTATAGTAGATTGGCTTCAATAAAGTCCAAGTAGCTGCTCTTGCTCCTCTTAGTGTGGCTCTTAGCAGGACCTCTTACAACCACTTTATCCAGTTTGTCGCCTTTTAGTAGATATGTCCATAACATGCCCACAAGGGGTGATGTAGGAATACGTCAAGCATAAGCACAATGATCCCAATTGAGGACCCTCTACCCAAGATACCATACCCAATAGTCAAGTTTGCGAAGGAGCACCCTCCATAAGGATAATAGTATAGAGCAGGTCATTTTTGGAGGCCATCTATCTTGAGGACCTTACAACTCTTGATACAACTGCAGTAATGCAAAAAAGATAAGTAAATTAATCTTATGTTCTAATCATACTAATAATATTTTTTGTGTTTTCTAAGTACGTCATCATAGGTCAGAGTGTTCAATCGGTCATGATGGACATGCACATAAGCCAAGTGTGTGACTAGAGCCCCATCTCGCTAGGGCTAGGAAATGTGCATTGCTCACCTTAAATAACCTAGTGATAAGCTTAGAGCTCCAAGGCCTATACTTATAAAGAAACATTATTAGTAAATAATTGGGATAATTCATTAATAGAGTTCAAGAGTGGAAAGGAATACTCACTTGGACGACGTGCCAAAAATTGCAAAATCGTTTAGCTCCCCACATAGCCTCATTCATACTCTAATATAGATAAACTAGTGTGCAGCTACCCTAATTATAAAAATACACCAGATCTAAGTCTCGAAGGGGAATTAAAAATATCAAATCAATAGAGCTAGTAGTGTCAGCAAAGAAAGTAGCATATAACATGTAAACTAAGAATGCTCTCACTACTTTATTGATCTCTCGATATGTGGTGGCAGCCTTAACCTTAATGCGGGTATAGTGACTCCAGATGGAATCAATCTTAATGGTGTGAGTCCCTTTCATATTTGGGATCATATCAAGAAGCCGCTCGATATAAACTACCCGATCTAGTGCCATTCAATGGATGCATGCATCGAACAGGGTAGTGTTACCAGCACACGTAATGCTAGTGATAGCAAAAAAAAGATAAGATCCAATGTAAGCTCACTCAAAAGGAGGTCGAATATGTGTGTAGTCTTGAACCACCTCTTAATTAGTTCATGTAGCGACTGATAGTCGGTTCATCCCTGAGCATCTGAAAGTGAAAGAATGAAGTCCTTAAAACTCGTATCCTAAATACAGTCTTTAATGTCATCTGTGAGTTTGTTGTACCAAAGTTGAGCACTGCTGAAGTTACCAACACCCTTGAAAGTGTACGTGTCTTGCTAAAATTCAAACGGGAAGTTAAATTAATTTATATCATATTTCCAAATATAAAAGGAAAGAAAACTATGATAAAGGCGATGCCTTATCAAGAAGGCAATACCTCTTTAATCAGGTGATGCCGCTCTATTTATATTTAAGGCTATCACCTTTTCATGAAGAGTTGTTGCCTCTCCGTTAAGGTGATCACCTTTTTGATGAGGTGACGCTTGAGTAAGGTGGAGAATGCAATTCTATATGATCTTTGTATTTTTTTTATTTTTTCCAATTGATTTCAATTATAAATAATGCATAAGTGTAATGATCATAACCCAATACTATTTAATAAGAAAAGCCATAGGAATTGAGTATTAACTTCTCTGAAAACTAAAGCACAAATATGGGAGCCTAGGTTTATAATTAGTTCAATTGTATCTCACATAAAAAAGCCCAAACTCTATAGAGGGTGAATGGGTGGGGGCACTGGGTCCCATTAAGGTCGCTCTGGTGTACGATCTTTAACCATTGTGATAGGAAAAGACAGGTGCACTATATGACAAAAAGAAAGAAAAAAGAAAAGAAAAGGAAGAAGTCTTTTAGAGAAAGAAAAGGAACAATTCTTTTTGAAAAAGAAAAGGAAAAGGAAGGAACCTTATATATATATATATATATATATATATATATATAAAGTGAAAAAGTAGTTTAATGGAATAATTGAATAAGACAAAAGTAACCTCTCAAGCTCGAGCCCCAAGGTCGATGGTCCAAAAGCTTAAGGAATTGCCTCTCGGGTTTGAATCTTAAGGTTGATGACATGAATATCCTGATGGTTTTAGGAAAAAATTGCCTCTTGGGTTTGAATCCTAAGGCTGACGGTGTGAGTTTCTTAATGGTTTTAAGAAGGAATTACCTCTTAGGTTTGAATTCTGAGGTTGATAGTGTGAGTTTCTTAATGGTTTTAAAAAGGAATCAACTCTCGAGATTGAATCCCGAGATTGACAGCATGATTTTTTTATTTATTGTAAGAAAAGTTTAACCTCTTAGGCTTGAGTCTTGAGGTTGACATCACGAGTTTTAAAGAATATACTTCCCAAGTGAATCTTAAAGATTAAGAGTATCATTTTATTATTTCTTGCTTTTGCTGTGCATATTGATTTTTTTAAAAAATTTAATTGCATGAATTTAGTTTTTTGAAAAATCAAGGGGGCAAATTATGGACATTCGATTTGATCGCCTCACAATGAAAGCCTAGTGATGAGAAAATGCAAAACTTGAATACAAGAAAGCTTAAAATCTTTTGAGAATGAACCACAAAGCCCAAGAACACATTTGGCCTAAAGGCCTAATACTTCGGACAAAGGTAAAGAGGTGATGCTTGATTGAAGAGGCACCGCCTCTATGGCACTTGCTTCGGTGAGGAAGAGGCGCTGCCTTTTACAATCTATTTACACATACATTAATTAAAGAAATGACAGTAGTGGACAAGTGGATGGATCCACACATGATTGATATTGATCCTTGAATATGAATATATGGTTTTTAGGTCAAATAGAGGGCTAAAAGACATACATAATGAGTGATATGAAATAGAGAAGGTAAGATGTCTTGTCAAAGTATAGGGAGCCTAAAAGGTATAGGCAAAAGGGCTTTAAAAGAGGAGGACATTTTTGAGAGAAAAGGTTAGCCAAAATTCAAAATGGAGAGCCTAAAAACAAAAAAGAGAAAAAGAAGGTAAGAAAAAGGAAAAGAAGGATCTTTGGCTTGGGAGTGCATTCTCAAGGAAGGAAGAAGGGGAGTTCTTGCATTGAAATGAGGATTGGAATTAAAACTTGACTCTGAGGGCTAAGTTAGGAGAATCATATCTGTCCTAGGAAGTAAGAGCCTCTATTTTTAAGCATTAAGTGCTTGGTTTACATAAAACTCTTTGTTTATTTGCTTACTTATTCTTAGATTTGTTGTTCATTTTATTCCATCTTCCTAACATGACTTGTTAAATTATTAGGTATAGTTGTAAGTCCTCAGTTATTAGTATTTGATTTTGCTTGCTTAAAAGCTAAGAAATTTGTAAAGTCCACTGCTGCTTGTTAGTTGAAGAGACATCATCCCTTTGGCTTCAGGTGACATGATGTCGCCTCTATGGCCAAAGGCAACAGCTCTTTGATGAGGCGCCGCCATATTATTAGAGTCATGTGTCATTTGATTTCGATTTCTTATGTCTATCTTATGTGATTCATGTTCCTTTATGGATTTTCATATTGTTACACTTCAACCTTTTGTACAATTATTAGGATATCTTACTTAATAAATGTTTATATGCCTATTATTCCTATTTACAATTATTTAGTTTATGAATTGACTTTATGGTATTCTTTTTTGTAGGTTTTCATAAATTTATCGAACAATAATGCTTTTATAATATCCCGTGTTTTTAAAATATTTTTACACTGTACCGGGATATGCAGTGTTAATAATTTCTGTATATTATATGATATTTTTACGAGTTAATATGTATTTAAAACCTATTTTTATTATTGTGTATTATTTCCAGTGTTTTACGTAAAATTTCCTAGGACTTGCATTTTCGGGGAAATTTTCACGTAACTGTGTGGCTAGAGTGTTGTCTAACACTATTTCCAAGGTTGCGATATTCTAGGGTTGTATGTGATCCTTCATAAACTGGGATTTTCAATAAAATATATATAAAAATGATTTTCTGCATCTGTGTGAAAGTGCCTGTATATATACATATTACATATATACCGTTGATTGTATGCATTATCACTTAGTGTGTATGTATATATATTATAGTAATTCACTCAGTGAGGTCTGACTCCCCTCCGTTGACTATTTTTCAGAAGAGTCAACTTCTTTAGACCTCAGTAGCAGGTCGATACGCCGGATTTCTTCCGCCCCGGCTTCTTTATGTAAATTATTTACTTGAGTCTTATTTTATAATCTAGATACTGCAGTAGTTGAGAATTAAAGTATTGGATTTCATGTATTTTACTTTAAAGAGATGTATTATATTGAAACTGGATTTGTATTAAAGAGATTATGTATCTATGAGATGAGATTTTAATTTAAATCCAGTTGATGTGAATAATATTATGATATTATGATTTTTATTTTCCACTGCATATTATATTGTTACTGTTATTATGGCATGATTTATTTTATTTTTAGGCTTGCTACGGGTTCCGGATTCGAAAGAATTCCCGTTCCCTAGCGCCGGTCATGGCCTTTGTTTTGGGTCATGACAAAGTTGGTATCAGAGCAGAGTTTTGTGTCAGGGCTTAGTTATGTGAGTTGTGGCCCTAGTTTTAAAGTTGTGTTTTCGGTTGGACTACTGCAGTGTATTAGGTTCGAGTACGTCTTGATAAGTATTCCTTGCTGTAGTTTTCAGCGTTATTCCTCCGTTGTCTATTTTGTCTGAATCTTTCCGTTTGTCTTTTCAGAATGAGGAGGCGAGCTCGTGTCGCTCCACCGGTCGTTGAGGCCGAGGATGATGAGTCTTTTCAGGATGAGGTTTTACCTCTTGAGCAGCCAGTTAGACGTAGAGGTCATGGCAGAGGTAGACCTCGAGGAGCGGCAGGTCGCCGTAGGCAGAGAGAGTTACAGGACGAGGAGCCTGTTGAGCCTGAGATTGATGTTCCTGTTCCTCCAGTTGTTCAGCCTGTTCAGCCTGCCTATCAGCAGGGTATGTCTGACCCTGAGGCAGCCTTGTTCTATGCCCGAGTTGGCAGGATTGCTTTTGATGGTACTTCTGATCCATTAGATTTTCTGCATGCGATTAAGACTAGGACTTGGACTGCTCATACCGAGTACCAGTGGATCATGATCGTCGAGTTGTCTGTCGAGGGACCAGCCTTAGATTGGTTGATTCAGATGATCCAGCCTTATATGATGACGATGATATGGGCTCAGTTTCGAGAGCGGTTCATGAGGAGATTTTGTCCAGAGCCGCTTCGTTTGAGTTATCGTCTTCGATTGACTAGTATTTCTCGTGGAGATCGATCTGTAGAGGAGTATACCCGAGAGTTTCTTCGTCTGGGTAGATATGCCGAGGATCTGATGCGAGATCAGTATTTCGCTGTTACTACGTATGTTACTGGTTTGGGTTCAGCTTTTGCTGGTATGCCTACAGCAGGCCTTACTCTAGAGTCTGTGATTGAGTTAGCCAAGGAGATTGAGCTGAGGTTAGTTAGGCAGGGAGCGATGCCTGATTATTACCAGTTGGGAGTTCAGTTGAGTGGATTACAGGCTACTCCATATTCGAGTTTTCATGTTGGATCGAGTAGTCAGCAGCGAGGTTCGACTCAGCAGAGTCAGAGACAGCAGCAGCGAGTGCATCGGAGCAGTAGACATGGCCGTGGAGGTCAGCGTAGATCATTCAGATTTGGGTCAGGTGCTTCGAGCAGCAGCAGTGGACGTAGTTCTGGATCAGCGGCCAGTGCTTGTCAGACTTGTGGTAGAGTCCATCAAGGACCGTGTTATCTGACACCGCTGACATGCTTCAGATGCGGGTAGACAGGACATTTTGCTAGATCGTGTCCTTATTCCGGGTATTAGCAGCAGCAGATTCTGTGATTCCCACAGCAGTCGATTGCTAGTGCAGCACCCGTGCCATTTCAGTTACCACCAGCCCAGCATCAAAGTTCCACTCAGTTTGTTCCACAGCAGAGTCGTGGTAGAGGTACTAGAGGAGGTGCCAGAGGTGTTGGCCAGGCTTCTACCAGTCAGCAGGGAGGTCGAGGTCAGGCCAGAGTTTTTCATCTGACTCAGCAGGATGCTCAGGCATCTAATGCAGTCGTGGCAGGTATTGTTTATGTTTGTTACCTGGATGCTTGGGTTTTGTTTGATCCGGGTGCCACGCATTCGTTTGTTTCTCCTGTTTTTGCTTCTAAATCTTGTTGGCAAGCTTCGAGGATGGTTTTTCCTTTGTCTGTTGCCACTCCTCTGAGTGATTCCTTGGACGCCAATATTGTTCTTTCTGGTTGTCCAGTTCTCGTGGGAGATAGAGAATTACTCATTGATTTGATTTTGTTGGATGTGATGGAGTTTGATGTTATTCTGGGAATGGATTGGTTATCTCAGCACTTCGCCGTGGTAGATTACAGGAATAAGGAGGTGACTTTTAGAATTCCTGGTGAAGGAGAGTTTAAGTTTGTTGGTGATAGGAGTTCAGCACCTCAGAATCTTATTTCTGCTATTACAGCTAGGAAGTTGTTGAGGAAAGGTTGTCAGGGGTTTTTGGCATTGGTTAGGGATACGTCAGTGGAGAAGTTATCACTCACAGATGTTCCGGTTGCTTGTGAGTTTCCTGATGTTTTTCCCGAGGAGTTACCAGGTTTACCACCTCATAGAGAGATTGAGTTCTGTATAGATGTGGTTCCAGGTACTACTCCTATATCTATGCCACCTTATCGTATGGCTCCTGCAGAATTGAGAGAGTTGAAGGAGCAATTGCAAGAGTTATTGGATAAAGGTTTTATTAGACCTAGTGTTTCTCCTTGGGGTGCACCAGTCTTGTTTGTGAAGAAGAAGGATGGTACCCTGAGACTGTGCATTGACTACAGAGAGTTGAATAAGGTGACAGTGAAGAACAAGTATCCTCTCCCGAGGATAGATGATTTGTTTGACCAGCTTCAGGGTGCACAATTTTTTTCTAAGGTTGACTTGAGGTCGGGTTATCATCAGTTGCGGATTAGTGAATCCGATATTCCTAAGACAGCATTCCGCACTAGATATGGTCATTATGAGTTTCTGGTGATGTCTTTTGGTTTGACTAATGCACCAGCAGCTTTTATGGACCTGATGAACAGAGTATTCAGACCGTATGTGGATCAGTTTGTAGTAGTCTTCATTGATGATATACTAGTATATTCGAGGAGTATGGAAGAGCACGTATATCATTTGAGGATTGTACTACATACACTGAGAGATCATCAGCTTTATGCTAAATTCTCGAAGTGTGATTTCTGGATGGAGAGTGTTTCTTTTCTTGGACACGTAGTGTCTAAAGAAGGTATTCAGGTTGATCCACAGAAGATTGAGGCAGTATCTGAGTGGCCTAGACCTACTTCTGTTACAGAGATTCGAAGTTTTCTGGGTTTAGCCGGGTATTATAGGCGGTTTGTGCAGGATTTTTCCAGGATAGCAGCCCCTATGACTCGCTTAACTCAGAAGAATGTTAGATTCGAGTGGTCAGAAGCTTGTGAGAATAGTTTTCAGTTGTTGAAGGAGAAGTTGACCACAGCGCCAGTATTAGCTTTGCCTAATAGTGTGGATAAGTTCACAGTTTACTGTGATGCCTCTAGAATTGGTCTTGGTTGTGTGTTGATGCAGAATGGAAGGGTGATAGCCTATGCTTCGAGGCAATTGAAGAAGCATGAGCAGAACTATCCTACACATGATCTTGAGATGGCTGCAGTGATCTTTGCTTTGAAGATCTGGAGACATTATTTGTACGGGGTGACTTGTGAGATATTTACTGATCACAAGAGCCTTAAGTACATTTTCCAGTAGAGAGATTTGAATTTGAGGCAGAGGAGATGGTTGGAATTGTTGAAGGATTATGATTGCGAGATTCTTTACCATCAGGGTAAAGCTAATGTGGTAGCAGATGCCTTGAGTAGGAAGTCCTCAGGTAGTCTTGCTCACATCGATGTTGAGAGGAGACCATTGATCCAGGAGTTGCATTTGTTGGTGGATCAAGGTCTGATGATGAAGATTAGTAGATCAGGTGGACTGTTAGCTCAGTTTAAAGTATGATCTATACTGAGGGATAGGATTAAAGCAGCTCAGAGCCGAGATCCTATTCTAGAAGAGCTTGCAGAGAATGTCAGAGCAGGGAAGTTCACTGATTTCACACTCGATGATGATGGTGTGTTGTGGATCAGTGGTAGATTGTGTGTTCCTGATGTGGATGATTTGAGAGAGGAGATTTTAGAGGAAGCACATTCTACAGCCTATAGAGTTCATCCGGGCATTACTAAGATGTACCACAGTATCAGAGATCTATACTGGTGGGATGGATTGAAGAAGGATGTTGCTGATTATGTTGCTAAGTGCTTGACGTGTCAGCAAGTGAAAGCCGAACATCAGAAGCCTTCTGGGATGCTTCAGCCTCTTCCTATTCCCGAGTGGAAGTGGGAAAGGATAGCTATGGATTTTGTGGTCGGTTTACCTCGTTCGAAGGATGGATACGATTCCATCTGGGTGATTGTAGACAGGTTGACGAAGTCTGCACATTTCTTGCCTGTGAAAGCCACATATTCAGTTGCTAGATTGGCGAAGTTGTATGTGAAGCATATTGTATGCCTTCATGGAGTACCTGTGTCCATTGTGTCAGATAGAGGTTCGGTGTTTACTTCTCATTTTTGGCAGAAGTTGCAGGAAGTGATGGGCACTAGGTTGGATTTTAGTACTGCTTTTCATCCTCAGACAGATGGCCAGTCTGAGAGGACGATCCAGACACTGGAAGATATGTTGAGGATGTGTGTCTTGGATTTGGGAGGTAGCTGGGATGATCATTTGTCGGTTGTTGAGTTTGCATATAATAACAGCTACCATAGCAGTATTGGTATGGCACCGTATGAGGCATTATATGGAAGGAAGTGTAGATCCCCTCTGAGTTGGGAGGAGATTGGTGAGAGAGCTTTGACTGGACCAGAGATGGTTCAGGATGCTGCAGAGAAAGTCGCTATGATTAAGCGCAGATTAGAGACCGCAGTTAGCAGACAGAAGAGTTATGCGGACCCTAGGCGCAGAGATGTGGAGTTTCAGGTTGGAGATTTTGTTTTTTTGAAGGTATCTCCGATGAAGGGTGTGATGAGATTTGGCAGGAAGGGTAAGTTAGCACCGAGATATATTGGACCGTTTGAGATTCTGAAGAGAGTTGGCACTGTTGCATATCGGTTGGATTTGCCTCCGAGTATGTCACAGGTGCATCAAGTATTTCATATCTCGATGTTGAGAAAGTATATCTCAGACCCTTCACACGTGTTGCAACCTGACAGTGTAGAAGTGAGTGAAGATTTGACGTTTGTGGAAGAACCTGTGGCGATCGTTGATTATCAAGTTCGACAGTTGCGATCGAAGCAGATTCCGATGGTCAAAGTTCTGTGGCGTAGCGACAGAGTTGAAGAGCATACGTGGGAGACTGAAGCTGAGATGCGAGCTTCTTACCCGTATCTCTTTCCTTCTTGATCCTGTTTTCTGGAATTCGGGGACGAATTCTTGTAAGGGGGGAAGACTGTAATATCCCGTGTTTTTAAAATATTTTTACACTGTACCGGGATATGCAGTGTTAATAATTTTTGTATATTATATGATATTTTTACGAGTTAATATGTATTTAAAATCTATTTTTATTATTGTGTATTATTTTCAGTGTTTTACGTAAAATTTTCCCGGGACTTGCATTTTCGGGGAAATTTTTACGTAAACAATGTATTATTAATTATTTTAAATATATTTTCGGACTTGCATGAACTCATGCGTATTTTTAAATTATTAAATAAAGTTTGTGTGTGTATATTTATTTAATTAGGATTTATTATTACCCTAATATTTTATTAATTATTTATTTGTTTTATTGTTATTTAATTAATTTTATTTAGTATAAATTATTAAAATATTAAATTTTATGTGTGTGGTGTATATTTGATGTGTGTAATTTAATATTATTTTAATATATAGTATAAAGTATATATATATACATATATACATTAAAATTTGTCAAATTACAAAAGATTGGAAAATTACAAAACTGCCCCTGAGCCTTCTTCTTCCTCCCGCCCGTTCCCTTCGCTGTTTCGGTCGCTGCCATGCCGTTTCTTCACCGTGGGTGTGCCGTCCGGTATGCCACCACCTTCCCTAACCTTTTTTGCCGCCTGAGGTAGCCGTTTCCTGCGCCTGGAAGTCGATTTTGGCCGGAGAAGCCGAAAATCGATCCATTGTCGTTCACGTCGATTTCGGCCACCGTTTTCGACACCGCCAGTCTCTTTCTTCTCCTTGAGCTCTGGTGAGTGTGATTCTAGCTTTGGTTTGAGCTAAAATGGTCTAGAATTGCTTAGGTTTCGATTTTGTCAATTTCGGCCTATTAGGGTTTTTGATTTTTTTGAGCTTTGAATTGATTAATTCATGAAAACTTCCTTCACAAATGTTGTTCCTAGTAGCTCAATCTACATGTATGAATTTTTGTAGAATTTTTGGAGATTGTTTGGATTTTTGGGTATTTTTGAATATTTTAATATTATTTTCTAATTTTCGGAAATTAATTATTTAAATTATGAAATTGGAGTTTATGGTTAAATTAGGTGTTTAAATGAATTATAGGAATTTATTTGGAATTTTTATGAATTTCTAAGTATTTATTTTGAATTATTGAAGTTTATGTGATTTTGAGAAATTAGGGTTAATTGTGTTTTTATTTGAAATTAATTGGTTAATTGAGTTTAATTATTAATATTATTGATAAATATGTTGAGAAAATTAATTTTTGATAATTGTATAATTTTTGGTGAATTTTTGAAGTAATTTAAGTATATTTATATATATAGGGGTATTTTGGTAATTTTATCCTAAATTGTCTGAAAATGTAATTTAATTGGTTTTAATAGTTATTTAAGGTATAAAAATGATTTCTACAAATTATTTGGTATTTTTAACTAATTAAAACTATTTTTCGTGAATTATTTTCAATTATATATATAATATACGGTTTTTCTAATAAAATGAGTTTTAATTGGTTTTTACAGTGTTTTAAGGTTAATTATGTAATTTCTACGTATGAGATGAATTTCTATGTTGTAAGGATATTTTTGGTATATCTAGATATGTTCTGTGTTTGTGGACCCCGGTTGGTGGACTGTAGTTTGGAGTCCGACCGTGGGATTTTGATTGTGTTGAGCTTGTTTTTCGAAGTGTATTTCTTTGCAAGGTCGGCTCTACTCTTTTGAGTAGAGAGATGTCCGTTTTACAGGGGAGGTTCTGTCGTATTTTTGGTAGAATTCTCGTAAAACGTGATATCCAATCGAACCCTAATTATGTTTCCGTATTTTAATACTCTAGACTGAATTCTAGGATTTTTGTTAGGGTTATTCTGATGTCGATTATTTATTTCTTGTTTAGTTGCGCCGAGACCGAGGGCTAGTGGACCAGGCCCGTCGAACCTGTCTCGTGGAGCGCATTAGGTGAGTTACTATACTATATATATATGCTTAGGATGCATGATTTAGAAATGCATGTTTTATGTTGATTAAATATGCATAAATACTTTGATTATCTCTTAAGTTTATATTAAGTATATTTTTAGTTTATTTTTGGTATATAATAAATTATATACGTGTTTTGTAAATAAAATATACTTAAAATGTTTTTGAACATATTTCCAGCTTAATTTATAATTTGATTGAATGCATTTGATATATATATACTCGAAATATACCTGGTTTACTTTTGGTATATTTCTGGTATATATATATATATATATATATATATATATATATATATATATATATATATATATATATATATATATATATATATATATATGGTTTATATTGCTATTTCATTTAAATGCATGCATCATTTATTGTGAATGAATGTTTTATATTATTTATTGATGAAGGATATCGATAGAACATGCTACCTAGTGGGCAGCACTAGGACCGAGTACGTACCGGTACGCCTATAGCTTTAGGCTATATTACTAACCATTTGTGGATATTGATTGGATGTGATTATTGATATGTGTGAGATATGATTTGGGTGTGATTGCTGGAGCTCGGTTGACCAAGTGTCTCGGGGCCAGTCTACTGTCCAAATGGATTAAGCGGATATATTTGGAATAAGTGAGCTTGTGTGGCTAGAGTGTTGTCTAACACTATTTCCGAGGTTGCGATATTCTAGGGTTGTATGTGATCCTTCATAAAGTAGGATTTTCAATAAAATATATATAAAAATGATTTTCTGCATCTGTGTGAAAGTGCTTGTATATATACATATTACATATATACCGTTGATTGTATGCATTATCACTTAGTGTGTATGTATATATATTATAGTAATTCACTCAGTGAGGTCTGACTCCCCTCCGTTGATTATTTTTCAGGAGAGTCAACTTCTTTAGACCTCAGTAGCAGGTCGATACGCCGGATTTCTTCCGCCCTGGCTTCTTTATGTAAATTATTTACTTGAGTCTTATTTTATAATCTAGATACTGCAGTAGTTGAGAATTAAAGTATTGGATTTCATGTATTTTACTTTAAAGAGATGTATTATATTGAAACTGGATTTGTATTAAAGAGATTATGTATCTATGAGATGAGATTTTAATTTAAATCCAGTTGATGTGAATAATATTATGATATTATGATTTTTATTTTCCGCTGCATATTATATTGTTACTGTTATTATGACATGATTTATTTTATTTTTAGGCTTGCTACGGGTTCCGGATTCGAAAGAATTCCCGTTCCCTAGCGCCGGTCATGGCCCCTGTTTTGGGTCGTGACAGCTTTGTTTATTGCAGGAACTTTAAGATGATTTTAATCATCAAATTCTATTCCCTAATTAGTTCTTGAATTTATTTATTTTTATTGTTGCTTTTATTGCAGGATCAAGGGTTGTAACTTATTTCTTGTCCCCTAGTTTCTTTGCATGTATTCTTATTTATTTATCTTTATTTTTATGAATATTTTGTATTATTTGTAATAAATGTTGTGAACTACGCTTAATTTGCATGTAATTGGAATTTAATGCAAATTTGGATTTCACTGTAAAATTCAAAAATTATTTGAAGACAATTGCAATTCGCATGTAAATGAGGAAAAAATTAAGTAATTAAAGGTAATAAAATAAAATACAAAACACATATAGAGGCCAACCGTGAGATCAGGTGGGCATTTGAAAAGCCCATATTCAGTTTCCAAACTCATTCTCTGAGGATGGCTATTGTAAACCTATGTGGAATCAAATTGCTATACAATGTATCTTGAGTTTTATCCCGATGGTGACTTCATCCCCAATTTAAGTTTTAAGTTTATTTTGTATTTTCTAGTGGTCTTCAAGTTCACACAGTACAATAGTCGCAAAAAACTTGAACGTGTATTAAATTCCACCGCCTACACTATTACCGATATTCTTTATATAAAACTATAACAAAACTCAAAGTTGAAAAAATTTTAAATTTAATTTATGTGTAAAATTCAATTTATGTACAAAATCATGTAAAATTAATAATATATTTTAGTGCAATTTTAGAATTTGAAAATTTAGTTTTTTTTTTTTTTTTTTAATTAGTTCTTTCAGCATGTTCTTTTGCACATTCCTACGAAAAATTAGAGCAAAATTAAAAATTGAACAAAAAAAAAAAAAAGAGCGTGGGCCTAACTCTTGACATCAGCCATTCCTTTCCGTAAACATTTTCCTGTCTTAACTTAGCTGTATACGTTGCGTGATTTGCGCTTGTCCTTGCCTGCTGATCGGCACCCCATTCATTCAGATCTAAAAATGTTTAATTTAGTTATTTTTTTCACAAATGAATAGTTAGGCACACTTAAGATAAAATTGACAAGGTTCTCCTCAAAAGTCTATTTTTCGTACCATAATAAAAATATTTATTTTTAAGTTAAAAATATATATTACTTTTAATTGAATAAATACATTGTAACTAGTTATAGATTAAATATTTTTATTTAAATAATTTTGTTTATATTTAATAAATTATCAGTCCATATAAACATGTATTGTTGGTTTCTTAATAAAAATAAATTATTTTGACTTATTTTACAAAAAATTGTTGTAGAAATTAATATATTATAATTATTGGTGTTAATTTTTTAGTGACACATATATTAATATAATAGAAACTAAATTTTTTGTGCTTTTATTCTTAAAAATGAATATGAAGTATTGAATTGATTTTTAATATAAAAAATAAAAAATAAACTTAAGAAAAAAATACTCCAACTAACATTTTATAACATCAAGTAGAAAATGCTATTGAAGTTTTTTTTTTTTTAATTAATAGAATTTTGATTACTTATAAATATAATAAAATTAATTATAAATAGATTTTTATTCACACCAAACACCCAAAATTTAAAGTCATAAATACAATTTATAAATTTTTTTAGTGAATTTATGCATATAAAACATAATGATAAAATTTTATTTGCATAAGGTGAGTCAACAAAATGAAAGGATGCCAAAATTTTCCAATCAATATAGTTATCCATTTCTAGCATTAATTAACACAACTTGCATTAATTTTGTAAGAATCTAAATAGCCGGCCCGTCTAGGAGGAATGACAAACAATCCCGTCTGCAAGGCCTGGCTAATGAAGAGATATCTCATCCCTTCCCCTCTCAAGACCAAAATATATGTATATATATGTATAATACATTTCCTATTTTGCTTTTAATATTAATAACTAATGTTTATATTTATATTTTTTATTTTTTAAAATTTATTTTTTTAGAATTTAAAATCTTACATAAGCATAATAAATTTATCGTATAAAAATTTAAATATTTATATTTATAAAATTTTATTTTTTAAATAAAATAAATATAAAATATGTGCAAGAGCATAAGGATAAAAGTGGTCCCGACAACTATGTTTTTCCTTAATGTATTTTCATAAATATTCCCTCAGTAGACTGTTATAACGTAAGTCTTTGGATGTAGTGTCCTTGTCTTTTATTGTGGATTAATGTCAACCATCAAATATGGCGTACCAATTTTGGCCGCTACTTCTAGCAGCCTAATGAACTTGTGATTATTCTCTTGCGGCTAGGTTTGCATACTGATAGGCGAGTTTTTTTTTAATGGTTATTTTTTTTAATAATAGTAAAGATATAATTTTCAAATTTTATTATTATTAATTTATAAAATTAATTTTTATTTAATTTAAAGAGATAAAACTATCTTTTTTGTGTGTAAATCATTAAGTTATCTAACTTTTTTTTATAGATAAAAGGCTATATATTAATTAATTAATTTATCTTTTCTTTAAAAAATTGCTAAGAATAATATTGAAACTATTTGTATAATTGATATTAAATACAATTTAGAGCATTTAAAAATTAAAAATTAAAAATTAGAATTAACAAAGAAAGCATGGAGCATCTTCCCTCACCGACCGCACAACATGACATAGTGGGAAATGTTAATGTGGAACCATATTGGCAAGAATGCCGTGTAGTGCAAGGCATTAGCACGCATGGCTAAATCTAGCTAGCCAAGTTGTTTAAGTTAGGCATCTTTATATAAATATAATAAAATCTGCAAAAACTTTCAAAAAAATATCATTAACTTTAAAAAATTTTAAATTAACTTTTTTTTTTTTTTAAATATAGCTCACTCTTTTTATCTCTCTTATCACTTTTATTTTTAAAGTTGCAGCTTTTTTTAATATTTTTTTCTTTTTACTGTTTTTTCAATTTTTTTACTTTATAATTTTTTTTCAACATCTTATTTATTTTCAACCATTTTTTTGCTATATACTTTATTTATTTATTTTTTTCTCAATATTCTTTCCTCAATATTTTTTTTTTCTCATTTAATATTTTTTTTCTAATATTTTTTCTAATGTTTTCATTTTTTCTCAACATTTTTTTTATATTTTTATAGTACTATATTTATTTTTTTCTCAACATTTTTTTAATGTTTTCATTTCTTTTCAACTGTTTTTGCTCAATTTTTTTTATTTTTAAGATATTATTTTCATTTTTTTCTTAACATTTTTTTGCTCAATATTTTTTCTCTTAAAACTTTTTTTTTTCAAATAAATAATTATGAACTAAACATTTTTAATATTTATTAAACCAAACAATAAATATCTTCAATTATTGTAACAACAATAAATAAACAAAATTTTCTTTTTTTATATTCTTAAAGAATAAGGATCTTTTTTGACTTAAATTTCTTTATTAAAATGTCAAATAAGGATTTGTTTTTACTTAAATTTGTTTATTAAAATGTCAAACAACTTCTTTTTTGAAAAAAAATTGTTTGATACTTATTAATTATCAATATGTAACAAGTTTATAATCCTTATGATGTATTTGTAACATCAACAAAAAAATAAAACTGAAAATAAATAAAAAAAAATAACAAAAATTAACAAACCGAAACAATAAAAAAAACTAAAAACAACAATTGAAGTAACAAAAATCAACAAAATTTTACAGTGTTGATTGTTGTTGATTGTTGTTGATTTATAGTTATTGATTGTTGTTTATTGTTGTTGATTATTGCAGATTTTTTACTATTTTTAAAATTATTTTTTATTATTAATGACAAAATTAAGGCCACAAATAAATTTTTTTCTTTTATTAGGATTAATGATAAAAATAGTAATTTTTTTTATATATCTCATAATTTTTTATTGTTCTTTGTATTGTATTTTTAACAAAAATCAACAAATATAAACAAAAGGAAACAACAAAAATAATTGAAAAGCTACAACTAAAATAACAAAATCAACAAAAATTAACAAAAAGAACAAAAAATTGCAGTTGTTGATTTTTGTTACTATTTTTTCTTTTTTTTAGTTTTTTCATCATTAATAATAAAATTAAGACCATGAATATAATTTTTACTTTTATTAGTATTAATAATAAAAATAATAATTTATTTGACATATTTCATAATTTTTTTTGTTGTTTTTATTGAAAAAATAATTATTGAATACTATAAATAATTTTTACTTTAATTAGTTTAATTTTTAATTTCTAAATAATTATGAAAAAATAATTATTAAAGACTATGGGCAATTTTTAGTTTAATTAGCTTAATTTTTATATTTTAAATAATAGTAAGTTTTAAAATAAAAAATTATTATTTAGAATATAAAATTCAATTATTTAAAATATACAAATTAAATAAATACATACAATTAACTTATATTAAATATGCCTTCAAAAATAATAAATAAATAGATAAAAAATTATAGAAAATAAAAAAAGAGTAAAAGATGAAAAAGAAAATACAGAAATTGCCGAAGTTAGACATAATTTTTAAAAAATGTACCACTTTAGGGACAAAACTGAAAACAACAAAAATAAAAATAAAAGATGAAAATGAGCTTGACCATGAAAGAAAGTGAGAGTGTTAACTTGGTATATTTTTGTAATTAATCTTTAAATTAAAGACCATCATACATATTGTAATCAGCGGTTCGTAATATCGGGGTTGTATGAAGATAAACATATTTGGAGGCAATTTTAATATTGTCTTGATATTAATTAATATTTACTATTTAAAAATTTTTAATTTTTAAATTTAAAATTTAAAATGTACACAATTAAATATCTATACAATAATTTAAATATCTATAACATGTAAATAATTTTTTTATTATTTAAATAATATAATTTACAAAAAATGGAAAACACAAAATGATAAAATTCACTCCTTACGACTTCCTGTTACTAGTCACGGGCAGCGATAAGACACATTATTGTTAAAATTATTGGGTAGATACAAGTTGGTTCCAATCTAATAGAAGTGGAGCCAAAAGACTCTTCAGAGGTCGACGAGAAGTGGAGCAAAGACTCCAAAGACTTTTCATATGGGAATGAATGAATTAAATTAATTTGTTAGGTCCAATAAATTAAATTTCGTACTTCATTAATAGGTGGACACATTCTGTGGAAATTTTTTCATTTTCTATGGAGTGGACAACCTGTCAATATTGTAGAAAAAAATGCATTTTTTATTTCTATAAATAGCTATGATCGAATTAGTAGCATCAAAAGCAATTTATTTGCATTCTCTTTTTTTATTACAATATATTGCTCCTACAAAAGATGGTGAGGTCCTCTGATAAGACCCCTTCCATACTCTTTGTGATCCTGCTCTTTGGGCTGCTATTGGCTAGCCTAGATACAACAGGTATACTAGTTTTGTGTAAATATAAATCCTACTCTCACCTCGTAAAATAAATATTCAAGTACCATCTTTACACTCATTATACATATGTTGTTTAGTACATTCTAACGAAAGTTTCATGAACAAAATTGAAACTTTATCTATTTTTGGTGTATCATAATGTTAATGTATGTCCATATATGTTGGTTTTTTTTTAAACAAAAATTAGTTCATTATCTTATCAATATCTCGGAGTGTATACAGTAAAAATAACTATCATTTTATCATTCATCGTAAAAGTGATAAACTCATATCATTATTGACAAGGTGGTCATGAAATGACAAAATTTTCTTAATTCTTTTAATTATATATATCAAATAGACCAACCCAAGTGATAATATTTATTTTTAATTAAATCGGTTTGAACTGATTATCTCAAAATAAATAACATGGGTAATTCGAATATTTGTGACTAAATTATGACAAAATAATAATTTGTGTTAACCATCCATGCAGGTGCTCAAATAGGGGTTTGCTATGGAATGCTTGGTAATAACTTGCCACCACCACCAGAAGTCATAGCTCTTTACAAACAAAACAACATCCGTAGAATGCGACTCTATGATCCGAATCAGAATGCTCTCCAAGCCCTGAGGGGCTCCAACATTGAGCTTATGCTTGGCCTTCCAAATGATAATCTCCAAAGAATTGCTTCTAATCAAGCCGAAGCAAACACATGGGTGCAGAATAATGTCCGAAACTTTGCCAGCAACGTCAGGTTTCGATACATTGCAGTTGGAAATGAGGTCAAGCCAACGGATTCATTTGCGCGGTTTCTCGTCCCTGCCATGCAAAATATTCGTAACGCTCTCAATTCTGCCGGTCTTGGAAGTATCAAGGTTTCTACTGCTATTGATACTGGGGTAATTACTCCAGAGTCTTTTCCTCCTTCGAAAGGCGCTTTCAAACAAGAATATAGAGCAATTCTTGATCCTACGATTCGGTTTCTACTGAACAACCAGTCCCCATTACTTCTTAACTTGTATCCTTACTTCAGTTACAGTGGCAACACTAGAGACATTCGTCTTGATTATGCCCTTTTCACAGCACCATCAGCGCTGGTCTCGGACCCGCCGCTTAACTATCAGAACTTGTTTGATGCAATGCTTGATACTGTCTATGCTGCATTGGAGAAATCTGGTGGGGGTTCTTTGGAGATTGTAGTATCGGAGAGCGGTTGGCCTACAGCAGGAGGGGTAGGAACCTCAGTTGATAATGCAAGAACTTACAACAACAACTTGATTCAACATGTCAAAAGAGGGACCCCAAAGAGGCCTGGAAAAGCTATAGAAACTTACATTTTTGCAATGTTTGATGAGAATCAAAAAAATCCAGAATTAGAAAAGCATTGGGGTCTCTTTTCTCCAAACAAACAGCCTAAGTACCCAGTTAATTTCAATTAAATTTGCACCAGCCAGTTAAGTGCAACTAATATGTTCCCTATGTTGAGATATAGTTACTAAATAAACTCAATAAATGAGGCAAAGCTCTCTGTATAATCCCAAAACAAGGCAATCAATAGACTATGTAATTGCTATTCTATGCTCTCTCTCTCTCTCTCTCCCTCTCTCTCTCTCTCTCTATATATATATATATATATAAACTACATCATTCATTAGCAAGTTATATGACATTGTATCAACAAACAATTTTGTCATAGTTTTGGACGATATATACCTTAGAAATCTAAATGTACAAATAACTCCAATAACAAATTGGAGTCTTTTAGGCTTCAACACGAGATAATTTTTTTAAATTTTTTTGATAAAAAATACTTTTTTTAATTTTTAGAACATCTCCAACTCATATTATTTTTAGTATGAGAATTTAATGAATGGCGTCAATATGATTCTCCAATAGGACATCATTTTTTTGACACAAAAATGTTGTGGATGTAACAATTCCACGACAAAGTGAAACTAATCATCCACGCTAAATTATTTGATTTTTTTTTTTAGAAATATATCTTCAATTTTTTTTTCTAAAATATATAATTTGGTTCAAATTATTATTTTTAATACGTTTAAGCTTAAAATTTAATTTGAAAAATAAGTATACAATATAAAAATAAATACATAGTAAACAATTTGACCGTTTGGGAAAGAAGTACTAATTTAAAGGATTATTAATTTCAATATATTTTTATTAAATTAAAAAATTGATCCTTATCCATATTTTTCATTTTATATATATATATATATATATATATATATATAGATTTGTGGTCTCATATATATGTTGGGTGACCATAAAACTGTGTGCAATCAGTGCCCATTAGAAAATATAATATGAGCTTTTAGCCTATATTAGAGATGAGAGTCGCTATTTGAATAAAAATTGAGACACATTTTTACAGTAACTAAATCCTATAGAGGGCCCCCAAAAATCATCCTTAGAGAATGGATTCGGGAACAGAGTATGGGTTTTGAATACTATCCATCCTTGCAGTTAACATTTGTTTGTATTTTGTGTTTTATTACTCTTAATTATTTAATTATTTCCTTTTAAACATGCAATTTGTAGTTGTCTCCAAATAATTATCCAATTTTATAGTTTTGGCCCAAACTTCAATTTAATCCAAATTACATGCATTTTTAAGGTGGATCACATCATTCACAAACAGATAAACAACATAAAATAAATATAAATTAAGGAGCGCATGCAAAGAAATGGAGGGAGAAGAAATAAACTACATCTCTTTGTCACACCAACAAATAAAGTAAAGTAAAATAAATAATAATAATAAAACAAAATAAGCAAAATAAGCACACAAAGAATGGGGGAGGAGAAAAGAATTACATCACTTTAATCACAACAAATAATAATAATAATAATAATAATAATAATAATAATAATAATAATAATAATAATAAGGCTAAAAGAAATCTTCTAAAATTGGGATAATATTTTGGTAATAATAATCACCCTAATTATTCCTAAAAAAATAATTCGTTTAGCTTCTCACAATAATAATATAAAAACTATTTTATATTGATTTTATTTTCAAAATATTTAGCCCTTAGAGGTTGAATTCTGCTACAACACTGTTAGAATTCCTCTTAAAGTTGGACTTCCAAGACCCTTTCTTTCCCCAATGCCTCCTTCCTTCTTCTCTTTTGCTTTCTTAGCTTTCTTCTCCTTTCCTCAACTTTCAAAGCAACCAACTCGATCAACCCCTTCTATTTCTTCCTCCAACCAAAAAAGTCTGTTTCTCTTTCCTCCTCTATCCCTTTTAATTACACAATTCTTCCATTTAATTCCATTAAGGGGCCTCCACGCCCTCCTCTTTTATCAAAAATGTCCCCATTACTCCTGAAATGTTCAAATTATAAAAGTAAGAGTAATTCAGATGTTTCCACAGTCAGTAATGCCTTATTTAAAAAAAAAACAAACTGGCAGCATTAAGACGGTGTCATGACCTGAACCAAAAGGGCATGTGATCGACACTAGGGAATGAGAAAGTAAGAAGCTTTCGAAACCCATAATAAGCCTTAAAAATATTTACACAGTAAAATTAAATCAACTCTATAATTCTAACAAAAATTCGGCAGAGTTTTCTCTATATCACGAACAAACCCAAAACCTGCAAATCAAGAATTGCACTTCCAAAACATTCTCCCATCAATATTATATCATAACAACTCCAATAATCGATCACAAATATCAATCTCTTACATAAAGTGTATGCTCAGCGCATGTATATCATCATAAAAATACATAAACCCAATTTTAATTAATTAAATACAAATACATTTATCAAATATTTAACTAGTACTGCGGTATCTAAAATACAGATATAAGACAATAAATATTAACATGACATACATAAAGTAGCCGGGAAAGAACTATAAAAATACATAAACCAAATTTTAACTAATCAAATATAGATACATTTATCAAATATTTAACTACTACTGTGGTGTCAATAATATGGATATAAGACAATAATTATTAACATGACTGTAATACCCTATATTTTATTTAAATAAAGTATTTTCTGAATTTGTGCTATTAATAATTAAATTTAAATTTATTTTATACAAATGTTATTTATCTAGCTATTTAATTGATATATATTTATTTTAATATTATTTTAGGGTTTTATTAAGTGATATAAGTATTATATTTGGGTGTGTGTGTGTGTGTGTATATATATATATATATATATATGCATGTGTGTGAATATATGTATATAGTACATAAACTTGGGATTTTATAGGTATATGTGTGTATATACATATTAAATTATATGGTTATAATAAAAAGTAAGATTATTATATATGTGTGTGTGTGTGTGTGTGTGTGTATATATATATATATATATATATATATATATATATATATATGTAAAAAAAGAAGAAGAAAAGCAACTTACCAAGAAGACTCGACACCCACACCCCCAAAACACACATGCAAGTTGTTGCCCCTCTCCGTCCACCACCATTACTGTCATTCCTCTCCCTCTGGTGTGCTTCAACCCTTCCTGGAGTAGCCATCACCGCCAGCAACCTCCCCTTTTCTCTTCTCTTCCTTCGGTTGCTTTCTTCCTCACAGTTTGAAGCTTCCTCACCTTTGTCGGAGCTAGATCAGTGCCACCATTGCTCCCTCAACCTTCCTTACCTCCTCAGGCATCGATCGACATCAAGCCTCGCCTCTGCAACTCATCTCCAGCGCCAGAAAGTGAGGTTGTAGGTGAGTTGCGTAGAGTTGATTTCTGATTGTTTTTGGGTTGTTTTCTAGTTGTCTAAGTTTTTTTGTGTGTTAAACTTTAATTATTCAAAGTCAAATGATTAATTAAACTAAGTTAGATGTTTAAATCTAATTTTTGTATATTATTTTGGTTTTTCTTAATTTTACAGAATTTTATTTGATTTTTATTTGATTTGATTTGATTTTTTCTTTGAGTTAATTAGTTATTAGGGTAAATTATTGTTAATTATGTTTATTATTTTGATTTTATTTAAGATTATAGAAAATTGTTGAGTTAATTGTGAAATTTTGTGAATTTTAGGGTATTTTATTAATATTTTATTAATTTCAAAAATTAATTGTTAAAAATTAGAAAATTTTGATAATTGGTATTATTATTAGGTGTTATTAATTTTAGAACTTAAATTATGGTTTTTGTGATTTTTATACTATTTTTATAATTATTTTTAAGTTTATGTCAAATGTGGATAATTAGGTTAAATTTATATTTTTGAAGAAATCATTAGTTAATTTTATGTTTTTAATTATATTAAGAAGTTTAATGTTGAGAAAATAATTTTTAGGTATTTGTGTAATTTTCAAGGAATTTTTGAGTACTAATAGTGTATTATGTAAGTTTATATATTATAGGGGTAGAAATGTAAATTTGTGTTAATTATAGCTAAATAATAAATTGTGGTTGGTTTTAATAATTATTAAGGAAATTAAAAGGATTTTTATAAATTATTTACTATTTTAGACTAATTAACACAAATTTTAGAAAATTAATTTTTTAATAATATATAAAGTATTATTTTGAGTATTATGTGTGTTTTTCTAGTATATGGGTAAATATGTAATTTTATGCTAATTATAAATAAATATATATATTTTAGTTAGTTTTATTTAATATTTAAGAGGTTTAAAATTTTTTTATAAATTAATTGGTATTTTTAATTAAGTAATGTTAATTTAGAGTATTGTTTCCAAATATTATATATATATATATATGTTGGTGAACTTTTGTTTTTAAACTTTAATGAGGGATGATTTTCTACGTTATGGATATTTATATGTAATGTGTATTTTTGGGAAATAAATTATTTAATTTTTTTGGTGATGATTGAGTTGTGATCTCGGTCGGGGCTAAGTGTAATTATGAAAGCCCGACTCGAGTGTGAATGTCTATGAATATTAGAAGTGCATTTTTCTATGCAGGAATAACTCTACCTATGGTAGAGAGATGTCCGTTTTACAAAGGAGACTCTGTCGAAATTTTGATAGATTTTTTCGTAAAACGTGACCTCTTCCTCAAATTCCTAGCGTTAATTAGGGTTTTCCCTATCTATCGAGTCCTATCCAGTCTTCCTCGAGTCAATCTAGAATTTTGTTATTTCTGTTGATTTTCTATTTTTAATTCCATAGACTTGTTTTTAAAATAGGTATGTTATTCTTTTTTTAGAGAATACTGGAGCGGAAGTTGTTGGATCGAGGCAGACACGTGGTCATCAGCCTTCTCGCTCGTCTTGTAAGTTGATAAATTGATATGTGCATGTGTTTTTATTTAAAGATGCATACGTTCATATTTTTAATATTTATTATATGATTTATTTAATTTAAATGAATTTTATTTATTTAAACTTCATTTTGAGAAATTTTGGTAGAACGGGCTACCTGGTGGGTTTCACTAGGAGCGTGTGCACATGGTAGAGATTGAGAGATGGATCTGATATATGTATGACTTGTGGATATAAACTAGGATGGGTGCCTCGGTGGAAGCCTATGCTCTCAGGGACCGCCAGTGATTGGAAAGTAAATAATGGACTGGGATGGGTGCCTCAGTGGATGCCTTAGCTCTTGAGGACCACCAGTGCCATGTGTTTGGATTAAGTGGATAACTGTGGCTTGGTACCTCGGTTGATGCCTTTGCTCTCGGGAATCGGCAGTCTAGTTGGAATAAGTGGGCCTAGTTAGCCATTTAGAAATTTGGGTTTAGAGTTCTATCGAGATTTTTCAAAAGCTATATATATATATACGTTATAAATTATTTTCACTATAACTATATGGTTTTCAAAAAGGTTTTCAGATTATACAGCTCTTTTATTGACTTACTCACTGAGGTCTGATTCCCCTCAATCTATTTTTTTCAGGAGCTTGGGAGTTCGACCTCAAGCCACCTCTATGCCGAATTTCTTCATCGCCAGCTCTATTATGTAGGTCTTTGTGAGCTGTACTGTAGTAGTGACTCTAGCATACTGCAGTAGTGTATGTACTATGAGTTTGTATAATTTAAATGTACTTATACATTGGAGTTTTAATGAATCACATTTATGTATAATGTTTAAGATTGATTTATGATATTTGATGATGAAGAATATTTTATAATGTGCACGATTACATTTATTTTTAGAAAAATCAGTTTGATAATGTGTTCTTTCATAAAATAAAGTTTTAAACTTGAAAGTTCTATTCTTCTTTTCTTTAAAGCTTACTACGGGTTTTGGGGGCCTTATACTTACCCATTCCTTAGTGCTAGTCACGTGCCCTCGGGTTCGGGTTATGACAATGACATACAAAAAGTAGTAAGGGAAGAACAAGTCCAGCACAGACAAGTATAACTAACTATAGACTCTCGAGGTCCTAGGAGAAATAATTGAGGGGAGTCAGACCTCACTGAGTAAGTTAATATAAGGAAATGCATGTTGTTGTAAAATCCTTCTTTATTTAAAGATTTTATGGAATTATAATAAAGTATGTATAACTTATATTTAAAACCATTATTTTTTCAAAATCATCTTTACAAATTTTAAAGACTTTTATAAAATCTTATAATACCTTTGAAATAGAAATAACATTTCTTTAAAATATTCTTTTAAGTGGAAAATCATGGTAGGACCCTAAGATATATGTAACCTCAGTCATTGTACCTCACTGGCCATTAGGCCTTCTTGAATCCAAATAACATTTCTCTTTCCTAATATGGCAATGGACCGGCCTCGAGACATAGAAAGGTTAACCGAGCTACCGCGGTCCTCATGTCGACATGACTAGCCCCAAGACACTACAGGTCAACTGAGCACCTGCAGCCACACCACTTTCTATCCACAAATCTCAATAATCATTTATCCATATCTCAGATCATATAATCTCATATTAATCAACATATCGTAACCTAGTAACTAGCGTACTATTACGCAACAGTCTTAATATAACCCACTAGATAACATGTTCTACCAGCCTTTTTCCAAAAATATTTATAAATCTATATAAAATGCACTAGAAATACTATAATTAAAAATGAAAGTACTCTTAATTTTTCACTATATTCTTATAATAAAAATCATAATAATAAATAACTGAATTAAAGTGTCAATAATCACCTTGATAAAATAATAATGGCAAAATAACATTTAATATAATCAAAACACAATCAATATATTAAAATATTAAAATCAACCTTTTCAATATTTAAATATTGGAAATATAAATTCTTAAATTGAATTTTCTTTTTAGATATAATAGTTCAACAGTATAACAATTTCAATATTAAAATATAAATTCGTTAATTAAATTTTCCTTTTTAAATATATTTAATCAATTTATCCTTTATGTGTAAATTCGACACACATTTCAAATATTAACTTACAAATGGAGTGAGTAGACTGACGTGTCCAGGTCCGCCTATTTTCTGATACCTTCGCTCTGGTACTCTCTATAATAAATAATATTTATTTAAAACATGTTTATGCATATCAAATAAAATTCATAAAAATATTCTCCAAATTTTCAAAAAATTATAAAAATTAATGAATTAATAAAATTGACTTGGAAATATCATAAATATGACCTTTGAGACTAAAGGAATTTATTTCTAACAATCTAACCAATTAAAATGGAAATTAAGAAATTTTTTCCGAAACGCTTCCAAAATTTATTTCTCAAAATTTGTAAAGAATTCAACTAAACACTTTTATACAAAAATTGATCACCATAATTTATGTTATTTATTAAAAATAGTATCACAATTATTTTCAGGCCAGTAATATTTACCCACCGGGATTCAAGTGGGACCCACCCGAATTTCATTCGAAAACTCAACACCTGAACAAACAAGGTATATCGAAATGTTAACAATAATTAATGGAGCACAACTAAAGCTTCAAACATCTACAAATAGGAACAGAAATAAGAAATCTAAACATAAACTAAAATTATCTAAAAATATTTGCCAAATATTCTACAGATGTAGATTGGACGTGTGGTTGTTGCCTATGGACTCCTGATGTCAAGATGACCACAATGGAACCAACCACGTTACCGGAAAACTACTAGAACAATATAAATCAGAGCTAGAATGCTAACTAGAAAACGTGAATTTTGCACTATTCAAAGCCACCTTTCACCACTAGAACGAAGAGGAGAATGAGATGAGTCTATGGTTTAAATTTGAGGTTGATCAGAGGTCGTTTGGATGTTGAATGGAAGAGAGGAAAAATATTGGTACTAAATTATAATTTTACCAGCCAAAACTCAAAAATCTCACTACTCCTGATATCTTTACACTGTAAACCAAATTTCAACCTTTATAAATCATGGACACTCCTATGACGTGTCTAGCCCTTTACCCCTCACTTTTTTTTTTATAATAAGAATAACTTATAACCATAAAATAATAATAATAAAAATAACAAATATAATAATGATAATGATATTAATAATACTAATAAAGACAATGATAATGACAATAAAATAATAACAATAATCTTAACAATGACTACAATAATAATATTAATATCAAGGGTCTCACAATAATGATAATAATACCAATAATAATAATAAAATAAATAATAATAATAACAACAATAATAATTAAAATAGTAAGAATGTGAAATATCAATAATATTAATAATAAAAATATAATATTAATGATAAAAAATTTAGGATATTACATTCTTCCCCTTTTAAGAAAATTTGTCCTGGAATTTTGCATCAATATTGAAACTAATAGGCCTATCGATTATGCATATCGACCTCTGTATCCCAAGTATAATCTTCCACTGTATAGTTGCTCTATGGTACCTTCACTGCTGTTGGTAAACTTGTTGATTTACGATCGCCACTGAGTATTCTTCATATGTTAAATCTTCGCTAAGCTCCACTATCTGTGGTTGAAAAATATGAGAATGATTAGATACATACTTCCTCAACATTAAACATAGAATACTGGATGAATTCATGACAGTTGTGGTGATAACACCAGTATACAAGCCACTTCACCCACTCTTAAGTAAATCTCAAAGGCTCCAATATACCTTGGACCTAACTTATCCTTCTTACCAAATCTCATTACTCCCTTTATTGAAGACACCACGAGAAACATTATGTCTCCAACAGAAAATGACATATATTTTCTCTTAGGATTTACATAGCTTTTCTGTTGACTAAAAGCTATCCTCAATCTTTGTTGATTGATATAAACTTTCTCTGAAGTCACTTACACCAATTCTGGGCATATTAGTTGCTTCTCACCAATTTTCCAACACAGGAGTGATCTACACTTCCTACTATACAATGCTTCATAAGGACCCATTCCAATACTTGCATAATAACTATTATTATATACAAATTTAATCAATGACAAGTGCATATCTCATTTACCACCAAATCTGTCACACACATTCTCATAATATCTTTTAATGCCTAAATGGTCCGTTCTGACTGACCATCATTTTGAGGATGAAAACCTGTACTGAAGTCAAGTCTTGTGCCCAACACTTTGTACAATTCTTGCCAAAAGACTGAAGTAAAAGTAGCTTACCTGTCAAACATTATTCTTTCTAGCACTCCATATAAGTAAACAATTTAGTTGACATACAACCTTACTAACCTGTCAGTAGAGTATGCCTTTTTAAAAGAAGTGAGCTAACTTGGTCAACCTATACCCATATGGCATTATAACCTCTTGAAGTATGAGGTAATCTAGTTACAAAATCCATAGCAATCATATCCCACATTTATTTTGGAATAGGCAACTATTGCAATAATCCTGAGGGATTCTGATGTTCCAATTTCACTTACTGACATATGAGACACTTAGATAAAAACATTGCAATATCCTTTTTCATCCCATTCCATCAATACGTATCTTTCAAATTATGATACATCTTGGTAGAACCTAGATGAACATTGTAAGTAGGAAAATGTGCTTCTTCCATAATCTTTTTCCTTAACTAATTCACATTCATCACACACAACTTAGTGCCCAAACACAATACACCCTCACTATTAACAATAAACTCTCTAGATTGACCCTGTTGCACTTTTGACATTATTTTTTACAATTGTTGGTCCCTTCTCTGAGCTGCTTTAACTTTGTCCAAGTAAATTGATCTTACCTTGAATTGAGCTAAAAGACATTTCTTGGTTACCTTCTATTATAACCCTTGATTAATTAACTCATGCAATTCTTTAATGATTAACCTCCTTTCTGTACTAATATGAGCAAGGTTGCCTATTGACTTTCTACTCAATGCATTAGCTATTGCATTAACTTTACCTATATGGTAGAGAATGAAGCAATTATAGTCCTTGAGAAGTTCCATCCATCTCCTTTGCCTCAAGTTCAAGTCCCTTTGCTAGAAGATATACTTTAAGCTCTTATGGTCGGTATATATTTCACACGTTACTCCATACAGGTAATGTCTCCAAATCTTTAATGCAAATACCACTACTGCCATTTTTGAATCACAAGTAGGATAGTTTTGTTTGTGCCTCTTTAACTGACGTGAAGCATAGGCAACTACTCTCCTATTCTACATTAATAAATAACTTAATCCTACTTAAGAAGCATCATAATACACTGTATACTCTTCACCTCAAGAAGGTAAAGTCAATGTTGGAGTTAAAGTTAACATATCCTTGAGCATTTGAAAGTGCTCCTCACATTTATCTGTCTATACAAACTTAGCATTCTTTTGAGTTAACCTTGTCAAAGGTGCAATTATCTTAGAGAAATCCTTCATAAATTTCTTATAGTGGCCAGTTAAACCTAGAAAACTCCTCACTTTAGAGACTGTTGTAGGTCTTGGCCATTCTATAATGGCTTCAATCTCTTTGTATGCCGTCTTTGGATACCACATGACCTAAGAATGCCACTTGATCCAACCAAAACTCAAACTTAGTGAATTTGGCATATAGTCAATGTTCCCTTAAAGTCTGAAGCACCATTCTCAAGTGCATAGCATGCTCTGCCTCACTATTGGAATATATAAAGATATCATCCATAAATACTATCAAAAATCGGTCTAAGAATGACCTAAACACTTGATTCATCAAGTCCATAAAAGCTTTTAGGGAATTAGTTAACCCGAAGAACATCACCAAAACTCATAATGGTCATATCTTATCTAAAATGCAGTCTTGGGCATATATCCACTTCAAATTCTCAACTGACGATACCCTGACCTCAAGTTAATCTTGGAAAACTTTAAGCTCATTAAAGTTGATTAAATAAGTCATCAATCCTTAAAAGAGGATACTTATTCTTAATGGTAACCTTGTTTAATTATTTATAGTCAATATAAAGTCAAAGGCTACAATCTTTCTTCTTCACAAACAACACTAGCGCACCCCAAGGAGACATTATGGTTCTAAAAAACTTTTATTAAGCAACTATTACAACTGTTCTCTAAGCTCATTTAATTCTGCAAGCGCCATTCTATAAGGTGGCTTAGAGGTAGGATTTGTACTAGGTATAACATCAATACAGAATTCTATCTCTCTTTCCGATGGCAATCCTGATAATTCTTCAGGAAAAACATCAGGAAACTCGCACACCACTGGCACATTCTCAACTATCACTTTTTATTTAATCTTATATCTCTAACCATAGCTAAATAGTTTTGACATCCCCTTCTAAGCATTTTTTTAGCTATAGTTGTTGAAATGAGATTTTGAGACATTGAACTTTTGTCACCTCTGAATTATAATTTTGCATCATTTGGAATTCTCAAAATCACTTACTTCTCCTGACAATATAAAGTAGCATAATGTTGAGCCAACCAATCCATTTCTAAAATCACATTAATATGAATTACATCCAATAGGAACGAATCCATAAACAACTCTCTAAACTCTGGTCCTCAACTCAAATGCTAATACATGCTCGACCCAATCCTATAACATACAATTCCATTACTCTTCCTTGATTTTGCATCACGTCTATAGCATGATGGGATAGCCTGAAAAACTCATAAGTCTACTCTTATACTGGCTGCTATCCTTTAGCTATATGCATCAGTTGCCATATGTAATTATCCCTTGTAGAAGGTGAATAAAAGTGTCTTAGAAGCCGCTCTTTAAACTTCAACCATGTTATGATAATCATATCATATATGAATAGATCAATAACACAAACTAGTCTTACATAGTTGCTTCATCTGACAGCTCAACAATCAAAATCCTTTGATTTCTCTATTATAGCATCTACTATTCAAGGGTAATGGCTTGATTAAATGCTATAAGTCCTTGATTACACCTTTCTACACTAGCTATAAAAGTTGCAAGATCTATATTTGGAGTAGCTATTTTTGCTAGCTACTGCTGTCCTTGTATCTAAACTGTTACCACTTTTGTCTATTGCTACTTCTAGTTAGTGGGACAAAGGGAGGAGTTTTCATTGTGAATGTCTACTCATCAATATAATATACTACCTCTGACTTACCCCTATCCCAGGTGGTGGAGTAGGGGTTGGAACTAAAATCAAAACTTTATGTTAAAAGGACTGTTTAAACTTCAACCATGTTATGATAATCATATCATATATGAATAGATCAATAACACAAACTAGTCTTACATAGTTGCTTTATCTGACAGCTCAACAATCAAAATCCTTTGATTTCTCTATTATAGCATCTACTATTCAAGGGTAATGGCTTGATTAAATGCTATAAGTCCTTGATTACACCTTGCTACACTAGCTATAAAAGTTGCAAGATCTATATTTGGAGTAGCTATTTTTGCTAGCTACTGCTGTCCTTGTATCTAAACTGTTACCACTTTTGTCTATTGCTACTTCTAGTTAGTGGGACAAAGGGAGGAGTTTTCATTGTGAATGTCTACTCATCAATATAATATATTACCTCTGACTTACCCCTATCCCAGGTGGTGGAGTAGGGGTTGGAACTAAAATCAAAACTTTATGTTAAAAGGACTGTTTAAACTTCAACCATGTTATGATAATCATATCATATATGAATAGATCAATAACACAAACTAGTCTTACATAGTTGCTTCATCTGACAGCTCAACAATCAAAATCCTTTGATTTCTCTATTATAGCATCTACTATTCAAGGGTAATGGCTTGATTAAATGCTATAAGTCCTTGATTACACCTTGCTACACTAGCTATAAAAGTTGCAAGATCTATATTTGGAGTAGCTATTTTTGCTAGCTACTGCTGTCCTTGTATCTAAACTGTTACCACTTTTGTCTATTGCTACTTCTAGTTAGTGGGACAAAGGGAGGAGTTTTCATTGTGAATGTCTACTCATCAATATAATATACTACCTCTGACTTACCCCTATCCCAGGTGGTGGAGTAGGGGTTGGAACTAAAATCAAAACTTTATGTTAAAAGGACTGTTTATCATTATGTTGTCTCTATAGTATAAGCAGTTCACATTCACCTCACTTGAAAAGACGTATAGATTAACAAGATTTAAGACATGATAAGAAAAATAACATATATGCGGAATTCTAGAAATAATAATAACATCAATTAACAATTACCACCAAGTCACTGCAGTAATTTCAAGAAAGGACATAATTCAATGACAAAAAAAGTAGAAACTTAATACATACAATTAACTTAAATTAAATATGCTTTCAAAAATAATAAATAGATAAAAAATTATAAAAAAAAAAAAAAGATAAAGGTGAAAAAGAAAATATGGAAATTGCCGAAGTTAGACACAATCTTTAAAAAATGTACCACTTTGGGGACAAAACTGAAAACGGCAAAAATAAAAATGAAAGAAGATAATGAGTCTGATCATGAAAGAAAGTGGGAGCATTGACTAGGTATATTTTTGTAATCAATCTTTAAATTAAGGACCATCATACATATTGTGACTTGCGGTTCGTGATATCAGGGGTTGTATGAAGATAAAAATATTTGGAGGCAATTTTAATATTATTCCGATATTAATTATTATTTATTTTTTAAAAAAAAAAATTTTTTAATTTAAAATCTAAGATGTACATAATTGAAACTGTCATACAGTAATTTAAATATTTATAACATGTAAATAATATTTTTATTATTTAAGTAATATAATTTATAAAAAATGCAAAAGACAAAATGATAAAAGTAACTCCTCACGACTTCCTGTTAGTAGTCACAAGCAACGATAAGAAGCATTATCCCTAAAATTAATGGGTAGATGCAAGTAGGTTCCAATCTAATAGAAGTGGAGCCAAAAGACTCATCAGAGGTCCACGAGAAGTGGAGCCAGGACTCCAAAGACCTTTCATATGGGAATGAATGAATTAAATTAATTTGTTAGGTCCAATAAATTAAATTTCGTACTTCATTAATAGGTGGACACACTCTATGGAAAATTTTTCATTTTTTACGGAGTGGACTGTAATATCCCGTATTTTTAAAATATTTTTACACTATATTGAAATATACAGTGTTAATAATTTTTAAATATATATTACAATATTTTTACGAGTTGATATATATTTAAAATCTATTTTAATTACTGTGTCTTATTTACAGTGCTTTACGTAAAAAATTTTCGGGACTTATATTTTCGGGGAAATTTTTACGTAAATATTTTATTATTAATTATTTTAAATATATTTTCGGACTTGCATGAACTCATACATATTTTTAAAATATTAAACACCGTGTATACATATAATTATTTATTTAATTAGGGTTTAGTATTATCCTAATATTATATTAATTAATTATTTATTTTATTGTTATTTAATTATTTTTATTTAGTATAAATTATTAAAATGTTAAATTTTATGTGTGTGGTGTATATTTAATGTGTGTGATTTAATATTATTTTAATATATAGTATAATCTATATATATATACATATAATATATCAAAAAACCAAAACTTTGGAAAATTACCATTTTACCCCCGAGCCTCCTTCTTCCCCGATTTGCTTCCCTTTGCCGTCCGGAAGCTTGTCACGTCGTTTTCTCACCGTTGGCATGTCGTCCGGTGTGCCACCACCTTCCCCAGCCTCTTCCGTCGCCTGTGGTAGCCGTTTTCGGTGCCTGGAAGTCGGTTTTGGCCGGAGAAGCCGAAACTTTGGCCACCGTCGATCACGCCGATTTCGGCCACCATTTTCGACACCGCCGGTCTCTTTCTTCTCCTTAAGCTCCGGTGAGTGTGATTATAGCTTTGGTTTCAGCTGAAATGGTCTAGAATTGCTTAGGTTTCGAATTTTCAATTTCGGTCACATTAGGGTTTTTGATTTTTTGAGCTTCGAATTAATTGATTCATGAAAACTCCCTTCACAAATGTTGATCTTAGTAGCTTAATCTACATGTATGAATTTTTTTGGAATTTTTGGAGGTTTTTTGGATTTTTGGGTATTTTTGAATATTTTAATATTATTTTCTAATTTTCGGAAATTAATTATTTAAATTATGAAATTGGGGTTTATGGTTAAATTAGGTGTTGAAATGAATTATAGGAATTTATTTGGAATTTTTATGAATTTCTAAGTATTTATTTTGAATTATTGAAGTTTATGTAATTTTGGGAAAATTAGGTTAAATGTGTTTTTAATTGAATTTAATTGGTTAAATGAGTTTAATTATTAATATTATTGATAAATATGTTGAGAAAATTAATTTTGGATAATTGTATAATTTTTGGTGAATTTTTTGAAGTAATTTTGGTATATTTATATATATAGGGGTATTTTGGTAATTTTACCCTAAATTGTCTAAAAATGTAATTTAATTGGTTTTAATAGTTATTTAAGGTATAAAAATGATTTCTACAAATTATTCGGTATTTTTAACTAATTAAAACTATTTTTCGTGAATTATTTTCAATTATATATATAATATACGGTCTTACTAATAAAATGAGTTTTTATTGATTTTTAATATGTTTAAAGGTTAATTATGTAATTTCTACCTATAAAATGTATTTTTAGGTTTTAAGGGTATTTTTGGTACTATCAGAATGGTTATGTGTTTGTGGACCCCGGTCGGTAGATTGTAGTCTGGAGTCCGACCGAGGGGTTGTGAATGAGATGTGGTGTTTGTTTTTCAAAGTGTATTTCCTTGCAAGGTCGGCTCTACTCTTTTGAGTAGAGAGATGTCCGTTTTACAAGGGAGGTTCTGTGGAATTTTCGGTAGAATTCTCGTAAAACGTGATGTCCAGTCGAACCCTAATTCTGTTTCCGTGTTAAATATTCTAGATCGAATTCTAGGATTTTTGTTAGGTTTATTCTAATGTCGGTTATTTATTGTTTGTTTAGTTGCGCCGAGACCGAGGGCTAGTGGACCAGGCCCGTCGGACCCGTCTCGTGGAGCGCACTAGGGTGAGTTACTATACTATATATATATGCTTAGGATGCATGATTTAGAAATACATGTTTTATGTTGATTAAATATTCATAAATAATTTGATTATTTATTAAGTTTATATTTAGTTTATTTTGGTTTATTTTTGGTATATAATAAATTATATACATGTTTTGTTAATAAATTATATTTAAAAATGTTTTTAAATATATTTCTAGTTTAATTTATGATTTGATTGGATTTATTTGACGTATATATACTCGAAATATACCTGGTTTACTTTTGGTATATTTCTAGTATATATATGGTTTATGTTGATATTTTATTGAACTTCATGCATCATTTATTTTTGTGAATGAATGTTTTATGTTTATTAATGAAGGATATCAATAGAATGTGCTACCTAGTGGGCAGCACTAGGACCGAGTACGTACCGGTACGCCTATAGTATTTAGGCTATATTACTAACTTATTCGTGGATATTGATTGAATGTGATTATTGATATGAGTGAGATGTGTTTTGGGTGTGATTGCTGGAGCTCGGTTGATCAAGTGTCTCGGGGCCAATCACACTGGCAGTCAGACTGTTGGAGCTCGGTTGACTTAGTGTCTCGAGGTCAGTCTATTGTCTAAATGGATTAAGTGGATATATTTGGACTAAGTGAGCCTGTATGGCTAGAGTGTTGTCTAACACTATTTCTGAGGTTGCGATATTCTAGGGTTCTATGTGATCCTTCATAAAAGATGAATTTCAATAAAATATATATATAAATGATTTTATTGCATCTGTATGTATTGCATGTATATATACATATTATATATATACTGTTGATTGTATGCATTGTCACTTAGTGTGTATGTATATATATTATAGTAATTCACTCAGTGAGGTCTGACTCCCCTCCGTTGATAATTTTTCAGGAGAGTCAACATCTTCAGACCTCAGTAGCAAGTCTGTACGCCGGATTTCTTTCGCCCCGGCTTCTTTGTGTAAACTGCTTACTTGAGTCTTATTTTTATAATCTAGACACTGCAGTAGTTGTAAATTAATTGTGAGATATTATGTATTTTATTTATGCGAGATGCATTTTAAGAAATTGAACTGAATTTGTATTCAAAGATTTATATATATATGATGAGCTGAGATTTGATCTAAATCCAGTTAATGGAAATGTTATTATTATATTTACGATTTTTATTTCCGCTGCAAATTTGATATTGTTATTATTACTATTGCATATTTTATTTTATTTTTAGGCTTGCTACGGGTTTCGGATTCGAAAGAATTCATGTTCCCTAGCGCCGGTCATGACCCTTGTTTTGGGTCGTGACAAGTGGACGACATGTTAATATTGTAGAAAAAAATGCATTTTTTATTTCTATAAATAGCTATGATCGAATTAGTAGCATCAAAAGCAATTTATTTGCATTCCCTTTTCTATTACAACATATTGCTCCTACAAAAGATGGTGAGGTCCTCTGATAAGACCCCTTCCATACTCTTTGTGATCCTGCTCTTTGGGCTGCTATTGGCTAGCCTAGATACAACAGGTATACTAGTTTTGTGTAAAAATAAATCCCACTCTCACCTCGTAAAATAAATATTCAAGTACCATCTTTACACTCATTATACATATGTTGTTTAGTAAATTCTAACGAAAGTTTCATGAACAAAATTGAAACTTTATCAATTTTTGGTGTATCCTAATGTTAAAATATGTCTGTATATGATGGGTTTTTTTAAAAAAAAAAAAAATTAGTTGAATGGAAATTCAATATGCCAGAGTCTATATAGTAGAGATAATTATCATCTTCTCACTCACTGTAAAAGTGATAAACTCAAATCATTATTGGCATGATGGTCATGAAATGACAAATTTTCATAATTCTTTTAATTAGAAATACCAAATAGACCACCCTAATCGATAATATTTATTTTTAATTAAATTGTTTTGAACTAAATTTTGAATTGGTTATCTCAAAATAAATAAGATAGGTAATTCGAATATTTGTGACTAAATTATGACAAAATAATAATTTGTGTTGACCATCCATGCAGGTGCTCAAATAGGGGTTTGCTATGGAATGCTTGGTAATAACTTGCCATCATTTGTGTTGACCATCCATGGAGGTGCTCAAATAGGGGTTTGCTATGGAATGCTTGGTAATAACTTGCCATCACCACCAGAAGTCATAGCTCTTTACAAACAAAACAACATCCGTAGAATGCGACTCTATGATCCAAATCAGAATGTGCTCCAAGCCCTGAGGGGCTCCAACATTGAGGTTATGCTTGGCCTTCCAAATGATAATCTCCAAAGAATTGCTTCTAATCAAGCCGAAGCAAACACATGGGTGCAGAATAATGTCCGAAACTTTGCCAGCAACGTCAGGTTTCGATACATTGCAGTTGGAAATGAGGTCAAGCCAACGGATTCATTTGCGCGGTTTCTCGTCCCTGCCATGCAAAATATTCGTAACGCTCTCAATTCTGCCGGTCTTGGAAGTATCAAGGTTTCTACTGCTATTGATACTGGGGTACTTTCTTCAGAGTCTTTTCCTCCTTCGAAAGGCGCTTTCAAACAAGAATATAGAGCAATTCTTGATCCTACGATTCGGTTTCTACTGAACAACCAGTCCCCGTTACTTGTTAACTTGTATCCTTACTTCAGTTACAGTGGTAACACCAGAGACATTCGTCTTGATTATGCCCTTTTCGCAGCACCATCAGCGCTGGTCTCGGACCCGCCGCTTAACTATCAGAACTTGTTTGATGCAATGCTTGATACTGTCTATGCTGCATTGGAGAAATCTGGTGGGGGTTCTTTGGAGATTGTAGTATCGGAGAGCGGTTGGCCTACAGCAGGAGGGGTAGGAACCTCAGTTGATAATGCAAGAACTTACAACAACAACTTGATTCAACATGTCAAAAGAGGGACCCCAAAGAGGCCTGGAAAAGCTATAGAAACTTACATTTTTGCAATGTTTGATGAGAATCAAAAAAATCCAGAATTAGAAAAGCATTGGGGTCTCTTTTCTCCAAACAAACAGCCTAAGTACCCAGTTAATTTCAATTAAATTTGCACCAGCCAGTTAAGTGCAACTAATATGTTCCCTATGTTGAGATATAGTTACTAAATAAACTCAATAAATGAGGCAAAGCTCTCTGTATAATCCCAAAACAAGGCAATCAATAGACTATGTAATTGCTATTCTATGCTCTCTCCCTTAGAAATCTAAATGTACAAATAACTCCAATAACAAATTGGAGTCTTTTAGGCTTCAACACGAGATAATTTTTTTTAAATTTTTTTGATAAAAAATACTTTTTTTAATTTTTAGAACATCTCCAACTCATATTATTTTTAATATGAGAATTTAATGAATGGCGTCAATATGATTCTCCAATCGGACATCATTTTTTTCACACCAAAATGTTGTGGATGTAACAATTCCACGACAAAGTGAAACTAATCATCCACGCTAAATTATTTGATTTTTTTTTTTTTTAGAAATATATCTTCAATTTTTTTCTAAAATATATAATTTGGTTCAAATTATTATTTTTAATACGTTTAAGCTTAAAATTTAATATGAAAAATAAGTATACAATATAAAAATAAATACGTAGTAAACAATTTGACCGTTTGGGAAAGAAGTACTAATTTAGAGGATTAAAGTAATTTCAATATTTTTTTATTTTTTTATTAAATTAAAAAATTGATCCTAATCCATATTTTTCATTATATATATATATATATATATATATATATATATATATATATATATATATATATATATATAGTTTTGTGGTCACATATATATGTTCGGTGAGACCATAAAATTGTGTGCAATCAGTGTCCATTAGAAAATATAATATGGGCTTTTAGCCTATATTAGAGATGAGAGTCGTTACCTAAATGAAAATTGGAACATATTTTTATAGTAACTAAATCCCATAGAGGGCCCCTAAAAGCCGTCCTTAGAGAATGGATTCAGGAACAGAGTGTGGGTTTTGAATGCTCACCCATCCTTACAGTTAGCATCTGTTTGTATTTTGTATTTTATTACTCTTAATTATTTAATTATTTCCTTTTAAACATGCAATTTGCAGTTGTCTCCAAACAATTATCCAATTTTATAGTTTTGGCCCAAGCTTCAATTTAATCCAAATTACATGCATTTTTAAGGTGGATCATGTCATTCACAAATAGATAAACAACAAAAAATAAATATAAATTAAAGAGCACATGCAAAGAAATGGAGGGAGGAGAAATAAACTACATCCCTTTGTCACATCAACAAATAAAGTAAAATAAAATAAATGATAATAATAAAACAAAATAAGCACACAAAGAATGGGGGGAGGAGAAAAGAATTACATCGCTTTAATCACAACAAATTGCAAATAATAATAATAATAATAAGGCTAAAAGAAATCTTCTAAAATTGGGATAATATTTTGGTGATAATAATCACCCTAATTATTCCTAAAAAATAATTCATTTAGCTTCTCACAAATAATAATATAAAAACTATTTTATATTGATTTTATTTTCAAAATATTTAGCCCTTAGAGGTTGAATTTTGCTACAGCACTGTTAGAATTCCTCTTGAAGTTGGACTTCCAAGACCCTTTCTTTCCCCAATGCCTCCTTTCTTCTTCTCTTTTGCTTTCTTAGCTTTCTTCTTCGTTCCTAAACTTTCAAAGCAACTAGCTTGATCAACCCCTTCTATTTCTTCCTCCAGCCAAAAAAGTCCATTTCTCTTTCCTCCTCTACCTCTTTTAATTACTCAATTCTTCCATTTAATTCAATTAAGGGGCCTCTACCCCCTCCTCTTTTATTAGAAACGTCCCCATTACTCCTGAAATGTGCAAATTATAAATGCAAGAGTAATTCAATTGTTTCCACAGTTAGTAATGCCTTATTTAAAAAAAAATAGAGTGGCAGCATTAAGATGGTATCACGACCTGAATCCAAAGAGCACGTGATCGACACTAGGGAATGAGAAAGTAAAAAGCTTCTGAAACCCATAGTAAGTCTTAAAAAATTTACAAAGTAAAATTAAATCAACTCTATAATTCTAACAAAAATCCGGTAGAGTTTTCTCTGTATCGAGAACAAACCCAAAATCTGCAAATCAAGAAATGCACTTCCAAAACATTCTCCCATCAATATTACATCACAACAACTCCAATAATCAATCACAAATATCAATCTCCTACATAAAGTGTATGTTTAGCGCATGTATATCATCATAAAAATACATAAATCCAATTTTAACTAATCAAATACAAACACATTTATCAAATATTTAACTACTACTACGGTATCTAAAATACAGTTATAAGACAATATATATTAACATGACATACATAAAGTAGCCGGGGAAGAACTATAAACATACATAAACCAAAATTTAACTAATCAAATATAAATACATTTATCAAATATTTAACTACTACTGCGGTGTCTATAATACGGATATAAGACAATAAATATTAACATGACATACATAAAGTAGTCGGGGAAGAACAAGTCCATCACAGACAAGTATAACTAACTATAGACTCTCGAGGTCCTGGGAGAAATAATTAAGGGGAATCAGACCTCACTGAGTAAGCTAATATAAAGAAATGCATGTTGTTGTAAAATCCTTCTTTATTTAAATATTTTATGGAATTATAATAAAATATGTTTAACTTATATTTAAAACCATTATTTTTCCAAAATTATCTTTACAAATTTTAAAGACTTTTATAAACTCTTATAATACCTTTGAAATAGAAATAACATTTCTTTAAAATATTCTTTTAAGTGGAAAATCATGGTAGGACCCTAAGATATCTGTAACCTCAGTCACTGTACCTCACTAGCCATTAGGCCTTCTTGAATCCAAATAGTATTTCTCTTTCCTAATTTGGCAATGGACCGGCCTTGAGACACAGAAAGGTTAACTGAGCTACCATGGTCCTCATGTCAGCATGATTGGCCCTAAGACACTACAGGTCAACTGAGCACCTGCAGCCACACCACTTTCTATCCACAAATCTCAATAATCATTTATCCATATCTCAGATCATATAATCTCATATCAATTAACATATCGTAACCTAGCAACTAGTGTACTATTACGCAACAGTCTTAATGTAACCCACTAGGTAGCATGTTTTACCAGTCTTTTTCCAAAAATATTTATAAATCCATATAAAATGCACAAGAAATACTATAATTAAAAATGAAAGTACTCTAATTTTTCACCAGATCCTTATAATAAAAATCATAATAATAAATAAATGAATTAAAGCGTCAATAATCACCATGATAAAATAATAATGGCAAAATAACATTTAATATAATCAAAACATAATCAATATATTAAAATATTAAAATCAACCTTTTCAATATTTAAATATTGAAAATATAAATTCTTAAATTGAATTTTCTTTTTAGATATAATAGTTCAACAGTATAAGAATTTCAATATTAAAATATAAATTCGTTAATTAAATTTTCCTTTTTAAATATATTCAATCAATTTATCGTTTATGTGTAAATCCGATACACATTTCAAATATTAATTTACAAATGGAGTGAGTAGGCTGACGTGTCCAGGTTCGCCTATTTTTCGATACCTTCGCTCTGGTACTCTCTATAATAAATAATATTTATTTAAAACATGTTTATGCATATCAAATAAAATTCATAAAAATATTCTCCAAATTTTTGGAAAATTATAAAAATTAATGAATTAATAAAATTGACTTGGAAATATCATAAATATGACCTTTGAGGCTAAAGGAATTTATTTCTAACAATCTAACCAATTAAAATGGAAATTAAGAAATTTTTGCCGAAATGCTTCCAGAAGTTATTTCTCAAAATTTGTAAAGAATTCAACTAAACTCTTTTATACAAAAATTGATCACCATAATTTATGCTATTTATTAAAAATAGTATCACAATTATTTTTGGGCCAGTAATATTTACCCATCAGGATTCAGGTGGGACCCACCCGAATTTCATCCGAAAACTCAACACCCGGACAAACAAGGTATACCGAAATGTTAACAACAATTAATGGAGCACAACTAAAGCCTTAAACAACTCAAAATAGGAACAGAAATAAGAAATCTAAACATAAACTAAAATTACCTAAAAATATTTGCTAAATATTCTACGGATGTAGATTGGACGTGTGGTTGTTGCCTATGGACTCCTGATGTCAAAATGAACATAATGGAACCAACCACGTTACCAAAAAACTGCTAGAACAATATAAATCAGTGCTACAATGCTAACTAGAAAATGTGAATTTTGCACTATTCAAAGCCACCTTTCACCATTAGAATGAAGAGGAGAATGAGATGAGTCTAGGGTTTGAATTTTTGGTCAATCAGAGGTCGTTTGGGTGTGGAATGGAAGAGAGGAAAAATATTGGTACTAAATTATAATTTTGCTAGCCAAAACTCAAAAATCTCATTGCTCCTAATATCTTTACATTATAAATTGAATTCCAACCTTTATAAATCATGGACACACTGTAAGCACTTAATTTTGGGATGCAATAGTGCACAATTACGACGTAAGCCCCTATGATGAAATTCATTCAAAAATTGAACTTGGTTGTCAATTTTCTATACTTTAGGGACTAAATTGCAACATTTTTTAGGATTTGATTACTAATAAGTCAATTTTTTAGGAGTCTTTTGGTAATTAAAAGTAAAAAAAATTAAAATCGAAATTATAGATTTTCTATCGAAAATCCATAATGCCAATCGGAATTATGGATTTTCGATAGGAAATCTAGATTTCCTATTGGAAATCCAATTTTTTTATCGGCATTGCACAATGCCAGCATGTAAAAGTCCCATTTTTTATTTTTTTGTGTATTTTTGCTTATTTTTTATCAATTTTTTCAGTGTTTTGATTGGTTAAAAATTGAATTTTTAATATTAATTTTATATGATAAGATTTTTGACACATTAAAAAACACGTAACTTTCAAAAATTAAATCCTTATAAGTCTTTTTTGATAAGGAGATGAGTCTGTTCCTCCAAAGGAGGAAGCCAATATGCGCAGACTCTATTTTAAAAAGCAGAGTCTGCATGCGTGTAGGGGGGACCTTTTTTTAGGAGAAAAATTTTGGAGAGAAGGTGAAAAAAAGACGAAAATAAACACAGACTCACACACATAGACTAAAAATGAGAGAAAAAAAAGACTGTAAAAGAGAGAAGTGAGTTACGCAATCAAAGCCTTTATCTAGAATCAAACAAGTGAAAAAAAAATAGTGACAATTTGAATCTGAGGGGCTATCTCAAAGCATATGCACAACATTCATCTTTTTTTCTTCTCTTCTTTTTTATGATTTTTATTTTATTTCGTCATTATTTTATTATTCAATTTCATTACTATTCTAATTATTTATGTGTTTGTGTTTTGATATACGAATGTGGATTGAGGAGTATGCTACTTGTGTTCAAATGAACAAAAGGTCCATGGAATGCCATGGAAGAACCTGTGTTGTTTCACAGTAGAATTTAGGGTTTTATCTTTATTTTTATTTTGGTGTTCTGTGTTTTTTTATTTATAGATGTATAATTGTTTAATTTTATATTTTGTATGTAGTTTGTAATAGCCCAGTAGTGGGAATAGTAAAAGATTTAATTTTTTGCATTTTAAAATTAATTAGTAAAACTAGGTTCACTGGGTAAAATTAATTAAAATTAATGGTAGCCTTAGTTAATTAGGGTTTGCATGTAATTAAATTAGGTTTTTTAGAAATCATATGTGAATGTATTTTGATTTGATTTTGTGATTTTTTTTTTATGTTTTTGGGCCCCAAGCCCACATTTAGGTTTAACCCACTTAATAAAAAAGGTTTAGGAATTTAAGTAATTAAAATCAATTTAGGCCCATTAGGTTAATTAGATTTTATGCCCACTTAATTAAAACTTGTTTAGACTTAGCTCAACCCACTTAAATTCATTTCTTTTAAAATAAATAGACATAAACCCACATTTTACTTAAAATAAAACCAAGTTAGACTTAGTCCCATTAATTTAATTTTTCTTTAAAATTGAATAGACTTAAGCCCATTTTTAGACAAAGTAAAATAAATAGATCTAGGCTCACTAATTAATAAAAATGTAAGCTCACCTTTAGTCTCTTCTCACTTGTAAATAAAATGTAAATCTAGCTAACTTTTTAATAAAATTAACATAGTTTAGACTTAGGGACAACGTGATCTTGAGTGCATTTTTATGTGTAATTTTATTGACTATATGCCTAGGGTTAGATGGATGTCAAATAGGGTTTAATAAAATTGCATGTAATTAGAGGATGAAATAATCATTGATAAAATTATTCTAAATGAACACGAGACTAAGAGAAGTTAGTATTCCGTATCCAGAATCTCCTAGTTGTGATACTAGCTTTCTTTTAGGGAATCGAGTACCACCTTTTCTATTTGTCCCAGTTATTACCTTGGGTGGCGACTCCTCATCTCCATGCCATGTCTTTGTGATAGTGGTTAGTGTGTTCTCTAAGGCCATGAGCCTAAACCATGTCGCAGTTGCTAAAATATTGGATGCGTGCTAAACCCCACCGTCTACAGTGGTGACTCCACTGGGGATAAGAGATACTGATTCTACTTGTGTTTTTTAGAATTATTTTATCGATTATTATTTCATTCTTGCATTCATTTTTCATGTCCCTACTAAACTGATGGCATTAGTTTATGATTCTATTATTCCATTAGCTTTATGAAGTTATAGATTGGCCAACCATCACTCTTAGCCTTAACTCGGTTCAAGATAGATTACTAGGCTCATCTAACCAGAGTCTATAACCTAAGTCCATAAGAGGGGGATAATCTTCTCTCGAGTTGGTAAAGGATGCTAGGCCCCTCTGACCTTGGCCTGTAACTCAAAGTGCATAATAGAGAGCATCTTGCTATGGGAACCTTAACTTTTCACCGGACCCTAACCACATATAATGACCTAGTTACTTCCCGTAGGATCTTTATCCAAGGTGCTTGTTTATTTGAATTGCCATAAGGTATTTCTATTTATAAAAGCCCAGGCCTACACCTTTGAAGCTCATTTAGGCTAATAAGGATTAGGCTAGACCTGTATATTTAAAAATGTTATTTCTGTGCTTTTTGTTTTAAAGAGAGATTTGGCATGCACGTCGGCTCTTAATATCCCCTGTTGATATAAAGGCCAAGGCCAAAAATCTTAGAAAAAAAAGACTTGCCATTGAACACGTGTGTGGGAGGAATAAAGTTGGAAGGCTTATGCTTGCATGTTGCCTGTTGATTGCTTCTTGATACTTGTTACCTGCTATTTGTTGCATAAACACATACATCATGCATACATGCATACATACAGTCCATGCATTATACTAATACCTTATTTTGCAGCCATCATAGATTCATCTGGGTCTTCTCATGTCTGGGGACAAAGAGGCGGCAGATTGACCAAAGTTAATTTAAGTCCAAAGTCCATAGCTCAAGGCATTCTTCACAGATTGGAGAGACTAAAGGGGAGTCCAATCAATCCACTATTCCTAAAAGCTAAACCAACTCAGACTGAACAAACTAAAATGGAACAACAACCAGAGATGTGGACCTTGGAGGACATTAAGGGAGCTTTGATGGATGACATGAGAGCTATGATGCAAGATGAACTAATATAGGCTTTGGTCGGACTAGTGCAACCTGTTGTTGGACAACCACCTACTGCTATTATTGAACAACTACCTGCTACTATTGAATAGCCACCTACTGTAGGAGCTCCACATGTTGCTGTAGCTCCTCCACCTGCTGCTAACAATGCTGGGGGGTAACCTGTTGCTAGAAATGTGCCTGTTACTAATGTGAGATTGGAAGACATTGAATACTACATAGTAGAAAAGGCAAAAAGAGAATCACTTGAATTGGTTCAAGACCTTGAGTCCAAGCAGATACAAGCACTGACTCAAAAAATGTCCAAGATAGAAGAGCTGATTAGAGGACAAGGACTAGGATATTCTTTTGACTTTGACGACATGCTGCAAATGGAGGGAGATAAGCTGCCTGAAAAATTCAAAATGCCTCAACTATAGAAATTTGATGGGAGAGGAGACCCTAGAATTCATTTGAGTCAATACATCACAACCATGGGTACTACTAAATCACCATTGTCAGTAGTTGCTAGGCTGTTTGTATTGTCACAAGAGGGAATGGCTGTAAACTAGTACCATGGGTTAGAAAAGTTTGTTAGGGCTAAATGGATGGAACTATGTACTGCATTCTTGAAACAATATGATTATAACACTCGATTAGAAGTGTCTATTAGGGATTTGGAGTTGACTAAGCAAAAACCAAATGAATCCTTTTCTGATTTCCTTACCAGATTCATGAATACAGTAGGACTGATGAAAAATAAATTGGTTGAAAAGGATCAAGTTAGGATGATTGTTTGTAATGTGTCACCTAATTTGGTCGAAAGAATGCAAATGATGAACCTAATGACCTTCATAGATCTATATGATGACGGTCTACAAGCTGAAGAGATAGAGAATGAGAAAAAGAAGAGTTCTAGAGGCACAGTAACCTGAAATTACTCAACTGGGGGCATATAACAGGGAAGTACTAGCCGAGCTGTAGAGGTACGTGCAATTTAACAACCCCAAAGGTTCTCCAACTTCAAGCAACAACTCTCCAAAGTCCTAGAGAGGCTAATCCAAAAAGGCCTACTTCGACCCTTAACCTTTTCTAAGCCATTAAACCCAAATCTCCCTGGCTATGATCCAAACAGTTACTGCAAGTTTCATCAAGTAGTTGGTCATTCCATAGATACCTGCATTTGCCTAAAACATAAAATTCAAAACCTGATAGACTATGGAAAAATCACTGACCCTGAGAAATCCAATTCCAAACCAAACACTAGAAACAACCCTTTCCCAGACTACCGAAATGCTCCACCACCAGCTAGCATGATGATCAACTTAGGGGTTAGTGAAGAAGAAGTGCTAAGCTCCTTTGAGGACCTCAACCTTATACCCAATGGAGAGCCTTTCGAACAGCCATATAGAGGAGTAGAAGATTTACTGGGCCAACCCTCAGGCAAGTTTGATTATAGAGTATTTTACTCGAAACCACCCTTTACAGATATCCTTATTGAATCAATTAAGCCCTCAGGTTAGGGAGATGAGTTTGATGATAAGCTGGTAAAAGAAGAGCCTAAAATTCTCGAGTAGTCGCCAAGAGGAGTTAAAGATTTATTGGGACAACCTTCGGGCAAGTTTGATTACAGAGTATTCTATTCTAAACCCACTTTTGCTGATATACCCATGGAAGAGATCGTGCCGATAGGATGGGGTGATGAGTTTGAAGAAGATGAATTCTTAACCCCAGAACTGTCCCAATAAGGGGTTGAAGAGCTGCTAAGCCAACATATAGACAAGCTGAGGGAGTTAAAAGGAAAAGAAACATGCATAGTGGAAGTTTGGAAAAATGGGAAAAAGGAATGGATTATTGGGACCGTGGACATTTGGTATGATTCTGATGAAGAAAAAACCATTAGATTTAATGTATGGAGTGATACTCCAAATGTGAATCATATTACTAGAAGTAGGAGGAATTACCGGTAGTAGAAAAGCAAAATGAAAGGGTTATAGAAAGGGAAGAAATATAAGATACAGAAGTAGAGGAAGAACAGAAAAAAGATCTAATCCTGGAATAACTTAAGAAGGCTAAAGCGAGTGTGAGCATCTGGGAATTACTGATGCATTCGGGTAGTCATAGAAGGGCTCTGGTTAAAGCCTTGTCAAATATAATCATTGAAATGGCTGTTATGCCTGAGGCTATGGTAGCAAAGGTGACAAAAAAGAAACATGGGCTAATAACATTTTCAGATGATGACTTGCTTTTGGAAGGAAGAAACCATAATAAGGCATTATTTATCCCAACTGAAGTAAAAGGGAAAAGAACTAACTTTATAATGGTAAATGATGGTTCAACTATAAATGTATGCCCACTAAAGATCCTGCCTAATCTGGGTCTAAAAGTAGATGATTTGACGGCTTCAAACCTCATAATCAGAGCTTACGATGATAGTATCGGGAATGTGGAGGGAACATTTCAAGCGTTGGTCAAAACAGGGCCCGTAGAGTCGACTGTTGAATTTCCTGTGCTGGACATCCCTGTTACCTATGCCCTGCTGTTGGGAAGGCCGTGGTTTCATGCCCTGAGAGGAGTACCTTCAACTGTGCACTAGAAAATAAAATTCCCTCATGAGGGAGATGTCGTGATAATAGAAGCTGGAACCAATGCAGTTATGGCAACTATACTTGATAAACAGAAGCAAGTGTGTGTTTTGCTTGGTTTCCAAGTTGCTGGAGTATTTGATGGGATGGATCCCAAGGTTGAAAAAATGATGGAAAGCATGAATTATCGACCTGGACAGGGGCTCGGAAAGAATGAACAAGGAAGTCCTAGGCCCTGAACATTAAGACCCATGACCATATGAAGGGTTTGGGATATACTGAGGTAGGACCAACTAGTAAAAGAGTAAAAAACAAGGAGAAAGCTAAAAGAAATAAGCCCTTGCGAAGGATTGGACCACTAAGTGAGAACTTCATCAAGCCAAGGGAGGGTAAGTAATATCTGGGCACTAAAGAATCTGTTAACATGGCTAGAGAGGATGTCCCTGGGTTTGAGATCTTTAAGGAGCATATTATGGAAAACCTAGTAGCTAGCAACAAAGAGGAAGTCATGAAGCAAGTAATTGAAAGGATGGGTGATAATCCTGTTGAGGAGCTGTTATGTCTACCACCTGAGGAGGAACCACCCCAGAACTTAGCTATTATCATTAGCAATGGTTTTATTGATGTTTTTTTATGAAGAAACTAATGTAATAATGTCCAGTCTTTATGCGGACGAGGATGTTTTTTTTCCTACAGTCAATGATATGAATGCTAGTTTTGCTTACTTATGTGATATGCATCCTGATAGTTCTGCGCATTATAATTTTGATCGGTCATGCATGTTTGACATTAATTCAATTCAATTTGATTCATTTAACATGGGCATAAATGATAGTCCAAAGAACATTTCTATATCACACGATGTAACTCCTGAAGAGAGGAAAAATTTTGAGAGAATATTAACAAAAAGAAAGGTAGTATTTGCTTGGACTTATGAAGACATACCATGTTTGGATAGGGAAATAGTAGAGCATCACATTCCAACTCATCTAGTTAAACAAAAATTGCGCAGATTAATACCAGAATGGACAAAAAAGATAAGGGAGGAAATTGCCAAGTAAATACAGGCTAACTTCCTAGAAGTAGTAGACTATCCTCAATGGCTAGCAAACATAGTACCTATTCCTAAGAAAGATGGAAAAGTATGAATGTGTGTAGATTTTAGGGATCTGAACAAAGCCTATTCAAAAGATGACTTCCTGTTACCTCACATTGATGTAATAGTGGATAGCACTACAGCAAGTGCAATGTATTCTTTTATGGATAAATTTTTTGGGTAATGATGGCAATCATAGACAAGATTAAGACAGCTTTCATCATAGAATGGGGGACCTATTGTTACAAGGTGATGCCTTTCAGACTGAAGAATGCAGGTGCAACTTATTAAAGAGCTGCTATTGCACTTTTCAATGATATGATGCATAAGGAGGTTAAAGTGTATGTGGATGACATGATGGTCAAATCAGAGATAAGAGGAGGACACTTTGAAGCCCTAGACAAGTTCTTGGCCCAAATTGAGAGGTATAACTTGAGACTTAACCAGAAGAAGTGCATTTTTGGGGTTACTTCAGGGAAAATGTTGGGGCATATAGTAAGCAACCGAGGAATTAAAGTGGATCTGGATAAAGTGAAAGCCAGCCAGGAAATGCAGGCACCAAAGACTGAGAAAGAAGTAAGAGGATTCCTTGGTAGGTTGCAATATATTAGTAGGTTTATCACAAAAGTCACTAATATTTGTGACACTATCTTTAAACTCTTAAGGAAAGATCAGCCAATTAAGTGGAATGATGATTGTCAGAAAGCTTTTGATAAGATCAAGGAGTATCTTATTAATCCACATGTTCTGAAACCACCTAGACAGGGAAAGCCATTGGTTTTGTACTTGGCTTTAGAAGAGGATGCAATATTAGCACAAGAAGGGTCAAATGGAATAGAGCACGCAGTGCACTACTTTAGCAAGAAGTTTCTGTCATACGAGGAAAAATATGATTTAGTAGAAAAGACATGTTTGATCATGATTTGGGCTACGAGGAAATTGAGGCATTATTTTCAATCTTATAAAGTGTAAGCTGTTTCAAGAATAGACCCTCTAAGGTATCTATTTCAAGCATTGGCTCTAACTGAAAAAATGTCTCGATGGTTGGTACTCTTAACTGAATTTGATATAGAGTACATTACTACAAAGATAATCAAGGGAAGAGCAGTAGCATAATTCTTAGCTCAGAATGCAATCAAAGGTGAAAAGCAGTGGAATTTGGAGTTTCCAGATGAGAACTTAGCAGTTGTAGAGCACCGGGAGTGGAAACTTTACTTCGATGGAGCTGTAAAAAATAAAGGAGTTGGATTAGGAGTGATTCTTATTACACCAAAAGGAGAAAATATACCAATGGCAAAGAAACTGGATTTTAAGGTCACAAACAACATAGCTGAGTATAAAGCATGTATCTATGGAGTTGAGGTAGTTGTGGCAACTGGAGTGAAAGATTTATTAGTTTATGGGGATTCAATGTTAGTCCTCAGTCAGGCTAATAAAGAATAGGAAGTAAAAGAGGAAAAGCTGAAGCCTTATATCTGCTATTTAAAAGCCTTAATGAATAATTTCACCAAATGTCTCTTTATCCATTTATCCAGAGATGATAATTAGATGGCAGACACACTGCAACACTCTCTTTAATGTGGGATAGTGCAACTGGGTTGACCATGAAACCTTTTGTGATCATGAAGTCTAGAGCACCATGTTATGGGGTGAGAAGGTTATGAATGTTGAAATGGGGCCTGAAGAAAAGCCTTGGTTTATGATGTCCAGAGATTCATCAAAGAAGGAACTTATCCAGATGAAGGAACCTCAAAGGAAAGATATGCTCTTCATGTTCTTACACGTAACTATGCAAGTTATGACGGAGTATTATACAACAGAATGCCAAACGGATGCAGCTCAGATGTCTCAAGAAAGATGAAGCTGAGGAGGTGATGAAAGAAATTAATGCAGGAACATGCAGTTCTCATATGAATGGGATAATACTAGCTAGGAAGATACTCAGACAAGGGTATTACTGGATGATTATGGAAAAGGATTGTATCAGGACAGTAAGACAATGCCATCAGTGTCAGATCCATGAGAATCTTAGTCACATGCCTCCAACAGTGCTGAATAGTTTATCATCCCCTTGGCCCTTTACAGCATGGGGAATTGATATCATAGGAGAAATAAGACCGACAACATGAAATGGGCATAAATACATAGTGGTGGCAATCGATTACTTCTCGAGATGGGTAGAGGCAGAATCTTTCAACGCTCTGAAAGAAAAACTGATGGCACGGTTCATCGAGAAGAGTCTTATATATAGATATGGGGTTACACATCATATTGTGACAGATAATGGGGTTTAATTTCAAGCAGAAACAGTAGAGTTATTACAAAAGTATGGGATTGAGCACCATAAATCTTCACCTTATTGCCCTCAAGCTAATGGAGTAGTGGAAGTGGCTAATAAAAATATCAAGAAAATCCTTTCTAAGATGGTCAAAACTTACAAGGATTGGTCTGAATATCTTCCTTTTACCTTGTGGGGATATAGGACTATAGCTAGAACTACCACAGGCCAAACACCGTTCTCATTGGTATATAGTTGTGAGGCAATTTAGCCCATAGAAATTGAGATTATGTCCTTGAGAGTAGTCATGGAAGCTAAAATAACTGAGAATGAATAGGCAAAGAAGAGATATAATCATCTCGTATCTTTAGATGAGAAAAGGATGAATGCTTTATTTTACACTCAGATATATCAGAGAAGGATAGCAAGGGCATTCTACAAGAAGGTTAAGCCTGGGAAGATCAAAGCTGGAGATATGGTGCTGAAACAGTCTAGAGCCATGGTGTTCAATCCGAGAGGTAAATTTAGACCGAATTGGGAAGGACCATACTTGGTCAAATTGGTCCTACGTAAAGGAGCTACTAAGATATCAGATCTTAAAGGGAATGAGTTCATGGAACCTATTAATCTGGATTGCCTCAAGAAGTACTACTTGGAAAAAATATGAAAGTAAAGTAGAATAAAGAAAATAAAGTCCGCTGGCTAGAAAACCTAAAAAGACTAGTCAGACAAAAGTTAAGACATTCTCATTGTTCAGAAAACCCACAAAGGGCTGACATGCAAAAGTTAGGGAAATAAATAAAAAAGGAATGGTCCTGCTGATTAGAAAACCCACAAAGGGCTAGTCAGGCAAAAATTAGGGAAATAAAATATGAGCAAAAACTATTCAGTTAGAAAATCCGTAAGGACTAGCTAAAAATAAGAGTTATGTCATGTGATGTATTAAATGTACTCATTCTGTCCCTAATTAATGAATGGAATTGAAATTGAAGTTTTGTTAAACTTTGCATATCCTTCTTTATTATAAAGCATAAGTACTTGAAGGGAAAACAAAACATAAGAAAGCCTAAGACTAGCTCTATGAGACCATTCTAGTGATGTCTTTGTTTCTTCCTTTGTGACTCATCATACAAAGCTTGAGTCCTTTTGTACCTAGCAAATCCTAGTGGTTCTATCTTTTGGATAACAATCCAAGTTTTGTAATCATTATCAGTAGTCACATCAGCATCTAGGTGTATGTTCTATTCAAGAGCTCTACGAGGCCACAAGCTCCTAATCTTATCCAGAGAATCTTGTCTTAGAGGAAAACATTCAAAGTTAGCCATAATAGTAACAATGACCCGAGGAGAGCGACCATACTGACGACAAAGGCGTAAAGGGGTAAAAAGGTTGAGAAGTGTAGCCCTGGAATAGGATCACAGTGATCATAGAGCTCAATAGTCATGAACTTCAATCTCCACCAAGGGTAGACCCATATGATCTCAGCATCTGAAATCTTCTTTAACCAGTCAACCCATTGGTCCATAGAACGTTTGTCCTTCATTTTCAAAGGACAAGATTATAGCTAATGAGGTTGATAAGTCAAAGGACTACGGGGTACATTAAGCAAGCTCAACTTTTCCTGTAACCAAATCTATTAAAAAAAAGGTATAAGAATAATAAAATAAAAGCTCGCTAAGTTAAAAACCCGAAAGGGCAGCTTAGGCAAAAGTTAGGGCAAGCCTGCTAAACTGAAAACCCGAAAGGGAGGCTTAGGCAAAAGTTAAGGCAAAATAAATAAAAGTTTTAGTTGCATACTTGAAGAAGAAATAAGCTGCCTAAAAAACGGTTATGAGTCTTGAAATTGTTTAACCCAATGATGGTCTCAACAAGGATAACTAGTGTAATATCCTGAGTTTTTAAATATTTTTATACTGCATTGGGATATGCAGTGTTAATAATTTTTGTATATATTTATGATTATTTTCATATGTTTGATAATTATTAAGTTATTTTAATTATTCTTAATTATTTTAAGTGCTTTATGTAAAATTTTCCCGGGAATTGTATTTTCGGGGAAATTGACATGTAAATAATTTAATATTAATTATTTTAAATAAATTTACGAATTCACATGAGTCCATGTACTATTTTAATGGTCGTATTAAAATACATACATATACATGCATATATATCCATATATATATAATAATTTTAGGGTTTATTATTATTATTTAATTATGTATATATTATATAGTTTATTATTAATATGTGATATATATGTATAGGTATATGTATATTTTTATATATTTATCATGTGTGATGTACAATTATTTGAAATATAATAATATATATATAATATTATAATAAAAAGTTAACGTTATATATATATATATATATAGTTTGCCAAAATTACACTTCATGCCCCCGACCCCTTCTTTTTCTTCTCTAGACGTTCTCCCTCGCCCTTACCGTCTGTAACTTCCGTTCACTGCCGTTCAGAGTGCCTCTTGGCATGCCACTGTCTTCTCCAGCAGCTCCGCCGTCCCTGTCACCTTCCTTGACGCCGGCCAAGTCAATCACCGCCATTTTTACCGAAACTCAAGCTTTTCACCGTTCTTCCACCTCTGGCCGTTATTCTTCGCGATTCCAGTGTCCTTGAGCTCCTCAAGCTCTAGTGAACTTGATCCAAGCTTCATTTTGAGCTCTAACTTCTTCATTTTTTCTGTCTTTCAATTTTTCTATTTTGGCCATATTGACTTTTCAATTTTTTTTGAGCTTTTCCCTTATGATTCATGAGAAGTGCCTTAACAAATGTTTCTCCCCTTAGCTCAATCTACCTATGTGAATTTTTGTAGAATTTTTGGAATTTATTTTGATTTTTGGGTATTTTTGATTATTTTATTAATATTTTCAAATTTTCGGTAATTAATTAATTAAATTCTGAAATTGTGTTTTATGGTAATTATAGGTGTTTAAATTAATTATACAAATTTATTTGTAATTTTTGTGAATTTTTATGTATTTATTTTGAATTTATTTAGTTTATGTAATTTTGAAAAATAGGGTTAATTATATATTTAATTGAAATAAATTGGTTAATTAAGTATATTTATTGATATTATTGAAATATATGTTGAAATAATTAATTTTAAGTAATTATATTATTTTTGGTGAATTTTTTGGATATATTTTAGTAAATTTATATATATAGGGGTATTTTGGAAATTTTATACTAAATTGGCTAAAAATGTAATTAAATTGGTTTTAATAGTTATTTAGGGTATAAAAATGATTTCTACAAATTATTTAGTATTTTTAACTAATTAAAACTATTTTTCGTAAATTATTTTCAATTATATATATATATATATATATATATATATATATATATATTATACGATTTTTCTAAATAAATGAGTTTTTTTCGATTTTTAACATGTTTTAGGGTTAACTAAGTAATTTCGATTTATAAAATGTATTTTTATTATATAAAGGTATTTTCATATTTTTGTAAATATTCTGTGAATTGTGGACCTTGATCAGTGAAATGTAGTTTAGAGTCCGACCAAGGGGTTTTAGTTGTGAATCCTGTGTTTATTCTTGAAGTGTATTTCTTTGCAAGGCTGGCTCTACTCTTTGAGTAGAGAGATGTCCATTTTACAGGGGAGGTTCTGTCGGATTTTTGGTAGAATTCTCATAAAACGTGAAGTCCGGTCGAATTCTGATTTAATTCTATGTCTAGTATTCTAGATCGAGTTTCTAGGATCTTCTATTAGATTTATTCTGATTCCTATCATTATTTGTTTGTTTAGTTGCACCGAGACCGAGGCCTAGTGGACCAGCCCCGTCGAACCCATCTCGAGGAGCGCAATAAATAGTGAGTTGTTATTTTATATATATGTGCTTTAGGGTGCATGATTTTAGAAATATATGTGTTATTTTGATTAAATATGCATAATGATTTAATTAGCACTTAAGTTTATTTTTAGTTTATTTTTGGTTTATTTTTGGTATATTTTTAACTATATGCATGTTTTATTAATGAATTATTAAAATGTTTTTGAATATATTTCTAGTTTTATTTTGTAATTTAATTGGATTTATTTAACGTATATATACTCGAAATATACCTGGTTTACTTTTGGTATATTTCTAGTATATATATGGTTTATGCTGCTATTTTATTTAAATTCATGCATCATTTATTTTTAAGAATGTATGTTTTATATTTTAATGAAGGATATCAATAGAACATGCTACCTAGTGGGCAGCACTAGGACCGAATACGTACCGGTACGCTGATAGCATTTAGGCTATATCACTAACCTATTGGTGGATATTGGATTTAATTTATTGATGTGTGAGAAATGATTTGGGAGTGTGATTGCTGGAGCTCGGTTGACCAAGTGTCTCGGGGCCAATCACACTGATAGTCAGACTGCTGGAGCTCAGTTGACCAAGTGTCTCGGGGCCAATCACACTGATAGTCAGACTACTGGAGCTCGATTGACTTACTGTCTCAGGGTCAATCTACTGTCCAAATGGAATAAGTGGATATATTTGGAATAAGTGAGCCTGTATGGCTAGAGTGTTGTCTAACACTGTTTTGAGGTTGCAATTTTCTAGGGTTCTATTTGATCCTTCATAAACAATGATTTTCAGTAAAATATATATAAAATGATTTTGTTGCATCTATATGTATTTGCTTGAATATATATATTGTATATATTTTATTGTGTGCATTGCCACTTAGTTATGCATGTATATATATTATAGCAATTCACTCAATGAGGTCTGACTCCCCTCCGTTGACTATTTTTCAGGAGAGTCATCATCATCAGACCGTAGTAGCAGACTCGTACGCCGGATTTCTTCTATCCCAGCCTTATTATGTAAACTGCTCACCTGAGTTTTATTTTTTTTATAATCTAGACACTACAGTAGTTGTAACAGTTATGAGTTTTGTATTTTAAGAATTTGAACTGAAACTTGTATTAAAAGTTTATTTATATATAAGATGAGGATGTTGATTTATTTTTATTTGGTGGAAATATTATTTTGATATTTATGATTTTATTCCATTGCATAATATATTATTTAATTATGTTGTTATTATTATTATTATTGCATGATTTTATTTTAAGGCTTGCTATAGGTTCTGGATTCGAAAGAATTCCCGTTCCCTAGCGCAGGTCATGGCCCTGTTTTTGGTCGTGACAACTGGCATAAGGTTAGCCCTAAGCTCCACCTATTCCAAAATACTGACAATGTGTGTATCGGCACCACTATGGTGAGAAACTAGCAAAAATTGAGCATATGAGCAGAAAGCAATTGTTATAGTCCAAGAAGCAGTGTTCTTGTCCTAAGTCCCACAGACGGTGATCAGAGAAGAAAGATTGATGATCCCAGGGTTATGCGCATATATATAAATATCATTTGGGGGCAAATCAAAGGACGCAACCAATCTACCAAGAAACTGCATCTCTAAATCAAAAAGGGCTATCATAACAGTCAAGTCTAATGTGCATCCCAAGATAGCAATAAACTCTTCAATCATTGGACAAAGCTCTTGCTCATTAAACTTGAATACATGGTCCTTGATATCCCAAAAGGTAGCAGCAGCATGTAGGAGATTGTTACCGATAGTCGATTGCTAAAGAGATTTCAGGGATTTGATGTGGAAAGGTTGAAGCTTATTCCAGTCATCACCATTGAGACTTTTAAGAAATTTCTTCATTTTTTGGAGAGATGCTTGAGTCATGATGAGGGTGTAGAGAATAAAGGAGAATGCCCTTTGTATGGTCTTATATAGGGAAAGAAGATGAGTTTATATGGGAAAAGGATTCTGCTAGCAAAGAAAGATGTGGATAAAGTGATAGAATCTGAGAAGGATTGGGATAAATAGACAATTAGGAAGATAATCCATTCTTTTAATTATTTATCTATGCAATATTATCCATCTTGGAAAAGGATTAAGATAAATGGATAATTAATTAAAAAGGATAATATTCATTAACTATCTTTGTTTAATTAGTTATTTAATAAGGATAAAAAAAAGAGAAAAAAAGAAGAAAAAAATCCATTAAGATGCAAAAATTGTTTCAGCTCTATCTAACAGTGTTCAAGATAGTGCAGGAATAAAAAAATAGCAGTACAATAGAGAATAATCAGATACAAACACGTAGAAAGTTAGGAATACAGAAGCTCTAAATCACTCATCTTGAGCTCTAGTATCAGGCCATGGGCTCCATCCTCTAGTAGGGGCATAATGATGATAAGTGTCTGGAGGTCTGGCAAATAAAGTCCCAGCACTATACGGATCAAAGCCCAAGTCTACAAGCTACCGACAAAGCATCTCATTCTCTCACTCTAGACTGCTAGAATAGCTCTGCATACATAGAAAACATCATATCATACGCATTACATGCATAACATGCATACATTTGTATTTTCTCATTATAGGCTCTTACTCGCCAACTGTCTATAACCTGCATTGTGAATAATCTCTAAGATGAGGCAAGTCCGTATAGATACTCTACCATGGTCTAGGGAACCTATTTTGTAAAATTTTTACTAACATCAATGTCAAGTGTACAGATCTATATAAGAAAAAAAGTTACATAGACTCACATGAGAAGCATCTGGTGGACAAAAGCTAGGAAGCTGAGCATCACCAAACTGCATTTTTTGCTCAACTGGAGCCTGAACAGCAGGAGCCCAGTAGAACATAAACTTGTCTAGAAGAGAGACATCACCAGGCATAGCACCGACAAAGGCCCCATCATGGCTAATCCTAACATATTGTGGACTAGGCCTGGACTCAAACCTCTCAGTCTCAGGGCCAATCTCAGGATCAGGAATAATCTCAGTCTCTACCTCCTCCACTTCAACAACAGGAGAGTGGACCTCCTCAAACTAAAAAAAAAAAGTTATTCACAAATTCCAGAAAGATAATTGAAATCATTAGGAGATAACTCAATATCACCATTGGGAATCTACTCTAAAAGGTTCTCCTGGATATACTGTCGATAATGGTAGGATTACACAAGCAAAGTTGAAGTGTCATACCCCTACAGTGCCTCCCTTAGCTCTGATCCAGCAAGATCAGAACTCCATAGCATAGAAGTAGGAATACCAAAAGGGACACATCACCTAGCAGGTCCTGCAAACCAGCAATATACTTGCTCACCAAGATACCACATCTTGCAACCATACCCAGGAAGTAGAATCCCAGGAAGTAGAATCCTCAGTGTCTCTAACTTCACTGCACTAGCCATGAAGTCGTATCATTAGAAATCATCAGCACCTTCCAACCAACTAGGATCAACCTATAGATTTTCATTTTCATTAGATAAATTAAGTTTCACTAACTAATACTAATGATTTTATTATTTTACCAAGTTCCATTCTAGAGTGTTCACATGGTCACGGTACGTCTAAAGTGTGTTCCTAAAACTAGCAAGGTGAGATGAACCCCATCTCTATATTAAAGGCAGACTCCTGTCCAAGCTAACAACACCAAAACCTTGAACTAGCCTAAGCTCAATACGCTAGATTTGAGAAAGAAAAGGAGTTAGTAAAATCAGGAGAGGGATTAGGAAATATGCAAAATTAAAGGCAAATAAGAACATACATATAATGCATGCCAAAAGCCACATATAGTCATTGCACCTCTGCAAATAGTGTCGAGTTTATAGTAGAGATAAGCAACTATTGCATATCCTCAATCAAGAGTGACGAACTGGTCTAAGTCATGTGGGGGGCCCATAAGAGCAATGCTCACCTCATGACCAGTCTCATAGAAAAGAGTAGTGTCTAGCAAGATGAGGAGGAAACATCTTGCCTTTTGAGCAATCTAGCAAGGAGTAGTAGTGGGTAGACATTTGAAGCCCCTCAACCAAAGAGGACAGAACTATGTTTTTACAATTCTTCCATGTTGGAGCGAACCTAATCAAATCCCGCACGTATTGACTCCGTCTATGCTCTAGAAGACTACAGTAGCTGATGTCAAAGGGTACAGGAGTCCCTCCAAATGCGATACTAGTAATAGCAAGGAAAATCATAAGTGTTATCGTCAACTTGCCTACAAGGGTATGGAAGGTGTGAGTGGTGTCCATCCACCTCTTAATCAACGTAAACAAGGAATAATGATCTGATCTATCCCGAGCAGTCAAAAGAGCAGTAATGAAATGTCTGAAGCTTGAGGCGCAGATGATCTGTGTCACATTCTCTGGCAAACCATGGAACAATTACCGTGCCAAATGGAAGCATCCTGTGAATTTCAGTGGTTTCTAAATAAAATTCGAAAACAAAAAAAAAATAATTCTCTACATCGCTTTTATCTATTTAATTAATTAATTTATTTATATGTAAAATAAAATTAAAAAAATGAAAAAAATTTGAAATTGAAATTATGGATTTCTGATCGAAAATCTAGATTTTTGATCGGAAATCCAATTTTCTGGTTTGCAATCTAGAAAATCGATAGGTCATGCACGCAATTTTGATGACTCCCAACTGTTTTTCAACGTTTTATTTGAATTTTTTCTTATATATCCCAGTTAATTTTTAAATTCAATTTAGTTATCATGTATGTAAATTTTTACATTGTAAAAAGTCACCATTATAGCTAATTATTTGAATTAATCTTGCAGAATGAAGTAGAAGGGACAAAAAATACCTTAATGCCAGTCTGTGAAGACCTGTGAAGATGCAAATGGGTCAAAAGGAAGGATGATATCACCTTCTCATAGTCCAAGTTTATTCTGTAGAAAACGAGGACTTATAATAATTGGATATGCTTGCATGTCTACTTTCCCATGTGGCCCATGTTGTTGGTGAGCCATTGGATCAGACGGATGGAAAATCGGACCACAAATGATCAAGAAATCAAGAAAAGAAAAATGTGAATCAATTGGAAAGAAAAGAAAAAAAAAGGAAAAGAATAGAAAGAGAAGGGATGTGATCAACAAAAGGAATGGGAAGGGTATATAAAATGAAAAATATCTATTTTAATCCTTCCAATTTATATTCTTTTTATTCATCTTTTATTTCTTGCAATTTGGTCCATAATTACATTCGGATTAGGAACATGTTCCTAATTAAATCATGATATTCATCAAATTAATAATTTATTTAATTATTAAAACTGCATAATCAATATGTGATTCTAAATTTTCTATTAAGTACAGTATACATAATTCATTTTTTGCATTCTACATGCACCATGTCAATCAAAGGATTCATATGCTGCACAATAGCTATGATATGAATTTCAAATAATTATGTTATGTGTTGCACAGTAGTTATAACCTTCATTATGTTATGTACTATATAGCAGTTATGACATAAACTTTCAAATTCATCAGTGCTAGACGTTCCACAGGAACTATAGCAAATTTTCAATTCAACTACACTAGCGTCCCACAGGGAATATAGTGTGCATCGTTAGATGTCCCATAGGGAATATAACGAAATTCATCATTGCTAGATGTTCCACATGAACTATAACAGATTTTCAATTCAACTACGCTAGACGTCCCACACGGAATATAGTGTGCATCATTAGACATACCACAAGGAATATAACAAAATTCATCATTGATAGATGTTCTATAGGAACTATAGTAGATTTTCAATTCAACTACATTAGATGTCCCACAAGGAATATAGTGTGCATCGTTAGACATCCCACAAGGAATATAATAAATTGCATCATTGCTAGACGTTCCACAGGAACTATAGTAGATTTTCAATTCAGCTACACTAGACGTCCCAGAGGGAATATAATGTGTAGATGTCCTATAGGGAATATAATAAAATTCATTATTGCTAGACGTTCCACAAGAACTATAACAAGTTTTCAATTTATCATCGCTAAACGTCCCATAAGGAATATAGCGAAAACTCATTTGTATAAAGTCCACTAGACATTTAGCAGGAAATATAGTGACACTTTCCAAACATCATACTTTGCATAGCAATTTGAGCATCAATCTATCACTTAGGATACAATCAAGTGTCCTAATTTCTTTCTTTCAAAATTATGGGCTTCTACTGCTTTGCCAAAATTTGTCAAGCAAACAACGATAAAGGGGGGCAACTGTAAGCACCCAATTTCGGGATGCAATTGTGCACAATTACGATGTAAGCCCCTATGATGAAATTCATTCAAAAATTAAACTTGGTTGTTGATTTTCTAGACTTTAGGGACTAAATTGCAATATTTTTTAGGATTGATTGTAAATAAGTCAATTTTTAGGGGTCTTTTGGTAATTAAAAGTAAAAAAAATTGAAAATCAAAATTATAGATTTTTGATCGAAAATCCATAATGCCGATCGGAATTATGGATTTTTGATCGGAAATCCAATTTCTCAATCGGCATTACACAATGCCGACACGTAAAAGTCCCATTTTTTTTTATTTTTTTTGCATATTTTTTCTTATTTTTTGTAATTTTTTCAGTATTTTGATTGGTTAAAAATTGAATTTTTAATATTAATTTTATCTGAAAAGATTTTTGACACATTCAAAAACACATAACTTTCAAAAATCAAATCCTTATCAATCTATTTTGATAAGGAGCACAGACTTTGTTTTAAAGAGCAGAGTCTGCATGCGTACAGGGGGGACCCTTTTTTTAGGAGAAAAATTTTGGAGAGACAATGAAAAAAAAGACAAAAAAAACACATAGACTCACACAAACAGACTAAAAAATGAGAGAAAAAAAGAGACTATGAAAGAGAGAAGTGAGTTATGCAATTAAAGCCTCTATCCAAAATCAAACAACAAGTCAATATGCACAGTCTAAGGGGCAATCTCAATCTAAGGGGCTATCTCAAAGTATATGCACAACATTCATCTTTTTTTCTTCTATTCTTTTTGTGATTTTTATTTTATTATTTTATATTCAATTTTATTACTAATCTAATTATTTTTGTGTTTGTGTTTTGATATGCAAATATAGATTGAGGAGGATGCTACCTGTTTTCAAATGAACAGAAGGTTCATGGAATGCCATGGAAGAACCTATGTGGTTTTATAGTAGAATATAGGGTTTTATCTTTATTTTTATTTTGGTGTCCTGTGTTTTTTTATTTATGGATGTATAATTGTTTAATTTAATATTTTGTACGTAGTTTGTAATAGCCCCAGTAGTGGGAATAGCAAAAGATTTAATTTTCTGCATTTTAAAATTAATTAGTAAAACTAGGTTCACTAGGTAAAATTAATTAAAATTAATGGTGGCCTTAGTTAATTAAGGTTTGTATGTAATTAAATTAGGTTTTTTAGAAATCATATGTGAATGTATTTTGATTTGATTTTGTGATGTTTTTTTATGTTTTTGGGCCCCAAGCCCACATTTAGGTCTAAGCCACTTAATAAATAGGCTTAAAAATGGTTTAGGACTTTAAGTAATTAAAATCAATTTAGGCCCATTAGGTTAATTAGATTTTAGGTCCACTTAGTTAATTAAAACTTATTTAGACTTAGCTCAGCCCACTTAAATTCATTTTTTTTAAATAAATAGACATAGGCCCACATTTTATAAAATAAAACCAAGTTAGACTTAGGCCCATTAATTTAATTTTTCTTTAAAATTGAATAGACTTAATCCCATTTTTAGACAAAGTAAAATAAATAGATATAGGCTTACTAATTAATAAAAATGTAGGCCCACCTTTTTCTCACTTGTAAAGAAAATGTAAATCTAGCTAACTTTTTAATAAAATTAACATAGTTTAAACTTAGGGACAACGCGATTTTGAGTGCATTTTTTATGTGTAATTTTATTGACTAGATGCCTAGGGTTAGGTGGATGTCAAATAAGGTTTAATAAAATTGCATGTAATTAAAGGATGAAATAATAATTTATAAAATTATTCTAAATGAACACGAGACTAAGAGAAGTTAGTATTCCGTATCCAGAATCTCCTAGTTATGATACTAGCTTTCTTTTAGGGAATCGAGTACCACCTTTTCGATTTGTTCCAGTTATTACCCTGGGTGGCGTCTCCTCATCTCCACGCCATGTCTTTATGATAGTGGTTAGTGTGTTCTCTAAGGCCCTGAGCCTAAACAATATTGCGGTTGTTAAAATCTTAGACGTGCGCTAAACCCCACCTTCTACACACTCCTATGACGTGTCTAACCCTTTACCACTCACTTTTTTTTATAATAAGAATAACTTATAACCATAAAATAATAATAAAAAAATAAAAAATATAATAATGATAATGATATTAATAATACTAATAAAGACAATGATAATAACAATAAAATAATAATCATAATAATCATAACAATGACTACAATAATAATATTAATATCAAGGGTCTCACAATAATGATAATAATACCAATAATAATAATAATAAGGATAATGATAATAAAATAAATAATAATAAGAACAACAACAACAATAATAATTAAAATAGTAATAATTTGAAATATCAATAATATTAATAATAAAAATAATAATATTAATGATAAAAAAATTTAGGTTATTACATTCTTCCCCTTTTAAGAAAATTTGTCCTCGAATTTTGCATCAATACTAAAACAAATAGGCCTATCAATTATGCATATCGACCTTTGTATCCTAAGTACAATCTTCCACAATATAGTTGCTCTACGGTACCTTCACTATAGGAATTTTACCTTAGTACGCATTTGGTAAACTTGCCGATCTACAATCGCCACTGAGTATTCTTCATATGTCAAATCTTCGCTATGCTCCACTATTTGTGGCTGAAAAATATGAGAATGATTAGATACATACTTCCTCAACATGAAACATAGAATACTAGATGAATTCGTGACAGTTCTGGTGATAACACCAGTATATAAGCCACTTCACCCACTCTTAAGTGAATCTCAAAGGCTCCAATATACCTTGGACCTAACTTATCCTTCTTACCAAATCTCATTACTCCCTTCATTGGAGACACCTCGAGAAACATTATGTCTCTAATAGAAAATGACACATATTTTCTCCTAGGATTTACATAGTTTTTTATTGACTAAAAGTTGTCCTCAATCTCTGTTGATTGATAGAAACTTTCTTTGAAGTCACTTACACCAATTCTGGGCCTGTTAGTTGCTTCTCATAAATTTTCCAACACATGAGTGATCTACACTTCCTATTATATAATGCTTCACAAGGACCCATTCGAATAATTGCATAATAACTATTATTATATACAAATTTAATCAATGACAAGTGCATATCTCATTTACCACCCAAATCCGTCACACACATTCTTATAATATCTTTTAATGTCTAAATGATCCGTTCTAACTGACCATCATTTTGAGGATGAAAACCTGTACTGAAGTCAAGTCTCGTGCCCAACGCTTTGTACAATTCTTGCCAAAAGACTTAAGTAAAGGTAGCTTATCTGTCAAACACTATTCTTTCTAGCACTCCATACAAGTAAACAATTTAGTTGACATACAACTTTACTAACCTGTCAGTAGAGTATGCATTTTTTAACTAGTAAAAAGTGAGCTGACTTGGTCAACCTATCAACTATCACCTATATGGCATTATAACCTCTTGTAATAAAAGGTAATCTAGTCACGAAATCCATAGTAATCATATACCACTTCCATTTTGGAATAAGCAACTGTTGCAATAATCTTGAGGGACTATGATGTTCTAATTTCACTTACTGACACATAAGACACTTAGATACAAACACTGCAATATCTCTTTTCATCCCATTCCACCAATACGTATCTTTCAAATTATGATACATCTTGGTAGAACCTGGATGAACATTGTAAGTAGGAAAATGTGCTTCTTCCATAATCTTTTTCCTCAATTGATTCACATTCGGCACACACAACTTAGTGCCTAAACACAATACACCCTCACTATTAACAATAAACTCTTTGGATTGACCCTATTGCACTTTTTACATTATTTTTTACAATTTTTGATCCCTTCTCTAAGCTGCTTTAACTTTGTCCAAGTAAATTGATCTTACTTTGAATTAAGCTAAAAGAAATTTCTTAGTTACCTTCTATTGTAACCCTTAATCAGTTAACTCATGCAATTCTTTAATGATTGACCTCCTTTCCGTACTAATATGACCAAGGTTGCCTATTGACTTTCTGCTCAATGCATTAACTTTACCTAGATGGTAAAGAATGAAGCAATTATAGTCCTTGAGAAGTTCCATCCATCTCCTTTGCCTCAAGTTCAAGTCCCTTTGCCAGAAGATATACTTTAAGCTTTTATGGTTGGTATATATTTCACACGTTACTCCATATAGGTAATGTCTCCAAATCTTTAATGCAAATACCACTGCTGCCATTTCCAAATCATAAGTAGGATAGTTTTGTTTATGCCTCTTTAATTAATGTGAAGCATAGGCAACTACTCTCCTATTCTACATTAATACATAACCTAATCCTACTTAAGAAGCATTATAATACACTGTATACTCTTCTCCTCTAGAAGGTAAAGTCAATGTTGGAGCTGAAGTTAACATATCCTTGAGCATTTGAAAGTGCTCTTCACATTTGTCTGTCCATACAAACTTAGCATTCTTTTAAGTTAACCTTGTCAAAGGTGCAATCATCTTAGAGAAATCCTTCATAAGTTTCCTATAATAGCCAGCTAAACCTAAAAAACTCCTTACTTCAGAGACCGTTGTAGGTCTTAGCCATTCTGTAATGGCTTTAATCTCTTTGTATGCCATCTTTGGATACCATATGGCCTAAAAAGCTACTTGATCCAACCAAAACTCACACTTAGTGAATTTGGCATACAATCGATGTTCCCTTAAAGTCTGAAGCACCATTCTCAAGTGCATGGCAAGCTTTGCCTCACTCTTGGAATATATAAAGATATCATCCATAAATACTATCATAAATCGGTCTAAGAATGACCTAAACACCTGATTCATCAAGTCCATAAAAGCTTTTAGGGCATTAGTTAACCTAAAGAACATCACCAAAACTCATAATGGTCATATCTTATCCGAAATGCAGTCTTGGGCATATATCTACTTTGAATTCTCAACTGATGATACCTTGACCTCAAGTCAATCTTGGAAAACTTTAAGCTCATTAAAGTTGATTAAATAAGTCATCAATCCTTAGAAGAGGATACTTATTCTTAATGGTAACTTTGTTTAATTATTTATAGTCGATATAAAGTTAAAGGCTACAATCTTTCTTCTTCACAAATAACACTAGCGCACCCTAAGGAGACATGATGGTTCTAAAAAACTTTTATTAGGAAACTATTACAACTATTCTCTAAGCTCATTTCATTCTACAATCGCCATTCTATAAGGTGGCTCAAAGGTACGATCTGTACTAGGTATAACATCAATACATAATTCTATCTCTCTTTTCGATGGCAATCCTAGTAATTCTTCAAGAAAAACATCAGGAAACTTGCACACCACTGGTACATTCTCAACTATCCCTTTTTATTTGAGCTTGTATCTCTAACCATAGCTAAATAGTTTTGACATCCCCTTTTAAGCATCTTTTTAGCTATAATTGTTAAAATGAGATTTTGAGGCATTGAACTCTTGTCACCTCTGAATCAAAATTTTGCATCATTTGGAATTCTCAAAATCACTTACTTCGTCTGATAATCTAAAGCAGCATAACCAATCCATTTCTAAAATCACATCAATATCAATTACATTCAATAGGACCAAATCCATAAACAACTCTCTAAACTTTGGTCCTCACCTCATATGCTAATATATGCTCGACCCAATCCTATAACATACAGTTCCACTACTCTTCCCTCATTTTGCATCACATCTATAGCATGATAGGATAGCCTGAAAGACTCATAAGTCTACTCTTATACTGACTGTTATCCTTTAGCTATATGCATCAATTGCCATCTGTAATTATCTCTTATAGAAGGTGAATAAAAGTGTCTTAGAAGCCGCTCTTTAAACTTCAACCATGTTATGATAATCATATCATATATGAATGGATCAATAACATAAACCAGTCTTACATAATTGCTTGATTTGATAGCTCAACAATCAAAATCCTTTATTTTCTCTATTGTAGCATCTACTATTCAAGGGTAATGGCTTGATTAAATGCTACCTTGCGACACCAGCTATAAAAGTTGCAGGATCTATATTTGGAGTAGCTATTTCTGCTAGCTGTTGCTGTCCTTATATCTAAATTGTTACCATTTTTTATCTATTGCTACTTCTAGTTAGTGGGACAAAGGGAGGAGTTTCATTTTGAATGACTACTCATCAATATAATATACTACCTCTAACTTATCCCTATCCCAGGTGGTGGAGTAGGGGTTGGAACTAAAATTAAAACTTTATCTTAAAAGGATTGTTTATCATTATACTGTCTCTATAGTATAAGCAGTTCGCATTCACCTCACTTGAAAAAGATGTATAGATTAATAAGATTCAAGACATGATAAGAAAAATAACATATACATGGAATTCTAGAAATAATGATAACATCAATTAACAATTACCACCTATTCACCACAGTAATTTCAAGAAAGGACATAATTAAATGACAAAAAAGTGGAAACTTAATCATAAGCTCTAATACCAACTTTTTCATGACCCGAACCTAAAGGGCACGTGACCAACAATAGGGAATAGGAAAGTGATAAGTTTTCGAAACCCATAGTAAGCCTTAAAAATTTACATAGTAAAATTAAATCAATTATATAATTCTAACAAAAATTTGGCAGAGTATCCTCTATACTGGAAATAAACTTAAAACATGTAAATTAAGAAATGCATTTCCAAAAGATTCTCCCATTAATACTACATCACAACAACTCTAATAATTCATCACAAATATCAATATCAAACACAAAGTGTATACTCAACACATAGATATCATTATAAAAATACATAGACCCAACTTTAACTAATCAAATACAAATATGTTCATCAAATATTTAACTACTACTACGGTGTCTAAAGTACGAATATAAGACAATAAATATTAATACGACATACATAAAGTAGCCAAAGAAGAACAAGTCTAGTATAGACAAATATAACTAACTATAGACTCCCAACATCTTAGAAAAAATAATTGAGGAGTTAGACCTTACTGAGCAAGCAAATATAAGGAAATGCATGTTGTTTTAAAAATCCTTCTTTATTTAAAGATTTTATGGAATTATAATAAAATATATATAAATTATACTTAAAACCATTATTTTTCCAAAATCATATTTACAAATCTTAAAGACTTTTATAAACTCTCATAATACCTTTGAAATAGAAATAACATTTCTTTAAAATATTCTTTTAAGTGGAAAATCATAGTAGGACCCTAAGATATTTGTAACCTTAGTCCTTATACCTCAATGGCCATTAGATCTTCTTGAATCCAAATAATATTTCTCTTTCCTAATTTGGTAGTGGACCATTCCCGACACACATAAAGGTTAACCGAGCTACGACAGTCCCCCCGTCGGCATGACTGGCCCTAACACATGGCAGGTCAACCGAGCTCTCGCAGCCACACCACTCTTTATCCATAAATCACAATAATCATTTATCCATATCTCAAATCATATAATCTCATATTAATCAACATATTATAACCTAGCAACTAGCATACTGTTGAACAACAATGATAGTGTAGCCCAATAGGTAGCATGTTCTACCAGTTTTTTTTCCAATATATATATATATAATGCATAAGAAATACTATAATTAAAAATGAAAGTACTATTAATTTCTCACCATATCCTTATAATAAAAATCATAATAACAAATAACCAAATTAAAGCGTCAATAATCACCATGATAAAATAATAATGGCAAAATAACATTTAATATAATCAAAACATGATCAATATATTAAAATATCAAAATCAACCTTTTCAATATTCAAATATTGGAAATATAAATTCTTAAATTGAATTTTCTTTTTAAATATATTAGTTCAACAGTATAAGTATTTCAATATTAAAATATAAATTTGTTAATTAAATTTTCCTTTTTAAATAAATTCAATCAATTTATCTTTTATGTGTAAATCCAATACATATGTCAAATATTAACTTACAAATTGAGCGTGTAAGCTAACGTGTCCTGGTCTGCCAATTTCCCTATACCTTCGCTCCAGTACTCTCTATAATAAATAATATTTATTTAAAATATGTTTATGCATATCAAATAAAATTCATAAAAATATTCTCTGAAATTCTAAGAAATTGTAAAAATCAATGAATTAATAAAATTGACTTGCAAATATCCTAAATATGACCTTTGAGGCTAAATGAATTTATTTCTAACAATCTAAATAATTAAAATGGAAATTAAGAAATTTCCACCGAAACGCTTCTAGAATTTATTTCTCAAAATCCATAAAGAATTCAACTAAACTCTTTTATATATAAATTGATCACCATAATTTACACTATTTATTAAAAATAGTATCATAATTATTTTCGGGCCAGTAATATTTTTCCACCAGGATTCGAGTGGGACCTACCCGAATCTCACTGGAAAACTCAACACTCGGACAAACAAGGTATACCAAAATGTTCACAATAATTAATGGAGCACAACTAAAGCCTCAAACAACTCAAAATAAGCACAGAAACAAGAAATCTAAACATAAACTGAAATTACCTAAAAATATTCGCCAAATATTCTACAGGTGTAGATCAGACATATGGCCAGTGCTTATAGACTCTTAATATCGAGACGAACACAATGGAACCAACCATGTTATTAGATAATTGCTGGAATAATGCGAATTGGAGGTAGAATGCTAATTAGAAAATGCGAATTTTGAACTATTCAAAGCCACCTTTTGCAATGTGATCACCATTAGACCAAAGAGGAGAACGAAACAAGTGTATGATTTGAATTTGAGGTCGATCGGAGGTCATTTGGGTGTTGAACAGAACAAAGGAAAAGTATTGGTACTAAACTATAATTTTGCTAGCCAAAACTCAAAAATTCCACTGCTCCTAATATCTTTATGCTCCAAACCAAATTCCAACCTTTATAAATCATGGACACTCCTGCCACATGTCCAGCCCTTTATTAATATTTTTTTAATAATAAGAATAACTTATAATAATAATAATAATAATAATAATAATAATAATAATAATAATAAGGATAATGATAATAAAATAAATAATACTAATAATAACAAAAACAATAATAATTAAAATAATAAGAATATGAAATATCAATAATATTAATAATAAAAATAAAAATAATAATATTAATAATAAAAAATTAAGGTTATTATAGGTGGTGCCTCACCAAAGAGGCATCACCTCATTAGCTCACTGCCATAGAGGTGACGCCTCTTTGGTGAGGTGTTGCCTCGACCGAGGCTATTGGGCTTCACAAGCTTTAGGCTTGATTCACAATCCATTTCCAATAGAGTTATGGTCTTCAAGTCCATTCTTAAGAGGATTATAGGTTAATCTCTGCATTTGGTGCTCATTTCATTTCATCATCGGGCTTTTCTTACGAGCCTATCAAACTAGGTGTCCACAGTTTGCCCCATTGCTTTTTCAAAAATTGAAATGCAAAAAATAAAATAAGATTTATGAAAAAAAGTACAGATACAAACAATGAAAAAGATAAAATAATAGATATCTCTATACCATTAACCTCAGGATACAACCTGAGAGGTGATACTTTAATTAAACATTTTTTTCTTATGCATTATTGACCTCGAGGTTCAACCCTAGAGTTAAAAACCTAATACTTTAATTAGCGAACTTCATCTTATGCATCGTCACCTTGAGGTACAACCTGAGAAGTGTAAAGCTGATACTTCAATCAGCAAATTTCATTTTATGAACTATCGACCTCAGGGTACAACCCGAGAGGTGAACTTATGAATTCTGTATCATCAGCCTCGGTTACAACCTGATAGATAATAATGAATTCCTATACTATCACCTTTGGGGTACAACCTGAGAGGCAATTATAAAATAGCAATCTCATCACATGATACAAGAGCCTTATAATCACTTCCAACTTCAGGTCAACTAAAGTAAAACTCAAAATCTCACGAGCATCAGACAAGGTCAATCAAAACATGCAATATAGCCTCTAGACATCAAACAAAATCAACAAGAATGTGCTATATAGCCTCTGGGGTATCAAGTAAAGTCAACCAGAACGTGCCATATAGCCTCTAGGGCGTAAGGCAAGGTCAATAAAAAAGTGCCATATAGCCTTATAGGCATTAAGTAAGATTTATCAGAATGTGCTATATAGCCTCTGGGGCATCAGGCAAGGTCAATCCAAATGTGCCATATAGCCTCAGGGTCGTCAGGTGGGGACAATTAATATGTGCCATATAGCCTCAGGGTCTTCAGGTGGGGACAATTAATATGTGCCATATAGCCTCAAGGTGCATCAGGTAGGGACAATCAAAATATGCCATATAGCCTCTAGGCATTAGGTAGGGACAAAAAAATGTAGTATAGCCTCTGAGGCATTATATAGGGTTAATTGGAAAGTATCATATAGCCTAAGAGCATTAGATAAAGTCAATTAAAAGATGTCATTCAGCCTTTAAGGCATCAAACAAGTCAAGCAAAATGTGCCATGTAGCCTTTGAGGCGTCAAACAAATCATGACTATATCTTATACATCGGAGCTAACTTACTCTTAGGAAAACATATTCAAAAAGTTCAAAACTGGTGTATTCATGATCGTGATCTTTGAAAGCTTTCAAAAATGATTTGACAACATAGTCTTATAGTGTGTGTAATATTTATAAAAAAAACATGCATTATTCTAACGCACACATGTATAAGATGTGAAAATACTGTTTACAAAAATGTTCATGTATGAATGAGCTAATAGTTGAGAAAACTAGCAATGTGAATGACTTAGCTAAATGACTTTTTTATTTAGAGCTAATTTTTAAGAATTGGCCCCCTTTCTATCAAAGAATATGAATTCAAAAGGTAAGTCTATCATAGATTGTCATTAAGATCGATTTTTCCAAATGAAGCAAAAGTTAAAACCCTTTCATTATCAAATTTGAATGATGACAATAAATGCCCTTTGCTTAGTCACCTCCTTGGAATGCTTTACTATTGTAGGATAGTAGTGGTTGACCCCTAGTGTGGAAGAGACACTCTACTTGCCCCCTAGTTTAAGACTTTCTTGAAAGACTCTATCACTTGTGAGACTCAATGTATCTTATAAGCTTGCCTCCCAGTTAAGGAATTGATATACCCTGTCACTATTACATCACAAGATGGAATCTTATAATTTCTCAAACTGCTCCTCTTAGAATAAAAATGTGACCAATTTTATTTTGTATTCCCTCTTTTGCCTAGCTTTGCCCCTTTTGGGAGTTCTTGAACCTATCTACCTCTTTCATTTTTTTTCTTTATTATTTTCCCTCTTTTGCTTAAGTCGCTCCCTTTCTGTGAGTTTTCAACCTAGTTGGGTGGTTTCAAATTCATGATGATGATTGGCCACTATTTTGTTATGCTCAATGTTTATATTGCCACTTAAGTTGTTAATCACTCAATGCTCTTGCTATGGATTATCAGACGTTAATGTCACTCATACTATTGATTATTATAACACTTGTAAAAAGTCCATGTTTGACACTTCAGGTGCTAACATCATGTTAATCATGACTATCTTCACATGATTAATCCTTTGTTATAATTAAGCATGCTACATTAGGCTTGTTATTGATCAGCACTTTGTGGGTTTTCTGACTAACTTTTTTTTAGCTCACATTTAGTGAAATTTTGAAATTGGTGCAATATAAAATCAACTTCTCCAAATATGGGGGCATAACCAAAGACTTTTCCTCCTTTCCATTTTTATTTTTTCTTTTTCTTTTCTCTTTCTTGGTGAATATGGTGAATTCATTTTAGGAAAAGTTGAGGTTGAAAGTGCCCGAAGGAAAATTAAAAGTCAATTTTGATATTTAATCCCCCTTATTTGATGTGATTTTTTCTTTTTTCTTTATTTTTTTCAAATCTCTCTCTCATTCGAGCATAAGATTGCATGCATAATTATAAGAAATTCATAATCATGTAAATTAGATAATCAACCATTTATTAGTATAAAGAAAAGCTATTACAATAGAATATTATTCAAAATCATTACAACCAAAATTGACAATAATTATTCATAAGTGCTCAAATTTAAGTCAGCTTCAACTTGTACTCTGAAATGGTACAATTCTTTAAAGTCCATTATGCCCATTTGTTTAATTTCTTGGCCATAGATGGAATGCAAGCTTCTATGCCTGTCATCAGCTTGTCTAATTCGGTAGGTCTATACTTCATTTATGCTAACTTTCCTCTCCATCTATTTAAAAAGATCACGAAGGATTCATCATATCTTTTTTGTATTCTGTAACTCATGAAGGGAGACTTCAAATTGAGAATTTAACCCATATTACTTAATAAAGGTTGAACACAACTCCTTTTTAGTCTTGTTAAACATGTGCATCCAAAGTGTAGTATCACTTGATAATAGCTCTTTCCAAAGATATTGAGAATTGCTTAACAATTTAAGCTTTAGACAACCCAATGCCTTTATCTAAGTGACGTACTACTTCAGGTGTATATGAGGATCATCAATGCTAGAGTATTTCTTTATATTTAGGAATTTGTATTTCAGAGGCAATGATTCTTCCTCTTCCAAATCCAAGTCCACATTGGCAAAGTCAAGATTGAGCCTGTGAATTTTCATCGTAGTTTGTAATTGATCCAATTGTCTTTTTATATCTTTCATCCATTCTGACCTAGTTGGATCTATTGGTGCTTTTCCTTAAATGTCTCACTAAGAATGGTTCTAGTTTTAGAGTTTTCTTCACCAAAGGGCATCTTCCCTACCATCGCAGTGACCATGTCTCTAATAATTTATTGCATCTCATCCTTGATTTCTTTCAAAAGTTCTTGCTTGAAAGATTCAACATCGAAATTAAAGGGTCCTGCCATTCTGCTTCCTTATGAAATGGTGTCGGTTAATTGATTAGATCTTTGATATTGGTAGGCCAAATTTACCTTTGATATGTTCTAAACAAAAAGAGGCTTATGGCTAGGAAAAAATGCATTTAAAAAAAATTATAATAAATGAAATGCAAAATTATTTACAATTATTTATTACTTATTCATTTATGTACAAATGAAACAAAATCGATGAATAAAATACATCTCTCGAGATGATATTCATTAAACAAGTAGCAAATCTTATAAGTAAAAACAAAGTCTAATATAATGGCCCATAATAGGTGGATTGGGTTCAACTTAACATGCCATCATTAGTGGGCTTCGGTTTTATAAATAAGACTACTATATAACATCAAAAACATGCATTTTGGAAAAAAAAACCTAATGGAAGTTGCTAGGTCATTTCATAAGCTGAGACTTAAGTGAAAAGGCTTTGACTCCCATAACTATAGACCTCTATTATGTCTCCCCACTTAAGGGTCCATGTGATATGGATAAGTACGTGCTATAAGTGACAATAGCCAAGTATTCCACTACCAGGTTTAAGTGAAATACAAGCAGCAAAGCAAAGACTAGTGTTAGGTTATTTCAGACTGTGTGCGCAGTGTGTGAAAAAGTGTTGTGAATGAAAAAAAATAATAATTAGATAAATAATTAAAAATGATAAAACACAAAACATTAGAATCAATTTCTCTTTTCCCAATAGAGTTGCCACTGTAGGCGGCGAGGTTTAATATGCACCCAAGTGTTCGATGACCACGACATTGTGTGGACTTAGGGCCCACTAGGAAGTACAACATGGGCTTTTAGCCTATAACAGAGATAGAAGTCGCCATCCGAATGAAAATTGGGACACACTTTATAGCAATTAAATTCTAGAAAAGGCCCTCAGAAGCCATCCTTAAAAAATGGGTTCGAAAATTGGTTATGGGATTTAAATGCCCACCCATCCTTGTAGTTGTCTCCATTTATATTTTTTATTTTATTACTCTTAATTATTTAATTATTTCCTTTTAAACATGAAATTTGCAATTGTCTCCAAAAAATTATCCAATTTTACAGTTTTGGCCTAAGCTTGAATTTAATCCAAATTACATGCATTTTTAAGGTGGATCATGTCATTCATAAATAGATCAACAACATAAAATAAATATAAATTAAGGTGTGCATGCAAAGAAATGAGGGGAGGATAAATGAATTATATCCCTTTGTCACACAAACAAATAAAGCAAAATAAAATCAATAATAAAAAAAACAAGAAAAATAAGCACACAAATAATTAGGGGAGGAGAAAATAATTACATCCTTTAATCACAATAAAGTGCAAAAAATAAGTGCAAAAAATAAAAAATAAAAATAAAGCTAAAAGAAATCTTCTAAAATTGGGATAATATTTTGGTGACAATAACCACCTTAATTATTCCTAAAAAAATAATTCGTTTAGCTTCTCACAAATAATAATATAAAAAACTATTTTATTTTGATTTGATTTGCAAAATATTTAGTCCTTAGAGGTTGAATTATGCTACAGCACTATCAAAATGCAAAGGTAGCTTCCTTCCTCTTGAAATTGGACCTCCAAGACCCTTTCTTTCCTTAATGCCTCCTTCGTTCTCTTTTGCTTTCTCAGCTTTCTTCTCCTTTCCTCAATCAACCCCTTTTGTTTCTTCCTCCAGCCAAAAAATTTTCATTTCTCTTTCCTCTTCTGCCTCTTTTAATTACTCAACTCTTCCATTTAATTCCATTAAGGAGCCTTCACCCCCTCCGCTTTTGTTAGAAACGTCCTCATTACTCCTGGAACGTGCAAATTATAAATGTAGGAGTAATTCAAACAATTCCACAGACAGTAATGCCTTATTTTAAAAAAATAGAGTGGCAACATTAAGCTAGCGCCTCTATAAGAGGTGTCACCTCATTAGCTCACTACTATAAAGGTGATGCCTCTTCAGTGAGGTGTCACCTCATTGGCTTTGGGCTTGACTCACGATCTATTTTCAGTAAAGTTCTCCATTCTCAAGAGTATTATAGGCTAATCTTTGCATTTGGTGCTTAATTTATTTCATTATCGGGCTTCTCTTATGGGTCGATCAAATCGGGTGTCCACACACATACACATATACATGAAGATAGGAGCAAACTATTCACAAGAACTCTACCCACAAGTGTAAATCATGTGTGTGTATGCATATATATATATATATTCTATCATTTTCTTCTCTTGAACAAAATTTTGCCAACTTTGTGCAAGGAAGACAACTGTATACAATGATAATATATATAGATTCATGTCTTAGAAATGCTATAACAAGTGAGCTGCCAAACACTAAACATATTATATGCATATGTATACCCTATCCAAATAATTTTAGCTAGTTCTGATTGGCTCTCAAATTGAAGTTTGAAGATTTTAAAGAAAATTTGATATATTATGTCATGGAAAATTCTATAAACAATACCAAAAATTTTCCCTTGATGATAAAATGGTATCATTACTTCAATTTGTATATTTTTGGTTCTTAAACTTCAATTTTAATTTCACATGTAAGTAAAATACAATAATCTGGCCAATTTTAATGATGTGGCAACCGAGGTTGCCACGTTTTATGCCACATCAAAAGTTACGTTAGCATGACTTAACTTTTTCTTTTTTCCAACTTGTGTTCAACAAAAAAAAAAGTTGAAATTACTTAATTAGCCCTTTTGTTGAAAAAATTTGGAAGACAAAAAGAAAAAACTAAGTCATGCTGACGTAGCTTCTTATATGTGGCATAAGACGTGGTAAGTCACGTCATTAAAGTTAGCCAGATTGTTGTGGGTGACTTCCAAGTGAAACTAAAATTTAAGTTTAGGAATCGAAAATTTACAAATTAAAGTAATTATACCTTTTTGTAATTAAGGGCAAAGTTTTGGTATTGTTGATAGAATTTATCGTATTATGTCAGGTCAAATCCATAAAAGATTTTGAGCAGCAGTGGAATCTTTTAGTTGCTAGGTTCAAACTTGCTTCAAAGAAGCATATGGCTCTACTCTTTTCATATCAAGATCCTGGTCAATCTTATATTAGATGTTACTTCATGGCTGTACATTGGAAGGTGAGTTTTTACAATCTTTGAATGTATTTGTAAATTATATCTTGAGTGGAGAAACATGTTTGCAGTATTTTTTGAGTAGGTAATTTTAGTCATATAACTCTATATGATGTTGTGATTCTACTATATGATCAATTACTTTTTGAACTTTGCTTGTGGATATTTTAGGTTAGTGTGGTTGCAAACTTTGGAAACTAAAACAGATATAGGATACAATGCATGCATATAATTGAATGTATTCGAGGAGTATACTTACACCTTATGCTTTTAATGTATTCCAGGATGAAATTGTTTTGTGGGACACTTCAAGAAAATTGCTGATGACTATTGTTCTTGTGAGGAGTTAAAACATTCTTAGAATATTATGCAAGCAACTTGTTCGAGTACTTTCAATCAAGAGCTACTTTCAACTTCTAGAAAAACTTTATCCTCTGCGTTGACGCTGGGTGCATTCTTTGGTGCCTATGGATGATCAAAATGCACAAAGCAACAGTGATAAGTGTGCACAACCCTTTCATTCTCTTACTGCAACTATATTAACAAAATCAATGATATTCAAGGAACACTTTGCTTATGTTCATAAGAAACTTAAAATGACTCCATGATCATGTTAAAAATATGCCAGTGTTAGAAGAATATTTTTTAACTTTGGCCAACGACAATATTAGTGAATCTTATATTTTATTATAATTATGTTAAAAATTTTAGTTTGTAACTTTTCTCTCAAGGTTTTGCAAAGAGTCTTTATAATATTTTTTGGTCCATTTGACATTTCCATTTTTATCCAAAATTTTCAAATAGCATACAAATAAGCTCATATTTCTCAAATTTATGTAGAAATTAAGGAAAAAACTAAAAAAAATTATCTTAAGGGACGAATATATTAAATAATGTTAAAACATTATTTGATTATAGAACGAAGCAAAAATTAATATTTTTCTTCATTTTTTAAGTTTTTATACAATAAACTATACAAATTAATAATATATCTATATATTGTATTGTAATAATTTATAAAGATAACTTTTATTTTTTATTTAAATATTATTTTAATTTTTACATATAATAAACTACATTAACAATAAAAATATTTTTATACTATATTATATTATATCGTATCATATTATATTAAATTATATTATTACGTTTAGATAATTTAAGATTATAATTTAAGGATGATATATAGACTTATTTGTATGTTATTTTTAAATTTTAGAGTAAAATGGTAATACTGAATTGTTTATGTACTGAATTATTTTATTAGAACTAAATGTGAAATTGAAATAGAAATTAACTTAAAATATACAAATTACAATTTTAAAACAAATTGTAATCAGACACAAAGTTTAATGACCATTTGTAAAATTTACTCTTTTACAATGGCTCATCACTAAAAAATATGGAAGTCCTTTTCACTTGCTCATCCAAAATGTAAATTGAAGATCCATTTCTAGGAAGGCATGGAAGGGAAGAGAAGTTGAAAGATATGTTCCTCTTCTTGGTTGGTAGTGAATTGTTTTGGCTTCAATCCTCCAGTTTCCTCAAGCTATGACCAAAGTAGCAATTTACCCCCTAAACTTGAAATCTCTTAATATCTATTGCATTATTCTATAGTTCACACATTTGTACTTATACAAATGGAATTATAACTATTAGATTAATGCTTATTCACTTATAATCATTGATTATCCTTATATATCAATATTGTAAAATGTGTGAATGCCTATAATTGAACAATCATTAATCTAGTAGGTATAGATACAAATATTTGTACCATAGTAAAAGTCATATTTATCTATGAATAAAAAAATTAAAAATTTCTCATCAAGCTATGGCCAAAGTAGAAATTTGCCCCCCAAACTTGGATATCTCTTATTTAACTATATACATAAGCACTATCTCAACATAAAAAAAAAAATTAGATAGATGCAATTTAATTTTTAATTTTTTAATTTTTAATTTTATATAAAATAATTGATTACTTTAATTTAAATTTATGTAAAAATTTAAAAATAATTTATATTTTTTTGTATTTTGATTTTGATTTTTAATTTGTATGTAATTTTTGAAAAATAAAATTTAGAATTAATTTTTACTAAATTTTTTCTTACATATTTTAACATTTGACAAATTTGATCAAATTATTCAATGTATAAAGGTTTTGGGGTAAATTAGTTAAAAAAAATTGCTTTGGACTGAATTGAATTTTTTTAAAAGCTAATCTAGATTAATTGGCCAAATTTGTCAAGTTCCAAGAATAATTGGTCATAAAATTAATTTCTAGGATTATTAACCATAGCATTCAAGTTCGGTGGGCAAATTGCTACTTTAGTCCTTTGTACTCTATATCAATAATTTTACAGTTTGTGTCAATAATTTGTTGCATGCTAAATGAGAAACGCTCTCTTTTAGAAGGATCTGATGAAAGAAAAAGATAGAAGACCAACTTCATGAAAAAAGAGATCAATAAGAGAAGTCATAAACATTCTTGACTTCTTGACGATTCCAATAATTTCTACAGCCTTCACAGTTGGTTCTGTCAGCTAATTTCCTTATCATTAAAATACTGAATTATTATTATTATTATTACGGTTGTTGTTGTTGTTGTTGTTTAAGAGCTATATGTTAGATAGGACATAACATTAAGTTTATTATTATTATTATATTCTTTTAATTAAATAAAAATACAATGGTAAGGAAAAATAATAATTATATATTTTTTATATAAAATTTGGAGAAAAAAAATCAGGCAGTACACCAAAACATCTTAGTTAGACTAGCACCCCTATATTACCAACATCACTTAAATCTTTCAACCATATTATTAAATAAAAAAAAAGGTCACAAGAACAACTAACAAGCGCAAAACAAAACAAAGAAAGAAGCTAAAAAATTCTAAAATTAACAAAAGGCATAGAAGAAGCTTTTTTCATCACAATAATCACTACTTAAATCTTAGCTAGAAAGCAATGATGGCCAACCCCTCGTGATCATAAAAAACACCTCCAGCCACTGTAATACCCGGTGCGCCATGGGCAGCACCGTCAATATTGATTTTTATCCAACTTACCAGTAAAGAAAATATATAAAAAAAAGTATCTATATGAAAAACTTCTCATAAAAACATAAGAAGAGAGATCTTATTTAGTTCTTACATATAGACTTTCCAAGAGTTTATAGAGTAGTTAAACTTATAGAGAAGGAAAAACTTATACAAATATAGGAAGCTTTGTACTTATCTATTAATGTTGTCACATAGCTATATAAAGGAGTAGATTGCTGCAGTGATTGAACAGATTTCTCATTATGCAGTGATTGGATGCCAACAAGATCCCTTGTATTACTCTCCACGATTCTTCTTTTATTGAGGAGGATAACCACACCTTGGTCTACTACCTTATCCCTCCAATTTTCATCGTTATCAGTCCATGTTGTAGACTCATCCTTATCACTCCATGCTGCAAACTCAAGGTGGTTGGTGGTAGAGGAGGCATTCTTTTTAATACCCTCCCTCCAACTATGCCGAGGCGGAAGGCAAAGTTTATGGCAAAAATGATGCATAGAAGTTTTATATAGCAGCGTTGTAAAGATATATGCAATTTGGAGAGTAGAAGGAATGTGTTGAGTAACAAGAAGTCCCATTGAGACCCGTTCACAAATAAAATGGTAGTCTAGTTCAATGTGCTTATTGCGAGCATGAAAAATAGGATTAATAGTCATATGTAATGCACTTAAATTGTCATAGAACATAATTGGTGGTTGTGATTAGGGAACATGAAGATCACGTAAGAGAAAAGTAAGCCAAGTTAATTCAGCAGTAGTGTTAGCCATAGCACAATACTCAACCTCAGTGCTAGATCGAGAAATGGTTGGTTTTTTCTTTGCACACCATGATATAAGATTCCGTCCTAAGAAGGTGTAAAAACCAATGGTTGACCTTCGTGTAATCAGACAACTTGCCCAGTTTGCATCAGAGAAACCATAAAGATCAAGTGTAGTATCACCAGTTAAATGTAAACCAAAATGAATGGAACCTTTGACATATCTTAAAATACGACGAACCATTTCATACTAGTAAGAGATGGTGATTGCATGAATTGAGAAACATAATTGACAGAAAAAGAAAGATCATGTCTTGTAAGTGTCAAATATTATAGAGCACCGACAATGCTATGATAAAATGAAGGATCTGGATAAGGTGTGTTATCATGGAGTCTTTTAGTTTTAGACTCTATTGGCATATGCATTAGTTTGCAATCAAGCATTTGTGCTTTATCAAGGATTGAATAAGCATAATGAGTCTAAGAAAGATGGAGAGAATGGTTACTTTGCCGAATTTCAATTCTAAGAAAATAGCTATTTTAAAGGAGTAGATTGTTGTAATGGTTCAACAGATTTCCCATTATGCAGTGATTGGATGCCAACAAGATCCCTTGTATTACTCTCAATGATTCTTCTTTTTATTGGGGAGGATAACCACACCTTGGTCCACTGCCTTATCACTCCAATTTTCATCGTATCACTCCATGTTGTAGACTCATCCTTATCACTCTATGTTGCAGACTCAAGGTGGACCAGCAGTTTTAACCAGGAAATCGAAACCATCATCGAAGATTTTCTCATTAAGCCATGGATATGTAACCTTCTAAGAATCACTAGCTCATCCACAGAGTTTTCCATATGACCAACTTTAAAGTATTCAGTCTTCTTAATATCTTTGCAAATCAAACAAAGAGCATGAGAGACTGGAACAAAACTGACATGAAAAATAATTTAATTCCTTGCATACCAAATACAATGAATGAAAGCAAAAACACCTGCTCTCCATAAGGCTCCCAGCTAAGAAGAGAATTTCAAAAACCAAATAGTTTTAAAAAGAGTGGGAAAATGGTTAGAAATAGCAAAGCAAACATCCAATAAACTACCCAAAGAATAACAACAGTGACAAAAAAATATAGTCCGTAGAATCATATTCCTTAGCACACAAATTACATCAAAAAGCCAAAATCATACCATGATTGCACATAATATTATCAGTAGGTAGACTAGCATGGATTTCTCTCCATACCAAAAAAGATTGGGCATGAGGCAAATAATGACGCCATTGTTCCCTTCCCCAAGCAACCTTAGCATGATTAGGATAATAAAAATGATAAAAAGCTTTATAAGATATATTTTTAGCTGGATAGAAAACATAAACATCATCATTATAATAAGAAAAAATCACATTACAATATCTGCACAAATAGAAGGGTATGCTGATTGAAATTCCTGAGATAAATGCCAAGAATTCTGAAAATAAACATTAGAAATCTGAGATTTCAATTGTTTTCTAAAAGGAGGAATTCTAATTTTATCTGAAATAAAGTGGAGTTAAACCCAAATCTTAAAGAGACAAAGGTGATTTTATGAATATTATTATGAGATTGATATATATGCCAATGGCAGTGTGTGTAATTTTTTAGTTCTACAAAAATATATTATATTTCTTAATTTCTATTCTACTTATTCTATTTACTCAATTTCAATTAAAAATAATTTACAAATTTTGTTATATCATTTAGAATTCATTATATCATTTTTTTAATCCATACAAACTTTGTTATTTTAATTTATATAGACATAATTAATTTACATTTCTACCAATATATATATATATATATATATATATATATATTGAAATAATTCAAAATGTCAAAAACCAACACATGCTTATGAGAAAAAGAAAAGTTTAATTAAAGAAGAAGTTCAATGAAAAATATACTAATAAGAAAATAAATAATAAATAACTTTCAACAAATAAATACAAGATACATTAATAAAGAAAGAAAGAAAATAATATATTAATAAATAAAATAATAGATAAGTATAAACAACTCGCATTTTTGTGGGTACACAATTAGTTTATATTAATTTTTATTCGTAATAAAACTTATATAAAATTAACATTTTCGTAGCTTATTTGGTTAAACAATTGTTGATAGTTGTTAGCCGTTAGCTCATAGTGGTTGCTGGTAACTAGTTAAACTTGAGTGTTTGGTAATATCATTTATAGTTGTTGATATTTTATGTGCTTAATGACTAATATAGATATTACTTAATTTTTTAGAATTTTCAAATTTTAAATTCATTATTATTTATTTTTTTATACATTCAATTGTATTTCATTATACATATTAATTTTAATAAAAATTTTATATTTATAATTTTTAAATATTAAAAATAATTTTCTTAAATATAATAAAATTATATAATAATAATATATATTTATTATATTTTAAATACATTTAAATGTGTATGTGTGTGTATTATATTCACATATTTTCAAAAACAATATAAAAAATTAACTAAAGAATATAAAGGGGAAAATTAACATATAAAAATATAGATATTAATTAAATTTAAAGAGATAAGGATAGTTAAGCAATTATATTTAAATAGATAAGTTTAATTAAGTAATTTACTTATATATTGTTGTTCATAAAAAGCTCTAAATTGGAGCTGATATAAACCATAACTAATAGAAATCCGAACAGCTGACAACTATCATCTATCTTTTTAAAAATTACAACAAAAAGGTACTTTTTAAACGTTTTCAAATAAAATACCCCTACTTTTCACTAATCACAAAACTAATCCAACTTATATACATGTGTGTCCTTTTTAATTACAAGCATGCCCCTTTATTTTTTTTCTCTCTTCTTCTTCTTTTCTTGTAGATTTTTTTAAATTTTTTGTTGGTTTATGCTTTGATTTGTAATGTAGCTAACGATAGTGGTTTGCAATAGACTTTTCCCTTGCTCTTTTATAATGGTTGAAATAAGATTTAGTGGTGTTGTGAAGGAGAAGAGCATGAAATAAATAGAAAAAAACTTAAGTTGTAGGAAAATAAAAGTTTTATTGAAGGAATAAGAAAACAGTCTAGGAGTGATAAGAGGGGTCATTCTAAGTAGCATCATTCTTCCTAAAGAGGTGGCAGTTCTAGTGGTAAGAAAAGGGGTTTTGATATTCATCATTCTGAAGAGGATAGAAGAAAGAAGAAAATGAAAGTTGATATTGGTGAAGTTTCTACTTATTGTGATGTTAATGTTTGAGAAATTATGATTATTTCATTACTAAAATTGGTTGTAATTTAAGTTATGGAGTTATTGATATGATTAAGAATGTTTGAAATGAAAATATGTTACGTATAAATGAAAATCAGTTGTGTTTATTTCATAATACTTGTCTTGGTTTTTTTGTTAATATACTTAAATTTGAAGTTTAGTGTTAGTTGATTTATTCTCTTTCACCAAGCAAATTGAAACAACCAAATGTATATGAGTTATGGTTTGATGTTTGTGGCAAGAAATTAAAGTATGGTATTAAAGAATTTGCTCTTGTGACTGATTTGAAATGCATTAGTGATTGTGGGTTTTGTACTATTTTTATTAAGGAAAATAGGTAGATAAGAAAATATTTTGGTGGTTTGAAAAAAATTTATAAGCAATTTTTTCAATAGTGTTTTCTTTCTAAACATTGAGAGAATGATCATAATTGCATTAAACCTGCTATGATTTTTTTTGTAGAAGTGCTTTTATTAAGTTCTCCTTTAAAGAAAATGGTTAGTAGGAGAACTTTTTTTTATATAATAACAAAATGCTATCATTAAAAAAGAGCAAGAATATAATAAGCATTGAAGGCCAAGATTACATATAACTCAGCCTTATAAAAAGTAGAAGATAGTTATCCTTATAAAGAGAAGATTTTTATTGAAAATCGCCAAAACATGTTGACAGAGCTATTGTAAATTGTGTCTTATTTTGCCCGCTTCGCTCCATGGTATACAACCACTAATCGACTTTTTTATTGTCCTTAATCGAGCCTGTATGGTTGATATTCTAAGGTAAATTCTCTTCTACTCTCTTAATTAGAGAACCATTCATTTTAAGGAAAAAAATAAAAATAAACAAACCAAATACATTAAAAAACAACAAACATAAAAATAAAAACACAGTATAAAACAAAAAAGAAAAAATAAATAAAGAACATAAATAAAACAAAAAAACTATAGGGGCACAGTCTAAGGAAGGCAGAAGACAAGCATACATCTGTAGATAGATGACTACAATTGATAAAGTGGTAGCCTAGAGCAAACACCACCCAAAAGCGGTAGGCCCCCTACAATGAAGATCCCTACAACCCCCAAATGTCTAACCTCTGTAGTACCACACCATGCCTAAAAAAACACAAAATAGATCTAGATGTTGAACTAGATCTAGATCTAAAGAAACAAGAAAAGAAAAGAAAAACGAAGAAGAAGGGAGGAAGATAAGAAGAAGAAGAGAAAAAGCTATAAGTTATAAGTTATCAAAAGGGAAACACCTAATATATAAGCAAAAATGAGAGAAAAAAAGGACCAATTTTTGGTCTGTAAACAAGGGATGGGGGGGGGGGGGGGAACTATGAACAGTAAGAGGAAAAAATTCGAGAGAATTCTAATTCTTTTTTTTTATAGTGATACCATGCCTTAATTTATCATTAAGTGATACCATGTCTTAATTTGTCATTAGGAGAACTTTTGAAATTATTGAAAGTGGTATATAATGAATATTAGTGGAGAAAAGGTGTTTTATTTGACTTTAGAATATATGAAGGGAAAGATCAATTGGAAAGGAAAAAAGAAAAATGATGGTTATTTTTATAGATTAAATGGTTTCCCTTATGCTTTTCAAGTTTGGTTTTATGAGTGTCATCCTTATATGGTTAGTAACATTTGTTAATTTAATAGTGGACATATACTACATATTCTTAATTAGAGTTCTAATTCAACTCCAAGTTATAAGGTTTTGAAGTGATCAATTTTTAGGGAATCTTTAAAGAAGTTAAAGTTGTTTTGTATATTTTAGATTTTTCAGTTTATTGTTTTTGTTGTTTTTAGTTTAAATAATTTCTTTTTCTTTTGTAGTTGAAGTTGAAATATATATCTCTTAATATTGAAGAGAGGGAGAAGTTAATTTTAGACTATTTTTTTTAATAAAGGAAAAGCTAAATTGGATTATTACGATATTTTTAAGGATGGTGGGAGTTCTCCTAAGTCTTATGATGTTTTGAAGCAGCTTTGTGAGAAACAAAATTCTTTGTTGAATGATTTGAATGCTTTAAAGTTGTATATGATTGAGAAATTTGATTATCCTTTCCTTATATGAAATTTGTGATGGATAAAATTAGTGTTATTAGTATGGAGGATGTTAGTGGTAAAGTAAGTTGTAGCTTTGGAGTTGTGTTTTTGTATATATATTGAAAAGCAACCAAATGTATAAATTTTTTTAATTGGGTAAAAATGTTATTTTTGAAAGTGATTCTTTTAATTCTAAGGAAGGTGATTTAGGTGATGATGATTTTGATTATGATATTGAAGTTATGTTTAAGAAAATAGATGGTGATGTAGATGGGGGAGCTAGTTTTTCAGGTGTTGGAGGTGATTTTGTTATTTATTATTTATTATTATTATTGTGTTTTGAAATTTAGTAAGTTTTCTAATATTCTATTTTACATAAAACCATGTTGGTTATTTTGGTGGGCTTTAGTTTTGGTTTCGGTGTTGGTGGTGGTTTTGAAATAGGTGGTGCAAAAAAAAGAAAATGATTCTCAAGGCAGTAGAGGTGGCGATAATGGTGAAAAGAAAGAGGGCAATGATTTTGAGGTTTTTAAAGGTGTTGGTGATGGTGATGAATATTGAAAGATTCTATTGTGGTATGTTTTGTTTTTAATTTTGTATCGTTTGGCTTATTTTAGTTTCTCATGCTTGTTTAACGTGTTTTGTTTATAGTTTGATAAGAATCTATCTAATGATGTTAGTTTTACTTTGAATATTATTTATTCTTATGTTAAAGTTGGTGTGTTGGTGATGAAATGTCAAAGGATCTTGATTTGGTATTTTATTTTTTGTTTTGTTATATTCATTTTGTATTTTTTTTCTTTTTGGTTTATAATGGCATTTTTGGTGTGTTGTTTATTTTAGGGTAAAAAGAATGTAAGTGGTGATATTGATAATGTTATTAATGTTATTAATTCTACTTTAAAAGTTATTGCTAGACTAAGTGGAGATGTTGTATGTTATTTTTTTTGTATTTTTATTCTTTTTTATTCCATAGTTATTTCCTTTATTTTAAATTTTTTTATTGAATAGGGTGTTGAAAAGGATAATTCTATTTCAACTCATTCTATATCTTAGTGGACATAGTGTGAAGGATGTTGATGTGGTATTTATTGTTGTTAGTTTATGTTATTTATTTTTATTACTTTTTGTCTACTTTTTGATTTGTAATATAATTTTGTATGCACAAAAAGATGAAGATGACTTCATCAGCCCTGTTCCAAAGAAAAGGGAGTATAGACTTGCTTATATTCTGAAATCTCTTTTTGTTAATGAATTTGGTTCTTTAGATATTTCTAAGGAGAAGAAGAATGTGACTATTATCAAAGATTTACATCCTTTTAGTAAGAATATTGAAAAAGCTTAGAATTTTGAGACTCATACTAAATTTGATTATTGGATTGCAACTGGGTTAATCAAGAAGAACAAGTATGTTTTGCTTATTTATTTTTTATTTTTTAATTCTTCATTAGTTTTTTTAAATAGGAAAAGGTGCATTTTTGCCCCTAATGTTTTCAGCAAGGCTCTGATAAGCCCTCTTCCTTTTTTTTTAAGCTCAAAAAGCACAAGTTTTTGAAAAATCAACACTTTAAGCCCTTATTTTAATAAAGACAATAAGTTAGCCATTACTAATGCTTACATGGCTAACGGTGGACCCTACTAAAGAGTAAGAAAGTAAGAAAATTTCAGTTTTAATTAAAAAAATTGCAACTTCTTTTTTTTAGTTCTTTTTATTTTTACAATGGCTACTACCATTCGGCCATGATCACTCTTCTTCAACCTCTCCTCGCTTAACTTCCCTTTTGTTTAGTGGTTTTGCATATGGTGCTTATGAGTACATATGAGCTAAGCTGCTAACAGTTTTAGAATCTTATTCAAGAAAGTAAGGAGCTTCGATGCATGAGCTTCGATCTATTGAAATTGATCTTTATAGATGAGTTTCTTAAAATCAAACACCTTGTTGCTTTACCTATGATTAAGTGGAATTGGTAATTCCAAATCATAAGCTACTGTTAAACAATCCTCTAATTCAGAAAGCTCATTAAGAGTTGAACTGGAAATTATGATTCATTGGACTGCTGAATTAAAAGAGAAGCTGTAGAAGATGAAAGGTGAAAAACTTGAATTAAAAGCAAAATTACAAAAGATGGAAGAGGAAAAACTTGAATTGAGATTGAACTTATAGAAGATGGAAAGAGAGAAATTTGAATTGGAAAAGAAGTTAGAGAAGATACAAGTGGAGACAACTGAATTGGAGATGACCTTGGTAATAATTCAAGAGAAGAATGAAGAGTTCATAATTTAGCTGAGGGAGGCTAAACTGAAGTTAGAGAAATTGCAAAAGGAATTATCTCTGGAAATCAATCAAAGCAGCAAATTGAATCCCAACAGGTTTGTCACACCAGTACCCTCAGTCTAAGGAAATTTGCATTTACTATGCATTATATTTAATTATGATACATGTTTATTAGTTGAAGAGTGAGAGTTAAAAAGTTTAGCATGTTATGTATTTAATTAAAATAGATAGTTATTCTAAAATAGAAAATTATACCCGTTAGAGTTTATAAGAAGTATAGTAAGTTTATTAAGGGTAAAAAGGATATTTAAAATTTTATGATCCTAGAAAACCCTAGAATTTTCTTAAGTGGTGGAAGTTGAGTGTGCACCCATAATTAAAAAAAATAGAAGAAAGAAGAGCATTTGCTCTTGGAAAAGAAAAGAGAGGAGAGGAGAGAAAATTTAAACCCACTTATTGATGATGATTTTTTAAGAGTTTAGAGATCTAAGACATCTTTGAGGCCGCAATCTTCCATTTCAAAATTGTAGTGATTGATTGGTAAGTATTTTAAGTGCTTTAATTGATTTGTTATTAGGGTTTGCATTGAGAGAATTCACTTTCTACAATTCTATTTTATAGTCTCAGTGTTTTAATCATAATTTAAGTTAGAAAACTTCAAAGTAGGAGTAGTTTAATTCTAAAAAAATTTGAAGAGTCCTTTACAATTTCCTAGTTTTGAGCAAGGGCTGATTTCATTTTTAAGATGGTGAATAGAAGCCACACTTTTTATTGCTTAGTCTGTCATCGAGTTTGACATGATGGTGTTCAAATATTCATAACTCTTTCTATGGTTGTCCAAATGTGATAAAAAATTTATAGTATATAGTTAGCATATAGTTCTAAGGTTGATAACAATTTGAGCTTGAGATTACTTGTGTACAAGATGCAGCAATTTTTCTAAGTTTGGCATGAAACAACCCTTTAAGAGAGTGGGTCAGATTTGTGAAGTTGAGTTGGTAGGCATATTTTGCATGTTGTTTGGGGTGTTGCATGGTTAGATCAGTATATGGTGTTGTTATATTAATGTTTTGTAAATGAAATTTTAATTTTTAGGTGTTGGAAAAGGAAATGAAGGTGTCGGTGTGAAGTAAGCAAAACGGTGAATTGGTTTTATGTGTTTTAAAGGCTGTTCAAATCCTTAAAATACTTTTATATCAACAATAATAAGCTTTTGATATCAGTTCATGAAGCTTATTTGATATATATATTAAAATTTATTTTAAATCAGCTTGTTGTTATTTGAACTATTCAAGCTTTGAATTAATGAAATGGTTTTAAATTCACAAGTTAAAGGTGTTACTATATTATTCCTTTGTTTTTGCAACATGAATGAGATTTATTTCAGTCATTTGATTATCTAATTGAGTTTTAATCTGTTGGATTTCATTCCATTGAATTATAATGAAAAGTGGTTTGGTTTTGGATACTCTTTGAATTGTAAATGTGATGAGTTCATTTTGAATAATTATTGGATGACATGGCATTTGTATTATGTATTACCACCCTATATGAGATGTGTAGTGGTGTTATGTGCACATCTAAGATTGTGATGTAACGAGTTATGGTATTATATGCATATTTGAGATTATGATGGTTGCTATTGCGCAATAGATAACAAGGCATTTGACTGCAAGACGGTGAAGGGAGAAGGGTTGTTTCGTGCTAATGTAGTTGAAGTGTTAGCCTTCAAGTGTGCCTAGAGAGTAAGATTGTGATGGCATGTGCATTATGGCTAGGTTATGATTATGGATATACGGTTGGTCAATACATAAGGAAAGCAGAAATGATGCTTGAAAAGCATATGTTTTTATTTATTTAAATTTTGTATAAGCTTAAAGAAAATCTTGGCTTTGATATTTCAAGTCGATTAGAACTTGGTTTATAAATATGCTAATATTCAGATTTTGAAAGTTTATTATATTGATTTAACCAAATTATTTTTTGATTGAAATATCTATTAACTGAGTATTTCTATACTCATTTTGTTTTGTTTTCTAACACATTTAAGATAGAAGGGCTTAATAGAGGGCGATCTAAGCCATCTGGGCCAAATGATTGTAAATAGAGGTAGAAATTAAGGTTAGCCAATGACATCCTTGTTAAGAGAAGCCTTTCACTCTACTTTTTAAATTCATTTCTTCAAGTATTGTAAAAGATTATGTTCTAAAGTTGAATATTGGTGGCAAGACTTTATGTAAAGCAACTATTTGGAAATATATTTCACAATGTTTTAATAATGTTTATAACCATGTTTTTAGTATACAAGTATTTATAAAATTAAAGCTTGGAAATGGGATTTCTATCAATGTTCAATTATTCTATACTATAGTGGATTTATACATAACTTAACAGATTGTCAACAACTCATTTAATTGCTAGTAATTATTTTGGTTATTTTTGTGTTTTTGTTAAGTTGTTGATGCATTGTTATTGTTGTTATTATTGTTGCTAGATTGTTATTGTTTGGCTATATTGTTTTCAGGTTGTGGTTATCTTGTGGATGTCGTTTTATTATTGATGTCGCATTGTTGTAGCTTTGTTGTTATTGAAGGGTAGTTAATGTTACTTTATCGTTGTTGGACTGTTGTTGCTGCCTTATTGTCTTATATGACTATTGTTGTTATTATATGGTTGATGTGGTGTTGTTGTTCAGTGGTCAACTTATATAATTGCTAGCAATTATTAAGGTTTTTAATGCATAAATAAATAATAAATATTCTATATTTTCTCATTTACAAAATACATTATTTGAATTATATAAACTCTTCAAAGAATTAGTTTTCTATTTAATTTCAAAGGTAAATATGATTATCATATTATTGGATTTAACTAAGAGTCTTATGAAATGGTTGATTTTAGTGTCCATCTCGGGCTATATGAGACAAGATGAGATACTAATAGTCTGCCTCGAGCTATGTGAGATGAGGTGTGACGAGGTTACTATGGACGTGACTACACATTAGCTTCTCCGAATACATAACACATTTGCACCTCCTAATCCTAACTCAAAAGCTCCAAAATATCTTTCACCAATTGTGTGTGATTGTGAAACTTATTTGCAAGCAATTGGAGTAAATTCAAAGCACTTATATTATTCGTCTCTAATTGGACTCTCATGTAGCCAAGATCCTATGCCATTGTTAAACCTTCGAAAATGCCTTATAATTATGCTGCTATTATAGAACATATGCCAATGTACATAGCAAAGCCTATAGCCTAATTCCCACACCAGTCCTTTATCACTCCACCTATTGTAGCTTGATAAGAAAAGGATAATCTTTTCCAATTCTATTGGGCATTTCATTGAATTACTTAATTGCACTTCCTATCTCGCCATTCCTCAGGTACCCATCAATTATTGTGTTCCAAGACATTAAATTCTTGACCTTTAACTTATCAAAGATCAATCTTGCTAGTTCAAACTAACCACACTTTGCATACATGTCAACAAGTGTAATACCCACCATTACATTACATGTATCCAGGCCTAGTTTTCATGCATATGCATGAATGGAAGGGCCAAAAAATTTTCCTTTTAAAGGAAAATCTACACATGTAGATAGAAGAGTTATAAAAGTGATATGATTGGGTTCAACACCAGAGAGACACATTTGGGTGAATAATGAGGTGGCTTGGGGTAGTGACAGAGAGCTACTATACCAGTATGATTATCTCATCAGGTTCTTCTTTTCAATCACCTTTAAACTCTAATAGTGCATCCAAAAACTCTTTTTTCTCCCTTTGTTTCATTAATTTTTTTTATTTAACTCTTTCCTTCACGAATCTCTCCACCACTTCAATCGTTCAACCCAAGTATTGTACCATTTTCTTTTTAACTCTCCAAGGATCTAACCTTTGCAAAAATGGAAAGAAGTAAGCGAAATTTGACTTCCCACCCCATTCCATCACTTTGTCCATGGCTCGAAAAAACTTAACCTTTCTTCTGAATAAGAATTCAAAAGATCCCTTGAAAGCACGAGATTACCTAGCAAGTCAAATGCCATGACAAACACAAAATGAGATATTACCAACCATTTAATTCTCCTCTTATCGCAACGTCATCCTTAAGATATTGTATCATATCACCTATGCATTTTGCTTGATGGAAACAATTTCATTTATTCACTTAAAGATCATGATAAAAGGATAATCATGGTAAACAAAAAGCAAGACATTGATTTAATGAAGTTGGTACTCATGTTATTGAGAGATAATAATGAATTTGTTAAATTATTATAGTGATAGTGTGAAGAGACCAAGAGATGAGGGATTACGAAGAAAAGGAAGACTTAGACTTTTTATCAACTATAGAAAATAAATAAAAAATAAAAAATTAGTTTCTTTTTCAATGAGGTCCACCGTTAGCCATGTAAGCATTAGTAACAGTTGCTTATTGTCTCTGTTAAAATAAGGGCTTAAAGGGTTGATTTTTCAAAAAATTGTGCTTTTTTTAGCCAAAAAAAAAAAGAACAAGGCTTGAAAATGTTAGGGAAAAAATGCACCATTTCTCTTTCTAAATTGTCGTTTTATTTTTCTGTTTTATAGGAAAAAGTTGTATGCTAATAATGATGATATTATTTATCCTAGTTTTAAGGTTGGAGTTCATACAATTGTGTTAAAGACATGGTTTCATACTTTGAATTATTGCGGATATTCATTGTTTTTTACTATAGGTTATTATTATTATTTATTGTGTTTTTTAATATTTTTTAGTCATGAACTTACTTGTGTTTCAGATACTAGAAGTAAACTGAATGTATACTTTATATGTAAATAATGTTTTATATTGTTGAATTTCATTTTTTAGCATTTGGATGTTTTGTTTTACTACCTAAGGGAGAAAGGAAAAGTTTATACTGACTATTGTGTTAAGTACATAACAACTAACAACCAATTTGATTAGCATATTTAGGGTTTTTACTAAAGGTGTTTGTCAAAGAATAATGAATTTTCTATTATTAATATGGACCATTGTGTGGCTGAATATATTCGTAGCTTTTATATGCTGAGCAACACTACATGATTTGAAGTTGATGAAGGTTTGCTTCTAATTCACATTGTTAAGGAAAAACATTAAGTTTTTGGTCATTTAAATTTCAAGGATAGATTGATCTATATTTACAATTCCCTAAGGTCTATAAAAAACAATCAAGTGGTGTTGGAAACTTTAAAACATTATAGAGTTCTATTGCCTATATTTCTCAATATTGTTAATTTTTTTATCATGATGTGAAGATATAGATGCTAAAGATCATTATAAGAAGAAGGTGATAAATCCTTTTGATATTTTATTGGTAAATGATCTTCCTTCATAAGAGAAAAATTAACTTTTTTGTAGTTTTTAATTTATTTTTTTTATATTTTCAGTATTCTGATTTTTTTAATTTATTGTAGTGATTGTGGCATTTTTATTGTTGCTTTTGCGGGAATGGTTTGAAGATTCTTAAGAATATCAATATTAAGGATATGAGAAGTTGAGATGTTATGAGTTTGTATGCATATGGAAAAATGAAGCAAAGTAATTTTATGGATAGTGAATATGAGTATCGAGGAAGGCTTAAACCAAGAGAGAAAGGAATGAAAAAAGTTGTCTGAGTATTAGGAGAAAAAAGTCTGAACTATTAGGTTGTTTTTTTTTTTTATGTTTAGTGTGTTTTTATGAATTTGAATCTGATATTATTTGGTTGTAAAGATGAACATTGATTTTTGTTTTATCTTGGATTACATATTTTATAATATGTTTAGTACTTGGATATTTGTTTTTATAATTAGTTGGTTTCATTTGAATGTTATTGTATTTTTTTTATAATGAGGTTCTGTGTATTTTTTGAATTGCTTTTTTTTTTGTTTATTTTGATATTGATAATTATATAGGAAATGTAAAATATAGCAAAAGTATACAAAAAATATACTGTAATTTAAAACTAAACATTTTTTTGGAGTTAAGCGAGTTGTAGTAATTGCATTTAGAAAAATTAAAATAAAAGAATATATAGTAATTTTTTTATTATTCTTGATGAATGTCGATATATTTGTAGGAAACAATTTCATATACAAAAAGACACTGAAAGTATATTAAAATGATTTCACGTTTCTTTGTATGTTTGGTATGTTTATGCACTCTTTCTTTTATGCCCAAATAATCCATATTTGATTTTTTTTTTTTTTTTGTCTAAAGAAGGAGGGCTATGATTCTGAGTTCTTTGAAGCTATTGAAGGTGATGAATCACTAAAGCATTGTGTCGTGTTATACTGAGTTTGTAATTTTGTATCATTTTTATTTATTTTTTATTTCTGATACTTTATTAATGTTTTAGGTTTTTATGGTGAGAAGAATGTATATGAGGATTTTGGTTCTAGTTGCAATATTATGTATGTATTACATATTATATATTGTATAACAAATGTAATTACAATTGGAAAAATATAAAGAAAAGAATATGAAGAATTTTTTATTAATGGCAATATATTTGTATCACACAGTTTTTTTATAATAAAAAGAAATAGAAAATATACTAAAATGATTTGGGGTATCATTGCATGTTTGGTGAATTTATACACGTCTTTCTATTATGTCAATATAATCCACATATTCCATACTTATTTTTAGTTTTGATTTCCCATGGAGATTTAAATCTTCTTCTTTTTTTGTCTTTTGGGTCAAATTCTTCCTTTTAGAGGTAGTACGACTATGTCTTTGATTGTATTTGATATACACCATGTTGATTAACTTGGCAAAGGGTAGACTGTTGCTCTACATATTGTAAGCATTGCCTTTTTAATCTAGAAATATGATGAGTATCTGTAAGGCTCTTGATTTAGCTCCTTTAGAATTGCTAGTATGTGCTCAAATGGTAGTTAGTCGAACTGAAATTTGTTGCATGTGCATGTGCTTTTTTTGTCTTTTTGGTTCATTATTTATGGTTTTTCCTTATAATAAACACTAAACAATTCATCATTTGATCTTCTGACATGTAAAGATTCATAAATATCTATTTCTTATTGTTTTCATGTATCAAAGATCAAATGTAAATGAAAAGCATACAGTTTTCTTTTTTAAAAAAAAAATAGTTGTATTAATAATTTAATAAGCATCTGTAAAATTCTAAGACAAATTGTTTTCACTATACTAGGAAATAAGAAGTATCAAAAAAATTAATATTATGTGCGAGAAATAATCACCAATGTTGTGTTTCATATAGTTCTCATTGAGCACATCTTCAGGCTTTTTTCCAAGTTTTTTGAATGTACCTAGTGCAATGTTTTTATTTATAGAAGTCCATTCTTCCATTAGACTGCACAAATATTCTAATAGAGTTATGATTAGGAATTCCTGTGCATTTTTTATTGCTGAGTTGAGTGATTCAACAATATTGAATATCATTGTCATGTATTTGTTGTTTGTTGAATGCACCTTAATTTGTCCATTTTTCATATCCAATATCTTATAGGTGCTGCTGCACTTTTTCATCTATCACTTGTATTTGAAGTATATAGCTCTAAAAATCTTCTAATTTGTAACTATTTTCAACTGCCAAAAATAACTTTTTTAATTGTGATGTGTTTCTTCTGAAGTTTATTTTGAGGTTTTTTATGATGTGAAAGATACAGAATGCATGGGCAGCTTTAAGGTAAACTTCTTTTATGACTAAAGCAATGCATTCATATATATCAGATGCAATGGATAACTTATCTCTCTTTTCAAATGTTTTCTTTAATTGCATGAAGAACTATTTTCAAGAGTCACCATTTTCAAAATCTACAACAGCAAAAGCTAATGGAAATACTTTAACTATTGCATCTTAAGTTGTTGTTGATAGGAGCGTGCCTCTAAATTTTATTTCGAGGAAATTTCCATTTATAATAATGACTGGTACACAGTGTTGCCAACCATGTATGTTTACATGTAATGTCATGTACACATATAAACATGTGTTGTTATTTGTTGTCTTTAGCTCTACTATTGATCCTAGGTTTATGTTCCATATCATTTATAAAAAGATTAGGCAGAAACAAAAAATATTCTTTCGGTTTCTCTCTAATGAATTCAAGAGCTCTCTTTTGATCTCCAAGCCTTCATATAGTTGATTAAGATTCCATAATCCTTTTTCATATCTCTTATTTTATTTGTAAGCATACACACTATTTTTATGCTTTTGTATTTGGACTTTATGCATTTTGCAATGACATTTCTCATTGCATGATGGTCGCTACCCAATCTTACTTTCAAGTTGTAACTATGTTCATTTTTGAATTCTTGAATTTGAAACATTGTTGTGTTTCTAAATTGAGACGCACTTAATTTCTAGCTATAATTATCATCCACATACTTGATATAGAATTTTTTTTAGCAAGATTTAATGACTGAACTAAAAGTTGTTTAATATCACATAACATGTGAGAATTGTTTGTAATGTTTGCTTACTATTGTATATTTGATGAGCTTCGACTTCTTTGAAATTTGTGTTACTAATTATTGAAGAATAAGAGAGAGGACTTTGTTCTTCATCATCTTAATTTTTGTTGTTTTCTTTTCCAAATTGCTTTGTAAAATCAATTATATCCAAAGTTGTTTTCATGATTTTGGTGCTTGTTGATTGTTGCTCAGATTGTCATATTATGGCTGTTGGAGTGGAATTAAAGAATGTGTTGTTGTTGTCTCGTTGTTTTGAATGTGATCCACAAAGGAAATTTCGTTTGATCATATTCTATGCTTTTCAAGCATATATAGAAATGGAGACTTAAGTGATCTTCAATTTAAGTGTTGGATACTTTTCCTTGACCTGGTAGCTGATTTATATTGCATTTTCTTCATGTTCCACTTTTCTATCAATCTAAAATTGTATTGATGAGTTTTTTTTTTTACAACTATAATCTTTTAGAGTTTGTTTCTTATGACTTAAAAGTTTTTGAAAGTGAAGTTGTCAATCCATTCTCTACTGTAGTAAATAAAAACAAGTAATATTGGTTTACTATAAATATAATTTGTATCAGAAACTGAAAATATACTGAAAGTAATCTAAATTGAAAAAAAAAAAAGACATATAGAATATGTTGGTTTGCAATGAGCTTGACAGAGATATTATTATGACGTATCATAAATGTAAAATATACTATAATTATTCTAAAATGATAAAAACATATACAGAAATTCTGGATTTCCTATGCTAGATATAGATGATATTAACATGTATAAAACTCGTGAAATGTACAAAAAGTATTCAAAATTGAAAAAAATATATACAAAATTTTTTGTTTACTAATGAGTTCGATACATATCTTTTTTTTAACAAACAAAAATCAATTTTTGTTCATTTTATACTGTTTTTTTATGTTTAAACATTATGTATATTATTTTTTAGAGGATAGCTTGTGTTCACAAATAAATTTTTTGGAGAAACCTTATTTTCTTAATCAATTCATTAAGCATAATAACTGGATTTTCATGCATTATAGGTTTTGTCAAATTTTTTAAGGAAATTCAGAGATTTGTATAAAATTGTATTACCTTGCAACTATGATTATTGCTGAAAATTTTCTTGCTTGATTGTTTTCTTCTTCTTGATTTGTTGTAGCTTTTTGAGATCTTAATAAAAATTATTCAATGTGTTGATGAAATTTTGTTTAGATTGGTTTTTTGTATGTTGATTTTTTAATTTTTAGCTCATCGAGATGTAATGGCTTCATTGTTTATTGAAGAAATCGTGAAGAAATTTGGTTGGGTGATTGAAGAATCTTGGTTTGGTGATTGAAGAATGTTGACCGCTATTTTTGGAGAAGAAAGCTGGAAAGAGTTGAGCTGTGGGAAATAGGTTGTTAGACCTTAGGGCAAAAAGATAATCATTTTTAGTTTTTGAGACATAATAGTAATTAATGAGAAGTACTAATTTTTTGTATTGTTAAACTGACATTTTAGGGCATTTTTATAAAAATTTCTGAAAATTAATCAAATAGTGTTCAGATCCGGGTCCATGATAAACACAATTAAGATTAAATCAAAATAAAATAACAAATAATAAGCACAAATTCTTCAATAATTAAGACATAATAATATAAAAAAAATAATTGATTTCTATTCTCATATTTTATTCCATCTGATTGCAGGATCTCCAACAAACCACTCATATATATTCCAAATTTCTTATTCTAAAATAGATAATAATTACTTTGCCTATTTATATTTTAAAAATTAAATACTTTATCATATTTTAAATTTATAAATTATATATTTTTTGACTTTTTATTATTAATTTTATTTCTTCCATTGGCATCTTTCAAATTTAATTAACATAGTGAAAATATTAAAAGTAATAATATTTAATAAAAATATAAAAATTGGAACTTAATTTTTTAAAAAAATTTAAATCTTTTACAGGGTCAAAGCTATTTTTAGAATTATTAAAAATTAAAAATATTTTAAATTAATTTCACAAATTAATAGTGATAACAGAATTCATTATATAATAATACTATTATTAGAGATATTAAAATTGAATTGTAACTTTCTATAATTAACAATTTAGGATCTTCAATTGAATTTTTTTAAAAAATATATATATTATAACATCCGCTGATAAGAAAATCTTCATCTAATTTCTATTTGTTTATTTTATTAATTAAAAGTTCAATATATTTAATTATCAAATTTAATGAGTTCAAATAAAATTATAATAATATCTGTCTATCAACTTTTTTTTTTTTGGCTACACCAATTAGACTCAAGTCGTAGCATTAAGTATAATGCAATATTATTTTTTATGTGTATTTTTTTACATCAAAGTCCAATATTGATTTTCCAATTATTAAGAGGAATTTCATAAGCAAAGGTTGTATAAAATCAATCAATAATATGATAGGATACAAAATTATAAGATTTCTATTTCTAGCAGAAAATGGACTTGCATTAATTCATCTCAATCTCTTCATATGTTTTTCTCCCCACTACTGACTTGTGATTTTGATAAGCCATTGGAAATCGATGTGGGTTAATGTTAGCCGCGGAATATACTTTAATTTTGATAAACTACCTTTAGCTAATCCATTATTCCTCACTTTTTTCAAAAATAAAAAATTTCATATTGATGGCCAATTAGTTTAATGATTACAATTTACAAAAAATAATTTAAGATATAAGGTTTAAATTTTATTCTTATTACTTTATACAAATAATTTTATTTATTTTAAAAAATAAAATTATTCTTTGTCATGTAAATCAGTATTTAAGTTATTTAATTTTTTTATAAATAAAAAGATTATATATCAATCTTATTTATCTATTTATTTATTTTTGAAGTTGGTAAGAATATTTTTGAAACTGCTTGAATGAATTGATATTAGATATTTTTTAAAATTATTTTAAAAATAAAATTTCCTACATTGGTTTAATGCATTTAAAATTGAATATTAGAATTAACAAGAAAAAGAATGGAGCATCTTTCCGTTACTAACCGAACAACATTACATAGTGAGAAAGAATTAATCAAATTTAAATCCATATATATATATATATATATATATATATATATATATATATATATATATATATACACGAATGAGGAACATGCAAAATTATAGAAAAATTAGATAATTTAATCATTTATTAATAAAAATTAAATTAAATTAATTAAAATATAATTTTAATTTGATTGAAAGTCTATTTCTTATTTTAATTAGGTTAAATTCTATTTTATCTCTAATAAAAATTAAATTAACTAAAATATAATTCTAATTTAATTAAAATTATGTTTTCTATTTTAATTAAATTAATTATTATTTTATTGCTAACAAAAATCAATTAAATTAAATTAATTAGAATGTACTTCTAATTTAATTAAAAGTATATTTTCTATTCTAATTAGGTTAACTTCTATTTTATCTCTAATATAAATAAACTAATTAAGATATAATTCTAATTTGATTGAAAGTATATTTCCTATTTTAATTAGCTGGAAATTCAATAGTTACTTGATTTTTCTATTTTATCTCTAATAAAATTAAATTAATTAAAATTTCAGTGATAATTTTGTTAAAAAGAATAAAATTTTCAATTTTACTTAGGTCTACTTATATTTTACTATTATAAATCAAATTAGATAACATAATCTTATAAGTCTTATAAAATTTAATTTAATAATTAAACAATTAAATCAAAATTAATAAATTTTATGAAAATAGGAAAAATATATAATTTGTTTTCAAAACAGATATTTTTATAAGTTAAAAATTAATAATTAAAAAATAGAGCAAATAATTTGTTTGAAAGTATATTTTTTATAAGAAAAGTTGTATAATTATCATTTTTAGATATTTTTATAAAATTTAATAAAAAAAAGAGTTAAATTTAAATTAATTAATATTTATAATTTAATTATTAGTTGAACTTAAAAAATTACATCAAATTAATGAGTAAATAAAAGTATTAATATTAAAAATATTGAAAAAATAAAGTATCATTACTCAAATAATACAAATTTACTAAAATTATAATAAATTATAAGTGCAATAGGATTATAATATTTAAATTGTTATATAAAAAAATATAACTTTTATTATTTTTAAATTATTTATTAACAAATAACTAATAATTTTTTATCTTCTGATTAATTATAATCATAATATTTTTTTTATACTAAAGTAGGTTTAAAGTTCATAAAAATTAATTACAAAAAATATTGAAATAATATTATATAATTATTTAAATAAAATTTTTATTGAAATTGTAGTGAATTATAACTATATTAAGTTAATATCATATTGTTATAGAAATAAATAAAAATGTTATTATTTTTAAAACTTTTATATATAATAATAAAAATAATAATATGTTTGATTATTTATTTATTATATACCACGAGTCTAATAAATTTTTTATTCACTATAAAACACATGGTTGTTTACTATTATATACATAAAAAGGTAAAGATAAATGTTGTTTCGTACCACGTCCATTATCGCTACATATTAGAAGATAAATAATTTTAGTGACTTTAATATTTATCATTGTATATTTTTTTGGTGGCCATTAAATAGGTGAATAAAAAATAATTGGACGGATGTAACAACATATTATAGAATGCCGTGTTGTGGAAGACATTAGCATATAGTTGTAGTTGGTACCGATCTAATAGAAGTGGAACAAAAAAACTCTTTCTGTTGTCCATGAGAAGTGGAGCAAAGACTCCAGACACCTAAGTTGTATGGACATAAATATAGGACATGAAAAATGAGAATTTGGATATAAGAAAATAACTTTAAATTGAAGTGTTTATCTTCTAAATTAAAATATTTAAGTAGCACAAACATGAAAAAAAATGAAAATATGAATACGGAGAAATGCATATTAATTAAAGTCTCCATGCAACAAAATACTTTTTAAAGTTGCATGAATATGGAAGAATGTCTAGTCACATAAAGTAAATTAATTTGCTAGCTCCAATAGTTAAATATCACACTTCATCAATGGGTGGACACTTTTTTTTCGATGAAGTGATCGACCTGTCAATGTGGAACAAATTGCATTTTTTACCTCTATAAATAGGTATGGCATGAGCTGTCTTTGCACACAAATGGGCTACTTTATTCATAGATCTCCTAACAAATCTAATAAACACTTGTTCAAAGTGCTTTAACAAAAAAATATATCTTCAATAATTACACCCAAATTGTCAATAGAAGAAGGATGCATAATATTTTAGACCATAAGCAGAGCATTAGATTCAATAATCATAAAGTCAAAATTATTATGCTTCAAATATGATAATGCTTCCCTGATAGCCATAGCTTATCCTCATGCACAGTGAATGAACTTGAAATTGCTTCAAGAGAGCTCTTTAGAAAACACCATCTTCATTCTGCAAGACCAACCCAATACCCATGTGATGAGTATCGAGAAACCCATTCTTGGTTTTAACCATACAACATCCCCACCTAACTCCTCTATAGTAGAAACGGTCGATTGTTGTATATGCTTTTGACTTGAAGCTGTCTGCCATTAATACAAATATTGGCCTACAAAATTCACAAACTTTCTGCCATTAATTTTCTTCCCATGCCAAACCTAGTCATTCCTTTGATTTTAAATACACCAATAGATAATAGCAAACATAGTATGATCTTCATCTGATAATGATGAAAGCAAACAAAAAATACACTCTACTGCTGTTTGATGATTATGCTAGTAAACCTGAATTTTTTTTCACTCCAAGCAGCAACAATAATTGGACAATAAAATAACAACTGAACACTACTTTCATAATATGATTTACACAAAGAACACAGACTATCAATTAGAACCTTATGAGTAACTAGAGCTTTATTTGTAGGCCAACAGTTGGAGCATACTCTCCATAAAAAGTTCCTTATTTTTGCTGGGACTTGCAAGTGCCATAGAAGCAACCAATTGAAATTATATAAAGGAACTAACTCACCTCGGATAGCTCGGTAAGTACTTTTAACAAAGAAATTGCCATTTGGAGAAAATTACCAATACCAAGAATTTTATATAGCTCTGAATGATAAAGGAATACATAGAATGTGAGCACTGTCTTCGTCATTAAACATATCCCGAATAAATCCTCATCCCAAGCTTTGCAATCCACCCTTATTAGACTTGACACTGTAGATTGTTCAAGACCCACATAAGGAGCAGTGGTCACCCGCCCATAATCTGAATTAAGGAGCTAAGGGTCAGACTAAATATTAATCCCATCACCATTACCAATTCTTAAATGACCCCCTTTCTTTAATATTTCTTGAGTCACCCATAAACTCTGCCACCCAAACCAAGGATTCCCACCCAACTTAGCTTCCAAAAATGAAGAGTCCCTATAATACCCTGCCTCAAACAAACAACTAACCAAAGACAATGGTTTAGACAGTAGTCTCCGAGCCTATTTGTAAAGCATGGCTAAAATAAACTCATTCAGTTTCTTAAAACCCAAACCTCCTAGCTTCTTTAAGTAATAAAGACCATCTATGTTTTCCATCTAATCCCCTTGTTCACCTTTTTATCACTATTCCACCAGAATCTATTCATTATTTTTTCTAAATCATTACACAACTCCAATGGAAGCAAGAACACATTCATTATATAATTTGGGATTGATTATGCACCAGTCTTAAGCAAAATTTCCTACTAGCTTTTGATAAGAATTTACTACTCCAACTCTGGAGACGTTGCCATACTCGTTCTTTTATAAAACACTGAATCTCCTTTTTATTTCCACCAACCATGGAAGGTAAACCAAGGTATCGACTTTGAGTTGCCTTTTTAGGAATTTGGAAAATGGTCACAATTGATTCTATCACAGAAACATCAACATTAGGACTGAATGTGATTTTAGATATTACACAGTTAATAATCTAACCTACTAAATGCTCATAACACTCAATCACTCATTTAACATGGTAACTTTCCTGTGGACTAGCTTGGAAGAACATGTAGCTATCATCCACAAAAAATATGTGGCTTATAGGCAAAGCATGTCTAGTAATCCGGCAACCATAAATCAAACCAGCAGCTTCATTTCATTTTAGTAAAGCACTGAAGCTCTCCGCATATATGATGAATAAAAAAGGAGAAAGTCAATCTCCTTGGTGAACGCCTCATTATAGATTAACCGATCCAACATCAACCGCATTAGTCAAAATACTATATCGAACTGATTTCACATATTTCGTGATTCTACTCACCCACACATCTTGAAATCCAATCTCTAGCATCATTCTTTCCAAAAAATCCTAATGGATCCGATCGTAAGCCTTGGATATATCAATTTTTAAGGCTGCATAATGTGTTTTACCTTGTCTCTTGCCTTTTAAGAAATGGTTTACCTCAAAGGCGATGAGAATGTTATCCATAATAGACCTCCCTGCCACAAAGGCACTTTAGCTTTCTAAAATTAAACCTGGTAACACCACTTTGAGTTGATTGGCTAAAACTTTGGCCAAAATTTGATATAATACGTTATGCAAAGCGATTGGCCTCAAATCCATCATAAATTTTGGATTTTTCTTTTTTAGGAAGTAAGACAATGGTCATATCATTTACACTAGAAGGGAGAACTCTTATTTAAAAAAATTCTTAGCATAATTCTACCACAACACTACCAACCATATGCCAGAATTTCTGATAGAGCACAGGATTAAATCCATTTAGACCTGAAACTTTATCCAGATTCATGCGAAAGATAGCTATTTTGACTTCTTTCTGAGATATGGGCGCAATAAGGCTTTCATTTTGCTCTCCTGACACTTTATTTTGAATGCCTATGTGCTCATTCCCTATTCCATATGGTGCTGAGAACAATTTTGAAAAATAATCCATCATAATCTGTCCAATACGAGCACTATCATATTGCCACTCACCAACCTCATCTTTGAGTCTGTGAAGAAAATTTGATTTCTTCCGCTGAGAAGCAAACGAATGAAAGAACTATGTATTATGGTCTCCATCCTTTAACCATGCTTGTTTTGCTCATACACTTTTAGTATGCTTCTTGTTGAGCTAGCAAAGATGCATACTATATTTGAGCTTGTTTGACTCCCTGAATGCCCAATTCATCTTTTCTACCTCCAACTGCTTCAATTGTGCCTCATAATCAAATAATCTGCGATGAAGTTTTTGAGTAAAATGCTCATCCTATTCATGCAATGCTCTTCTACGCATCAACAACTTTTGCTGTAAATCAGAGCCTTAAAATTTTGCCCACTATTCAGTCACCAAGTCATACACTTCATGCTCCAAAAACCAAAAGTTTTCAAAGCAGAACCATTTCTATTTGGGAATAAAAATAAAAAGATGTAAGTCTAGCAATAATGAAAAATGGTCTAATGATATGAAATCTTGCGCTTATATAATTGCATTTTTAAACATGTCCATCCACTCCCAATTCGCAAGGGCCCTATCTAATTTCTACTCCACCCATGTTGAAGTACCACGTCCATGCTCCCAAGTGAACTGATACCTGTGAATGCCCAAGTCTGATAGCTCGGAGTCACTAATAGGTTGATAAAACCCTCGAATCAAACCCAGAGGCCTAGTTCAACCACCTCTTTTCTCGCTACTTGAGGTAATGTCATTAAAATCACCTATAATTATCCATGGCATAGAATACTAAGACCCAAGATGCCTCATCAGATTCCAAGAATCTCGTCTTTTGCCTCTTTCTAAGTAGCCATAATATCCTGTAAATCTCCATGTACCCACTAAATCCATTGTGACCTTTGCATCAATGAAATTTAAAGAAGAGCCAAAGATGTCAATAGAAACAAAATCCTACCACAATAGAGTTAACCATCCACTACACCCATTACAATTCACCAAAAAGATACCTAAAAAGCCATGTTACTGCTTTACCCTATCTATCTTCTCAAACCTAACTAATGTTTTAATTAAAAAAATAATATTGGGCTAAGTTTTTGAGACTAAGTCTCTAAGAGTTTGAATTGCTTGTGGCTTCGCCAACCCACGAGATGTCCAAACAAAAGAACTCATTGTGATAGGCATGCCTGAATTTTAAGTCCCACCTCTGGTCTAGTTTGTTTTTAAGAGTCCACTCTCATAAAATCCATTTCATTATTCACTCCATCCTGAGGACCAATGTCAAAGTCCTAATCAGATAACCCATCAATAGTTCTCCTTCTTTTTTGCTCCACTATCACCAATCCTACTTGAACTGTGCCATTTAAACTACCTTGACCTATTCACGAGATTTATGGGGTTACCATCTCAGACATAAGATTTGATGGCCATATTAATTCCACCCTTCTCGCTAGAAATTATGCCACTACCCCCATTAACCTCGCTTAAATGTCGCCCATTATGATAATTGTATTGAGTTGCCACATCTGTCCTCCGACCCCTTATTGCTCATCGCCTTCACTTTCTAGTAGCTCCATTTTATCATCTCTAAGCCACTTTTCTCCAATTTGATTATGAAATTATTTGATAGGTGCTCGCAACCAATTCCCATACTTCTTCTCTAGTTGTCATTAAAGATTATTAAAACTGATCTCCTAAAATTGTTCAGAGTGTCCGATCAAACCTCATAAAAAATAAAAAGTAGCTAGTCTTTCATATTTAAACTCCACCCAAAACCAATCACTAAAGGGTTGCTTTAAATTCATAACTCCTTTCAATGGCTGAAGGATATCAATGCAAACTCTGACTCATATAATTTCTCCATATACTGGAAAAGTTATTGGGATCACAAACAATGAACTTGCCAATTTGTGTTAGGATTTTCTCTAATAAAAAACTAGTTGGAAGGTAATGAATTTGAATCCAAAAATCAACCAAATTAAACTACAATTTCTCCAATAAAATACTACCATCAAATGGAACCATTGCTAAGAGATTTTGTTCAAAAAACCATGGCTCACCTTCGATTATCCTGTTATAATTAACCTTATGGTAAAATTGAAGCATAAAGATATGGTTGCCCATCTCCTTCACACGCACCCCTTTGAAAGGTAGCCAGATAGCTGCCAGAGTATTCTTAAAAGCATTGAAATTAATAGCCCTTTTAGTCATCAACTTGCCCATAAAACAGTGTTGGAACTTTTCTATTTCTTGTTGCACTTCGCCATCGGGAACTACTAATCCTTCTACCGGTGTCTCTGTGATATTTAGATTCTGGTACTCCTCCTCTAAAGTACATTCTGGTTGAGTACTACTAGTAGCCATAATAAAATTGAATAAGACAAATGAGAGAATGATGAAAATAATCACAAAGCAAAAAGGACAAACTTGTTACGAAAACAAGACGACATCACTTGTCATATTGACAAGACTCAACTCTTGTACATACACTTATTATACATATCTGATTTAGTAAATTCTAACAAAAGTTTGAACTAATTTTAGTTTGAAAAAACTTTTTATCTATTTTAAATGTATCATAATGTTAAATTTTAGTTAGTAAATTCTAATAATTTAGTGTAATATAAAAAAAATACTTGTGTTGTTTTTTCCTTTTTTTTAATAGATTTGTTGTTCTTCTTCTTCTTCTTTATTTAGTAAAGTTCCAATTGGTTGTAGTCCATGTAGCATGGATAACCATCACTTATATATATATATATGTCATTATTAGTGACTAATGTCCATAGAGAGTCAAAATTTCAAACTTTGGTAATCTTTTTTAAGTAAAAACACTATTTAAACTACCTTAATTGATTGTATTTTTTTTTTTAAATTCAACTAAAGTTTAAACATATTATATCAGGATAAATAAGATAGCATCCTATTTAGAATTTTTGACTAAATTATGACTAAATAATAATTTGTGTTGACATCCATGTAGGTGTTTAAATAAGGGTTTGCTATGGAATGCTTGGTAATAACTTGCCGCCACCACCAAAAGTTGTAGCTCTTTACAAACAAAATAATATACATCGAATGTGACTCTATTATCTAAATCAGAATACTCTCCAAGCCTTGAGAGGCTCCAATATTGAGGTTATGCTTGGTCTTCCCAATAATGATCTTTAAAGAATTACTTCTAATCAAGCTATATTAAATGCATGGGTGCAGAATAATGTTTAAAATTTTGCTGGCAATGTTTCAATACATTATAGTTGGAAATGAGGTTAAGGCAATGGATTCATTTGTAAATTTTATTGTTCCTGTGATGCAAAATATTCATAAAGCTCTCAACTCTACTGGTCTTAAAAGTATCAAAGTTTACGATGCTATTGATATTGGGGTCTTTTCCTCCTTCGAAAGTTGCATTCAAACAAGAATATAAAGCAATTCTTGATCCTACAATTCAGTTTCTAGTGAACAACCAGTCCCCATTACTTGTTACTTATATCCTTACTTCAATTTTAATAGTAACACTAAGGACATTCGTATTGATTATGCCCTTTCCACAACACCATCAGCACTGGTCTTGGACTCATCATTTAACTATCAGAACTTATTTGATGCAATGTTTGATATTATCTATGTTGTATTGGAGAAATGGGGTGGGGGTTCTTTGGAGATTGTAGTATCAGAGAGCGGTTGGCCCACAGCATGAGGGGTAGGAACCTCAGTTGATAATGCAAGAACTTGCAATAATAACTTGATTCAACATGTCAATAGAGGGACCCCAAAGAGGCCTAGAAAAGCTATAAAAACTTACATTTTTGCAATGTTTGATAATAATGAAAAAAATCTAGAATTAGAAAAGCATTAGGGTCTTTTTTTTCCAAACAAACAGCCTAAGTACCCAGTTAATTTCAATTAAAGTTGCACTAGCCAATTAAGTGCAACTAAGATGTTCCCTATATTAAGATATAGTTACTAAATAAAGCTTTTAAGATCCCTTAATAGACTCTTTATATAATAATAAATGATAAAGCAGTCAAGCTTTAAGTTTGAATACCTTAGGTTCCATTTATTTAATTACATATCAAGTTGTCAACTAATAGTAAAAACATTACAAACCCATCTATTACAACTAAAGATATATTTAGTACAAGCCAAAAAAATAAAATAACCAAGTTATTGGCATAACTTCTTCTAATCATTGGAACACAGACAAGAGAGAGACAATTTCTAAGGATTACTAGTGATTCACCAAAAGATCTATAAAAATAAATAAATAAATATGAGGAATGAGTATAAAAACACTCAGTGACTAAAAAATGAGAACAAATGCTATTTTTCTGCTAAATTTTCACATTAAAACAAAAGAAAATTACAAAAAACTACCCTATGGTTTGAACCCTAATTGACTTCCACCCTAAGGTTTGAACCCTAACAAACTAGTACCTTGTGTTTCACACCATTAGTAAATAGCAACAAATTAGCTAACACCATTACTGGAGTTGACGTGGCAGAGGGCATTTTCATCTCTAACCAATCTTTTTTGTCCAATGTGGTTGGGAAGGACAAAACAGTAATTTGATTTCATTTGGCTTCTTAAGAAAATAATAAAAAAGAACAAAATTAATTTTTCCCTCTTTTGGAATCTAAAACCTAATTTCTTTATCTCTCACTCTTTGTTTAATCAAAAAGGGAAATTAGAGCTTCAAATTGCAAAATTGAAAGTAATAGAGAAAAATTAATATATTGTTATGTGTGTCTTAAATGAGAAAGATAAAAAAAAATTGAAGAAATATTCAGCTTTGTGACATTGTGAGTTGAATAGCATCCAATAAAGCATACAACCTTAGCAAGTTACTTGGAGAGCAGGGTATTTAAAGGGGTTTTAAACTTCATCTACAAGGTAAGTCAAAAATTTCATCAAGCAAAGATAATTTTAGCTGCTTGCATGTCAGTGTTCAAGCTTATCCTTGTCGTTTTTACTGTAATGAGAAAGAACTTATTTCTTATTATTTATTTTAGAGTTTTTTATTTTTTAAAAAAATGAGTGTATTTTGCTTTCATTTTAGTTTAGTAATGAAAATGGAACTAATTTCTTATTTATTTTAAAAAAAATTATAGTTTTATGGTAGAGATGGTGAACTTGGTACTCTACCATGGGGGGAAATGGAAAAATGACTCTTTGAGTTCATATGGAGGGGGCAGTGTAACTTGTAGAATTATTGACATTGACTACATTTTGATGTTTGAATTTTTTAAGTTCTATAAAGATTTTGGGTATAACAAGGGGTGAAAAATTTAGTCAAAAATTTTGGGGTGGTCACCACCTGAGGGAATATAAAAAATTGTTGATGATAAAATATGTTAGTATATGCTAGAGTTTAATAAGGATGCGCCTTATATGGATGTATACTATAAAGACATTGGACCCCTTTTAAATGTTGTTAAAAGAGTCCTAGAGGGGGGGTGAATAGGACTGTCAAACAATAATTAGAAAGTAAAAGAATTCTTTGCAAGAATTGAAAGAATGTTGAGAAGGAAGAATGAAGAACACAAAGATTCAACCAGTTTGGATTCAATAGGAATCCTATGTCTCCACCTAACTTATCCCTAAGTTAGGATTTTCAATCACCCACAACCTTATTCATAAGAATGAGATTACATAATATTTTTATAGTTCACTCTTACAACCTTACAACTTGAGTTTTCTAAGCTCACTTAAAAACTGAATTACAAGTGTTTTCAAGGATCACACTAAAACTGAAATCCTAAGTGTTTTGATCTAAAAAATTAAACCAATTTCTTTAGAATAGAATCTCACTTCTTGGTTTTCTAATCCTAAAAAATAAAAGAATAAGAATTTCTATTCTAAGCACTCACCAACTCTCACAAGAGTTTATATAAATAAATAAATTTTTTAAAAGTTTTGAGAGCTTAATTAAATGCTTGAATGTATAAAATGAATAAGCAAGTTTCTTAACCTCGAAAAAATCTTCAAAATTCTTATTTATACTTAAGAAATCCAATTATAGTTTTTTCCCACTATTATCCAAGTCCATTTGAATGAAAATTTGGACTTTTGAGCTGCATTTTGTCAGGTCCTAGTTAGGATATCAACAGTCCCGATCGGGACTAGCATCAAATAGCTACTACAAGCCGTTGTATTTGAAATGTTACCTTAATCCCGATTGAGATGGGCATGTCCTTATCAGACTACCATATCCCGATTGGGACACTCAAACAAGATAAGTTCTGCGTCTTTTGCCAAATTTTGCTCACTTTGGTCTTGCTCGGGACTACATTGGTCCCGATCGGGACTTGAACCAAAATTATAACTTTTTATGCAATTTAGTCCCTATGATGAGTCTAGTCGCAATAGTACTTACAATGGCTTTTTGGAATCATTTTTCTTCGATATTTCATTATTATTTTGACTTTCAAATTGTTCATAACGTATACACACTTGAAGCAAACACATTAGTTACTCAAAATTAAGTTTTTTAATATCAAAATTAAGATTGCTTAACTTGCTAAGGTCGACAATCTCCCTTTTTTATTTTGACAAACTTATTTTGAGTTTAATAAAAGACATATGGAGTATGTGAACAATTTGTGATAATAATGTATCTATGGAATGAGAACAAATATATTTCTTTATTTCTCTCCCTATGTATATGGATATGATAAGAACTATAAATTATTATTCTAAATGACATAAGAGAAAAAATGGAATTTTGAAAATTGTGAAGGAAATAATTTCAAACGTATACAATGCATCACAAAATAGTACATACATGATCATATAGAGCTTAGCTAGTCAATAAATCATGTAGCACTTAGCATATTATAGTCATGAATATTAGGCCCAAAAATTACATTGTTCTATCTCCCTCTTTGTTAGAGAATAAAGGAAACAAAAGACCATAAACCAAAACAATAAGAAAGCAAAGATATTTAAAAATCTTTATGTAATAAATATGTCATTTATTCAATGTTCTCATAAAAAAATTGATATTAAGGACACACTATCACATAGTTATGTCACTTATACAAATACATCTTTTAAAAATAATTAACTAAGTATAAATACAAACTCAATTAAAGTTCAAAAAAATTCTTAAGAGTAAGTTAATGTAAATGATCATGTTATAATCATGTTAAAAGGATTCTATTTAAACTCAAATATTTCTCCCCCTTTGTCAAAAGTCAAAAGAAATAAATTTAAAGACCAAAAAATGAAAAAAAAAAAGAGAAATTTCATTAAAAAGATGCAGTACAAAGATAAAATACTAAAGATAAATGAAACATAAACTAGGATATAATGAGCCTAAAATAAAGAAACTAACTGCTAGAGGCTCATATATGGAAAATAAATCAAAAATAAAACAAATGGAAAACACATATAAAAACTATTCATGAGGAGGGAAAGGAGGAGGAGGATAGTTGCATGTGTAGCCTTATTGCTCGTAGATGTGATGAACATCATGTTAAAAATGAGCAATATTTGCATATTGAAGTTAGTCTCAACTTCATCAAAATAAGCATTGAAGTTGGTTTCCATGAGAGATATGGCTCAAAAATTTTTCTAACCCATGAAGGTTTATCCTCTTGAGCTTCTGCACTTGAGGTTTGTTCACTCTTTATTCTCTTTCTTAGAGGAGTAACTTAAGGTTAAGGAGCTTCTTCTTCTTCTTCTTCTTGACCCTCTTGCTCTTCTAACTCTTGAAACATAACTTTAATGTTCTTACTAGTTCCAAGATCATATTTCTAAACCCAAACTCCATTGATATAAGTGAATTGTTTGGAGTTTCGAATGACGGTGGTATCAAGAAGCAAAGGTTTTTTAGCAGGTTGAGAATTAAGATTAACATTGAAGAATTGAGCTAATTTTGTAACAATCCTACCAATATAAATAGTAGCGGTTTGACTATAACTAATTAACCAAATTCTCCATTATAAAAATCTTTCTAAAGATATACCCTCATTATTATAAAGACAATAGAGAATAAAGAGGTCATTAAAAAAGATTGCTTCATTAGAGAGAGTTATACCATTAATTGAATAAATAAGAAAGCGATGAACATACCAAAGAGCTTTAGATTTGATGAAAGAGGCCTTGGTGTGTCCGACGAAAAATTGAGGTGCATTAGGAGCCTTGATATGATCCCAATAAGAGGTAGCTATCCAATAAGGTTCCACTTGAATATATCCTTCTTATGAGAACCCAAAAAGAGTGTCAAACTCTTAATGAGTCACAAAGCAATCTCTCCCCTTTAATTTAAATCATATAGAAAAATAGGGGCTTTCATCATCAAATTTTGCAAAGCAAAGAATAAAAGATGAGAGAAATTCTATAATGAGGGTAGGATAAGAAGGAAAAAGAGAAAAAATAAAGTAAAAAATCCCACCTTTAAGGAGAAGTTCTTTAACTTCATCAAAGCAACCAATGGCCTTAAGAGTGTCTTCATGCATATAACATGAGGGGATGAATGCCTTTTTTTAGGATAAGGATATCCTCTTCTAAATTTCTTATGAGGAATAAGAAAAAGGAGAGTGAGTCCTCTTAGGTTTTTCCTCCTTTGAAGGAGGAGGAGCTTGAGAAGTTGAAGGAGCTTTGCTAGGTTTTCTTATAGCCATTAAGAGAGACTTTTGAAGTAGAATGTGTAGAGAGAAAAGAGTTATGAAAAATCAATTATAAATAGATTGGTATTTATAGGCATGACATCAGGGTTGGAACTGGTGTTGAATTTGAATTTGAATTAAATATGAACCTTAAAATTCGTTCCTGATTATGATTGGAGAGTCAAAAAGGTGAAAATTTTGAATTTCCTTATCCTGTTAGGAGCAGTGTCCCAATTGGGACATCCGTTCAAGATTAGTTATATGTAAAACATAGAATTCACTTTATCATTTCCCAATCGGGACATGATCTGGTCCCACTCGGGACCAAAGTCATTTTCAAAAAACTTTTTAAAAATGTTTCAAATAGGTTTAGAAAGCTTTACAATTAAGTCCTTTGTAAAATAAGCTTACATTATTTAGACAAAATTAATGATTTTTTAAGGAAATAAATGAGTAAATGAGATAGACTATTTTTTAGGAAGGATTTTATTTTACTAAAATAAATAATTAATTTAATGAAAATTTGATAAATTAATTATTAATTTGGTAAAATAGGAAGAATAAAAAAATTCAAATAGACATGTATCATATACCAAAAATAAACAGAAAATAAACTTAAGGTTCTATCAAAATCAAGACAAACGAGAACCGTCAATCATACTAAGTTCATGTTTAATAAATTTCAATCTCTCTTCATTGAGACGTTTTATGAAGATATTAATAAGTTGATTATTTGTATCAACAAAATCAAGTGTGATATCACCAATTTGAACATGATCACGCAAGAAATGATGTCTAATGTCAATATGCTTAGTTCTAGAATGTTGGATGGCATTCTTGCCAAGGTTAATAGCATTTGTATTGTCATATTTAATGGAAATATGATCAATTTTTATCCCATAGTCTATTAATTGTTGTTTTTACCATAAAACTTGTGAACAACAAAGACTTCCTGCAATATATTCAGCTTCTATAATGGATAAGGCACCCGAAACTTGTTTCCTACTGAACCAAGAAACTAAACATTGTCCTAAAAATTAAGAAGTTCTGAAAGTGCTCTTTTTATCTAGTAAACTACCAATAAAGTTTTCATCTGAATAACCAATCAAGTCAAAGGAAGAAATACTAGGATACCAAAGTCCTAAATGCATTGTACCACAAAGATATTTGAAAATTCTTTTGATAGGATTCAAATGAGACTATCTAGGACTAAACTAAAATCTAGCACATAAGCAAGTAGCAAACATAATATTGGATCTACTAGTTGTTAAATAAAGAAGGGATCCGATCATACCTCTAAATTGCTTTTCATCAACCAATTTGCCATTCTTATCTTTGTTTAGTTTGGTTGTGGTGCTTATTAGAGTTTTGCTTCTTTTAGTTCCATCCATTCCAAACTTCTTAAGGATATCTCTTACATGTTTAGTTTGATTGATGAAAATATCATCTTTAAATTGTTTGATTTGAAGTCTAAGAAAGAATTTGAGTTCTCCCATTATGCTCATTTCAAATTCTCCTTGCATTAGTTTAGAGAATTCCTCACACAAGAAATGGTTAGTAGCACTAAAAATGATATCGTCAACATATATTTGCACGATTAACAAATTATTTTGAATTTTTTTATAAAAAGAGTTGTGTCAACTTTTCCTTCAAAGAAACCTTTCTCTAGTGAAAAGTTACTCAATCTTTCATACCAAGCTCGTGGAGCGTGTTTCAATCCATATAAGGCTTTTGAGAGTTTAAAAACATGATTTGGAGAATCAAAATTTTCACAACCTAGAGGTTGCTCAACATATACCTCCTCTTTAATAAAACCATTTAAAAATGCACTTTTAACATCCATTTGATAAAGTTTGAAATCCATGAATGATGCAAATGCAAGTAGCATTCTAATAGTTTCTAACCTTGCAATAGGGTCTAAGTTTTCATCATAATCAATGCCTTCCTCTTGATTATAACCTTTAGCTACTAGTCTAGCTTTATTCCTAGTTATGACACCTTGTTCATTCATCTTATTTCTAAACACTCATTTGGTGCCTATAATAGGATGATGTCTAGGTCTAGGAACCAAGGTCCAAACCTTGTTTCTCTTAAATTAATTTAACTCTTTTTGCATAACAAGGACCTAAAATTCATCACACAAAGCATCATCAACATTTTTATGAGAAATGAAAGCTAAATTAACAATAAACTTAAGTTTTAATCTAGTAGTTACTCCTTTTGTAGTGTCACCGATGATGAGGTCTTGAAAATAAGATTTCTTGAATTTCCAATCCTTTAGAAATTCATCCTTCAAGTTAGGTTGAGATGTTTCCTCATTTTCTTCCTTATTTGGTTCTTCAAGTTCCAAAGGCTTACTAGCATTTTCTTCTTGAGTTTCCATAATCTCATTTTCACTTGGAAGATCATTAACACTACAAATATCCTTTTTAGGATCAACTTAGTTTGATTCATTAAATACAACATGCATTGACTCCTCAACTACTAGAGTTCTCTTATTGAAGACTTTAAATGCTTTACTAAAAATAGAATAGACTAGGAAAATTCCTTCATCGACTTTGGAATCAAATTTGCTAAGATTATCCTTGGTGTTCAATATAAAGCACTTGCATCCAAATACTATTAGATATGAAATTTTGGGTTTTCTATTGTTCTATAGTTCATAAGATGTTTTATTTAAAATTGGTCTTTTGAAAACTCGATTTAAAATGTAACAAAATGTGTTAATAGCTTTCGCCCAAAAGTGTAGAGGTAAGTTATACTTATAAGGCATTATTTTGGCCATTTCCATGAGAGTTCTATTTTTTCTTTCAACTATCCCATTTTGTTAAGGAATTCTAAGAGAAGAAAATGTATGTAAAATACCATTTTCATAGTAATAAATTTTGAAAAACTCATTTTCAAATTCGGTTCCATAATCACTTCTAATGGATGAAATACAAAAACCTTTTTCTTTTTAAACTCTTTTAGCAAAATTTTCAAAAACTTTAAAAGCATCATTCTTATGAGCAAGAAAACACACCCAAGTAAATCTAGAGTAATCATCAACCAATACATATACATAGTGCATTCTACTGAGACTAGTAACTCTAGTTGGTCTAAACAAATCCATATGTATAAGTTTAAATGGTCTAGAAGTAGACACTATATTTTTTAGCTTAAATAAGGACTTGAATTATTTTCCTTTTTAGCAAGCATCATATAGTTTATCCTTAGTGAATTCAAGTTTAGGGAAACCAATCACAAGTTCATATTTATAATAATCATTCAAAAGCTCAAAATTTGCATGTCCTAATCTTTTATACCATGTCCATGTGTCATGGGACATAGACATTAGGCATTTTATGTCTTTGTTATTAATTTTATTCAAATCAATGACTTAAACATTTTCCACTCTTTCTCAACTAAAAATAACTTGGTTTTAATCAAGACTACTAACAAAGTAATTTCTAGGATATAAAGTAACTTTATTTCCCATATCACATAATTTACTTATACTAAGTAAATTATGCTTTAGACCATCAACAAACAACACATGATATATAGATAAGGATTGAGGATTACCTATTTCCCTAATGTCAATAATTTTTCCTTTTACATTGTCTCAAAATGTAATATGTCCTCCATCCTTAGCATCAAGTTTATTGAATTGCTCCTTATCTCCCGTCATGTGCCTTGAATATCCACTATCGAGATACCACTTGCTTTTTATTCTTTTAGATTTCAAACACACCTACACAAAACAAATTAAGTGTTCTTTTAGACCCAAAACCTTTCTTGGTCTAGGTTGATTAGTTTCAAGATAATCCGAAGGAAGTTAATTCATATGTAACTTTCTATAGAAACATACATTGTTTGTATGTTCTTTAATCATGCAATATAAACATATAATATTTTCAAATTTATTTCTCCTATGATAAAATACTTTCCTAATGTGTGCAACATACCTTTGGTATTATGGTGGTATATATCTCCTATTATTTTATCATAGTATGAGTTATACATTTACAATGACAATGTATATTTTGATAGGAATGTGTAACATGTTTATGTGCATTGTGTTGTATAGCATACCTAATAGGATTATGTCTAGTGTACATATAAACATATTTAGGTTGAGGTGCTCTATTTTGAGCCTTTCCTTTTTGTGTTAATGAAGGGTGAGTCTTATGAGACTTTCCTTTATTATTTAACACATGAGATCTTTTAACTTTAAAAGCTTAAGTCTCATTTGTTTTAGAGGTTTAAGGAGTAGAATCATGTGAAACTTTGACAAAATTAATATGTGATAAAGATGATGAAGATATTACATTTTTATATCTAATTCCTTGAGTATCTCCATAAAATTTTTAAGAGTCAATAAGACTATCTAAAGTTTCTTTTCCTCTTTTAAATTAGTAATGGAATTCTTTAATTATAAGACCTCCTTAAAAAGCTTATGATTTTCATCATTTGCTTTATTAAGTTAATCTTCCAAAGAACTAGAAGATTTTACATTACTAATAAGTTTTATATTTGATTCAATAAGTTTAGAAAAATCTTTTTTTTTTAACTTTCTAATTCTTTATTTAAGCTACCTAACTCATGTTTATATTGTTTCTTCTGATACAATAAGCTTTTGCATTTATTTAATAATTTGCTCACAATAGATCTTTCATCATCATCGTCACAATCATCAAAGGAAGAATAAGAAGTAGATGGTACCTCATTTTCATTTTCAAGGGCCATAAAGGAAAGATTGGCCACTTTTTATTGTTCTTCTTCCTCTTCGAATTGAGAGAAATCATCCAAAGTAGCTTTGAATCCCTTCTTCTTATCTTTTACTCCCTTATTCTTGAATTTGAGTTTAGGACACTCACTTCTAATGTGTTCCAGTTTCTTACATTCATAGCAAGTAACCTCTTTAATTTTCTTTTTTCCATCTCCTTCTAACTTTTTAGTGAAGTCCCTTATTCTTGAGAAATTTTTCTTTCTCAAAAACTTCTTGAAGTTCCTACTATGCATGGCAATGTCACCATCTTCATCACTAGAATCTTTGATGCTTTCCTCTTCAATATCTTCTTGAAGAGCTTTTAGAGCAATTTTCTTTTCCTTTTCTTCTTTCTCTTTTTGTTCTTTACCTCTTTGCTTGATGGTGAGCTATGTGTTAAGAGCTTACCAATGAGCACATTGGTTGATAGAATGGAGAGGTCTTGAGCTTCCTCAATTAAAGTAACACGAGATTCCTAATCCTTTTTAGGTAGGATTCTTAGAATCTTATTGTTTATCTCTTCCTTGGAGAAATGTTTTTCAAGTTTCTTAAGGGTTGTGAGGAAAGCATTAAGACAGTTTATCATCTCCATGATTGATTCTTGAGGTTTCATTTTGAAGAGTTCATATACATACATATGAAGTTGAACCTTCTTGCTTCTTACTTGAATGTTTCCTTCATAGTGTTTTTCCAAAGTCTCCTATATTTCTTTGGTCGAAATGTAATATTAAAGCTTGCCTCCTTCTTCTCTTATCATTGAGGAGACTAGAGTGATCATAGTTTTTATATTTTTTTGATTTTCTTCCTTTTAATTGATACTCCATTAGCTTATTGCAAGAGTAGTTGTCACACCGTTAATGATGGTTATAGGTGGTTCCTAACCTTTTAGGACAATGTACCAAATTTTGATAGAATCACAATTAAAGTATAGCTCCACCTTAAATTTCCAGTGCGGATAGTCATTACCATCAAAAAATGGCCTAAATGAATAAATGATTTGAGATTCACTCCCCATTCATCACGACCCGAACCCGAGGGCACGTGACCGGCACTAGGGAATGGGTAGGCTTAAAACCCCCGAAACCCGTAGTAAGCCTAAAGGAAAAATATTTAAAAATCCAAATTGAAGCAATTTATGGGCATAATCCAACATATACTCAAAAACAACCTAAAATCAACATTAAAAATCTAGCAGCAACCAGAAAATAACCTGTCAACAACCTAAGAACAACTTTGTGCAACTCACCTTCAACCTTCAATTCTGGCGCCGGAGGTGAGTTGCAGTGGCGGCTCTTGGCTTGGACAGACACCTAAGACGATGAGGGAAGTTAGGGAAGCTTGGGTGGTGCTGGATCAACTTGGATCAAAGCTGACAGAGGAAAGAAATGAGGAATGGCAGCAGCAGCTCTTCCCTTGGCAGCTTGGTGCGACGGCAATGGTGATTCTGATGGTGGCAGGATGAACGGCGCAGTGAAGGAGGAGGGAGAGATGGTGAGGGATGAAGTGGGAGAGGGTATAGGGCTTGGGAGCTTCTATTTCTCTTCTCCCTATTTTTTCTACTTCACGCTGTTTTCTTTGCTTTCTTTCTGTCCATTGTCTTGATTTTTGCCTTCTTTTGTTTTGTTTTGATCCCGTTTTTTTTTTCTTTGGTCCACTTCCCATCACGTATATATATATATATATATATATATATAATACTATAAACTATTGATATATAATAATATATTATTATACATATAGGTGTGTCTAGGTAATTATTAGTGTGTATATATATATATACATACACTACATGCACTTATATAAATACAAGTTATTTTAATATACACACATCTTAAATAATATTTAACCCTAAATATAATATTAATATATATATAAAATACCTCCATTAGATATAAAAAATAATCTTTTATATAATATAACCTAAAAGTATTTATTAAATATTTAAATATAAAATTACTTTATTTAATTAAAACATAGGGTATTACAGTCTCCCCTCCTTATATGAATTCGTCCCCGAATTTGAGAAAAGAAAGAAAAGAGGAATTATAAGGCTAAGAAGGAAAGAGATACGGGAACGAAACTCGCATCTCGGCTTCAGTTTCCCAAGTGCAATCATCTGCGAAATGGTTACTCCATAGCACCTTTACCATCGGTATCTCCTTAGTCCGCAGCTGTCGGATTTGGCGATCCACAATCACCACCGGGAACTCCTCGTAAGTCAAATCGTCACTAAGCTCTACGGCTTGAGGTTGCAACACGTGAGACGGATCAGGGACGTATTTTCTCAACATGGAAACATGAAATACAGGATGGATTCTCGATAGTTCTGGTGGTAACACCAACCTATACGCCACTTCACCCACTCTGGACCGAATCTCAAACGGTCTAATGTATCTGGGAGCTAGCTTACCCTTCTTGCCAAATCTCATAACTCCTTTCATTGGAGACACCTTCAGGAACACCATGTCTCCAACCATGAAGGATACATCCTTCCTCCTAGGGTCAGCATAGCTCTTCTGTCTACTGAAGGCTATCTTCAATCGCTGTTGTATAATGGGGACTTTCTCTGAAGTGATCTGCACCAACTCTGGTCCCGTTAACTGCCTTTCACCAATCTCTCAACACAAAGGTGATCTACATTTTCTACCATACAGTGCCTCATACGGAGCCATCTCGATGCTAGCATGATAGCTGTTATTATAAGCAAACTTAATCAGTGGCAAGTGTGAATCCCATTGTCCTCCAAAATCCATTACACACATCCTCAGCATATCTTCTAACGTTTGGATGGTCCTCTCGGACTGACCATCTGTCTGAGGGTGGAAGGCCGTACTAAAATCCAATCTGGTACCCAAGGCCTTGTGTAATTCTTACCAAAAGACTGAGGTAAAGGTGGCTCCTCTATCCGACACTATGCTCACAGGTACTCCATGTAGACAAACAATCCTATTGACATAAAGTCTTGCCAGTCTATCAGTAGAGTACATTTTCTTTATAGGCAGAAAGTGTGCTGATTTAGTCAACCTGTCAACAATCACCCAAATAGCATCATAACCTCCAGTAGTTCGAGGTAGCCGAGTCATGAAATCCATGGCTATCATATCCCATTTCCATTCAGGAATTGGCATGGGTTGTAACAGTCCCGAGGGTCTCTGATGTTCAAGCTTTACTTGCTGGCAAGTCAAGCACCTGGATACGAATTCTGCAATGTCCTTCTTCATTCCATTCCACCAATATGTATCCTTTAAGTTATGATACATCTTGGTAAAACCTGGATGAACACTATATGTAGAAAAATGTGCTTCTTCCATAATCTCCTTTCTCAAGTCATCAACATCTGGCACATAAATCCTAGTGCCCAACCGTAATATACCTTCCCTGTCAATCATAAAGTCCCGTGACTGCCCTTGTTGCACTTCATACATAATCCTCTGCAACTGGGGGTCTTTGCTCTAAGTTGCCCTAACCCGGTCCAAGTATACTGATCGTACACTGAATTGAGCTAAAAGGCACTTTCGGGTAACTTTCATCTGCAACCCCTGGTCAATCAACCCATGCAACTCTTTAATAATGGGCCTTCTCTCTGTGCTAATATGGGCAAGGCTGCCTGCTGATTTTTTACTCAAGGCATCCGCAACAACATTCGCCTTACCTGGATGGTATAAAATGGAGCAATCGTAATCCTTAAGGAGTTCCATCCATCTCCTCTGCCTCAGATTCAAGTCCCTCTGCTAGAAAATATATTTTAAGCTCTTGTGATCAGTGTATATCTCACACGTCACTCCATACAAGTAATGTCTCCATATTTTCAAAGTAAACACCACGGCTGCCATCTCTAAGTCGTGAGTAGGATAGTTTTGCTCGTGCTTCTTCAACTGCCTCGAAGCATAAGCAATCACTTGGCCATTTTGCATCAACACACAGCCCAATCCTACTCTGAAAGCATCACAATACACTGTATAACCTTCATTCCCAGAGGGTAAAGTTAGAATTGGGGCCAATGTCAACAAGTCTTTCAATAACTGAAAGTGCTCTTCGCATTTGTCCGTCCATACAAACTTAGCATTCTTCTGGGTCAACCTTGTCAAAGGTGCAGTAATTCTAGAAAAGTCCTTCACAAATCTTCTGTAATAGCCTGCTAGACCCAGGAAACTCCGTACTTCCCTAACTATAGTCGGCCTTGGCCACTCTGTAATAGCCTCTATCTTCTTAGGGTCCACCTGTATGCCATCTCGAGAAACCACGTGGCCTAGAAATGCCACTTGGTGCAACCAGAACTCACACTTTGAGAATTTGGCATACAACCTGTGCTCCCTTAAGGTCTAAAGTACCCTTCTTAGATGCATCACATGCTCAGCCTCACTCTTGGAATAAACCAAGATGTCATCAATGAAAACTATCATAAACTGATCCAAGTATGGCCTGAATACCCTATTCATCAAGTCCATAAAGGCTGCTGGAGCATTAGTCAACCCAAAGGACATTACTAAAAACTCATAATGGCTATATCTTGTTCGAAAGGTTGTCTTGGGCTCATCACCTCTTCTGATTCTCAACTGATGATACCCAGATCTCAGATCTATTTTAGAGAAGCATGTAGCACCTTGAAGTTGATCAAACAGATCATCGATCCTTGGAAGTGGGTACTTGTTCTTGATGGTGACCTTATTCAACTACCTATAATCGATACAAAGTCGAAGGCTACTATCTTTCTTCTTCACAAACAACACCGGAGCACCCCAAGGCGATGTACTGGGTCTGATGAAACCCTTATCAAGCAACTCCTGCAACTGCTCTTTCAGCTCCTGTAGTTCAGCTGGTGCCATTCTGTACGGTGGCATAGAAATAGGATCCGTACTAGGTATGACATCGATACAGAACTCTATCTCTCTGTCTGGTGGTAATCCTGGTAATTCTTCAAGAAATACATCCAGAAATTCACATACCACTGGCACCTAGTCAATTGCCATATTCTCCTTCTCAACATTTCTTACTACTGCCAAGTAACCCTGACAACCCCTTCTAAGCATCTTCTGGGTTGTAATGGCAGAAATGAGATTATGAGGCATGGAGCTCTTTTCACCCTTGAAACAGAATTCTTCTTCATCTGGAATTCTAAACACCACTTCTTTCTCTCTACAATTCACTGAAGCATAATACCTCGATAACCAATCCATGCCCAAAATGACATCGAATTCCAGTACGTCGAGCAATACTAAGTCCGCCAATAGTTCTCTACCATCAACTATCATTGGACACGAAGGAAAGAAGACATCTGTCTCCAACTCAACACTAAGAGGAGTTAAAACAGATAGAGGAAAGGACAACCTAGAAGGCTGCCACTCGATTCTCGAACCGAACACAGGAGAAATGAAGGAATGTGAAGCACCGGGATCAAACAACACTCTAGCATCGCATGCACAGACTGAGAGGATACCTGCTACCACTGCATTCGAAGTCTGAGCATCATGTGGTGTCAAAGTGAACACTCGAGCCTGACCATGACCTGCCTATTGAGAAGTCGAAGGCTGCGCAAAACCACGTCCGCTAGGTCTACCAACTGAACCTCGACCCTGCTGACTCATAGGCTGTGGTGATCTCTGCTGTGGCTGTATGGGTGCTCGATACTGCTGAGGCATCGGATAGTAAGGCTGAGCCATTGATGAAGATGAACCCTGAACGTACTGTGGCTGGTATCCGGAGTGGGGACAAGCTCTGGCAAGGTGTCTAACCTGTCCACATCTGAAGCAAGCGCCCGACAACATATGACACGGGCCCTGATGAAATCATCCAAAACTCACGCAAGCACTGGCTCTAGACCCAGAACTACTCTGCCTGGAGCTCTGCCCACTACTGCTGCTACTAACTCCTGTACCGAATCTATGACTCCTGTCGGTTCTCCTGTTTGAAGCATATCCATGTCGGCCAACTCTGTGAGTCCTGGACCTCCTACCACTCTGCTGAGAACTACCCACAGCCTGCTGACTCGAACTGCCGATGTGAAATGCTGGCTGCTGGTATCCGGGAGCTACACCGTACCCACTGCCCCTGATCATATAAGGATCTATCATGGTGCCCTAGCGAATATATCGCCTCTCAATCAAACGAGCCTCCTCAATCACACTCTCTAGGGTGCGATCCTCGGTACGTATACCAATAAAAGCGGGTCCCAATCCAATAACATATAACTCCACTGCTCTGTAAGGGTCCCTCTTGATATCCTCGGCATGTCGGGACAGCCTATTAAACTCTCTGGTGTAATCCTCCACTGACCTATCACCTCTAATGATGTGGAGTAGCTACCACCTATAGGCATCTCTGGTGGCTGGAGGATAGAAAAATCTCAGAAAGCGGTCCTTAAACTCTGGCCAAGTCAGCTCGTGCATCGATGGCTGAATCGACTGCATAAACCAATCCTGAGCAGCCGCCTGAACCGACAACTCCACAATCATAATCCTCTGATAATCCGTGTGCCCAGTCCTGGTGCGTGCCTCAATCACATTAATGAAGTCTAAGGCATCGCCCGTACCGTCGAAAGAAACTCTACCGATTCGAGAGTAAAGAAGGGCTGCTTCAGTGTCTGACATCCCCTGGTTCCTCTGCTGAAGCATCTGCTGTACAAGGGGCATCGCTTGATTCAATGCTGCTAGACCCTGATTAATCCCTGCCAGTCCAACTGCAAAGGCTATGGGGTCAACAGTTGGGGCTTCAGGCTCAACTGGCTGCTGATCAGGAATCTCAGCTGCAGCTACCCTAGCTCTACCTCTACCTCTACCTCTGCCCCTACGACATGGAGCAGGAAGGGGAGCCTCATCATGCACAGACTACTCATTAAATCCAAGGGTCGAATCGACATCGGGGTCGGTACACACACGCCTCATTCTGAAAAGAAGACAAGGAAAAATTGAATTCAAAACGAGGTAAGAATATTTAAAGCAACGCAGAATTAGAAACAATAACATCTCAAGACAATTATCAATCCTAAAGCTGCAGTAGTTACATAGAAAGACAGACATAGACAATTAATCGAACTTATGCTCTGATACCAACTTTGTCATGACCCGAACCTGACGGCACGTGACCGGCACTAGGGAATGAGTAGGCTTAAAGCCCCCGAAACCCGTAGTAAGCCTAAAGGAAAAATATTTAAAAATCCAAATTGAAGCAATTTATAGGCATAATCCAACATATACTCAAAAATAACCTAAAATCAACATTAAAAATCTAGCAGCAACCAGAAAACAACTTGTCAACAACCTAAGAACAACTCTGTGCAACTCACCTTCAACCTTCAATTCCGGTGTCGAAGGTGAGTTGCAGCGGCGGCTCTTGGCTTGGACGAACACCTAAGACGATGAGGGAAGTTGGGGAAGCTTGGGTGGTGCTGGATCAGCTTGGATCAAAGCTGACAAAGGAAAGAAATGAAGAATGGCAACAGCAGCTCTTCCCTTGGCAGCTTGGTGCGACGGCAATAGTGATTTTGATGGTGGCAGGATGAACGACGCAGTGAAGAAGGAGGGAGAGATGGTGAGGGATGAAGTGGGAGAGGGTACAGGGCTTGGGAGCTTCTATTTCTCTTCTCCCTATTTTTTCTACTTCACGTTGTTTTCTTTGCTTTCATTCTGTCTATTGTTTTGATTTTTGCCTTCTTTTGTTTTGTTTTGATCCTGTTTTTTTTTTTTAGTTGATTTATTGGGTTTTATATGGTTTAGTTAGTGAAATCAAAGTGATTATAATTAATTGTTTTAGTATATTAATTTTATGTAAGATTTTAGAGTTTTTGGTGTTAATTAGGGGGTTATGTAAATTTTAGGTATTTAATGGGTAATTAGGCTAATTTCGAAAATTTTGATTAAAAATTATGAAATTTTAATAATTGAGGTTATTATTAAATGTTATTAATTTTAGAACTCAAATTATAATTTTTGAGATTTTCATACTATTTTTATAAATATTTTTGAGTGTATGCCAAATTTGATTTTTAGGTTAAATAATAATATTTGGAAAAATTGTTGGTTGATTGTATGTTTTAATTATAGTAGGAAGATTTATTTTGAGAAAAATAATTTTTGGAATGATTAAATAATTTTAAGGAATTATTTTTAGTATTAATATCACATTATGTAATTTATGTATTTTGGGGGTAAAAATGTAATTTTTCACTAAATATGATAAAATGTATATTTTAATTAGTTTTATTAATATTTAAAGGGTTTAGACAATTTTTATAAATTAATTGATATTTTTACTTAAGTAGTGTAAATTTTAAATATCAAATTCCCAATATATATATATATACATACATATAATACATTACAATAGTTTTAATTTGGGTTATAATTATATTTATATTTTGATGAAGGATTGCAAATTTAATTGTTTTATTTTTGAATAATTGAGATTTTATATAATTTTATTTATTTTTAGTATACGTGTATGGGAAATATGTGTTTGAGAAATAAATGTTTTTAATTCTCGATTTTTATTGAGTTGTGATCTCAGTCGGGGCAAATTGTAGTTTTGGAAGCCCGACTCGAGTGTGGGTGTTTGTGATTATTGGAAGTGCATTTTCTATGCTGGTCTGGCTCTACCTTTGGTTGAGAGATGTCCGTTTTACAGAGGAGACATTGTCGAAATTTTGGTAGATTTTCTCGTAAAGCGTGATCCTCGTAAAATTTCTACCGTTAGTTAGGTTAAATCCTGTCTGTTGAGTCAGTCTGGAATTTCATTATTTTTTTGATTTCTGATTTCGATTCCTTAGTCATGTTTTAAAAGTCGATTAATATTTTCTTTTAGAGCATTTCGGAGCAGAAGCCGTGAGGTCGAGGCAGACACGTGGTCGTCAGCCTTCACATTCATCCTGTAAGTCGATAAAGTGATCTGTGCGTGTATTTTATTTAAAGATGCGTGCGCTCATACTTTTATGTTATTATTATATGATTTATTTAATTTAATGCTACTATTTAAAGTTTAAACACATTTTATTTAAAATCGATTTTGAGAAATTTTGGTAGAACGGGCTACCTGGTGGGCTTCACCAGGACTATGTGCACATGGTAGAGATTGAGAGATGGATTCGTAATATAAATGATTGATGAATGTTAAACTGGGACGGGTGCCTCGTTAGAAGCCTTTGCTCTCGGGGATCGCTAGTGATTGTAAAGTCGAAAATGGACTAGGATGGGTGCCTCGGTCGATGCCTTTGCTCTCGGGGACCGCTAGAGCCATATATTTGGATTAAGTGAATGACTACGGCTTGGTGCCTTGGTTGATGCCTTTGCTCTCAGGGACCAGTAGTCTAGTTGGAATAAGTGGGCCCGGTTGGCAATTTAGATTTGGGTTTAGGGTTCTACCGAGATTTTTCAAAAGCTATAATTATATATTATAAATTATTTTCACTATAAACGTATTAGTTTTCAAAAAGATTTTCCAACCGTACAGCTCTTTTTATTGACTTACTCAGTGAGGTTTGATTCCCCTCAATTTATTTTTTCAGGAGCTTGGGATTTCGACCTCAGACTACCTCCACGCCGGGTTTCTTTTTCACCAGCTATTTTATATAGGTCATTATAAGTTGTACTGTGTGTTAATCTAGGTTGCTACAATAGTATATGTATTAAAGATTTGTATGGGTTAAACATAATTATGTAATTTATTTGTGTAAACCACGCTTATGTATAAGATTCAATTTGATTTATAATATGAGATGTTGAAACACATTATTATTTAAACAGTTGAAATTGTGTAATTTGAGAAAAATCAATTTGATAATGTGTTCTATTTTAAAATAAAGTTTAAAATATGAATGGTTTTATTTTTCTTTTCCTTTAGGCTTACTACGGGTTTCGGGGGCTTTAAGCCTACCCATTCCCTAGTGCCGGTCACGTGCCCTCGGGTTCGGGTCGTGACACCATTGATCTTGTATTCTAGCAATAAAATTTCTAGAATTTAAGCTCTGATACCAATTAAAAGAGTCCTAGAGAGGGGTGAATAGGACTATCAAAAATAATTAGAAAAATAATTCTTTATAAGAATTGAAAGAATATTGAGAAGGAAGAATGAAGAACACAAAGATTTAAGGAGTTCAGATTCAACAACAATCCTACTTCTCCACCTAACTTATCCCCAAGTTAGGATTTTCAATAACCCACAATCTTATTCACAAGATTGAGATTACACAAGAGTTTTATGGCTCACTTTTACAACCTTACAACTTAAGTTTTATAGGCTCACTCAAAAATTGAATTACAAGTGTTTTCAAGGATCACACTAAAACCGAAATCCCAAGTGTTTTTATGGCTAAATACTTAAACTAATTCCTTTAGAATAGAATCTAACTTCTCATTTTATAATCCCATAAAATATAAGAATAAAAATATCTATTCTAATCACTAACCAACTCTCACAAGAGTTTATACAAAGAAATGAATTTTAAAAGAGTTTTGAGAGCTTAATTAAATGCTTGAATGTATAAAATGAATGAACAAGTTTCTTAACCTCAAAAAAATCTTCATATGTCTTATTTATACTTAAATAATCCAATTATAGTTGTTGGAAACTATAATTTCATTCCTATTATTATCCAAGTCCATTTGAATGAAAATTTAGAATTTTGAGCTGCATTTTTTCAAGTCCCAGTCGGGACTAGCACCAAATAGTCGTTACAAGCCATTGTATTTGAAATGCTACCTTAATCCCAATCGGGATGGGCATGTCCCGATTGGGACTACCCTATCCCGAGCTATATCTTGATCGGGAGACTCAATCGGGATAAGTTCTGCCTCTTTTGCCAAGTTTTACTCATTTTAGTCCCGCTCAGGACTACATTAGTTTTGATCAGTACTTGAATCAAAATTATAACTTTTATTCAATTTAGTCCCTGTGATAAGTCCGATTGAGATAGTACTTGCAATGGCTTGTCAGAATCATTTTTCTTTGATATTTCGTTATTATTTTGACTTCCAAATTGTTCCTAACTTATACACACTTGAAGCAAATATATTAGTTTCTTAAAATTAAGTTTTTTAAAGTTAAAATTAAGATTTCTTAACTTGCTAAGGTCAACAGTTGTTAACCCTAATGTTTATGAAGTAAATGAAGAATATAGTTATGAATATTCAGGAGAAAATGATGCTGATAGTTATGATAGTAGTATTTTTAAAGTAAATAGTGATTTCAATGCTGCTTTTTATGACCCTGAGTGTGAGAATGATGGGGGAGAGGGTGAGTATACAGGGGAGGATAATGTAGATTTTGGTGTAGAGGGTGGTAAAGCACCTGGGGATGGACACTTGACTGATGTAAGTGTGAGTGATGATGACTTGCCAAACCTTGTTAATAAACTAGTCCGAGATGTGTTGAATAATGAGAAGGAATTATAGATCGATTCATTATACAATGATTATAAGTGCTCAAAAAAGGAAATTGAAATTAATTCAGTTAGTGAAGGTGCGATTTCATAATTTTATGATAACCATAAGGGCTCAGATGATGATATTTTCAGAAATTATGAGGGTGGCTTAGGGGATGATGTTGGGGCAAGGGGTGAATCTATTAGGGTTGCTGCTACTGAAGATGAACGAAGGGGTGAATAAGTTCATGGAAAAATTGCAAATGACTTGACAGAGGAAGATATATAGGAATTTAATAAGCAGGCAATGAATGGTTTAGACCAAGACAGCATGAATAGCTCAGATGAAGAAAGAACCAGCAAGGGTATTGATTTTAATGAAAAATAATGAAATCATATCCTTTCCTTTGCAAGGGAATGAAGTTCACTAGTCATGAAATTTTTAGAAGAGCGTTGCAAGAGTGGGCAATTAAAAAAAGATATGCTTACACACTGAACAATAATAATACAAAGAGGATTTAAGCTATATGCAAAGATAGATATGGGTTTAGGATGCATGCATCTAAATTAAGGGACAACAATACCTTCTAAATAAAGACATTTAAACCAAAACATAGCTTCCCAAGCCAATGGAATAATAGGTTAGTTAGCTCTGAGTATTTAGCTAATAAGTATAAAGAAGACTTGAGAGATAATCCTGAATAGGATGTGAATGCCATATATAAAAAGATTCAAAAAGACCTTGGGTTTGAAATTTCCATTTCCAAATGTTATAAAGCCAAGAGAAGGGCTCAAAAACTAATACATGGAGATGTAGTTAAACAATACAGAAGACTTGGTGATTATGCTAAGACTGTGAGGTTGACTAACCTGGGCAGCTATGTAAAAATGGAAATAACTTTTGTTACACAAAATGTGGAAGATAAAGAAGGAGAAGGCATTCCCTCTATGCCCAAGGAGATTGTTGTGTTCGAGTACGTGTATATGAGATTTAAACAGTAAAGGTAGGGTTATTTTTCAAGTCTTAGACCCATTATAGGTTTGGATGGTTGCCATTTAAAGACTTCATGGGAGGTCAATTGTTATGTGTTGTGGGTCATAATGGCAATGAAAATATATTTCCTTTTGCCATAGGTATAGTTGATATTAAAGAGAAGGTGTCATGGAAATGGTTCCTCAACCTTTTGTTTAAGGACTTTGGATTGCCTTTTCAAACTAGTTGGGTGTTCATATCAGACTAGCAAAAGGTAAGTAGAGAATTCTATATTCAGATGTTAATTTTTTATTTTTTGTATCTTTAGTAAAGTTTTTACATTTTAATGTAATGTTGTAAGTCTTATTGAGGCAATGAAGAAGGTAATGCCTGGTATTGAGCATAGACATTATGTGAAACACATGTGGGAAAATATGAAAATCATTTTCAAAGACCTTATATATAAGCAAATGTTATGGACTGCTGTTGGCACAGGCACAAAAAAGGTATGGGAGTAACATATGGAACAACTTAAGAATTTTGATGTCAAGGCATATGAGTGGGTTATATGAAAAGAAACATCTACATGGGCAAGGGCTTGCTTCTTAGATCATGCCAAGTCAGATGCAATTCAAAACAATATATGTGAGTCTTTTAACTCATATATAAAGGTTGCCAGAGACATGCCAATACTGAGCATGTTAAAGTGGATTAGAAAATGCCTAATGAAGAGAGTGAATGAAAAAGTGTAAGGGAAACATTGCCCAAATGAACAAGAAGTATTAGAGAAGCACAAGGTTGATAGTAGGGAATGCTTTTACACACCAGCTGGTCAACTGAAGTATGAACTTGAGTATTATGATACAGGGAATGTAGTTGACATAGCTAAAAGGTCATGCAACTGCAGGTATTGAAACTTGATAGAGATACCTTACAAGTATGTTGTAAGTGCTATTTGGACTAATAGAGAGGAACCTGAAGCTTATATACATCAATATTACTCCAATGCCATAAACCTCTCAGTCTATAGCCATATGATTCAGCCTTTCCTAAGTAAAGAGCAATAAGAGAAGACAACTTTTCCAAATGTCCATTCAAATGTGGTTTAAAAACTAATAAGCAGACCAAGAAAGTAAAGGATTAGGAAATTAGAAGAACCAAAAAATCCATTCAAGGCATCAAAGAGTGGAGGTTATGTGGTTTGTGGTAACTGCAAATAGAGAGGGCATAATGTTAGGGGTTGTAAGGCATCTATCACTGGAGAAACAGTTTGGTAAAGGAGAATGAGGCTTAAAAAATCAAAATAAATAAAGAAATAATTTTTAGGTACTTTTTTATTAATAAGAAATATTATTGTTTTATAATTAGAGTAAATTTAATTACTATTTGATCATAGGGGAATAAGGGTACATCTTAGGAAATAACAAATAGAAGGAGGCAATCAAATAGATTTTTAAGGTGTGAACATGTTCAAAGACAAACTGTTGAAGCCCCACAAGCAACAAAAGCACCTCGTCATGAATCACAGCAACTAGAAACAGCTCAAAGTGCATCTTAGCCACCATCAATAGTTTCTGAACCCCATGATGTTGTTTTTAGGTCATGTACCCAGCCATGAACAATCAGGGTAGGAGATTTAATGTAACAACATACACTTTAAATAGAGGTTGCTCTATAGGCAAGCATTCTGTAAGTTAAAGGGTTAATTTACTTTTTTTTTTTTTGGTTTCAAATACCTGCATCTCAATTTAAGCCTCTAAGGCAAGGCACACTAAGTTACCAAGCTTCAATAATATCTTCACTAGCAAAAGAGAGAGCCAGTCAATGCCTAACAAGAATACCACTTTCATCCTACTAAAATTTGAAAAGAGCATCTGAACTTTCAATATTCACTCCAAAGAATGTAACCAAAAAACAAAGGCCTGAAAAATAAAAGCTTAGCATTTGTTATTTGACTTTTATGTAATTGAATTATAACCATTAGGTGACAAACTTATAAAACACCTGTGGTTTAATATTTTGTGACAATTTTAGTTGATATTTTGTGTCAAAATGTAGTTGAAAAAAAAAAAGTTTTAGTTACTTAGTTTGTGCTACTTAGTTTGAACAAGCTTATTCAAAGCTATGATACTTAGTTTGAACAAGTTATTCAAACTATGATTATTCAGAATGCTCAATTTATAATATTGGAGATTGAGTTCTTATGTTAATGTTAGTTTTCTTCGTCTAATTTGAAATGAATTATTGTTTCAATATGTTTTTTTACTCCATTCAACCTTGTACATTATGTTTGCTTATTAATTTAGCATCCAGAGCATATTGTCATTTAGCCATTGGCAAAAACATAAAATTTCATTCATTTAGACATTTTTTGGCACAAAACATAAACTTTAATTCATTTAGACATTTTTAGGCATAAAACAAAAACTTTAATTCATTTAGACATTTTTACAAACACTTCATGAACACATACTAAGTTCATTACATCTCAAGGAAAAAAAAACATCCCATTGTCACACATTTTGCATTCTAATCCATAATATACCCTACATATAACACACATAACAATCACAAACAATACAATTCTTTTCCAATTACAACTAGAAGTATGTTTCCCTTTATATTTCCTCGAATCCATCCTCAGTAAAGCAAGCTCTCGCTTGCAAAACACCAACTCAGTCTCACCCAAATTCATTAGCTCTTGCATTTTTCTCAACTCATCACTTAGCTCAGCTCAGCTTCTCGTGCTCGGGACAACAACACTTCTTCCTCCTACTCATTATTAGTACCTAGTTGATTATCTACCCATTCAAAATATATGCACCCACACCTTCCCGTTTCTTCGAATTTGCCACAGCCGAAAAATTTCCTCCTATAGTTGACAACTATTGATGATGTCTTCATGGGCGATGGCAACCCACATTCACATCACTTTCTACTATTTATAGCACTTGATGATTCACCTGTCATTTTTTAACTTTAGGGATTTCATCACTTACGCTTTCATGGTCCACCACTTTAGTTCAATTATTTTTTTTCTTTTTTGTCCTTCCCAACCACGTTAGACAAAAAAATTGATTAGAGATGAAAATACCCTCTAACATGTCAACTCCAGTAACAATGTCAGCTAATTTACTGCTATTTATTAACGGTGTGAAACACAGGGTATTGATTTATTAAGGTTCAAACCTTAAGGTGGAAATTGATTAGAGTTCAAACCATATAATTTTTTTTTGTACTTTTTCCATAAAACAATTTCCTTCATAAAGGATATAAAGTTGCTGATTGTAAATGTATATATTATTAATAAGCTAAGATTTAGTAGAATTTACTATTTTCTAAAATAACAGGAGCTATACTTGTCATCCATGTCCTTGAAAAATACTAATCGAGAAATTAATATTATTAATTAAGCCTCAAATTGGTTAAGAGAAAGAATGAAGGGCTTGATTGTAATTAAATAAATTTAAGGAAGGCTAAAATTGAAAAGAAACAAAAAGGGAAGGAATTAAATTGAAAGATAAGAAGGGATGTATTATGTAAGGGAGAGGAAAGCAAGGTGCAAAGAAGGAAATTTGTTAGAAGAGGTGTCAAGCTCATGCCATGCATTAAGGCACCTGTAAGTTAAGAAAAAAGTTGAATTAAAGAGAAGAACACAGGAGCAAACCCTACGTTCTGCTTGAGACATTGAAGGAAGAAGAAGAAGAAGCTTGGCTTAACAGGAGAGTTTATAGAGAATTGAATTTGCTTGTGGGTAAGGGAGTGATTGCTTGTACGTTTGATCATGCTAAGAATTTCAGCTTTATCATATGTTAGCAAAACTTGATTTAAGACTTTAGTTTCATGGGTTTTGATTTTTATTTATAGGAAACCAATATGTCAAATGAGGAGATACTCAAGAAGAGGTTTAAAGGCTGGATTTGCTGAGAATTTTGAATGAAATTTCCAACATTTCTTCTCTCTTCAATTTCTTAAACTTGTTCTTGGAGAAGTCTCTTGTTAAAGGTTGAAATTTGGAGTTGTTATTGCACATATTTTTTGTTATTGTTTTTGTAAAATTTTGAGCTCTGAAATTATGTTACTTCCAGTTCAATGTGTAGTGTTTTCTTTCTCTAAATTTGATAGAAGTTTCATGGGAATTTCCATCCTTTGATTCAACAGTTATAAGTACAATCATGTAAAATTTCCCTTTAAATGAAATTGCTAAATTTCTCAAGTTCAAACAAGAATTTTTAGAACTCATATAATGAATTTGAGATAGTGCAAAATAACTATAATTAAGAGTTCTTGAGTTTGAGTGAAAATGGGTTAAATTTTGGCTTGGGAACGTAGAATGGTGTATCAAACGTAAAACTAAGCACCCAGAATATAAAGGCAATGCCTTTGTACGAACTTTGGTCACCTAAATGATTAGGCAACATCTTAATGCACTGAGGCAATGCCTTAGTACTGAGAAGACACCTCAATACACTAAGGTACTAAGGTGATGTCATAATGCTAAGGAGGCACGTGTGAAAGAAAGAAAACGTGTTTAACATTTTGCTATTTGTGGGCATGTCAATGGTTATCCAGACAATGACTTTCATGTAAATTTTTTTTTTTTTTTTTTTTTTTTTTTTTTGCCATAACAATGACTTTAACGTGATGCATCTTGATATTATGCAAGATGTGATACCACTTGAAAATCAAATTCCATTTTTAAGATGATATTTTATATTAGTATTAATATTAAATAAAAATTAATAATAACATAATAAATATTAAAATTAAATAGGTTATTAATTAATATTATTAATTTAATATATTAATATTAAATAAAAATTAATACTTAATAGTCCATATTCATTACATAACTAGTATATTTTTATTAAATAAAACATATAGATTCATTAGTATTTACCTACAAATTTAATGGTTTCTTTTTTGGAAGTAAGATTCAATAGTATTTGTTAATAAATTCATTAATTTTTATCAATAGGTCAATTAACATTTGCCTATAAGTTAATCAGTCAGTTTAATAATAAGGTTCATTACTTAATTATTAATTAATATTATTACTTTAATGAATCAATATTAAATAAAAATTTATATTAATATATTAATATTAAATAGATTATTAATTAATATTATTAACTTAATAAATTAATATTAAATAAAAAATTAATATTAACATTAACATTAACATTATAAAAATTAATATGAATATTTAATAGAAATAATTAATTTAAATTTAAATTTATTAAATAAAAATTAATTTTAAATAATACATGTTTGTGACTTAACTTATATAAGTTCATTAAATAAAACATATAAGTTCATTATAAATGAACTATAAGTTTACTAGTATTTGTATAAAAATTAATATTATAGAAATTAATATTAAATAGATTATTATTAATTTAATATATCAATATTAAATAAAAATTAATATTAAAAAGAAATAATTGATATTAAATATAAATAGAAATTTATTAAATAAAAATATTTATATTAATATTAATATTAAATAATACATATTCATTATTGAAATAATATAGGTTAATTACAGTATTATCGGTGGTTCATGCAAACATCTCCATTTGCACCAACATTTACTGAGGCACTAAGGGACAGAGTTTTTGTTGTAGATGATTCTAAGAGCTAGCTGCACATTATTTACCTTGCCAATGCTATTTTTTTGACATGTTATTAGAACTATATTAACTTCTTTTCCATTTTCCCCCTTAATATCAAAACCTAATTACCTTTTTAAATTGAATTATACAGTTAGCTCCAACGGTTTCTCATAAATTTTTCATTATCATGATTGGTTTCATTTTTGTTTCATTCTTACAATTCTATTTGTATATATTAGTGATATTCAAGGAATTTCCAATCAGTTTTGAGGTGAATAAAAAGCTAACCAAATTTCTAGCATGTGGATCTCAAGAATTCTTAATTTGCTTTTTAGAGCTCAGCCCAAGTTTTCTAGAACACTAGTCATTCCTATACATTAAGAAAAAGTAGGAATGCAGAAGTTTACTCATTATAAATGTTATAATCCCAATTTTTTATATAAATTATTAAATTAAATTTATAAGATTTACAGTGTTAATAATTATTTTATTAAATTATAATATTTAATTATTAGTAAAATTAAATTTAAATTTTGGTGTTAACTATTATTTTAATATTATTAATTTAATTTTGGTATTAATTTAGTGTATTTGAATACACTTCAATATTTTAATTATATATATATATATATATATTGGAGAATATATTTTAATTTAATATATTATTTTTGTTATTGTTGTCTTTTGTGCTTTTTACTATTTGATAAAAAAATACATAAAAATAATTTTTTTCCTTCCCCGCTCTTCTCTCTTTCCTTCCTTTCTTTCCATCTTCTTCTCTGCATGACTAATAGTGCACACCATCACCACCCACCGCCTGAGTCACCATCGTTGCCGCCTCTACTCACCCCACCACTAGACGATGTCACTGCCTCTGTCGGCCAATACCTCCTCCCCTTTCCTCTTCCTCTTCTCCCCTCATTCCCTCCTTAGCACCGGACTATGTGGAGGACGATGGTGACACTTTCGATGATGTTCAAGGCCAACTCTTGTCTTGATCAGTAGCTTGTCGCTTGGACTTCATTTCCCCTAAACTGATTCACTTGAACAACTCCCAAATCAAACTCAATTTTTGGTAAAATAATTTTAGGTTAATTTTTGTTAATTTTTGTTAATAAGTGTTAATTCGATTTTAGTAGACATTAATGTTTTGAGATGAAGTGTTGTATAGGTTGTGAGGTAGCTAAATATTTTTTTATTTAATTTTCTAAAAAATTTTGAATTTCTGAGGCTTGGGTTACTTTTCATTCGTATTATTCCGAGATCGGGAAAAATGTTATATTTTTAATAAATTTTATTAATTATTTTAAGCATATTTTGTGAAGAAACTTTGTTGAAATTGCATACTAAATTTTTATTATAAATTTTCGAATGTTTATGTAAAAATTAGATTTTTGGAAAAAAATTAGTATAAATTAGTATATTTTATATTTTAATTATAATTATTGTTAATTATTATGTTTTGGATAATTTTTGAGTAATAAGTAGCATTAAAATAATTTTTATGAATTAATTACTATTTTTAGCTAATTAATAATAATTTCCGGAAATAATATAAATGTATATAAATATTGTAGTATTTAATTATTTGATTGATTTAATTATATTTAGTGTTAAAATATATTTTTATGAATTTTTCAGAATTTTATAATTAATAATTTTTAAGTATAGATATTATTATGTTAAATGAGTTTTGTATATATTGATTATTAAAAAGAATTTATTATTTAATTAATCTGATTAATTTTTTATAAATATTTTGTTATATATTTTCACAGTTTATATATTTTGTGGTAGTATTGTTGTTGATCTCGATCGAGAATTTCTGTGTAGTTTAGGAGCCTAATCTGAGTATGGTACTATGTGGTAAATAGTAGTGTTTTTCCCTACAGGAATGGTTCTATTTCGTATAGAGAGATGTCTATTTTACAGAGGAGACTCTGCCAGAATTTTGATAGATTTCTAGTAAAATGTGACATATGTACGTTTCTTTTTAACCGTTAAGTTGTTTTAGAGTCATTTCTTAGATCGAGTCTTCATTAGGATTAATTCTAAATCTGCTACAAGTTTCTTAATTTTTTATTAATTTCAGGATTTTTGGAAATTACTATGAATTTTAATTATTTTTCATAAGTATGTTTTGAATAAATATTATTTTTATTTTAGAGAATATCACAGCATGAACTACCAGCAATAGGCGAATGTGGAACCGTCAACCGGCTCACTCCAACTATAAGTTAATAAATTGAACTGTATGCATGTATTGCATGCACATAGCGATTTTATAAAATTTAAAATAGTATTATGATTACATGAAATTTAAGTTATGTTACTTTAGGTTATGCTTAGCATTATGATTATTTTATTTTGTTTTATGTTATGTTATTTATTTTATAAATTACAGCTTTCCTAAATTGTGTTACATTTTTTGTTATACATTAGTTTGAAAAATACTAGTAGAACGGGCTACCTGATAGATTTCATCAGGACTTTGTGCATGGTAGAGATTGAGAGATGGATCTAAATTTTATGATTGATTAATTGGGACGGGTGCCTCAATGGATGCCTTACCTCTCATGGACCGCCAGTGATGATTGGAAATTTTATGATTGGTTATTGGGATTGGCTTCTCGATTGATGCCTTAGCTCTCGGGGACTGCCAGTAAAATCTTGGATTAAGTGAATAACTGGTGCCTCGGTTGATGCTTAGCTCTTGGGGACTGGCAGTCTTATGGTTAAGTAAGCCAAGTGGCTATTAGACTTTATGGAGTATGGTTCTATCAAGATTTTTCACTTATAAATTATTAAATAAAGAAAATTTTATTTTGAAGAAGTTTTATTGTAAATTCTTCATATTTATTTGAGATTGGAGAGTTAATGATTTCAAAATAAATTTTAGATACTTTAATTTTAATAATAGTAAAATTTATTTTATTATTATTATTTTATTTAATAGATTTTCAAAATCATACAACTCTCTTTATTATCTTACTCAGTGAGGTATGACTCTCTTTAATATTTTTTTCAAGAGTTTGGGAGTTTGAGATTTATCCTTCTTCTCCGGCTTTATTGTGTAGGTCTATTTGATATGTATTGTACAATTGAATTCTAGATGCTGCAGTAGTTAATCAAAGAATTTGTATTCTGATTTTATCTTACTTGAGATGTTGTAATTGCATATTATTTGATTTATATATTTGGTTTGGTGAACTTATTATGATTTTATTATCAAGTAATGGTTTTATTATTAAGTATATTGTTTCTTTTTCACAAAAAAAATTTAAAGCTTATGATGAGTTTCGATTACTTTATATATTCTCATTTTCTAATGTCAGTTATATATTTTTTAGTTCAAGTCGTGACAATGAATATGAGTTCAATTACAAAACTTGGAAGCAAGTAGAACTAAGGGAAAGAGTTTACTAGAGTTTACTAGGGAAAGTGCAAAGATTTAGAAGAATGGTTGTATTAAACAAGAATGAAGAAATTGTTAAATATATATATATATATATGTTTCACACATGTGATGGATCCTTTATCCATCTTGCAATATGAATAAGGGTCCATGATATAATTTGTCACCTTAATTAGACTAGTATGATCAATAAACTTTTATTTATAGTTTTACAACTCTACGGACCCATTTGTTTGGGCCAAAATCCACTAAGGTGTTAGTGTTTGTTTTGAAACAAAACTCATTAGAGGAATGGGAATAGCCCATTCCCATCTATTTTATAGGTAATGAATTTTGATTTACTTGTAATTAAGTCAAATGAATCATAATTAAATATTTAAATATTATAATTATCTTTAAAACTTTTAAAATAAAATATATAAATTATTAAAAAATAATTATTAAAATGTTTGAAAAATATATTTTTAAAAAATAAATAATTTTACTATAATTTTTTTAAAAATTATAATGATATTTTAGTAAATAAATAAATAATTTTTAAAAATATTTTAATAACAAATAAATTTAATATTAATTTTAGTATATAAAAGTAATCATAATATTAATTTTTATATATAAAATATAATTATAAAAGTATTTTAAGTGATAAATTATTTTGATTCTCATTCACATTCCATAATGAACCAAACACTTTTTTTAAAATTTGCATTCCCTTTCCCAATCCGATTCCAATTAAAGAGTACAAACTAAATGCCCCCTAAATGAGGTGATTTTTTATTTTATAGAAACTTTAAAGTACCCTTTACTACTTTAAGAGGAAAAAAAAAAACCAATTTTACTGTTTTGATTGTCTTTTAGAGCAATAAATTTTATTGTGCAACTTTATAAATAGTTTGACTATGATGATCCAATTTTAATGTAATTTCATTTGTACATATCCAATTGGAGTAAAGCCAATTGTAAATTACTTAAGATACATTAAATTAATAAGTTGAAGAAAATAACTTAAAAATATGCATTGTGGAATTCTTGATGAATTTTTGAATGCACATTTAATAAACATATATAAATACTTGCAGGGTGCCACAACAAAACAAGCAAACTTATATATATACAGATACCATATGTATTTATATATATACAAATATCAAATGCGTGAATTTTTGAAGTTATACACATTTTTAATATGTATATATAACAAGTAATTGATTTTGAAACTCGAGTTAGCTTAGGCTATAAGAGTATATTTATTTATGTTAAAATTCAAAGAATTTTCTCATGATTCAAAGCAAGTGGATTTTGGGACAAATCCAAAGTACTTTAAAAGAAGGAAACTCCTTCCAAAATGCATTTTAAAAAAATTATTTTAGTTTGAATGAAAAATTCTCATAACCAATATTAACCATGTTTACAGTTCTTTAATGTTTAAGAATGCTCTAGTATGTTTTTCTCTAAATTGTCAAGATTTATAACTTTGAGATCTGATTGCTCTTATTCAAACCCAAATTATATTTTCTTTTAAGTACTATTATTAAATAATTTGGTTCCAATTAATCATACATGTGCGAATATAAGCCAATTTAGTATCAAGCCTTGTGCTCTACAATATAAACCTAAATATCAACAAACCACGAAAAATTATTCAAATCCCTAGTTTTTTTACTAAATCAACTTTAGAAGTTCAATTGAACCAAAATATGAACTTTTCCAAAGACATATAATGAGAGCACTCTAAATACCAAAGTTTACATTTGAATCTTAATTTCAGAAATGAACAAACTTTGAGGTCAAACATATATAAATGTGTGAAAGGCAATTGTGAACATGCAATACATATATATATATATATATATATATATATATATATATATATATATGAAGGAGTATAATTTGATAACTTATAATTTCTCAAACAAGAGTTGGAAACTAATTTGAGAATGCAAATTAAGCAAAAGTAAGGACTTCTATGAAAGATAAGATGGTTATTAATGAAACGAATATGATAAGAACATTATTTATATAATAATTAGCACAAGCACATATGTAACTAAGAGATAGTAAGTCCATGTCAAGAACATAGCAATGCTTGGTGAGTTGGCATGAGGTGTTCAGGACATAGTCATTCACCGTGCGAGTTTAAATGTAAGATCATATATAGGATATGACATTCAAAAGAATTGAGAAAATAGTAACTTGGGCTCCGAATAAGTGACATGAGATTTAAAAAGGTCTTGTTTAAGATATGATTCTCTAGGATCATGCAAGCGCAACTTATGGGGCCAGGCTAGCTCATTATAAATGAATACATATGATAACCTTTAATGAAGTTATAGTACTAGCCACATTGATATCTACTTGTGCATATGGTGTAGTGCTCCAAATTAAATGTGAACCATTCTAAATCATATTTTTCCTTAAATGAATGGATTTGAATACAATGAAAAATACATTGTGAGATATGAGATGAACATGACCTCAAGAGGCTGAGACGACAAGTACGATCAGGTTATACAAGAAACATCAAGATATATATAGTAATGAGAAAAAAGTTGTGAAATAAAATATTAAGCGTATGTCAAATTATCTAAAGAATAGAGAATCTTGTAAGAAATTACTAATTATGCTTGAGAAGTACAAGTTGTACAAGAAAAAAAATAAGTGAATATCATTACTAATATCAATATTGTTCCACAACTAGAGAGTGTGGTAATGGAAAGTTAGCTAAAAATTTGAGAAATTAAATTTAAACTTCAATTGTTTGAGTTATTTTAAATGTTTATAGTGGTGGCATGATAAAAAGTGTTTGATAACTGTTTATTTAAAATGCAACATCTGTAAATCTTTCTTGGCTAGCCACTATTGATTTAAAGCTTTTACTTTTGTGATTTGTTTGTTGGGATTCTAATGTCATGATATTCTTGAATACTCCTTACTCGTACTCTTTTTCACTCACTAAGCACTTCTCTCAAAAATACTCACCACTCCTTTTAATAAAATATTTCCAGAGTAACAGATTATTGAGAGTAGCTATTTGGAAGATAGCTCAAGGCGTAGCAAGTTAAGCAAATGTTGGAGAACTTGAGGAGTAAAGCTCTACTAGAATATTTTATTATAGAAGTATTATGTGTTAAGCTAACTGTGTTGATAGTTTGTAATTTGATATTTACATATAATTAAGGAGCAAGATTGGGAATGCTTATCTTATAATGTTCATATGTAATGGCATAGTATATTTATATGTTTTAGTTGTAAGAGTTATATGGTGATTGAACAAGGTAGAAGTGATATGCCACCACACCAATACTCGAGTAGGTGGATCCAAGTAAGGACCATATATCAAAGGTATTAATGGGGTTGGGGAGTCAATTTTATTGGTATCAAAGTTTAAGTTGATTGATTTTTAGGTACTTGGAGTATGAGAATGGGACATTTGGAGAATTCGATGATTAGCCTATGAAATCTCAATGTAACTACAGTTCTAGAAATTGTAAATGATAATGAGCTTATAGAAGTTATGCGTATATTGGTGATTGGTGATGGAATTTGTGTTTAATAATATTCTATTTCGATATGTCTCATCCTCAGCTCTATCTATCTATCTATCTATCTATCTATATATATATATATATATATATATACACACACATATACATGCCTCCTCAGACTCAAGCCAATAATATATAGAAGGCATATTGTAGATACTAAATTTTAATTGATCTCATTTTAGTCATAACTAACTTGTATACTTATGTGACGAATATCCTTCGGATATTTTAAGTCCAACTGCCACATTAACAAAATGTTAACTCGCCAATGATAGTTAAATTAAGTTTAGTTACCGAAAAAATAATTGAGTTTAGTATCCAACATAAAATTAATTTAAAATTGGATAACCATCAAACATTTATAATTATATGAAAAAATGGTAAAAGGCTGGAAAATCAGCTCACAGCTCCGCACTCTCATTATAAAATTTCTGATGTAAAGAAGAGTTTCCAAGCTAAGCTCCTTGCAATTTGAAGGCAAGCCACACTATACATTTCTGATTGCATGTATTTTAACAAATTAACATGTTCAACAAGACCAACTCCACGAAACAAACCTTTCAATAAAATCAAAACAGAACCCTTCTCTTTTCAGAACAACCCAGACAAAATAAAATGAAATAACTCATCATGTGATTAAAATTATGAAGAGATCAAAGATTGAAGAAAGCTCTCTAAAAAAAATAAAAATAAAATAAAATAAAAAACAACTTTTGAGTTTTCCCTTCACTCATTTGGCATTGTTGAATCACTTGCAAAAGTCTGTTTAGTATTGATTTTCCCATATGGTGACCTCAAATGAGCTTTTCTTTAAGTTACTTCAGTGTATTTGTTAGAAGACAATGACTCCATTTTGCAGAAATTCCTTCCAAATTGGCTGGCATTTCAGTAATGACCATTTAATTTTACAGGAATACTCTGAGAAGCGCCAATCCTCCCACAAGTGCTAAACAGCTCCCCATCATAAGAAGACCAGAGAGAACGTCCACTCTTGTATGACTGGCTGTGATCAAAGAAAGCTTCCTGAACTCCTATACGTTGCCTCGGGGTGCTCATGGACCTTACCTTTGCCTTTGCTGATTCTGTTGCAGCCATGTAAGTTGGAAAGACCGGAGAGTTTGGGATGGAACTCTCATTTCCTATGCTGCTACGTTGCGTGTGACAAAAAGATCTCCTTGGAAATGACACTGGTGAATTCAATCCTTCTATGGAATCTTGTTTTTGTGCATTTCTTGTTTTACCATGTACTGAACCAAATGTATCACTATTCGTCAGGTTAGAAATGGAAATCGATTTTAGATTCTCCATTCCTTCTCTAATGTGTGGTCCTTTCTTTGCCAAATGTTCCAACCAGTGACCCTGTCTACCAATTTCCTCGCTGAGCAGTGATTCTTCCAGCATTTGAGTGTTCGTTCTCTCCTGAAAAATGATATTTGAACATGAGAGAACAAGGCCAAATGCTTCGTTTGGTTCTATTACAACATCAGGGTAGCATCATTTTTTAGTGGAACCACCGCGGAACTTTTATGCAAGTTCTGGCACCTATTTTACTCTAATCATGCAATATGAGAAAGCATGGAAAGGACATAAGAGATAAAAGTACCCGGTGTGAAAATGAATATTTCATCATCCGGTCTCTTCTGGTAGTAGCCTCTTGCCTTTTCATCCATAGGGTTTCCATGCCTTCCTTCGAAAGCATGCTGTAATCCCAACATCTTTGGCTTTTGCATTCAAGCTGTCCATTAAAACAATGGTGATATTTATGAATGGAAGTGGTAAAATTCAGCATAGTATGCATTTATGTATAAGTTTTTTCCATTTGGACTAATTGTAAATTTCTTTGGTTCTTCCCCTGGAAAAATGAAACAAAAATCAACTTCAAAGGTGCACAAAATCTTCTAACCAATTACTTAATTTCATTTACCAAGAAGTAACATTATTCTTCAACAAAGAAAGTTCAAAAATGGATTTTCGCTGGTATTTTGTCCATAAATTTAGAAGGAAAACAAAAAAAAAAAAAATTGAAAATCACAGGGTACTACCTTGGTCTCCATGTCCCCGGAATCTTTGGACTTGAAATGTTTATGTTCACCATATTTACAAATTTCATCTACACTAGAAATAGTTTTTGCTAGGCCTTGCGGTCGAATCGTTACATTGGATGGCAAACGCTTCAATTTCATGACTAGTTGTCGTCTCACCGATCGTCCTCGGACAATAGCTTGAAGCCTCACCAATCCTTTCAGTGCTCGCAAAGCTTTTCTTGCCTGTTCAAATACAGGTCAATATTCAACTTAGGCAAGTGCGCCTGATCATATAAATTCACAAATAGTTCCAGAATCCAATTTATGAAATGCCATCATTTTTGGTGTCCCAAGTGCTAGAGAAAATTGTACGCAGAGAAAAATTAACCAAAACTTGAACAGAATCTCTATGGATGACATGAAGATTTAATAATTGGCTTACTTTTCACGAATGCGAGCAAGTAAGATATGAACTGTCCTTCTAAGCCATCAAAATCCCATGTTGTAAACATAAATTTCGTACAAGTCATTCGCTCAATAATATCCACAAACACTTTCCTGCAAAGTCACTCCATTGAAGTATTGACTTTTAACTGGTGGCAAGTGACTATTATTTACCGAACACACTCAAACCTTACCATAAATTACTAACGAAAAACAGTATCTCTTTCCAATTGGTTGAAGAACTCACCATTCTTTGACACACATAACGACTACGAATTCAGAGTGAACAAATATGTGAATTTTAACAGCATTAACTACATCGAAGAAAAAAAATTAAGCAGAGAAGGTTTAAGAATTTTCATTAAACTTACAAGATAGGCGCGAAAGGCACTCTGTATTTTAGTGGCTGCCAAGTGTTGATCTGTCTTAGTAAAATGGTGGTGCTGAGATTGAGAAGAACCAGTGAGACGGACAACCTCAGCTGCTGCCTTGGCAGCAGCAACTGCAGCCTCAGCTGCAGCTGCTGTTGCAATGGCAACAGTTATTGCATATTTTCTTTGCTTTTCTGTTGCTTCATCAAATGTTCTTATATCAGGTGATGGAAGTGCAGGGTGCTGTTTAAACTTTACTCTTACATAAGGAATCCATCTCCACCTCTTAGATTTCTATGACAATTAAGAACAAATAAGCAGTGCAAAAAATAGCAAATTTAAGACCCAGAAAAAGATTAATGTAAAAAGACAAGGAAAAATCAACCTTTTCTTTTCTTGCTTTTTCCTCAGGAACAAACAGCCTCTTCAGCCAACCAAACCAGCAAGTCTTCTTTGCCATTGAAGTATCTTTTTTTTTTTTTTATGAAATCACATTAACCCAATTCATTAAACCTCTTGAGTCATGATCTCCCATCTACTGATGTAAATTTACTCCTGAAATTTCAATAAGAACCCACAAATCTTATGACAAATTTACGATGAAAAACACGTATAGACATAAAATTTATTGAAAAAAGAAAACAGAGTACGAAACAAACAGACATAAACAGCTCCACAACATAGACAAATTGAGCTAGTTCAGTTCACATTTCATTTTCCTTGATAAATAGTTACAGTTGAAATCTAAAAACAATATCTTTTGATTCTTGACCATTTCAGAATAGCTGAAAACCACTGATTAGATAAAACCCAAAAGCAGAAAAGTGAATATTCAATCAAAAATCACACATCAAGAGCCAAAAGAAAACAGAAAGCAAGATTCTTTTTTGAACCTTGAAGGTGAGTTCAATTCAAGGGTGTAGAAAATAGTGAGAATCTGTTGAAAAATGAAGTGGGTTTGTATTTATAAAAGAAGAAGAAGAAGAAAAGAGTGCAATGCATATGCAAGCACAGAAGGAAAGGGACTTAAAAGAGTATCAAAATTTGAGAAATTTTTCTCGTGTGAGTAATGTGTCAAACAAGGGCACTACCAACTGTCTCTTTTACAACTGCCACTGACCGTTTCAAAAATGTCTGTTTTATAATCCCAATTACTCTATTAACCTTTATAGTTTTTTTTTTTCTTTTTTATTATTTGTTAAATAGATTTATATTATATAATATTGATGAACTATTTAAATTTAAATTCTTTTATATTCATTTTCTTTTATTTTTTCAAAAATGGGAATATACTTTTTTTTTAGCAAGTATGGGAGTATACCACAATACATCATTACATTTCAAAGATTTAAAATTAATCAATACTTAATTAACTAAAAAATATTTTTACAGTTTGAAAGTTATTACACACTAATTAGTAAGATAATTGAATATAGGGTTAAGTACAGGTTGGTTCAAATTGAGTTAAATGAAAAAAATAAATTGAACTAAAAAATTCAATTCAATTAAATTGAACCATATAAGTTAAGTATATTAAAATTAAGATAAATTTGATTGAATTTAATTTTTATAAAAAAAAAAAGTTTAATCCAACTGAACTTAATTTCTATTTATTATTATTATTATTATTATTATTATTATTATTATTATTATTATTATATATTTTTTTGGAGAAATTTCTATGCAATAATAAAATTATGAAGAAAATTATTGTTTTATTTATATTGTTAATGGAATGTGCTTTAAATAATTATTTAAAAATAAAATTTAAAATTGATTAATTTTTTTTTTTATTATTATTATTAGGTTCAATATAATTTTATATTTAAAAGTTTCGTTTATTAGATAGTCAGCCCTAACTAAATGCAGGATGGAAATCATGCCATAAATTCGGCATGTTTATATTGAGAAAAAAAAAATTAAATTAATGTGTTGACATAGTGGCATATTTGAAAACAATGTTTCCCTCCAATTGTAGACTAATTCTCGTTGGAAATTGCCTAATCCCTAAATTATATTTCTACATATACATATTTATAGGTGGAGTGAGTGGGAGAGAAAAGAAGATATTAATTTCTACAAATACAATAGTTTTTTCTTTTTTAAAAAAAAATTAAGAGGTCAAAGGAAAAACGGAAGAACAAACTCATGATCTCACTTTATAATGTTTATCTCTGAACCATTATATTACAAAGAGATTACTGCAATAGCTATTTCAAGATGCTAATTTAACTTAATTTCATTGTTTCTATGTTTAGTTTATTGGAATTATAGCATAATACTTAAATTTCTCTTAAAAATAATACATAAAATTCATTTGAAAAATATTACGATTGAAGAGAGATTTTTTTTAACTTCTTTTTATTTTAGTTTCTGATATTAATTTTATAGTTTGAAACTTATTTTTAAAAAAATAAAAAAAATAATAAATTTTGATGAAATGGATTTAAAATAAAACTTTAAAGGTATTTAAAAAAAATCAAAGTTTAATAATGTAAAATTTAAACATAGAAATATTTATTATTATTATCATTGCAAGTATAAATTTTACACTGGAAAGTTTTTATTTGATGAGCTACATAAGAAGTAATCATTCCTTTATCAGCTCAGCTCATTATAAGTGCGATAATTTTCATCAATATATTTTTAAATGATAGTAAAAAAAAATCAAATTTAAAATTTTTATAATTTTCATAAATAAAAATATCAATTAGGCACCTCCTATTGACAAATTTTATATTGGTAATTGGTACATATAATATGTTGGTTATTATAGTACAAAATAATATAATTTTAGAGCTGTCTCCTAAATTTTGGTAACTGTGAGATCCTCGGAACATTTGTGGTGATGACACTGATCTATTTATCTTGCAGTTTCTGCATGTGGGATGTGTAGGTAGGTTTCTTCAGTTTCACAACAGCCCATACACTCAAATGAACCATAAGAGATAATCATTTGTATTTGATGATTGCATTTTTTTTAATAATATTTTATATAATAATTCATAAAAAAAATTAAATTTGTAATTTTCTGGAGTGTAGAATTTGTAGGTATTCAACATTGTTATATTCAAATGATATTAAAAGGCAAACATATGCATACTGTGGATGAGTCCCATAATTGGAGCAAAATTAGAGGCATGTGCATCTATTGGATTCATATACTTGCAATGGTGAGTATAGAGTATGGACATAAACACCTCTAGGAGTTCTATAATTTTATTTTATTTTTATATATAAAAAAGTTTTCAAAATTAATTCTATTTGATATACTAATAGCAATAGCTAAAATAATTTAATCAAACAGTTCATATATATCGGTTATTACTTGTTATCTATCAGCTAACCACAACAGCTAGAAGCTGTAAACTTGTATAAAGAATTTAACCAAACATATCCTAAATAAATAATTGGTTTTCCTAAGGCATCATCTATGCTACACTTCCCTTGAGAAAATTTTTGAAGCTCAACTGCATTCTTTCTCTTCCTTGTATTTGATATGAAATTTAACAATTTTCTAAAAATTGGTCCTACAAAAATTTGCAAAACAAGGCATGTGAAAATTTGGCCCCCACTTTCTCAATGATAACCCATGTGAACTTAGACCAAATTTCTTGAAACCATATATATATAATATAAAAATTAATTAATTAATGTCCAAGAAATTAGCAACTTTTGCCCTATGCCTTCCTCTCTATTATGTCCCAGCATTAAGAGGATAATGTGGCTTTTGAGCTGTTGAGGTCTATTTGAAGATGATAATCCATAAACAAGTTAATGAAAAAGTTCTGTTGTTTAATTTATCTATTCTTTGAATTTTGCTTATCAGAAAGTAGCTTTCTAGCTGGACAATATGACCCCTTGAGAAGTGTTAATCATGCAAAGAAGACTTTGGAAACTTTGCTTAATTTTTTCTTTTGTTAATTAGTGTTTTTTTTTTTTCATTTGGGATAATAGATTTGAAGTTTTAACAAACTGCTCCTGCTCTTAAGTTCATACATCATTTGCATTTTAAAAAAAAAAAATTGTTATTGTTTTCATTCAAAATTCATGAACTAGTTCCAACATAAAATAAATACCTTAAAATGCTTGATCACTAAATTATTAGTTAAATAAATATTGATATCGTCATTGATAAATAAAAAGGAATATTGAATAATATTTAGTTTTTTTTTTTTCAATTTATTCAATTTTTAAAATAGTGGCAAATTGGTATAGAAAGTTTTCGATTTATTGTAAATCTATCGTTAAAATCGCATGCTAACAAGGCATGCATATGCAAATTATTTACTGAAATTAAGAATATATTTGAAAAAATATGAAAGTTAAAGATATATTTGTAAAAAAGATTAAAGTTAAAAGATAGAAAATTACTAATTTTTTCTTCTAATTTTCATATCATCAAATAAATTTACATGTGCATATTATGTTGACTATAAATAAATTTTCAATAATTCATATATTAATTTGCCACAATTTTAAAAATAGGATAAATTGATAAAAAAAAAAATATATGATAATCCTATATATATATATATGCAAACTAAAGCATGATGCAGTCAGCAGGTGAATATTTGTTTGCTTATTGATGAATCAAAGAAACATTATTTCAAACCCATGATAAACTTTTTCTCCCTTTACAATTTGCCTCAAGTCAAAAGCTTTAAAAAAAAAAAAAAAAATCGTTATAGGTTTAATTTCTTGAATAGAACCTTGTTTGGGAATTTGTTGTGCAGAGAACTAATTAAGAACATTATATGCATCTTAACAGGCAAAGCATTCAGATAATAAGTAAAAATTGTTGATGCTTGAATGCTTGATACATTAAGTTTTATTGTTAATTCAATTAAGAGTATTCTTGTTCTAAATCATGTCTCAAAAAAAAAAAATGAATGTCTCTTATTTTAGTTTCCAACAATATGTTATTCACAAATTCTTTTAGTCAAATATATTATACTGATGAATTTTTTTTTTAAGTATCTTCAATGTCACTTTTTATTTTTAAAATTATTTAATTTCTAATAAAGAATTTTTTTTTTAATTTTAATAATATAAAGAGTAATAACATTCAAGTTCAATAGACTTCTTAAATTTTTTATTTTAATTTTTTAATAAATAAAATAAAAACGTTCAATAAATAATCAGATGTACATTGACAAAAAAATTACTGAATTAATAACTTAATTAAAAATATGTATTTCATTAATTGATATGAAGATAGAAGTAGGAAATTGACTCTCTAACTTTGTCACAATCCAAATCGGAAATTATAACCAGCGCTAGAGAGTCAGAATTCTTTCGAATTCGGAACCCGTAGCAAGCTTTAAAATAAAAATACATGCAATAATAATATAAAAAATATACCAAAATTAAAACATTATTTAATATAAAAGCAAATTTTATATATCATATCATAATAAAAATATTCATACAATATTCTGATACAAATCTCAAATCAAACAACACACTTCTATCACAAACACACTATTACTGCAGTTTCTAGATTACAACAAGAGTTTAGATATAAAGTTTACATAGTTTAACCGGAACTGAAGAAAATCAGCGTAAAGTACTACTTGAGAGGTCTTAAGAAGAAGAAGATCTTATAAAAAAAATGTTGAGGGGAGTCAAACTTCACTAAGTTAATTATTATAATATATATACATATAATCTAAAGTCATATACAGTTAAGTATCAGTATAAATATAAATATATACAGACATTTCACATAAATGCTAAAATATGCTTTTATAAATAATAAATGCAGAAAAAGTTTATTTTGGTTAAATGATCAAATAAAACCCTAAATATTTGCAATCTCAACCATAAAACTCACTAGCCACATAAACTTACTTAATTTCAAAGTAATTCTCTTTTCCATTTCTGAACAGTAGATTGGCCCTGAGACACTAAGTCAACCGAGTTCCCGTAGTTTCACTGTCAGTGTGATTGGTCCCGAAACACTAAGTTAACCGAGCTCCCGCAATCGCATTACTCACTCACTGCAATTCTCATAATCAATAATCAAATTTCACCTCAAATGATTTCATTATATTAACCCTAAAGTCTAACGCACTAGTACGTACACAGTCTTAGTACAGCCTACTAGGTAGCACGTTTTACTGATATCTTTCAAATAAATTATATATTTATTGGAAATAGTAAAATGCACAATTAAAACACAAATGACATTCATTTAAAAAGAATATATCAATTATATCCCAAATATATACCAAACATATATTAAAATTTTCCAAATATATATATGTCACGTATATACCATAAATATACTAAAAGTATACTAAAAATATATTTAATCATTTAATAAAACAAGTCATGTTTAAATACATTTTGAAAACATGAATGCTCAAACTTATGAATTCTACATGTAATGAATATATAAAATAATAACTCACAGATTTGTGATCCTCTAAACAAACTTGACGGGCCTGGTCCAATAAGTTTCAGTCTCAGTGCAATTATAAAAAATAAGTGAATAATAAAAATATTATAATCGAATACCTAATTTATACTTTTAGAAATTCTAAAAAGCAACCCAATCTAGGACATGACTCGATCTAAAAATCAAAACTCATGATTGACCTGACGTCACATTTTAAGAGAATTTTACCAAAAATTCAACAGAGTCTCCTCTATAAAACGGACATCTCTCTACTAAAAATAAAGCGGATCCTATAATCAAATACACTTCTAAAATCACAAATGCACAACACCTCGTGTTGAAATCCCGAACTACACAATTTCCCAACCGAAGATCATAATTCACAATAATCAATATTTAATAATAATAATAATATAATAAAAATCATTAAAATTCATAAACATCAATAATAAACAGCAATTCAATATATTTAAATAATAAAAATATTAAAGCTAATTATTTTCAAAATAGTTAATAAAATCTCAATAAATTATATAATATTAATAAAAATTTAAATTTTCAATTATTCAAAATTAAATAGTAAAATTCACAATTAATCATTTAAATACTTCAATTATGTAATAAAAATAGTTGAAAATTCATTTAATCACAAAAATAATAAATAATTTCTTCTTTGAATATATTTTCAAAAATTACTATTAATTAGTTAAAAATAGTAAATAATTCATAAAAATTATTTTAATACTAATTATTATTCCAAAATTATTCAAAACATGCTAATTAACCATAATTTCAATTAAAACATTAAATTCACTAATTTATATAATTTTTCCAAAAACGAATTTTTTCATATAAACTTCGAAAATTCGTAATAAATAATCGGATTGAAATTTCCATAAATTTCCTTCACAAACTATACTTCAAATATCATAAAAAAATTTATTAAAAATAAAATAATTTTCCAACGACGGTCATCAAAACAGTGACTCGCCGGAAAATTCAAACCTTAAAAATCAAAATAAATCCAAAAAATTCAAAAAGAAAAAAATATATATGCATAGATTAAGCTTCACACAACAATTTTTCTAAAGACACTTAGCCTAAAACACAAGAAATCAAGCTTAAAAAAATAAAAAACTAAAAGTTGACCTAAATAAAAATTTAAGAAAACTTACAATCTAGACGTTCTAAACTTAAACCGAGCTTAGAATTAGCTTGCCTAGAGCTAGAGGATTCAAACAAGCCCGAAAACGCAAACTTTGGCCATCGAAAAAGTCAACAGTGACGATGGAACCTCCATTGCTGTTGCTGTGTTGGCTCTTTCAAAATGAGGATGATTTTATTCAACAATCATCACCTTGGAATAAAAAAGAACTTTTGGCCATGCAAGGAAGAATATAGCTAGTGTATTAAAAATTAGATTGCATATGCCACTTTGATTGCTTGGAACTCAACTAAAAAGCAACTTTTTTTTTTTTTAATTACCCAAAAAAAAAAAAGGCAATTAAAATGATATATGAATAAGTTGCCAAAAAGCCAAGAAAAAATTGAATAAAAATGTTCTACTAGTATCAATATGATCACTGTCACTATAATTACTCTCACATCTCCCCCATTTGCCAACACTAATAAAAATTCCTTTTTGCTCATTTGATTTTGTTATCAATAAAGAATGCTCTAGTGTTATTATTAGCCTTCATCTTGACTGCAATTCTATAATCCAATTGCTTTTAACAACTTCCTCTAAAAATTAAGCAAATTTTTTAAAATTAAATATAATAACCTTTAATAATTACATTCATGCAAGATGCTGCTAAGTGCTAGCCCAAAAAAGTGTTACTGTGTTGGTTGTGTTCTTCATGAATTAGGAATTTGTGTAACTTGACCCATAAGGTGACCCACTTTGAATGGATCAATCATCAATCATCAATGGGAGACTTTTATTTATTTATTTATTTATTTTTCAATTTCAATTCCTCTTTTTAAATAATTGCACGACTATGGAAGCTTTTTCTTTTCTTTGACATGCATCGTATTCTCCTCTATGCACAACATACTTTTGAATTATAATTTCGATGCCAATCAGCTGTTTTCTTTACATTTTTATGATTTTCATTGGATGTGATTCATAAATAAAAATTTGCTAAGTTAATGAGATTTATAATTTTATTACACATGATTTTTTTTAATATCAAAGAATATTTTTAATTATTCAGATTCTAAGTACTTAAATGATAAGTATTCATTATTACTTCTTAATGAAAGTAATAATAATACATATTGAGAAATAACGAAGCCAGCCAAAAATTGGCTTTTTTTTTTTTTTTTTCAATTCCATTACAGCGACCAAAAAAAAAAAAAAAGCTAGCTAAACAATGTTTGATTTTATTGATATTTTCACTTGTAAAAATTGTGAAAGTCTCAAATTTGAGTCCATAAAATCACCATCCACCAATATTAGTGAGAGTTTATCACCTTTAAAAAAAAAAAATCACCCTCCTTTTATTTTTTTCACTGGAAACATAATTTTTATAAGCCACAAAGTTACATCCAAATTTACATCTAGGCCTTCTCTTTGCCATTTACATTTGAACAAGAAAACAGAACATGTCAAGAACTCAGGAGAACTTCACTGTGTGAACTACCATCTTCCATCCTTATCCAAGACTTGATAGAAAAGGGCTTCTCAGTGATCTCCACAATTCTAGCTCCTCTGGGCCAATTTCCATAGCCACCGTAACCGGTATGCCTAGCAAAGCACAGCCATAATCTATTGTAAGGGCAGCACCAGTCCAAGCCATGGTTGTGTCCTACAAATATTGCCTGCCAAACAGGACCCATAATTTGGTCATTGTCAAAGTTAAAAGAAGAAACAAAACAAAGTTAGTTAGCTTTATTTGAATTTCATCTTTCAACAATACTAACCACACATGGCACATGCATCATTTGGTCCCTACTAGGAAGATTTCACAATCACCTTCCCTAACAAAACTATCTCACCAGAGATATTGACATCTTTGTAAAATAGGCTCTTTTTTTTTTTTTTTTTTTTTTTGAGAAGTATGTTAAGAAATATATGCATCCACAGTTATTGATCATACAACATTTTTCAAATTTGTGCATGTGAGGTGTGTAGACTGCTGCTGTTGACTTTTCATTCATGAAATGGACTCAGAAGTGCAAACCAAAATAGACCAAAACAAAACATTAGGCATTAAGTTTCCATGTTAAGATGAACAGCAACAATATTATGAGAAACAAAGAAGAAAAATGACCCCATGCTATTAAACAACATCTTATTGGACTTCACTGAAATCAGATTTTGATTTGGACTTCGTGGTGGTTGGAACATGAGAGAACATGGAGAACCATGGCCCAACAAAAAGGAAAGTTGCAGCAGACACCATTATCGTCTGGATGATTGAGAGTGGAAATAGTCTCATTACACATTCAAGTATGAGAGTTATTCAGATATGATGAAATTATGCAGTATTATAAAACACGTTCTTCCCAGAATTTGTATAAGCAATGGAAAGCCTCTTCTACTTTCTCGACTTTGATTTTCAAGCTACCGTCAGGTGCTCAAAAACACTTGATGAACCAAGCACCTAAACTACCATGTTGTCGAGCTAAAATATCTGAGTTTAAAAATGAGCATGCCAGGCAGCAATTCCTTTAGGCAAGTTTAGACAACACGCATTATCACCACTTAGTCAACAACTGAGATGAAGCATGCCAATTACAGAATGAGCCAAGCCATGTAAAGTCTGAAGAGCCTATTAATTGATAAAAACTCATTTTGGCATTCTAATGGGAGCTTCAATAGATGCTTGCCTGTTCAATTCCTTGTGCGTGTGTAGACAGATGAATAAACATGCAGGCAACTGCTTACATATATAGGGTTTTTAACCCCAGTAAGATAAATATGATAAATATAAGATCTTACCTTGACAGAAGGCCTTTTAACCAGAATGTGCATGATACCAAATTCAGCCTCTTGAGCAGCAACATGTTCCAAGTTAATAGAACCCACACAAGGCTTGTGTACAAAAAACCAGGGAGCCACTTTCTTATATGCTTTGCTTGGTATATGCCAAAAGATTATCTCAGGAAGCCTGCCAAAAAGAAAGATGAATGTGTAACAATTGAATATTATCAAAGGGAACAGAATAAGATAAAAGCAAAAAAAAAAAAAAAAAATGAAAGGAATTTTTCTCATCCTTCATTGATGACTAACTTGATAAAGTTCACATTCTTCCATTTTCACTTAAGCCAAACAGCAAAATATTAAAGATTGTAAATTGCCAAGTTTGGCATGTCAGTATATTATCTACTACAAGAAGTTCAACGAAAGTTATAATTTCATATTATCTGTACCTTGAATCAGGGTTTATCTCTTGAGATTTTCGCTGGAACCATTCTGCTTGGGCACTTGATATGACTTCTGGATAGGAACCACCGCCAGAATCTAGAAAATACATTATCACCACTACTGCTGTTGGATCGCTGGAGGATGCAACTTGGAGAACATAGTTGGATACACTTGGCCATAGATCTCTAGGACCTTTTTTTGAAAACGATAAGCTATTATGCTTAATCTCATTCTTCATCAGCTCTAACCGTTGTGTGCCTCTGAAGCTACAAAATTCTTCCCCTGGAATTAAAACTAAAATCCTGTGTAATTGAAGCTAATACCTATCTCTATAATTAATGTCTCCAAATTATTCAGAAAGTACAGTTTTTCATTCTTCCTTTTGAGTCCTAAGGAATTCAGCTGCCAATTGGACAATCTACTGGATTAAAAGAATGAACAAGGTATAAAATGCGATTACCAGTTGTGGCGCCTCCACAATAGAAACTTTAAAGAGAACATCATAGATCATGCTTGTAAAAACAGTGTAGTCCATTTTCTCTTTCCATTCTTTTTTACCTAAGATATTACATGAATCAAACAGCTCCTTGAGTTTTAATCAGATGCATCATTATTCTGCTTATTCTATTTCAACGACAGATACTCGTTTCAATTTTCTGAAGAGAGAGGATATGGATGTACCAAGAGAGCAGAGGTCAGTAGGTACAAACGTGCCATTTTGTTTACCACAATCATACCTATAACAGCCAACTGATTTTGTTTTACTAATGATAGTCATATGCCCAGAAATTTGTCCAAGAATACCAGTACACTTCACTCTTAATGAGCCAAGAGCACTCATTAAGAGTGAGTCTGAACGATATCAAGTTTTTCAAGAAATGACAATAATGTTCAAGTTATGTAAATTCAATATAACCTTTATGACTTCGCCTATATGATATTTGAATACTGACAGCTCAAAGAAGTGACCCCCAAAAAAAAAAAAAGAGAAAAACAAGTAATTAAAAGCAGCAGTCTCTCAAATCAGAAGAAATGAAAGCATAATAGGTCTAATATCTTTTCCTTCCTTTTCTTATACAGAGTGCAACGCTTCTCTTATCTCTTAGAAAAGATCATCCTTGTAGATGTACTAATTCCAAATTTCATACTTAAAGCTCACCTGAATGTGATAAATTGGTTGCAGGACATTGTACTGGAGGAATTCCAGAGGATGAAAACCACTCGATTGGCCACTCAAATGGTGCATCATCATGGTTCCCAAAAAGGCTAGCCCAAGGTATACCCCTATCCCTTGTTGGAGAAAGAGCTTGATCCCAATACATGCTTGCATTTGCAATTGGAATATTGTTTGCCGTAATGACATCTCCAAGATATACTACAAAATCTGTTATTTCAAACTGATTACCACAATATCAAGAACAAAGAGAACAAATGAAATCCTGGTGTAGAAAAAAAAAATTAAGAAAAAAATAGATTTCACATCATTAATTCCTAATTACAAACTAATATTTATCAGGCCATGCAAAAACAAAGTTTTAGCAACTATATCAAAGCATGTTTGCAGCTCTCAAATTATTGGTGAACAACCAAATTCAATTGAGATGAAATCTTGAGGATAAATTAATGCAATTTAAGAACTAATGAAAGGCCATCAAATCAAATCCAATCAAAAAATATATCTTACTGTTTCTTCAACTCATGGACCCAATTCACCTGGTTCCATATGCATATAACACTGTAAGAATCACCTGGTGTTTCATGGTCGAGCACAGTGGACATGACTTTGATGGAGTTAACATCTTGTTGAGGTCCCCAGTCAGTCCAGGCGTCTTCTCCAAAATGCAGATCAGCAAACAGGGCAATCTTGAAAGCAGCTCCTGCTGCTGGTGGGCCTCTTCCAAGCACATTCTCCTTCAGCAGGTTGGAGGGTTTTAGTCTGATGGTGGTACAGTGGGGTTGGTGGCGATGAGGATGATGAAATTGGAGTGACAGGATTGAAGGGAAGAGAAAGGTGAAACAGATTAAGGTAATTGCATGAGCTAAGCAACTGTTACGGTCCATCAAGAAAGCAGGTGGGTGGTGGTTGTGCTGCTGTATCATCCAGCCAGTTACAGACATCACCCGATGACTAAAGCCAACCACTGAAAGGTGGTGATTCCAACATAGCTGCAACAGTGTGCAGTGTACTCCATGACAATTTTGCTACAAGAAGACCTCCATCCAATCCAAGGAATCTAACATTGTCCAGTATCCTCAGTTGTTATGGTAGAATATGCCATTTTGTGGTTCCACATATAATATATAATATATAATATATATTAGAAGTTTTCTAACGAGAAAAGAAGGTTTTATTTACTTGTTGGACCTGTAAGCATAAGGCTCTTGCTATCCTACATTGTTAATTTATATAAATAAAATTCGGAATTATTAATTATTACTTAATTTTTATATATAGTATTTGCAATATGTGTTAACAATGGTAATTAAATAAAAATTAATTTATCTGTTTTAATTTTATTTATACATGTACAGAAGATGCAGTAAATGAAGAAGGAATAATAATATTTTTAATCCTAAAAATTATATCATGTTCGTAATTAAGTTCTACAAATATTTTTTTTCTTTACAATTAAATTTTATATGTTTTAAAAAGACTTGTAGTTAGTCTTTTCTGTTACTTAAAACAATTTTTATTAGTCAATTTTTTAATTTTTTTTTTACATTTCATTCTTAAAAATATAAAAATATCTTACTATTATGTTTTAAATAAATATTATTTTTTATTTTTATTTATGATTTAATTTATTAATAATTTTCATAATAATTGTATATTCATTAAAATAAAATCAAGAAAATTAAAAACTAAACATAATTTTTCTTAAATTATTAGTTCTATTGACAATCACAATAAAATTAGTTAAATATTTCAATTATTACTAATTATATATTTTAATAACATAATAAATGAATAAATATCCTTTTTATATTTGGATAAACTCAATGTGATTTTTCAATATCGTAATTTTATGTTAAATTTCAAATAGTCAATAAATTCAATTGAATTTGAATTAGAAAAAAAATGAAATTATTTCTTTAAATTCAGATATTCTACAACAATTATTTGAAATCAAATAAGTGAACAAGTTTCTCTAAATAATAATTTTATTTGTTATTATAAAATATAATTAATTTAAGATAAAATTTGTCTCAAGTTTCAAAAAGTAATTTTTTACCTACAAAATTTCTAAATAATAACATACATGACATATAATTTTTATTTATTTTACCTAATTATTTTTCAAAAAGTTTTCTTATATATATATATATATATATATATATATGTATGTATGTATATATATGTGTGTGTGTGTATGAAGAGGGGTGGGATAGGCAAAATTACGAAAGAGTTTTTAGTTATTATATAAAAATTGAATAATTTAATTGTTTATTAATAAAAATTAAATTAATTAAAATATAATTTTAATTTGATTGAAAATTTATTTTCTATTTTAGTTAGGTTAACTTCTATTTTATAGGATTTCTACTTAAATTAGAATTAATATTTAGATATATTAAATATAACTGTATTTAGATTATGAATTCATATATGAATTAGGATTTATGGTTAACTTAAGTTTATAAAAGATAAGGACTTTGTTTTATAATTGTTTCACTTGAAAATATTTTTGAAAAGAGTTTTGTCACGACCCGAACCGAAGGGTACGTGACCGACACTAGGGAATAGGTAGACATAAGGCCCCCAAAACTTGTAGTAAGCTTTAAAGAAAAGAAAAATAAAACTTCCAAATTTCAAACTTTATTTCAAAACAGAACACATTATTAAACTGATTTTTCTAAAAATAAACATAATTGTGCACATAATAAAATATTCTCCATCGTCACATATTATAAATCAATCTTAAATCATTATATATAAATGTAGTTCATTGAAATAAAATACATAAGTATACTTAAATCATACAAATTCATAGTACAATTACTACTGCAGTTTTCTAGAATTACTATTATAGTACAACTCACAATGACCTACATAGTATAGCCGGTGATGAAGAAATTCAGCGTAGATACGGTCTGAAGTTGATCTCCTAAGCTCTTGAAAAAAAAAATTGAGGGGAATCAGACCTCATTGAGTAAGTTAATAAAAAGAGTTGCACAGTTTGAAAACCTTTTAAAAATCATATAATTATAGTGAAAATAATTTTATAACGTATATATATAGCTTTTGAAAAATCTCGGTAGAACCCTAAACCCAAATTTTTAATTGGCCAACTGGGCCCACTTATTCCAACTAGACTGCCGGTCCCCGAGAGTAAAGGCATCAACCAAGGCACCAAGCCACAATCATCCACTTAATCCAAATATATGGCACTGGTGGTCCCCGAGAGCTAAGGCATCCATCAAGGCACCCATCCCAGTCCATTATTAACTTTCCAATCACTGGCGATCCCTGAGAGCAAAGGCTTCCACCAAGGCACCCGTCCCAATTCATATCCACAAGTCTTATATATATTGGATCCATCTCTCAATCTTTACCATGTGCATACAGTCCTGGTGAAACCCACCAGGTAGCTCGTTTTACCAAAATTTCTTAAAACTAATTTTAAATAAATAAAATGCGCTTAAACCTTAAATAGCAGCATTAAATTAAATAAATCATATAATAAATATTACAAATATGAGCGCACGCATCTTTAAATAAAACACACACACATATCATTTTATCAATTTACAGGATGAGCGAGAAGACTGACGACCCCGCGTCTGCCTCGATTCAACATCTTCCACTCTAATATTCTCTAGAAAAGAAATTAACATACCTATTTTAAAAACAAGTCTATGAATTAAAATCAAAAATCGATAGAAATAACAAAATTCTAGACTGACTCGAGGAAGACCAAATAAGACTCGATAGATAGAAAAAAGCTTAATTAATGGTAGGAACTTACAGAAGATATCACATTTTACGAGAAAATCTATCAAAAGTTCGACAGAGTCTCCTCTGTAAAACGGACATCTCTCTACCATAGGTAAAGCCATACCTGCATAGAAAACGCATTTCTAATAGTCACAGACATTCACACTCGAGTCGGGCTCCAAGAACTACACTTAGTTCCCACTGAGATCACAACTCAACCAACACAAAAATTAAATCATTTATTTCCCAAAAATACACATTACATATAAATATCCATAACTTAGAAAATCACTTCTATTAAAACTTAAAAACCAAATTTTCACAAACATAGGCATATATATAATATTTGGAAATAATATTCAAAATTAATGTTACTTAAATTAAAAATATCAATTAATTTATAAAAATCTTCTAAACCTCTTAAATATTAAGTAAAACTAACTAAAATATACATTTAATTATAATTATCATAAAATTACATATTTACCCATATAATAGAAAAATACACATAATACTAAAAAATAATACCTAATATATTATTTAAAATTAATTTTCGACAATTAGTGTTAATTAGTCTAAAATATTAAATCATTTGTAAAAATCCTTTTAAATTCCTTAATTATTATTAAAACCAACCACAATTTATTATTTAACTATAATTAGCATAAAATTACATTTTTATCCCTATAATATAAAAACTTACATAATATATTATTATTGCTAAAAATTCCCTAAAAATTATACATATATCTAAAATTATTTTCTCAATATCCAATATCTTAATATTAATAAAAACATAAAATTAACTCATAATTTCTTCCAAAATATAATTTAACCTAATTATACACATTTGACATAAACTCAAAAATAATTATAAAAATAGTATAAAAATCACAAAAATTATAAATTAAGTTCTAAAATTAATAACATTTAATAATAATACCAATTATCAAAATTTCATAATTTTAACAATAAATTTTTGGATATAAATACAATATTAATAAAATATTCAAAATTTACAAAATTCACAATAATTTCTATAATCTCAAATAAAATTAAAATACCCAAAATAATTAACAATAACTACTCTAATTACTAATTAAACCCAAATAAATATCAAATAAAATCAAACAAAAATCAAATAAAATTCTGTAAAATTGAGAAAAATCAAAATAATATACAAAATTAGATTTAAGCCTCTAACTTTACAGAATTCATCTTCTAACTTAAAGGAATTGAAGATTAACACATAAACTAGCTCAAACAACCAGAAAACAACTAGAAATAAATCAGAAAATAACTATGCGCAACTCACCTTCAACCTCACTTTCTAGCGCTGGAAATGGGTGGCAGATGCAAGGCTTGATGTCGACCGACACCTAAGGAGGTGAGGAAGGTTGAAGGAGCAATGGCAGCGCCGATCTAGCTCCGGCAAAGGTGAGGAAGCTTCAAAACATGAGGAAGAAAGCAACCAGAGGAAGAGAAGAGAAAGGGAAAGTTGCTGGCTGTAATGGCTGCTCCGGGAAGGGCTGAGACACGTCGGAGGAGAAGGATGACAGTGATGGTGATGATGGATAGGGAAGGGGTAACAGCTGGGTGAGTTTTTTTTGGGTGGGTGACCGGGTTTGTTTTGGTAAGTTTCCTTTCTTCTTCTCTTTTTTACACACACATACACACACTTATATTATATTATATTATATTATATTATATATATATATAATAGTTACTTTATATTAAAACATTATATTATAATATTATACATTAATTCTCCACCACACACATGCACATAGTACATATACACACACACACACACACACATACTACATACATATATATATGTATATACCCAATAATAAATTAATACACACACATAAAAAAAAAATTAAACTCTAATTATATATGTGTGTGTGTGTGTGTGTGTGTGTGCATATATATATATATATATATATATACATAGATAGTAACACATAAAATAACCATGAAATTAATGTAGTTTTAAAAATAATAATAATAAACAAATGTCATTTTAAATAATAAAATAATACTTATATCTAATAATACAACCCTAAAATAATATTAACATAAATATATATCAATTAAATAGCTAGATAAGTAACATTTGTATAAAATAAATTTAAATTTAATTATTAATAGCACAAATTCGGAGATTACTTTATTTAAATAAAATATAGGGTATTACAAGTTTATAGTTTTTATATTTGATGAAATCTACTTAATGTATACCTTAATTGATCATGACTGTATATAGGTATATTTCAATGATAACAAAACTAAAAATATATTACATGATGAACTTTACTAATTTTTTTTGCAATTTGTATGTATTATTTGTATTATAATTTCATGTTGTGGCCGTCTAATATGAATGCATGTCTTTTTTTCCCCATTAAGCTTGCAAATTCTGATTGCTAATAGAATTCAGAAACACATATTGTTTAATTTCTTCTATTGATCTATCTCTAGCTATAACTATAAACACATGTTTATTTCATAACTTTTATATTTTTTGAGCCACCAATTCTAAGGTTATCTTATAGTTTTTTTGAACTTGAGGTTATTTTTTTTATGCATAAATAGAGTTCATAATAATATAAATGCTTAATTGTTTGAATTTTTTTTAGAAAAAAAATAATCATTTATTTAGAGATGCATTTTTCATATTATTTAATTTATTCTCATGATCTATCCTCTAGTTATAGCTATAAATACATGTTTATTTCATAACTTTTATATTTTTTGAAACACACTAGACATCAATTCTAAGGTTATTTTATATTTTTTTTGAATTGAGGTTTATTTTTTTATGTATAAATAGAATTCATAATAATAGAAATGCTTAAATTGTTTGAATTTTTTAGAAAAAATTAAATTAATCATTTTATTTAGAAATCCATTTTTTAATAATAAAAAATTAAGATTATAAAATTAATTAATAATAATAATAATAATAATAATAATAATAATAATAATAATAATAATAATAATATGATTAATTATTTATTTAATATATATCATGAATCAAATGAATTTTTTGTTCACATGTGAAATACATGGTTTTTTATTAGTATATATATAAATATACAAAGGGAGGGGACAGATAAAATTACGAAAAAAATTTTACTTATTATTATATGGAAATTGGATAATTTAGTAATTTACTAGTGAAAGTAAAATTAAATTAATTATAATATAATTTTAATTTGATTGAAAGTCTACTTCTTATTTTAATTAGGTTAACTTTTATTTTATTTCTAATAAAAATTTAATTAACTAAAATATAATTCTAAGTTAATTGAAAGTATGTTTTTTATTTTAATTAAGTTAACTTCTATTTTATTTTTAATAAAAATTAATTTAACAAAAAATTTTATCATTTCATTCTATTAAAATTAAATTAATTAATATTTATCATTTCATTCTTAGTTGAACTTAAAAAAATTGTATTAAAATAGTTTTTGTGTACATAAAAGTATTAATATTAAAAATATTGAAAAAATAAAGTGTTATAGGTCAAATAAAAAATTTACTAAAATTGTAATAAATTATAAATTTAATGAGTTTGTAATATTTAAATTGTTATATAAAGAAAATATATTTTTTTAATTTTTTATAGAGAAAAATTAATTATATGAAATATTGAAGTAATATCATATAATTATTTAAATAAAAAATTTATCAAAATTGTAATGAATTATAACTATATTAAATTAATATCAATTTTTTTTTACATAAATTAGTAATAATGTTATTATTTTAAAAAAATTTATTTAATAATATTAATAATATGCTTAATTGTTTATTTACTATATATCACGAGTCAAATAAAAATTTTGTTCACATGGTTGTTTACTGGTATATATATAATTGTTATGAAAATTAAATAATAAAAAGTCATAAATAAAAAATAAAAAATTATTTATATAAAAGTTTAAAAATAATTTAAGATTGAAATGTATAAAAAAAATTATTTAACTAATAAATAAGGCTAATGAAAAATTTGTGGTGTGAAAATAGTAATTCACCTTAAAAAAAAGCAAGGAAGTGATAAAAATAAAAAATATGCATGAAATATTCTTTTTGATGAAAAAATTAGTGTTGTGAATTGGAGATCAAATTTTTATAAATACACTAAAATAGTGCAAAATTTACACCATTTTAATATTTTGAGTTGGAAATGGTTTAAAGGGAAAAAAAGTGAGCAAAGGAGGAAAAGTGTAATGACCAATATATTTTTAATTAATATAAATATATTTTGGGAACTCTATTATTTAAAATACTAAAGTTATTAATATACTATTGTCATTATTTTTTTTTATATAGCATTATTATTATTATTATTTCTATTGCTATTAATATTATTATTTTAACTAGGGTTATTTTTATTATTGTTATATATTTTGTGTGTGTGTGTGTGTGTGTATATATATATATATAGTTCAAAGCCCTTAAAAATCTTGTCAACCCCTACTCTCCCTTCCCTTTTTCTTTCATATCTTTCCCATGTCATTCCCTTTCCCTTTTCTTGTTGTCCCATTTCTTTCCTACCCTCTTTCGCTGCTTTCCTCATTTGCTAGTAGCACCACTGCCTGTTTCTTCTTCCTTCTTGCTATTTCAACAGCAACAACGACAACAACAACAACAGTAGCATAAAGACAGCAGCAGCAGCAGCTCCGGTTTCAAGCAGCAACCCTCCCCTGTCCTGGAATTTCTACATTAGGTGAGTTCTAGGTTAGTTTAGTTTAGTTGAGTTTTTTAGGTTGATTCTTTGTTGTTTCTTTGTTATTTGTTAGTTTTTTGTTAGTTATTGTGTTTATTTTAATTTTTAGTTAATTAATATAATTTTTGTTTAATTTATCAGAATTTATTTTTAATATTTGGTTAATTTTTGAGTTGATCTACATATGTACTTAGTTGATTTTAAATTATTTTAGTTAAATTTAATTATGGGTATTTTTTTAATATTTTAATAATATAAATTCTATATTTTGTTAATTTTGTTAATTAATTATTTGGGTTGAATATTGAGTTAATTAGAGTTAGTAAATTAATTTAGAAATTTTTGTTTTAATAAAATTATTTTTAGTAAATTTATATTATTTTTGAGGAATTATTATGTTTATGAGAATATTGGAATTTTGGGGTAATTATGTAATTTTGTTGAAAATGTAGTTAAATTATATTTTAAATGGTTTTAGAATTTTATAGAGTATTAGAATAATTTTTATAAATTAATTACTATTTTTAACTAATTAATTCTAATTTTTGAAAATTATATTCAAATATGAAATTATTTATTATTTTGTGATTAAATGGATTTTTAATTAATTTTATAACATATTTAAACTATTTAAATAATTAAATGTGAATTTGACTATTTTATGATGAATAATTGTAAAATTGGATTTTATTAATATTATATAAATTATTAGAATTTTATTATCTAATTTGGAAAAATAATTAGTTTTAATGTTTTATTATTTAAATAAATTAAATTGTGGCATTTTGAGTATTTTATGGATTTTTAATGATTTTAAATATTTTTTTATTAAATTATTTATTTTTGGTGGATTATTAACCTTGGTTAGGGATTTAAATAGTTCAGTGTCCCAACCTAAAGTGTTGATCTTGTGTGAATTTAGAAGTGTGTTTGCTTGCAGGATTGACTCTACTATAGTAAAGGGATGTCCGTTTTACAAAGGAAACTCTATCGAATTTTTAGTAAATTTCTCGTAAAACGTGACATCGGGTCAATAATAAGTTTTTAATTCTGAGTCAAGTCTTAGAAATTCCAGAAGTTAGGGTTTCTATTTTCTGATTGTCGTTTCATTTTCTATCTTTTAGCCACCCCTCCAGTTGCGTCTACCAGTTGAGGTCGGACACGACGTATCAGAGGAGCACCTTCATCTTGTAAGTTAATATTTGATTTGAGTGTCGGGTCTTTCAATTTAAATCATATTAAATTTTAAAGAATTATATATTTCTGAGATTTTAGTCAGTACTTTTAAATAATGATGCATGATTTAAATTATAGTTGGTTCACTTTATTTTGTAATTTTCCTTGTTTTATTTATCTTTCTTTATTTTAAATAAACTAAGGTAGAACGGGCTACCTGATGATTTTCATTAGGACCGTGTGTGCACAAGTAAAATATTTGATTATATTAATGGGGTTGATGGTCTGGTGATGCTTTGTTCTCAGATACCGCCAGTAATACAATAATTGATTATTTAATAAATACTAGGGTCGAAGGTCTGGTGATACTTTGCTCTCGGACATCACCAATATAGTTGGATTAATACTTATTAAATCACTGGGATCAATGGTCTGGTGATGGTTTGCTCTCGAACACCACTGGTGATATTGGATTAAATGATGTGACTACGGCTGTGCATCCTGGTGATGTTTTGCTCTCGGGATTCGGCAGTTTTGGATATAAGGGAGCTGAATGACTATTAAAAATTAAAAACTCGGGTTCTACCTAGTTTTTATACTGAAATGTTTTAAAAAGTATTTAAATATTTATTTCCTTCCTTTTGAAAAATGGATTTCTTATATATATATATATATATACATCAAAGGATTTGAATAAAATTATAAATATATTATATTTTTATTAAAAAAAACTTATTTTAAAGGAGATTTTCAAATTACATTCATTTCTTTTATTAGCTTACTCAGTGAGGTCTGACTCTCCTCAATTTATTTTTTTCAGGAGTTTGGGAGTCCACTATTAGGCCTACTTCTCTAAGCCGAGTAGCTTCTTCACCTGCTATCTTATATAGGTCTATATAGTTGTATTTATTTTAGTATCCGTGTACTGTAGTAGAGAACTGTATAACTGCATATTTTAATGTGGATATTATGTATTGAGATTTATGTAATGAGATTTTATTTTATATAACTGATGATATTTATTTATTCATGACGATGTTATGGTCTAATTAAATTGAGAAAAATCAGTTTGATAAAGTGCATCATGATTAAATTATTTTATTGTAAGTTTTTAAAGTGTAATATTTTGCATTTTTCTTTTAAGGTTTACTACGAGTTTCAGTAGCTTCATGCTTTCCCATTCCCTAGTGCCGGTCACGTGCCCCTAGGTTTGGGTCATGACAAAGTTGGTATCAAAGCTTTGGATCATTTTTTATGCTTTTAATTATCGATGTCTATCTTTTCTTATATTACTACGGTACTTAGGTTATTATCTGTTATTTGTAGATTTTCTTATCTTTAGGATTCTGCATCTGCATCTGTGTTCTTGTTTGGTTTTGAAATTTAGGTTTTCTTATCTTTTTAGAATGAGACGTGCTTGGAATGCCCCTGTTACTGATGTAGAGCCTGATGATGATGAACAGTCATTTCAGGATGAGATTCTTCCTCCTGCCCCTCGACCTAGAGGTAGGGGTTGAGGTAGAGGTAAGGGCAGAGCCAGAGTAGCAGCAGCTGAGAGGCAAGATCAACCTTAGGTAGAACCCTAGATTCCAGCAGAGGATCCTATAACTTTTACAGCTGATATGGTAGGTATTAATCAGGGCTTGGCAGCTCTTAATTAAGCGATGCATGTACTGCAGCAGATGCTTTAGCGATAAAATCAAGGGATGTCTAATGCAAATGTGACATTATTATACTCTAGAGTCGGACAAGTTTATTTTGATGGTACTAGAGATGTATTGGATTTCATTAACACCATTGAGTCTAGGACCATATCTAGGTATTCTGATTATCAGAGGATCATGATAGTGGAGTTATCAATCTTAGCAGCAGCTCAGGACTGGTTCATGTAGTCCATTTAGCTTTTCATGACTATGATGACTTGGTTGGAATTTAAGGAGCAGTTTATAAGATTCTTCTATTCTTCATCTATGCGAGAGAACTATAGATGGAAGCTGCTTAATATCAACAGGAGAGATTGATCAGTTGAGGACTACACTCGGGAGTTCTACAGATTGATGAGACATACTAAGGATGTGAGGCAGGATATTGCCAGAGCAGTTAAGCTGTATATGACTGGGTTAGACCCAGCTTATATTGACATTCGACTAGAGGGTCGTAGTCTAGAGACTATTATGGAGGAGGCAAGATCGTTAGAGCGGAGGCATATCCAATATGGCATCATACCTAACCCGTATAATAATGGCATTATCAAACCTGTTAAGAGGGTACATCAGCCAGTGTTTTAGATAGGTAGCACGAGTGCTTAGTCAACAAGTCCTTCTCAACAGAGCAGACAGTTTAAAACACATCAGATTAGTAGGCATTACCTTGCTCAAGATTGTAAGAGTAGTAGGGCTACTAGATTTGGTGATAGTGCTAGCAGTAATAGTGGAAAAAGCTCTAGACATGGCAGTTCTGGGTCTGGAGCTAGTGTGTGTGCCACATATGGGTGAATGCATCGAGGTCCTTGTCATTTAATGCCAGGAGTGTGTTTCAGATGTGGTCTATTTGGACACTTTGCTAGAGCTTGTCCAAACTATAGGTTCCAGCCATCCTTGGCTCAGGGATCTTCACCTTCTATTGTCCAGCCCTTACAGCAGGTGCCTCAGCAGTATTAGGTACCCATGTACCCTTAGCAGCGATCGATACAGTTTACGAGTTAGTAGGGCCAAGGCAGAGGACATACTCAGCCATTCACCTCATAGCAGTCAGGATGTGGATAGGCCAGGGTCTTCACTTTGACTCCTCAGGATGCACAGACATCCAATGCTATGGTAGTAGGTATTATTCCTATCTGTTGCTCTGAGGCTAGAGTCCTATTTGATTTGGGTGCTACGTTTTCATTTGTATCCTATTTATTTGCTTCGAAAGTATCTTGTCTTCCTTCCAAGATGAGTTTTCCTTTGTCTGTTTTAATTTTACTTAGTGATGAATTGGAGACAGACATTTTCTTTCCATTTTGTCCCGTGTTAGTAGAAGGTAAAGAGTTGTTGATAGACTTAGTCCTTCTAGATATGATTGAGTTCGATGTGATTCTAGGAACGGATTGGTTGTCCTAGTATTATGCTTTTATGGATTATCAAGTGAAAGAAGTAATTTTTAGAATTCTAAGTGAAGAGGAATTCAGATTCAAAGGCAAGGAGAGTTTCATGCCTCATAATCTTATTTCTACTATTATAACTAGGAAGATGCTTAGTAAAGGGTGTCAAGGCTATTTAGCTGTAGTTAGAGATGTTCAAGTAAAAATAGGACTAGTAGAAAGGGTACCAGTGGTACGTGAATTCTCATATGTTTTCCTATAGGAGTTACCTAGATTGTTGCTAGAAAGAGAGATAAAATTCTGTATTGGTGTTATGCCTGGTACAAATCATATCTCTATGCCACTTTATAGGATGACACCTATAGAGCTGAAGGAGCTAAAAGAGCAATTGTAGGAATTGTTGGATAAGGGGTTTATTCGGCCTAGTACATCTCCTTGGGGTGCTCCGGTTCTTTTTGTAAAGAAGAAGGATGGTAGTCTTTAATTATACATTGACTACAGATAGTTGAATAAGGTTACCATTACGAATAAGTATCCACTCCCCATGATTGATGATTTATTTGATCAGTTAGAAGGAGCTCAGTATTTTTCCAAGATTGACTTGAGATATAGGTATCATCAGTTGAGGATTAGAAGTGAAGATATATCCAAGTCAGCATTTCAAACTAGATATGGCCACTGTGAGTTTTTAGTGATGTCCTTTGGGTTGATTAATACCCTAGCAACCTTTATGGACTTTATGAATATGGTGTTTAGGCCATTCTTAGATCGATTTTTGATCGTGTTTATTGATGACATTTTAGTTTGTTATAAGAATAAGGCAAAGCATGCAATGCATTTAAGATTGGTGCTACAGACTTTGAGAGAGCACTAGTTGTATGCCAAGTTTTTAAAATGTGAGTTCTAGTTAGACCAAGTGGCATTCTTAAGCCATGTGGTATCCAAAGATGGCATTTAGGTGGATCCCAGGAAGACAGAGGCGATCACCGAGTGGCCAAGACCCATAATGGTTATCAAAGTGAGAAGTTTTCTAGGTTTAGTGGGCTATTACAGGAGATTTGTGAAGGATTTTTCCAGGATTATTGTGCCTTTAACTAGACTAACTCAAAAAAATGTTAGATTCATATGGACTGATAAATGTGAGGAGCATTTCCAGTTGCTTAAGGATTTATTGACTTTAGCTCTAGCACTAACTTTGCCTTCTAGTGACGATGGATACACGGTGTATTATGATGCTTCCTGTGTAGGATTGGGCTATATGCTAATACAGAATGGTAGAGTGGTTACTTATGCTTCAAGGTAGTTGAAGAAGCACGAGCAGAATTATCCTACTCACGATCTGAAGATGGCAAGAGTTATATTCATATTGAAGATTTGGAGGCATTACCTGTATAGTGTCACTTGTAAAATATACACCAACCACAAGAGCTTGAAGTTTATCTTCAAGCAAAGGGATTTTAACCTAAGGCAAAGAAGATGGATGAAACTTCTGAAGGACTATGATTGTTTGATTCTTTACCACCCAGGCAAGGCAAACGTAGGCAGCTTTGCCCATATCAGTAATGAGAGGAAGCTGATTATTCAGGAGTTGCATGAGCTGATTGATCAGGTTTGTAATGGAAAATGACTAAGAAATGCCTTTTAGCTCAGTTTAAAGTACGATCAGTGTATTTGGACAGAGTTAAAGAAGCTCAAAGAAGGGACCCATAGCTATAGAGAATCATGTTTGAAGTGCAATAGAGTCAATCCGGAGAGTTCATGATTGACAGTGAGGGTGTTCTATGCTTGGGTACTCGGTTGTGTGTGCCGGACATTGATGATCTAAGGAAAGAGATATTGGAAGAGGCACATTTTTTTGCTTATAGTATTCATCCAGGTTACACTAAGATGTATCATAATTTAAAGGATACATACTGATGGAATGGAATGAAGAAGGATGTTATAGAATTTGTATCCAGGTGTCTCATATGTCAGCAGGTGAAACTAGAGCATCAGAGGCCCTCAAGATTGTTACAGCCTATGCCTATCCCAGAGTGGAAGTGGGATATGATTGCCATGGATTTTGTAACTGGTTTACCTAAAACGACAGGTGGATTTAATGCAATTTAGGTGATCATTGACAAGTTAACTAAGTCAGCTCACTTTCTACCAGTAAAGAAGACATACTCCACTAATAGGTTGGCACAGTTGTATGTCAGCAGAATTGTTATTCTTCATGGAGTTCCAGTGAGCATAATATCTGACAGAGGAGCCACTTTTACATTAGTTTTTTGGCAAGAGTTACATAAAGCCTTGAGTACAAGGTTAAACTTTAGTACAACATTCCATCCTTAAACTGATGGTCAGTCAGAAAGGACCATTCAGACTTTAGAGGATATGCTCAGAATATGTGTGATGGATTTTGGAGGTCAATGGGATAACCATTTGCCATTGATTGAATTTGCATATAACAATAGTTATCATGCAAGTATTGAAATGGCTCTGTATGAAGCGCTATATGGTAGGAAGTGCATATCACCTTTATGTTGGGAAATAGGTGAGAGACAACTATCGGGTCCAGAGTTGGTGCATATTACTTATGAGAAAGTTCCTATCATTTAGCAGAGGTTAAGGATAGCTTTCTATAAGCAGAAGAGTTATGTTGATCCTAGAAGGAAAGGTGTTTCCTTTCTAGTTGGAGATATGGTATTTTTAAAGATACCTTTGATGAAAGGAGTTATGAGGTTTGGTAAGAAGGGTAAGTTGGCTTCGAGATACATTGGACCTTTCGAGATACAGTCATGAGTTGGAGAAATGGCCTATAGACTGGTGTTGCCACCTGAGTTATCTTGAATCCACCTAGTGTTCCATGTATCTATACTGAGAAAGTATATTCCTAATCCTTCTCATGTACTTTAGCCTCAAGCAGTGGAGCTCAACAAAGATCTATCTTATGAGGAGTACCCTATGGCGATTGTGGATCGCCAGGTTTGTCAGCTTCGCTCCAGGGAGATTCTGATGGTAAAAGTACTTTAGAGTAACCACATAGCAGAATACTGTACATGGGAGACAGAATTCGGGATGCAAGTCATCTATCCCTATCTTTTTCATTAATAGACCTTGTATTTTCTTGCTTTTCTTTGAATTCGGGGATGAATTCTTATAAGAAGGGGAGATTGTAATGACCGATATATTTTTAATTAATATAAATATATTTTGGGAACTCTATTATTTAAAATACTAAAGTTATTAATATACTATTGTCATTATATTTTTTTTATATAGCATTATTATTATTATTTCTATTGCTATTAATATTATTATTTTAACTAGGGTTATTTTTATTATTGTTATATGTTGTGTGTGTGTGTATGTATATATATATAAATATAGTTCAAAGCCCTTAAAAATCTGGACAACCCCAACTCTCCCTTCCCTTTTTCTTTCATTTCTTTCCCATGCCATTCCCTTTCCCTTTTCTTGTTGTCCCATTTCTATCCTACACTCTCCCGCTGCTTTCCTCATTTGCTAGTAGCACCACTGCCTTTTTCTTCTTCCTTCTTGTTGTTTCAACAGCGACATTGACAACAATAACAACAATAGCAGCATAAAGACAACAGTAGCAGTAGCAACTCTGATTTCAAGCAGCAGCCCTCCCTTGTCCTGGAAGTTCTGCATTAGGTGAGTTCTAGGTTAGTTTAGTTGAGTTTGTTAGGTTGATTCTTTGTTGTTTCTTTGTTATTTCTTTGTTATTTGTTAGTTATTGTGTTTATTTTAATTTTTAGTTAATTAATATAATTTTTGCTTAATTTATCAGAATTTATTTTTAATATTTGGTTAATTTTTGAGTTGATCTACATATGTACTTAGTTGATTTTAAATTATTTTAGTTAAATTTAATTATGGGTATTTTTGAATATTTTAATAATATAAGTTGTATATTTTGTTAATTAATTATTTGGGTTGAATATTGAGTTAATTAGAGTTAGTAAATTAATTTAGTAATTTTTGTGTTAATAAAATTATTTTTAGTAAATTTATATTATTTTTGAGGAATTATTATGTTTATGTGAATATTGGAATTTTGGGGGTAATTATGTAATTTTGTTGAAAATATAGTTAAATTATATTTTAAATGATTTTAGAATTTTATAGAGTATTAGAATAATTTTTATATATTAATTACTATTTTTAACTAATTAATTCTAATTTTTAAAAATTATATTCAAATATAAAATTATTTATTATTTTGTGATTAAATGGGTTTTTAATTAATTTTATAATGTATTTAAACTATTTATATAATTAAATGTGAATTTGACTATTTTATGATGAATACTTGTAAAATTGGATTTTATTAATATTATATAAATTATTGGAATTTTATTATCTAATTTGGAAAAATAATTAGTTTTAATGCTTTATTATTTAAATAAATTGAATTGTGGCATTTTGATTATTTTATGGATTTTTAATGATTTTAAATATTTTTATTAAATTATTTATTTTTGGTGGATTGTGAACCTTGGTTGGGGATTTAAGTAGTTCAGGGTCCCAATTTAAGGTATTGATCTTATGTGAATTTAGAAGTGTGTTTGCTTACAGGATTGACTCTACTTCAGTAGAGAGATGTCCATTTTACAGAGGAGACTCTGCTGAATTTTTGATAGATTTCTCGTAAAACATGACATCGGGTCAATCCTAAGTTTTGAATTCTGAGTTGAGTCTTCCTTAGAAATTCTAGAAGTTAGGGTTTCTGTTTTCTAATTGTTGTTTCATTTTCTGTCTTTTAACCGTCCCTCCGGTTGCTTCTACCAGTCGAGGTCGAACACGACATATCATAGGAGCGCCTTCATCTTGTAAGTTAATATTTGATTTAAGTGTCGGTTCTTTCAATTTAAATCATATTAAATTTTGAAGAATTATATATTTGTGAGATTTTAGTCAGTACTTTTAAATAATGATGCATGATTTAAATTATAGTTGGTTTACTTTATTTTCATTTATTGTAATTTTCCTTGTTTTATTTATCTTTATTTATTTTACATAATCTACGGTAGAATGAGCTACCTGATGGGTTTTATCAAGACTGTGTGTGCACTAGTAAAATATTTTATTATATTACTGGGGCCAATGGTCTAGTGATACTTTGCTCTCAGACACCACCTGTAATATTATATTTGATTATTTAATAAATGCTAGAGTCGAAGGTCTGGTGATACTTTGCTCTCGGACACCACCAGTATAGTTGGATTAATACTTATTAAATCATTGAGGCCGATGGTTTGGTGATGCTTTGCTCTCAAACATCGCCAATGATATTGGATTAAGTGATGTGATTGAGGCTATGCATCCTGGTGATGTTTTGCTCTCGAGATCCGACAATCTTGGATATAAGGGAGCCAAATGATTGTTAAAAATTGAGAACTTGGGTTTTACCTAGTTTTTATACTAAAATGTTTTAAAAAGTATTTAAATATTTATTTCCTTCCTTTTGAAAAATGGATTTCCTATATATATTAAAGGATTTTAATAAAATTATAAATATATTATATTTTCATAAAAAAAAAACTTATTTTGAAGGAGATTTTCAAACTACATTCATTTCTTTTATTAGCTTACTCAGTGAGATATGACTTCTCTTAATTTATTTTTTCAAGAGTTTTGGGAGTCTTTTGTTAGACCTACTTCTCTACTCCGAGTAGCTTCTTCACCGGCTATCTTTTATAGTTCTATATAGTTGTATTTATATTAGTATCCGTATACTGTAGTAGAGAATTGTATAACTGCATATTTTAATGTGGATATTATGTATTGAGATTTATGTGCTGAGATTTTATTTTATATAACTGATTATGTTTATTTATTCATGACGATGTAATGGTTTAATTAAATTGAGAAAAATCAGTTTAATAATGTACATCATGATTAAATTATTTTATTATAAGGTTTTAAAGTGTAATATTCCGCGTTTTTCTTTTAAGGTTTACTACGGATTTTGATAGTTTTATGTTTTTCCATTCTCTAGTTTCGATCACGTGCCTTTGGGTTCAGGTCATGATAAAAAGATACTTTTATACCCATGTTTAAAAAATGATTACAGTTTAAATGTATAGGTAAATGAGGAAAAATTTTACTATTATATATGGACGTATTCCACTAATAGTTGTTCAATTTCAAGCATTTATAATATAGTGGTTGGTTATATTTTTTAAATGGTAATTGATAACTATCATGGACGTATTCCACTAATAGTTGTTCAATTTCAAGCATTTAAATATAGTGGTTGGTTATATTTTTTAAATAGTAATTGATAACTATCGGAATCTATTAATTGGCATTTACGTCAATTGTAATTTGAAATTTTTCATGAGCATTTTTTACTTATTTAAATATAATTTAATAATTATTGTATGTATTTAACATATTGTTTGACTAAGTTGTAAAGGATTTGAGAGGAAAATATTGAATGTAGCTTATGTATGTGTTGAGAATGTTGTAAATGAATGAATAGAGAGGAAATAAGAGGCATATATATAGGGAAAATATTTACTCAAACCTAATATGATTTGAATTCCTTATCAATGAGAGTCTTTATCTTTATAAGATTTAACATTCTTTTCTTTGTAAATAAGGATCAAAATTGTAAGGAATGTTTTTTTCTCTCTCTTGTCTTCCTTTTCTATGCAAACTTCTTATTGAAATAGTATTTTTAGGTGAATTTGGCCTTTTTCTTACCATGTAAAATCACCTCTTTTCTTCTTCCTTTTTCGTACTTTTTGCTTGTGTGTTATAGATTCATGATGGATCTATAATTTGGTGTTAAAAGTGCCTCATTTATAGTGAGGTTTTAATTTCATAAATAATTTTTTGGTTTTTGGGTTTTAATTTCATAAATAAGTTTTTGGGCTTGCAGATAGGTCTCAGTAGGGTAGCTTTGCTTGCCCTGTTAAAGAGTGTTATGTATCTTAGTTAGTTTGCTTTTGTATTGCTTTTCTTTGTCTGAAAGTGGCTACTGATATAATCGTCTCATATTGACTATTAGATTGAAGGTTCAATCTGTATTTTGTTCTTCCTTAGTTAAGCTGGTTGGCCTTTGCTCTATATTGGTGCATTGCCTTGAGATTCTTTTCTTTTAATATAATCACTATTTGACAAAAAAAAAAAATCTGTTCTTTGTAGAGTTAAGTATTTTTCTCTTTAGATGTCCTTTCCTTGAAAGGTTATAATCCATTGCAAGGTAAGATATAGATTTACGATATCAAATATTGATGATAGCTAATCCTTAAAGCTTATTAATATTAATTGTTTGATAAAAGTAATTTACAACCGTTGATATTTATATATTTACCAACTATTATTTTAGTTTTTTTAGTTTTAGAATATTATATTCACTACTAATCTATTATTATTATTATTATTATTATATATATATATATATATATATATATATATATATATATATATATATATATATATATATATATATATATATATATATATATATATATATATGGGTATGTGTGTGTTAAATGCTGAACTTTAAAATTATTAAGCTAAAAATTTAACAAATTATTTTTATATTTGAGTATTCACCCTAAAATCTAATGTGTTAAATTCTTAAAAATCTTGATTTTTATTAAAAATAAAATATTTATTATAATTTTTTAGTATTATTTTTTTAACTAAAATATTATTATACATATTTTAATGCTACTTAAATTCTAAAAGTTTTTATATAATAGACATTTTTTAATATCAAATCACTCAATCATTTTTTCTAAACCATTAAAAATTCTATTTTTAAAAATTTTCTTAACTATTATACATACTTAGTAATTCAATAGTATCAAAATAAATTCTATTGTATTTAAAAATAATGGCAATATAAATTAAAGAAAACAAAATTAAGTTAATATATTTCATTTTTATTTTATTTAGTTACCTTTTTTCTCTTTATAAAAATTCTTACTTTAAAATACATATGTTTTATTAAATATAAAACATTTTAATTGTACTACATCTAGAATACTATTTTTCTTTTTTTTTTATTAGAAATTAAATCTTTTATTCTAATTAAAAAATCCACCTTTTGTTCAATTAAAAACACAATTTTCTTTTTATTTAACGTAAGTAAAATGTGTAATTTATTAATTATTTTCTATTTTTTTGTTTATTTGTCCAATTATTATTATTACTATATATATATATACACACACACATACGCTTTTGATAAAACATTATTAAATAAAATTGTTATAATAACTTCTAAATTTTCACTTTTATTTAATTAATTTGTAGTTTTAAATTTATTAAAATTATTTAATATAATTATTAAAAGATATATATATATATATATTACTTAAAGTATAGTTTGAAAATGCTATAATAGTTGTTCAATTTCAAGCATTTATAATGTAGTATTTGGTTATATTTTTTAAACAGTAGTTAATAACTGTTGAAATCTATTAATTGTCATTTACATCAATTGTAATTTGCAGTTTTTCATGAGCATTTTTTACTTATTTAAATATAAATTTATAATTGTTTTATGTATTTAACTTATTGCTTGACTAAGTTGTAAAGGATTTGAGAGGAAAATATTGAATGTAGCTTACGGGTATGTTGAGAATGTTGTGAATGAATGAATAAAGCGGAGAGGCAAGGCATATACAGGGAAAATATTTACTCAAACGTGTTATGATTTGAATTCCTTCTTGATGAGAGTCCTTATCTTTATAGGACTTAACATTATTTTCTTTGTATAATTAAGTATTCTTCTCTTTGGACGTTTCCTTAAACGATTATAATCCTCTGCATGGTAAGATACAAATGTATGGTATCAAATATTGATTATAACTAATACTTAAAAGCTTATTAATATTAATTGTTTGATAATTGCAGCCGTTGATATTTATATATTTACTAACTATTAGTTTAGTTTTTTGGTTTTAAAATATTATAATTTTAGGCAATAAATTTTAGATTAGAGATAGAGTCGTCACCTAGGTAAAATTCAAGATACAATTTATAGCAACTGATCCCTCTAACAGCCATCCTCATAGATTAGGTTCGAAAATTAGTATAGGCTTTTGGAATGCCCGCCCACTCTTTGGTTGACCGCCATTTATGTTTCATATTTTATTATTTTCAATTATTTAATGATTTTTTTATTAACATGTAAATTGCAATTTCAATTTATTTCAAACAATTTTTAAATTTTATAATTAAGTCCAAATTTTCAATTAGTTCATTTTCATATAACTAAACCTGTTTGCAACATCCGTCATAATAGAAAAATACAAATAATTTAGAAAATAAATGTGCACATAAAAAATAGAGAAAAATAAATTATTACAACGCTTTCTATACACAATATTTCAAATGAAATAAATGAAAGGTTTAAAAATAAAATTGAATAAGAAATGGCTTGCAATAGCCAAGTCGCCATAGCTTAATCATCATTCAAAAAAGCTTAATTCTAAAATTAATTCCTTTCATGAACAAAGCCTACAAAAGAAGAACTTAGTATACAAAATAATAACCATATTAATTTTAGTAGACCTCATACATAAAACACTTATTTCACGGTGCTAACCCAAAAAAAAAAAAAAAAAACCAACATAGGAGACACAAAATGTGATTTGCCACACCATAATTGTTTCTAGCCATGCAAAGGCGGTGTCTTAATGATAAGGTGTCTCCTTAACAACACCAAGTTAAAGAAGACATGCCTCTATGTGCTAAGGCAATGCCTTATTGAAAAGTTGTTGCCTTAGTGCATTCGTGTTTTCGAATAGAATGCATAAATTAAACAAAATCAACAACGATGATCAAAATTTTTTACAAGCAATGAATATAAATCTATCCAATCATAACCTCATCAATTAAACATGATGAAATCAACATTTTCACCCCTTTTTAAAAATTACATGTTAAAATAAAATGGAATGCTAAAACCCTTAACAATAGTTTAAAAGGAAGCTTACTGTTTATCACAATGCTTGGTTATCTTGTCTTGGCCCTCAGAAGGTTCCAATATGATTGCAACAAGTGCCAGAAGAACGTAAACTCAAAATCTTTTCCCTCTATCTAATTTGAATCTCTACTACTTTATTCATTTTACCACTTCAATCTCTTTACTTTTCCTCTTCAAATTGAGTTTTTTCTTTTCCCTCTTTGTCTCTTTCCCTCTTGATTTTCTCCTCTCCAAACCTTTTCTTTTTTCTCTTTTCCTCTTTAAATTTTTTCTCTATTTTTTGCACTCTTTCTTTTTTTTTTTTGCATTGTTTTATTCTTTTTTTTTTCACCGTTGTTACCATTAATTGATCCCTCTAATATTATGCTCCTCTTAGTGTCAAAAATAGTTGTTTCACTTCTTTTATTGTTAACGATGTCTTTTCGTAAAGAATGTTTTTGAAATTTTCATTAAAATATGGTATTTTGTTATATAAAAAATAGCTAAACATCATTAAAGTGCCATCTCAGTAGCTCATCAAAAGACTCTTTTTAGGCCATTGGTCAATAATGAATAAAGGATATGGCTTTACACATTTCTAGTTCATTTTGTTGAATTTTTATCATTAGGCCTTTGCATTTGGGCTGGGCCAAGTCATGCATCAACAGTTTACCCTCTTATTTTTTAAAAATTGAAATGCAAGCTATGTAATAAAATTTATGAAAAAGCACAAATGTAGAAAATCATATAAATTTAAATTTTAAAATTAAATTTCGAAGCTAGATGTTTGAGAAAAGATTATGATGTGATGTATTCAGAGCTAAATGTTTGAAAAAAAAAAAGTTCTAGTGTATTCAGAGCTAAATGTCCAAAGTAAGATTCTAATTGAAAAGTTTTAATCTAAGAAAATAATATCAAGCCTTCAACTTTAATGTACAAATCAAAAGGCTTTAAATCAAAGAAAATGGTATTGTGCCGTCAAACTTGATTATAAATCAAGAGGTTAGGGACTATATGCTAAGGTTTATATCTATCATCCTTAGAGTCAACTACCCGAGAGGTCATTATAATCTATTTTCCATCAACCTTAATATCCAAAATTATGAGGTAAATAGTCTTATGTCATCAATCTTAATATGCAAATCAAGAGGTTTGAGATTGCTTCATCCATCATCCTTGAGGTATAACTTGAGATGTTCAAAATCATGAGATCTTTTATCAAAGAAAATAGTAGTCTTGTTATACAAAATGAAAGCCTTATAGCCACTTCCAACTTTAGATAAGGTGTTGGTATGCACCGTATAGCCTTGGGGGTGTCTCGAAGGGTCAACTAAAATGTGAGTTGTATAGCCTCTAGGGCATTAGGTGAGTTCACTATTTCTTGAAAGATATTTTTGTGCGATTGACCCTCATTCTATGCATTATAACGAGCTCACTTTTGAAAAATATAGTCATTGAAAAATAATTCCAGAGCTAATGTATGCATGATCATGATATTTCAAGGTCTTTTTTTAAAATTCATTTTTGACAACACAACTTCATATAATGTTTTTAGCATTTATAGATAAATAGGTATTATCATAATGTGTGTATGTATGATATTTAAAAATCACTTCACAAAAACAGTTCTTTTATGTATAAAATGTCTTTACATGCATCAACTAGCCAAGTGCTTATTCTATTCAAAATTGATCTTTGGGAAATGGCCCTTCTTCTATAAAAAAAATTTGAATTTGAGAATTGAGCCTATTAGATACTGCATTTAGACTAGAATTGATAGATGGAAGTAGAAATTATGACCTTTTACTTATTAGATTGGGACATTGATAACAACAATTGCCTCCTTATTTGGTTACGCTTTTATAATGTTTTGCTATTATAGGACTGTTATGCTTGATTTTAAATATAGATAAGACACTCTATATGGCCCCCAGTCAAAGAATTAGTTGAAAGACTATATCACTTTTGAGGCTCACATAATTGCCACATTGTGAGAAGGGATCTTATGCTCTCACAAATTGCTCCCCTAAAATGAAATTATAACTAATTTTATTTTGTATTCCCTCTTTTGCCTAGATCGTTCCCTTTTTGAGAGTTTATAAATTTAGCTAATTCTTTTTTTCTTTTTTTTATTTTGTTCCTTATTCTTCATAAGTCACCCTTTTTTGGAGTTTTCAACCTAGTTGTGTGGTTGCAAAATCATGTTAATGATTGATAGATATTCTTATAATGTATACTGCCAGTCTATATAGTGCTCTTAAAATTAACTACCTAATACACATGTTATTGATTGTCTGATGTGCATATCACTGATTACTTGATGTCCATGTTTTCCACTTTAGTTGTTGATCACTTGATATTTTTTGCTGTTGATTTACCGGGCATTTGTAACTAACATGTACATTGATTAATCTAAGCAAGCTAATGTTTAACACTTTTTATGCTAATATCATGTGAATCATGTCTATTTTATATGATTATTCTTTTGTTATAAATGGACACACTACATTATACTTATTATTGATTAATCCTTTATGGTTATTCTAACTAACTATTTTTCAGTTCATAGTTGGTGGAGGCATTCCTTGCAATTGAAAATGATTTGTGAAGGTTAATGCTAATAGATCAGATTTCAAAGGGATTATAAAGGATTAGTTTTTTAAATATAAGTGGCACTCATAAATGGTGTATGAAGATTTTTTCTCCTTATTCTTCTTTTTTTTTATTTCATTTTTTCTTTTTTTTAATGGGTTTAGTCAATTCATTTCATTAGGGAAAAAGTTGAAGTTTAAAATGCCCAAAGGGAAGCTGAAAATTAATTTTAGCCCTCTTATTTGATGTAGTTTTTGTTCTTTTGGATCTCTCTTTCATTCAAACATATAATAGCATGCATAATTATAATAAATCTGTAATCATATAAATTAGGCAACTAGTCATTTATTAACACAAAGGAAAAAAATTATTATAGCTAAATATTATTCTAAATTATTATAGCTACAAAAGACAAAAACTATTCATGAGTGTTCCAGTTCAAGCCAGCTTCAATCTCTACTTCAAAAGTGATATAGTTCTATAAAGTTCCTTATGCTCATGTTCTTTAATTTATTAAATAGAGGTGGAATGTAGAATTCTATGGCTATGAGTAGTTGATCTAATTCTACTGGCCTATGCTTCATTTAACTAACTTTTTTCTCCATTTAGTCAAGAAACTCATGAAGGACTCCTTAGAACTTTACTTCATACTCTATAAATCTTAAAGGGAGACTTCAAATTGGAATTCAACCAATACTAGTTAATGAAGGTTGAGCACAACTCCCTGTAGTTTTATTGAACATGTGCATCTAAAGTGCAATACCATTTAACAATAGCTCCTTTTAACGATATTAGGAATTGTTTGACAATTTATGCCTTAGTCAATCTAGTGGCTTTTCATAGAGGTGATGTACTATTTCAGGTGTGGGTAAGGATCATCAATGATAAAGTACTTCTTTATATTTGGAAATTTAAACTTTAGGGCCAATAGTTCTTCTTTTTCCAATCCATGTCAGCAAATTCATAGTTAAGTCCATTTTTTTCATTACACTATGTAACTAATCCATCTTCTTTTCATGTTTTTTTATCCATTTTGGTTCAATTGGATATTTTATTGCTTTTAGTTTTTCTTTAAGTGGCTTATTAATAGTAGTCCTAGTTTTAAAGTCTTTTTCATTAATAGGCCTCTTTCATAATATCTTAATAACCATATCTCTGAAAATTTGTTGTATCCAATCCCTGATTTCTTTTAAAATTTTTTACTTAAAAGATTCAAGATCAAAATTAGAGGGTCCCGATATTCTAGTTTCTTATGATGTGGTTTCAATTGATTGATTGGATGTTTGATATTAGTGAGCCAAATTACCCTTGATCTGCTTCCAAATAAGAAGAGATTAATGGTTGTAAATAATGCATTTTTAAAAAATAATAAGTGCCATGTGTACGTGAAATATAGGTTGTTTTTATTTTTTATTTATTTATAACTGAAAAAATAAAATAGAAATAAGTCACAATAGCAAAACCTTCTAATATGATCTCTCTTACACACATGTTAAGTGGCAAGTCTCTAGTCCTACGAATTTTTTTCTAGATTTTGATTATAAATAGGGGATAATAAAACTGATATATAAATAATTATATCAAGAAAATAATAGCAAACAAGTAGCAAACCTTATAAATAAAATCAAAGCAAACAAGTATTAAAACTTATAAATAAAATTAAAAGTCCAACATAATGGCCATGATAGAAGGATATGGTCCAACCTAAAATAATCTATTATTAATTGGCTTGGACTTTATAACAAGACTACTATATAACATTAAACACATACATTTTGGGAAAGAAACTAGATGAAGTTGTTAAATCGCTACATGGCTGGATCTTGGGTAAGGGCTTATGTTCCCATAGGATTGCACTAGCCTAAAACCTTTACTTACTTTAGGGTCCAAGCGATAGAGGACTAATACTTACTATAAGTGGCAATAGTCATATACACTACCACCAAATTTGAGCAAAACACAAGCAATAATGTAATGACTACCATCAACTTACTAAGGACTGTATGCATCATATGTGATAGGTGTTGTGAAATGCAAAAGAAATAGTAAAATAATTAAAAATGATAAAACATAAAATACTAGAATTAATTTTACTATCCCATATGGAATCGAGGCAGGTTTAGTGAGCGCTCAAGTGTTTGGCAACCACAACACTGTATGAACTCAAAGCCCACTAGGGAATACAATTAGGCTATAAGTCCTAGATTGGAGATGAAGTCACCATTTTGATGAAATTCGGGATGCACATTGTAGCAACTAGATCCCACAAAGGGCCTCAGTAGATGTCCTTTGAGATTGGGTTTAAAAACTATGTATAAGTTTTTAGAATGCCCACTCAACCTTACAATTAGCCTCTATTTATGTTTCATGCTTCATTATTTTTAATTATTTAATAATTTTTTTATGAACATGCAAATTGCAATTGCCTCCAAATAATTTTTAGATTTTATAATTAAGTCCAAATTTTCAATTAGTTCATTTTCATACAGTTAAGTCTGGTTTACAATATCTATCACAATAGTAAAATGAATAAAAAAATATGTGTACACAAAGAAATGGGGAAGGAGAAATGATTAGAATTCTTTCCACATACATAGTACAAATGAAATAAATGAAAGGCTAAAAAATAAAATCAAATAAGAAATCATTTGCAATAGGCAAGTCACCTTTGCTTGAATAAAGTTAATTTCTCTAATGAATAAAACCTATAAAAGAAGAAGCTAGTATACAAAATAATAATAATAATAATAATATAATGAACCAAATTAATTCTAACCCCATACATTGTAGACTTATTAAAAAATTTAAAAAAATCAACAAAAAGAGATTGAAAAGATAATCTACCAAGCCAGAATTATTTTTGGCCATGCAAAAGCAATGCCTTAACAAACACGAAGGCAAAAAAGACATACCTTTATTCACTAAGGTGGTGCCTTATAAAAAAGGTGTCACTTTAGTGCATTCTTGTTTTGAACAAAGTGCAAAAACTAAACAAAACTTCAACAACGATGATCATAATTTTTCACAAGCAATGAATATAAATCTATCCAATCATAACCTCATTAATTCAATATGATGAAATCAACATTTTCACTTTTTTTAAAAAAAATTACATGTTAAAATGTAGTGAAATGTTAAAACTTAAAATAGTTTAAAATAAGGCTTATTTTTTTATTACAATGTTTAGTTGCCATGTGTTTACCCTCAGAAAGTTTCAATATGATTGCAACAAGCTTCAAAAAAGTGTATAGTCAGAGTCCTCTCCCCCTATCTAATCTAAATATCCACTATTTTGTTCCTACTATAACTTCAATCATTTTACTTCTTTCCCACCAAAGTTTTTTGTTTCTTCTACCTTTTGATTTTCTTCCCTCTCAACTTTTTTCCTTTTTTATTTTCATCTCATAATTTTTTCTCTATTTTCTACTCTTTTTTTAACATTTCCTTCTTCTTCTTCTTCTTCTTCTTCTTCTTCTTCTTTTCATCATCATTGCTAGTAATTAACCTCTTTTTCTCCTCTAAAATTTTTGTCCTCTTATTAGTGTTAAAAATAGTTTTTCCACTTATTCTATAAGTTTTGTTGTTACCAAATTCTTTCTACATGAAATGCTAGAGAAAATTATATCAGAACATGATTTTGTATCATATAAAAGGAGTTTAGCATCACTAAGGCACCTCATCAAAAGACTCTTCTTGGAAATTTTAAAGAAGAGTGAGTAAGAATTGTCAAATTTTGAAGAAACTCAAAATAATTAAAATCTTATGAAAAATGGATTTATGAAATTAAATTGAAGTAAAATAGAAGGACTTAAAGGCGACAATGGATATAGAGTAAATTGAATAAATTAAAAGTCATTGAGTTAATAAGTAATCAAAAGAATTAATTGTGGCTTAAATAAAAATGTGTGAGAGTGCATATGAAGACTATAGGCTTAAATGTAAAAGATTATGTCATAAGTGAATATGGAGTTTGATGTGTTAAGGAAGAAGATAAGGAAGAGGTAGTATGGTGAGCACTAGTGTGTATATAGGTCAAACTAACTTACCTTAATTGAGCCTAACTACAAAAGATAAAAAGAGTTATTTATAGTAACCAAAGCACCATTATCATCTTCAATTGTTGTTAGAAACATAATGATAAAAGAACCCACAGGAATAATGCTTTTGAACCCTTTAGTTTTATAGACCTAAGAGTAATGAACATATGAACCCTTAAATTAATTTGAGAATCAACTCAAAGATCACTAGATAACAAGTCAAATGATCAGAATTAGAACCCTAAGGAAACTAAGATCGCTAGATAATAAGTGAAATGAATAGAATTACAACCCTAAGGAAACTCAATCCTTAAAACCCTAATTTGTAAAAGATGCCATAAGTTTTGATCAATCCCTTAATAAATCTAGTTTACATTCATCTAAGAACACAAAGAAAGCCAAACTTTCAGAGAAAAACTCTTAAACTTATATTGTAATTACCTTAAAGGAGGGGGATGAATCAGTTTTTTGATAAATTTAAAGATGATTAAGAAAATTAATCAAGATTTAAGTAAGAATTAAGAGAAAAGAAGATGGAATACAAGTGTTTAAGGAGGTCGATTCACAAATGAATCTATGTCTCCACCTAACTCTCCTAAGTTCGGATTTTGAAACACCACAATCAATTCATTAGATTTCTTTTTATAAGATTGAATTTTAGGCTCAAATGAAACCTTACAATTAAGAGTTTAAAAGGTAGTCTTTAGCCCAATACCTAAGTGTTTTCAATAGTAAAACAGTTTAACATTTTATACAAGAATATAACCTTACTTCCTTTTTTCTTAAACTCCAAAAGAAAAATAAGAAGAGTTCCTATTCTAACACACACTTAACTCTCAAAAGAGTTAATTAAAATAAAGAAGATTATATGAGAATTTAATGCTCAATGACTGCTAAGGAGAGTGAAATTGAATAGCCAAAGTGTGTAACTTTAAATGAGTCTCCATAAATTATTTTTATAGTTGAGCATAAAAAATATGGCTATTGAAGTCATCCTTAAGCTTCTTAAACTTTATTAAATGTCTTTTAGCTTTTTATAGAAAAATGGTCAGTCTTGGTTAGGACATTCAATAAAAACTAACTATTGTTATTCAAAAGATCTTGCTTGAAAGGGACATAGGCTCATGAAGTTATGTCTTGGTTGGGACTCCACTCCTGATGAGTGTCCCTAGTTGAATCCTGGTCATGACTTAGCTCGGGAGAGCTATTTGAAACTTTAATTTTTAGTTGTTGAGGTCCTAAGAGATATCCATATGGTCTCACTTTGGATATTTATATATTGAGCCTAATCTCAGTCGGGATGAATGCCTCTTAAGGAGAACTGTACAAAACTAAAGTTTTCTTCTTTGAGCTCTCGAGTCACTTCCTAATGGTCTTTATCGAGATATTCTTGTCCTAAGTTCTGTCCTAATCAGGACCCTCATTTGAGATGGGTACTGCTTCAATTTTCAGTTAAAGAAGATTTGTCATGAGCTCAGTCTTTGTCATGACTCAGCTTGTGATAGCTGCTGTCAAGGCTTCAATAACTTTATTTTCTTTATGAGTTTGCTTTCCAAAGATGCCTAACGTATATTCACTCAAAGTACACATATTAGTACACTCAAAATATGGTTTGTTAAGATCAAAACAAGGGTGATTAATTATGATCATTATAAAAGGTCAACATATATAAAATCAACTAAGATATGTTTAATAGCCCTAAACAAGCCATTTATAATATTTTTAGAATAAAGGGCAAAACAGACATCACAGATAGCTAAAAAACATGCATTATAAAACCCTAAAATTTAAGATGGTTCTATTACACATGGCCATCTGTAATTTCTAAGCATAAAAGTAATTTCTAATAAGGTATGGTCGCATCTAAATACATGCACAGCTGTGTCTAAGCCTTTAGCCCTTAAAGATGATCGAATTAGCTTAAACTCTCTTTATAAAAGTTATAGCTATTTGTCTTATCTTTTTAACATAGTTTGAATCACCTCAATCTAAGATTTATACCAAAATATATGGTCAAAATACTAAAGTATGCTACCTAATGACATGTAGCTATTCAATTTGCATTACATGAACATACTTAAGCTCCTTTTTGTCTTGGACTTCAACATTTATTAAATCTTAAAAAATATACTTCATAAACCCTTGATAAGTCTTAGTTACATTCATCCAAGAACACAAAAAAAGCAAAGCTTTCAGAGAAAAACTCTTAAATTCATATAAAATCAACCAAAATATATTTAACAACCATAAATAAGCTATTTATAATGTTTTTAGAACAAAGGGTAAAATAGATATCAAAGATAGCTGAAAAACATGCATTATAAAACCCTAAAATTTAATATGGTTCTATCACACAACGTCAAGTTCAAATTACACACAGCAATGCCATAAGTTTTAATCAATCTCTTAATAAGTCTAAATGGCATTTATCCAATAACACAAAGAAAGCAAAGCTTTTAGAGAAAAACTCTCAAATTCATATAAAATTAACCAAGATATGCTTAATATACAAGCTATTTATAACATCTTTAGAACAAAAGGTGTCAAATAAACATCAAAGACGGCTAAAAAAGACATGTTATAAAACCTTAAAATTTAAAGTGGTTCCATCATACATGACCATGTTCAAATTATACATGGCCATGTGTAATTTCTAAGCATAAAACACATAACAATCAGGTATGCATGGCCATGTTAAAACACATACATAGTAGTGTTTAAGCCTTTAACCCTTAAAGATGATCAAAGTAGCTCAAGATTCTTTATTAAAGTTGTAGCTCTTTGTTTTAGATTTCCAACACATTTTAAATCACCTCAATTTAAGTTTTTTTTAGCAAATGTTATAGTCTAAATACTAAAGCATGATACTAAGTGCGATACAACTCTTCAACTTGCATTATATGAACAAACTTAAGCTCCTCTTTGTCTTGGACTTCAATACGTCTTGAATCTTGAAAAATATACTTCATAAAGCCTTGTAAAGCATACTTGAATCTCTAGATCTTGATATTATAATTAGAACTCGAGGATAATGTAAAGCATCTTTATTTAAATTCTCCAATCTTCCACCATGTTAGTTTTCTTGCACATCAAGTCCTTATTGATTCATATCATTCCCTCTCTCCTTAAAAGGTTTTACCCTTGAATTTTCATCACCTACATCAAAGGGAGAAAGATTAGCAATATTAAATATAGCATTAATATTATACTCACCAGAAAGATCCAATCGATATGCATTATCATTAATCTTGTCAAAAACTTGAAATGGTCCATCTCCTCTTAGATCTAAATTAGATTTCTATTATTATAGACATTTCTCCTTTCTGAAGTGTACCTAAACCCAATCACTCAGTTGGAATAATAATTTCTTTCTTCCTCTATTGACTCAAGTTATACCTTTTGAATTTTGCTTCTCAATTTGGTACTCCACTTGCTTATGCAAACTTTGAACAAAGTCAGCCTTCTGTTTTCCATCTAAACTAACAAGTTTATTAAGAGGAAAAGGAAGCAAATCAATAGGATTTAGTGGTTAAAATCATAAACAATCTCAAATGGAGAATGACCTGTAGAATTGTGAATAGTTCTATTATAAGCCAACTTCACAAAATTTAAACACTCCTCCTATGATTTAACATTCTTTTGAATAAAAGCCCTAAGCATAATAGTTAATGTTCTATTAACCACTTCAGTATGTCTATCAGTTTGTGGGTGACAAGTAGTTCAAAATAATAATTTTTTCCCAAGCTTAGCCTCTAAAACTCTATAAAAGTAACTAAGAAACTTAACATCTCTATCACTTATAATGCTTTTAGGCACTCCATGTAAACATACAACATTTTTAAAGAACAAAACAACAATATTTGTAGCACATTAGTTTTATGACAAGAAATAAAATAAGCCATTTTACTAAACCTATTAATAACCCCACAAAGATGCTATCTTTCCCCTTTTTTATCCTAAGTAAACCCAATATAAAATCCATTGAATAAATCAGTCCAAGGTTCAGTAGGCACTGGTAAAGGTGTATTTAACCCATGGGGTTTCAATTTAGACTTGGCCTTCTTACAAGCAATAAATTGATCATAAATTCAAACAACATCACGTTTTATATTAAGCCAAAAGAAATGTTCAATCAAAATTTCATAAGTCTTATTAACCCTAAAATGTCCCATTAAACTACCTCTATGTGATTTGGAAATAAGCAGTTCACATAATGAGCATTTAGGCACACAAAATCTATTCCTTCTAAATAAATAATCATTATACTTATAAAACTCATTAAATATAGCCCCATTACTACATGCATTATAAACTTGTCCAAAATCATCATTATGCTTATATAACTCTTTGATATGTTTAAAGCCTAACAACATAGAATTAAGAGTTTTAAGCAAAGCATACTTCATGGACAATGCATTAGCCACTATATTCTCTTTACCATGCTTGTATTTAATAACATATGGAAACATCTCAGTAAACTCCATCCACTTAGCATGTCTTCAATTTAGTTTATCCTGTGTGACACCCTTTCCTACTAGTACCTTCATTAGATGATTGCAACTCTTAATCTACCTAAATAGGGTACTGATGTAGCAGTGTATCACTTTTAAATTAATTCAAACATATTGATATTCAAAGCTCTAAATATAATTTCAATAAACTTATAAATCTTAATGTATTTAAAATTTATATTTTTATGTACAACATACAAGGTCTAACACTACAATTAACTCATACGCTCGTCTAAATAAGACGTTATAGACATTCAATATAATTCTAGCTTATATTACAATCTTTTAATGTACTATATTGATTAGTCATAATCCATCTTTAAGCACTCTAGCAAAACTAACTGCAACCTGCACTAACATCCTTATTGTTGCTCACTACAAATAATCACTTTAGAAAAATGAAGAAAATAAAAGTGATGAGTATTTTCATAAGAAAATACTCAGTGAGTGGTAGAGTACAATACAGAATAAGTATAACAAGAAAACACAATGGAATAAATAATATAATGTAGATATCTAAACAACAGTAAATAAATACAATAAGATGCGTAAATAAAGAACTCTAAGACAAAGCATTATTTACCTTATAGAAAAATTTTAAATAACTCATTTAATGTAGATTTTATACATATGTAAGTTATATTATATTATAGCTTCTTTAGGCATTTTCTTTAAAATTTTAAATAAATTCCATATAATCTATTTGCCATATTTTTCTAAAGCATCATAGTCTACAAGTTCAAACTTCAATAATTTTAACTCACATGTTTAGAATTTTTTTTATTAATTATGTAATAAATTAATTCTAAGCATAAAACTATAATTATTAAATATTTTATGTAGAGTACCAATGCACAATATCACAATTTCATAGGATCACAACTTATTATCAATATGGCAACTACCATTCGACATATCGAAGATTCAAAATAATTGTATGCATACAAATAATACCACTTAAATTTGCCATAATAGCATATTGAATCTTAAGAACTGTTTACAAGATAATTATCAAAATTTGGCCAATATAAATCTCAGTTTTTGTCAATTCATATCTTATCATACTAAAAGTACAAATAATTCCATTAACATCACATGAGCTGTTGTGTCCTGGACATAATTTGACATCTCGTAGAACCCAACCATACCCTAGGCATGGTCTTACTACAACTTTTACAATCATATATTGTAAGTACTCTTAATTAATTGTTTATACTATCAACGTATCATTCTCTTTTCATAAACTTCTTTATTTGCTTTTTTTTACTAGTAATATTACTATTATATAGTTACTTTTCCTTTAGTATTATTATTATTCTTCTTTCTCCAAGATACTAGGACTCTTTAAATCATGTATATTTGTTGGAATCATATTCTCTAATAGTATTTAGCTTAAATTTTGAAATTTGAAATTTTAGTATTTAGTGACATAAAACATTAAAGAATAAGTTCCTTCCTTAAGTTAGTATATATCCAGAACTAATATTCCAAAAATTAGCCTTTGAAATTCAAAGTTTTTGAATTCTTAATAAATACAAATCGGAATCTCAAGGTTTGTAAAAAGTAAGGATATGTATATATATATAAACACACACATACACACACACACACATGTCTCCACTTAAGACTAAATTGATTGGCTATCCATATAATGACAATCCTTTATATGTATATTTAGTCTTGGATGCACACATTTTAACTAAAAACATAAATACTTATATCTTTGTGATGTCAATCAGGTTCTTTGCATTAATGGGTAAATAAGTTTTTTTTTATTATTTTTTAATAGTTCAGCAAGGAATAAAAATAATATTCATAAGAAAATAGCATGGGATATGTTGCAAAATTATTATCAGTATCTGTGTCAAAGATTATGAATCCATGTTTGCCAAAATTAGATTGACAATAAAGAAAAACATAAGAATGTCAACCAAACTAGAACAATTACAAGAATTATATGAAGTTAATAAAAATTTGGAAGGCCAACTATAGAGCATAATCATTTGAGACTAACTCATAAATAAGATGCAATTTTATAAAACTTACAAGCCACACAAATTTATATTTACAATGCAACCAAAAAAATCATAAAGGAAAAACTAAATAATTCAACACCAAGAACAAGTTATTGAGGAGAAAAATAAAGAAAATTCAACATGAAACTAAATTTAAAGAACACAAGGTTTTAAATCCACCATCAAGCTCAAGTTAAAGAGGATGAAATGAATCCATCCAAGGCAAAATATTAGAAATGTAATGAATTAATCTAAAATGAAAAAGGAGAAGAAGATGAAATCGATAAAAATCAAGAAGGTTCACTTATATTTCCTATAGTTCACATCCTTATAACTTTACTTTAGAAATTTAGAACTGATGTGACTCACAAACAACTACCAAAATCAATCAAGTGGAATTACAACCTTTACCAATGAAAGGAATAACTATAAGGGCTGTATAATATAACACTTAATAGAAATTAAATGAAATAGCAATAAATCTAAAGAATTAAAAAAGAGACAAAGAGCTAAACTTCAACACCTAAAATGGAAGGACGCAATAATCATCAACAAAATAAACCAAATTCAATAAAAAAACAAGTAGAAAAACACCAATCCATATCTAACAAAAAGAAAAGATATGAGGAGACAATCTAAAATCAGCCAAAAGAAAAAGATAGGAAAAATTTAAATCCACTGACCAATAAGAAGCATTCAATTCAATAAAAATTTAAAAATTGATCTCAAGGACAAAAGGATAGAGTTTACTTATAAATTTTCTATAATTTACTTCCCTACTTCCCTTTTTTAATCTTCCCTTCTCTTGTTAAAAAACTATCCCTAGTCAATTTCATTCCTCTTTTAAATCTCTTATTGATATACTTTTAATTCAATAATTCTATCTCCTTTTAACTTTAAAAGCTTGATTTATTCTTCCTCAAACACATGTAGACCTTCGATTCTTCAATCTTGCTTGATTTCCTCTGAGTCCCTTTCTCTCTTCCTCACTCTCTTTCCCACTGTCTCTATCCCAATGTCTCTTTCTCTACTCTATAGGCTTTTTTTATTATATGGAAGTTGTAGCCATAAGAGAAAGAAAGAAAGCTTAATCTTGTGCAAATTCTCTTATAAAGGACACATCACATTTCTTTTAGTTCTTATCTCCTCTTTTACTTATTTAGTCTTTAGGCTTTCTTTCCATTCCTTAGTTAATCCTTCTTATATTCACTTCTGATTATTTTATTTATTTATCTATTTTATGCAAATATGTACTGACTAGTTTTCTTTTCCTATTTTCTAACTTATGATCGTTCATGAATTATTAACTATTTCAAGACATATACATGACATCTTGGCCCTTTAAGTTCTTTAAACTTTTATGATCAACATGTATGATAAACTCCTTAGGCCACAAGTAGTAATACCATATTTGTAAAGCTCAAACTAAAGCATACAATTCTTTATCATATTTTGGGTACCTCAATGTCGACCCATTAAGCTTTTGACTAAAGAATGAAAGTGGTCTTTGTTCTTGCATTAAAATAGCAATAATACCAATCCCAAAAGCATCACATTTAATATCAAAATTTTTAGCAAAATTAGGTAAAGCAAGTACGGGTGCATAACATAATTTATCTTTAAGTGAATTAAAAGCATTTTCTTACGCATCTCTTTATACAAACCCAATAATCTTTTTCACAATCTCAGTAAGTGGTGCAGCAATGGTGCTAAAATCTATAATAAACATCTTATAGAAACTAGCCAACCCATGAAAATAATAAACTTATAAAAGCACGCAACACATGATCCATGAATTTTATAAAGGTATTAGGTGCATTAGTAAGACCAAATGACATAATCAACAACTCATATAAACCATACTTAGTCTTAAAAGCCTTTTTCCACTCATCACCAACCTTATCCTAATTTGGTTGTAACCACTATGAGAATCAATCTTAGAAAACACACAAGAACCATATAATTCATCAAGCATCTCATCTAGCCTAGGAATAGGATTTCTATACCAATAAAAGCACACAACACATGATCCATGAGTCTTATAAAGGTATTAGGTGCATCAATAAGACCAAATGGCATAACCAACAATTCATACAAACCACACTTAGTCTTAAAAGCCATTTTCCACTCATTACCAACCTTCTTCCTAATTTGGTTATAACCACTACGCAAATCAATCTTAGAAAAAACACAAGAACCATATATTTCATCAAGCATATCATCTAGCCTAAGAATACGATTTTTATATTTTACAGTAATTTTGTTGATGGTGTGGTAATCCATGCACATCCTCCATAATCCATCTTTCTTAGGCACTTAAATGGTTGGCACAACACATGGACTTATACTTTCTCAAACATACCTTTTGGAAAGTAATTCCTCTTACCTTTGAAGCTCTTTTTTCTCCATAAGATTACTTTAATAAGCTAGGCTATTTGGCCTTTATCTCCTTAAGATTACTTTGATAGGCTGGGCTATTTGGTATTATAGCCCCATGTATAAAGTCTATTTAAGGTTCTATCCCTCAAATTAGTGGTAAGCCACTTGGCATCTCCTTAGAAAAACACCTTCATAGTCCTGTAAAAGAGAAATAACAACATTCAGCCAATAAGGGTTATGATCATCAATAGAAAAATAAGTCCCTTTGTACAAAAGCACAAATATAGGCTATTTAGCATAAATTGCATGCCTAACCTCACTGGCTTTAGCAAAGAAACTCTCATTCATCTTACTTTTCTCTCTAAGTTGAATAGCCAATTCTTTTCCTTCTTTCTTTTTATCACTCTCTACTTGACTTTTATTTTCTCTCTCACTATTACTTTTCTTACTCTTTAAATCACTCATTTTCTTTTAACACTTTTTCTTTTAAACTCTCAACCTCACTCTTTACAAGTTAGTCTCTTTACATTTTACATTGCTCTTTATAAACTTGTCTTAGAGTCATTAAAACAAGAGTCACTTTTTTACCATCTTTCATAAAAGAATATCGATTCAAATTCCCATCATATGTAACCCTTCCATTAAATTGCCATGGTATCCCAAGCAACAAATGACTTGTATACATAATTTCTACATCACATAAAACTTCATTAGAATGTTTTCCAATTGAAAATGATAATGTAACTTGTTTATCTACCTTGACCTCACCACGATCATTTAACCATTAAAGTTTATAAGGCTTAGGGTATGGCATGGTTGGTAACTTCAACTTCTCTACCATAATAATGCTTGTCATATTTCTTAGCTCCCTCTATCAATAATCATACTATTTACCTTATTTTGAACATGGCATTTACTATGGAAAATGTTATCTCTTTGCTTCTTAACCTCATCCTCTTTGAATTGCAAAGTACTCATCTTGCTACTAATGCCTCTCTATTAACTAGAATCTTTATGCATCATCACTATAATCTTCTAATAGTGGCATCTCATCTTCATCACTATCCTCCCCACTTTCAGTCTCTATGGCTCCATGCTCTTTATTACCATAGTCCTCTTATTTGAGCACTACGATGCAATGTGGCCACGTCCTAAAACTTGAAACATTGAATGTCCCTATTCTTGCTCTGTGGAGCCTCCTTGTCCTTCTAAGCTAAAACTTCTTTGCCTTTGGTAGATTCAGTAATAGCCTTAGTTCCTCCTTTTTCATTCCTTTTCTAAGAAAAATTCCAATTAATTGAAGAATTTGAAAAAGGTTTAATGGCATACCTAGTTGTCCCTTTACGCTTGAGTTGTCTTTCCACCTTAGTAGCTATATGAGCTAGCTCTTCTAACTCCTCATAATGTTGCAAGTCCACTTTGTCAAAAATATCTTTATTAAGTCCTAAAAATTGTGCTATAGTTGCTTCTCTATCATTATCTACATCAAGCCATGTCATGAGCATCTTCATCTTCTTATGATAATCTTCGATACTTTTAGTTACTTATGTAAGGGGCTAAAGCTTTTGATGTAGATCACGATAATGAGGTTTAGGCACAAATCTTTTTCTCATCAAGGACTTTAATTAATTTTTTCCAAGTAACAATTTATCTATCCAAATTATCCCTCCTACTAGTTATAACTTGATCCCACCAAACAATACCATAATTAGTAAATTAGGTAATCTATAATTTTACCTTCTTCTCCTTAAATAAGTGGTGGTAATCAAAGATATGTTCCACTTTTGATTCCCACTCCAGGTAAGCCTCGATATCTATTTTGCCTTAAAAAGTTGGCATTTTTATCTTAATGCTTGCCAAATTTCTATCAACATCATCATCATCCCTTCAGTTCCTACTTTCATAACCACTATAGGATTGATCTCTTCCTCCTTTTCCTCTTCCTCATCCTCATCTTGTGACTCCTCTACGTACTCAGCCTATGGGAATGTATTCCTTTTCCTTAGAATCAAACTCATGGTCCTCATAGCAATTTTTATTATTGCCTTGGTTTTATGGTGTCATTTCTCATTTTAGATTCTTCTCTAACCTATTAAATTTCTCCATCAAAACCATGTCTAGTTGAGCAAATTGTTGCTCTATAAATTTCATCCACAACTTCATATCTACCTCCCTTTCTTCTCTTTTGGCTATTTAAGGTATTAGAGATTGTCTTTACAATATGATTAGTAAAAGAAAATAATTTTCCTTAGAAATAATTGCCTCATATGTCTCACTTGATGAAATGGAATGCTCTTCTATTTCACTCACTTTATAGGGAATTACTTCACTTTTCCCTTTTCTCTTTAGTCTCTCCCTTTTTAGTTCTTAAGTGAATCAAATCAATCATACAAAGGAATTGAATAACTAAATGACAACTTCACAATGTGAAATTTTAAAACACTTAGTTGAGGAAAATTTTAAAAGTTATGAATAAAAATTAATTAAATAACCACAAAATTATGAAACCTTTAAAAAAAGCAAATGACATACAAAAGAAATACCTAGATGACAATGAATTAGAAAAATTGATCCCATTGTATTAAGTAAAAATTTGGACACAAATTTAGGGCTAAATATCAAATTTGGATACAAACAAGGATTTTAAAGGTGATGCTTTTGCACCAGGGGTTTAGCAAGGTGCAGTGCCAATACCTTTGGCGATCCCCCAAATGTTGCCTATATATCAGCAAGGTATGTCTGACCCAGTGGTAGCCTTATTCTATGCTAGAGTTGGCATGATAGTGTTTGATAGGACTTCAGATCTTGTAGACTTCTTGCATGTAATAGAGACTCAGATTGGGACTACTCACACTGAGTACTAAAGGATCGTGATCGAGTTGTTTATGGAGGGACTAGCCCTATATTGGTTTATTCAAGTGATCCAGCCCCACATGATGACACTCACATGGGCTCAGTTTTGAGAGAGATTTATAAGAAATTTTTATCCATAGCCTATGCGGAAGAGTTATAAACTCCAATTGACCAACATTACTAGAAGTAGTGTAAGAGGCTTTACTCAGGCTTCCACCATCTAGCTGGGAGGCAGAGGACATGCCAAATTCTTCACTCTCACTCAACAAAATGCTCAGGCATCTAATGTCATTATCGTAGGTACACTCCTAGTATGTTTCTTTAATGTTAGGGTCTTGATTGATCTGGGTGCCACTCATTCATTTATATCCCCTATTTTTTCTTTAAAGTCAGGTTAGCAAGCCATGAGAATGGAAATTCCTTTATTAATTGCCACACCTCTAAATGATTCATTGGACACCAATGTCGTTCTTTGTGGATGTCTAATATTAGTGGAAGGAAGAGAATTGTCTGTGGGATTTATGTTACTTGATGTTATGGATTTTGATGTGATCCTTAGAATGGATTGGTTATCTCAGCATTATGTCATAGTTGACTATTGGAGTAAATAGGTGATTTGTAGAATTTTTAATGATGAAGAATTTAAGTTTGTGGGTGAAAATAATTCTGACCTCAGAATCTTATCTCCGCCATCACAACTAGGAAGATGCTAAGAAAAGGGTGTTAGGGATACTTGGCATTAATTAGGGATACTACAGCAGAGCCGACATTTATCTTAGATATTCCTATAGCATGTGAGTTCCCAGATGTCTTTCCTAATAAGTTACTAGGTTTACCGCCTCATAGGGAGATCGAATCCTATATTAATATGGTCCCAAGTATAGCTCCTATCTCTATGCTGCTTTATAGGATGACTTATATGGAGTTAAAAGAGTTAATAAAGCAGTTACAAGATTTATTAGACAAGGGTTTCATAAGACCCAATATTTCTCCTTGGGGGTGCACCAATTCTATTTATGAAGAAGAAGGATGGTACACTAACCATTGACTACAAAAAGCTAAATAAAGTGATAATTAAGAACAAGTATCCTCTTCCGAGGGTAGATGATTTGTTTAACAAACTTCAGGGTGCATAGTTCTTTTCTAAAATTGACTTCAGGTTAAGTTATCATTAGTCACAGATCAGTAAAGCCGATGTTTCTACAATGGCATTGTGTACTAGATATGGCCACTATGAGTTTCTAATGATGTCTTTTAGGTTAACTAATGCGCTAATTACTTTTATAGATGTGATGAATCAGGTGTTTAGACCATTTGTGGATCAATTTATAGTGATTTTCATTAATGATATATTAGTGTATTTGAAGAGTATGGAAGAGCATGTATATCACTTGAGGACAATACTATAAACATTGAGAGAACATTAGCTTTATGCTAAATTCTTGAAGTCTCATTTCTGGTTAGAGAGTGTAGTATTTCTTGGACATATATTATTTAAGGATGGCATTCAAGTTGATCCATAGAAGATTGAACAGAAGATTGAAGTAGTGTCGAAGTGGCATGACCGACCATAGTTATTGAGATTAAGAGTTTTTTAGGTTTGGCTGGGTACTATAAGAGATTTATGCAGGATTTCTCAAGAATTACAACACCTATAACTTGGCTGACTCAAAAGAATGTAAAGTTCATATGGTCAGAGGCTTCTGAGAATAGTTTTTAGTTGTTGAAGAAGAAGTTGACCATAACTCCAATGTTAACTTTACCTCATGGAGTAGATAAGTTCACTATGTTTTATGATGCTTCCAAAGTTGGGCTAGGTTATATATTAATTCAGAATGGAAGGGTAATGGCTTATGCTTCAAGGCAGTTGAAGAAGCATGAGCAAAACTATCTTACTCATGACCTATAGATGGCTACAGTGATCTTTGCTCTTAAGATTTAAAGGCATTATTTGTATGGGGTAACAAGCAAGATCTACACTTATCACAAGAGCCTGGAGTACATTTTTCAATAGAGAGATTTGAACTTGAGGCAAAAAAGATGGTTGGAATTTTTAAAGGATTATGACTATGATATCCTGTACCATCCAGGCAAGGCTAATGTGTAGCAGATGCCTTGAGTAAAAAATCCTTAGGTAGTCTTACTCACATCAATGTAGAGAGGAGATCGTTGATCTAAGAGATGCACAAGTTAGTGGACCAAGGGTTAATAATGAAGATAACTAGATCAGGAGGATTGTTAGCTCAGTTCAAAGTTAGGTCTATATTAAGGGATAAGATCAAAGCAGCTCAGAGTCGAGATCCTGATTTGATTGAGCTTATGGAGAAAGTTTATAAAGGGAAATTCATTGATTTTAGTCTCAATGATAAAGGTGTGCTATAGATCAGTGGGAGATTATGTGTTCTTGATGTGAATAATTTGAGAGAGGAGATATTGGAAGAAGCTCATTTTGCAGTATACAATGTACATCCATGTGCTACTAAGATGTACCATAATATTAAGGATCTTTACTAGTGAGATGGAATGAAGAAGCATGTATCTGAATTTATTTCTAAGTACTTGAGCTATCAACAAGTGAAAGTAGAGCATTAAAAACTTTATGGGAAGCTTTAAACTCTTCTGATTCCTAAGTGGAAATGGGAGAGAGTCACTATGGATTTTAAGATAGGATTGCCTCGTTCTAAGGATGGATATGATTCCATCTGAGTAATAGTGGATAGGTTAACTAAGTCAGCTCATTTTCTACCAATTAAAGCTACCTATTTTATAGCCAAGTTGGCTAGGCTATATATTAAGAATATTGTGTGTCTTCATTGGGTGCATATCTCTATTATTTCTAATAGAGGTTCGACATTTACCTCTCAATTTTAGCAGAAGTTGAAAGAAGTGATGGGTACTAGGTTTGATTTCAGTACTGCTTTTCATCCCTAGACAGATGGTCAATCTAACAGAATAATCCAAACACTTGAAGATATGTTAAGGATGTGTGTGATGGATCTTAGAGGCAATTGGGATGATCATCTATCATTAGTAGAGTTTGCTTACAATAATAGCTACCATAGTAGTATTAAAATGGCACTATATGAAGTTTTGTATAGAAGGAAATATAAATCTCCTCTATGTTGGAATGAAGTTAAGGAAAGAGAATTGACTAGACTAGAGATTATCCAGGACGCATCCGAGAAAGTCACTTTAATAAAAAAGAGATTGGAAATAGCAGCTAGCAAATAGAAGAGTTATGCGAATCCGAAATGTAAAGATGTGAAATTTTAAGTTAGAGACTATGTATTCTTAAAAGTGTCACCTATGAAGGGCGTTATAAGATTTGGCAAGAAGGGAAAGTTAACATTGAGATACATAAGATCTTTTGAGATACTAGAGAGAGTTGGCATGGTTGCATATCGGTTGTCTTTGTCTATAAATTTATCTCAAGTGCATATAGTGTTCCATGTCTTGATGCTCATAAAGTACATTTCAGACCCTTCCCACCTTTTACAGCTTTAGAGTATAGAAGTAAATGAAGATCTAACGTTTAAGAGTATGGAAGTAAATGAAAATCTAACGTTTAAGGAAGAACTAATTACAATTGTTGACCGTCAAGTTTGCTAGTTGCGTTTGAAACAAATTTCGATGGTCAAGGTTTTATAGAGGAGCAATAACATGGGGGAGCACACGTGGGAAACCGAAGCTGAGATGCATGTGGCTTACCCTTACCTTTTTCCTTGATAAATTCTTATTTTCAATTTTTTTATTTAAAATTTGAGGACGAATTTTGGTAAGAGAGGAAGAGTGTTATAACCTAAATTTTTATAAATTATAAAATTAAATTTCTAATATTTACAGTGTTAATAATTATTTTATTTAAATTATGATATTTGATTCGTAGTGAAATTAAATTTGAATTTTGGTGTTTAATATTATTTTAATATTATTAATATTATTATTTATGTAAATTATTGATTAATTGTTAGTGTATAATTAATTTGGGGATATGTAGATTTTTAAAATATTAGAATATTAATTTTTAATTTAAAAGTTATTATTATTTTATATTATATTATATATGCACACAAAAAAAAAATCTTGTTGTCTCTTTCCTTCTCTTTTTTTTCTTCTTCTTTCTTTTCTTGTCTTCCCTTCTCCCCTTCCTTTCCTGCTCACCACCCTCGACACCACCCAGCGCCACCACCACACCACCTCGAGTAACAATGCCACTGTCGACAACGGCCCCTCTTCTTGGTGACACCATCACCTTTCCTCTTCTCTTCCTTTCTCTCTTTCTCTCTCAACACTGGATTGGTCCAAGGCTCGCTGGTGATATTTCCAACCACCCTTGGACGTGTCGCCAGTCTCAAATGAAAACTTATCCTCTAGGCTTCTTAAGCCCTCAACCAATTTTGATTTTCAACTCCGATAAGTCCCTCAATTTTGTGAAATTATTTTTATGTTCATTTTGATTAATTTGTGAAATTGAGCTTAAATTAGGTTGATTTATGTTAAATTGACTTTAGATTATTGTTGTAAAGGTCATAATTTTCCAAAGATGTATTTAGATTTAATTTTGTAGATTATTTTCGAAATCATACTATTCTGGATTCGGATTATTGTTTTGACACTATTTTGAGCTCGGGAAGATTATATTTTTAATAAATTCTACTGATTATTTTGAGCAATTTTAGTGAAGAAAGTTTATTGAAGTTATGTGTAGAATTTTTTATTATCAATTTTTGAATGTTTATATGAAAAATGAATTTTGGAAAAATTAGTATAAATTAGTAATTTTTATATTTTAGTTGAAATTATTATTAAGTATTATGTTTTAGGCAGTTATTGAGTAATAAATAGTATTAAAATAATTTTTATAATTTATTTCCTATTTTTAGCTAATTATTAGTAATTTCTGAAAAAATATATGAATAATGATTTTATTTATTATTTTTAAGTTTAAATGAGTTTTTGGTTATTTTTATTAATCATGTGAGCAATTTAAATAATGATTGTAATTAATGCTATTTAATTGCAAAATTAGAAGAATGAACTTTTATTAATATAATTCAATTATAAATTAGATTTTTTTATTGATTTTGAAATCAAATATCTTTTATACCTTTATTATGTAAATAAATTAATTTGTGATATTTAAATGAATTTTTAAGATTTTTGGTGAATAATTGGAGTTTATATTTTTTTTATTATTATGGATTGTATTGGTTCTCGATTGGGCAATAATTATAGTTCAGTGGCCCAACTCAAGATTTATGAACTATGGATAATTTGAAGTATGTTTGTGTGCAGGATCAACTCTACTTTTGTAGAGAGATATCTATTTTATAAAGAAAACTCTGCTGAATTTTTTGTAGATTTCTCATAAAACGTGATATTGAGTCCGTCGTAAGTTTTGAGTTTTAGTCGAGTCGTGTCCTAGATCAAGTTGTTCTTGAGAAAATTCTAGATGTATAAAAATTAGGAATTTAATAATAATAATAATAATAATAATAATAATAATAATAATAATAATATTATTATTATTATTATTATTATTATTATTATTATTATTATTCTATAATTACGTCGAGATCAAAGCCTACAAGACCAGACCAATCAAGTCATTTTAGAAGAGCGCACACCTGTAAGTTATTATTATATGAATGCATATAGAGAGCATTGTTAGCATCCATATTTTGATGATATGAATTTAATATATAGTTTGCATCAAATTTTATTTATTCATTAATTATTATGGTCATTATCATTTATGCACACATATGTGATTATATATATATATATATATATACAAACTTTATGTTCATAATTTGGATGCTTTACACATTTAATATAATTTCATTTATTTAATTATTTTTGATATAATATTTTGGAGGATAGTTGTAGAACGTGTCACATAGTGCATTACATTAGGGCTATTGCGCAGTAGTACGTTAGATGCTAGACCTTTTATTGATTTAAGATATGATTTAATATATATATATATATACAAAATTTATGTTCATAATTTGGATGCTTTACACATTTAATATAATTTCATTTATTTAATTATTTTTGATATAATATTTTGGAGGATAGTTGTAGAACGTGTCACATAGTGCATTACACTAGGGCTATTGCACAGTAGTATGTTAGATGCTAGACCTTTTATTGATTTAAGATATGATTTATTTAATTATTGAGATTTATGGTGAGAGAGTGGTGTAATTGCGAGAGTTCAGTTGACTTAGTGTCTCAGGGCCAACTATGCAGACAATGAGATTGCAGGAGCTTGGTTGACTTAGTGTCTCGGGGTCAACTACTGTCTAAAAATTGAGAAGATATAATATTTTTAGAATTAAGTGAGCTTATTGGCTAGTAAGGTTCAGTGATTAAGGTTGCGAAATATTTTAGGGTTCTGCTCCAGTCCTCCACTTAAAAATTATTGCATTTATTTGTTTATCAAAAAATGTGATTTTGACCATCTGTATGAAATGCGTGTATAAGTTAAGATAAATATAAATATCTAAATATTATTATACTGATGCTTGAATGTTTGTATCCTTAGGTTGCATGCATATATATAATAATAATTCACTCAGTGAGACCTAACTCCTCTCAAATTTTTTTTTAGGATTCTTCCTATTAAACCTCTCATATTAGTTCTCTTTGCCGACCCTTTTCTCTCCAAATGATCGATGTAAATATTAAATTACTCTTTCCTTGTATTGTTAGACGCTTCAGTAGTATTATATACTTGATGTATTTTATGTTTGTTATTTTTTATGGTTGTATTTTGATATATATATGGAGAATTCCTTTTGATTTAAAAATTTTAAATTTTGAGGTACTTTTGTAGTATGTTTTATTGAGTTTTTATTTTAAGGCTTGCTACAGGTTCTTATTTTTTGTGAATTCATATTCCCTAGTGCTGATCATGACTCCTAAGTTTGGGTCATGATAGTATTCCTCTTTGTTTCTTTTTTATTTGCATCCTTTGGACCTTGTTGAACATAATTCTTGTATTAATAAAGCTTGAGCTTTATGTACTCTTTGAATAAGTTTTTCTTGGTGTTATCCTTTTAATATAAATCCTTGTTGTAAAATCATTTTAGGTTGTGCTTATCTTGTGAAATTCCTTTTGACTGAGAATTTCTTGACTAGTTTATGAATTTCAGACTAGATTAAGCTTGTATGTTGAATGAGTTTGGTTGTTATATAAAATGTTTAAAATGATGTTTAAAGGTTTGAAAACACCTATAAAAAGAGATAAAATTTAATTTTTTTATGACCTATATAAAAGTGGTAAAGAATACAATTAAATTGAGTTTCAAATTCATAATGAAAAAAGTTGTAAAACTCATCCAGCAGGAGATACAACCATGTAGACATCCATGTAAATGCCATTTTTCTCTCTCCTTTAAAATCATTCCTAAACATGCCCATGTAGGTGTTAACATGATTGTGTAGTCACCCAACATGCCCATGTTAACCCCCATAACTAATTTTCTTTAATTTAAGCTTATTTTAAGTATGTTAAGATCATACTTTAACCTAAACTTCTTTTTGCACTTTTAAAGGGTTTCAAAACAAATATGAATACACATTTTTTTACATTAAATATAAATGACATAAAATTAATTTAAAATCATAAGTGTTTGTATCCATGTTTTTAAAGCTTTATAATTTTAAAAGATGGTTACCTAACATACATAGGGAGGGGTTAATGTACTAAATTAAGAGTGTTAATTAAGTTTTAATAATAATATTGTGAGTACTTAATAATACTAAGGAGATACAAATTGTGAAATATTGAGCTTTAGCATATGTGAATGAGTTATTGCAATGTATCCATTCTTCATTTAATTTAGAGTGGCTTGATATAGCTTGTGAATGATTCTATACACGCATGTATATATATATATATTACACTATAATTGGTGTTCATACTTTAACATAATCTTAATATAAATATTATTTAACATATATTATCTTGGGCATAGCGCTTGGTGTACACAAAATCATAGTGCATACAATCGGGTGGTTTGCCTTTTGGGGACAACTTTACGCATGTGTATAACCATCATACACCTAAGCTACTCAGCATTACAACATGCCCAAAATGTTAGCATTTATCATAATCTTTAGAATATATTTTCGTTAAGTGTATGGAATGTATTATATTATGATCTCTCAACATATATAATAATATACAAAAGCTAAAGCTACATAAAGTGACAAAAGGATAAATCTTGTTAAAGATTAGCCTTTATTATAGCATTACTATTAGTCTTAGCACTTAAAAGATAATAACAAAGTATTTTCTTGAATAGCTATTTATCTGTAGTATATAACCTTTGTTATAGCTTTGTTATTCCTTTATCCATTCACTAAATATTTTTATACTTATCTCCTTAAGTTTCTAAATTTTTCAAATCCTTTATCTCCTTAAGTTTGTAATGTTTTCAAATCCTTTGGTAAGAACAACCAACTAGCCTCTTGAAACCTTATCTTTTGTCTAGTTTTTAAATAATGTTGGGCTAAACAACTTTTGTCTTTTTGGTATCTTTTGTGAGTTATGTAATTAAATTAGTAAATGGGCATGTGAATATGTAAGCTCTTAGTTCTCATGGAAGAACAACATATGTACAAAGTACAAATCATAAAGATTTATTTGTAATTTAATGTTTATGATTATGGTGTTAATTAAGCTTATATTTAAGTCATTTTTATAGTGTGTAACAATTAGCAAAAGTAAGTTATACTTATCCAATAGCTAATAAAGTAGGTGTGACATCTAGAATTTGAAGGATGATATAATGTCATAAAGAGGAGGTGATTAGTTTTGAAGAACCTTGAGCCAAACCCGATCAGGAAAATAACTAAAGGATGATTAAATTTTGATGATGATTTTATTGTTGTTCCTAATATTATTATTTTTGCTTGATTTTTATTATTGATAACAACAACAATAATGATAAGGTTGTTAATATTGATGATGATAGTATTTTTGATTCCTATAACAACATTTTGTTGCTATTGTTGATGCTACTACTATTGTTGTTATTGTTGTTAGGGTTGAATGCAAGACAAAGAAAATATCAGTCGTATCAAATAGAACAATTTTAATCCTGAACCAAGTTTTATAACTAATTTGGTATGCTACTAGATATTTACAAAATACCGAACAGAAAACCATATAGAACCATACTAAAATTGTACCGAACCAAAAATTGAATATAATATTGAATACTAATTTAATAAATAATATATAAATATTAGTAAATAGTAATGAAGTTAATTATATACTTTTCATTATATTATCAAGTAATATATATTAAGCAACATATGTATAATAATATATGATAACTATTAACATACTTTGTGTTTAAAATATACTCCCTCCATTCCAAACTAATTGTCATTTTTTATTATTTCACTTGTATTAAGAAAGCATTTAATAGACTTAATTATGGAAAAAAAAACAACTAAGTGGGACTAAGTTACCCTTTTTGTAGATATATTCAAAGTTTATTACTTATTACTGTAAAAATAATTGTGGCATGTTCTCTTATTCCATTCACACTTCCACCTATTCTAAAGTCCAAGTAGTATTGGTTAATTCAATCACTTCCACCTTATCTTTGTACAAAAAATTGGAAAGACTTAGAGAATTTTGCAAAACAAATTAATATAGATAAGGTTAACACAATGATAAAATAGGAAAGAAAAAATTAATGTTGTATTGGATATATAAAAGTGACAAATAATTGAAATTTTTTTAATTTGATAAGGTGACAATTTGTTTGGAATGGAGGGAGTAATAAACAAATTATTAATAATATAGTTTTATTAATTTCATTATTATTAATATTATTATTATTTCTTATTGTTGATGATGCTACTATTATTGCTATTATTATTATTGAATTGACAAGTAAAAATATGATTGTCTATTATATGATAATAATTCAATTAACAAATAAGAATGTGTAATGTCCTTTACAACACATTTTAAACTTAAAAAAAATGAGAAATAAGAAAATTATTATTATTAACAACACAAGTAAAGATGTGGAATATATATATAGCAATAAGTCTTTGAATGAGTTTGCAGAAAAATGGACAGCATATATAATTCATTATTATTATTATTATTGTTGTTGTTGTTGTTATTGTTGTTGTTGTTGTTGTTGTTGTTGTTGTTGTTGTTGTTATTGTTATTGTTATTGTTGTTGTTTGATTTTTATTTTTAGAATTTGACTTTTCTATATTGTTGGGGATTTGATTTTCTACGTTAGTTTAGAATTTTCTTTATTTTATTTACCAATTAAAATTAGGGTTAGAGTTGGTAGGTTTGTGTCACCCTATAAATATATAAGCCTTAGGGCTATATAAGGAGCTTTTGTTGAATTGATTATTCAAAATTATTATTTTCCCCAAATTCGGTATTCTTATGAATCAATGAATTCTTGGATGACTATTTCATAGCATTTGTGTGCAAATCAATAGCTTGTAGAAGGTTGCTAGACAGTCAATCATGCACATTTCAATGAGTCACAATGTTTATCCCTTTTAATCTAGGCTTCCGCTATGTCAGTTGGTATCAAAGCGATGTTTATTCCAAGGGTTATAAAATAAATGTCACGAAGGAGACGACAATAACAACAGTGCTTGGATGAGGTATATGAGCGTGAGGCTGATCAATGAGTGGGGCAACGATTTGAGCAAGTTGAACATATGATGGAGCGATTTAAGCAGATAATGATACAGATGATTGAAAGGATGACAGTTCTTTTGGTCAATTAGAATAGAAACAATACAACCCCATGAAACAATAATAATTTTATGGGCAATTCTAATGGAGAGGTTAATGACAAAGAGGAAGAAGAAAAGTACTATGAAAATGTCTTATTTTATGAAACTGATGATGGTAAGGATGAAGATAAAATTATTGGAGATGAGCCAATACTTGATGAAGAGGATGAGGGTGATGAAAAATTTAATGAATTGTTAGAAGGTGATGATATAATAATTGACTTAGTTGAAAGGTATTAGACTTCTAAGGATTTAGGAATTGAGATGGAGGATCATCCTAGACATGAATATAATATGTCAAAGTTAGTCAAGCTTGTTGAATATATTGATTTTATTAGCATTGAAAAAATTATTTACTCTTGTGTTTCTTTAATTTCTATTTTGAAGGAATTACAAGTTGATAGTAATGGTGGATCTATGATGTTCTATGCATTTGTGAGCAAATTTGTTTCACAACATTTAGGTGAAATTCGAGGATGAATTTTCTCTACCCTAGAGGAATGATGCAGAGCAACAAGCCTTTAACAACATATATAATTTATTATTATTGTTGTTGTTGTTTTTTATTTTTAGAATTTGACTTTCCTATATTGTTAGGGATTTGATTTCCTACCTTAGTTAGAATTGTCTTTATTTTATTTCCTAATTAAAATTAGGGTTAGGGTTGGTAGATTTGTGTCACCTTATAAATATACAAGTCTTATGGCTATGTGAGGAGCTTTTGTTGAATTAATTATTCATAATTATTATTTTCCCCAAATTCGGTATTCTTGTGAATCAACAAATTCTTGGATGTCTATTTCCTGACATTTGTGCACAAATCAACAGGTTGTAGAAGGTTGCTAAACGATCAATCGTACGTGAGTCAACAACTTGCAACATTTATTCTTTTTAATCTAGGGTTCCGCTACATTAACAACACCAGTAAAGATGTGGAATATATATATATATATATACATACCTATTTCCTGACATTTGTGCACAAATCAACAAGTTGTAGAAGGTTGCTAAACGGTCAATTGTATATGAGTCAACATCTTGCAACATTTATCCTTTTTAATCTAGGGTTCTGCTACATTAATAACACAAGTAAAGATGTGGAATGCATATAAATATATATTCAAAATGATGTAATTTTTTCCAAAACTATGTCGATTTAATTAACATAAGAAATGACCTTATAAACAAAAATAATAAAAATTAGGTGACTTTTATTAATTAAAATATATTGTTATTGTTATATTTATTAACTTATTAATTGTTATTGTTATATATATTTTTAAAGAATAGAAAAGGTCCCAAATCAAAAGTGTACCAAAGCATCCCCAGCTAAGCTAGCAACCCTCTAACATCCACATCATCTGAAGGACTTCTAATTTTATTAAAATAATGAAAAAACAAGAAATGAATAGTCCAAATACAAGCCAACCCACAACTGGGCAATAAAAACTAAAGAAGAAAAACAACATGAAGCTAACTAAACATATAGCATTCTTTACCCAAAGCATCATTATACATGAAAATATTACAACTAAGAGGATAAGAAGTTATTGTTATATTAAGTAATCTAATCTTATTGATATTATTTAAAATTAATGAGTTAAATATTATTATTATAATATTGTGTACTAATATATATGGACATATATTAAGATAACCAATATGTCATTTTAATCAAAGTAAGTTGTTACTTTACAAACTAAATAAGAGAAATTAGATTATTTTTATTAATTAAAAAATATTATTATTATTATATTTGATACCTTATTAATTATGATTGTTATATTAAGTATTATAATTCTATTGATGTTATTTAAAATTGATGAGCTAAACTTAATTCAATTAATGATGATTTAATGATGATATAAATTTGTATACAACATAAATTTTTAAATTTCCATTTTGAACCATACTATATTAATTTGTTCCGAAAAGAATCAAATTTCCATATCAAATTTTTTTGAAAAATAAAACGGTACTGATATGAAAATTTTTTAAATTTGATACTAATACTGGAGATTTTATTTTAAAATTTTTTAAAATTTTTTCCATACCATGTATGCTTTTAAAGATTTTAAATTTATGAATTTTTTCCATACCATGTATTCCCCTTGTAGCTGTAAATGTATGGGTAATAATTGTGGCAGTGATAGAAATGTATTCATATTGGTGGTGGTGGCGGCATTATGTCAAAAAAAAATGGTGGTGCTATGTTGATAGAGGTGTGGATGGACAATGTGGTTATTGAATAGTTAATGCATTAGTTGTTGAGAGACAGTTATTTTTTGTCTTATTCATATTTAACCAAATTAGTTATAATATACTAAACTCTGAATACTGATGATTTAAAGAAAAACATAAGAAAAATTACAATTTTTTTTATTTTAGCCTATTACATTACTGTATTCCTAACATTTAAAAAAATATTTATTCATCTGTGTATTTTATTCCATTAACATGCATTAGTCTTTCTATTGAAAATGAAATACAAGAATGAATCAATATTTTTTAAAATATAAAAAATGAAGTAGTGTAATAGACTGAAATACATGCGAGAAATTATAATTTTTCCAAAAATAAGAAACTTAAAATAAGTAGGTGATTGTAATATTTAGGACAATTTGAACTTTATTGTAAAGTTTTAATGGCTAAATTTGGCTTTAAAACGTCCAAAAGTGCTAATTTGAACCAAGTTTGGAGGTCAAATTGATCTTTAGTCCATCAAATAATGCATATTTTATACAATTATAATTCAAATATACACATATATATTACAATGATATAATTGTCATTGATTTATTGAAAATTAAATGTTCACCTACTATATATATATATATATATATTTAACAGAGTTAATTTCTAATATTGTTGTATTATAATTATAATTATAATTTTATTAAAAAAAAAAAGACACCCAAGAACTCGATTAATTTAGGAATAAAACTTGGTGGAGACAAAAAGAAGAGGAGGACAAATATTAATATTGTCGTAATGGTGAGTGCGTGTTCTATTTTAATGATACAGTATGCGGCATTGGTTCCCATTGAAATGTCGTCGTACAAAAAAGCAGGCCGTACGCGGTTTACACATAACACATCCCTCGGAACGGAACGAGACTGGGGTATCGTAGAAGATTCAGTCAGCATTCTCCAACACCACACTTTTAAACTCATTTTAGCGATTATAACAAAATCTAAGGGTTATATAAATAAATAATGGGTAACTTACATTTTTCCTTTTATATTTTATCATATTATATTACTTTATTTTTATATTTAAATATATATATATATATATATATATTTACAAAAAAACTAATTAGAATTAAAAAATAAATATTTTTTTTTAAATATAAAAATGATATAGTGTAATACATATATAAAATATATAGTGCAAAATGTAATTTACCCATAAATAATACCCCACTAACAACCCCGACACCACCGCTCGCTCTCTGTAACTTTTTTTAGGCGCACATATACACTATAAAATAAAAAGAAGCAAATTAGAGCCCGCAAGCGGACCTTTCTTGTTGTGATCACCTCCTGCCTTCGTAACAAAGCTCCCCAAATTCCTGCAAATTCCAAAAGCTTCTATTAAATTCGTTGTTTTGGATCAGCTCTCTCTTTCAAAATTAACGCTACCCTTCTTTTTTTTCTCTCTCTTTTGGTTCTTTATATTTTTTTTTTTCCTTTTCTTGGTTTCCAAACAGGAGAAGCTTTTTTGTTCTTGTTCTATTTTTTTGGGGGAAGAAAAGGGTTTGTTGTTTTTTCTTTTTCTAAATCTGTTTTGGTGTTTCAGATTTGATTATGAGTAACAGGAGACAGAAAGGTGAAATTCATTACCAACAAGTTCAAAGGACAGGATCACAACAGAGAAAGCCTCCTTTACATAGTATGTTTTTTATTTTTTTCTTTTTCTACAGAAAATAAATAGATAATATGAATTTATCAGTCATTTTTGTGTGATTTTCTTTGGTAAATGTGTCGGTTTCTTGATGATGTAGGTGGGCAGCCTCTGTTTTTATTTAGCTATGCTTTTATTGATCTTTTTTATGTTAATCTTGTTGAAAGTCTGGTTTCCTTACTCTGTTTTTGGTTTGTGGGTGGAGAGTCACTGTTTAAGTGTTTCATTAATTTAGTTTCAACTGGAGGTTATTATGTGATAATTGTCAAATTTTTAAAATGTCTAATTGATAGACTTATGTTTGGCTCTTAAGCCTCACATAATTTCAGAATTAATTATCTAGGGGAGATGGCTTGACAGGTAGTTCTTGGTTGTTGAATTTTCTGAATGGAAGTCAGTTTTTGGTTTGTGTACCGTGATCTCGGAGTTGATCTTTAATGTTTTTTTTTTTTTGGTCGAATTTTCTTCTTCTTCTCTGCTTGTGTTATGTTGTTGTTTGTTGGCATTTGAAAGTTTGGAGTTTGAAGTTCACAATTTCTACTTTGTCTTTACTGGAAGATCATATTCCATTACTTTTTTGTTCTGAGTATCAGATTGTCATACTGAAAAGTAAGCATTTCTTTCCCTTTTTGTTTTTCTTCGTTAGAATTTTGTTGAGCCAATGTCACTACTATATATTATAGTAAAGGACAAAGGTAATGCGACTTTGGACTGAAACATCTTACATTTGCTTGGTTTAATGTAGTGATGAATTAGATGTAGAACTACACTGTCTTCAACTATCAAATGTATTTTGAAATTATATATTGGAAGTGTGTGTGAATAGCCCATCAAATTAGAAAAGACAGCAGAAAGAATGAATCTCAAATGTAGTTCTTTTTTTTGTTGTCTGAGGTTTTATATGCGACCTTCTTTTCCTTGTAACTAACTGTTGTTTATTGTCATCTTTTTCTATTTTTTTTATTCAGGAAATGTCTTTTAATTACCTTTCTGCCGTGCTAACATGTATTCAATTTTCTTTGCATCTGTTCATGTTTTCATACTTCATTTGATTCCAAGGGTAATGCTTTTTTTTTTTTTCTTTTTTTGTGAATAATGAGGTTTACATTTTTTCCTCTGTTTTTAGGTTGTTGGCAACCAACTGTGCCATCTTGGGAGAAAAGATTTTGCTATTCAGTTGGTTTAGTTCCATGGCACAAACTGTTGGAAACCAAAAAGTCTATGTACCTCTATGAGAACGTGGTTCAATGGAACGATTCTGCAGGTGAAGAGGCATTTCATAATGCTAAAAACCGGTATTGGGCAGAGATTAATGGCCTTCCTTGTGACATATCATTGCCAGATCCTGATATTTATATTGATGAAATTGACTGGAGTTCTGACATTGACCCTGAATTGTACTTAGATTTGGAACGGGAACCCAAATATCCTGCTGAGAAGGATAAAGAGGAAGAGGTTATAATTTTTGGTAGTTCGCTTATGCATCAGTCATTTTCATGCACTGGATGGGGGGAAGCTGAAGAGGAGTTGCAGAATGCAGCCACAAAAATTATGGATCCTGGGTACAGAGATTGTGGCCAAAAGAGCAATAATGGTGATTCTTGGGCTGACAATGTTTATCAGGCTGATGGAACCATGATAAATAATGAATGGGAAAACTGTTGGAACGATTCATATGGATGGAAAAACAATTACAATGAGTGGGGCGATAACCATGAGTGGGAGAATGTCAATGATAAAACGGGTGGAGAATGGGGAACATGGGATCAAAACAGCAGAAAGAGGGAGGGTGGTGGCTGGTATATGTCAAGGTATAAAACTTCCAGGTTTCGTGGCAATGACTACCAGATGGATCGTGGATGGTGGAGGAATGGTAGAGGAAGAAAGCGGGTGAATTTTGTATATTAATGGTTACCTCTGGATGATGGTGTTTTGAGGAGGGGCAACAGCATGCCTAAGACGGTTTTGGATTTGGGTGATGGAAATTTTGTAAGTGTGACGTATATAATACTAGTAGTAGGGTGTTCATTTCCTATTATTTTATTTATTGTTCGTGTGAGAGCTCGTAGTACATAAAATAGGATGATATCAACTGGGCAAAAATCCCTGTCAAGTTGGGTTGGTCATGCAGTTTTGTAGCTAGCTTGAGAAAGCTGAAAGCATGGACTTATTAGTTGTAGTAGGAGAGGGTGAGGTTGTCTTGTTAGTTGAAAATGTTAAATTTTCGTCTATGTTCTATGATTTTGTAAGCCTCTTTCTGTAGGCTCATCACTTTTGTGGTGACTGATGAGGGTTCCAATGTTACATTGCAAGTTGGTCCCTTGCATTGCATTGCTTGTGTTGAGAGGTTGCTAGTCCTGATATAATAACTGAGGCCCTTGAAACATTATTGTTAAAATGTGTAGAGCAGTAGAGATTGTATTATTAAATAGGGTTTACTGCTATTTAATATTATTTTATCATAATATATTACTTGTCCTTTGACATTTAATTATATCTTTTATTTTATTTTATTTGTAATATTATACCATTTATCTATCTATTCTATATATATATATATATATATATATATATATATATATATATATATATATATATATACACTTTTAATTGAACATGGAATGCGATTACACCATCTGCCTCTTCTGGTATAGTGGTAGAAGATTTGGCATTTTATAGGAGGGAAAGGGTTCCAATTCTCTCATTCTCTTCCTCTCTAATTGTTCAAAAAATAAATAAATAATGTAATTATACTTATAGCTGTTAATGCAATATTAAGAGATCATTATATTGCATACCTTCTAATGCAATCTCCAACCTAAACTAAAAGTAGCGTGGGTTGGGAAAATTGGCACTCCAATCTAGTGCCAATCTTCACACAACAGCGGTGTGGCTGTGGCACCAATATTAGTGAGACAGTAGCCCGCCAGATCTTTTTTTTTTTTTTTTTTGCAAATAAAACTTTAAATATATCTAAATTTTATTTTTAATTAATTTTTTAACTTAAAATTATAAAAAATAAAAGTTTATTGGTGTGAAAAATTTAAACATTTACAACTTTTGCAATTTTATTTTAACTTTTTATTTTTGATAAAATGTTCCAATCTCATTAATTCTCGACAATTTTAATACAAATAGTCATTTGGTCAAAATTGAATAAAATATGTTACTACGGTATTTGTAAAATGTCAATTTACCTTTATGGTGTAAAATTTGTAAAGGTTTATTGACATAAAAAATTTAAATGTTTACGAGGCAATTTTATCATATTTTGAAAAAAATATATGTTTCAATTTAAAAATTATTTAATTAATTAAATAAAAAGTATTGACATGATAATTAAAAAAAATAAATTTACATATGATATGGACAATTATTTTAATAAAATTTTTAGAAATTATATATATGTGTAGTAAAATATAACAAATTTTCTTTGCATCTTAAAGTTAGATATTTTTAAATACTTTCAAATAAATAATTATGAGAAATTAAAATTTGAATTATTTGAAGTAATAATTATTTATATTAAAATAGCTTTATTTTTTAAAATTATTATAATGAAAGTCATTTATAAATTTAACAATTTTTTAATAGTAAATATAATTTATTTTATTATCATTATGTATTTTTTTATTTAATTTTAAATAAATAATTATTTATATTAATAAATTGAATATATTAAAATATTTTATCAAAATTTCAAAATTGGAATAAATTTGTCAAAAATTTGAAACGTTTGGATTTTTGTCAGAACTCTCTAAAATCATTTGTATTCTTGTGTTTGATTTTGTCATTGTTATCTTTCTTGTTCTTCTTCCTTAACTCACCTTTGATTTTCTCTTTAATTATTCAATTTTTCTCTAAATTTCAATTTGTCATATTCACCCCTTCTAGGGCCCCCAAAAATTGGTATTAGATCTTATTTTCTTGGCACTTTATTGCAAAAAGTTAAGATCATGGAGAGTGAATTTCTAAGTTTTTAAACCTATATACCATTTTTTTTTATGGGAGTGATTACTCCTATTGGAAGTACAAAATGGAATTATATCTAGAAAATGATTCAGTGAGGCTATGTGATGTGGTTCTTAAAGGATGGTGTCCTCCAATAACAACCATTGACAATGTTCAAGGGCAATTGGAGAGAGGCCAATGGTCTTAATAATAAAAATAAGAGAATTTCAAGAACAAGAAGATCATGACTATCCTCCTTGCATCCATATCAAAGGATGAGTATGGGAAGGTGCAACATTGTATTTCCACAAAGGAATTTTAGGAGACTTTAAAGAATCATTATAAAGGCAATGTCAAATGAGATTCAATAAGGTGCAATTTCATGTCTATGAATATGAGTTGTTCAAGATGAAGCCCAATGAATATATCATGGAGATGAAAAACCACTTAAATGCACTTCTATCCACAATGAGGAAGTTAAGGAAACACTACTCAAAGGAAGAAATCAACACCAAAATCTTGAGAGTGCTACTTATGAAAGATTGGAAGTCTAGAGTGACTTTTATTGAAGAAATGCATGATGTTTCAAAGCTCTCAAGCTTGTCACGCATGAGCTTACCTTGAAGGAAAGAGAAGATGAGCAATAAGGCAAAAAGAAAAGAAGAAGAGCCTAATACTTAAAGTATCACAAGACTCATATGATGAAGATGACCTTAAAGATGCAAGTCAAGATGATAAGGAGATTACGTCATTCGCTAAGTACTTCATAGAGTGCTTGAGAAAAATAAGCATAAGGAATCCAAGAAAGGTGGATTCAAAAAGGCTAAGGAAGTCATATGCTTCAAGTGTAAAAGGCCCCTTCAAGATGAATGTCCCAAACTTAAGCATAATCACAATTTAAAGGTAAAGCAGAGGAGAAAATCTTTGAAAGCCATCTAGGATGGCTCATCCAAATCTAAGATGGAAAAGTAGAGCCATCAAATCTTTGCTCATGGACTTAGAGTAAAAATGTGAGGTACCTTTCTTGTTTAGTTGCTTTTGAAAATTCTTATAATGACAATGAATTTAGTTATGTTAATTCTATAGACTCAATCCTCTAAGGCTAAAATGTCTTTGAGTAATTTTGTCAAAGGAAAGCCTTGAGAGGCAAATTGCCCAATTAACTCTAAGCATAACCTTTTTAGAGCTCAAATATCTTAGAAGCAATCCAAAAGACCTTAATAAAAATATGATTATTTGTATTCAAATATTTTTCTTCAGTTTATAACTAAAATACGGTTCGCTTGCTGGCCATGTCATTAGTTGTTACATCAACAATGTTGTTTAAAAAAATCTAAAGAATCTCCAACTGACACTTTAAACCTACAAATGAGGAAGCATAAAAAAGTATTTAAGGAGATTTCAAAAAGTCTTACAGTACTTTTACTACTATGAACTTTGTTAAAGGATTCATGTTGAGAGTCATTTACATCTATAAGAAAAATCATGATTCTTTTATATTCTCTACATAAAGGATCTTTACAAGGATCTTCTCTACCCTTTATAAACAAGAATCTCTACAAGGATCCTCCCTACTCTATATAAACAAGAATCGCCACAAAGATATTTTATATAGGCAATGATCTTTGTAATTATCTTGTCAAAGAGCAATAAAGGTCAAACTTTTATGCATATAAACAGGCTTTCATAAAAGCCATTTATATATAGGGGGCATATATTTGTGCTAAACTTTAAGTTCATGATGCAAAAGCCAATTACATGAGATAATATTTGAAAGAGTCATAGGAGGTGAATAGGATATCAAACAATAATAAGAAATTAAAAGGATCTAAATAAGAATTAAAAAAAAATTGAGAAGAAAGAATGATGAACACAATAATTTAAGGAGTTCAGATTCTCAGCAATCCTATGTCTCCACCTAACTTATCCCTAAGTTAGGATTTTTTAATCACCACAATCTATTTCCCTAGATTGATTTTTATAACTTGAGTTTTAGGCTCAACTCAAACCTTACAATTTGAGTTTTTCAGGCTCACTCAAAAAATAATTCACAAGTGTTTTCAAGACTCACACTAAAACTGAATTCCTAAGTGTTTTAATGGCTAAACACTTAAACCCATTCCTTTAGAATATAATCTCACTTCCCGTTTTCTTAATCCTAGAAAATAGAATAATAAGAATTTCTATTCTAATATTCACCAACTATCACAAGAGTTATACAACAATAAAATGAGTTTTAAAGGAGTTTGGAGAGCTTAATTGAATGCTTGAAAGTATATAATGAATAAACAAGTTTCTTAACCTTAAAATAATCTACAGAGATTATATTTATATTTGACCAATTCAATTATAACTGAGAAGTAATAATTTCATTCCCAATAAAATTAAAGTCCATTTGAATATAATTTGGACTTTTGAGCTGTAATTTGTTAGGTCCCGATCGAGATTACATCAGTCATGATTAGGACTCTTCAAAAGTAGCTCTTTATAGCTATTTCATGTTTAAATTTCTCTAGTCCTAGGCATGGTCCTAGTCAAGACATGGATTAGGATTAATTTTGCTTGAAAATCAAAGTTTTGTAAAGTTAGGTCCCGATCGAGACTGCTTGGTCCCAAACAATGTTCCAGTCAGGACATAGATCAGGATCGTCACTGTCCCATAATGCAATTTGATGGAATTTTGAACCCTTCAATCCCAGTCTTGGTCCTGGTCGGGACTCAGCTCGGGACAAGTTCCAAAATTGCTAAAAATGTGCAATTTGGTCCTTGTCTTGAGTCTGAATGAGATAATGCTTGTAATGTCTTTCTAGAATGATTTGCTTTGATAGTTCATCATTATTTTGACTTCCAAATAATTTCTAACTTATACACACTTAAAGCAAACAAATTAGTTGCTCAAAATTAAGTTTGTTAAGATCAAAATCAAGATTGATAACTTGCTAAGGTCAACAATCTCCCCATTTTTTAGTTTTGACAAACTTATTTTGAGTTTGATAAAAATAATGCAAAGTAAAGTGTGTGATAATAATGATGATACCAAATACCAAATAAAATAAGATATATTTCTTTATTTCCCCTATAAATATGAATATGATAAGAAATATAAATTTATAAATTTGTTCCCTTTTTGTTAAAAATAAACATAATAAAAAAATTTAACATGAGGGATAACAAGTAATCATGGCCTAACATGACAAATATGTTAAAAATATAAAATCATGATAATATGATAATTTAAATAAATTGTTAGGCAATATGGAAGAAATAATTTTGAACATATATGCATATAGTGCTACTAAAATGCATCACAAAAATAGTACATATAGCATTTATGTTGAAGCTTAACAAACTTAACTATCACATGATCATATAGAGTTTAGTTAGTTAATTATATATGATCATATGGCACTTAACATATTACAAATGCAAACACTAAGCACAATTATCATATAGCTTTTTCTCCTCCTTTGTCAAAGATAAAAAGAAAAGAGAGAGATATAAAAGGAAATGAACTAAAAGGAATAAAAAGTTCTTAGAGGAATTAAACGATCATGAACCAAAACAATGAAAAAAAAGATACACTAAATCTTTATGAAATTTATGGCATACATTAAAGAAAAATAACTAACATAAAAACATCTTTTGAAATAAATTTAAAAGAAAGTTATTAATTAAAGATTTAAAATTATTAACTTACATGTAAACTCAAAAAAAAAAAAAGAATAATAAAGAAATTGACATGTTGAAGGAAGGAAATTTTCATTATTAAGGAAAGTTCATACAATATAAAGATAAAATACTAAAAATAAACACGAAATGAATGAAACATAAACACACAAAAAATGAGCCTAAAAACAAATTAGCAGCTAAAGGCTCATATAAGGAAAATAAACTAAACAGATACTGAAAGTAAAATAAATGAAAAATACAAATAGTATATATTCTAAAGGAGGAGATGAAAAAGGAAGAGGATAGGTGCAAGTATAGCCTTGTTGCTTATAAATGTGATGGACATCATGTTGAAGATGAGCAATGTTGTCATCAATTTGATTGAAATGCACATTAAAATTGGATTCAACTTCATTAAAGCAAGAATTGAATTAGGATTTCATTAAGGATATGCGTTCAAAGATTTGTCCTACCCAAAGAGGTTCATCATCTTGAGCTTGAGCACCTTGAGTCGATGTACCTTCACTTTTTGTCCTTTTCCTTAGAGGAGCACCATGAGTTTGTTCTTCTTCCCTAATGTCTTAACCTTCATGCTCTTCTAATTCTTGAAATATAGCTTTGATATTTTCACTTACTCCAAGGTCATGTTTCCAAATCCAAAAACCATTAATAGAAGTGAATTATTTAGAATTTTTTTATGAAAGACTCATCAAGAAGTATAAGCTTGGTAGAGGGTAGAGGATCAAGATTAACATTGTAGAATTTAGCTAACTTATGATAATTCCACCAATACAAATTGCACCAGTGTTACTCTCACTAATTAACCAAATTATCCATTATAAAAATCTCCCTAAAGCAATCTTTTCATCATGATAAAGGCAACAAAGAATGAAAAGATCATTAAAAGAAAGAGTTTCATTATAAAGAGCTCTATCATTAATAGAATGAGTAATGAAGTGATAAACATACCAAAGTGCTTTGGATTTGATGTGTGAGGCTTTAGTATGTCTGATGGAGAATTAAGGAGAATTAGGAGCTTTGATTTCATTCAAAAAAGAAGAAGCAAGCCAATAAGGGTTAACTTAAATGTGTTCCTTTTGGGAAACGCCAAAAAGAGTATCAAACTCTTAATGAGTCATGAAGCAATCTCTTTCTCCTAATTTAAATCTCATGGACAAGTAGGAGTTAGCATCATCACACTTGATGGAGCGAAAAGTGTATGATGAAAGAAATTCAATAATGAGAGAAGAGTAAGATAGAAAAGGTAAAAAGACAAAATCATATATCCCACCTTTTAGAAAAAGATCCTTAACTTCATCATAACAGCCAATTGCTTTGAGAGTAGGTTCATCCATGAATTTTAAAGGAATAAAGACTCTGTTTTAGAATTGTGACATTCTTTTCTTGAGATCTTGAAAAGAATATAACAATGGAAAGTGTGTTCTTTTGGGTTTATCCTTCTTTGAAAGGGGATTTTGAGAAGAAGAAGGAACCTTGTTTGGTTTCTTAGGAGCCATGGAGAGAGAGAAAATAAATATAAGAGGACATTTGTAGAGAAAGGGAATATTTATTGAGATAAAAATGAAGTAGAAATAGAATGGTATTTATAGGTAAGAGATTAGGGTTGGAAATAGTTCAAAATTTTAATTTGAATTGAATATGAACCTTAAAAATTATCCCTGGTTATGATTAAGGAGTCAAAAAGTTAAAAAGATTGGAAATCCTTTCTTTCAGGATCGATGTCCCAATTGAGACATGCTCTCATCCCGATTGGGATATAATGTCCTGAGTGATATCTTAATCGGGATATAGTTTGGGATCAATTCTATACAAAAATATAGAAGTGACAAAATAATATCCTGATTAGAACACGATCTGATCCTGAGTGGGACCAAGTCCCTGACAACAAAAGATTGTAAATTCTTTGCAATTTAGTCCAAAATATTCTACAATTAAGTCCTTGTAAATTACTTGCATTTTATTTTGAATTAATTAATAGATATTGTGAAGGATTAAATAAGTGATATAAAATGAACTCATTTAAGGAATGATATATTTTGCAAAAATTCAAATAATGAATTGAAAGAATAAAAAGTTTCATTAATTAATTATTAATTTTACAAAATAGGAAGAATAAAAAAAATGATTTTTCAAAATATTTTAAAAATTAAAGAAGATCAAGATAATAAAAAATAATCAATTTAATTCAAATAAACACCACATGATTTCACATAAGGAACATGAAGGTAATTAATAAAATACCAAAAAGAAAACTTGGTGAACAAGTGTTATATACCAAAAATAAACATAAAAAAACTTAAATGAAACCAATAATTAATATAGCAACTTTAACAAAAAATTAAGATAGACTAGAACCATCAATCATGTTAAGTTCATATTTAATGAAATTTAATCGCTCTTCATTGAGAGGTTTAGTGAAGATATCAGCAAGTTGATTATATGTATCAATAAAATTAAGTGAGATATCATCAATTTGAACATGATCACATAAAAAATAATGTCGAATGTCTATATGCTTAGTTCTAGAATGTTGAATGAGATTCTTGCTAAGGTTTATAGCACTCGTATTGTCACATTTGATAGAAATGTGATAAAATTTTATACCATAGTCCAACAATTGTTGTTTTTGCCATAAGACTTATGAACAACAAAGACTTACTGTAATATATTAAGCTTTAGTAGTGGATAAAGCAACTAAAACTTGTTTCTTACTAAACCAAAAAACTGAACATTGTCCTAAAAATTGACAAGTTTCTAAAGTGTTTTATCTATCTAGTAAGCCATCGAAAAAATCTACATATGAATAGCTAATTAAGTCAAAAGAGGAACTCCTAGGATACCAAATTCCTAAATGTATTGTTCCACAAAGATATTTGAAAATCCTTTTGATAACATTCAAATGAGACTCTCTATGACTTAATTGAAATCTAGCACATAAGTAAGTAGCAAACATAATATCAGGTCTACTAGTAGTTAAATAAAGAAGGGATCTGATCATACCTCTAAATCACTTTTCATCAATAGGTTTGCCATTCTTATCCTTGTTGAGTTTGGTTGTGATGCTCATTGGAGTTTAAATTTTCTTAGCTACATCCATGCTAAACTTCTTGAAAATGTAGCTTGCATATTTGGTTTGATTGATGAAAATCTCATCTTTACATTGCTTAATTGTAGTCTAAGAAAGAACTTGAGTTCTCCCATTATACTCATTTCGAATTCTTCTTGCATTAACTTGGAGAATTCCTTACATAAGCAATGGTTAGTAACACCAAAAATAATATCATCAATATATATTTGAACAATTAATTAATCATGTTTGGATTTCTTTATGAAAAGAGTTACGTCAACTTTTCCTTTAGAAAACCCTTTTTCTAGTAAAAAGTTGCTCAATCTTTCATGCCAAACTCTTGAAGTTTGTTTCAATCCATACAATGATTTTGAAAATTTTAAAATATGATTTAGAGAATCAAAATTTTCAATGCCTGAAGGTTGCTCAACATGTACCTTCTCTTCAATGAAACCATTTAGAAATACACTTTTAACATCCGTTTGACAAAGTTTAAAATCCATGAATGATGCAAATGCAAGTAGCATTCTAATAGCCTCTAATATTGCAATGGAGGCAAAGGTTTCATCATAATCAATGTCTTTCTCTTGATTATAACTTTTAGCTACTAGTCTAACTTTGTTCCTAGTTATGACACCTTACTCATTCATTTTATTTCTAAACACCCATTTGGTGCCTATAATAGGGTGATATTTTGGTCTAGGAACCAAAGTCCAAACTTTATTTCTCTTAAATTGATTTAACTCTTCTTGTATAGCAAGGACCCAAAATTCATCACTCAATGCATCATTAACATTTTTAGGTTCAATTTGAGAAATGAAGGCTAAATTAATAATAGATTTTAATTTAGTTCTAATAGTTACCCTTTTTGTAGTATCACCTATAATAAGGTCTTAAGGATGAGCTTTCTTAAATTGCCAATCCTTTGGAAGTTCATCCTTCAAGTTAAGTTGAGATATATCTTCATTGTCCTCCTTACTTGGACCTTCAAGTTCCAAAGACTTACTAGCATTTTCTTCTTGAGTATCCATAATCTCATCACCTACAAGATCATCAATACTACAAACATCCTTTCTAGGATCAAGTGAGTTTGATTCATAAAAAACAACATGTATTGACTCTTCAACTACTAGAGTCTTTTTATTAAACACTCTATATGCTTTGATAAAGGTGGAGTATCCTAGGAAAATTCCTTTATTGACTTTAAAGTCAAATTTCCCAAGATTATCCTTGGTATTCAATATGAAGCATTTGCATCCAAATACTCTTAGATATGAGATTTTGGGTTTTCTATTATTCCATAGCTCATAAGAAGTTTTATTTAAAATTAGTCTTTTGAAAACTCTATTTAAAATGTAACAAGATGTGTTAGTGGCTTCTGCCCAAAATATAGAGGAAAATTATACTCATGAAGCATTGTTTTAGCCATTTCCAAAAAAAGTTCTATTTCTTTTTTCGACTACCCCATTTTGTTGAGGAGTTCTAGGAGAAAAAAATGTATGTGAGATACCATTTTCATTGCAATAGGTTTTAAAAAATTCATTTTTAAATTCGGTTTCATGATCACTTCTAATAAAGTAAATACATAAACCTTTTTCTTTTTAAACTATTTTTGCAAAATTTTCAAAATCCTTAAATACATAATTCTTATGGGCAAGAAAACATACCTAAGTAAATCTAGAGTAATCATCAACCAATATATATGCATAGTGCATTCCACTAAGACTAATAACGCCAGTTGGTCTAAATAAATCCATATGTATAAGTTTGAGTGGTCTATAAGTAAACACTACATTTTTTAGCTTAAATAAGGATTTGGATTGTTTTCCCTTTTGACAAGCATCATAAGGTTTATCTTTGAAGAATTCAAGTTTAGGTAACCCAATCATAAGTTCATGTTTACAAAGATCATTTAAAAGCTCAAAATTTACATGTCCTAAGTTTCTATGCCATCTCCATATGTCATGGGAAATTGACATTAAGCATTTTATGTCTTGGTTATCAACTTTTTTTAAGTCAATAACATAGACATTGTCTACTCTTTCACTAATAAAAATTACTTTATCTTTATCAAAACTACTAATAAATCAATTTCTAGGATAGAAAGTCACCTTATTTCTCATATTACATAATTGATTTATGCTAAGCAAATTATGTTTAAGACCATCAATAAGCAACACATGATGTATAGATAAGGATTGATGATTACATATTTCTCCAATGCCCACTATCTTTCCTTTGATATTGTTTCCAAATGCGGCACATCCTCCATCCTTTGCATCAAACTTGTTGAATTGCTCCTTGTTTCTCATCATGTACCTTGAACAACCACTATCAAGATACCACTTGCTTTTCATTCTTGTGGATTTCAAGCACTTATACACAAAATAATTTAAGTGTTCTTTTGAACCTAACCCTTTCTTGGTCTAGGTTGGTTTGTCTCTGGATAATCCAAAGGAAGTAAATTCATGTGTAGTCTTTTATAAAAGCACACATTATTGGTATGTCCTTTAATCATGCAATATGAATATACAACATTTAAATTTATTTCTCTTAGGATGGTATACTTTCCTAGTGTGTGAAACATGCCTTTTGTGTTTTGATGATGGGTGTCTCCTATTATTTTGAGTGTAAGACATACATTAGCAATTGAAATGTGTATTTTGATAGTTTTGGGCAATATATTTAGGTGCATTGTGTTATGTAATATGCTTATGAGTGTTGTGTCTAATGTACATGTAAGCACGTTTGGGTTAAGACTTACCTCTTTGTGTCATATAGGATTGAGTCTTATAAGACTTTCCTTTAATATTTGACATATGAGATTTATTAGCTTTGAAAGCATGAGTCTTAATCGATTTAGAGGTAGAATAAATGGAATTGTATAATGCTTTAACAAATTTAATATGTGATGATGATAAACATGAGGCCATTTCATTAGCATATCCAATTTCATGAGTATTTTCATGAAATTTTTAAGAGTCAAGTAAGTTATCTAAACTCTCTTTTCCTCTTTGAAAATTTTTTAGCTCAACTACCTCATTAGAAAGCTTTTAATTTTCATCACTTGCTTTCTTAAATTTCTCTTCCAAGGAATTAGAAGATTTTAAAACACTAGCATGTTCATCATTTGATTTAATAATATTAGAAAATTCAATTTTTAACTTCTCAAATTCCTTGGTTAAGCTATTTAACTCATCCTTATACTGCTTTTTCTAAAAAGTAAGCTTTTGCACTTAAGTAAGAGTTTGCTCATAATAGAGCTCTCAACATCATCATCATCATCATTATCATATTCATCATAAATACAATACTCATCACAAGAAGACTTAGAAGTATAAGGTACCTCTTTTTCATCTTCAAGTGCCATGAAACAAAGATTGACCATTTCTTGTTATTCCTCTTCCTCTTCGAATTCAGAGGAGTCATCCCAGGTAGTTTTGAAGGCCTTTTCCCTATCATTTGCACCCTTATTCTTGAATTTTAGTTTGGGGCAATCACTTTAGATATGTCTTCATTTTTTGCATTCATAACAAGTAACTTTTTTGGTTCTCCTCTTGCCATCTCCTTCAAATTTCTTGTTGAAGTCCCTTATTCTTGAGAATTTTTTCTTTCTTAAAAACTTCTTAAAGTTCTTAGTGAGCATGGCAATATCACAATCTTCATCACTAGAATCTTCAATATTTGTAAATTCACTTTCTTCTTGTCAAACCTTCTATGCTATATTTTTTTTTCTTCCTTCTCTTTTTGCTTAATTGTGAGCTCATGCGTCAAAAGCTTACTAATAAGCACATCAGTTAAAAGGGTAGATAGGTATTGAGCTTCCTCAATTGAAATGACTCAAGATTCCTAATCCTTCTTAAATAGGATTCTTAGAATCTTATTATTCACCTCTTCCTTGGAGAATTATTTTCCAAGTTTCTTGAGGGTTGTGAGGGGAGCTTTAAGACAGTTTGTCATCTTCGTGATTGATTTTTTAGGCATCATTTTAAAGAGTTCATATTCATACATATGAATTTGAACCTTTTTGCTTTTTACTTGTACATTTCCTTTAGAATGGTTCTCCAAAGTCTCCCATATTTCCTTGGCTGAAATGCAATGTTGAAGCTTGCCTCTTTCTTCTCTTATCTTGGAAGAAAGTAAAGTGATCATTGCTTTCTTGTTTTTGTAGTTATCTTCCTTTTGATCATTGCTCCAATCACTTTTTGAAATTGTAGTTTACACACCATCACTATAGTTTTTGGTGGTTGTCAACCTTTGAGAACAACTTCTCAAAGTCTAATGGAATTATAATCTAGACATAGTTCTATTTTGAACTTCCAATAAGGATAATCACTACTATCAAATAATGGTCTAAGTGAAGACATATTTTAAGATTCACTCCTTATGATCTTGAATTCTAGTAATTAAGTACCTAGAATCCAAGCTCTAATACCAATTGAAAGAGTCCTAAGGGGGGGTGAATAGGACTATTGAACAACAATAAGAAATTAAAAGGATTTGAATAAGATTTAAAAGGAATGTTAAGAAAGAAGAAAGATGAACACAAGAATTTAAGTAGTTCGGATTCTCAAAAATCCTACGTCTCCACTTAACTTATCCTTAAGTTAGGATTTTTAATCACCGCAATCTATTTCCCTAGATTGATTGTTATAACTTAAATTTTAGGCTCAACTCAAACCTTAAAACTTGAGTTTTTAAGGCTCACTCAAAAAATAATTCACAAGTGTTTTTAAGACTCATACTAAAACTGAATTCCCAAGTCTTTTAATGGCTAAAAACTTAAACCAATTCCTTTAAAATAGAATCTCACTTCCTGTTTTCTTAATCCTAAAAAATAGAAGAATAAGAATTTCTATTCTACCACTTACCAAATCTCACAAGAGTTATACAACAATAAAATGAGTTTTAAAGGAGTTTAAAGAGATTAATTAGATACATGAAAGTATATAATGAATAAATAAGTTTTCTAACCTTAAAATAATCTACAGAGGTTATATTTATACTTGAGCAATTTAATTATAATTGTTGAAAGCAATAATTTTGTTTCCAATAAAATCAAAGTCCATTTGAATGTAATTTGGACTTTTGAGCTATTATTTGTCAGGTTCTAGTGGAGATTACATCAATCCTAGTCGAGATGCTTCAAAAGTAGCCATTTCATGTTTAAATTTCTCTAGTCTCAGGCATGGTCCCGGTCAGGACATGGATCGAGATTAATTCTGCCTGAAAATTAAAGTTTTGTAAAGTTAGGTCTCGATTATAACCCTATATCCCAATCGGGACTGTTTAGTCTCGAGCAAAAGCTAAAAATTCCATCAAACTATATTATAGGATAGTGATGATCCTGATCTATGTCCCAATTGGGACTGTTTAATCTCAAGCAATGTCTCGATTGGGACATAGATCAGGATAATCACTATCCCATAATACAGTTTGATGGAATTTTTAGCCCTTTAATCCCAGTCTTGGTCTCAGTTGGGACTGAGCTTGGGATAGGTTCCAAAACTGCAAAAAATGTGCAATTTGGTCCCTGTCTTGAGTTCGAATGAGATAATGCTTGTAATGTCTTTCAGAATGATTTTTCTTTGATAGTTCATCATTATTTTAACTTTCAAATTATCCCTAACTTATATACACTTGAAGCAAACACATTAGTTGCTTAAAATTAAGTTTGTTAATATCAAAATCAAGATTAATAACTTGCTAAGGTCAACAATATTTTAATTAATTAATTAATTCAAATATTTAATTAATTGATTACTGAAAGTAATGAGACTAGTAGTTTATTTTTTAACATTACCAGTGAAGGTTATCATAAGGTAGAGTTTTTAATAAATACATGATTTAGTGGACAAAGGAGACAATTAGAAAGAGCATATATTAAAGGGGAGCTCCTTCTGCAGATGAAAAGACAACCAATTACTCAACAAGAGCCAACTTAACACAGAACTTCAGCAACAAACCAACAATTTTTAATCTAACTTTTCATTTAATTTCAATTTCAATTTCATTGTGTTGTTTATGTTCAATCAAATTTCATTTACAAACTAGTTCTCTAGTTTATTTTTAAGGAATCTCTATAATTTTTGTAGTTTTCCAGTTCTCCATTTTAAGTTTGTTTAAGTTCTCTAGCATTTGATCACATTTATTTATTTTCAATCATCACCAAAATATTTTCAGTTAAATTAATCTTAGCTCTCTTCATTACAACTAATTTAAGGATCCTATAGTTTTAGATCCCTTAACTTATATTCAATCATTTGATTAGAAGTTAGATCAAGTTGGTAAACCTCGAATCACTTATCACACTTAGAAAATCAATGTAAAAGGGCAAAAGACAAACATTTATATTTGTATTTACCTTATTTATAATGATTGTATGTGTGTATTATTATTTGTAATTGAAGTTTCATTGAAGATTTTTTTGTTGATAATCATTTATGAATCTATGATTTTATTAGTTAAATTAATTTAGTTATTTTTAATACATTCTAATATAATTCTTTATTGTAAATTAAGTTTTTATAGTATTTTTAATATTTTTAACATTAATTTTTCTTTTATTCATTATTTTTAAAAAAATTATAACTGCAATGCATCCCTCTTCTAAAAATTTTAATGTATTATTTTTTAAACTGTAATCATAATTAATCAATATAAAACAAAATTTTAATCAAATTAATTTAATTAAATTTTATCACTATAAATTAATTTTGTAGTATTTATAACATTGATTTCTTTTTTCATTTTTTTTAGTAATTATACATCAATTTTTAAGTTTTTTTTTTATTTTAATACTTCATTTTTCAAAAAATATGTTTATGTACTATTTTTAAATATTATCATAATTAACCAATAGATAATAAAAATAGGAAACTAATTCTAATTATCTTATATTAAATTTTTAACAAAATTTGTCACTATAAATCAATTTTTCTCATGACTTTAGCATTTTTAACATTAATATTTCTCTTCTTTTTAGTAATTACACATCATTTTTATTTTTTTTTTGACTAAATACTTTTCTCTTTTAAAAGATTTGGGAACAATTTTTCAAATTATTATCATAATTAATCATTAAATTAGTCAAAATTAATTAAATTGATTTTAATTATTTTTAGTAAACTTTAATGGAGTTCTTCACTATAAATTAAGTTTTTTTTTTATAATTTTTGAACATTTTACCTCTTATCTTTTCTCTTTTTTTCACCTATTATAGATAAATATTTCTTTTCAATATTTTAGTTATGAAAATTAATTAAATTAATAATTATTATTTTTTATTAAACTTCAATTAGAATTCCAAAACTAGGGTTTAGTTCCCCATTGGTACCATAACTTTGGCTCATGTTTCATTTTGGTATCAAATTTTATTTTTTCTTTTCGGTTCAAAAAATTCTATTTTTATTTCAAATTAAAATATCTCGAATATATCTGATCAAATTTAATATACATGATAATTAGAATAAATATATTTTTAATATATTTACTATGTAAACTTTTCATTAAGCAGTCTAATCACCTTATGGGCTCCATAAAATAAATTTTGTTAAAATTTTATTTTATGGGCCCCACAAGCAAATTTTATTTTATGGGGCCTATTAGATAATTGAACTATTTAATGAGATGCTTACAAGGTAAATATATTAAAAATATGTTTATTCTGTCTGTCACGTATATTAAATTTGATCAAATATGTTCGAAATACTTTAACTTGAAACAAAAATAAAATTTTTGATATTGAAAAAAAAATTAAAATTTTGGTACTAAAATAAAGTATGATCCAAAGTTATAATATTAATGGTGCAACAAACCCTAAAAACTACGTAAAAGTTCATCTAATTATAGTACAAGATATAATTTAAATTTATTTAATTTATAACTGAATATACTATTTAACTAGTTTATATTATATAAAATAGAAATAAATCTAGTCAAAATAGAAAATACAACTTGAATTAAATTAAATCAATTAATACTTAGTTTAACTTCAATTAATAAGTTATTAAATTATCCGACTTTTACATAATAAATAATATTGTCTATTTACATATCCTTTCTCTTCATATATTTATATCTACTAGTAAATAACCACATGTTTTGTACATAGATAAAAAAAATTTTAAACTCATAATAATAAATAAATTATTAAACATATACTTTGATACTTTATTATTATTATTATTAATATTATTATTATTATTATTATTATTATTATTAAAAATAAAATTTTTAAAAATAATAAAAGTGTTATATATTCATATAACAATTTGGTATTGACATTATTGCAATATTAATAAAATTTTTATTTAAATAATTATATAATATTTCTTCAATTTTTTATAATTAATATTTTTCTCAACTCAAAACTAATTTTGTGTAAAAATTATTATGGTTATAATTAATCAAAAGATAATAAAAAATTATTAGTTACTTTCTTAATAAAAAATTTAATAAATAATAAAAAGTTGCATTTTTTTATATAACAATTTAAATATTACAATCTCATTAAACTTATAATTTATTAAAATTTTCTTGAATTTTTTTTAGAGAAGTGACACTTTATTTCTTTAATATTTTTATTATTAATAATATCATTTACTTAAAAATAATTTAATGTAATTTTTTAATTTCAATTAATAATTAAATGATAAAGATTAATTAATTTAATTTTAACTCTTTTATTAAATTTTATAATATATTAAAAATGATAATTATACTATTTTTCTTATAAAAATACTACTTTCAAACAAATTATATACTCCATATTTTAAAATATGATTATTGATACAAGACAAATAAAAAATTTAATTTATTAAATTATAATTATGTTCTTAATAAACATTAATTTCATAAGTATTTAAAAATACTAAAAAATTATTTTATTATATATCAATTTAATTTTTTAATTTTGATAGTGTTACATTATGACATAGTAATTTATTACAATTTTAATAAATTTTATATTTGAACACTTAAACAACACTCTTTTAACATTTTTATATAAATAATAATTAATTTTACAAACTTGATAGAGTTATAATATAATAATTTATTATATTAATCTTTATGAATTTTCTATTTAAACACAACAATATTTCAACATTTTTACGTTAATTATTTCATAATTAATTATTTTATAAAATTTATGAATTTTGATGTTAATTATTTATTTATTAAATTTAATATAGTGCGACTTACAAAATTAAGTGATCTAATTTGATTCATATTATATTTTTTATAGAAATAATTAAAATAGAAAAAATATATTTTTAACAAAATTACTACTAAGATTTTAACTAATTAATTTTATTAAAGATAAAATAAAAGTTAATCTAATTAAAATAGAAAATATACTTTCAATTAAATTTTAATTAATTATATACTTTCAGTTAATTAAATTAGGATTATATTTTAATTGATTTAATTTTTATTAAAGATAAAATAAAATTTAACCTAATTAAAATATGAAATATACCTTTAATTAAATTAGAATTAAATTTGATTAATTTAATTTTTATTAATGAACAATTAAATTATCAAATTTTTATATAATAATAAGTAAAGACTTTTTTATAATTTTACATGTACTCCCCTTTTTGTACATTTATATATATTATAAATATACATTATAAATTATAAATATAATATGAAAACAAATCATTTTTAAGAAACTACTCTATTAATTTAGTATTTCTTTGTTTAAAAAATATTTAATTAATTTATAGTTAAAATTTTTTTAAAACTATTTAATTGATAAAATATATAGTGATTGAGGATTAGTCTATATATAAATGCTGAGAGTTAGAACATTTGACATTTTTTAAAAAAGGCATAGTTAGTCAAATTAAAAAAGGTAAATTTTTATTTTTAAATAATTAAATTTTTTAATCAATTAATTAACATAATTAAATTATTTTATTTTATTTAGATTTTAAAATAGCTAAATAAAAAATATATTAATTTTTTATCTATGTAATATATAAATTTTATATCTATATATATATATATATTGAGTTGTAAAAAATTTTAAATTAAATTTGTCACAGTTTAGCATTCTTTTAGTTACAGAGGGCTGGACTTAGAAGTCAGGCGCACTGTGATTAAGGCGCACTGTGATTCAAAATCTCAATTTCAATCTGAACCCTAAACCCTAATCGTTTATCGTTCTCTGTAATAATCATAATCATGGAACCCGACGAACAAAATTCCGCACCACCACTGCCCACAGAAGAATCAATTCTCAGCTCTCAAGCTGTAAGCCGACCCGTAATTCCCTCATTCGTTCCTCCGATGGCTCCAATTCCTATGCGGCCGCCGCCTGTCGTTAGACCATCGCAGAACGGAGAATCAATGGTCACTGATGACTCAGATTCAGACCAAGAACAGGACGACTCCTCCGCTGCTGCTAATGATTATCTTGTGTCCGAACAAAGCAGACAGCAAAGGGAGAGGCAACAGAAGGCACTCCAGGACCTAATGATGAAACGACGAGCAGCTGCTTTGGCTGTTCCTACCAATGATAAGGCCGTCCGTTTGCGTCTGCGAAGATTAGGCGAACCCATCACTTTGTTCGGAGAACGTGAGATGGAGAGGCGTGAGAGGTTGAGAAACCTTATGGCTAAATTGGATTCTGAAGGTCAGTTAGAGAAATTAATGATTGCTCATGAGGAAGATGTTGCTGGTGCTGGTGCTGATGCTGGGGATGGTGAAGCTGAGATTTTGGAGTACCCATTTTATACTGAGGGGTCTAAAGAGTTGTTGAATGCGAGGATTCATATTGCTAAGTATTCTGTCGTCAAGGCTGCTTTGAGGATTCAATCTGCTAGGAGGAAAAGGGATGACCCTGATGAAGATGTTGATGCTGAGATTGATTGGGTTTTGAAACAGGCTGGGAGTTTTGTTCTTGATTCTAGTGAAATTGGTGATGATAGGCCGCTTTCTGGTTGTTCCTTTGCCAATGATGGGCAGTTGCTTGCTACTTGGTAACATTTTTCTCTCTGTTTCTTTTTTTTTTTTTTCAAAAATCTCTTACCTTTGTTTGCTTACCAATCTTACCTTTTTGGAGCTGATGTCTGTGTTACATTGATATTTTGATTGGGCTATTATAATGGTCATTGGTTTCAATTAGAGTGATAGATTTAGATAATTGGATTTTTTGCTCGGTTGTTTGTGATATTCAGTTCTTTAACTGGAGTAGCTAAAATATGGAGCATGCCTCAAGTAAGGAAGGCTTCTACTTTGAAGGGACACACTGAGCGTGCAACTGATATTGCATTTTCTCCAGTGCACAACCATTTAGCAACAGCCTCAGCTGATCGTACTGCAAGGTTATGGAGCACTGATGGTTCTGTTCTTAGGACATTTCATGGCCATCTTGATCGTCTTGCACGTATTGCTTTCCATCCATCAGGAAAGTATTTGGGAACTACAAGCTTTGACAAGACATGGAGACTGTGGGATGTTGATACAGGTGTGGAATTGCTTCTTCAAGAAGGTCATAGCCGGAGTGTCTATGGGATAGCATTCCACCATGATGGTTCTTTAGCAGGATCTTGCGGATTGGATGCACTTGCACGTGTCTGGGACCTTCGCACTGGAAGAAGTGTTCTTGCCTTGGAAGGCCATGTCAAGCCAGTGAGACTTTTAACTTCTGATTTATTTATTTATTTATTGAGATATGTTTTCCTTTTCTTTCTTTGGGTTCTGAACTATAGTTGAATTAAATTGTATGCATCTTTAAAATCATGTTTTAGGCACTCTGTATTGGTCATCATTTTAGTTTTAGTTTATTCCAATCTGTAGTTGTTACTGAATTTTGCATTTTTTGTTTGTCCTTTTTAGGTTCTTGGTATGAGCTTTTCACCAAATGGGTACCATTTAGCCACTGGGGGTGAAGATAATACTTGCCGAATATGGGATTTAAGGAAGAAAAAATCATTATATACTATACCTGCACACTCAAATCTTATATCACAAGTGAAGTTTGAGCCTCAGGAGGGTTACTACCTGGTCACAGCATCTTATGACATGACTGCTAAGGTTTGTCTCTTATTATAGCTGTTACTTCATAAAAATTAGAAGCCTTGAGTTCACGTAGTGTTTTTCTGTCTTCTTGTTTATCAATCAGGTTTGGTCGGGTCGGGATTTTAAGCCTGTCAAGACATTGTCAGGGCATGAAGCAAAAGTCACTTCTTTGGATATTGGCGCAGGTAGCTTTCCTAACTTTAGAAAGTAAATAATTCCTTTTTATTTTTTTTTAAATTACCTGCTTTTCACCATTTCTCATTCATTTCTGTGCTTACTTTTTCCCCATTGAAGTTTCTTTGCAAGTTTTGACCACCATAATTAATGTGTCAATAGCCATAAGTACTAATATGAAACATAATGAGCTGTTAACAACTATTTATGCTTAATCTGTCAATTTTTTCTGCCAGCTCCATCCATTTTTAAATCTTTTCCTACTCAAAACAGTTTCTTTTAATTAAAGTTTTTGGTTTTTTCTGATCAACCTTAGTTGGCTGGGCACCTACATTTGCATTTGAAATTTCTGCAGAATTGAAATATGGACTTAAAAATAGATTTTCTTGTTTTATAATGACGTGCAAGTATTGTATGCCTGCTAAAACATTTCTTTCTAAGCTTTTTAATTCCGCACTTGTGGCTCTGAATGCTCACTGGATTCCGTGAAATGGCATTTTACTTTTTAAGACGGCCAAAACAAAATATGTCCTTTTAATTGTACATGGATAATTTATATTGTTTATTCAACTGCAGATGGGCGTTGCATTGCAACAGTTTCTCATGACCGAACCATCAAGCTCTGGTCCAGCAGTAGCAATGAAAAGGAGGCAATGGATGTAGACTTAATTGCAATGGACTCCCTGCAATGAAAGAAGATAAATTGCAATTGCTTCCTGATCTTAGCCAATGGAGCATCAACTTAATTTCTAACTTCACCATGACTCTTGACACATTACTTAAACCTTGTAATACCTGACACTTATGTGAGAGATTAGTGCTAGTAGCAGCCATTAAACACTTGTTTCTGATTCCTGTGAAGTGCATTTCTCTTTAGGGTCTCACTCTATTAGAAGAGGAGGGGAAAATCATAGTACTTCACAAGGAATTCTGAGCAAAAATTTTGCAGGTAGTACGTGTTGTTTGTGATGTCGCTCCCGGTAATAGTACACTTACACTTATCTTCTTCTATTGTAAATTTAAAAGGGTAACCCTTTTTATTCTGTGTTTGAAAAATCTACCTTGTATTTCGTATAAATCAGCTATACAATTTTATAAAAATCATTTAAATTTATCTAGAAATTTAAATTTGTATTTGGTTTAAATGAATATTTAATAGAATTTATTTAAAATTCAAACTTATTAAATTTATAAAATTACTTGTAATTATTTCAAGTTAATTCTAGAGTTATTATTTTGCATATCAAATATAATTGCAATGGATTTCATTTGCATAATTGAGACTAGTATTAGTATTCATAATTGAGATACTAGCTATTACCATTCAGATCCAGCAGCTCACCAAAGTTAGCATATGAATTTCCAATTAATTCGAGGATCTTACATCAATTGAATCTCAATATGCAGCACATCAGAGGCCGTTGATGATACATTTTACCTTCTCGATGCGGATGATGTTCATGTTGCAATTTTGAAGAGTAAGAGAATTAACGAGGGACTGATGATGCCATCAGAGAAGCAACCATTCAAGAATCCGTCGATCAAATCTTTACTTTTCAAGTGGAAAATGTGAAAAAACTAAATCAAGACTATCATTATCATACGATACAAGGGTCAATGCTGAAATTGAGATCCACCACCATAGCCTATCCTGACAAAGTTTCCTCCTCGTAAAGGGCTAAAATTACAAAAAGCAATTCATGCCTTCTTTCGCTACGATGTAGGCTGCTGCCTAAGAATGTCAAAACTGCAAGCAATTGATTTTAATGAAAGATGTAGCTTCTAAGTACTATGCGTGTAGACAAATCTCATACCTAGCCAGTATTACAACATTTAACATCAACATAATCAGAACATTATCTTCTTTCATCTTGCAACTTCATTTGTACCAGCCAGCAAGTAAATATCTCAGCAAGAAACAGAAGCAGCATCCAATAGCCTGTAAAAGATGGAAGTAGTTTTGCATGAACACCATTTCTTATTGAAATTCTTAGCATGATGCATTTGGGAAAAATGATTGAAAACAAGCAAGATACAAAAAAAATTGCAGTATTAAAGATGTAAAAACCATGCAGTAAAAAGAATAGAGCCTCCTACATTATCAATAAATTCCACAATTAAGGTATAAAAATAAGCTAGCAAATAAAAAAATGGTCTTTTTATTGATACATGTAAAAAAAAAAAAAAAAACTGGTATCACAATTTTTTGATGGTTTATTGCTATTTGCCCCCTTTATTTTACCATCTTACATTACTTGGTCTCTACCATATTTTCCCCTTTATTTTACCATATTACATTACTTGGTCCCTACCATTTAAAGTTATATTTTTTCATCATTCCTTTTTTGCAATATTATACTATTTCCCCCTTCTATCAATATTTCCATTAAAATTACCACTATTGACATGAAATAATAATTATACCCTTCAATAGAATATAGATTATTTACAGATAACTACTATTTGCCCCCTATACTTCACTATATTTTAATTTTTTTTGCACTGTTATATTTTTTATACTAAGTAATTTAATTAAATGTTATTTTAATTTGTGAACCTCACAAAGAAGAAAATGCCTAAAGTAGTAATCAAAATAAAGACTTTTCCTCAGTTGGGCTGGAAACCCTATCTGGAATAACTTAGTTAGAATTTACGCAAAGGCTTCTTAAATTGGGAAGAACTGTATCCAAATGCTTTTGGAGTTTACAAGGTTCAGGTGGATTGCCCAGACAACAAAAAGTAAGATGGTTCCTCTAGACAACAATGCCACATATAAAAGCTACCACTGGGTAAGGTGCCACTATCAAGTGGCTTCAATGTCAAATCAGGTTTTGCCAAAAGAACCCAGGAAAAAAAAAAAAATGGTTTTGAACACTAAGCTGAGGTGACATTCCCTAGGGACATAGGAGCTGCATCTCTTACTTGGAACTCTAGATTTAAAAGGTCACATCCCTTGAAAAGAAATAGGCATGAAATATGTTCAGTTCATGCTGCACAACATTCTTAGTTTCTCTCATGTTTATCCTGTCATTCTTCATTTCACACTATTTTTTCTATCAATGTTTTCCCTGCAGTGGTTTTTATTCTTCCACTTCACTCAGTTTGTCTACCTTGTCCCTTTCCCCTCATTTGATTTTTCTAGATCTTTTCACCAGTTCCATTTTCGCAAATTTATATATTTTTTATGATTGCTTTGTTTGAAGTAGGTAACGGCCACACTTGCTTTAGCTTACTTCCTGTTGACATTTAAATAAATGGTTTTAACTTTTAATTTAATTTGAAGACATGTGCCGAATTTGCTTAGGCATGCCAGGCTCTCAGATCCCACTATGCAAGGCTATGAGAAAGAAAAGGGAAGGGAAGGGAAGAAAAACCGTAATTTTTTTTTTTTTGACAACTAAAAAATAATTAATATAATTAAAGAAGGGAAAATGCCTAAAAAGGAAATAAAAATATAATTTTTAATGTTCTTTAGGACTTGATTTATTTTACACCACAATGAATAAGGGGCTATTCCCCTTCTACCCCCTTCCCCTGCTAAAAAAATTTAATAGCCAAATGACTTAAGATCTAATTCCCCTTATATTCCCTTTCCTTCCTTTAATTTCACCCCCATCCATGCATAGGTTAAGTGCCAATGGTTCTGGCCCCTCAATATTCCAAAAAGCAGCTTATAATGAAGTCTCAAATATATATATATATATATATTTTTTTTTTAAAAAAAAGGTCCTAAGCATTAATGAGGCAAAAATATCTCCCTGCACAGCCCTCAACCAAATAGCATCAAGGCATGTATAAGAGGAAAAAAAAAAAAAGGAAAAAACAGAGAGAACTGGACAGACACAGTTTAACCTAGAGAAAAAAAAAATTAGCATATAAATAAATCACCTGGAAAAGAAGAAGATGAATGCAAAGAGACTTTTCTGACTTTTTGCCAAATATTCTTAAATAAACGTTAACAAGGGTTCCATCTTTGGTTCCAGTCAACAGTCCTGTCTGAGGATCAAACCTGAATAACGAAAGAATAATGTCAGTAAATTATGGTCCCTAAATAAAAGGAGTGAAATGGCAGAACAGAAAGAACTACCTTGGCAGGCGATGCCGTGGGCAATAGACATAGCCAGAAAGCTGAAAAAGTGAGTTGCAAATCAAAATTCCTTAATGGAAAATCAATGGTTCAGAGATAAGAGAAAAAGTTATCAGATCAAACCTGGGGAAGTGAAAAGAGGAAGTTTATTACTTGAGGCAGGAAGAAAATTAGGAGTGTTTCACTGTTGGAAAAAAAAAACAAGGAAAAAGAAATTCTTCGGTTAGGATAATACAAGAAACAGTTATAGATGCATATTACAGTTAGTAGAAATATCAAGTCACAAATCACAATGTGCAAGACACAACAGAATTTTTTGATGGCCCATGATCTAAAGATGAAACAACAGGATATTTTACGTGTATGTTGAATCTGTTACCAAATGAGCATGAGAGTGTGTGAAATAGAGAAGAAAAAAGGAAAAGGGGAGTGAAGCAGCAAGTCTAATAACTCAAATACTTGTGAAGAAGTGGATAGGATTTTCTTATGTAGATATCAAGCCATCAAAAAGCAATTGTATGCATAAAAACAAACAAAAGCATCAATTTTCCATACATTAATGATCTGCACTGCAACAAATAGAGTACATAAACCTATTAGTTCTGCAAAATTCCAAGTCTGTAAATATTAGAAGTTGACATTTTATCCAAAATCCAAATTCTATATTTTTACAAAAACAATCAAACACAAGGTGTAGCACATTTTCTGTAATAAGCTTAATCTCATATAAATTATGAAATTATAAAATGTGCAAGGGAATGCACCTGAAATGGCCTAAAATCCCGATCACGGCCATAGTCATTCCAGCAAAGTATGTAAAAGTATCTCCAACGAAAACAGAAGAAGGATACCTGAACAGAAACCAAATAGAAAATTTGAATGCTACTTTACTGGAAGAAAGAACAGTAATAAGACTACATTACAAATTGAAACAAGTGTACCAGTTGTATGAGAGTAGGGCCAAGGAGGTAGCCAATAAGGGTTGAGCGAGATAAACAGAGAATAAATGAGCATGTTGGTACTCAGGATCATTAGATGCTCCAATTTGCATAATATTATGTATCACAATCTGTAAATTGAGAAGTGAATCAGATTCTATATCATGTCAGACTCCTACTGTTTTACAAATTCTAAACAGAGCTTACAGCAGATGCGATCACAACTGTTTGCCCAACTTCAAGACCATTTATACCAGCATGAATGTTAATGGAATTTGTGCAGAAAACCACCAAAAGCCCCATATATAACTTGTAAATCCATCCTGCCAAAAAATTAAAACATAAGAATAGGACAAGGAAACAAATAATAGAGTAATTTACAAAAGAGAGTTAAGTAGATAAGAAAAATAGGGAAAGTATTCATAAGAAATTAATTTTCTACCAGAAGTAATAATACAATTCCCAGCAAAAGGAACAGACATCCAAAAGCCCAAAAGGAAAAAGAGAAATGAAACAAATAGGCATATAATAGGAAATGAAAACAAACATTAAACCATTCATTTAGAGAAATGCCCTGAGGACTCAAACGGAGACCAGCATTGAACACCAGGAAGGGGCTCCTTTTTTAATTTTTCAGTTACTTTTTTACAGGTCCTTGGAAGGCTTACATGGCTAATCTCTCTCAACTAGTTTTGTACTTCCTACTTATTGTTCTCCTCTTGATCACCCGGGTCATTGATATTCCACAACTATTCTTTCATGTCCTGACACATTACAGATATTCCTCCACCAATATCAAAGCTGTAGTCAGCATGGGAACAGAATTACAGGCAGCAGTCCCACAATTCCTGCAACTGTGGTTTTGGTGTGCATAAATATCTAAAGGCAGTATCTTCAAACAACAACAAAGGCGAACCCCCAGCTTCCACTCTACCTGGCAAGTTCAAAACTTTTTAATAATCACTAGAATGTGGAATAATCTTTAACTCTGGTTTCTTTACTGGTTCCAAACTTTTACATGATGGATGTAACACAAACATTTGATTGCACATACCATCACAAGGAAACTCAGATTACACTGCTTTCCATATGACAAAATCCTTGTCCAATAAAACAACCTTTAATACAGGTAGTCGTAGTTCTATTTTAACAACTGAAGATCAAAAGAAGCCCATGAACCAGGTAAGAATTTAATCCATTAAATTAAACATATTTTTAAATTTAAATTTTCAGTTTACATTCTAACTTCTGCAGAGTGACATCACTGCATATCTATGCTACTGATATATCTTACACATTCATGGACCTTATAGCTTCAGTCACTTTTGCAACTTAAATAAAGTATTCTAATATCTTCATATGAGTAAAAGAGAAATTTTTGTCCCATAAAGGATTCAACAAAATAACAAACATATGAAATCTTGTCTTCTACAATATCAAAAGTCTTTCTTATATTTTCATATTGCAATGTTACAATATCAAAAGTCTTAGGACTAGAAAGATACCTAGGTCCAACACCTCATGACCAACATATGGGATAAGGGGCTTTGGTATTACGATAGTTGTATGTCCAGCATATGCCATCAATAATGGAAGGGCAGCAATCGATGGAAGGAGTAATTTCCTGTTCTCAACAGTTACAAGTGAGTTACTCAGAAAACCATGCATGGATAAAAAAACAAATGCTACCAGAAAAGGGGAAAAGAAGATCTTAAATGTGTATTATTAAAAAATTTAATAATAGAAAGTCTTGGTGGAGAATAGATTACTTACACTCTCCAGGGAACATCAAGGACATCATCCACAAATCCAAGTAGAGTCATGAAGCAGATGCATGCTAATGCTGCATTGTATTCAACAAGCCACTGCATGTATGAAACTATCAATTCTCTAACAATATCTTAGTCCACATATGATCAAAGATTATGAAAACAGGTCCAGCTGTCCATGAGAAAGTTCCCCATAAATTAAGTTGAGTTGCACTAATATTAGAGTTAATGCAAAGAGGACTCTCATCTAATCATAAAAAGAAATGAAAAGCTGTGCACCCTAAGATTGAGAGATAGATCAGAGGAAAGGAAACAATATACAGCAGTGACAAGCTAAACTACGAGAGATGAATTCTTGTACAACTTCCAATTCTCTTCTAATGAAAGGGAATGAAGTAACAAAGAGTTTGGTGACATGATATACAAAAGCCCTCGCACCTCAAACACAATTAATTTCTCATCTACCAAGTTGCTATAGCTGAATTTAGTCATGCAGAGTGGACAACACAAACAGAAAAGCACTAGACAGGAAAAGACTAGCAATTTTTCTGTCCTACCTATGTTTCATGTATCCAAGAAAAAACTAGCTGTCTGTTTTATGTTTGATAAGCCTTCAACAATTCAATGATGTGTATAAATGAGAAGAATAACCTTTATAATTCACAGTCGGAATTCAAAACTATTGATTTTGCATTTTAAAAAAAATGGATTAATGTATACATTTTTACATTAACCAGCAAATATGCTTAAATTTTCACATTAAGCTTAACAACTGAAAAAACTAAAAGAGACAAACACAAGAAAAGAAAAATTTGAAATACCTTAAATTAAAATTTGTAATTGGCAGTAAGAGACCATTAAATCATGATATTTATCACAAATTATCATTAGCTAGTGGCCAGACAGAAAAATCAAACACATCAACATAATGTAAGAAAAATTCAAGCATGGCAACATAATATTCTTACATTGGAATCCGCAGTGAAGTTAAAATACTGAAATAAGATTGCCAATACCAAGAAGACTATCCCAACAACTATACCCAATGATTCAGGCCTGCAGAATATGGAGTAGCATTGTTAAGGTAACTTTGATAAAAGAAATTGAATGGGTTAAGGAAAAAAAAGAATCCAGTGCCTAATTATTCACTTTTCTTTTTAAATGTTAATTCTAATCATCTAGCTTCTCAGTTGCAATAAATTGTCACCTCTTGTGAATTTTTCTTGAAAGGTTATCTCTTGAAAGTTTACATGCCTCAAAAACACAAGCCTGAATCAACTTCTTTTTTTAAAAAAAAAAAAAAAAAAAAAATTGTTGATAAGCATTAGTCATGAAGGAGCAGAAAATGCAAGAAAAATTTTTCCTTCAAAGCTTGTGAATTTTCAGCACCAGTGGCAACCATTTTCAAAATGCACATTAGAAATTGAGTCTTTTTTTTTTTTTTTTACTGTTTTTGGATACGCACACAAGACTGACAAGGGTACACATCGCTGCAAACAGGGGAGCAGGAAACTGCAATCTCAGAAGCAATTCTAAAACAACAGCTAACATATTAAGCTTGCATGTTTACCTAAAAGAAAAAACTACATCAACTAGAAAATAAATTTTACAGCAAACATACGAGTCACTTGGATGAGTGTACCCCAATCTAAAGAATTATTAAGATTGATACTTCGAAAAAATAAATAAATAAACACTATTATAAAAATCATATCTTTAAACAATTTCACATTAAACAAAAGCAGAATTTGCTTATACAGTCAGTAATCAGAATACAGACTGCGAATGCAACCCATGCCTACCTCTTGATTCAATAACAAACCCAACTCATAAATTGCATCAAAAATTAAATCCACAAAAGAGATATATATATATATATATATATATATATATATATATATATATAAACTCAATTGAATCAAAATTCAACACACACGCCCACTTCATGAAATGATCTAAACAACTGAAATTAGATTTAGAAAGAAAAAAAACTCACACTTTAACAGTGCCTTGAGGGGTATCCTTCTTGTTAATATCATAACCAAAAAGATTTCTTTTCATTACATATCTAGAAGCCACAGGAATCATCTTGACAGTCAAAAAGAACCCAGTAATGCTGAGACAAGCATTGATGAGGATAGATCTTTTGTGGACATGGTGGATGTTGTGGTGATAGAATAGGAAGTAACAATAAGGAACAAGAAGCAATAGAAATAGTTTGAAGATAAAGCCCCATTTGGGTGGTGCTAATGGTGAATCAGCAAATTCTTGAGCTTTTTGCTGGCTTTTGATATCTGCTGTAGCGTTGCTGGTGCCCGTTGCCGCTGTTGATGTGGAAGTAGCTCTCTTGCGAGCTGCCATGGCTAATTCTCTGTGCCACTACGTTATGCTTCTTCCTCAAATTTTTGGTATAAAAAAGACTCGGCCTCTTTATTTTCCGGTTTCAGTTTTGCCTGTTTCTTAGGCGTCACTAAAGCTAATCAAATTACGCCACGTTTGCCACCAGCGAAGAATATTATGGCCCACGTGAAAACTTTTGCCATGTTGGCAATGACGATGGGTCGGTCTCAATTGGTTTGGGTCCAGGTGGAGTTGACATTATTTTTGAGATTTTTACAAAAGTAGCATTTTTTTTTTATTTATGAACCAAAACACTCTAAGTTTTTATTATTTATTAATTTTATCTTTTTTATTTATATGAGTGTCCATTTTATTTATAGGTATGCACATTTTTTTTTATTTTTTTCCTTTTATTTTTATTTCTTTTATTTCTTTTTTATTTTTCTTTTCTTTATTTTTTCCTATTTTTATTTATTTTTCTCTTTTTTTTTAAATTTTATTTATTTTATTTTTATTATTTCCTCCTTCCTTTTTATTTTATTTTATTTCTCTTTTTTTATTATTTATTATTTTTATTCTTTCCTCCTTCCTTTCTTTTTTTTCCTTTTCAACTTTTTTCAAAATTTTTATTCTCAATTTTCTTATTTTTTCCATTTTTTATATTAGTAGAGCACTAACCAATATATATTTTTTGAATTTTATTTCATATATTTTTTACATTTTATGCTGAAATACAATCACTTTTTATTTTTATTTTTTTGTTCTCTCTTTTTATTGTTATTTTCTTTTTATTTTTAATAAATTTACCATTATTTTCTAAATGTTAGTTTTTTAGTTCTAATAAACCAAAATAAATACAAATTATATAATTCTGTAAATAAAATAATTAAAAATCTTGCGATATCATTAAATTAATTTTTTATTGGATTTTGTTAAAAGAGGCTAGCATGCATTATTCTATGAAATGCTTTTATTTTTTATTTTTTATATGTTTTGTTTGTTTGTAATTTTTTTATTAAATAAAGTGTTGAAAAAGTTGATTATGTTTATGTTACTATTCATTGTGGTGGTCATGACGGATAGAAAGTGAAGAGTGTTAATATGGTGTATATTGTTATTATTTTTTTGTAATTTATTTTTTGTTGCTTTTTAGTTTCTTATTTAATTTTTTATTCGCAAAATACTAAAAATGATTTTGTCTGTGCTCCACAAAAAAGGGAACACAAACCTGCCTATATTATAAAGTCTCCTTTAGCTATTCTATGGGGAATTGAAAATAAATGAAAAATATACGCATAATATATCATAACTTAAAGCTAAACAATTTATTTGGAGTTATGCAAGTTGTAATTATTGTAATAGAAAAAATTTAAAGAAATGATTTTTTTAAAGTTTTTGGTGTTGTTGAATCATAAAAGGATGATGTCATTTTATGTTGCGTTTATAATTTGATATCGTTTTGTTTTTTTAGTTTTTGATGCCTTTTTTTTTAATTTCGTATTTTTTTTGTTTTTTTTTGTTTCTGATACTTTTTTGTTTTATTAATGGCAATATAATTGTATCACATAGTTTCTTGTTGTATGTTTGTTGTATTTATGCAATCTTTATTTTATGTCCAAATATTCCATAGTTGAAGTAGAGTTATTATTTTGATTTTCTTTAAATACGTTTTTGGTTTATTGTTAGTTTTCGATTCATTTTTTTGTATCTTTTTCATTTATTTTTGGTTTTTGATTCATTTATTTGTATCCTTTTAGTTTATTTTTGGTTATTGATTCATCTCTTTATGTTTTAGTGTTTTTTTTTAAGAATGTATATGAGATTTTTAGTTTTGTCCTGCAATATTATGTATTGATTACATAATAGATAAGAGACAATTGCTCAAATCCACACATAACACATCAATTTAGGATATTTTTTGTATAATAATAATAATAATAATAATAATAATAATAATAATAACAATAATAATAATAATAATAAGAAGAAGAAGAAGAAGAAGAAGAAGAAGAAGAAGAAGAAGAAGAATCTATTTTTTCAAATAGAAAAAATCTTTAATCATTTCAATTTATTTGAAAAATGAAAAAGGGAAAAAATTGAAGGTAATCTCTATCCTTGAATATTAATACATATCGTCCATAAATCTCAATAAGCAAGAATTGGAAATTAACACAGTTAAAGAATAGATGGAATATTATTATTAACAAAGATGATCCAATAAATTTAATAAAAACAAGACATGCATGTAAAGAATGTTAATGGTGTTGAATTATTATTGGAACTTGAGGTTGGAAACTGATACCATACATATATATTCCTATTTAATTAAAGAGTTTTGTTTTCTGAACATGGTTACTTGGAAAAGGAAGGCAGACAAATCCGTTTAAGGAAGGGACTCTGCCTTAAGAAGATTCTTAAGCAAAGAAGGAATATTCTTCTATTTGGTATAGGATTCTTATCTCAATAGGAATCCTACTCTTTTCAGGTTTGAATATCACTATAAATAGGACTCCATACCCCTCATTTTCAATAATCTTATTCTCTCATATTCTAATTGTCTCTTTTTTTCTCTCTAAATTCTCCCTATATTTTCTAACTTAGGCATCAAAGTGTTTGTGGGGATCCTTCCCACCTCTTACTTTGTCCTTTGTTGATTATTTGCAGGTCTTAAGCTCAAGAGTTCTGGAAATAAGTTATCAAGTGGCGCCATCTGTGGGAACTCTTAGGAAAAAGCCATTCATATACCTGCTAAGCTAAGACATTGACACCATGACTTCCAGCCCACCACCAGTTTTGACTCTTAAAACTAACATTAATCCTCTTGCACCCATTCCTTCAATTAATCTGTCATTACCTTTCCCAATAGCAGTACTTTCGATAACTTTCTAGTATACTGAAACTTCAATTGGAAATATGCATTTGCCTTTTGGTAATACCCAAGGATGGCCAACTTCAGGCACCGACTTTCCATATTATGCTCCATTACAACACCACTAACATCCAATACCTTCGTACCTTTTCTAACCCTAACAAATACACCGGCTGTTACCACGCCAAACCTAAACATTGTAACCTAAACATTCAGTCTTACCCAAACCAACAAGGAAGTCATAATACAAAATATCCAAGTTCAAACAGCATTAATGCAACAACAGATGAACACTTTAATTCAAAGTAGTAACCTTGAGCTGACTCACATAGATAACAACATGACACCTCAGGAGATACCCAAGGTGAATAAGGGGAAAAGTAAAGTGCTGGAAAGGGAATGTAGTTCAACCATTCTAGCCCTTAACGACTCAAAGTTAACTCATAAGGTAAACGAGGTTATACACAAGGCCTGTACAAAACCAAGAAAGGAGGATGAATGTATTATGGAAGGTAGAACTCCATTCATAAGAAGGATAATCGAGACAAAGATCCCTACCAAGTTCAGAATCCCATCACTTGATCAGTACGATGGGGCCAGAGATCCCGTTGACCACATATTTGCCTTTAGAACAAGGATGTTGCTTCAGAACATAAATGATGGAATCATGTGTAGATTCTTCCCAAGCACACTCACAAAGAACATCCAAAAGTGGTTTCATCGATTCCCAGAGAAATCTGTCACCTCTTTTGAGGACCTAGCAAAAAAGTTTTATACCAGGTTCGTCACCAACATTCCCCTTGCCAAAAACATCAACGATCTTCGAATGTGCCAACAAGAGGTCAACGAGTCCCTACGAAGTTATCTTGATCGGTTCAATAAGGTAGTCATGTAGATTAAAAACCTTGTGGATGAAGTTGCCATAGAAGCTTTGAAAAATGGTACTAAACTCGAAAAGCTCAAAGATAAGATAATGATAAAGGAACCTGACACTTTTGTGGAGATAATGGCTATGGCAGTTAGAATGATAAAGATGGATGAAGATAGAAGGATACAAAGGGAAGAGAAAAAACCACCAACCAAAGATGACAAATCAAAATCTAGTTGAACAAGCTTCCCAAAATTAAATTTCAGAAACCTGGTATAAAGATTTGACAAAGAAGCATATAGATACACACATTTAAATACCTCTCAATCTAGAATTCTCATATAGGTCAGATAGAATGGTGTATGAATTACCCCAACCAGAATAATAAGCCCAAACTGGAGGTCCATGCAAAATAAGGGACATTATTGCCAGTATTATCGAGAATATGGGCATGACACTGAGGCTTGTAGAGAATTAAAGAATGAAATAGAAAGACTGGTGAAGAATGGTAAATTCAACAATTTCACGGACACCTCTAGAAGGAGCAGGAACCTAGAAGCCCGTGCACGAGATAGGCCAGAAGTAAAAAAAGCCCAAAATGAACCAGCTAGAATTATTAACATGATTATTGGTGGAGAAAAACTGAGAAGAAACTTAAATGGAGCTGTAGAAAAGGGCCAGCTTCCAAGAAAAAAGAGATCATATTCAATTTAGAAGATGGCTTACATGTTCGTCATCCTTACTATGATGCTTTGATGATAAATGCATACATAAAAAATTATTTAGTGAAGAGATTGTTGGTTGATAATGGAAGCATCATCAATACATTGTCTTGGAATGCTTACAAAGCAATGGGATGCTCCGTCACCGACCTAAAGGCCATCCAGAATCCCATTACAAGCTTCTGTGGAGGAACTATACAACCAATGGGAGTTGTGGAGTTGAAAGTGGAATTTAGAAATCGAGATGATAAAGAAACAAAAGTCATCAAAACCCTATTCAATATGGTGGATCTCTTACTGGCATACAAAGGAATCATAGGACGACCAACACTCTATGAAGCAGATACAGTCACCGGTATCCGACACTTAACTGTGAAAATTCCAGTTGAAGGCAAAGTTCTTACTATCCTTGGAGATCAGCATATGGCTAGACAGTATTACCAGATGGCCATAAAGCCTCAAACGAAAGCCTTCCCCCTAAAAGGATAGGAAATAAAGAAATAAGGCGTTAGACCACAACCGATTGACGACACCGAAACATGGCAAGTTATTGATGGGAAGATGGTGAAGATTGGTAATGAGCTTGACTATGACAATAAGGAAGGAATAAAGGAAGTCCTTACTAGACATTCAAAAGACTTTGCCTCTCGGGCATTTGAAATAATTAGGGTAGATCCCCAGGTTGCTTGTCATAGCCTGAACATTAGACCAGGGGCCAAGCTAGTGATTTAGAAGAAAAGAACTTTTGCATATGAGAGGTAGAGGATAATCACTGAGGAAACAAAGAAATTGTTAGAAGTCAGGTTTATCAAGGAAGTTACTCATCCAGAATGGGTGGCCAATGTGGTACTCATAAAAAAAGTGAACAAAAAGTATAGGATGTGTGTAGACTATACTGACCTTAATCGGGTATACCCCAAGGACAACTACCATTTGCTTATAATTGACCAGCTTGTAGACTCCACTTGTAATATCCCATGTTTTTTAAATATTTTTACATTGTACCGGGATATGCAGCGTTAATAATTTCCATATGTATATTATATGATATTTTTATGAGTTGATATGTATTTAAAACCTATTTTTATTATTGTGTATTATTTACAGTACTTTACGTAAAATTTTCCCGGGACTTGCATTTTCGAGGAAATTTTCATGTAAATAATTTACTATTAATTATTTTAAATATATTTTTGGACTTGCATGAACTCATACGTATTTTTAAAATACTAAATAAAGCCTATGTGTGTATATATTTATTTAATTAGGGTTTAATATATTACCCTAATATTTTATTATTTATTTATTAATTTATTGTTATTTAATTATTTTATTTATTATTAAAATATTAAAATATTAAATTATATGTGTGGATGTGAAATTTTTCAAATATTTTATTAAAATTTTTATTTTTTTTCTTTTTTATTTTTATTTTTCTTTTTCTTTTCTTTTCTTTTTCTTTTTTTTTTCTTTTTTTTTTTCTTCTTCTTCTTCTTCCTCTCCTTCCCGCGCTCGACCACCCCCCTCACCACCAACCATCGTCTGTCACGCCATTCCCCTACCTTCGGTGTGCCTCCCAGCTTGCCACCGCCATTCCCAGCCGTCCCTCGCTGCCAATAGCCTCCTTCCCCGGCGCCGGTAGCCTCTTTTCTTCCATTTTGGCCGAAATCCTTCTCCTCGCCATCGATGACGATTTCGGTCACCGTTTTTGACACTGCTAGTCTCTTTCTTCTCCTTGAGCTCCGGTGAGTGTGATTCTAGATTTGGTTTGAGCTTAAATGGTCTATATTTGCTTAGGTTTCGAATTTTCCAATTCGGCCATATTAGGGTTTTCAATTTTTTTGAGCTTTGAATTGATTGATTCATGAAAACTCCCTTCACAAATTTTGTTCCTAGTAGCTTAATCTACATGTATGAATTTTTTTGGAATTTTTGGAGAATTTTTGGATTTTTGGGTATTTTTGAATATTTTAATATTATTTTCTAATTTTCGGAAATTAATTATTTAAATTATGAAATTGTATTTTATGGTTAAATTAGGTGTTGAAATGAATTATAGGAATTTATTTGGAATTTTTATGAATTTCTAAGTATTTATTTTGAATTATTGAAGTTTATGTAATTTTGGGAAATTAGGGTTAGTTATGTTTTTAATTGAATTTAATTGGGTAATTGAGTTTAATTATTGATATTATTGAAAAATATGTTGAGAAAATTAATTTTGAATGATTATATAATTTTTGGTGAATTTTTGAATGAATTTTAGTATATTTATATATATAGGGGTATTTTGGTAATTTTACCCTAAATTGGCTAAAAATGTAATTAAATTGGTTTTAATAGTTATTTGAGGTATAAAAATGATTTCTACAAATTATTTAGTATTTTTAACTAATTAAAACTATTTTTCGTGAATTATTTTCAATTATATATATAATATACAGTTTTACTAATAAAATGAGTTTTTATCGGTTTTTACTATGTTTAAAGGTTAATTATGTAATTTCTACATATAAAATGAATTTCTATGTTATAAGGATATTTTTGGTATTTTTTGAAATTATTATGTGATTGTGGACCCCGGTCGGTGGACTGTAGTTTGGAGTCCGACTGTGGGATTTTGATTGTGCTCTGTGTAGTTTTTCGAAGTGTATTTCTTTGCAGGGTCGGCTCTACTCTTTGAGTAGAGAGATGTCCGTTTTACAAGGAAGTTCTGCCGGATTTTTGATAGAATTCTCGTAAAACGTGATGTCCGATCAAACCCTGATATCGATTCTATGTTTAATGCTCTAGATCAAATTCTAGGATTTCTGTTAGGTTTATTCTAATGTCGATTATTTATTATTTGTTTAGTTGCGCCGAGACCAAGGGCTAGTAGACCAGACCCGTCTCGTGGAGCGCACTAGGGTGAGTTGCTATTATATATATATATGCTTAGGATGCATGATTTAGAAATGCATGTTTTATTTTGATTAAATATGCATAAATAATTTGATTATTTCTTAAGTTTATATTTAGTTTATTTTTGGTATATAATAAATTATATACATGTTTTGTTAATAAAATATATTTAAAATATATTTCTAGCTTAATTTATAATTTGATTGGATTTATTTGACGTATATATGCTCGAAATATACCTGGTTTATTTTTGGTATATCTCTAGTATATATATGGTTTATATTGTTATTTTATTTAAATTCATGCATCATTTATTTTTATGAATGAATGTTTTATATTATTAATGATGAAGGATATCAATAGAACGTGCTTCTTAGTGGGCAGCACTAGGACCGAGTACGTACCGGTACGCCTATAGTATTTAGGCTATATTATTAACCATTTGTGGATATTGATTGAATGTGATTATTGATATGTGTGAGATGTGGTTTGGAGGTGTGATTGCTGGAGCTCTGTTGACCAAGTGTCTCGGGGCCAATCACACTGGCAGTCAGACTGCTAGAGCTCGGTTGATTTAGTGTCTCGGGGCCAGTCTACTGTCTAAATGGATTAAGTGGATATATTTGGAATAAGAGAGCCTGTATGGCTAGAGTGTTGTCTAACACTGTTTTCGAGGTTGCGATATTCTAGGGTTCTATGTGATCCTTCATAAAAGATGATTTTCAATAAAATATATATAAAATGATTTTATTGCATATGTGTGTATTTGCTTGTATACATATATATTAAATATATACTATTGACTGTATGCATTATCATTTAGTGTGTATGTATATATACTATAGTAATTCACTCAGTGAGGTCTGACTCCCCTCCGTTGACAATTTTTCAGGAGAGTCAACATCTTCAGACCTCAGTAGCAGGCCTGTACGCCGGATTTTTTTCGTCCCGGCTTCTTTGTGTAAACTGCTTACTTGAGTCTTATTTTTATAATCTAGACACTGCAGTAGTTGTAAATTAATTATGAGACATTATGTATTTTATTTATGCGAGATGCATTTTAAGAAATTGAATTGGATTGTATTAAAAAGATTTTATATATATATGATGAGTTGAGATTTAAATTAAATCCAGTTAATGAAATTGTTATTATGATATTTATGATTTTTATTTCCACTGCATTATATATTGCTATTATTATTACATGTTTTATTTTATTTTTTAGGCTTGCTACGGGTTCCGGATTCGAAAGAATTCCCATTCCCTAGCGCCGGTCATGGCCCCTGTTTTGGGTCGTGACACCACTGCTGGCCAGAAACTATATAGTTTTATTGATGCGGCGTAAGGATATCACCAGATACCAATGAGTAGAAAGATCAGGAGAGAACATCCTTCATCACCTATAAAGGCCTTTACTACTACAAGGTGATGCCTTTCAGACTGAAGAATGCTGGAGCAACATATCAAAAAGTGATGAACCATGTACTTTGGGACCAGATTGGAATAAATGTGGAAGTATATGTACATGACATTATTATCAAGAGCAAGCATGCAGAATAACACCCGACGGATCTAGATCAAGTTCTCCAATTGTTGAGCGAGTCTAAGATCAAGCTAAACCTAGAAGAATGTGTATTCAAAGTCAAAGCTGGCAAATTCCTGGGATTCATGATATCCTACAGAGGTATTGAAGCCAACCTGAAAAAAATGGAAGCCATTCTTAACATGAAAGCCCTAAAGAATATCCACGAGTTACAAAAACTAAATGGAAAAATCATAGCTTTGGGACATTTCATGCTCAGCCAAGTGGTGTCTACCACTATTTTAAGCTTTAAAAAATTCTAAAAAGTTTATTTGGACTGTAGATTGCCAAATGGCCTTTAAAGACATTAAAAAGTTCATGTCCTTACCACCTCTACTTAACAGACCGGTCCCAGATGAAACACTATATTTATATCTTTCGATAGGTTAAGAATGCATCACTTTGGTGTTAGTAAGAGAGGAAGAGAGCCAGCAAAACTTGGTATATTACATCAGCAAAATACCCCGAGGATTCAAAGTCTGGTACCTAATGCTGGATAAGCTGGCCATGGTTATTGTCCATGCACCCTAAAAGCTCTGACACTACTTCCAGGCTTATCCTATCATTGTCAAATCTTTCTATTACCAAAAATCTTATAAATGCCTGAGACTTTAGGTAGATTAGTTCAATGGTCAGTATTACTTAGAGAATTTGACATCGACTATGAGCCCCGTTAGCAAGTGAAAGCCCAAGCATTAGCATATTTCATTTAAGAAATGACATCAGAAGACCTCACCATGACCAAGACACTAGAATGGAAACTCTATATTGATGGAGCATCTTCCACTCAAGGATCTGGCACTGGGGTAATCCTTAAAGGATCATATAAAATCCACATCCGGTATGCAGTTCGAATAGAGTACAACGTGACCAACAATACTGTGGAATATGAGGCACTCATCACAGGATTTAAGTTGGCTGCCAAAGTCAGAGCTGAATACCTCGTAATACATTCGAACTCCCAACTAGTAATAAATTAAGTTAATAGAACATTCCATATCAAGGACCCAAGCATTGCCAGATATGCGGGCAAAGTCATGCTACTCTTGAAGCACATTAAACAAGAAGGGGACTAGTGGGAGATCGTCTAGATACACAGACACAAAAACTCTGAGGCTGACCTCCTGGCTAAATCAATAGCTAAAGATAGTCAAGCATTTAAGGGTATGGAATTCACCGAAGCACTGACAAAACCCATTATTAAAGACCCTGATATTTTGGAAGTACGGGAAGTCTAAAAATGGATGCGATTGATAGTCCAATACCTGGAACACATAACACTTCTAGAAGATAAACTGAAGGCTCAAAAATTGAAGTTGAAGGCAGCCCACTATTCTATCCACCACGAGGAGCTCTACAGGAAATCCCTTTCACACCCATAGTCTAAATGCATATCCTCAGAGGAAGGGAATTACATACTTAAGGAAATTCATGAAGGAATTTGTGGAGTGCATGAGTCCCACTACATACTAATCAGGAAAGCACTACTTCAAGGATACTATTGGCCTACCATGTCTAATGATGCTTGGAAGGTAACTCAAGAATGTCATAAGTGTCAGCAATTTACTCGTCTCAATCACAAACCTTCCTACCTCTTGCATCCAATCGACAGCCTGTGGCCCTTTGCCATATGGGGAATAGACATCCTGAGTCCCTTCTCGACCTCCACTTCATAAAAAAAAAATCTTAATTGTAGCTATAGACCATTTCACTAAATGGATATAAGTGGAAGCAATTCCAACCATCACAGAAGCTCGGATCCAACATTTCTTCTAGAGAAATCATTTGCAGATTTGGCCTACCTCACACCTTGATCACGGATAATGACAAATAGTTTGACAATGAAAATTTTAGAGGTTTCTATTCAGACCTTAGCATAAAGCTTTGTTTCACCTCCATAGCTCACCTATAAATGAATGGGTAAATAGAGGTCACCAATAGAACTATCATGCATGGATTAAATAAAACACTTAACAAGAAAAAGGGAAATTGGGTGGAAGAGCTTAACAATGAAATATGGGCTTACAGGACCACCCCCAGATCATCTATAGAGGAAACACCGTTCAGAATAACTTATGGCATGGATCTGGTAATTCCAGTAGAGATTGATTCACCAAGTTACAGGATCAGCCACGACTTCAATTAAGACATCAACAACATTGATGCTTGTATATGTCTAGCTCTATTAGAAGAAAGACAAGAGCGGACGTCAGCTATAACTGAAGCATATAGGCAGAGGGTAGCACGGTATCATCTCCGGCATAGCCACCCAAGACAGTTCAAAGTGGGCGACTGGGTAGTCAAAAAGGAAGATATTAGCAAAGGTAACTCTGACACTAGCAAACTGGGTCCAAATTAGGAAGACCCCTATCAAATCTCAGAACATACATCTAAAGGGGCATACAAATTAAAAAACAAAGAAGGTAAAAAATTGCCATGATTTTGGAATGTGGATCGCCTCTGGAAATACTACCAATAAGTGTACTCAAAATGGTATTAAATAAAGTATCTATTCATTGAAAAGATAATCATCTTACAAAAAAGTTCAATTACAAAAAAAAAATTTGATTATACTACTTGCACGTTTGAACCATCGGGCTCGCAGACAAGAGGAAGAACAACATTAGTGGCACTACTAGGCATAATAGACTTCACAGAGGACCCTTCAGCAGATTCAGAAACATCCCTTACATGAAGGGAAGATGCCTTTTAATGAGTATCCTCTTCAGCAGCAATCTTTGTTAGGTCAACTGACGTTATCCATTCTAATTCCGCTAAGTCTAAATCCAGGTTCTAAGAAAGCAGGATCCTCCTACATTACGACCTGTAGGCCTTGAGAAATCCTCTCACCATGCTCTGGTAGGATCTTTTGTCATTTTCTTGAGCTTTTTTGACCTCGGATAGCCTCTTCTCTAAATTTGTGATTTTAGAATCCTACTCTTTAATCCACTTGGTTAGCTGACCCTGACTATGCTCCAGATCAATAATATTTTTCTGTCTCGCTTCAGCTTCGGATTTCACCTCTGCATATTTTGTCTAATAAAGCTCTAGCGCCGCCTTTGCACCATCCAGCTGCTTCTTAAAATTGATGGTTATTGTTTTGACCTCTGTCTCTTTCAAGTTGTACTGGCTTTTAAGGTATAAATATCGATCCTTTACCAGCAGCATGGCCTGAGTCATATGTGAAAAGGGAAAACTTATGTCACTTAATCCAAGAAAGCATTAAAGTAACAGAGAAAGGGCATTCACTTACTTCTAGGGAATGATCGATTATTGAACCAAACAACTCTTCCGAACCCTCCTCTGACCAGCATTGCATATCTGCTGGCAGTCTTAGAGAGTCCGCATACTGATCTCGAACCTAGGCATTCGAGACACTTGGCGGCTTCATCTTATTCAAGATCCAAGACCTCATATCTGAACACCTGGATAGCCTTGGACGCTGGATGAATATCTCCTCATCCAGCTCTTCGACATTTAAGCCTTGGTCAATCAATAGTCTCTTACATTGAATTTTATTGCCAGAATAGGAAGATCCAGCTATAGTTTTTCCTTTTGGATTAATTGCTGCTTCCTCAGGGACTACAGGGGCTTCGAGCTCCAGAGAGGGGGAGGAGATCCGTACCTCTTCTGCTCTTGCTGGTTCATTAGCTAGAAATGGAATTCCATCTATAAAAGTAAAAAATTCAACCATCTATAATTAGAAAAACAAAAAGCAAGTCAGGAAGATACCTCTTGGTAATCTAAACATACCAGTGGCTTGAACACAGTCCGGATAGACCCTCCACAAGTATCTTCTGTATACGTCCTTAACAAACTGAGCCTTAACCAGGCCATCAAGATGCAACCTTAAGACCATATCCGTATCGGGGTTGATAATCTCGGAGGCCATTTTACTTTGTGGCATTTTTTAGACCACATCCATCGAACATCTAGAAAGTCCACAGGGTGCTCAATAATAAAAAAGTTATGCCTCTATTTCTTATGAAGATCCAGAAGCTTTATAAATAGACTATGGTTGGGAAAAACTGACAGGGAGTGCATTAGTTCTCCCTTTTTCCTAGTCAAGCTGTACAGATACCAAAGGACGTCTAAGTTTGGTTCCCTACCATCTTCATGCATTAACTGGATAAACCTAATAAAAATCCAATAGCTATTAGGGTGAAGCTAACCGGGTGTTATGTTATACCTATTCATAAATCTGTTTACAAAGGGATCTAATGGAAACTTTAAACCCCATTCTAATTGGTCAAAATATACCACTAGCCTACTGAGACTTAACATAGGGGTATGTGCCCTAAACTTCCTATCTATGATGTAAAGGGCATAATTAGTAGGAATGCTGAACTGCCTCCGGTACCACCTTAGCAATTCCTCATCTATTTTAGACACAAACAAGTTGGAGCTAATATGTTCCCTTGGTGCCATAAGACTGTTTATGAAAAAGAAATAGAGCAAGAATAAAAAATCAAAAAGGAAGGAAAAGATCACCTAGTTGCAAAATGGGGGGTCACGGTAGGAAGAGAATGGTAGCAATAATGAAACAACTATGACACCGGTGAAATAAAAGAGCAAAATACACTAACTTAAAGCAAAAGGGATATTTATAGAGCAATAAAAGGCTCTGGAGTAAACCATTAAAAGCCCTCATCATTACTTCGCTTCTCCCCACATCATTAAGGGCGGTTTGGGAAATGAAAAACCCATTAATTGAGTGGTCATCATTATGGCAACATAAACATCTCATTTTCTAACACACACAAGGACACATCGGTTGTGCAATTCAAATTTGAAAAATCTAATCATCAAGGCAACATAGTTGTTACCTAGCCCAGGCACATCTTTTTTAACTATTTTTTTCCAACTTGGCATAAGAAGATCTGGCATTTCCCTTCAATAATTGAAGCTGGCTCCCTCCGATCACTTCTATAGTACTAAGGATCTGAGCATCCATACCACATGCATTAAGACCAATAACTGAAGCTGGCTCCCTCATGTCACTTCTATAGTACTGAGGCCGGGTCTATGAGCCATACTTGTTGCATATTAAGATTATCTGGCACTCAGGTTGTGCTTCTAATGCACTAAGACTATACAATACTTGGGCTGCACTTCTAATGCACTAAGATCAAGTCCAGTGATTGAAGCTGGCACCCTCAGGTCACTTTTATAGTACTAAGGTTCTGAGCATGTAAGCCTCGCATCCTTGCACCGAGCGTTTAAGCCTCACACATTAGTCCAGTGATTGAAGTTGGCATCCTTAAATCGCTTTTATAGTACTGAGGTTCGGCACTCGGGTTGTGCTTTTAATGCACCTAGTATCAAAACTCCAGTGACAACTGGTTTCGTCACATCGCCTTCATAGTGACAGGTTAATCCATTACATTCATTTTCGTAGCCTTTTCGCACTCCAAGTTCCAGATGACACTTTAGCAAAGCAATGGTTTCAAGACTCGATACTGAGCTTTACCCCTTTCTTTTTTCTTATGACTAAGGCTAGCCACCTCAGCTCACCCCTTCATATCAATCTGCAATAACCAACCACTTTCCCTCTATACAGAAGAATAAATGTTCTATCATTTACATACTCGGATATGTCGAACATAAATATCCGAACAAACCTACGAGTGGGGATTCTTAATACCATACATATATATTCCTATTTAATTAAAGAGCTTTGTTTCCTGAATAGGATTACTTGGAAAGGGAAGGCAGAAAAATCCGTTTAAGGAAGGGATTATGCCTCAAGAAGATTCCTAAGCAAAAAAGGACTATTCTTCTATTTGCTGTAGGATTCATATCTCAATAAGAATCCTACTCTATTTAGGTTTGAATGTCACTATAAATAGGACCCTATACCCCTCATTCTCAATCATCTTATTCTCTCATATTTTAATTGTCTCTTATTTTCTCTCTAAATTCTCCTTCTATTCTCTAACTTAGGTATTAGAGTGTTTATGGGGATCCTTCCCACCTCTCACTTTGCGCTTTGTTGATTATTTGTAGGTCTTAAGCTCAAGAGTTCTAGAAATAAGTTATCAAAAACCAATTAAGTACAAGCTTATAGGAGTTCAATGGAAGTATTTTATTTATATTTTGTAGTTTGATTTGTCTAGATATGGAGTTGGGTTGAGTGGATGTTTTTATTTCTTTGGTTTTAACTAGTTAATTTGGTCTTGGTTTCTAGTGGAGTAAGAAGGTTGGGGCTATAAAGAGGGAAGTATGACATGAGAGGGTATATTATTACTTTCAAGGAAATGCTTTTGTTAGATCAAGTTGTGTTGGATTTTCTTTACAAGATCATTTGTTGTATAACATTGCTAATTCAAGTATATATTTACATAAAATGTTAAAGTTATGTAATTTTATGACAACAATCTTTTTATTACCTATATAAAAATTTTATCTAATTATTTTTTAAAAATATTAGATGTGCTTTGAGGATTTTTAGTGTCTAAAAAAAAGGCCATATGCAATTAAAATCTTTCATTGAATTTAGTGATTTTTTATAGAAGTATTTCTTATGTTCTCATTTTTCAGTATGCAAGACTACTGTCATATGATTATGGAAAATTACAAAATTAGCTTAATTCTATTATTTGAATTATTTGTATTTGTAATGTACATGCTTCATTAATCTGTAGTATTTTTGCAATTTCAGCATTTTGTAGAATTTATCTTTGTTTTACCTCCGCGTTGTTGTTTGTTTTTTTTTTTTTGTGATAGCTAGGAACTTTAATTCATTTTGTTTCATTTTTTGACACACCTCACCCTCTAGTAACACTTTTATAATTGTATGAAAACTGTAGAATTTAAGTTTTGTTTTATTTAATTTTAGTGGGCAAAGGTCTACCGCCTAAATGAAGATTGTAAATGGGATGACAAGGGACTGGGCATGTTACTATGGACTTTTTAGAGATCTACTGAAATCTTTGACTGCATTCCTTTTTTCCCCTTCTATTATATAATTGAGAGTTAATAAACTAAATGAATTGTATAAAATAGTTCTTAAAAAAATAATTAATGAATGTCTTGAGTAGAGATCAGAAGAGCTGGGCTTATTTATTATTGATAAAGAAGACAATGAAATGATACTTCTGCATTGTATCATTCCATATGACATTTACAGAAAGTAAGAAGGTACTATAGATTTTGAATCTTTAAACTTTTCTTTCTAAAATTCTTCTGAGATTCCTAAACATAAACTCCCAAAATATAAATAAATCAACAAGATCCTAACTAAGCCAAAAACGCAAAAATAAATGCTACCTATAAAATATAATTAAAAAAAAAACAAAAACATCAATTAATTTCAAACCTATAGAAAAATGGATCAAATCGAACCTAAGAACTAATGCAATAGCAAATCCATAATAAAAAATTATCAACAATACCTAAGCAACATATTTGTAAAAGAAATAACCAAATCATTAGGGAGTGGCAGAGGAGAGAAGAAATAATCCTCTAGAGCTCGAGGGTGGAAGCAATAGAGGTCTCAAGGTCACTAAAGAGCTGCTAGGTGGATTGCTCTCCATCAATGAATGAGCAGCACTAGATGAAGGAGTAGCATTTGTTTTTTTGCATTTAGTTTTTTTTCCATCATTTATGTGTTAAAGGTGCACGCTTGTAAATATTTTAGGCATTTGGGGGCACGAGGGTAATTTAGAAAAAATTTGAAGTATTTTAGTTGCTGAGGTGACTTTTTAGAGCATTTTAGTAAAGATTCAATTATTTTTTACTCATGTATGTACTACTCTAGCTCTGTAAATTATATCATGGACCTCTGTCCATATTGCAATATAAACTAGAGGTAATGGACAGAGGGTCCATCACACATGTGAAAACATAATTATTTTAATAGATCTTTATTCTTTCCATCTTTATTAGTTTCTTGTTTTTCCTTTCATTTCAAAAAGAAAAAAAAAGCTTTGTACTCTAAAGAAAAAAAAAGAGGAAAACTCTCCATAAAAAATGGGTTGTTTCAGGCCAAAAAGTTTCAAAAAAAAAATCTACCATAGAAGTTACCTTATTATCATCAAAAGCTCCCTTTTTATCTCATCAAGACAATCAAGAACCCAAAAATTGATAGCCCTTAAAGTTGTGGTGTTTGCATAAAAGAAAAAAAAAACAGTAGCTTTTTTTACCTCCTCCTCCTTTTCTTCTTTAGCTTTTTTTTTTATAAGAACCATATATTTTAATAAATAGACAAGAAAATAAGATTTTATTCTTAGTTTTAATTTTTAGATCAAAATCATGGTTTTTTGTTGATTTTTAGAGAGGGAAACTTTTGCAATATTTTTTTTATTAATTTTATTAATTTGTTTTTTTTTTAAGTTATAACTTTAGATACATTAGTTTGTACATATAAAGTCATTAGTTATAACATTGAGGTTCATTTGTTATTGATTTGAGGTTCTTCATAAATAATAAATAATCTTTTTAATTTTTTTAATGAGATTGAAATTGAACCTGTAAATGAAGGTCAATGAACCTACAAGTGAGGGTTACTGAACATGTAGGTGAAGGTCAATGGACCTATTATAGTTTCATTGATTTTGATTTGCATGTTCATTTTCACCTACTATAGTTTCATTGAAAATGAACTTTTAGGTAAAGGTTAATAAACCTACAACAGGCTAATGGATCTTCACCTGCAAATTCATTAATCATCAATGAACATGCAAGTGAAGATTAATGATCGTACATAATCTTGATGCTAAAAAAAGGACATGTAACCAAAAAAGAAAGAAGACGTGAGTTTTTCTTATCTTGTATATGTAATGACCCCAATATGGCCAGGGGTCCATGGTTTAACAATTTTTCTGGCTTAGCCGTATGTCACACATACTTTAAATTTGAGTCATTTTAGTTAATGTGTAAATTTCATAATATTTCTCTAAATAAATTGTATAACCTGCTTATGACGAATGGTTTACCATCCTATCATGGGGTCAAGGCACTAGTAGAGATTATGGGTTCAATCCCTCATTCACCCATGATCTCCCTTCAAAAGTTCTAATATAGACAATATTTTTTAAAATGGATAACAAAATTTATAGTCCTAAAAGTAATATACTTTTGACAATTAAGTCATGAATGTTCAATCTGTAACATTTAAGTTCTCTAAGTTTTTTAAAATTTAACTATTAGTCCTATCCTGTTAACTGTAACATATTTATCAAACGTGGTAGTAATTATGACATGTGGCATCCATGTAATCATCAAACTTTACATATCAGCACCCATGTCAGATTCGCTTACCACATAAGATATTCATTAACATGTTCTAATCTGAGTTTAAGTATAGAAACTTGAGAAAGAGATAAAAAGAGAGAGAGAGATTAGAATCAAGTTTAAAGCAGCTTTAAACAGCTATCACTTGCTAAAATATGCAAGTCTTTTAAAAATTGTATTATGAATAACAAGTAAATAAAGATAATTTAAATTTTTCAATAGGAGTATGCTTATTCTATAAAAAGGCTACTAGCTCATATTATTAAAATTCTTATTTTTAGGGTTTTAAAATTGGGGATTTATTTATGCAAAGAAGTATGGGTATTGTTTAGTCAATATTATGAATATAATGAAGTATTGAAATTGATTATAGTCTTGAAATGGGTTAAAATGAGTTTTGAAATTTATGTATTTTTTTCATTTTTATAATTTATAATGCTTTCCCATCCTTGTTCTTTTAAATATGTTGTTGTTGTCTTACTTTATATATTATAGTTTCTTTTTTGTTTCTTTATATGTAATGATGTTAACTATACATTATTTGTCTTTTTTGTTATTGATATTCTGAGTCAGACTGGAAGATGCATTAATTTTGTGGCATGTTGAGGGAAGGTTACAAAATGGTCTGTATTTGGGTGGGGATCTATATACACAAAAGGTGGACTCAAATCGTTTAAGTTATTGGTGTTTTCCTGACTATGCTAGAGGCTAATTAGGGCCAAATGGGAATTTCATATTATTTTTTAATAGTAATATGAGTGGTGATTTACAAGTGTTCCATGATGATGGCATTTCTCTTTAATTAAGTTGTTTAAATAAAAAAAAAGAAAGCTAATATGTACATTATTAAAAATAAAGATAATAGTAATGTGGGACATAATTCTTCTAGCTTTTGTAGAGAGGGTGGTGGGTTTTTTAAGGTTATTGGGGGAGTTAATAATGAGTTTGAAAAAGGGCTGGTTAATATAAATGTATGTGGTAAGGAAGTTGGGTTGATTTGGGTGGTGTGGAAATTGGTGTTGGTTTGGGTATTGATGATATATTAAAAGAATAAGTTGAGGAGCAGTAGGAAGAACTTGTAGAAGTTCGTGAAGAATATTGTTCATATGGTGATGACATTGATATACAAGAAGTAAGAAAGAACTTAAAACGGTTTATAGAAAGGAAACTTAATGTCAATAAATCCATGGAGAATGATGTAAGAAATTAAGAAAAGAGTTAGGGGAAAAGAAAGTACAAGAAGTTGGTACATATCAAGGCTATGAGATAAATTACATTGATTCGAACACCTGTAATTGGGTTGATACGGATGAAAAGGCAGGTATTATAGGTGAAAGGAGAATACCAAAATGGCCTGCTTATAACCTTAGTGCAAGTAAAGTATTATTTTATATTGGAATGACCTTTAAAGGGTTTAAAGATGCACTAAGTTAGTATTCAATCAGTCAGCGATATGACTTGCAATTCACTCAAAATAGTCTATAATATATAAGAGCAAGATGCAAGAAAGCAAACTACCCATGGTATATTTTAGTTTGAAAGATAGTAAATATGATGTCTTTCAAATTATTACTTATGTAGATCAACATAATTGCAATCTAACAAGTAAGATCAAGAGGCTAACCCACAAAAGCTTACTAATTTTATTATTTAAAAGTTTTATGGTGTCCTAAACATCAAACTATGTAATATACAAGATATGGTGAAAAATGAGCTGAAGTTAGAAGTAAATTTGGCTCAATGCTAAAAAGTTAAATTAATTGTATATGATAGACTTAAAGGAAATGAAGTCTATGAGTTTACTAAGCTATGGAGGTATATAATGGAGATAAAAAAAATCATACCCTAAAAATCCTGCTTTGTTAGAAATAAATAAAGATGATAGATTTAAAAGGATTTACTTATCATTCAATGCATGTAAATAAGGCTTTATGGTTGGGTGTCCTAGAGTAATTGATCTGGATAGGGCATTTATAAAATATGTGGTTAAAGGAGAGGTGTTAGCTGTAGTAGGGAGAGATGCCAATAATCAAATGTATCCTTTGGCATGGGGAGTGATGAATGTGGAGAATAAAGACAAATATACTTGGTTCATTAAAAGGATTCAAATGGATTTAAAAATTGATCGAGGAGGAGGATGGACCTTTGTCTTAAATCAGCAAAACGTATTAAAATTCATAATATATATATATATATATATGCTAACTTTATTTGTTGTTTATAATTGATTTATAGGGATTATAAGGAAATTAAGATGAAAGGTTATGGTGCTTAGCCAAAGTCCACCACCTGTAAAAGAATACATAAGTAAAGGCCAAAAAACATTATGATTTAAGGAAAAGAAAAAAAAAGCTCAAAATTGTATAGAGCAATAGATAATATTTCAATAAAGTATCAATGAAATAAGAGACCAGAGGGTGTAAGAGTTTAAACTCTCAACAACAATTTTGCAATCATCAATGTAAGTTTTTTTTAACAGCATTTCACATTTTATGTGTTATGTTCTAATTTTGTGTAATGTTAAGACACTTGTTCAATTTTGTTTAACAGCCTAGTACTCCAATTGGGAAGCACATAAGTTACAGGCCATAGATTCATTTTAGTAACTCCCTAATAATGTTATGCAGGGATCAGTTAGTTATTACTCATAGTGCTTTCGAGCAAAAATTCCAACAACAATCTTAATCCAACCATCAATCTTAATTAATCCAACATGAAGAAGTTAACTTGTCATAAAATGTATTCCTAACACAAGAATCAAATGCAAATGATAAAAATGTTGTTGTTTAGTTTATACTGATATGTTGTATATATTTAAACTAGTGTGTAACATATACAAATACTGCTATATATTTTGGGTTGTAGTTTTTAGGGAGTTCGTAGATGAATTAAAAATGTTTAATAGATTCATTTTTTGGATATTATGATTTACAGAGTAGGAAAAAAAATTAGAATTTGATATATCAAAACTTGTTAGGAAAATTCATTTTTTGTCCTGCAGGTTTTGATGGATCAATATCAATGTAAAGCAAATCTCTTTTTTTTTTTTTTGACATTTCAATATATTAAATGAATGGGTATTATTGTTACCTTGCTTCTTTCAATTACTTGAAAATGATAGTTCCTTTGTTATTTTAAAATATTGCTTCTAATTAGTTCCTGTATTATTTCAATTTCTTGTTTCATATTACTTCCTTTGTTATTTTTTATTGCTTAAAGCTGATATGTTTATGGTTAAGTCCAATTGCTTATTTTAATAGATTTTATTAAGTAAAGGCAATAGGTTGCCATGAAGTTTTACTCTTAACATGCTACATTATAAGAAAGCTTGTTACATGTACTAAAAATACTTTATCAAGCTCACCACTCCTCTCAATATCATCTAACATAACCATAACATCCTCCTTAAACAACAATCTAATGACAATACCATTACTCTCTCTAAAAAATCAATTACAGTACTAAATAATCATTGTTATGACCTAAGAAATAACGCATAACAAAATTAACTTTTTGTTTCTTCTCTACAAGCTCAATGATAAGTGCATAGTTTATGCTTATTTTGAATTAATATTTAAATAGTTTTACTCGCTAAAGTGTGATTATTTTGGTTAAAATGGTTAAAATATGTTAATTTAGGATTTTATTTAGTTATTCATTAATTTTGCATAATTCATATAGATTAGGTTTAGTTTTAATTTTGATTTTATGTTTAGTTATGTTTTTATATGAATTTAAGTTGTTTTTATGTTTGTGTTTAAGTATTAAATAGCTTAAGTTTGAGTGTTAGGCAAAGGATGGTCAAAATGAGTGAATTCAAGCAAAAAAAGTATGAACCAGGCCCAATCATATAGCCATGAGGTTAATTCACATGACCATTTGATAGTGGTTGGATGCTGTGAAGATGAAGTGCATGACTGTGTGCTTAAATTGCATGGTTGTGTAGTCCTTCCTAAGTGAGTTTAGATTTGCGTATACTTCAGTATTTGGACAATAACTTGAGCTATATAGGTTGGAATGAGGCAGTTCAAGATGTTATGTACAATTAAGAGAAAATTATACAACCTTATTAAAGACATTAGGAGATTATTCAACCATTTTTAAGGAATAAAATTGGATTAAAGTTGTATTACTAACACAAAGATATACAAGTATCCTAGTTTCATTAGGATTTGGTTATTTATGAAGCCTAATTCTATTCCAATTCAAGTAAGGATGAATTTGAGCTATATAAAAGAGCCTATTAGACTAATAGTGGAGATATACTTCATACTTCATTCAATATCATTCTACATTATTCAAGAGGTGGAATTTCACGCATTTAAAGGTATGCTCTACATTGAAGAATTGAAGACCAATATTCTCTTCTTCTCAATTCTTTTATTTTCATTATATTTACTGGAATTTTTCTTACTTATTTTCTTGTTTTCATAAACATGTTAGGCTAAGTTTTTATTATATACTATGAAGGATCTTAATAGCTTTAGGGATGTATTAATTAACTTTCTTTTTGCTTAATTGAAGTTTAATCTCTTTCATATGGATTTTAAATTTGTGGTTCATGATATTCAATGTATGGTTAAGGTCAAGTTATATTGAGACCGAGAGGTGATGCATTCTTTGTGTTTAAATTTTAATTTGAATATTCACATACATTATTTTAAAATTGAGAGTAGATTAATGACTTAGGATCTAGTTTAAAGTCCATTATGTTAACTTGGGTTGAGAGACCTTTTGAATACTTAATATTGAATTACCTTGTGCTGGAAATTTAATTAAGGATTTTATTAGTTTGGTTTAGTGAGGCAAAAGTCCATGAGTTTAGACTATCAATTAAATTAATTGAATTATCTTTTAATAACTTAAGAGAGAATTATAAAATTATTAGTGGTAAGTATCATATGCATAAATTTAGATTAGATTAAGAAATGTGTGTTAGTTAATACAATAAACTCCAAAGTAAAAAGTGAATTTCTAGTACATGCTTTTATTATCATTATTTTTTTGAATTTGTTTACATTGATTTAATTTAGTTTTAATCTTTAGTTTTTATTCAATATTAATTTTAGTTTTCAAACTCTGAATTTCATTAATTTGTTTAGACAAATAGTTAACTAAGTGAATTAGTATTCAACACCATTCTTTATGGGAACGATACTTGTATTTCATTCACTATATTACTTGAGCAATCTATATACTTGTGGTTAGTCCCAAACACTCATTTTCTCCTTCTCAGCTTCTTTAATCCTTCTTAATAACCTTGGAATTATTTGTGATGATCTCTCATATATGAGTGGATCTATCCATTCAAAATAATCACATCCAAATTCACCCTACAAAATACAGAAACAATCACTTGATTTTCATCTTCTATTAACAAAGAAGAAGAAAAATAACACTTGAATCATTTCATTTCAAATTCATATAAAGAAGAATAATGGAATTAATACTATTATCTTGTTGCATGCCTTGAATCTCCTTCCTGCACGCCATGAACTTGTCTATGAAGTTCTTAAGACACTCATCTTCTGACAATAATAACTCTTTTTTTCTCTTTGAATTGAATTTTATTTTTTTACTTTAAGCTTCCTTCCATCACATTTACTTATCAACAATTGAACTTGCTTCTAATTTTCATGCTATAAATATTTTTTTTCCAAGCGGGAATTTTTGCCCCTTAATTTCCCACAATCCATTTCTTTTTCCCTTTAAAAATAAGAACCCTAAATGTTTCCCCCCTAAAATGCAATAACCCAAGTGGAAACATTAGTTGACGTGGCTTGTCTATTGAGCTAATGTATGCTTCTGACATGGCAAGATTGTGAGTATATGGATGACACATTGGTGTAAATTACGACCACGTGTTAATAGGATAGGAATGACAGTTAAATTTTTAAAAACTTAGAGAACTTAAATGTTACATATTTAAATTTCAGGACTTAATTGTAAAAAGTGTTTTACTTTTATGAATATAAATGTTGTTATCCATTTTAAAAAAATTCATATTAAATTAAAAGTTGTCATTTTTAGTTCAATTTTGAACTTTTACTTCTTCCTTTTTCAAATTTGAATAACTTAATCGCATCTACGAAAAATAGATTCCTTTATTGTATGGAATTTTTTTTCTTTTAGCATAAAACTGATTCTATAATTTTTTTCAAATGTGTTATGATTAATTAATATATCAATATTTTGTTTTTATTTTTTTTGCTCTTGAAAGTTACAAGACCATTGGCATGGCTGGTATAGGAGAATTGCTCATGTTGGTACCATTTAATGGGTTTGCTAGATTAGGTTATTACTCAGTAAGCCTCATGTATATCCATTGAAATTAAATATTGGTTAACAGGTTGTAATTTTCTGATGCAGTATGCACTTGGCCCTTTGTTATCAGATGTATAAGGCTTGCAACTATAAATAAGTATTTGAACATAGCAGTACCATTTATAAGAGAAATCCACTTAGCATGTATAATCTTCTTCTTCTGGGTGGTATTTATTATCATGTTTTCTTTGATTTAAAAGTTTATGGTGTCGAGTATTACTTTTATATTGTTTTCACTTTAAAACAATTGTTTGGCTGACCTTGAAAGTCTTATTTATTTTCTTTCTAACTGTATAATTATGGACTAGATCCACATTTTAATGAGTGTTATAGAAACATGGCAAATGCCTAGTTCATACTATAATCTATATAAATCTTTTAAACTAAAATGAAATAACTCAACTATTTTAGGTGCATTCTATTGATAAGCTTAATTAATCATTTACTTCTCAAAATATGTATATGTATTGTTAAGAAAAGCTCAAGTTATTGGTGTACTCCTAAGAAATTATAAGGTTAATATTGGCAAGATATCATTATTTTAATGTATAATATCCATCATTCTTGTAAGGTATATCATAACATGTCATCCATGTTTGAGCTCCTAACTTATTTCTACAAGTGTTGTGAATCCTTTATGTTGGAGCCCTATAGAGGGATAAATAGGGCTAGTTGAGGTTTAGAGGAAAGATTGAAAATTAAAGGGAAAATAAAATGTGATATAGGGAAGAATGAATATAATTTAGTTATTGGCTTGGTATTTATAGTGGATGATGAAATTATAGCAATTGGAGTTTTGATTTTCATCCCTAATACCTCTCCATCTTCATTTAATATTTCTTTAACTTTTTGTAGGAGAAATGATACTCGTGATTGTGAGGGTGGTGTCACGATTGTGACTTTTAATTTCATAGCCATTGGATCTTAGAAATTATTAACCTTACACTTAATCAATCCCTCTATTTTGACTTTAACAAACAATTTGATTATACTAATTAAGTTTGCTATGTATTATAGATTTAATTTATTTTTCTTAAAGAATGCTCAAATTCATTCTTAAACTTCCATAAGACAAAAACAAAAGATAAAAATCAAATGAAAAGCATTCCATATAAACTTCAAGTCAAATTCAAGCATGATAGCATCCATCACGAGTAGCCCTCATGATCAGGAGCTAGACTTATAATCTAAATGGTTGAAAAGGCAATGAAGTACAGAGAAGTCTATACCCCTCACGGACTGCTCTAATGATCATAAGTGGATCATGACCAGTAGTCCAGACTGTGATCATAGCCTTCAACCTGTGAACATTAAGACTCTTTCAAGCATCAACACTCTGGATTACTTATAGGGCCACATTCACGATCATTAGAGGACCGTGACTAGTACAATCAACTAAAGTGTTGAAGAGTCCTTAAAGCCTCAAACAGTCTGAACCGCTTATGATCTCTAGTCACAATGGTGAGCAGGTCATAACATTACTACACCCAGTCTCTAATAGTTATCTCTGATACCAACAACTATTTTTTTCATACATCATGATCATGAGTATACCCCATAATTATGAGCAAGCTCCTTCCTACAAAAAACTAAAATTCATTAAATGAAGGATGGTGAAGATTGAAGACAAATTAAATGCACTCCAACAACTAGTTTATGATCTTTAACTATAAAAATAAGTCTTGGAGCTTCATTTAAGAGTTAAAAACTTTGGTTGTTAAAAATTTACTCTTTGCATTTATTAAGCATTTAATTTCTTCTTTTAATTCTTTTATACTTAAATAAACTCTTTAAGTGTGGGTTGTGTGATAGAATTAGGCTTTTTCTTCTTCTATTTTCTAGAATTTAAAAAAGAAGAGTGAGGACCTAATATAGTGTGTATGGTTTAAGTGTTCACTACTTAAAAACACTTGGGAATTTGGTTTAAAAGTGAGCCTAAACTCTTGCTTGTAAGGTTTGAGTTGAATCTTAAAACTTAATTTGTAAGAATCAATCTAAGTGAATAGATTATAGAGATTACAAAATCCTCCTTGGAAGAGTTAAGTGGAGATGTAGGTTTATTGATAAATCGAACTCCTTAAACACTTGCGTCTATTCTTCTCAATCCTTAAACTTCCTCTTAATTTTGTTAATTATTCTTTAAAATATTAAAAAATCTATTCACCCCCCTTTAAGACTATTACAATTGGTATTAGATCTTAACTTCTTAGTACTTAATTGTAAGAAAAATAAATCATGAGGAGTGAATGTTTAAACTTTTCATCTCTTAGACTCTTCTTTGATGGTAGTGACTACCCACATTAGAAGTTTAAGATGGAGTTACACTTAGATAGTGACCTAATTAGGCTTTAGAATGTTTTTCTAAAGGGCTGAGAACCACCTAAGGCAACAATTAACGGTGTTGAGACCATCTTTACAATAAGTTAATAGTCAAATGATTAAAAAGAAAAAAATTACAAAAATAAGAAGGCCATTACAATTTTGCTTGCTTTTATATCTTAAGAGGAAGGAGGCAAAGTTCAATATTATTAATTGGCAAAAGAAGTATGGGGAACTCTTGAAAATCACTATAAAGGAAATGTACAAGTGAGAAGTAAGAAAGTTCAACTTTATGTATATAAGTATGAACTTTTCAAGATGAAGCCTAAAAAATCAATAACATAAATGACAAATTACCTCAACTCTCTTCTGACTACCCTCAAGAAACTTGGAAAGCACTTTTCTAAGAAAGAAGTAAACACTAAGATTCTAAGAGTCCTACTTAAGAAGGATTGGGAATCTAGAGTTACTTTAATTGAGGAAGCTCATGTCTCTTAATTGGCATCCTTATTGGGAAGCTTCTTACACATGAGATTACCCTAAAACAAATAAAAGATGAGAAGGATAAGAAAAAAGAGAAGAAAAAAGAAATTGTCTGCCTTAAAGGTTATATAAGAAGCTAGTAATGAAAAAAGCCTTATTGACTCTAGTGATGATGATGATGAAATAGCCATGATCAATAAAGGATTCAAAAAATTCTTGGAGAGAAAGAGCTTCTTAAGAAAAAGAGATAACAAAAAGGTTAAAAATAAGAAGAATAAGGAAGTAACTTGCTATGATGTATAAAATTGAGACACATTCAAAATGAGTGCCCAAGGTTGAAGTTTAAAAGCAAGGGAGAAAAGGACAATAAGAAGGCATTCAAAGCTTCATGGGATAATTCCTTTGAATCAAAAAAGAAAGAGGAGCAACAAGAAGTGGTCAACCTTTGCTTCATGACACTTGAGGGTAATAATGAGATACTATATGCTTCCTTCTCCTCTTATGATCATTATGATAATGGTGCCGACTTCAAATGGGATGTCTCAGTGAGGCACTGAAGGGGATAGGTGTCATAGTTAGTTAAACTTAAGCTTTAACACTCCTTCCCTACAACACCTCATAAAAAATGTGGGAAGAGAAACAAAGTAAATTACCTATCAATTTCAATTGATATTTATAATGATTAGTATAAATCTTGACCTTGGTGAATACCTTTTTTTTTTTAATATTCACTTAAAGAATGAATATTTATTAAATAGAAATTTTGATTTTGGGTTTTAGTTTTTATAGACACTTGAGCTTCTCGTAGAGATAGGTATTTTAGAAAAAGAAGTCGTTAAGCTTGAGGAATAAGTGGTGCATTTTAGGCAAGCCTTGTATTAAAAAGTTGTCTACATATCAAGCTCCAAGAGAAATGTGAAAAGTTTTGCAGATTTATATGACCTTTCTCCAAATAAGGATCCTAAACAAGAAAATGCAAAGACAATGGCTCAAAAAATTAGTGACTCAACCACATCCACTATTAAGCTCTTGCCATCTCTTTCAAGTAAGCAGCAAACTTGACATAATCCATAAATAACAAAATTAGGTTCGCATTTTTATTATTCAATGGCTTATTGTATAGCAGATGGATAAAGGAAAGAGAATTAGTTGTGTATTAATTCTATGATGAACAACAAGAGTTCATTAATCCTTAAAGTTAGACAAGTAAAACTCTTATAAAAAGACCTCCAATTGTGAATAAACTAGTTGAGAAGCTTTTAGATCCTAAAAAATTATAGGTTAGTCTTACAGAATTATGCCTCCAGTTTAATAAATATATAGTGCTAAATTAACAAGAGGTTCATATGTATCTAACTGGAATGTAAAGCAGTAGGCCAAGAGAATGCAGAAGCAAGAAACATTAACACCAGGTATGAGAACCTAAAGAAGACTATAAGAGACTGCTAATTTCAATTAGAGGATTCATTTTAAAATACTTTGAAGGTTAATGGTAATGACAATTAGAGGAGACCACTAGTTACTGAGATTTAGGTGGGACCATGGTTAATGGTAATATAATGCAGAAGAGAGTGAAGGATTGTTATTTGGGTTTATAATCCTAGATTTTATCATAATTAACTACTTTGACATAATTTAACATCGTCATATTGTTTAGTTAGGGTTGTATCACTTTATTGTGGTTTGTTGACATTAGGAGTCCATTTAATCCAAAAAAGCTTTTAAGGGCCTTCTTAAACTTTGGCCCAAACATTAAGGGTTTAAATGCACCTTTTTCCTTTTATTTTTAATAAATAACTTGTGTTTTTATGTTTTTTCTTAACAAAATTTTTTTATTAAATAATTCTTTTATGAAATTTATTCAATAAATTTATGTGATTTTTGTGTATTTTATGTTGAATTATGTGATTTTTATGTATTTAATAAAAAATTTTTGATATGTTTCTTATATATGTTAAATAAATATTTTGGTGCCTTGTTATTTATATATATATATATATATATATATATATATATATATGGATAATGTTGCTAGTACTAGCAACAATAGTAGTAATATTGTTATTATGGTAGTGAAACTAAGGCCTACATATAATAGAAGTATCTCAGAATAAAAATTTTGAGCAGTCACAAGTAGCTCAAAAAGTAAAGAAAAGGAAAGAGGTTGAACACAGATCATTAGTCTAGGAACACTTTGAGGAGATTAAAGATGCAACATGAGTAGTAGTAAAAGTGAGGTGTATAAACTATTTTAAATTATATAATTGTTGCTCTAAGAAATATGGCACATTATCTATTAGGAATCATGTATTTAATTATTTAAAAACTCTCACAATAAAAAAAAAAACTAGACAAAAATTGTTGATAGTGCAACCTATTTTTTAATATTTTCCAGAGGAACTTGAAAATTTGATTAAGAATCTATAAGAAAATGTCTTGCACATATGCTTATTATTGATGAGCTGCCTTTTAAATTTATGCAAGGGGAGGGGTTCAAGAAATTCTTAAGTGTTGCATGTCCTAGGTTGAAACTACCATCTAGATAGACTTTGACAAGGGACTACTTTGATGTTTATTTAAATGAGAGGTAATACTTAAAGAATTTCTTTAAAAATCATTGTCAAAGGTGAGTATTATAACTAATTAATGGACATCTATTCAATGAATCAATTATATGTGCATCACTTCTCACTTTATAGATGATCAATGGAAGTTACATAAGAAAATTATACCATTTGTGACTATTTCATCTTATAGGTAAGTATATAACAAGTGGGGGCTGAGAAATATATTACTGTAAGCATAGATAATGCATTATTTAATGACATAATCATGCGATATTTCAAAAAGGAAATCTTAAGTTGAGGTGTCTGTTCAGTTAGATGTAAATATTTACATATAAGGTGCATTGCACACATATTAGACCTGATTGTGCAAGAGGGATTAAAATATGCAAATGAGTATGTTAAAAAGTTTAGAGAATGTATTAAATATATCAGAAACTCACCAGCTAGTTTAAGAAAATTTAAAGGTTTTGCTGAGTTAGTTGGCATTAATTATAAAGCATGTCTTTCACTTGATGTTAACAATGTGGAATTCCACTTACTTATTGCTTAAAACTACTTGTGTTTATAAAAAAGCATTTGAAAAGTTTGATGAACAAGAGTCATCATTTAGATCTGATTTAAAAGATGATGTACCTGATTACTTTGATTGGATTTTTGTGAACAAAATGGTTGAGTTACTTTAACACTTCTATAACATGACAATGATAATTTTTTATTCTCATTATATGACTTCCAATACCTTATTTTATGAAATTTCTTATTTGTATTGCATCTTAAATGAGTAGAAGCAGTCTCATGACTTGAATTTGAGATCAATGGGTATGAATATGAAACAAAAGTTTGACAAATATTAGGGGGATCCTGAGAAGATGAATAATCTAATTTTATTGCTTTTATGTTGGATCCTCGAGACAAACACAAATATATGTCTTTTTCTTTGTCTCAAATGTATGGACTTGTAATTGGTGAAAGCTTGGTTTAATTTATTAAAAATAGTAATTGGTGAAAGCTTGGTTTAATCTATTAAAAACAATCTCATTTACTTGTTCAATGATTATATGGCTGTATATGGCCAAACTGATTCTACTTCTCAATTATGTGTTGTTATCCAATCTAAAATATTTTTGCTTCTACAATTTATACAAAACCTGTGTCAGTAATGAAAACAAAATTTAAGAAGCATAAAATGGAGAGTGGAGTTTATGGAAGCAAAAGGTCTGACCTTGATATCTACTTGACTAAGTCAGTTTTAAAAGAAAGGAATTTAAATATATTGTGTAACATCCTTGACCCTAACCATACACATTTCATTTAAATTTGCATGCATTACATATAATTCACTTGAACATAAGCATTTAAAATCATTCCATTTGACTAAGTGAATTCCACATCCTTTCATTTGTTTTAGTGTATTGCAATGGTATATTTGAATGTGTGGAATATATGATGTATTTGGAGTACTATAAAATTGAAAGCTAGTCAATAAATATGTAAAGAATTGAATTTAGTTGATTTATTTACATAAGTAACTATAGGAACTCAATTAAGCTTTTGCATAAAAGGAGGATTGATTTGAACTTTTGCTTGATAGTTTATTAAAATATAATATAATAATAATAATAATAATAAAATAATAATAATAATAATAATAATAATAATAATAATAATAATAAAAATAAAAATAATAAATAAAAGGGAAAAGGGGGCTGGAAACGTGGAAATAAGAAGAAAAGGAAAAAGAAAGGAAAGAAAAGATAAGGAGAAGAGAAAGAGAAGAAGGAAAAAGAAAGGGAAAAATTCTAGGTTTTTCTAATTTGGCAAAGGTAAGTAAATTCATCTTATTTTATTGTATAATTCTTCCATCTTAATAAGTTGATCATGGTAATTAGAAAGAATTAGTAAGGGAAACAAGTTAATTGAAGAATTAAAAAGGAAAATAAGTTAATTAATTTTTATAATGAATATAGTGTTCTTCATGCTGAAAATCTTAGTTTATAAATGTATATTGCACTCTAATTTTTGAGGCCATAAAAGCAAAATTAATGGAAGTGCAAAACATGAAACTTGTGGGTTTATGTCTTATCTAGAGTTTGTAAAAGGGTTTTACGAAATATTAAGTATGTGAAAGTCTATAGAAGTTTATTTGGGACTGGTTTTGGTAACTATTCCAACAAGGTACTTGATGTTAATTAATTATTTTGAGGATGTTGAAGACTGATTTAGACAAAGTGATAATATGAATTTTGTTCCTTTACATGTTATCTAAAACCATGTGATGCAGTTTTGTGAAATAATAGGTGTGTAATGAGAAATCACCCTTGGAGTGGGACTGGTTTTGCTTGCAACATTTGCAGGCAATTTGGTATTTCCTAGTTAATATGAGAACCTTAGAGGCTGAATTAGACAAAGTGTAAAACATGAAAGTTGTTCATTTATGTGTTAGTGAAGTTCATGAAAAATAGTTTTACAATTATACTTGTATAACATGAGAAAATATAAATTGATTGAGATCTTCTCAAACTGTTTTTGTGCAGAGCACATGTCTGAATTCAAAAATTCACCTTTTATTGTGCATGGCATATATTGAGATTATTTTCAGGTATATTGTAGCCTTGAGTGTCTATTTTTTTCTTAAAAATTGAATTAAGTAATTTGGAGTTATTTGGTGAAAGCTATTCACTCTTAGGTCTAGTACAGTCAAGCTGCCTAATAAGGAGAAAATATGCAAAACTGCTAAGTTTACACATATACAAAATATATCTCAATTACATACCAAACATAAACACTCAATGTAGGCATATTTTTTAATTAAATATATGTTATATTTTAGGATCCCAAAGTATTGATGAAGCTCGGGAAGGTGATTCAAATTATCCATAGAATGTTTGGTATCTTAAAGAGTGAGTATAAATATTGATTGAATTCTTGGGTGAAATTGTGTGATTAAAGTGAATTTTTTTTTTTGATTACTTAAGTGTATATGGTTTGCTTATTGATTGATTATGTCTATACATAAGTATTTACAAGTTAAATGCAAATTCACATGTAAGCACTTGTATATGGATATAAAAGGATGTTGTGACCGGCTTGGCAAATATTTGCAAATCACATGGCAAATGCAAATGATCAAAGAAAATCATATGATTCACATATTATATGTTGGCCAACAAAATCAAATGACAACTGTTTCACATGAATCCCAAGAGCAATATTTGTCTTGTCAAACCACAATAAAATCAATGAATATTTCATTAGCACTTGCATTTGAATGAATCGTACTACTATTGTGATTTAATATTATTTGTTTGCTTTTTGTGCCTTTAGAATTTAATTAATATTTATATTCATTGAGTCGCGACTCACCAAATCATAATTATTTTTTCAAATAGTGAAGTTTGAAGTGTGACTATTTGAAACATATCACATTATACATAAAGTATGGAGCAAAGGTCATTGGGCGAACTTTCACTCTCTCTATTCTTGTATTATAAGCATACATTTAGACAAAAATAATATGTTTTGTACTTATTTTTAATTATAACTCTTATGTATTATAAGAATAAAAAATTTTGTGATCTTTTGTGTGCTTAAATAATATATGGACTTTATTAATCATGATATGGTTGAATTAATATGTTAAATAAAGACTTGGATTATTTTAATAGCAAAGAAATATGGTGTTACATATTGAGATGGTGGAAATTAAATGCTGAAAGGTTCCATTTACTCTCTATGACTCGTGATATTTTGATAGTTCTAATCTCAATTGTTACTTCAAAATCTACTTTTAGCACCAATGGTAGAGTGCTTGATACACGTAGAAGTTCTTTAACTCCTAAGATTGTAGAAGCATTTATTTATACACAAGATTGGCTTAGAGTGAGTAAAGAAGAAATTTCAATTGAGGGGGAAATCAATGAACTAAACAACTTTGAAAAGGGAAAATATTATTAATGCTTTTATAATTTTTATAATTTTATTTTATTTTATTTTATTTCTGTTAATTACATCATTTTGGACTAATTCTATTATTTTTCTCTTCTTGTGTTTGTTGTTAGATCTTCCGCCTGTGGGTGTTAATCCTCCAACACCTACATTAGATGCCATGTAGTTTTATTGGCAGTGGCATTACATGCCCATGTTGGTAGTAAAAACTTCAATCTCTGTTTCTTATTTTCTTTATTCATATGATTTCTTATATAACCTATGTGCTTATTTTTCTAAATTTGATTTACTTTTTCAGGCTTTGGTTATGCTTCCATTATGAATTAAAGAAGAATGTTTGGCATGCTGATGCAACTAAAAAATGTTGCTGCATTCTTTATCCGACTTGATTAACTAATTTTGAGCTTCTGATATATGCTTATTTTGCTTAATGTCTGCTTCTTGCTTAATGTTTACTTGTTTTGGTTGCTTGCTTCCCTTGTCTAATGCTTGCTTACTTTACTTAACTTATGCTTGTTTTGTTTGCTTCATGCCTTATTTTGCCTACTCAATGCCTTGCTAACATTCCTTAATGCTTGATTACCTTGTTTAATGCCTACTTGCCATGCTTAATGTATGTTTGCCTTGTTAATGTTTGCTTGCCTGATGCCTGCTTGTATACATATGTTGCATATTTGACTAGGGCAGAGATGGCACTTCCACCTTATTTATTACTCTTTCAGTTTTTAAGATCACTTGTGCTGCATTTTATTGGGTGACATTTAATTGCAACAAAAAATATAGTTGTGTTTCTTGGATGTATTACAAAACTAATTCTGAGTCTATGCCAATTTTATTTTGTTTTGATACTTTTTTGCTACATATACATAATGATTCTAATCATAATGTTTTTTTTTTTTTGCTAGACTACATGTATATGATCATTCTAATCAAATTGTAATTCCTATATTGAGCTGAAAAGGCTAAAATTCACTATATAATTGGACTCCTACATTTTGTATATGTAATTTTTGGACTTTTATATTTTTGGGTTTTGGCTCAAAATATTTATTGGGTAGTTTTAACATATAACCCAAAATATCAAAAAAAAAATTGACTTTTTTATTATTTCAAAACTAACTTTTCCAGCAAATTCTTTCAATTATAGATCTCCTTCTTCAATCAAATTCTTTTTTTTTTTCATCTTCTTCTACTTTTTCTATGCCCATCTTTTTCTTTCTTTTTTTTCAACTCTGATCTTTTTTTTAATATTAATTGTGTTAACAAGGGAAAAGGGTACATATACATAGTGATACTTGAAAGGAAAAAGAACAAAAAATATTAGAACAAAAGTAAAACAACAAAAAGGAAAAAAATGAAAAAGCAGAAGTGCAAGACCAAAAATAAATAAAAAATGAAAAAAAAAAGTGAAAAAGTGGAAGGTTAAAAATGAAAGAAGCCAAAAAATAGAGAAATTTCTAAAATGAAGCTGGTCATAGTATTCATCCACTAAAATTTCCTTTTATATATATATATATATCATATAATTTCTTTTGTTTGGGCTCAAACATTTCAGCCCACAACCCAAAATTCAATTTGATAAGCAAATCTGAAATGAATCTAACATTATTGATGATTCGAAACGTCAATTATCAACTTCATTTGGTTTCGGTTTGGTCACTATTTCTTTCAAACCAAAACCGATCGATTTTTTACTTTTATTTCCTAAGCTTACTCCACCCGTCCGATGCACACCCTGATTGTGGCACCACCATAATATTTAAAGTTTGAATTAGATTATGATCTTAGATTAGGATCACAATGCACCATAAACATTGTAATTTTCTAAGTATTTTTTTATAAAAAAATTTTAAATTTTTAACAATAATTTAATATTTACTATTTAATTTTCGTAGACACTTGTAAAATACAAGTTACATTTATTTAAGTATTTTTAATTTTTTTTATAAAAAAGATGGAGATTTTTTATAATTTTTATGTGTTACCTATTATTTTTCTTCTAACTTTTCTATTTATTCAATTTTAATGTAAATTATTCCTTAATAGATACCTAAAGTATATTAATTTTAACTATTATATAAATAAATAAATAAGATATACTTCCAACATATAAATAAAAGGGAGTTTTTTATAAATGCAGAAAACTTTTTCACTTTTACCGTTGACCAATTTTTTTTTCAGATATATAGAAACTTTTTTCATTTTTACTAAAACACTAAATTTTGTTTTTCAAATATGAATCTCTTCGTTGTCCACTTCTTTTTCTTCTCTCTTTCTTTTTTTCTTTTCCTCTCCTTTTCTTTTTTTTCTCCTTTCTTCATTCTTCTTTTTCTTCTTCTCTCTTTTTTTTTCTCCATAATTTTTTTCTTTTCTCTTCATTCGCTACTCTTGCATGATATCAATATCATCTCCAAAATAAAACTAAACAACCAGAATTTTTCTCTTCAAAAATTCTTATTCATGGTTTTTTTTTTTTATTTGTTGATTCTTTTTCCCTTCTATGACCATTAAAATTCTTAAAGACAAACCATGCAAAAAGAAAATAAGTAATGTTTTCTTTTAATTTTTTTTTTAAAAGTAAGAGCTTTCATAATTAAAAACTTGAACTTTATAATTGTTTTGGATGTTGAAATTTGAATATTGTAATGACTCTTGTTTGGATTGATAAGATTGTGCAATTTCCTGGTTCCTAATTATTTTAGCAATTGTTTTTGTGGTTGTTTTAACAATGGTTGTTTTCATGATTGTTTTTCTCGTTGTTTTTGTGGTTATTTTTGCAATTATTTTCATGATTGTTTATTGGTTCATGGTTATCTTTTTTGTTGTTTTAGCTGTTGTTTTTCTTGTTGTTTTGGTGGTTGTTTTTCTAGTTGTTTTTGTGGTTGTTTTTCTAATTGTTTTTGAAGTTGGTTTTTTTTTTTTCAGTTTCATGAGTTTGTTTTGTAATGACTTTTTTTTGTTATTTTGACAAATGTCAACAAAAACTCGTTATCTTTTTCATAATCATCTTCTTTTTCTTCTTTTGAAACTTATTATCTATGGTTAAAAAGTTTTTTGCTTTGCTTTATAAAAAAAAAAAAGGGAAAGAGAAAGAAAAAATAATCGGAAAAAAACAATGAAAAAAATAAGAAAGAAAGAAAGAAATAATCAAAAACAAAAAAATAAATAGAAAATAAAAAAAAGGGAAAGAGAGAAGAAATCGGGTAGAAAAAAACAATGGAAAAAACAAGAATGAAAAAGATAATTACGTAAAAATTAAAAAACAAACACATAAAACACTGTAATTTTGAAAAAAAAAAATTATTAGTACTGTATTTTTTAACAGCTTTTGGTTGACCTTAGTAATTTCTGTAATTTTTCCTAAATACTATATTAAATTAAATAATTAAATAATAAATAAATAAAACAAAGACAAAGTCTAGAATTAAAAATAATGACAACTTTTCTATTTATTCAATTTCTATTTATATTATTCCAAAGACAGTCTGCATTACGCATGAATTTATGATTAGCTTTTAGTAAATCTAAATGAAAAAAATCAAAAATTAAATTAACAATGACAAAACTCCTTATCATGAAAAAGTTCATGAGCTCAATTTTTTACTACCGCAAAACTCCTGAGTTCAAAAAAAAATTAAACGAAAAATATAAAAAATAAATAAAAGAATGAAATAATGTATGCACAACATGAAACACGAAGGGAATCTTGAGCACACTGGTTTTTTTTCATTCATCAATTATATCAGCACTGAAGTGTCAACATGATAGGTTACGTTTACAGTTTACACCCAACAGAAACAATTAAAAACAAAAAACAAAAAACAAAAAAAAACCATTTACGCTCAATAAGTTATATTTCCTAAATTAGCTCCCAATACAAAATTGCAATATTGGTAAATGTTGGTTTTGGCATAAACAAAAGGATGCCAAAAACATATAAATCATAAAAATATTGCCAAGGGAGCAGAAGCAACATGCGAAATCGAATTCCCATGTTTAGTCCTACCATGAAACTGCTTTCTCACTGTTGATCATCTAGCCAATCTGATCCTTGAGTCCCATATTAATCGCACTCTGCCTCTAACTGCAAAAGCTAGACCTTAAGTACTAGGCCAATAGGACAATGATCACTGCCCAAAACATCAGGTACAATGTACGAATCGTGAACATGGTCAGCTATAGATTCTGAGACAAGGAAGTAGTCGAGCCGCCACCCTGTTACGAATTCCAATGCAATTAAAAAGGACCACAAAGTAGATCACAGATAAACAATTCTAATGACAATACAAAGTCATAAATTGAAATGACAAGCATCATTAAACTTCTAACACTTGGAAATTGTAGATTGTTTTAATGCAACTGAATAATAAATTCACTCCTATTTCTTAAAATATTTGAAGCCACAAGACTCTATTGCTGCATGACCACAAATTTCCTAACCAAGCAATAATCTCTAATCAAACATGACCACATCTTATTTTGCAAAAATGAAACAACATTTATCTTGAATGGTCTAAGAGTTTTGCCAATTTGACAATTATTGAACCATCTCTAACAATATGTTCACAAGTAATATCATCACTGTGTCAAATATCATTTATGTATAGGATGATTTCTTGCATATGCATCAATTATAGAAGCCAACAGTGGATCATAAGCAAATTTTTGTAACATTCAAATACACTGGAAAAAATTGTGCTTGAACTGTTGGACTGAAAATAGTTGGATACCTTTGTTAGTTTTTCGCCCACCATGCCGATATCCCCAGTAAGTATAGCCAACAACATTGGGATGTTGTTTCCGAAAAGTATCCACAAATCCCCTAGATAAGAAGTTAGTCTCGAACGATTGCCTTTCTTCATCTGTAAACCCAGCACTTCTCCTATTCCCCTGGTATACAGTTCACCAAACATGCATATAAAGTACCACAAACATTCAGCAGTCTCCTATATTTGGAATTCTTTCAGAATATTATGATTAACATCATCATAGCTAAGCAATGTGTCCAATAGAAGGTGGAAATCCAAGACATCTTTAACCACAGAAGAGCATAAAACACTCACTAAATACAAGATCCCCAATCTAGATGCCTGCCCTCCACAAATAAAATATGTCTCTTCTTAGCACATTGTAATTTATACATTCAAATGCTCATAACTGATGAGTCACCGACATCATTTTCTACTTGTAAACTATACCTATTCCACCATTAACTCGAATACATAATCTCATGTAGAATAAGAAGGTAAAAAAAAAAAAAAAAAAAAAAGGAAAGAGGGTAAAAAATAGCAAAGATGGTAAAGCTAATTTGTTATGGGTTCCTAATTTCTAATTCTTCTGTCACAAAAGCCAAACAGAAAAGAAAAATTATAACATAAACATTCTAGTAAAAAGTTCACATATAAAAAAGTAAACAGAAACATCAATTAACAGATTGATACATTCATCTGAGATGTAAATATGTTGCCCAAAATATAAGAGGAAGAAAATGGTCAAATGTCAAGCAATATATACGGTTATTAGAAGAAATTATTCTTACATTACTTTTTACATTATTTGATTTCTTAGTAATGAAAAAATTATACCCATTCCATTTTAAAATTCAACTCCTCAAACATGCCCTTATCTTTTGCCAACAGATATTGGAACTCTCACAGCATAAAAAATAGATCAGAACCAACAATAGTTGGCCAACCAAAGCTAAAACAATGAATTTATTTATTTCAAAGTTTCTCCATAAAGCTAAGCAAATTAGAAAAAGTGGTCCTTCTACGTTGCAACTGATGAGGCATGCCTTTGAGACAAATGACGAATATTAAAAAGCTCCTACAACACATTGTTGCCTTAAATCACTTACAGCAGGGTTGAAAATATCTATCTCTTGATGTGCACAATTCAAATCGCCAGTCAAAATGACTGGCTTTGACTTCTCCAGCTCCTGCATAATACATGCAAAGAAACTTTTAGCAATGGATCACTTGTATTGTGGAGTTACCCAAAGATACATAGATTTGGTTAAAGATCATTCCACCATAAACGTATATCAACTTATCCCAAAGACAAATTTAAAAATCAAGATATTACGTTATAGAAATATATGACTTTGCAAAATCACAAAACTCTAGGAGCAGTTTGGAGCTAGCATAAAATGAAATCACTATGGCTTTAAGATCAAACTTAATTACAAATGTCACAATGAAAATGATGAACATAAAGACTGCTAAACCAACTCCTCATTTCAAATCAAATATCCATCCTCAATTTGCCAAAAGACTTCATTCCAAAGATCCCACTCTCACATTATGTCATGCACCACCAAAGTCAAAAAAATCTTCTAATAGAAAAGCAAAGAAAAAAAAAATCATTGCAACAACTCTTTGAGAAGGAAATAGAAAGCAGAACTGATGGAAGGAAAAATATCTAATCATTGTAATGCAAATGCATAAATAACTTGCTAAAGAATTCAATACTTACTTTCATGTGGTTGCTAAGAGAAATATCCCACTGCGTAACTCTATATGACTGAAATTAAAGACAGATTCCTTGGAAGTAAGAGATTGTACAGAAAAATGATATAAAATTAAATAATCAGTTGAAAGTCGCAAGATGGCTAAGGTCAATACCAGTCGTTTCAATCCATCACCAGAGTTAGGAACATATGCATTTATTAAATAGAATGAATCAAATTCCGCCGTTATAACTCTTCCTTCAGTATCATGATCTGCTATTCCCAGACCATAGCTGATAGAAAGTGGCTTCACCTGTCATAGAAGTGTCAGCATCAATGAGCTACTGACAAGCTAAACCAAACCACTGCATTTATTAAAAAAAAAAGACCGTCGGGTGTCAAATAGATTCCCAATTACATTTGAGGTTCCTGCATGAAATAGCCTCCTCATTAACAGATATGATAAGTGGGAGTTTTACTTGAATTGTCAGCCAAAATGAATTCAACCTATGGTGGATAAGTGAAGAATAAATCAGTTATGAATTGCCACTGTTGAAATGCCACCGTACTTGAGCTGTTACCTCAATAGGATTCCAGATGCAGCAGACAGAAAAAAAATGTAAAGGTTATATTCTGAATAAAAATGTACTACCCGAGAGACAATTGCAGTGCCTGAATAACCGAGTTTGGAATGGCTACATGTCCAAAAGGTATTCTCATACCCATCTATGAGACACTGTTTCAAAGACTCGACATCCTTTTCCTGTTCAAAATTTAGTAGAGGTAAATAAGAAACTGTTAAATATCAATTTAACTCGAGTAGTTAGATGCAATTGGCACCGATCAAAAGGGGGAAAATGGATGGAAACAAATTAAAATAACAGCATGCTTGCCTGCAGTTTGGTCTCTTGGAAACACAATACATCAAAATTTTCTCTTTGAGCGAGTTCTAGAGCTGAGAATCCCTTAAACTTTAACAATGCTCTTAGCCCATTTACATTCCAAGACATTAGCTTCAGAAACTTGGTGTCCTGAGAAAGAGGTGGAGGTCTCATGGTTCTGGGATTGTAAGGAATCCAACTATCCTGTGGCTTCTTGTGAGACAGAACTGTCCAAGGTTCAGCAAGAGGCACGGCAACTAGCAACACAATCCGAAAAGATTAAAATTACATCACAATAACCATCAGCAGCAACAGCAAATAGAACATTACAATACCTGAAACCTCATTAGTTTTAACTGAAACCTTCTCTTCTGTTGTGAGAATCTCAGCATCAAATTGAACAGTTTGATCCTCGGAAGCAGGAGACTGTTTCACCTTTCTCTTACTCTGTAAAAGACATCGAATTTGATTAAAAAAATCACTGATTAATTAATCAAGTTATCTAAATTAACTTGTAATTTTTTTAGAAAAAAAAATTGACTAACCTTGGAAACAGTGGTTTTAGCATCAGAGATTTCTGCTTTAACTAATCCCTTAACTTTCTGCTTCTTCTGATTATTGTTATTATTACCATTACCATTGTTGTGATCAACAATGGATGATGAAGAAGAACGGTGTCGTTTAGAAGTCATAACTAAGGATAATCTCGGAGAAGATTCAATCTGTAACTGCTGTTGCCTTGATCTTATTATGCTACTGCTGCTGCTGCATAACTATTAAGATTCATTCAACTGTGAAATTAAATCAATTTAAAAAAAATAAACAGTAAAAGGATTAGATAGAAGAAAGAAACAGTACCTGAAACTGAAGCTGAAGGCGGAAGAGACATTACTGAGAGTTTTGAAACCTAATAATCGAAATGGTTGCTGATTCATTTATTTATTTACCAACTGAGACTCATTAATGGCGCTACCAGTGCGAGGGCGAGGCGGGAGAGGATGCGCATGCGTAGTTTAGCATCGATGGCGCATTTTATAAAACCGCCGCACGAGTGTGCTTTTCCCGCGCCCCCATATCATTTATCTTCCGCCCGCTGGTATTCGTGTATTTTTTCCTTTTAACTTTTTTTTTTCCTTACAAAATTTTCTATAATTCAATTAGTTTTATGGGATTATAAATTGGATTAACTATTATTTTTAGCATTTACTTCATTAAAAATATGTGTCGAGTCAATCTGATTATAGTTTGTAACTCAAGTCTTGAAGGGACACTTATTTTCAAGTAAGCAAAAGATAGTGAACTTGTTTGATCTTGATCTATAACTTAAGTCCTTAATAAGAATATTTTGTTAAGAGAACTTTAATTTCCACTAGATCAAGTTCAAGTAATAGCCTAGTAACTTTCCTAGGATTACTCAATTATTATAATATGAACCTCTATTCATATTACAATATGAACTAGGGATCCTTACATGTGTAAAAGATGAATGTGAATTTTTTTTTCCCATGTTATAGCCTTAGACACTTTGTCTCTTTTAGCTCTCTACATCTTCTATACCCTACAACATCTCTTACCCTTCACCCAACAAAACACAAGAAATTTTTATTTATTAAGACTTTGAAGATATTCTATAATTAAACATATAAAAATGAGAGTTATTGGTCATATTATCTTCAAAACTTTTGTCTTGTTGGCTTTGGCTTTATCATTTGCCTTTGTCACTGACCTTGCTCCTCTAGACTTCCATGTAGCAATAAATAACACAAAGTTTGAAGATTATATAAATGTGTGTGTTTATACATATTTGTATATTTCTCTATTAATTTTTTCCATGAGAATTATATGTGGTATTAAAGTTATATGTATGGTTGACTTACATGCAGATGCAATATTCATAAAAGAAAAATTATGCAAAATCTAAAGACAATGACAATAGATGATTTCTTCCTCTCATGATTCAATATACTTGGAAACACCATAAATCAACCTTTTATAATGGCAATGAAGTGTGTTTTATATATGTGAATTATAGAACATGTCTATTTTTTATCAATGATTTGACAATTGTTTTACCTACTTTTTATCCAAGTTAAAACACATTTTTCTTTGAATTTTTATTTTAGCTAAATATTATAAATTCATTACTTAAATAATGTAAGTTCATAAAATATAACATATAGGTTCATGAGAGAGAAAAACTAAAACAAATGAATTTGACAAAACAACATATTAAAATTATGATGAACCTCCAATTAACAACAAATGAACCCCTATGTTTTTGCCTATTTATAAGCTGGGTTCATTGATCTTTACCTATAGATTCATTGACCTTCATCTGTAGGCTCATTAGTTTTCACTTGTAGATTGATTACCTTTTGAACCTGCAAGTTTATTGATCTTCACCTGAAAATTCATTGATCTTTACTTGTATGTTCATTGAACTTCACCTACACGTTTATCAATATTTTCCTTTCAATCTCATTTTTTTTATTTTAATTTTTTTTATAACTACTGTTAAAAATTATCTTAAATTCAATTTCTTTTTTAAAAAATCTCATTTTTTCTATTTATAATTTTTTTTATATTAAGCTTTATTTCCTTTTCTATTCTAATTTTAACATCACATACACGCAAATATACATATATATGCATACGTCTATATTATCTATTGGATACTTTACTCTCAAAGAGTTTGTGACCTCAAGGATGGTGAACTCATTATTAGAGCATATGTACCTTCTATTAGCTTGTGCATGGTCAAACAAGAATATATGGGCATTGCACACATCATCAACTGCAAGGCTCGTCTTTTAGTTATACATTTATAAAGAGTTTCACAAGTTGAAGCACATTGGGAATTATTTGAAAAAACATACGTAAAAAAAATAAAGGACAGCTTTTCATCTCTTTTGTATATGTTCCCCTGATCCATATTACAATATGGACAGGGGTCCATAATATAATTTGTGAGGATTACCAAACTTTCTTGTGTATGTTGCCATGAGGCATTTTTTTCTATAAAAACCCAAGCTCATACTTTAAAAGCCCATATGAACTAATAAAGATTGGACTTTATTTTTATACCTAGAAATGCTCATGTAGTTTATATATACCAAACAAACAAATAATGAACATATACTTTTATAAGTAATGAATCTTTGAGTTTTAACTAATGAACCTTTGAGTTCACACTAATGAACTTGTGGTTTATAACTAAATAAACAAACAAAACTAAGATCCACAAACAACAAGTTTATTAAACAAGATCCATGGGTTCATTAACCAATTATTGACAAAAAATGTTGGTTCATTAAACCATGGAACAAAAATCAAACAAAATAGGTTAATGAACAAAATAATATTGGTTCATTAACAAATTAACAAATTACAAACAAAAAAAATGTTGGTTCATTAATAGAATAGCATAAAAATTAAAACATCATAGACACAAAATAGGTTTTTGTTTACTTATAGTAGGTAGACAGTGAGTGAGAGTCGAAATAGAGAATTTCAAAGCAATAATTTAAGGTAAGCACAAACAACGATGAAAGAAACTTATAATTTAGGGTTTAGTGATTTAGAGAGTAAAATTTGTTATAGATATTTTGGATAGGAAGAATCGTGCATCATAAAGAGATGGTGAGAGAGTGTTGTATGAAATTCAAAACTATTGAGTTAACCACCATTAACTTATTAATTAAAACAAAAGGCATGCTTATAGTCACACATGTTATAGACTTTTGGTCCATATTGTTAGGGCTATGAATTTTTCCACTGAACTAATTAGATTGCCCAAATGGAATAGAAATTGTGCGATCAATTCAGTCTATTAAAATTCATAAAGGTTGGTTTGGTTTAAGAGTGGGTGGATTTAGAATTTTGAAAAGATGAGTCGGGGTGCATATCCAGATATCAAACCCATCTGAATTTTCAAATTCTTTAATAATAAATGACACTATTTTAAAGTTAGTGATATGCTCTAGGCCAATTATGTAATAGTTATACTTTGACATTGTTATATTTCTATTTTAATAATAAGAGGCATATTTATTATTACTGGCTACTTCTAGTATTATCCTTAATTAATTAATTCTATTAAGATCATCAAGTATGTGACTTGATAGTAAAACTCTTAGGTGATGCTTGAATTCTAATCTAAATATCCCTAATCGATTATTGTTGTAGGAATAATAATAAATAAAGACTAGTATGAGGTTACCTAATGATTAAATTTTACTAATCATGTAAATAAGACATTAAGTCAAAATCATATGTGCATATTCAAGGAAATGATGTATTGGATTGACCCACTATGAGAATACCACATGGATTATTGTCATAGGTAATTCTCACTATAATAGTATTATTTGAGTCCTCTGACCTGAGATCACCATGGTTTCCTACATAATAAGTTTTGTATTTTAACACATCCCTACACCATAATTTAACTAAATGGTAAAACAGATTATGATTGGATATAAAAGAGTTATGTGAGTGGTTAAGATGGAATTTGTCCCTTAGTTATTTTGAGAAGATATCTGTTGGGCCCCTCGATGAGTTAAACTAAAGAGAAATGCATGGTCATGCTAGAATGATAAAGAGTTATCAGTGTCAATCTACTTAGGATTAAGAAACAATATGATTGAACAATATAAGAATGACATAATCTATGCTTTATGTTTAATCAGGATATCATGTGATAAAAGGACTATAGTACACGTTGTATGTTAAGTTATATCGGATTATTAGCCTTCACATAACTTGGGTAGTCATAATATCTTACTAGAGACCAATTATGACTTGTGGGCTAAAATAGGAATTTTAGACCCATTACCAATGTTGTGTGAATCTACAGGGTCACACATTTAGAAAAAGCCCAAAGCAGACTTAGGTTATTAAACCCAATAATTATCTCCATATAAGATTAAATAAATAAGTGTACATATATATATATATATATATATATATATATATATATATATATATATATATATATATATATATATATATATATATATATATATATATTAGTATTTATTTATTTCCTAATTTACTTAAGGTAATAGTTATCTAAAATAAATAGGAAAGGATTCTAATTTGGAATTAGAATCAAAATAGAAAGAGAAGTTTAAACTTATAAAAATTGTTTTGGTAAGTGGAGATGTATGAAACCCTAGAAAGGATGGCTATAAATACATCTCATTCTCTAGGGTTTATAGTTTTTAAAGGTTAAGCCACCTTTTCTCCTTCTTCTTCCTACACTTCTTTTATAAAAAGAAAAGACATATAGAGAAAACATGTTAAAAGACAATAAAGGTTTTAATAGACCTACTTTGCTTTAGATCATCTTATTCGTGTGGATACCATAGAGGACGTGATCTTTTGGTGACGTCTTAATCTAAAAAGAAGACACGAAAATCTCTAGGTAGGGTGTCATCGGTGTGAACCCCTCTCTTCCTTCCAATGTTCTTGCCTAAAAATCATCTTGGTGAGTTTTAAAAAACCCTCTCAATCGATTTAATTCGAATTACATGGATCCGAGTAATGGATTTTATGATTAAAAGTTTTATTTTTTACTGCATTATGGATAATGAAACCCAATAGTGGTATCAAAACAAAGGATAATAGCGCATGGTGATGCAATTCATGAAGATGCATGGACTATCTGATTCCTAGGAACTCTTACATGTGATCACGTGATGAAGCATAGCTCTCCGCCCAGGAGCATAAATGTTGTGTGCTTTGATAGGTATATATGGATGTCACCTCATATAATGAGACCGAATCCACACAAGTGATTCAGTCACTCCATTTATTACCCAACAGTGGTATCAGAGCCACTTGTAATTTAATTAGATTGATTTTATGATATATGTGATATATTAATAAGATGTGAAAATTGGTTGTTGTATATATATGTGATATTTATGGTTTTGATTTTGAAAAGTGTTTTCAGAATGTCAATTGAATGTTTCTATGTGATGATTTAATTAAATCTACATAAAAAACAATTTTGTACATTAATTGGATTAATGTCTATGGTTGTTTAATCCGATTAAACACCATTTGAAGTATGAATTTTTGGAAAATACATGTTGTTTTTTAGTGCAGAATTTTCGATATACAGGTCGTATGGCCATGTGGCTGAGGCACACGACCATGCACAGAATGGCATCGTGCAAATTTTTGACATTATACAATGCACATGGTCGTGCACACTGCAAATTTGCATAGTGCAGATACAAAAATTATTTGCATTCTTGTTCAAGTGTTGAACGAAATTAGCATGTTTTGAATATACTAATGAACCTTCACCCGCTAATTGGCTAGCAAGACTGCCGAATGGATCCATCATATAAATTGTTCTCACCATAATAATTGATTTTAATAAAAATTAATTTACTATGCTATATATGTTTAGTGTAATAATGCATGGTGCATGGCATGGCCCTTAAGACCAATGTGATTGGATTTTTGTTATTCATTTTTATGGGTTGTAATTTATTAAATACGACCTGCGAGTCATTTTTCATTTGTTGTAATTTTATTTTATTAAGTAATAATAGAATAACATAGATTACAACTTGATATGTAATGTAAATGAAGACCCAACATGGAGACACAAAAGGAGGCCAAGGCTGGAGATCTAAGGTGGAAACTCATAGTGGAAATCTAAAGTGAAAGGCTCATAATAGAGGAAGTCTTATTACCTAGGATTGACCATTGATATTCATATTGGTTTATAAAGATCAATATACACGTTTACTTTATTGCTTTATTATTATGTTATGTATGAGATCTTATGCATGTGATGTATGTCTATAACATAATAATATCCAAAAAAGGTAAAATAAATGTGAGACCTCATTCAATATTAAGTCACCATAATGCCTCCCATATGCTCAAATGCTTGTCAAGCCTTAGATTGTTATATATGGGTCTACCACAACAGGGTGTATTAAAACATCTGAGGAAGGCAAGTTAGAAAAGAGTGATTTCTAAACGTTTGTTATGGTTTGACTTAACTAGGTCATTAAAAGGGTTTTGGGTCTAGGGTATCAGATGGGATTTTTAGCCAAGACATGTGATGTCAAATCCCATACCCTTCTAAGAGTTACATGAGATGTAATTGGTAAGATTTACGTACCTAAATAACCATATCTTTAAGTGATGAGCCAAAGCTTACTGAGAGTATGGTGAAATATGGATCTTGGCTCACTAAAATTTACAAGTTAACTTGAGGGTTATTAATTTGAATAAATTTTTATGGGATTTATAATTATGCCTTAATAAAATAACTTGATAAAATATTAAGTACACTGCATGCATATTTGTTGTAGATAATGGCATCAAACACAAAATCTAATTTATCACTATGATTGATCCTTGAGAAGGATAAGCTTAATGGGACTAACTTCCTTGACTTGTACAAAAACTTAAGAATTGTTCTTAAGCATGAAAGAAAGGAATATATCATTGATCAACCTATCCCAAATGAACTAGTTGCTAGTGCCCCTAGAGCTTAAAAGGATGCTTATAATAAGCATATTAATGGCTTTGTTGATGTCATTTGCCTCACGCTTGGATGCATGGAATTAGAACTAAAAAAGCAATTGATGGAAATGGATGCTTATACCATGATAGGCTATCTCAAGGAAATGTTCCAAAAGAAAGCTAGAATTGAAAGGTTTAGCACCATAAAGGCATTGCTTTTTTGCAAGTTGACTACTGGCAGCTCCGTGGGTTCTTATGTTCTTAAGATGAAAGGTTATGTTAAAGATATCAATAGACTCAGTTTTAAGATTGAGTAAGAATTGACCATTGATATTATTCTCTAGTCTTTAGCAGAAACATATGATGGTTTTATTATGAACTATAACATGCATGGCATGAACAAAACTATTTCTGAATTGCATGGGATGCTTAAGACTGCTGAGAAGAACATTAAGACTATGAAGGATGTTTTAATGGTTAATAAAAGGAAAGGTACAGAAAGGATGGGAAAAGGTAAAGGCAAAATTAAGGCTTCCAAAGACTTTTAAAAGCTCAAGCCCAAGTCTAAACCTGCACCCTAAGCAAAACCACTTAAAGAAGGAATATGATTTTTCTGCAATGAGCCAGGCCATTGGAAAAGAAATTGGAAGTTCTTTATTGATGATCTTAAGAAGAATAAGGGTACTGTGACTACCTCTTTATGTATTCATGTTTTAAAAGTCAATTTATCTACTTCTAATTCTTAGGTATTAGATACATGTTCTATATCTCACATTTGTCCTAATGTGCAGGGTCTAAAAAGGAGTAGAATCTTAACTAAAGGCAAAGTTGACATACGAGTTAAAAATAAAGCAAGACTTGTTGCATTAGCTGTAGGAACTTATGAATTAACTTTATCTTGTGGACTTGTTTTGAGTTTGGAAAACTGTTATTATGTACTTGCTATGAGCAGGAATATCATTTTTATTTCTTATTTGGACAAGAATGGTTTTGAATTTATTATTATGAATAATAAATGCTCCATTTATTATGATAACAATTTCTATAGATATGCTTTAAGAAATCATGGTCTTTATATTTTAAACATATAAGACACTAATGGAAAGTCCATCTATAACATTAATACAAAGAAATTTAAATCTAATGATTTAAACACAACCTATCTTTGGCATTATCACTTAGGCCACATAAATAAGAAACGCATTTTGAAACTCCATTAATATGGACTTTTGAAGTCATTTGATTTTGAATCATTTGAAACTTGTGATTCTTATTTATTAGGAAAAATGACTAAGACACCTTTTACTAGACATAGTGAAAGGGCTAATGACTTATTAGGCCTTATACATTCTAATGTGTGTGGTCCATTAAGTTCCACTACTGGAGGAGTTTATCAATACTTCATTGCTTTCATAGATGATTTTAGTAGATATGGCTATGTCTATCTAATGAAGCACCAGTTTGAATCTTTTGAAATGTTCAAAATTTTCAAGAATGAAGTACAAAATCAACTTAGTAAGAATATTAAAGCACTAAGATTTGATCGAGGTGATGAATATTTAAGCTAAGAATTTATTGATTATTGTATAGATTATGGAATAGTTTCACAATTGACTCCACCAGGAACACACAATGGAATGGAGTATCTAAACGAAGAAATCAAACTTTATTAGATATGGTTCGATCTATGATGAGTCAGTTAGATCTTCTAATCTCCTTTTAGGGTTATGCTCTATAAACTACTATATTCCTTTTGAATAGAATTACATCAAAGGCAATTAAAAAGACAACATAAAAGATATGGAATAGCAAAACTCTTAATTTATCTTTTCTTAAGATTTGGGGATGTGAGGCTTATGTGAAGTATCAAATTTTAGATAAATTAGCACTTAAATTAGATAAGTACCTTTTTTTGGGATATCCTAAAGGAACCAAAGGATATTACTTTTATAATGCTTTTGAGAACAAAGTGTTTGTTGCTCGAGATGGTGTCTTTTTGGAAAGTGAATATTTTTCTAAAGGAACTAATGGGAGTAAGGTACAACTTAAAGAAATTCAAGAACCATAGAATAACATTATACCACATATGGAACCTCAACTGGATCAATAAGTAAATGTTAAATCTACACCAACACCATAAGGTCCTAAAAGGTCTAGTAGGACACGTTATAATCCTAAGAGATATGGATTTCTCATAACAAATAATAACGATGTAATGATTGTGGATCAAAGTGAGCCTAAAACCTACCAAGAGGCCATGCCAAACTTTGAGAAATGGTTAGAGGCCATGAAATAAAAAATGCAATCCATGTATGATAATCAAGTATGGACTTTAATTGATCCACTTGAAGTTTTAAAAACTATTAAGTGCAAATGGGTTTTTAAAATGAAAACTGACATGGATGGCAATGTGCATACCTTTAAAGCAAGACTGGTTATAAAGGGTTTCAAGCAAACACATGGTATAGACTATGATGAAACCTTTTCACTAGTTCTTATGCTTAAGTCTATTTGAATTCTCCTCGCCATAGTTGCATACTATGGTTATAAGATATGGAAAATGGATGTCAAAATAAATTTTCTTAATGGAAACCTAATTAAGGATGTGTATATGACACAACCAGAGGGTTTTATTAATCTTGAGAATTCTTGAAAGGTTTACAAGCTTCAAAGATCCATTTATGGATTGAAATAAGCTTCTTAGAATTAGAATCTTCATTTTGATGAAGCGGTTAAAGAGTTTAGATTCATCAATAATGAAGATGAACCTTATATTTACAAGAAGGTTAGTGAGAGTGAATAGTTTTTTTAGTGTTATATGTTCATGACATATTACTTATTGGAAATGATATTCTTACTTTGAAAAATGTTAAATCATGGTTAGAGTCTCATTTCTCAATAAAAGACTTAGGTGAAGCCACCTATATTTTAGGTATTAAGATCTATAGAGATAGATCTAAGAGGCTTATTGGCCTAAGTTAGAGCACTTACATTAACAAGGTACTGAATAGGTTTAGTATGCAAAACTCCAAGAAAGGATTCCTACTAATGTCCGATGGCATTAGTCTTAGTAAGATTCAGTGTCCAATGACATAAGATGAGCAAGGCCATATGAGTAAAATTCCATATGCTTATGCTATTGGATCCATCATGTATGCCATATTATGCACTCGACCAGATGTCTCATATGTTTTGAGCATAACGAGCAGATACCAGTCAGACCTAGGTGAAAGTCATTGGACAGTAGTTAAGAATATCCTTCAGTACTTGAGAAGGACGAAGGATGCATTTTTACAGTATGGTGGGAAGGAAGATGAGTTAATTGTAAATGGTTACACATATGCTAGGTTCTAATCTGACAAAGATGATTTTCGATCATAGTCAGGCTATGTGTTTTGTTTAAATAGAGGTGCAGTGATCTAGAAAAGTTCAAAGCAAGACATTGTTACTAATTCTATAATAGAATCTGAGTACATAACTGCCTTGAAGGTAACCAAGGAAGATGTTTGGATTAAGAAGTTTATAAATGGATTAGGAGTTGTTCCTAGTATATCAAATCCAATGGACTTGTATTGTGATAACAATGGAGCCATACCATAGGCTAAGAAACCCAGATCACATCATCGATCCAAACATATACTTAGGCATTATCATCTCATTAGAGAGATTATTGAGAGAGGAGACATAAAGATATATAGAGTATTAACATATGAAAATGTTATTGATCTACTAACTAAGCCTCTTTCATAGGCTAAGCATAAGAGTCATACTAGGTCAATGGGTATGAGATACAATGTTAATTGGGCCTAGTGCAAGTGGAGGATTATTAATGGTATGCCCTAGGCCAAATTAATGGCCATACTTTGACATTGTCATATTTCTATTTTAATAATAAAAAGGCATTTTTATTATTACTAGTTAATTCTAGTATTATCCTTGATTAGTTAATTCTACTAAGATCATTAAGTACATGACTTGATAGTAAAACTCCTAGGTGATGCTTGAATTCTAATCTAAATATCCCTAGTCGATTATTGTTGTTGGAATAACAATGAATAAAGACTAGTATGAGGTTGACTGATGATTAAGTTTTACTAATAATATATATGAGATATTAAGTCAAACTCATAAGTACACATTTAGGGAAATGATGTACAAGATCGACCCACTATGAGAATACCATATAGATTATTTTCATAGGTAATTCTCATCATAATAGTATTATTTGAGTCCTCTGACCTAAGATCACCATGGTTTCCTACATGATAAGTTTTGTATTTTGACACATCCTTACACCATATTTTAACCAGATGGTAAAATAGATTATGATTGGATATAGAATAAGTTATGTGAGGAATGTGAATGGTTAAAATGGAATTTGTCCCTTAGTTATTTTGAGAAGATATTTATTGGGCCCCTCGATGAATTAGACTGAAGAGAAATACATGGCCATGCGAGAATGATAAAGAGTTATCAATGTTAGTCTACTTAGGATTAAGAAACAATATGATTGATCAATATAAGGATGACATAATCCATTCCTTATGTTCAATCAGGATATCATATAATAAAAGGACTATAATACACGATGTGTATTAGATTATGTCAGATTATCGACCTTCACACAACTTGGGTAGTCATAATATCTTACTAGAGACCAATTATAACTTATGGGCTAAAATGAGAATTTTAGGCCCATTTCCAACATTGTGTGAACCTACAAGGTCGTACACTTAGAACAAGCCCAAAGCATACTTGAGTTAATAAGCCTAATAATTATCTTTATGCAAGATTAAATAAGTGTTGTGTGTGTGTATATATATATATATATATATATATATATATATATATTAGTATTTATCTATTTATTTCCTAATTTATTTAAGGTAATAGTTATCTAAAATAAATAGGAAAGGATTCTAATTTGGAATTAGAATCAAAATAGAAAGAGAAGTTTAAACTTACCAAAATTGTTTTGGTAAGTGGAGATGTATGAAACCCTAGAAATGATGGCTATAAATACATCTCATTCTCTAGGGTTTATAGTTTTTAAGGGTTAAGCCACATTTTCTCCTTCTTCATCCTACACTTCTTTTATAAAAAAAAAAGATATAGAGAGAAAATATGTTGTGAGACAACAAAGGTTTTAGCAAACCTACTTTACTTTGGATCATCTTGTTTGATGGATACCGTAAAGGACATGATCTTTTGGTGACATCTTAATCAAATAAGAAGACACAAAAAGCTCGAGGTAAGGTGTCATTGGTGTGAATCCCCTCTCTTCCTTCCAATGTTCTTTCCTAGAAATCATCTTAGTGAGTTTTGAAAAACCCTCTCAATCAATCTAATTCAAATTACATGGATCCGGGTTATGGGTTTTGTGGTTAAAAGTTTTTGTTTTTTGTTGCATTATGGATCACAAAACCTAATGGGAAAAGTGACAAAGATCTTGTTCAATTGTTGATTTTATTTTGTTTGTTAATGTTAGTGTGAAAATTTTATTATTTTCACACTTTTAGTGTCAATATGTGTATGAATCTTATTTCTAATGTGAGATCTTAAGGTTAAAGCCAGTAAATCACTCCTCTAATAGTTGACAGAGATAAAATTAACATGCAAAGTCTTTAAACCTTTTGCATATGATCTAGTAAGCGGTAACAAGTCTATGTTGTTATAAATCTATGTAAATATTGAATTGATATGTGTAATAAATATATTTATATTTAAAATTTATTTATATTTTTTTCTATTTCATATTTTTATAATGCTAAACTCAATTTTTTATTTGATTTTTCATTTGTATAAATAATATTTTTTTTATAAATTTTATAGATTTTTCATTTTATTTGATTTTTCATTTGTATATTATAAATTCTTCATTGTACAATTAATATATTTTATACAATATTTTTTATATTTATCTTTAATCTTTTATATTTGTTTAATAGATATATATATTTTTTATTTCATAGATCTGTTAGTGTTTGTGTTAGTCTCATTCTATCTTAGTTTATGATTTGTTTATTTCTAGTTTATTTTTAGTATTTTATCCTTAAATGCATCATTTTATTAATTGATGCAATTTCTCCTTTTTCAATTTTACTCTTTAAAGTTATTTAAATTTCTTTTTGACTTTTAACGAAGGGGGAGAAAATATTTGAGTTTAAATCTTATGTTTAAACATGATAATAACATGATTATTTAATTACATTATATGCAAAATTTCATTAATTCCTCTTAGGAATTGTTTTGATCTTTAAAAAGAGTTTGCATGTATACTTAGTTAATTATTATGTTTAAAATGTGTTTGTATAAGTGACATAACTATGTAATAGTATGTCCTTAATATCAAATTTTTTAGAACATTAAATAAATGACATATTTATTTCATAAAGATTTTTAATATCTTTGCTTTCTCATTGTTTTGGTTTATGGTCCTTTATTTCCTTTATTATCTAACAAAAGGGGATATTGAACAATAAAAGTTTTTTTTCTTTCATGATTATAATATACTAAGTGTCACATGATCATTGACTAGCTAAGCTCCATATAATCATGCATGTACTATTTTATGATGCATTGCATATGTTTGAAATTATTTCCTTCACATTTTCAAACATTCCTTTTATGCCTTGAAGGACCATAATTCTTATAATGTTATATGTCATATAGAAATAACATTTATATTTCTTCTCATGTCCATATAAATAAGGGGAGAAATAAAGAAATATATTTATTCTCATTCCATATATTCATTATTATAAATTATTCACACACTACACATTATATTTTTTATTAAACTTAAAATAAGTTTGTCAAAATTAAAAAGGGAGAGATTGTTGACCTTAGCAAGTTAAGCAAGCTTGATTTTGATCTTAGCAAACTTAATTTTGAGCAAAACTGTGTTTGTTTCAAGTGTGTATAAGTTAGGGACATTTTAGAAGTCAAAATAATAATGAAATATTGAAGAAAAATGATTTTGGAAAGTTATTGCAAGTACTATCTCAACCGGTCTCATCACAGGGACTAAATTGTATAAAAAGTTGCAATTTTGGTTGAAGTCCCGATTAGGACCAAAGTAGTCCTGAGTGGAACTAAAATGAGCAAAATTTGGCAAAAGGGGCAAAACCCATCTCGATCTGGACATTGCTCGGGACTGAATGTCTCGCTCGGGCAATGCATATCCCGATCGGGATCAAGGTAAGATTTCAAAGGCAACGACTAGTAACGACTATATGGTGTTAGTCTTGATCGAGACTAATGATATCCTGATTGGGACCTTAGTAAATTCAACTCAAAAGTCCAAATTTTCATTTTAAAGAACTTAGATTATATTGGGAATGTAATCATTACTTCCAATAACTATTATTGGATTGCTCAAGTATAAATATGACCTTAGAAGATTGTTTTGAGGTTAAGAAAAATTTTTCATTCATTTTTATACATTCCAACATTCAATTAAAGCTCTCTAAACTCTTTTAAAATCATTTCTTTGTATAAACTCTTGTGAGAGTTGGTGAGTGATTATAATAGACATTTTTGTTCTTTCATTTTTTGGGTTTAGAAAATGAGAAGTGAGATTATATTCTAAAGGATTTGGTCTAAGTGTTTAGCCACTAAAACACTTGAGATTTGGTTTTAGTGTGAGCCTTGAAAACACTTGTATATTGGTTTTCGAGTAAGCCTAGAAAACTCAAGTTGCAAGGTTGTAAGAGTGAGTCATAAAACTCTTGTGCAATCTCAATCTTATGAATAAGATTGTGGGTGATTGAAAATCCTAACTTGGGGATAAGTTAGGTGGAGACGTAAGATTTTTGTTGAATCTGAACTCTTTAAATCTTTGTGTTATTCATTCTTCCTTCTCAATATTATTTTAATATTTACAAGGAATTCTTTTAATATCCAATTATTATTTGATATTCCTATTCACCCCCCTCTAGGACTATGTCAAAAACACTATCTCTCATGGACTGTTGCTTATTAAATCTCCAAAGCTTGATCTTTATTGCTTTGCCAATAGTGATTAAAGAGGGTGTCTAGATGATCATCGATCTATAAGTGGAAATGGCATTTACTTTGGTAAAAACTTAGTGAGCTATCTTCCCTCACTCAAAAGATCAGTCGTTGTGACACAGGCGAGGTAGGCCGTAGATTGAATAAAGAAAGAAGGACTCGTATTTGACAGATTTCGAGCAACCCCTAACCTTTTATAAAGCCACTGCTATCTCTTCTTCTAGCTCTAAATGACCTGACTACTTTCATGCTTCGAATGAGAAATTGCACTTTTAATCTTGTTCTCAGCTCTGGGTCTAGTTCTTTAGGTGAGGCTCTTTACTTTACAGGGCCTTTAGTTCAGGAATTCGTGGTTGGCTTACTTTTGTTTGTTTGGTTACAGTTCATGCCCACTCATCATGAAACCCTCCGAGTTAAGAGTTAACGGCTTGCATTTCTAACCAAAGGGAGGAAATGAATAAGGGCCAACCAAACCAACTCTTAAGCCTCTGAGTTAACGGCCCGCATTTTCGATCAATGGAAGGAAATGAATAAGGGCCACCCCTACCAAAATAAAAGAAAAACTTACAAGTATATATATACATATACTGTATGGAGCCAGCATCGCGTCAAACATAGTGTGTTGACAGTCTATCATGGGGAGCTTACCACCGAGGAGAACGGACAGAAGCCCGGAAGGTTACCACTCTTCCTACTGTGACTTTAAATGCGTCTGGAAGTCCCTAATCCTTTCTCCTATCCTAATAGACTTTCCTAGACGAGTCTTCCGTGAGTTCCCTAATCAACCCAGTTATAAACATTTTCTTTCTCGCCCCTCCCCCCCAGAACAGAATCCTACCCTTTTGATATGTCAGCCAAAGAGCTTAGATGGGACGAGACTAGTCCGGTCAAGAGAGACTAGGTGAGACTGCCGCACTTGGTACGGTAAGTTGCCAGCTATGGGCCAAAGAGAAAGGCATATGTGATATCAATTTCGCTTCTTGATGCCCGACCTGTGAAAGAGCTAAAGAAATGTTTTAGTCAAGTTGAGTGCTAGAGAGAGTAAATGATACATTCCAAAGGTGAAGCTAACGCTTCTGCACTCACCCCCAACTATAGCAGCACCATTCGCTAAAACTTGTCCCTTTTTAATGCATTTACCCCACGGAACCTGGGTTTTTTGATGCATACAAGTATTTTTATTGGAATGTCGATACATAACTAATGGAATGCATGGAGTATCCCTATTGCCTCATGCCTAGGTGTCCAGCCCACAAGGAGTCATGGCACTCCTTTAAAATTTCTCTTTGTAAATTTCCCCACTTTGGCACAAAGACTCGATTGCCTATAGTGAGGAGCAGGCCATTATCCATTGCTTGTGCACTTAGAGACATTATTTTCTTGGAAGCAAGTTTATGATTTTGATTGATAAAGTGGCTATGAGTTACTTTCAAACTTAAAAGAAGTTGAGTCCAAAGCAAGCACGTTGACAAGATTTATTGGTTGAGTTTGACTACAAGCTTGAATATAAATCGGGCAAAGCCAATGTGGTGGCTGATGCGCTAAGTAGAAAGGCTGAATTGGCTGCCCTCACCTCTAGCATGCCTAAGAGCGACTTCATTGATCGAATCAAGGAAGGGATGCAGTAAGATCACTTAGCCAAGAATCTCCTCAAGTTGGCTATCGAGGGGAAGAAGATATTAAACCTCCGGATTGGTGATGAATATCCCAACCCCATCCTTTCCCCTTCAGACTAACTTTATTAGGAAAATCTAATGTTGTCTTATCCTCTATACTTCCACTAGTCTGGTTTGTTCAGTAGCTTCTCTCAAATTGTGTAAGTGATGTTATAAATTGCTAGTTTACCCAGTTTAAGGCTTAACCCACATACCTTACGATATAGCCTTAGGAAAAGCTTCATAGATAAGAAGGCTAACATTACGGTCCCTGGATCATAAAGGCTAGAATTCCTACCATCGGTTAGAGCGACTAGCCCGAAATCGAGGGATATAGCTCTAAGCCCAGCTTTTGAAGCACGTGTCGCTGGCGCTTTCTTTCATTTAAAAGAGATTCGCCTTTAAGCTTAAGTTCACAAATCCTTTCTTGTAATTGAAGTCCCTCAAGATATTCCTCATTTTGTATTCAATGCTAGCCGACCCAGCCTCCCAGATCCGAAAAAAGTGGTATGACACTTGACATTTAAAATAACAATTTTAATGTAATTGAACTCGGGAGAACAAGCATAACTTCTTTCTCTTTTATATGATATGAGAGGACAACTGCCACTTCCTTATTACCATTTCGATATTTGGGTCGGGAGATTCTTATTAGTGGAAAATAGCCCTAGCTTGATTCACTCTTGGTGAAATAGCAGCTACGCACCTTGGTCCCAAGCGTTTGAACTAATTCGAGTCTCTTGAGCTCTTTATGGTAGCTAATCTAGATTGATTCCTAACCTAAGAGGATTGACAAATCTTTCTTTGTTAAGACAGAGGACTCTTTGATCAACTAAGTTGAAATGAAATAAAGATCTCATCACAGCACTTGTAGTAACCTTTTGGTTTTGTCTTAGCCTTGAAAGCTATCCCTATAGTCAATCTGCTACACCCCAATGTTACAGAACAAGGCTTTACACCTTACTTGTGTGATCTGGCATCATCGGATTTATCAAAGATCACAAGCTTTGAAGGACCCACAGGGAACTATACCTGAATAGTATAGTAGGGCACTATGTACTTACAGCCTTTACGATAAGCAAGTGAATGGGGCCGGTGCATGGCAAATGGTTCATCAAGCCATTTCTTGCTTCAACCCCCTAAATAGGAATAGGGGTGCTAAATAGGGGTTAATTACTTTGCACCTGACTATGATAGCCCTCTCGATACCTTATTGTAGCTTTATAACTAGTGGCTAGTTTCCCATTGTGTTAGTGTTTTCCCAATGCGTGGAGCCCAAACGAGGTGCAGAGCGGTCTTAGTGGTTTATCATAAACCAACTCTGCTTGAGTCATCAGAGGAGCTATTCTTGCATTTATTGACTCTCGAGCTTCACACAAACATAATGGCATTAGTGCTAAGTAAAACACATTACATCAGAAAAGGATTGGGGGTAGGAGAATAGCATAACATAATAAAGTTCAATCCTGTTTAGGAAGATCGTAGCCATAAAGGGGAAGATCTTATCTTGACGGAATTAGATTCAATTACAAAGAATAGCTAGAAAGGAGGAATGAGGGAAGCTTGACTTTCTGGCGTGATTGCTTTCTTTTTCTAGATGGGATCGATCCCAGACCTAGCCACTTTGAAATTAAGCTCTTCCGCTTTGAATTGATCTCTTCAAAAGTAGTTTCCCACCATACCATGAAGGCATTAGGAAAGCTCATCTGAGACCCTTAAAGGGGCTTTTGCCTCTTGAAAGAATTCATCTTCCCTCTTCCTTTCATTCCACCGGCACATTGAACCTATGGGCTTCTGCTTGTTCTTATCGAATGTGATCCCTTACTCCATGAATTCCCTTACTAAGCCCGCTTTCGTAAAACTCTTTGGACTAAGTTTCTATACCTAGTATAGTCAATCAAAGGATTAGACTATATATGGATGTAGCTTACCCGAGATAGGTAGAGGAAGAGGAGGCAATAACTTGCTCGGCATGTGACTTCTACGGTAATCCCATGTCTTCAGGCAAGGTAGCGTTAGCTATCCTAGGTTGTGAATTGAAGTTTTTCTGTCGGTTCTGGAGCCAGTGGGTTTTGAATGACCTCCCTCTCATGGTTAAAAAAGTGGTTAACCATCTTGAAAAATCCATATCGTCCATTTGAAAAATGTGTCTCGACTACAACCAACTCCCCTCTTTCCCTATTGAAAAACCTACCATACTCCATTTTCTCTAGAAATGCTAACCAAGTGACACACTAGGGCCATGGGTCATGAAAGAGGTTGACCCCCATCCTCCTTCACTATGTATGGCCAATGAACTCCTCACTTTACTCCGGGACATTACTACCATGGCTACTATCGACCTGAGCCAAAAGAAGGAAAAGAACCTGTTTGCATAGGCTCGTGCACAGATTTACATTCAATAATCCCAGGGGCTTTCACTTCAATATGTCTTCGCTCATGATCACTTAGAGCCCCTCTTCCATCAATAGGTACTCCCAATGCGTCGACCACACGTCCTAGTATAGCCTTTCCCACAAGAACATCCATAATAGATCCAGTGCACTTGACAAGATCAGTAGTGGTGACCCTTTCACTCTTCCATAGACTGATACATGTATCGAATGCTCATACGGGAAAGTTTACTCCTGGGGGTTGCTCTGAAAAATCCTTTCTTTATTGTCCACTCAAGGGGGTGCGGACACACCTGTACGGATTACAGGTGATAGTTACAAGAATGGCGGGGAAGTGAATAGTACCTAATGACATTTAGGGATGGATGTGTCAAGGTTCATAAGTGGGGCAAGAAGTCAACCCTACTTCTACTTCTTTTTCTAGCTGCACGATTTCAATCAAGGAATGTAGTGCTTTATCTAGGGAAAGTACCATCTTTTACTTCCTTTTCCTTTGTTTTGCGAAATATAGCGATCAATTCTGAAAGTTCGAAACAATTGGGATTTTTTTGTGCAAATAAGCAGCCTACTATTATAAGATTTTCAACTAAGGGAGAATACAAAGCTCTTACCAATGCAGTGGTTGAAGAACTTTGGATAAAATATCTACTGACTAAAATCGATTACTCGCCTATCTCTCTTATTTCTCTTTGGTGTGACAATATTAAATCAGTCTATCTCTCTTTCACTCTTATTTTTAATGCTCGCACAAAACACATAGAGTTGCACTATTATTTCATAAGGGAACGGGTTGCATCCAAGGAATTTCAGGTTCATTTTACATCCTCCAAATATCAGGTTGCTGATGTATTCACCAAAATGGCAGGGTTTAGCATGCATCCAAGATTTTAGCAACCGCAACACTGTTTGAGATCAAGGCTCTAAAGAACACATTAAACACTGTCACAAAGACATGGCATGGAGATGAGGAGTCGCCACCTAGGGTAATAACTAGGACAAATTGAAAAGGTCGTACTCGATTCCCTAAAAGAAAACTAGCACCATAACCAGGAGATTCTGGATATGGAATATCAACTTCTTTCAGTCTCATGTTCTTTTAAAATTACTTTATAAATTACTATATTATCCTCTATTTACATGCAATTTCATATAAACTCTTATTCTAACAATTAACTCCAAGGAAAACTAGTCATGAAAAATACAAGTAAATAATATATTCAATACAATCCCTAAATTAGTTTAATCTACATTGATTTTAATGAAATGAGCTAAATCTACATGTTTTAATTTACAAGTGAGCTAAAGATTAATGGGCTTAATTTTAATTGAGTGATCCTAAGTCTATTTATTTTAATTCCAAAAATGAGACTAAATCTACAAATTATCGAGTATTTAAATTAATGGGCCTAATTCTACATGTTTTAATAATGAAATGATCTTAAATTTATAAATTACGAAAAAGGCTTAAATTAAGTGAGCTAAGTTAAAATTAATTAAATTAAATTAGGTGAGCCAATGTCTAATTAACTAAATTGGCCTAAGTTATCTCTACCCTAAATCTAATTAATTATGGGCCTAAAATGCATTTTAATTGATTAAACATAAAAAAATCTAAATTTAAATGGGTTAAAGCCTAATGTGGGTCTAGAGCCCAAAACATATAAACACAAATAAACAAGCCTAAAAACAATAATAAATATCAAGCTAAACAAATAAAAAAATCAAACAATTAATTTAACTTATGCTAAAACCCTAATTTAATTAAAGTGACCGTAAACAATAAAATAAAATAATCAATCAAGCAAAACCAATTTTACCAACTTAACTCTAATTTGATTAAAAACCTAAGGATTTTTATAACCATTAATTTTGTAGGACCTCAGGTGCTACCAACTCTCCCAAAACCAATTGGTGGTAGGAAAGGCGCATACCCTAGCCTTATAGTGCATTCACCACACATAAGCGCCCACGGCATTCGATTGTGACTCGGCCCACTTGCCTCCGCCACGGGACAATTGATGGACACCCAACAATCTCCCCCTCAGCAATTGCTCCCGCTGGGAATCGAACGCGTGACCTTGGCTTTGATACCACTTGTAGGACCTTAGGCGCTACTAACTCTCCCAAAACCAATTGGTGGTAGGAAAGGCGCATACCCTAGCCTTATAGTGCATTCACCACACACAAGCGCCCACGACATTCGATTGTGACTCAGCCCACTTGCCTCCACCATGGGAAAATTGATGGACACCCAACAATCTCCCCTTCAACAATTGCTCCCGCTGGGAATCGAACCCGTGACCTTGGCTCTGATACTACTTGTAGGACCTCAGGCGATACCCAAGTTGAAGCCGTGATCTACTCCTGAATAAATTTGAATTTGCCCATATTTTCTTCATAAAAGTTGTATATATTTGACTTATATTTTCATATCATTTTGAATCACCTTAATTGGACTTCTGTAACTCAAGATATGTCCAAAATACTAAAAGATGTGCAGTCTGAGATGGCAGACGTATACGTGAATTTCAACTCAAAATTTGCATAACCAAATGAACTTAGATTTTCTCAAAAAAGCCCAATTCAGAAAGCTCAAGATTTTTACTTCAAATGTTAAGAAGCCCATTTTCTCATTTAAGAGCTCTAAATATGTCAAAAGCCTTCTTTAATCTCAGAGGTTCAATCAGCCCGAAAAGTCACTATAAGTCCAAAAGTGTATATGCTTGGTATATGTTTCGTATATAATTCCCTACACACTTAATTGAAATTATTAGTATAACAATTGTTTGTCAAAGTCCAAAATTAGGAGTTTGATCATGCAAATGGTCAACAATCTTCCCCTTTTTGGCTTTGACAACCAATTTGAAAAGATGATAAATAATATGTGTGTGTGTGTAAAAAAAAAAAAATAATATGTATAAGCACATTAAATAAAAATAACTCCCCCTTTCAAATTAAACAGATGCAAAATAAGAAATAATTTTGCTCCACCTTAACATGTGCATAAATTCAATATTTATCTTGTATTAGAGCGTATAAATAAATGATTTATCATAGCATGTATAAGGGTTTAACAAATATATTCCTTTAACAAAAATATATTTCTTTATTTCTCCTCCTTTTTGGACATGATAAGAAATATAAATAAATTTCATCATCCTTCTTGTCAAAAATAAAGATAACAAGTTATTAAATAACATGAAGGAAATAATTTCAAACATGTAATGAATCACAAAATAACATGTATGCTATATCAAAACATCACATGATCATATAGAGTTTATCTATTCAATCATACATAATCATGTGGTACTTAGCATATCTTAAAACACAATTATTTATCCCCTAAGCACATAGCTTCTTTAGCTTTTTCTCCTCCTTTGTCAAAGACAAAAAGAAAAGAGAGAGATATAAGGGGAAATAGACCTAAGGGAGCCAAAAATACTAAAGGGAATAAAAGATCAAGAACCAAAACAATGCAAGCAAAGATATTCAAAATCTTTATGAAATTCATGTCATTTTAAAAGATAAAATTGCATTAAAAAAAATACAATGATATTAAAATACCAATTGTAATCAAGATATAAAACTAACAGCTCATGTTTTATATCCAAAAAAAAAATTCAAAAAATAAACCGAACATAAACTAATGAAAAATAGTTATAAAACACATTTAACAGCTCAAAACTTATATACAATAAGTATACTGAAAATAAACCAAACTGGTATATAAAAATAGATTAACAGCTTAAAATTTTGATACTAAAAGTATACTGAAAATAAACCAAACATAAACTGTCACAAAAATACACAAAAAAAAATTTTGTTAAGGAGGAGGAATATTTATGCAAAATTAGAATTATTAATTAATTGAATTTAGCTCAATAATTAATTATTGATTAGCAAAATAGGAGGGTTTTTGAAAAAATTAATGAATCCAAATAGATCCAAATCAAATAAAATTAGCACAAGGATCATGAAAATGGGAAATACAATATATCATGTATATGAAGTAAATTTGCTAAAGCAATACTTTTAAAACAAAATATATACATGATGCTGAAAATAATTTTTCTAAAGAACATGATCACATAAGAATCCAAACAACAATTCATCAATGTAGCAAATGATCAAGACAAACTTGACCCATCAATCATACCAAGTTCATGCTTAATAAAATTCAATCTTTCCTCACAAAGAGGCTTGGTAAAGATGTTTGCTAATTGATGTTTGGTATCAACAAAATCAAGAAAAATATCACCATTTTGCACATGATCACGTAGGAAATGATGTCTAATATCAATATGCTTAGTTCTAGAATGTTGAATGGGATTCTTACTAAGGTTTATAGCACTTGTATTATCACACTTAATTGGAATGTGATTAATATCAATGCCATAGTCCAAAAGTTGTTGTTTTTGCCATAGAACTTGGGTGCAACAACAACTAGCCGCCACATATTCTGCTTCAGCGGTGGACAAGGCAACAGAAACTTGTTTCTTACTAAACCAAGAAACTAAGCAATTTCCTAAAATTTGACAAGTTCCGGAAGTGCTTTTTCTATCTAGTAGGCTACCGGCAAAATCAGCATCAGAATAACTAATCAAGTCAAAGGAAGAACTCCTAGGATACCAAAGTCCTAAATGCAATGTACCACAAAGATATTTAAAAATTCTTTTGATAGCATTTAAATGAGACTCTCTAGGACTTAATTGAAATCTAGCACACAAGCAAGTAGCAAACATAATATCGGGTCTACTAGCAGTTAAATAAAGAAGGGATCCGATCATACCTCTAAATCGCTTTTCATCAACCGGTTTACCATTCTCATCCTTATTTAGTTTGGTTGTTGTGCTTATTGGAGTTTTGCTTGATTTAGCTCCATCCATTCCAACCTTCTTAAGAATGTCCCTTGTATATTTGGTTTGATTAATGAAAATCCCATCTTCACATTGCTTGATTTGAAGTCTAAGAAAGAACTTGAGTTCTCCTATCATACTCATCTCAAATTCTCCTTACATTAGCTTAGAAAATTCCTCACACAAGCAATGGTCAGTAGCACTGAAAATAATATCATCAACATAAATTTGAATAATTAATAAATCATGCTTGGATTTCTTTATGAAAAGAGTTGTGTCAACTTTTCCTTTAGAGAAACCTTTCTCTAGTAAAAAGTTACTCAATCATTCATACCAAGCTCTTGGAGCTTGTTTCAATCCATATAATTCTTTTGACAATTTAAAAACATGATTTGGAGAGTTAAAATTTTCAAAACCCGAAGGTTGTTCAACATATACCTCCTCTTCAATAAAACCATTTAAAAATGCACTTTTAACATCCATTTGATAAAGTTTAAAATTCATGTATGATGCAAATGCAAGTAGCATCCTAATAGCTTCTAACGTTGCAACGGGCGCAAAGGTTTCATCATAATCAATGCCTTCCTCTTGATTATAACCTTTAGCTACTAGTCTAGCTTTGATCCTAGTTATAACACCTTGTTCATTCATCTTATTTCTAAACACCCATTTAGTGCCTATAATAGGATGATGTTTAGGTCTAGGAACCAAGGTCCAAACCTTGTTTCTCTCAAATTGATTTAACTCTTCTTGCATAGCAAGGACCTAAAATTCATCACACAAAGCATCATCAATATTTTTGGGTTCAATTTGAGAAATGAAGGCTAAATTAACAGTAGATTTTAATTGGGATCTAGTAGTTACCCCTTGTGTAGTGTCACCTATAATGAGGTCTTGAGGGTGAGCTTTCTTGAATTGCCAATCCTTTGGAAGTTCATCCTTCAAGGTAGGTTGAGATGTCTCCTTATTTTCCTTCTTACTTGGCTCTTCAAGTTCCAAAGGCTTACTAGCATTTTCTTCTTGTGTTTCCATAATCTCATTGTCACCTGCAAGATCATCAACACTACAAACATCCTTTCTAGGATCAAGTGAGTTTGATTCATCAAATACCACATGCATTGACTCTTCAACTACTAGAGTTCTCTTATTAAAGACCCTATATGCCTTGCTGGAGATGGAATAGCCTAGGAAAATTCCTTCATCGACTTTGGAATCAAATTTTCCAAGATTATCCTTGGTGTTCAATATAAAGCACTTGCATCCAAATACTCTTAGATATGAGATTTTGGGTTTTCTATTGTTCTATAGCTCATAAGATGTTTTATTTAAAATTGGTCTTTTGAAAACTCGATTTGAAATATAACAAGATGTGTTAACGGCTTCCGCCCAAAAGTACAGAGGCAAATTATACTCATGAAGCATTGTTCTAGCCATTTCCACAAGAGTTCTATTTTCCTTTCAACTACCCCATTTTGTTAAGGAGTTCTAGGAGATGAAAATGTGTGAGAAATACCATTTTCATTACAATAGTTTTTGAAAAACTCATTTTCAAATTCGGTTCCATTATCACTTCTAATATATGAAATACAAAATCCTTTTTCTTTTTGAACTCTTTTTGAGAAATTTTCAAAAGCTTTAAATGCATCATTCTTATGAGCAAGAAAACACACCCAAGTGTATCTAGAGTAATCATTAACCAACACATAAGCATAGTGCATTCCACCAAGACTAGCAACTCTAGTTGGTCCAAACAAATCCATATGTATAAGTTCAAGTGGCCTAGAGGTGGACATTACATTTTTTAGCTTAAATGAGGACTTGGATTGTTTTCCCTTTTGACAAGCATCACAAGGTTTATCTTTAGTGAATTCAAGCTTAGGTAAACCAAGTACAAGTTTATGTTTACAAAGATCATTTAAAAGCTCAAAATTTGCATGTCCTAATCTTCTATGCCATGTCCATGTGTCATGGGAGATAGACACTAAGCATTTTATGTCTTTGTTATCAATTTTATTCAAATCAATGACATAAACATTGTCTACTCTTTCACCACTAAAAATAATTTTATTTTCATTAAGACTACTAACAAAGAAATTTTTAGGATAAAAAGTTACTTTATTTCCCATGTCACATAGTTGACTTATACTAAGCAGATTGTGTTTAAGACCATCAACAAACAACACATGATGTATAGATAAGGATTGAGGATTACCTATTTCTCCAATGCCAATAATTTTTCCTTTTGCATTATCTCCGAAAGTAACGTGTCCTCCATCCTTAGCATCAAGTTTATTGAATTGCTCTTTGTCTCCTGTCATGTGCCTTGAACATCCACTATTGAGATACCACTTGCTTTTTATTCTTGTGGATTTCAAGCACATCTACACAATACAATTTAAGTGTTCTTTTGGACCCAAACCTTTCTTGGTCTAGGTTGGTTAGTTTTAAGATAATCCGTAGGAAGTAAGTTCATATGCAGTTTTCTATAAAAACACACATTATTGGTATGTCCTTTAATCATGCAATATGAACATACAATATTTTTAAATTTATTTCTCCTAGAATGAAATGCTTTCCTAATGTGCATAGCATGCCTTTGGTGTTGTGTGTATCTTTTATTATTTTGTGACATTGAGTGAGACATACATTGGCAATGGTGATGAGCATTTCGATAAGTTTGTGCAATATGTTTATGTGCATTGTGTTGTGCAACATGCCTATTATAATTATGTCTGGTGTACATATAAGCATGCTTAGGTTAAGGTGCTCTAGTTTGAGACTTACCTTTTTATGTTAATGAAGGGTTAATCTTATGAGATTTTGCCTTGCTATTTAACACATGAGATTTTTTAGCTTGAATCTCATTTGAGGTTGAAGGAGTAGAATCATGTGAAGCTTTAATAAAAGTAATATGTGATGAGGATGATGAAGACATTCCATTTTTATATCCAATTCCATAGGTATCTCCATGAAATTTTTGAGAGTCAAGAAGACTATCTAAAGTTTCTTTTCCTCTCTTCAATTTAGCAATGGAATTTTTTAATTCTAAGACTTCCTTAGAAAGCTTATGATTTTCATCATTTGCTTTCTTAAGTTGGTCTTCCAAAGAATTACAAGATTTAGCATCACTTATAAGTTTTTCATTTGATGCAACAAGCTTAGCAAAATCAATTTTCAAACATTCAAAATCCTTATTTAAGCTAGCTAACTCATGTTTATATTTTTTCTTCTTAGATAACAAACTTTTGCATTTAGCAAGAAATTTGCTCACAATAGAGTTCTCATCATCATCATCATCATAATATTCATCACAATCATCAAAAGAGGAGTAAGAAGTGGATGGTACCTCATTTTCATTTTCAATGGCCATGAAGCAAAGATTGGAAACTTCTTGTTGTTCCTCTTCCTCTTCGGATTCGGAGGAATCATCCCAAGTAGCTTTGAATGCCTTCTTCTTATCTTTTGCTCCCTTGCTCTTGAATTTGAGTTTGGGACATTCATTTCTAATGTGTCCTGGTTTCTTGCATTCATAGCAAGTAACCTCTTTTATTTTCTTCCTCCCATCTCCTTCGAACTTCTTGTTGAAGTCCCTTGTTCTTGAGAAATTTTTCTTTCTTAAGAACTTCTTGAAGTTCCTAGTGAGCATGGCAATGTCACCATATTCATCACTAGAATCTTTAATGCTTTCCTCTTCACTATCTTCTTGAAGAGCTTTTAGAGCAATGCTCCTTTTCTTTTCTTCTTTCTCTTCTTGTTCTTCACCTCTTTGCTTGATGGTGAGCTCACGTGTCAAGAGTTTACCAATGAGCACATCGGTTGATAGAGTGGAGAGGTCTTGAGCTTCCTCAATTGAGGTAACACGAGATTCCCAATCCTTCTTAGGTAGGATTCTTAGAATCTTGTTGTTTACCTCTTCCTTGGAGAAATGTTTTCCAAGTTTCTTGAGGGTTGTGAGAAGAGCATTGAGACGGTTTGTCATCTTTGTGATTGATTCTTGAGGCATCATTTTGAAGAGTTCATATTCATACATATGAAGTTGAACCTTCTTGCTTCTCACTTGAATGTTGCCTTCATAGTGATTCTCCAAGGTCTCCCACATTTCTTTAGCTGAAATGCAATGTTGAAGCTTACCTCCTTCTTCACTTGTCATGGAGGAGACTAGAGTAATCATAGCCTTTTTATTTTTATGATTTTCTTCCTTTTGATCAACACTCCATTGGCTTCTTACAAGTGTAGTTACCACACCATCAATGATAGTTGTAGGTGGTTCCCAACCTCTTAGGACAATATCCCAAAGTTTGATGGAATCACAATCAAGATATAATTCCATTTTGAATTTCCAATGTGGATAGTCACTACCATCAAAGAATGGTCTAAGAGAATAGATGTTTTGTGATTCACTCTCCATGATCTTATATTCTAGTAATAAAGTACCTAGAATTCAAGCTCTGATACCAAATGAAAAGAGTCCTAGAGGGGGGGGGGTGAATAGGACTATCAAATAAAAATGAGAAATTAAAAGAATTCTTTGCAAGAATTAAATAGAAGTTGAGAAGGAAGAATGAAGAACACAAAGATTTAAGGAGTTCGAATTCAATAACAATCCTACGTCTCCACCTAACTTATCCCCAAGTTAGGATTTTCAATCACCCACAATCTTATTCACAGGATTAAGATTATGCAAGAGTTTTATGGTTCACTCTTATAACCTTACAACATGAGTTTTCAAGGCTCACTCAAAAAACCAAAACCCAAGTGTTTCAATGGATAACACTTAAACCAATTCCTTTAGAAATAAATCTCACTTTCCTTATAATCTAACCCAAGATTTAAGATGGAGAGAAATTCTATTTCTAACACACACCCAACTCTCATAAGAGTTATACAAACAAAGAATTATTTAAGAGAATTTGAGAGCTCAATGAAAGCTTAAGAGATAATAAAATGATAAAACAAGTTACTTCACTTCCATTCAGCTCTAGAGGTATTTATACTAAAAAAATATAGCTTTTGGAGGTTCAAATGATGTGTCCAACGTCTATATTTTGAATTATTGAGACTGATGCTTTCAGACAGCTATTCATGGATTAAAACTGTAATTGGCTCCTCAGGACGTTTGAATTTGCCCACACTTTATTCATAAAAGTTGTAGATATTTGAATTATCTTTCCATATCAACTTGAATCACCTAAATTGGACTTATTTAGCTTAAGATATGTCCAAAATACTAAGGGTTGTACAATCTGTAATGCAGACTATGGTCAGACAGCTATACCCAAATTGAAGCCGTGATTTGCTCATGAAGAAATTTTAATTTGCTCATACTTTCTTCATCAAAGCTGTAGATATTTGAATTATATTTCCATAAAATTTTTAATCACTTAAATTTTACTTCTTTAGCTCAGGATATGTCCAAATTACTGAGGATTGTGCAATCTGAAATGCAGAATACTGTCAGACAGCTATACCCAAGTTGAAGCCATGATCTGCTCCTGAATAAATTTGAATTTGCCCATATTTTCTTCATAAAAGTTGTAGATATTTGACATATATTTTCATATCATTTTTAATCACCTTAATTGGACTTCTGTAACTCAAGATATGTCCAAAATACTAAGAGATGTGTAGTCTGAGATGGCAGACGTATACGTGAATTTCAACTCAAAATTTGCATAACCAAATGAACTTGGATTTTCTTAAAAAAGCCCAATTCAGAAAGCTCAAGATGTTTACTTCAAATGTTAAGAAGCCCATTTTCTCATTTAAAAGCTCTAAATATGCCAAAAGCCTTCTTTAATCTCAGAGGTTCAATCGGCCCGAAAAGTCACTATAAGTCCAAAAGTGTATATGCTTGGTATATGTTTCGTATATAATTCCCTACACACTTAATTGAAATTATTAGTATAACAATTGTTTGTCAAAGTCCAAAATTAGGAGTTTGATCATGCAAATGGTCAACAAATTTTAATTAATTACCCAATGAAAATCCTAATTTTACTAACCGATCAAGTTAAAAACAAAAAAACACATAAACACACACCAAATTCCATTATTCACGCTATTGGGGCTATTACAATGATCTACTGCAAATAAAAATAAAAAACTAATACAACCCAAAAAAAACACAAAATAAAATAACTAGCAAAATAATAGCAAATAAATAAATAAAACTTTAAAAAACTACATTCAAATACAAAATTTAATCCATGGCATTCCATGGATCTTCATGAATTTTGTTCTTATTCAATCACATTTTACTCCACAACTTAGGTTACTCCCACCATAATTATGAACACAAAAGCAAAATAAATAATGATTAGAGCTTAAATAAAATTAAAATCAAACTAAATAATCAAATAAAAATAAAAGAAAAGGATAGAAGAAGAGATGATTGAAAAATGCAGTATTGATTAGCTCCTCAGAATGTCATCAATCACCGTTGCTTTTAATGGATCTTCAAAACTTGATGTCCTCCTCTTCAAAAGTTTATTGCTCTTGCTAAAAAAACAAAGAAAATTTAAAGAAAAATATTTTACATACTGCTTCAAAGAAAAATATGCATAGAAATTTTTTTTAAAGTAAAAAAAGAGAGATAGTCCAAAGAGAGCCCTTTTTTCAAGAGTCTAAACTATCCTTAAATAGGAAAAGAGTAAAAAAAACCTTAATCCTACGTAATTAAGAGTTCCAGTTTTAAAATGACTTAATTTCCTGAAAATCTAAAAAATAAATTTTAGAAAATTTGTAGCCAATCAAAATTCAGGAAAAATATTTTCAAAAATTAAAAAAATTAAAAAAATAGTGCAGGACTCGATCAGAATAGTACAATTCTGATTGGAATTGTAGATTTCCAATCTGTAATAAAATTTTTTAACATTTAATTACAAAAAGACCTCTGAAAGAATTTAAAATTTTCAACTAGGTCCTTAAAAAGTATTACAATTTAGTTCTTGAAAACATTAAACCCTTTCTTTGAAGAATGTATTCAGACTTTTAAGGTTTCAAACTTTAAGTATTGAAGACCTATTTATGATATTTTCATCATTAGAGTACTCTGTCGCATCCACACTTTATCATCCTGAAATTGCATTCTTACAATTGCCCCCCCCCCTTTGTTACTGTTTGTTTGACAAATTGTGGCAAAGCAAACTAGCACTCAATTTCTAAATTGAAAGTTAGGATACTTACCTATGCTCCATGAAACTTTTACTTATAAACTTACTATACTCGGATGTACAATATTGATTTATAAGGACATATCATACTTGGTAGTATGATATTAACTATACTTAGCCGTATAGTCTTATATAAAAGGGATACATTGTACTTGGTTGTACAATATGGACAATACTCGGACGTATAGTCTAAATGGAAGGATACACCACACTGGGTCTTATGATGTTGATTGAAAATATATTATACTCGGTTGTATAATGCCGACTATACTCGGTCGTATAGTCTGATTTGAAAGGGATACATCATCTCGGTCGTATGATGCCGATTATACTTGGTCTTATAATCTTAATTGAAAATACATTGTACTCAATTATACAATGCCGACTACACTCGGATGTATAGTCTAAATTGAAAAGATACATCACACTTGGTCGTATGATGCCAATTATACTCAATCGTATAATCTTGATTGAAAATACATTGATTTATAAGGACATATCATACTTGGTAGTATGATATTAACTATACTCAGCCGTATAGTCTTATATAAAAGGGATACATTGCACTTGGTTGTACAATATGGACAATACTCGAACGTATAGTCTAAATGGAAGGATACACCACACTGGGTCTTATGATATTGATTGAAAATACATTATACTCGGTCGTACAATGCCAACTATACTCGGTCGTATAGTCTAATTTGAAAGGGATACATCATACTCGGTCGTATGATGCCGATTATACTCGGTCTTATAATCTTAATTGAAAATACATTATACTTAGTTGTACAATGCCGACTACACTTGGACGTATAGTCTAAATTGAAAAGATACATCACACTTGGTCGTATGATGCCAATTATACTCAATCGTATAATCTTGATTGAAAATACATTGTACTCGGTCATACAATGTTGACTATATTCGGACATATAGTCTTGATTGAAAAGATACATCACACTTGGTCATGTGATGCTAACTACACTCGGTCGTATAGTGCAAACTGAAAGAATACATTATACTTGGTCATACAATGTTGACTATACTCGAATGTATAATCTGAATGGAATGATACATTACACTCAATCATATAATGCTGACTACACTCAATCATATCGTCTGGATTGAATTGGTACATTGCACTCGTGTAATACCCTATATTTTTATTTAAATAGAATAATTTCCAAAACTTTGTTACTAATAAACACTTTTGAATTATATTATACAATTGTTAATATTATTTTTTAGGGTTATTAATTTATGAAATGATTACATGTAAGTATTATTTATTTATTGTCTAAAATTTCATTGTTTATTATTATTATTACTATTCTAAACTATATTAACTTCATGGTTAATTTATGTGCTATTTTGTATATATATATATATATATATATATATATATATATATATATATATATATATATATATATATATATATATATATATATATATATATAAGTATATGTATAGTAAGGACCAAAAGAACAAAAAAAAAAAAAAGAAAGAACGAAACGAAAATAGAGAAGAAAGAAAGAAGCTTCCCATCAACCTCCTACAACCTCCCATCTCCGTCCCCCACTGTCTCGTTCTTGCTTCTTACTATGCCATTCTTCCTTCTCCACCATCAGACTCCATTGCCGCCATGAGAGGAAGCTCCAGGTTGTGTTGCTGTCGCTGCTTCTCTTCTTCTTCCTTTGGTCAGCTTCAATCCGAGCTGATCCAGCGCCACCAAAGCTTCCCCAGTTTCCCTTATCCTCTCAAGCGTCTGTCCAAGCCGAAAGCCACCGCTGCAACTCACCTCCGGCGTCAGAATTGGAGGTTGAAGGTGAGTTGCTCTGGGTTGTTCTTAGGTTATTTTTAGGTTATTTTCTGATTGTTGAATAGGATTGGGTGTTGATTTTAGATTGTTCTTAGGTATATGTTAAGTTATGCCCTTTATTTGTGCAAAGTCAAATTTTTAAGTATTTTTTTGAATTTTTCCTTAATTTATATAATTTTGTATAATTTTATTTAATTATTATTTGAATTTATTGGATTTTTCTTTGGTTTAATTAGTGAAATTAGAGTAATTGAGATTATATTTGTAAGGTTTTGGGTTGTTTTTAAGGTTTTAGGAATTTTGGTATTAATTAGAAGTTTATATAAATTTTAGGTATTTAATTAATATTTATGTTAATTTCAAAATTTATTGTTAAAAAATTTATGAAATTTTGATAATGGAGGTTATTAATAAATGTTATTAATTTTAGAACTCAAATTATAATTTTTGTGATTTTTATACTATTTTTATTAATATTTTTGAGTTTATGTCAATTGTGATTATTAGGTTAAATTATATATTTTTTAGAAGAAATTATTGGTTGATTTTATGTTTTAATTATATTAGGAAGATTAATTTTGAGAAAATAATTTTTGGATGATTAAATAATTTTAAGGAATTTTTTTTAGTACTAATAATACATTATGTAATTTATGTATTTAGGGGTAAAAAAAATATAATTTTACGCTAATTATAGTTAAATATATATTTTAGTTAGTTTTATCATTATTTAAGAGGTCTAGAGAATTTTTATAAATTAATTGATATTTTTAATTAAGTAGTGTTAATTTTGAATATTAATTCCAAATATTATATATATTTATAATACATTATTTTGGTAATAAAAGTTGAGTATAATGGTTTTAATTTAGGCTTTAATTATATTTTGATAATGAACGCAAATGGAGTTGTTTAATTTTTAATTGAGATTTTATATTTTAGTATATATGTATGTGTGATATGTATTTTGGAAATGAATGATATTATTTCTTGATGTTATTTTGAGTTGTGATTTCGGTCGGGGCTAAGTGTAGTTTTAGGTGCCTGACTCGAGTGTGTATGTCTATGGTTATTAGAAGTGCATTTTCTATGCAGGTCTGGCTCTACCTTTGGTAGAGAGATGTCCATTTTACAGATGAGACTCTGTCGAAATTTTAGTAGATTTTCTCGTAAAGCGTGATATTCGTTAAGAATTTCTACCTTTAATTAGGCTTTTTCCTGTCTATCGTGTCTTGTTCGGTCTTCCTCGAGTCAACCTATCATTTTACCATTTTTTTGATTTATGATTTCAATTCCATGGCCATGTTTTAAAATCGATTTATTATTTCTTTCTAGAGCATATCGGAGCAGAAGCCGTGAGACCGAGGCAGACGCGTGGTCGTTAGCCTTCGCATTCATCTTGTAAGTCAATAGAACGATCTGTACGTGTGTTTACTTAAAGAATGCATGCGCTCATATTTTTAATATTAATTATATGATTTATTTAATTTAATGTTGTTATTTAAGATTTAACACGCATTTTATTTATTCAAAAGTCAATTTTGAGAAATTTTGGTAGAACGGGCTACCTGGTGGGCTTTACCAAGACTATGTGCACATGGTAGAGATTGAGAGATGGATCCAAAATATATATATATGACTGGTGAATGTTAAACTGGGACGGGTGCCTCGGTGGAAGCCTATGCTCTCGAGGACCGCCAGTGATTGTAAGGTTAAAAATGGACTGGGATGGGTGCCTCGGTTGATGCCCTAGCTCTCGGGGACCGCCAATACCATATATTTGGATTAAGTGAACGACTGCGACTTGGTGCCTCGGTTGATGCCTTTGCTCTCGGGGACTGGCAGTCTGATTGGAACAAGTGTGCCCGATTGGCCATTTAGATTTTTGGGTTTAGGGTTCTACCGAGATTTTTCAAAAGCTATACCTTTACATTATAAATTATTTTCACTATAATTATATATTTTTCTAAAAGGTTTTCAAACTGTACAGCTCTTTTATTGACTTACTCAGTGAGGTCTGATTCCCCTCAAATTATTTTTTTCAGGAGCTTGGGAGTTCGACCTCAAACTACCTCCACGCCGGGTTTCTTCTTCACCGGCTATTTTATGTAGGTCATTGTAAGTTTTACCTGTTGTATTATTCTAAGAATTGTATTGTTTAAGTATATTTGTGTATTTATTTGTATGAACTACGCTTATGTATGAAGATTTAAGTTTGATTTATTATAAGTAACGTCAAAGCATATTTTATTTGAGCATCTGATTTAGTTTATTTATAAGAAAAATCAGTTTGATAATGTGTTCTATTTTAAAATAAAGTTTTAAATTGTAAAGAGTTGTTTTTCTTTTCTTTTAGGCTTACTACAGGTTTCAGGGGCCTTATGCCTACCCATTCCCTAGTACCGGTCACGTGCCCTTGGGTTCGAGTCATGACAACTCGGTTGTACAATGTCGACTACACTCGGTCGTATAGTCTGAATTCTCTTATATGATTGTGTTGCAATCTATAATTGCTCGCAATTAGCTGCAACCCTTTCATTGCTCACTGATGATGTTGCAATCCATAATTGCTCGCGATTAGTTGCAACCTTTCATTGCTCACTAATGACGCTGTAGTCCATAACTGCTCGCGATTAGCTATAACCCTTTTGTTACTCACCGATGATGTTGCAATCCATAATTGCTTATAAATTGATTGAAATCCTTTCATTGCTCACTTATGATAATGCTACAATCCATAACTGTTCATGAATTGGCTACAATCCTTTCATTGCTCACGTATGATAATGCTACAGTCCATAACTGCTCGCGATTAACTGTAACCCTTACATTGCTCGCCTTTGATAATGCTACAATCCATAATTGCTCTCGAATTGGCTATAATCCTTTCATTGCTTGCTTATGATAATGCTATAGTCTATAACTATTTATGAATTGGTTGCAATCCTTTCATTGCTCGCTTATGATAATGCTACAGTCCATAACTACTCGTAATTAGTTACAACCCTTTCATTGCTCACCTTTGATGCTACAATCCATAACTGCTCGCGAATTTTTATCTTTGGTTGTTTGAGTTAAATGCTTTGAATTCTTTATGCTGATTGACTTTGAATTTTATTATGTTGACTAATTATATTTTTTATGATGACAAATTTCAATTTCGCTGTGTTAACCATCTCTACAATTTAAGTGCACTTTCTTCTGGATTTGCAATTCCTACAGCCTTGTTGAAGTTAGTTTCAATCATGATAAATGCACAAAAGTACCTTATAATATTGAAAATTTATAAGAAAATTCATCATTTTTTCATGAGAGAGTGTGCACTCAGAGAATCTCACTATTTTTAATTTTCATGGCTATTATTTATTTGCCATTTACAAAGGTATGAGGCATCATTAACCATCTTATAGAGTATATCTTTTGCCAAGTGAAGAGCATACTTCTACTCCTAATTTTAGGGAGAATTAGTTAAACAAAACTCATGAAATTTGAGCATAAAAGATTGAATTTTGAGTATTAAAATAATTTTTGAGTTATTTTTGTGCTTTCCTTCCTTATTTGAGTATTCCCCCGCCTTTCTCATATTACTTAGTGTGGATACCATTAGAAAGGTCCTTTGGATACTCATACTCTTATAGAGCATTGGAGTAAATAGATCAATTTTTGGCATGGTCCTCTTTTAGTATTCCCCTGCCTTTCTTGTATTACTCGGCGTGGATATCGCTAGAGGTTTCATGTTGATACTTTTACTCATTTCTGAGCACTGGAGTAAATTATGCTTGCTCTTTTTTTGATTCTCCTCTTAGTATTCCCTCGCCTTTCTCATATTACCCAGCATGAATACCATCAAGGGATTTGTACTCGTACTTATTTTTTAGCATTGGAGTATATTATATGCACATTTACCATTCAAAAGACTACAATGATACTTTGAAATTCAAGCAATTTATGCTTCATGTCCATAGATTTTGTTTTTGCATTTTCTTCCTCTCGTTTAGGTGCAAAGCAAGCATTAAATTGATTAGAGTTTACAAACTCTTAGCACAAAACTATTAACTGCTTATCTGAATTCTTCGAGGCTAATAAAAGAAAGCCACTATAATCAAAAGTCATGAGATAGGATTTTTGCACATGATCTCGTAAAGTGGATGAATTTTCTTTCAATTTGTGAATTTTATGATTGAGATAGTTCTTTATTATAGAATCTAAGGAAAAAGAGTTTTATTACTTCCCTTGATTATTTTAATGAGTGTTTGGAAAATTGTTTGTCATGCAAGGTGATATTCTGATAAGTGATTGACACTTGCTATCTTACCCATTTTTATTGATGTATCATTTCCTATCCCCTTCTTCATTCTCTTTTATTTTTCTCTGCACAAAATACCATAAGTTAGTATGGTATATTCGTAAGTGAATAAAATTTGTCAAAATGCAGTGTTATTCTTTTTTTTTTGTATTCTTCCTTTTTGATTATGATGTTGATGTCTTTGATCACAGGATCATGATATTCCACTATTAAAGTTGTGGCTTTAGGCAGCGTTTGTATTTCTGCCATTCCATTAATGTTATGTTAGAGGGCTTCGTTTCTCTTTTTGATATCTCCTTTTATAGGGCCGATGAATGTATTGCTGACATGTTGGACCTTCTCATCACTATATTCCATACCCTATGCTAGTCTAACTATTATGGAGAGATATTCCAGATGATGCTCTAAATGAGACTATAGAGATGGATGTTGAGACTATCTGAGGAGCTTGAACATCCTATCCAACCTCTTGAGGTTGCCAAGATGATGCTTTTGCAAGTATCACTGTCAGTGATATTTAAATTTTTAAACTAGGTCCTTAAAAAGTATTACAATTTAGTCCTTGAAAACATTAAACCCTTTCTTTGAAGAATGCATTTATACTTTTGAGGTTTCAAACTTTAAGTATTAAAGAGCTATTTATGATATTTTCATCATTGCAGTCCTCTGTCGCATCCACACTTTATCATCTCAAAATTGGGTGCTTACAACTGCCTTCTCCTTATTTTCTTGCTTTGCGCCCTTATCTGCATCTTTAACCATATTTAACATTGGTTTGTCGAGGGGTATTAGCACTTAATAGATAACTCAGATTTAGATACTCTGTTATATTATTATTATAAGATAACTATAAGCTTTACCATTTAGTTAAAATTATTTATCCTTATACCTATATATGCTCTGTACTCTTTATTATTAAATCAATATATAAAAAACATACAAATTCTTTCAAGTTTTTTTAATTACATTGTTAATGTTCTAGACCCTAGAGACAAGTTAGAATTTATAGAGTTTTCATTAGCAAAATTATATGGTTAATCAGTTGGTGGGAGATTGTTTGCTACTGTGAAATTTTCTATATATGAATTATTTGATGACTATATTACACTCTATGCTCCTACTTCTCCTGCTCTTATTGATTCTACTACTCAAAGTAACACCTTATCTGCTTGTAGTAAGACTCTAGTTGTTAATTCTTGTACATCAAAGGTGTCTTTATTGAAAGCTTAAATGGAGTTTGGAATATGTGAAAGTAAGCGGTCTAAATTAGATATTTATTTGAGTGAGTCAATTTTAAAGGATAAGGGACCTTTTGATTTTCTTTGGTGGCAGAAGCTTAATGCAGATAAGTTTCAGATTCTTTCCAGATTGGCTCGTGATGTTTTAGTTGTACCTATCCCCACAGTTGCATCAGAATCTACATTTAGTACTGGTGGTAGGGTCCTTGATATGTTTAGGAGCTCTTTGACTCCTAAAATTATAGATACTTTGATTTGCATATAAGATTGGCTAAGGAAGCCTAATCAGCTAATCAACATAAAGGAGATAATAGAAGATTTAGAGAATTTGGAAAAGGATACTAATAGTCAATTACTGAATAGTCCTGTTGTATTTTTTCATTTACTTTTGACTTCTAGTTACTTACTATTAACTCTATTTCTTCTATTTTCTGCACAAATTTACCCCAAGAAGGCATTCGACTTACTATTGCATCATCAAGTTCCAATAATTCTAACTATACTTGGTAGTGGCAATTGTTGCTCACTTGATTTAAAAAAGTGAATTCAAAAGTGTAACAGCTACCGTCCTTGCATTTTGTTGAGCTTCTTCAGTAATTATGCTGAACATTTCATTTTAATTTTCATATAAAGCTGTTAATAATTGACTACTAGATTCTTCAATTTATATTTTTTTTTTACTCAATTACTGTGACCACTACTTGGTGTGCTTAAGTTTGGATGTGTTATAGGTTGGTTTGTAATAATGTAGTAATGTTCTGACATATTTATTTTATGTTTGTTGGCCATTATTAAGTTATTATGCCTATGATACATAACTTTGGTGTGCCTGTGGTGTTATTGCAATTCTTGATGCTTAAGGTTATGATGATGCTTCCACCTTTCTTTCTGATTATGTTAGAATGCTTGTCTCTATTTCTTCGATGACTTTCTTTTTATTATTGCCAAAAATAAAGCTGCATTTGTTTCTGTGAATACAAAACTTAACATCTAAGCCATTTTTGAATGTATATATGGTTATGCATTTTCTGACTGAACAAGCTTATTATTATTATTGTTCTTGGAGTTTGTGACAATGCTTCCATCAATGTTGTTGAGTTATTAAGAATGTTTTAGCCTGTATTTCATTGGTGATAAATTATTTATTGCTTGAAATATTCACTTGCTTTCATTTTTATTTGACTTGAAAACATTATAATCTTAGCTCATCTTATTCTATTCTTATTTTACATTTTCTTATTATTCTTTTCTTATTATTAATTATATTACTTGTACTTATTATATCTATTAAATTTTTTCAATTGATGTGTAGGACTTGTTCATATTTTTTGTAGAGAATGACTGGTTCTATTTTTTTTTGTTGAAGCAGTCAAACATTAGAGCCTCAACACAACTCAATTTGGATTTTTTTGTAATTGAATCGAGTTATTTTGTAAATTAGATAGAAAAATCAAAATGTGTAATGAGTTTATTTGTAATCACCCTATAGGGGGTGAATAGGGCTTTTGAATGTTTAAAAGAAAATAAAAAAGAGTTAAGTAAGAATTAAAAGAGGATTAGCATAATAGAAGAATGAACACATAAACTTAAGGAATTCGATTCACAAATGAATCTATGTCTCCACCTAACTTATCCCCAAGTTAGAATTTTCAATCTCTACATCAATCTTATTAGCAAAGATTGATATTACAAGAATTTTAAGGCTAAACTCTAAACCTTACATAATGAGCTTTTACACTAGGTTTAGCTCTAACAAAAAACCCAAGTGTTTTAATGGTTAAACACTCAAACCAATTCCTTTAAAAAATAAACCTCACTTTCCTTCTAATCTATCCCAAGAATTAGATGAAGTAGAAGTCTTATTTCTAACACGCAAACAACTCTCTCAAGAGTTAATTAAACACAAATAAAGTAGATGAAAAGAGTTAATGCTCAATGAATGCTAAGGGGATAATTTTTTACATTCAAAGTGTGTAACTTCTCAATAAAAATCCAGAGCATGTTTATATAGCTTGAGCATAAAAAATGAGGTTATTAGAGCCATTAATTGCATCTTCAATCTCTTCTCTTTAACATTAAATGAATTTTAACTTTTTGCAGTAGAATTGCCACTCATGGTTATAAGGGCAGTGTCTAGCTCGTGACTATTAAATTTTATGACCGTTGGAGACTGACATAGCCGTTGGAGGCTTGTAGAGTGCACTCACGAGCGGCTCACGATCTTGAGCGTCGCTCATGAACGGCTCAGAATCACCAAACTAAGGAAGGATGAAAAGCAAGCAGCAGAGGGGCTGCTTATGAGCCCCCTCACGATCTAGTGGGTGGCTCATGAGCATGCACCTATAGATTTATATTGTGCAATTTTTGAACCCTATTGCTTCCATTTTGGTTGGGGCTTTGCACATCCTTTTATCCTTCATTAAATCTCATAGAATTGCTCCTTTACATATCTTTAACTTTGAAAAATTAATTTGATAGTTGATTAGATGGACTACACACTTAGAGAAAATTATTAGCAATCTAAATTTCTTGTCAAAGTCAAAATTAAAGGGTTAATCATACTAATGACCAACAATATTTTTTGAACTAACATTAGGCATTATTTTTGTATTTAAATGCATATATATACATATGCATAAAATAGTTGCATAATAAGAAAGAATATTGTAAAAGAATAGTATATTTCTAATTTTAATTTTATTCCTTATAAATGAATGTGAAATGTTTATGTGGATTCAAATTTTTTAACCTAGCCCAATTAAACCCAATTTGTTTTGTCAACTTGAAATAATCGAAAAAGTGGTCTTTTGAACTAAAGGATTTTTAATTCTTTCTAATTCAGTTCGGCTGCCATCTTCCATTTGAATTATCCGATCAAAATTCAATCACTTCCATCCGACCCACCTACTAGATGCACAGCCTTTCATATTGCAATATGTATCAAGTTCCATGGTACAATTGAAGTGGATCGGTCTAACCAAAATTCAGTTGGGTTGGCCGATGAGACTGGCCGAGTCGTTAAGGTTGAGGTACTCGGGGCCTTAACTTCTGGGATCAAACTGTGGCAATGCCAAGGTTATTCCTTGGACACTTCCACAGATGATATCTACATTTGTGGATTCTACATAGATTAGATTTAGATTTCCTTTCTCCTATTAACACTAACAACTAGCAGTCATGACCCATTGAATATTAACAAGTCATGTTGATTTTAAAAAAAAGGGAAAAAATTCGGGTTTGTTGGGCTTGTGTAGTTTACACTTATCGATAAGCTATTGGTAGGTGGGTAGGCCCTCACTGGTGAGAAAGTAAATATTTTTATTGCATATATTAAGAAGTAAATATTTATATACAATTAGGAATAAATTTCTATTCTATTTAGGATGTTATTCTATTCCTAATTAGGTTATGATTAGGATTCCTGTATGTATATATAAGGGGGTGTAACCCTTCTTTGAATAGTATAGAAAAATATTTCCCTTTAATTTTCTTTCTTTTCTCTGAATTTTATTCTTCATGGTATCAGAGCATATCCATTGAAATCGAATTTTTTATTGAATACTTGAAATCGTATTTTTTTCTTTCCCTTTGAATTCTTTAAATCTTCAACATTATGACCACCGAAAACACATCCATCGTATCCCATGGAACACCTAATTTTATTCAAACCCTTCAAGATAATTCTCCTTTTCCCACAAGAATTATTCTTAATGATACAAACTATACTCTATGGTCACAAATCATGGAGTTGCGAATTGGAGCTAGAAATAAATCTAACTTTCTTAATGGCACTACGCCAAAGCCACCAGCAATAGATAAAGCGTTGGAAACTTGGATCCTTGATAATAACGAAGTAAAAAGTTAGTTGATTGACTTTATGAGTCCGACATTGATGCAGAGATTCATCCATCTTCGAATAGCAAAGGAGATATGGGATGCTGTCTCAAAAACCTTCTATGATGGATCTAACAAAACTCAGTTATTTGAATTGAATCGGAAATCATTCACTACACGTCAGAATGATAAGCCATTACCTGCATACTATAATGAACTGATTGGAATATTTCAAGAAATTGATCCCCGGACGTGTGCACAAGGGGAGGATGTTAATGGAGTAGTATCACTCTATAAGCATATTTTTCGTAGCCGGGCTTGATTTGAAATTTAATAATGCTCAGAGTGAAATACTCTGGAAGGATCCACCTCTTGATCTCGAGTCCAGTTATGCATATGTTCGATGGGATCACAACCAGCAACATACGATGGAAGAGCCAAAGATACTTTCGGACCATTCTGTACTTGTAGTAGCTCAGACTCATCCCCAATTCAAAGGAAAAATTCTAAGTAAGCCCATCACATACACCTGCACTCATTGTGGCGAAGTTGGACACTCCAAGGAATGGTGCTATGAAATTGTGGGATATCCGGAATGGTGGGATTTCAATAGAAAGCCTCATAAGAAGCTCGATAAGGCTGTAATTGCTACTTCTACTAAACCAAGTGGTGATCTTGATACAACTTCAGGTATGACAAATCTTACTTAAAATAATACATGGATTATTGATACATGTGCTACTGATCATATAACAAATTCCACTCACCATCTTACATCTATCCGTCCATCAACCCATTAAAATATTCTAACTGCTAATAGAGGCATAACACCTGTCACTCATGAGGGATTAGTTACTAACTCTAACTCTCTTAATTTAGATATTGTTCTTGTTGTTCCATCTCTTTCTTATAATCTACTATTTGTTGGCCAAATCACTGAAAACTTGAATTGCACTATCAAATTTTAGCCTAATTATTGTGTATTTTAGGACATTACAACGCGCCAGATTCTTCGCTCTGGTGTTAAATGTGGAAAGTTGTACTATCTTGAGTTGTATGATGATTTAAGTCAAAAATCAAGTCAAGTTAATAGGGTTGACAGAAGTTGTTCAAGTAAAGACCAAGTAATCTTATGGCATTATCGTCTTGGTCATCTCTTTTTTAATTATCTTAAACAAATAAAACCGAATTTATTTTTGCATACCACAGACTCGGAATTCAAGTGTGATGTTTATGAATTGGCAAAAGGCCACCAAATTTCTTATGTACTGAGCTATAATAAAAATTCAATTCCATTTATGACCATTCATTCTAATGTATGGGGACCTACTCAGATTCCTACTCTATCTGGTGCTCGATATTTTGTAAAGTTTATTAATGAATGTACCCAGATGACCTGGGTATCTCTACTTTCTAATAAAGGAGATGTGTGTTCTAAGTTTCAGGATCTGTACAACATGGTGGCTATACAATACCAGAGTAAAATCTGAGTCTTGCAGTCTAACAATAGTGGGGAGTATGTTAACTCAATTCTCAATGATTTCTGCCTCAAGAAGGGCATTCGCCACCAAACGTCTTATGATGGCACTCCTCAACAGAATGGTATAGCCGAACGGAAGAACTGGCAGTTATTGAAAGTTGTTCGAGCATCACTATTTGACATGAATGGTCCTCGAGAATACTAAGGAGAAGCTATTTGATCCGTTGCGTACCTCATAAACCGAACACCATCACGAGTACTCGATTTGAAGACTCCTCTTCAGAAACTTCAAAAACTTATCATATATCCACCTTTTAACAATCTCAAACCCCGAGTTTTTAGATGCTCGGCATATATTTATCAAACACTCAACAAATTATACCCTTGAGCTATCTGGTGTATCTTTGTTGGCTATGTGGATTTACAAAAGGGATATCGATGTTATGATCTGAATACAAAGAAGATGTATGTCACTCGGGATGTTCGGTTTCATGAAAATAGTCTTTTCTTCTCCCACTCCGAGTGCTCTCTTCAAGGGGAGAAAAATTTAAACCTTTTTTAGCTTGAAGATAGCATTCTAAATGTTCTGAATCTGAGTCTCCCAAATGTTTTGAGTATTCCAAGCATCTCACTCGGACAGACATCTGGTGTTCCAAGTACGAGCATCTCACCCAGATAAACATCTGATGTTCCAAGTACGAGCATCTCACCCAGACAGAAATTTGATATTTTGAGTACGAGCATCTCACCCAGACATATCATCGAAGAAAATTCGAGTAATCAAGATAGTAAATTTTCCCAACCCATACCAGAAGTTAAAGAAACTCTGGATGCAGTGCATAATAAGGTAAACGTGTCTCCTTTAATTCCAAATACTGAGCCTCGTTATCCTTCTAGAATCAATAGAGGGGTTCCAAAAAAATAATATGATCCGGACCTTCATACCAAAGCTAAATACCCTATCAACAACTTCATATCAACCAACCATTTGTCTAACTCACAGGCACTTACTATAAATCAATTATCTACTGTATCTATTCCGAGTAATGTGTAGGAAGCCTTAGATGATCTGGATTGGCAGAAAGCTATGAATGATGAAATAGAGGCATTACAGAAGAACCGGACATGGGATCTCATTCCTTTTTTAGAAGGAAAGAAAATGGTGGGGTGCAGATGGATATTTACTGTCAAACTCAATCTAGATGAAAGCATAAATTGATATAAAGCTCAGTTGGTAGCAAAGGGGTACACTCAGAAGTATGGAATCGACTATGAAGATACATTTGTCCCAGTAGTAAAAATGAAAACCATCTAAGTCCTTATTTCTGTAATTGCCAACTTGGACTGGCCGCTTCGACAATTTGATGTAAAGAATGTATTTTTGAATGGAACCATAGATGAAGAAATATATATGGATCCACCACCCGGAACTAAATGTACTGACCGAGTATGCAAATTAAAGAGAGCATTGTATGGACTCAAGCAATCGCCTCGAGCATGGTTTGGACGACTCTCAACCTTCATAAAGAAGCTCGGATATAAGCAAAGTGATGCTGATCACACTATTCATCAAACAGAAGTTGGAAAAAGTTACCACGCTAATTGTATATGTTGATGATATGGTGGTCACTGGAAATGATCCGAGTGAGACAACAATCTTGCAAAGACAGTTAGCATCTGAGTTTGAACTTAAGGAATTGGGTAACTTAAAGTATTTTTAGGAATTGAAGTTGCAAGATCAACTCAAGGAATTTCTTTTTGCCAACGTAAGTACGTAATGGATCTACTGACAGAGACAAGGATGCTTGATTGTAAGCCAGCCGAGACTCCCATTGAGGTCAACCATGGACTTTCAGTCTTAGAAGATCAAGTTCCAACTGATAGAGATCAGTATCAAAGGTTGGTGGGAAGGTTGATTTACTTATCTCATACTCGACCAGACATTGCTTATGCAGTAAGTGTTGTAAGTCAGTTCATGCATTCTCCAAGTAAAGAATATATGAATGCAGTATATCGAGTATTAAGATATCTAAAATCTTCTCCGGTTAAAGGGTTATTCTTTGGGAGAAATAAGGATTATGAAATTACTGGTTATACTGATGCTAATTGGGCTGGAGATCGGACTGATCGAAAATCAATGTTCGGATACTTCACATTTATTGAAAATAATTTACTTACTTGGAGAAGTAAGAAACATAAAGTTGTAGCAAGGTCAAGTGCTGAAGCTGAGTTTAGAGGAATGACTCATAGAGTATGTGAGTTACTTTGGGTAAGGCGAATTATTCAGGATCTGGGATTAAAACATCCGAATCCTATGTTGTTACATTGTGATAACAAGGCAACCATAGCAATTGCAAACAATCCGGTTCAATATGATTGAACTAAACATATAGAGGTTGACAGACATTTCATAAAAAATCATCTAAACTAAGGGCAATTGATCTTTCATATGTTTCATCTCAAACTCAACTAGCTGACATCCTCATAAATGTTGTATCCGGAAAAACTTTTTACAACTCACTTGACAAGTTGGGAATGATTGACATACATTTACCAACTTGAGGGGGAATATTGAGAAAGTAAATATTTTTATTGTATATATTAGAAAATAAATATTTGTATATAATTAGAAATAAAATTATATTGTATTTCTAAATAGATTGTGATTAAAATTTATATATATATATATATATATATATATATATAAAAGGAGATATAATTCTTTTTTAAATAATATAAAAAAATAATTTCTTTATTTTTTTTTTCATTAAATTTTATTCTTCAATCGCTACCCAACCTTATCTTTTCTGTAAGTCACTTTTTTTTTTATTTTTTTGTCAAAAGTAAGTCACTTTATATTGAGCCGTCCTCGTTGACTCCACTCATCAAGTCAATCTGCAAAGCGTTGCCGCTGCCATTGTTTCAGGAATCAGACTACTTCTATTTCTTTGAATCCAAAATGCTTGGTAATCTGAAAACATCTACTTGTTCTACTTATAAAAGGAAACTAAATGAAAATGTTAGCGAAAATCCTGATGCTGCACTGCATGATCCTAACCTAGAGTGCATCTCGGACATTGAGCAGCAAAAGTTGAAACAGATAGAAGAAGCACTATTGCACTCTCCAGAATCACTAGAGGAGTCGTTGCATTCAATTGCTGGGAATTCCAGCATAGGTGATCTTTGGAACTCCATTTTCGAGAAACCAGTAAACCGGATTCATCATAGTTTGGGTGAAGGTAATGATGAAAGTGACAATTGGCTAGCTCTCAACCATTCTTCAAAAATTTTAGCTGCTAAAAAACCAAAGAAGAAATGGCATGACTGGTGATGCCGGAGATCAACAGGGCGAAGTAAGTTTTTTAATCTTTATAGATAAAATTGTTAAAATAATCAATCCCATATGGTTAGGTAGTATATCAATAGGATACTTTCACTTAAAATTTCGGAACTTTTGGGTTGGATAAAGATTTAATTGGTATATTCTCGGCTCATTTCTGCGTAGAAATAACTTAATAACTGAAGTTTTTATGTTATGATACTAAGCCATCGGAGAGTAATGGAGATGAGGAAGCATCTCATTCGCCCCTTCATGTCAAAGAGAAAGAGCACGAATCTAAGTGTCAGCGACCTGAAATCGGGATGGTGTTCTCATCTGAGGATGCAGCTTACCAGTTCTATATCGACTATGCTATGCAAGTTGGTTTCAAAGTCAGAAAGGGAAAGGTACAACGGCTTTCAGATGGAACTATTAAAAAAAGGTATTTTTACTGTTCAAAAGAAGGATTTAAAACGACAACACAACATAACAAGATGACAAAGTATACAAGGAAAGAAACCAAATCTGGGTGTAAAGCAAAGATCCAGTTTACTGTTGAAAAAGGAGAAACAGAACGATGGAATATCTCAACAGTCGTTCTAGAGCACAATCATGACCTTGAAAATTCTAGTCAAAGGAATAGAAGAGATTCATATGTACATCTCCCAGAGGCTCATTTAATTCATAGTACTAAAAATGAAGATGAGGTGGAAAATGTTGAAGCTGCAAGAGCTGCAAGATGTCTTGGTTCAAGTAGCATTGACGCCTGTAACTACTTGCAAGTTAGGAAATTGAATAATCTGCAACCTGAAGATTGTCAGGGTCTCATAAATTATTTCATTCATATGCAAGTGAAAGATCCATCATTTTTCTACACGTTGCAAGTTGATTCTGTTAATTGCATAACAAATTTCTTCTGGACAGATGGCAGGTCAAAGATGGACTATAGCTACTTTGGGGATGTTCTTGTTTTCGACACAACATTTCGGATAGACAAATATGGCATGATTTGTGCTCCATTCTTGGGATTGAATCATCATCAACAATATGTCCTATTTGGTTGTACCTTTCTGCTTGATGAAACTGCAGATGCATTTATCTGGCTGTTCAGGTCTTTCATTGAAGCCATGGGCAGTTGTCAACCAAAAACAATTTTTACGGATAAAGGTCAAGCAGTTGCTGAGGCCATAAACAAGGTGTTTCCGGGAACACAGCATCGTATTGGTGCATGGTACATCTGCCAAAATGCAGCAAAACATGTCTCTGAAGACCTCAAGCAACCTGATTTCAAGAGTTTCTTCAACAAATGTGCACTTGATTGTCAGTCCAGGGAGGAATTTGAGCTACTGTGGGATTCATTATTGAAGAAATACAATCTTGAAGGTAATTCCTGGTTGAAGCTCTATATGCGTTACGGACTAAATGGTCTCGACTATTTGCTGAAAAGACATTCTCTGCTGGCATAGATTCAAACTTGAAGTCTGAGAATCTTGTAAATGTTTTCCTGAATATGACAAATGAGACCATGTCTCTTCCTAAGTTTTTTCAACAGTATGTGAAATCAGCAGAGCAAATGCGTAGAGAAGAACTGTCTGAGGATCGTCTATCTACTGAAAGTGTTCCAATGATGATTTCGAGCAGCAACATCGAGAAACAGGCAGCAGAAATGTATACTTCCAGAGTGTTCAAAATATTCCAAGAAGAACTACGTAGATTTCTATCAGTGGCAATTGAAGAACAACCAAGTGATGGGATGATCTCCAAGTTCAGGTTAGTAGAAGAAGGTGATGAGAGAGAGTACATTGTTGCATTTAATGCCTCTGATTCTACAATCTTTTGTAGCTGCGGAAAATTTGAATTAAATGGCATCTTATGCGTCCATGCTTTGAAGGTGTTAAATTGGCAGAACATCTTCTGCATACCACAGCAGTACATATTGAAGAGGTGGAGGAAAGATGCCAAACATAAGGTGGTAATGGATGTGGAAGCAGAAGAGATGGATGAAAGGAGCATCAGGCCATTGATTTCTCGTACAAGTGAAGTTAAGTTCAAAGCTTTAAATATCATTGCCAAAAGTGCAGCAAAAGAAGAGTGTTTGAAGGTAGTTGAGAATTACTTGGACAAGGCAGCAAAAGGGGTTGAGGATGTTTTGAAAAGAACTCCTGAGAAAGCTCCGAGTCCTAAAGATGTTGAAGTTGGAGCTGCTAATGTAGTAAAAAAGGCGGTGAATACTAGTGTATTTTCTGAAGCGAAGTTGTTGAAGAATAGAACAATTACTCAAAAGAAAAAATATCGAAAACAAAAACAGATTCAGAAGCCGTCAAAAATATTTCATATAGAAGGTTTGGACTATGAACTAGTACAACTCCATTTTGTGTTGGTTTATTGTTACCTGAATGTTTGTGCTTACACAGATTTTTACATCTTAACTTAGGGATTGATCAAGTATCATCCAGCTATTTTGATGTGGAAGGGACCATCAATGATTACAACACAGGTAATTGGGGAGGGGGGGGGGGGGGGGGAGGGGAAGTATAAATGTGATAACATTTGTTTTTATAGTGTTATTTTTGTCTTATGCCTGTGTAATGTACTGATAATCCTGAAATGTCCAACAGCTGGAAACTACTCTGAACATGCGAATAGCAGGTGTTAGATGGCGAGCAACACAAGTTACTTGACTCAGCATATTTGAACAGCAAATAAATGAAAGGCACTAGGGTTCTTGGGCGATGATTAATACATAACAGTTTTGGTGTATAATGATACTGCATTTTGTAGTTAAGCACATTTAGCTTTCAGCTTTCCCCTTCCATATGCAATAGACTACTCTGTTACTAGGAGCATTTGGTTTTGAATTTTATGCGGGCGACAATATTTTACCAGGTTAAAAAGGCTTCTTTTCCAAACATCTCTCTTGTGCTCAGGAGGAGGGTGCTTTATTTAAGAGATAGAGGGAGCTCGAAGCTTTTTTTTTTTATCAAACAATTGGACTTTTCATGTTTTATGAGATTTAAAAGTTAGCAATGAGTAGCTATTTTGATCCCTCACAGCTCCGAATTCTATCAACTCCATCTTGAATTTTCTCCTAATCGGTGGATTGTTGATCTGAATTTTTTCCTTATTAAAAAACTAATAACAAAATAATTTTTTAAAATTAAATTTATAGAATTAATTTTTATAACTCATAATAGAATAAAAATTAATTAAAATTAATAATGAATAATTAAATAATTATGATATTTATATTTTAAAATTAACTTTTAAATAATTTTTCTTAATTTTTTTTAATAATATATAAATTAAAGATAATAAAGTATTATTTATTACTATATATTATATTTTAATAATTTCTATAACTACAAATATTTTAACATTTATAAAATTACATCCAAAAATAAATTATATTTTTCTTCAAAATAAAAATAAATAAATTATACCTTTAATGATTATTTGATATACTAACAATAACAATTAAAATTTTAGCAAGTAATTTACTATTATCAAATATCAACTGCAGCTAACAACTAAACTAGATAAGCCTTAGTAGTCTCATAAGCATGTTTGTATATATACAAATAGAACCAGAAGCCATTGAATTATTTATTATTTGATTATAACCATTGATATCTAAAACTTGTTACGGATGAAACGTTCACTTAATTCTAGTTTATTGACCGAAAACTGCAGTTTCGATTGACTTTGATAAAATTGTATTCCAGATTTCAATTTTTTTTTGAACTTCCTATGATTACTTTAATTTGTAGTTACTTTTATTTTACTTTGTTTTAATTATCATTAGATGAGAGTGTATTTTATCATCAATTTGTGGTTATTAACAAAGTATATTTTACTTTGTAAAAATCAAAGTAACCATAAAATGCACCCACTTATATCCTCTCAATTTCTCACATTTTCAATTTAAAAAAAAAAAAAAAAAAAAAAAAAAAAAAAAAAAAAAACTGGAAATCAGGGCTTCCTTCTTTATGTATATATAAAACAAAAATCATGGCTTCCTCAGCTTTGCCTTTGTTTTCCTACAAATATAACCCCAGAATCTTTCCGGCAAACACACCCCCGGATGTTTAAAAATCGAGGTAAACCCTCCACTCGCCAATATCTGCGGCTCCAATTACGGCCTCTGTGTCTGTAAAATTTTCTACAGCTAACTCACATGCTTCCCAATTGAGAAGGCATCAAAAGTTTAGATTGGTAAATCTGGGGAGATTATGGCCTCCGTTATTTTTAGACCCACCAAAGATTGTCATTACTCTCATTATTCTTTTATGCTTGTTGTTAGGCTTATATATTTGGATCCATTCCTTATGTTTCTGAAATTTAACGGATTCAGAGTGGAACGGTTTGTGATAATATACACTATGACAAGCCAATGGACCATGATAGATACAGTACGACCATAAGATCATATGCTTTTAAAGAAGACCATTAATAGCTTCAATCGTGGAGATACCACAGATAATGCAGAGAGGGCTTAATACGAGTGGTGGACAAAAGCAAAGAATTCAACTTGCTCGTGCTCTCTATTAATGATGATGATGATCCATTTAGTGTAGTAGATGTAGACTGCTGCAATTCTATTCAATGTGAGGCAAAATAATTATTTTTATACTTCTTCATAATTTTATTTCATAATTGTTTTGACATTTTATGCTGAAGTATAATCTTTTTTTATTTTTATTTTTTCTTTCTCTTTTTATTTTTATTTTTATTCTCTTTTTATTTTTAATAAATTTACCATTATTTGTAAATTTTTATTTTTTTAATTCCAATATATCAAAATAAATACAAAACTATAAAATGCTATAAATAAAATAGTTAAAGCTTCAACAGTATCATTAAACTAATTTTTTTATTAGTTAAAATTCTTTTTTTTTTTAAAAAAATAAAGTTTCATTAATTACAATCAAACATCATGGATTTAGTTTGTAGGAAAAATCCTCCATTGAAATTCAGCTCACATGCCTTTTTTTTTTTTTTACCTTTTAGAATAAAAATAAAAATTTATTAATAATTAGTGGTGATTTTTTTAATCTATTTAAGTAGCGAATATATGAAATTTATTGTTTTGGAATATTGAACTCTATTCTTATGGTGCAATGATAATGTATCAGAAATGTCAAATATAATGTAATGAGAATATTATATTAAAAATATAATGTAATGAAGATATTGTATAAAAACAGAAAATAGACAAACAATAAACTAACAATATATAGGAAGTAAACCAAAAGTATAAAAAAATATTTTAAAAATTCATTAATAATTAGTAGTATTTTTTTAATCTATTTAATTAGCAAACACATGAAGTTATTGTTTTGGTGAAACGATATTGTATTGAAAACGTAAAATATATTGTAATGAGAATATTGTATAAAAAAAATATAAAATGTACTATAATGAAGATATTGTATCAGAAGCGTAAAATATATGAAAAAATAAATTAAAAATATATAAAAAGTAAACCAAAAGTATACAAAAAAAATATTTTAAATTTAATGGTTTTGGAATTTATATTTCAATAATGATAAACAAAACCATAACATAGAAGACGTGTGGCTATCAATAATAAAACAATTACTAATAATGATGCTAATATGTTCAATTAAAGAAAAATATAATGAGAATGTTACATATATGGAAAATAAAATAAAAGTAAACAAAAAATAAATATTTCAGATTTTATACTTTTAAAATTTGTATTTTAATTATTTTAAAATTTTTAAAAATAAAATTGTCATTCCACTTCCCATTGTACTCAGTACCCTAAATTTTGTATATATATTCTTATTAATTTAGAATATTTTGTATTTATTTTACGTTTCTGATACAATAATTTAAAATACTTTATGTTTATTTTACATTTCTAATATAATAATTTTATATATATTTTCTGTATATCTATAGGTAAAATAAAAGAGTTATTGATGTCAAAAAAAACAAAGTCAAACAATAAATGAGCTGACAAAAACAATAAATAAAAAATGCATATGATATGGCAACCCAAAATGCTAATATTGTTGTGAACCTGAAGTTCCCACATCGCTCGCACACGAGATTGTGTGCGTACTTATAAGCAGGGCCTGAAGCATTTACTTGTAGACGCGTTTTAAAGCCGTGAGGTCCTGAAGTACCAAAGCGGACAATATCTACAAGTTGTTTATAACACGTTATCAGCACGATGCTCGCGATGGGAGGGTGTGTTGTGAACCTGAAGTTCCCACATCGCTCGCACACGAGATTGTGTGCGTACTTATAAGCAGGGCCTGAAGCCTTTACTTGTAGACGCGTTTTAAAGCCGTGAGGTCCTGAAGTACCAAAGCGGACAATATCTACAAGCTGTTTATAACAAATATAAATTATAATCCTGAAAAAGACAAACGGCAACTTGGTTAAAACTTGCTTTTCTTCTACTGCATTTGAAAATGGCAGCTAGATTATATTACAAATGACTTGAAGATTAAAACAAACAAATTTTTGTTTGGAATCTGCTCTACTTTATTTATTACGGTACCCTTTTTTATTATTAATTGTTAACATATCATGGCAAGTCAATGTGGGCCAATTCTATTAGGTGTGGATGATACTGACAGCATGCTACCAGCCTAGTTTTCTACCAATTGGGCTTGGAACCTCTAAAGCATGTGTGAGTCTTCTTCTTTATCCGTTGGGGTAAACTCTTGATAGCTTTGTGTTCCTGTCAACTCTGCAAGGCAAATGTTTTATACAAAGAAGCCAGCCTCACCTGATTTTCCTTAAAATCACAGCTATCCTTTCATTAGTAACTTAACTTGATCTTATAATTGATAGCCTTAACATTTAAACAATGCAACTATATCATCAAGAATTTTAAGAACCTTATCGTTCTCATTGTTCTCCACTAATAATACGTTAAGACAGAGAGCTTTCACTACCCACTCCTTGAATTCACATCTCCAAAACCTCAAGTGGCTACAAATTCTTATAGATGTGAGAATGCCATACGTAATTTCAAGAGTTATTTAGGCAAATAAACCAAATCAAACCAAACTAAAAACAAATTAAAACATAAATTCTATCAACTTTATGAACCAAACCAACCTAAAAAAACCAAAACTTGCAATTGAAAGGAGAATTAGAATAGTGAATTAATAACCGAGAGAGAGAAAGGACCGATGCCCAAATTAGGCTGGAGATCTAGGATGATGGTACCCATAAAAGTGTTGATGAAGTAAATATTTTTATTGTATATATTAGGAAGTAAATATTTGTATACAATTAGGAATAAAGTTCTATTCTGTTTAGGATGTTATTCTATTCCTAATTAGGTTATGATTAGGATTCCTGTATGTATATATAAGGGGTGTAACCCTTCTTTGAATATTATGAAAAAATATTTCCCTTGAATTTTCTCTCTTTTTCTTTGAATTTTATTCTTCATGGTATTAGAACATACCCATTGAAATCGAATTTTTTATTCAATTCTTGAAATCATATTTTCTTTCCCTTTGAATTTTTTGAATCTTCAAAATCATGACCACCGAAAACACATCCATCATATCTTATGGAACACCCAATTTTATTCAAACCCTTCAAGATAATTCTCCTTTCCCCTATAGGAATTATTCTTGATGATACGAACTATACTTTATGGTCACAGATCATGGAGATGCAAATTGGAGCCAGAAATAAATTTGGCTTTCTTAATGGCATTACGCCAAAGCCACCAACAGGAGATAAAGCGTTGGAAACTTGGCTCCTTGATAATAATCGAGTAAAAAGTTGGCTGATTGACTCCATGAGTCCGACATTGATGCAAAGATTCATCTGTCTTCCAACAGCAAAGGAGATATGAGATGATGTCTCAAAAACCTTCTATGATGGATCTGACGAAACTCAGTTATTTGAATTGAATCGGAAATCATTCACTACATGTCAGAATGGTAAGCCATTACCTGCATACTATAATGAATTGATTGGAATATTTCAGAAAATTGATGCCCGAACATATGCACAAGGGGAGGATGTTAATGGAGTAGTATCACTCCATAAACATATTACCCGGCTTCGAACACATATTTTCCTAGCTGGGCTTGATTCGGAATTTAGTAATGCTCTGAGTGAAATACTCCGGAAGGATCCACCTCTTGATCTCAAGTCCAGTTATGCATATGTCCGACAGGATCACAACCAGCGACATACGATAGAAGAGCCGAAGATAATGTCAGACCATTATGTACTTATAGCAGCTTAAACTCGTCCTCAGTTCAAAGGAAAAATACCGAGTAAGCTCATCATATACACCTGTACTTATTGTGGCGAAGTTGGACACTCTAAGGAATGGTGCTATGAAATTGTGGGATATCCGGAATGGTGGGATTTCAATAGAAAGCCTCATAAGAAGCTCGGCAAGGCTGTAATTGCTACTTTTACTAAACCAAGTGGTGATTTTAATACAACTTCAGGTATGACAAATCTTACTCGAAATCATACATGGATTATTGATACATGTGCTACTGATTATTTGACAAACTCCACTTACCATCTATTCATCCATCAACCCAATAAAATATTCTAACTGCTAATGGAGGCATAACACCAGTCACTCATAAGGGATCAGTATCTAACTCCGACTCTCTTAATTTAGATACTGTTCTTGTTATTCCATCTCTTTCTTATAATCTACTATATGTTGGCCAAATCACTGAAACTTTGAATTGCACTATTAAATTTTGGCCTAATTATTGTGTATTTTAGGACATTACAACGCGCCAGATTCTTGGCTCTGGTGTTAAATGTGGAAAGTTGTACTATATTGAGTTGCATGATGATTCAAGTCAGAAATCAAGTCAAGTTAATAAGGTTGGTAGAAGTTGTTCAAGTAAAGACCAAGTAATCTTATGGCATCGTCGTCTCGGTCATCTCTCTTTTCATTATCTTAGACAAATAAAATCAAATTTATTTTTTGTATACCATAGACTCGGAATTCAAGTGTGATATTTGTGAATTGGCAAAAGGCCACCGAATTTCTTATGTACCAAGTTATAATAAAAATTTAATTTGATTTATGACCATTCATTCTGATGTATGGGGATCTGCTCGGATTCCTACTCTATCTGGTGCTCGATATTTTATAATGTTTATTGATGAATGTACCTGGATGACCTGGGTATCTCTACTTTCCAATAAAGGAGATGTGTGCTCCAAGTTTCAAGACCTGTACAACATGGTGGCTACATAATATCAGAGTAAAATTCGAGTCTTACAGTTTGACTATGGTGAGGAGTATGTTAACTTAATTCTTAATGATTTCTACCTCAAGAAGGGCATTCGCCACTAAACATCTTATGCTGGCACTCCTCAATAGAATGGTATAGCCAAATGAAAGAACCGACAGTTATTGGAAGTTGTTTGAGCATTACTATTTGACATGAATGTTCCTCAAGAATACTGAGGAGAAGCTGCTCGATCCGCTGTGTACCTCATAAATCGGACACCATCATGAGTACTCGATTTTAAGACTCCTCTTCAGAAACTTTAGGAACTTGTCATATCTCCACCCTTCAATAATCTCAAACCCCGAGTTTTTGGATGCTCAACATATGTTCATTAGACACTTGACAAATTAGACCCTCGAGCTATCCGGTGTATCTTTGTTAGCTATGCAGATTTACAAAAGGGATATCGGTGTTATGATCCATATAGAAAGAAGATGTATGTCACTCAAGATGTTCGATTTCATGAAAATAATCCTTTCTTCTCCCACTTCAAGTGCTCTCTTCAGGGGGAGAAAAATCTAAACCTCTTTGAGCTTGAAGATAACATTCTGAGTGTTCTAAATTCGAGTCTCCCAAATGTTTCGGGTGTTACGAGCATCTCACCTGGACAGACATGTGGTGTTCCGAGTATGAGCATCTCACCCGGATAAACATTTGATGTTTCGAGTACGAGCATCTCACCCGGACAGATCATCGAAGAAAATTCGAGTAATCAAGATAGTACATCTTCCCAACCCATACCAGAAGCTAAAGAAACTCTGGATGCAGTGCATAATAAGGTAAACGTGTCTCCTTTAATTCCAAATAATGAGCCTTGTTATCCTTCTAAAATTAATAGAGGGGTTCCGAAAAAATAATATGATTCGGACCTTTATACCAAAACTAAATACCCTATCAACAACTTCATATCAACCAACCATTTGTCTAACTCACATGCACTTATTGTAAATCAATTATCTACTGTATCTATTTTGTGTAATGTGCAGGAAACCTTAGATGATCCGAATTGGAAGAAAGCTATGAATGATGAAATAGAGGCATTACAAAGAACCGGACGTGGGATCTCGTTCCTCTTCTGGAAAGAAAGAAAATGGTGTGGTGCAGATGGATATTCACTGTAAAACTCAATCCCGATGGAAGCATAAATTAATATAAAGCTCAATTAGTAACAAAGGGGTACACTCATAAGTATGGAATCGACAATGAAGATACATTTGCCCCAGTAGCAAAAATGAACACCATCTGAGTCCTTATTTCCTTAGCTGCCAACCTGGACTGGCCACTTCGACAATTTGATGTAAAGAATGCATTTTTGAATAGAACCATAGACGAAGAAATATATATAGATCCACCACTCGGAATTAAATGTACTGACTGAGTATGCAAATTAAAGAGAGCATTGTATGGACTCAAGCAATTATCTCGAGCGTGGTTTGGATGACTCTCAACCTTTATGAAGAAGCTCAGATATAAGCAAAGTGATGTTGATCACATACTATTCATCAAACAAAAGTTAAAAAAAGTCACCACGCTAATTGTATATATTGATGATATGGTGGTCATTGGAAATGATTCGAGTGAGACAACAATCTTGCAAAGACAGTTAGCATTCAAGTTTGAACTTAAGGATTTAGGTAACTTGAAGTATTTTTTAGGAATTGAAGTTGCAAGATCAACTTAAGGAATTTCTCTTTGCCAACGAAAGTACGTAATGGATCTACTGACAGAAACAGGGATGCTTGATTGTAAGCCAGCCGAGACTCCCATTGAGGTCAACCATGGACTTTCAGTCCTAGAAGATCAAGTTCCAACTGATAGAGATCAGTATCAAAGGTTGGTGGGAAGGTTGATTTACCTATCTCATACTCGGCCAGACATTGCTTATGCAGTAAGTGTTGTAAGTCAGTTCATGCATTTTCTGAGTAAAGAACATATGAATGCAGTAAACTGAGTATTAAGATATCTAAAGTCTTCTCCGGGTAAAGGGTTATTCTTTGGGAGGAATAAAGATTATAAAATTACTAGCTATACTGATGCTGATTGGGCTGGAGATCGGACTAATCAAAAATCAACGTCCAGGAACTTCACATTTGTTGGAAATAATTTAGTCACTTGGAGAAGCAAGAAATAGAAAGTTGTAGCAAGGTCAAGTGCTGAAGTTGAGTTTAGAGGAATGGCTCATGGAGTATGTGAGTTACTCTGGGTAAGGCGAATTGTTCAGGATCTGGGATTAAAACATCTAAAGCTTATGCTGTTGCATTGTGATAACAAGGCAGCCATAGCAATTGCTAACAATCTAGTTCAACATGATCGAACTAAGCATGTGGAGGTTGACAGACATTTCATAAAAGATCATCTGAACCAAGGGATAATTGATCTTCTATATGTTTCATCTCAGACTCAACTAGCTGACATCCTCACAAAGACTGTATCTGGAAAAGCATTCTACAACTCACTTGGCAAGTTGGGAATTGTAATATCCCGAGTTTTTAAATATTTTTTATACTGCATCGGGATATGCAGTGTTAATAATTTTGTATATAATTATGATATTTTTATGAGTTGTTATTTAATTAAAACTAATTTTAACTGTTTTGTATTATTTTAAGTACTTTACGTAAAATTTTCCCGGGACTTGTACTTTCGGGAAAATTGACACGTAAATAATTTAATATTAATTATTTTAAATAGATTTACGCATTTGCATGAGTCCATGCACTATTTTAATGGTCGTATTAAAATACATACATATACATGCATATATATTCATATATTTAATAACTTTAGGGTTTAGTAATTATTTTAATTATGTATGTATATATTATATAGTTGTTAATTTAATTAACATATGTATATGTATAAATATTAATTATTTTTTAAATTATGTGGTGTAGAATTTTCTAAAATATAAAATTATTATATTAAAGTATAAATTATTAAAGTTAAAGATATATATATATTATTAAAGTTTATCAAAATTACAAACATTGCCATCAACCCCTCTCCTCTTCTTCCCGACATCTCCTTCCCTTCCCCTCACTACGTGACTCCATTCACCTCCTTTCAGAGTGCTTTCCGGACGTCCACTGCCTTCCTCCAGCTGCTCAGCCTCTCCTTCCACCCTTTCTGGCGTCGATGAACGCTGCAACAACCCAAGAAGCCGAAAATTGACCCAAGCTCCGATCGATGTGATTTCAACCACTATTTTTGACACCACCAGTCTCTATCTTCTCCTTGAGCTTCGGTGAGTGTGATTCCAAGCTTTGTTTCACTTAAAATGGTCTAGATTTCCCTAGGTTTCGATTTTTTAATTTTGTCCTATTAGGGTTCTTGATTTTTTTGAGCCTCAATTTGATTGATTCATGAAAAATTCCTTCACAAACTTTGATCCTAGTAGCTTAATCTTCATGCCGGAATTTTTGTTGAATTTTTGGAATTTATTTTGATTTTTGGGTATTTTTATTATTTTATTATTATTTTTTAATTTTCAAAAATTAATTAATTAAATTATGAAATTGTGTTTTATTGTAATTATAGGTGTTGAAATGAATTATAGAAATTTATTTGTAATTTTTGTGAATTTTTATGTATTTATTTTTGAATTTATTTAGTTTATGTAATTTTGAAAAATAGGGTTAATTATGTGTTTAATTAAAATTAATTGGTTAATTAAGTATATTTATTGATATTATTGAAATATATGTTGATAAAATTAATTTTGTGCAATTATATTATTTTTGGTGAATTTTTGGATTTATTTTAGTATATTTATATATATAGGGGTATTTTGGTAATTTTATATTAGATTGGCTAAAAATGTAATTAAATCGGTTTTAATAGTTATTTAGGGTATAAAAATGATTTCTAAAAATTATTTAGTATTTTTAACTAATTAAAACTATTTTTCGTAAATTATTTTCAAATTATATGTATATTATACGATTTTTCTAAATAAATGAGTTTTTATCGGTTTTTAATGTGTTTTAGGGTTGATTATGTAATTTGGATTTATAAAATGAATTTTTATTATACAAGGGTATTTTTAATATTTCTATAATATTCCGTGAATTGTGAATCTCGATTGGTGATTTGTAGTTTAGAGTCCGTTCGAGGGATTGTGATTGCGTTTTGTGTTTATTTCGAAGTGTATTTCTTTACAGGACCGGCTCTACTCTTTGAGTAGAGAGATATCCGTTTTACAAGGGAGGTTCTGCCGAATTTTTGATAGAATTCTCGTAAAATGTGATGTCCGGTCGAGTTCTGATTTAATCCTATGTCTAGTATTCTAGATCGAGTCTTTAGAACTTTTGTTAGATTTATTATGATTTCTGTTGTCATTTGTTTGTTTACTTGCACCGAGACCGAGGCCTAGTGGACTAGGCCCATTGGACCCATCTCGAGGAGCGGAATAATAGTGAGTTGCTATTTTATATATATATGCTCTAGGGTGCATGATTTTAGAAATCTAAAATTTAATATGCATAATGGTTTTATTTTGATTAAATATGCATAATGGTTTAATTAGTACTTGAGTTTATTTTAGTTTACTTTTGGTTTATTTTTGGTATATTTTAAACTATATGCATGTTTTATTAATGAATTATGTTTAAAATGTTTTTAAATATATTTCTAGTTTATTTTATAATTTAATTGGATTTATTTGACGTATATATACTCGAAATATACCTGGTTTACTTTTGGTATATTTTCAGTATATATATGGTTTATGTTGCCATTTTATTTAAATTCATGCATCATTTATTTTTATAAATGTATGTTTTATATTTTAATGAAGGATATCAATAGAATGTGCTACCTAGTGGGCAGCACTAGGACCAAGTACGTACCGGTACGCTGATAACATTTAAGCTATAATACTAACCTATTTGTGGATTATGATTGGATTGATTGGATTTGATTTGATGTGTGAGATATGATTTGGGAGTGTGATTGCTGGAGATCGGTTGATCAAGTGTCTTGGGGCCAATCACACTGACAGTCAGACTGCTGGAGCTCGATTGACTTAGTGTCTCGGGGCCAGTCTACTGTCCAAATGGAACAAGTGAATATATTTGGAATAAGTGAGCTTGTATGGCTAGAGTGTTGTTTAACACTGTTTTGAGGTTGCGATTTTCTAGGGTTCTATTTGATCCTTCATAAGCAGTGATTTTTAGTAAAAATATATAAAAATGATTTTATTGCATCTGTGTGTATTTGTTTGTATACTTACGTATTATATATACTTTTGACTGTGTGCATTGACATTTAGTATGCATGTATATATATTATAGTAATTCACTCAGTGAGGTCTAACTCCCCTCTGTTGACTATTTTTCAAGAGAGTCATCGTCATCAGACCTCAGTAGCAGACCTGTACGTCGGATTTCTTCTGCCCCAGCTTTATTATGTAAACTGCTTACCTAAGTTTTATTTTTATGATCCAGACACTGCAGTAGTTGTAAAAATTGAAAAAGATGTTGTATTATATTGGTCTGAGTTATATACTTTAAATATTTGAATTGAATTTGTATTAAAGATTTATTTATATATATCAGATGAGTTATTGATTTAAATCCCGTGGTGGATTATTATTTCATTATTTATGATTTTATTTCCGCTGTAAATTATTTTAATTATGTTATTATTATTATTGCATGTTTTTATTTATTTTAAGGCTTGCTACGGGTTCCGGATTCGAGAGAATTCCCGTTCCCTAGCGTCGGTCATGGCCCCTGTTTTGAGTCGTGACAGGAATGATTGACATACATTCACCAACTTGATGGAGAGTGTTGAAGAAGTAAATATTTTTATTGTATATATTAAGAAATAAATATTTGTATACAATTAGGAATAAAGTTCTATTCTATTTAAGATGTTATTCTATTCCTAATTAGGTTATGATTAGGATTCCTGTATGTATATGTAAAGGGTGTAACCCTTCTTTGAATATCATGGAAAAATATTTCCCTTGAATTTTCTCTCTTTTTCTCTGAATTTTATTCTTCAAAAAGTGCCCTTGCATCATTAACAAGGATGGTAAGGTTGGTGCTATAACATTTGCTATACTTTCTAAAGATCAAACTATGTAAAATTGTTGAGGACACCAAGAAATCAGAATCCAAAAATAGAACAAAAAGGAAAAGGTAATCTGATTAAGAGGAAAAGGAAAAATTTTATATAAACAAGACAGAAAATTAGGTTCTACTTTGTGTGTTGGGGTGTGCTTGGCAGGGAAGCGACATTGAATAAAAGTAAGAGGAGATCACAAATAAAGAATTTTTTTTTTTTTGGGATAAGAACAAGAAGAAAGATGAACAAATAGTAAGAAGGGAGGAGATGCATGTGAAGGAGCCATAAAAAAGGACTGCAAAAATAAAGAGAAAACAAGGAAGACACACAAATTATTAAGAAGGCACACAAGTAATTTTTTTTGCATTTTGGGACACGCTAGTAATTAATGAAAAGTAGGAGTTTTTTAGTTGTTAAGCTGATTTTTAAGGTATTTTTGTAAAGATTCCAAACATTTTTTTAATCAAATAATAAGGGTAAGTTCAGCTCAACTTTTGTTAACAAAAGAGATTTTTACATAAATATGCACTTTTCTTATTTTATTAATCAAAATATCTTAAATTTTTATTTTTTTTGCTTATTTTAGCCTTTTTATTTACATTAGTACTCATTTTATTTACATTAGTACTCATTTTATTTACAAATATGCACATTTCTTTCTTTTACTTCATTTTTCCTTTTATTTTTATTTATATTCTTTTTATTTTTTTCCTTTTCCCTTATTTTTTCTTTTTTCATATTTATTCTTTACTCCCTCCAGTTTATTTTTATTTTCACTTTATTATTTTTTATTTCTCCCTTTTTCTTTATTATTATTTTTTATTTTTATTCTTTCCTCCTTCCTTTATTTTTCATTTCTAATTTCTCTTTATTATTTCTTATTTCTCTTTTATTTTTTCATTTTCATCTTGCTTCAAAGTTTTTATTTTCTCATTTTTTTTCCTTTTTTTTTTATGTATTTATATTAGTTGAGCATTAGCCAATATATATTTTTTGGAATTTTATTTCATAAATTTTTTGACATTTTATGCTGAAATACAATCTCTTTTTTTTATTTTTATTTTTTTGTTCCTTTTTTTTAATTTTTTTAATAAAATTTACCATTATTTTCTAAATGTTAATTTTTTTTTAAAATTCCAATAAACCAAAATAAATACAAAAGTGTATAATCCTATAAATTAAATACTTACAAATCTAGTAGTATCATTAAATTAATTTTTTTAATACAAAATGTGAAGGTGTTGATGTGGTATATATTGTTATTAGTTTTTTATAATTTATTTTTTTGTTACTTTTTAGTTTTTGATTTAATTTTGTATTCACAGGATGTTGAAGATAATTTTGTCAGTTCTCATCCACAGAAAATGGAGTACAAACCTACCTATATGTTAACGTCTTCTTTTGTTATTGTATAGGAAACTGTAAATAAAAAAATATATATATAAAAGATATACTATAACTTAAAACTAAACATTTTTTTTGGAGTTAAGTGAGTTGTAATTATTATAACAGAAAAATTTTAAAGAAATGAATATGTTTTTAAGTTTTTTGGTGTTGTTGAGTCATAAAAGGATGTTGTCATTTTATGTTGCATTTATAATTGGTATTGTTTTGACTTTTTTTTTTTTAATTTCTAATACTTTTTTATTTTAATTTAGTATCATTTTGTTTTTTTTTTTGTTTCCAATACTTTTTTGTTTTATTAATGACAATGTAGTTGTATCATAAAATTTATTTTTATATGTTTATTGTATTTATGTAATCTTTAATTTATATCCAAATATTTTGTAGTTGAATGAGATTTATTATTTTGATTTTGTTTGAATATGTTTTTGGTTTATTTTTTTATTTTTGATTCATTTTTTTATATTCTTTTCATTTATTTTTGGTTTTTGATTCATTTTTTGTATGCTTTTGGTTTTTTATTCATTTTTTGTACCTTCTGGTTTATTTTTTGTTTTCAATTAATTTTTTGCTTTTTAATTTTTTTTTGCTTTGAACAATGTATATGATATTTTTTGTTTTGTTCTGCAATCTTATGTATTTATTATAATAAATACTAAAAGATTCATTTTGTCTATTGATAGAGCCAATTAAAATATTCTTATATTTTATTTCTATTTGAAAGCTTATTTAAAGTATTTTACTTTTAACATGCGACTAAATTTTGACTTTACCTTTTTTTTCCTTTAATGAAAGGGTTAATATAAAAAGAAATTATTATTTTTAACATTTTATTTATTTTACTAGAGGGATATTTTAGTGATTTATAGACTTTAATAATTAAATTCTTTTTTTATAGAGAGATATTTTAAATTAATAGAGAAAAATTAAATATATAAAAATATTTTTTAATTAAATTTATTAATTATTAGCAAAATGATATGCTTCTTAATTACACTATGATCAAACTTAATAGCAAATTGGAATTCACCCTATATATATATATATATATATATATATATATATATATATTATAAAACTATGATATGTGCAGTAGATGTAACATTCTATTGATCTTGTAATGATGAAAACTAAATAATAAAAAAAATATTATATAATAACAGTTCTAAAAAAAAACTATTGGTACTAAATAAAAATTAAAAAAAAAACTTAATAAAAGTACTAAATAAAAATTAAAAAAATGAGTATGTTTAGACTCTAAGGCACTCTTTGGTTCGCGGAATACACCAAGAATAGAATAATTATTCTATAAGAATTAGCTTTTTTTTTTTTGTTTTTTTTCAAATTTTGTTATGGAATGTCAATTGTATAGAGTAACAATTCTCTAATTTTGAAGAATAGTCATTTTTTGCTAAACTAAAGAATATGTATTCTTTATCCCTTGGAATAGACTATTTCCACTTTTATCCCTCTCTTTACATTTATGTTCATGTTCTTGCTTTCTCTTTTTTTTTTAGAATAATTTAATTTAGATTTTTTAATATTTTTTATATTTAATTTAACTCAAGTTTGAAAACCATAAATTATAGGGATTTTGTTTATTTTATATGTTTGTATTTTTATGATTAAAATTTTTTTAAATATTATTAATTATGCATTTATATTATTTTAGAGAAATAAAATATACGTGCTAATTTTTTTTATATATTATATGTTTAATTTTTTTTAATGTAAAACATGCTAAAATTGTATGACTATTTAGTTTTGATACTAATAATGAAATTCATTAATAAGAGAATTAATGTCATTTGTACTTAAATATACTTATCTATCATAGCAATACTTATGAATCAAAGTACGAAATAGGTCATGAACCAAAGTATGAAATAGTAATTGTTTAAGAATAGTTATTCTAGGAATACCTATTATATTCCTTAAGAATTACAATTTTATTTCACACTTCTTTAATTTTATGAACCAAACATGTCCTAAGTCTAAACAGGCACACGTATAGCAGCATTCCCTTTGGAGTGAGCATCATCAAAGGCACTATAATTGGAATACCACCAAGAACTAAAGTCCCACACAATCAAACGTTCTTTTTTTACAAGTTCTTCTTTATATCCTCACCATGTAATATTACAACCAAACCAGTTGACCACCAACCCTCACCCCATCATTTGCCATTTCCAACATGGAGAACCACAACAGCAATATGCCCAACAACACCCACTTCAAAAAAATTCAAAATTCAAAACCTTTATTGCTTTGTAAAATTTCTAGGAGAGTTGCAAGTAAGGAGATTGTTAATTATGTTGATTGGAGAAGTAAAAAATGAGAAGTATAATTCAAAATAAAAAACAAAGATTTAGTACTATAAGTCACAATAAAAATGAAAACCCATTATCTCAAATCCTCATATCTAAAAATTATATTCAACCTTTGAACTTGTGCTGTGAATTAGGATAAAGCTTGAATCTTCAACAAAACAAAGGCTAAAAAATGATACAAGAAAGAGAGAAGGAGTTTAATGATCTTTACTAAATGAAAAGGCAAAATTTTTGGAAAAATCCTTTCAGAACATAGCTTTGTCCTGCTTTATAACTTCTGAATTCTTGAGAGAGCTTTTGAATGGGAAGGTCTATGATTTTAATAAGGAAAAAGAATAGGAGAATGCTGAGTTTTGGAAGGAGGCTTAAGGAAGAATAGAAGGTTGAAAAAAAATAGAGAAGAAAAAGAACCGATAGTTTTTAAGATTAGGAGAGCGAGAAACAAAGAGAAGTAGATTTTTTTTGTCATTTAGTGCAGAGCATGTAAATATTTTAGGCATTTGGAATATGAATTAGGGTATTTTGACTAAGGAGTTATTATATAAGGGACTACTGTTACGTGGATAATGGCTTCAAGATTGCTTGCTTAATAATAGGACAAGTTGTTAGCATTTTTATTTTCAATAATGTAATCAGTAGTGTCCTATTTCTTCGGGATATCATCTAAGAAATAGGAATAGTTATTAATTTTCTTTGTATTTAAACTCTTCAAAAGTCAGTAATAAGGCAAACTTATTCCAAACCAAACACTTGTGGTATATTCACACCCAAAGCAGAATACCTTTTCCTTTCTAAAATCTCTGTTATTTTCTTATTTGCTTTGGTTGGGACCTATAAATTATACCAGAAATTAGTATGGCAACAAATAAGGAAAGAATTAAGAATTTAGAGTCTGAACTTGAAAGACTTTTAGAAAATTTTAACAAAATAGAGGTAGGTGTCTCTGACAAGCTACACAACTGGAAGATGCTATTAGCAAAATATCAGAGGCTATCTTTTTCAACCGAACTGCATCTTCTAGTAACTCTAATCAAAATACAAATTTCTCCTAGTGGGCGATTTTGTGATACAAAAGAAGAAAGTCAAGACAACTTAGATAGTGGGAGATCCATGTTCTCTTCTAAATTATCTAAATTGGAGTTTCCATTATTCTCTGAAGATAATACCACCTAATGGTTTACGAAAGTGGATTAATTTTTTTTTAATATCAAGGCACTCTTGAATTACAAAAGGTATCGTTGGCGGTAAGGTAAAAATGGTGGCAATGGCTAAAGAGAGCTTACAAAAAAGAAGGCAAGGAAGTGACGTGGGAGAATTTTCATGAGGAACTTTGGGCAGGGTTTAGTCCTATGGAATGTGAGGACTTTAATGAAGCATTATCCAAGGTTAAATAAATGGGTTCATTATGTGATTACCAGAAGGAGTTTGAATGATTAAGAAATCATGTACAGGGCTAGACACAAAAAGCTTTGGTGGGTACTTTCATAGGAGGACTCAAACTTGAGATCGTAGATGGTATAAGGATGTTCAAGTTGAAGTCATTGAAAAAAGCCATTAGCTTGGCATGAATGAGAGATGAACAGCTGACTCGCTAGAAGAGACTCATAAGACCTTTTAGTCAAACTAATGTTGATGATACTACTCTAACAAAAATCAAAACCACATCACCCATGAAAATGCTAACTTAGAGCGAAATACAAAAAAGAAGGGCACAAGGACTATGTTTCCATTATGATGAGAAATTCATACCTGGTTATAAGTGTAAAGGTCCTCAATTGCTTTTATTAGTGGGAGGAGATGAATGTTCAGATAAGGAGGAAATCGTAGGCTTAATGGAATCTCCACTAGAAATATCACTTCATGTAGTTATAGGGTGGTCAGCTTATAAAACTATACAGGCGATTGCTAAGATTGGTCATCATGAAATGATAGTTATCATTAATAGTGGTTCTACTCACAATTTCATTAGTGAGTGAATAACCAATATGCTACAATTACTAGTCATTCCAATTGAATCTTTTCATGTTAAAGTGGCAAATGGGAGGTCACTGAAATTCTGAGGGAGATTAAAAAATGTTCAAGCAATACTACAAGATTGTTAATGATATACATTAGGTTAATCATGTATGACCATGTTTTGACTTTATCATTTTATTTAATAAAGAGACATTTTTCATTATCATTTTATATTATGATAATTACTTGAATAGTCAATTCTTACTAAGGTCATCAAGTATGTGACTTGATAGTAAAATTCTTAGATTAAATATGAATTCTATTCAAATTATCCCTAGTCATAATAGTGTATTATGGTTAGTGTAGTGTTGATTGATGATTATGTTTTACTAATAATGAATATGAGATATTAAGTCAACTCATAGGTACTTATTTGAGAAATAAAGTGCTGGATTGACCCATCATGAGAATATTACATAAATAATTGTCATAAGTAATTCTCATCACAATAATATTAGCTTAGTCCTCTGACCTTGAAATCACCATGGATTTCTATATAACTATTTTGTATTTTGACATAATCTTTAACCGAATGATAAAATAGGTTGTTGTTGGGTATAAAATGAGTTATATAAGGAATGTGAGTGATTGAGAAGGAATTTGTCCCTCATTTAATTTGAGTAAGATATCTATGGGCCCCTTGATAAGATAGACTGAGAAAAATGTATGGTCATGCTAAAGTAAATTGATAAAGAGTTATCATTCTCAATCTATTTAAAATTAAGAAATTATATGATTGAATTCTATAAGGACTACATAATCTACGCCTTATATTCAATCAAGATATCATGTGACAAAGAGATTAGAATATTCACTGTATATTAGGTTATATTAGATTATTGACTTCATATGACTTAGGTAGTCATAATGTCCTGCTAGAGGCCACTTATGACTTGTAGGCCTAAATAAAGATTTAACGCCCATTTTCAATGTCATGTGAACCTACAGGGTCACACACTTTGAACAAGCCCAAAATGAATATGGGTTTACAAGGCTAAATAAGCTCTGTGGAAATAAATAAATAAAATATTTATTTATTTAAGGTAAAGGTTATCTTAAATAAATATAATATTATTTCTGATTTAATTTTAAATAAAATCAAAATAAGAATAAGTGAGAAATTACCAAAAGGTTGTTTGGTAAGTGAAACCCTAATTTACATATCTATAAATATGTAATATTCTCTAGGGTTTTACACACTCTCATTATTCTACCACCAAATTCATTTTCTCTTCTTTTAGAAAATAAAACACAGTGTTCTTTTTATTCTTGATTTGTGAGAAATCAAAAGAAGGTGCTAGCACACAAATATTCATTTTCAAAATAAAGGGTTGTTCGTGTGGACACTTGTAGAGGACAAATTCTTTTGGAGATGTCTCAAATCCAAACTGCTAAATTAAAAGCTCAAGGTAGGGTGTCACTATCTTTTGGAGATGTCTCAATGATTAACAAACAGACAAACAGAAGTTGTTAATTGTTGTCTTGAACAATATCTTTTGTGCTTTGTGCTTTGCTTATCATCAACCTCATAAGTGGCATTCCTTTCTTCCATTGGATGAATTATGGTATAATGACCTCCTTCCAAGCCTTGTATGAAAGACCTCCGTCTATATTTCCACATTACTATGAACTTTCTAGTCCAATAAATGAAGTTGATTAGAGTTTAATCATGCGAGATGAACTGCTACAACAACTTAAGAACAATCTCCATGCAGCAAATAATTGAATGAAACAACTAGCAGACTCTAAACGACCACACATTGAATATCAAGTCAGGGATTTTGTATTCTTAAAGTTGCAACCTTACCGTCAGCATTCAGTGTTCAAACGAGCTCATTAAAAGCTTGCCAACAAGTTTTACGAGCCTTATCCAATTGAAGAAAAATTTGGAAAGGTAGCTTACAAGTTAACATTGCCGCCAGGGTCTCACATTCACCCTATTTTTCATGTCTCACACCTCAAAAAGGCAGTTGGCAACATGCTGCTAGTATTGAATTACCACCCATTAATGTTGATAGAGATGTCATTGTGGAACCAGAGAAGATACTAGACAACTGCTGGATTAAAAAGGGATCTAAATTCAGAAAGCTTGGCTAAATGGAAAAGGCTACTTGAGGATGATGCTACTTAGGAAACTACTAAGGACCTACAAGAAAAATATGTCAACTTGGACCTTGAGGACAAGGTTCCAATCAAAAGGTGAGGTATTGATAAGTTACGAAGGTCTCAAAGGATGCTAGTAAAGAATTCCAAGTATTTTGACTAAGGAGTTGTTGTGCAGGGGACTGTTGGTACGTGGATAATGGCTTCAAGATCGCTTGCTTAAGAATAGGATAAATTATTAGCATTTTTATTTTCAATAATGTAATCAGTAGTGTCATATTTCTTTGGGATATTATCTAAGAAATAGGAATAGTTGTTAATTTGCTTTGTATTCAAACTCTTCAAAAGTCAATAATAAGGCAAGCTTATTCCAAACTAAACACTTGTGCTATATTCTCACCTGAAGTAGAATACCATTTCCTTTCTAAAATCTCTGTTATTTTCTTATTTGCTTTGGTTGATACCTATCATTTAGTTGTTGAGATGATTTTTTGGAACATTTTAGTAAAGATCCCTCAACAAAACTGTGACCATGAGGCACTCCGCATAGTAATCCATTGACTCGGGGCTAGAATATGAAGAAAAGGATGAATCTGGGAAGGATGAAGCAAAGCCTGGAACATGAGCAGCTATCAATTACCATCACTGTATTATGAATTAAGGGGATGATAATATCATGCTTCCCTCCCACTGTGTATAAAAATAACAATTTAAATGGCAGGATTTTCGATTACAACAAATGGCTAATCAGCCAAAGTATCTAGAACAAAAACTACCAGACAAAATTTTATGCATGTGTAATCAGAATCCTGCTCTACTCCTCTCACCCGGTATAGAAACTATTACCTACTTGAAATGTACAGCAACGCTTGGGTAATGATCGGGAAGATCCCCATGAAACCGAACACTAAAATACCCCACCACCAACAGCCTAAGCTGCTTCTCTAATCTTTTCAAGATCCATCGGTAGTAGCTCAAAATCTCGGACCCTTTTCAACCTGTAGCATTGAATGATGCTGAGAAGGCCAGGGCAGCTGTGGATAAAATGTCCTTATATCTCTACCTGATTATCTCCCAGACCAGGAGGAGATTGCGGGGGAACAGCAGAGGGAAGAGAAATATCTTCACTGATCTGCAAAACTCTTCTTGCAGTTGCCTGAGATTCTTCTCCTTTACCAATCTTTCTCGAAGAAATTACTCGAGATTTAGCTGTTTTAGAAGAGTCAGTATTATCACCGGATGACAAGAACTCTGTAAGGTTTGTCTGTGCCATTGCTATAACATTGCTTAAGACACCAGATTCCCGGAGTCCTTGCACTATGACCTGCAAAAATTAGATTAGGAAAGGTTTGAGGGGTGAGGGAAATGTGCAGAAATCCACTTAAAAGTAACTAGTACCAAGCTCAAGGGAACCTCAAAGCACAAAATTGGGACAGTCAAACTAACCATGGGATCATAAATGCGAGTCAAGATGCCCTTTCTCAAGAGTTTAAGTTTCAAATCTTTGTAAGTCCAAACAACGCGTTCCTGGTACCTAATGCAATGAGAATTCTGTTATTGGCAGTTATATAGGGACATTGGCTTTTACTTCATCTACAGAATGTGGAATGGTCACCAGCATACTTATTATTGCATGAATCTTAATACAATCGTCATATTTAAAAAATAAAAATTGCAAGTCTTTTCACAGAATAAAATGACAAAATCTCTATAGATTCATAACAACAGGAAAATTCAACCCTGGATTAATAACAAGCAGTGACCTCTATAGATTCATAACAACAGGAAAATTCAACCCTGGATTAATAACAAGCAGTGACAGTTTATATATGGTAATTACCAACGAAGCATTTCCTCCTCTGTTGCTGTTGAAGCAATTATGAATGCCTGCCCAGAACATAGCAAAGATAGAACAGTAAGACCACATGCATTGCTCAGAGCATAGACTTGTGGAATAAGTTGATAAGCTGATTCATAAGCGAGGGAAAAATAGAACACAAATAAAAATATCCTTATTAATGGGTTGGGGAAGAAGCCTCTCTTTACAGGCAGAAGTGTCCCGAAGAAAATAATGAAGCTATATAAAGGCAAAGAGTTTTAGAAAGGCAGTGCCAGAGGGCATACACAATTGTGAAGCAAAACAGTGAATGATGGTCTTTGAGACTGCTCACGTGTTACCATTCTAAGTTTTTAAAACCTACATAATTTCTAAGAGTCCACTATCCAGACAAACTGACTGCAAAGTGCATGCTATCAAGAAAGGAACAGATTTTATAAGAGTGCCTGTTCATAATATTGTAGTGATCATTGTAATTTTATACACCCAAGTTTGTGGTATTCCTACAGAAAAAGGCAATATGGACTTTATTCATTAAGTGTCTTGTACATTATATGCCACAATTACTCCAAAATTAAAATAAGTATTACAATTCCTTAGCTCAATGAAAATTTTTCTCAATGAGAATTCTTCGAAAACAAAAATAAGAGTTGGTTTAACATTCTTTTAAATTGACCAAAGAGAAATGAAAGCCTAACAAAGTAGCATGCTACCCAGTCAACCAGCCTCTTAATCATCTAGAACATATGTTTTGAGCCAATGTCCCATTGCATCTTTAAGATGTTGAGGAGGAAGAAAATCTAAATGATTACAAATTTCTAAACATTAAGAAAAAACTGTAAATTTTTTTTTTTTCCAAAGAAAAGTATAAAGTTGAACTTTCTTTTCCAATTTTGTTAAATTATTATATATTAACACTGCATGAACTTTTGCTAATATTTCATTAAAAACCACTGTACGGGTTCATCTCGATCCCAATTAGATTGTCACGTTGAAGAATTAGCTAGGAAAGAAAATTGCTGACGTAGTCTCTACATGAAATAGAAATATACCGACAGAAAATCAAAGAGAAAGGGACAAAAATTAACAGTAACAATAATAAATATATTTATCTCCCTTCCTGTTATTTTTACATTTTCTCATTGTTTTTAATGTGGAATCCACCTAAGTAATCACACAACCTAGCTGTCATTATGACCAATCAAGTAAAACAACTTGTGATAGTTAAAATGGAACTTTAAGTGGGCCTAAATTTGTAATACTTAGCAAGTTCTTGCACTGAATACAAAAATTAAAAGAATTAACTAGAGTTAAAATACCACCTAAACAGATAGTATATTGCATATAAATATAAGAAAAATTAAAAATGTAGAATAAGTGAAATATGGGAAACTGCAACAAGCACTATCCTGAAGCAGAAAAGAAAAGACTGCAAGCCTCAACTTACAGCTCTATCGAATTCCAACATAAAGCATCTTTTAACATCATCCTTCGTAGGCTTGCATCCACATCGATCACGTCTTGAAGTCAAATCAGAAAACTTTGGATATGTGTAATGCAGAACAGCAGCCTCATCCAACTTGATCTCACTACCAAAGTTTACGCGGAAAGACATTTAGATAAATGCCAAAGTTTTGATAATGAGTTTAAAAGCTTCTTAAGCTCGAACAGATTCAGAAAATGAGTAGATACAGAATCATGTAATGACGATTGATCTTAGAAGACATTAAAAAAATTCCACATAGCTGCATGTAATAAAAAATACTTGTATTGTGTGTCTAGTTCATCTAACTGCAAATGCAAATATATGAATATGCATGCAGAGATACACATCTTTTCCTGAACAATGACAAACAAATTCAAAAAAGGGCAAGAATGCACACATAATTATTAGGATTGAAAGTGAATGACTATACTTTGGAGTCTTCATATAGTTATGCCACCTATGGGCACCATTAGGACGAAGATGATCTTGGATTCGAGCAGCAGACTTCCCATTTCCATATGTCAAAAAATAGTTTGGATTACCACGAGTTGCTTCTTTATAATTTCCAAAGTATACTTCTTTTGGAAGATGGTCATAGTTCTTCTTGAACATTGAGACCTATGCCAACAAGAAAGAAAATTGACTAAAAACATGTTTTGCGGGTGCATTAACAGTCTTAAGAGAGGTACTGAGCTCATCGCCAAATATGCGACAACAATGTCTCCATGTGTAAATCACATATAGAAAGTTCTAAGAAAAAATAAGAAATTGTGCCAGTTAAGTCATACTAAATTCAAAGGGCATTACGACTTTGGCATTTTTTCTCTAAAGGGCTAATGCTTAAATTTTCTTGAACGATGCAGTGCAGTTCTATATTCAACAAACACAACTACAAGACTTGAAGAAGCTTAAAAGCCATAAACCTTGAACGTTTCAGAAAGTAAGAATAAACCAAAGCTTCAAAACACTCCATTTGTAGTGTCACCCAGTAATTCCCTCCCCTACCTATAAACTTGAAAACAACATTTCCACCTTTCCAGTTTTTTAAGAATCCATATCCAGTTCTATGTTGTTTTTATATAATTTATCCTAGCTAAATTCATGGTAAAATATAAATCAAAGAGATAATACCTCACTAAACGGCTCCTTAATGTCATCTCGCTCAACAGAACTCTCCTGCAACAAATAACTAATTCATTAGTTCTAAAGGAGTAGAAAAAGCCAACAAACATCCAACATGATCAATGGATATTTTTTGACACCAGGAAACAGGCATCACATTTGAAAGTTAAATTTATACTTTCCACTTACATAATTTGGAAAGATAACCATATCAACGTTTCCAGGCACATCTAAAAGCAACCGCCTCAAAGAATATTCACGAGCTCCCGCAGGATATATTAACTCATCAGTATCAAGATGAAATATCCAATCCATGCCAGCCTCCTAACGTTCATTAATAAAAGAGACAAAACCTTCACGAAACATAACAGAAAGCATATGATTTGTGCTGTTTGTATACATGAAAGTAAGAACCATACCCTTGCCATGACAATAGCCATTTCCATGTTGAGAGATTGCTTTACAAATAGCTCATAGTTACATGGTTTGTAGAAGAAGCTTGCCAGCCAAGTCTCATTCCAGATCCGGCTGATAACCAAATAAATAACAGAAACACAAAAATGCATCTTGACAATTTGTTTTTACTGTATGAGGTCACATAAAATACATTACAAATATCAAACACGTAAACATTTCAAATTCATCATTATTTAGTCAATAAAGAGAAGCAACTCAAATTAAAATACTGTCTGCTAAGATTCATTGAATAATAATAAATATTTTTTATATTCAAGAAAAAAAAAATACACCAACCTCCGAGCTTGTTGTTCCTCCAATTCTTTTGTCCTGTATATAATTTTCACACCCTAAAAAGACGCCGATAGTTATAATAACAGGGTAAGTTAATGCAACAGAAAACTAGAAAACAAAGCAAAAATTAGCAGCAGAAGGTTCGACTCACTGGAATTGTTTGGAGAACTTTAGATACTTTAGGAGAAGCTGCCTTTCCTTCCACAAAAAGGAAAAATGTAGAAACACCAATAACCTTGTGATAAAATATCCATGGTAAAGTCTGTTCTAAGCCTGCAGAAGTGCTTGTAGTTATACATATCTGGCATAAAACCAAAAACAAAGAAGATGAATTAATAGTAAAAATGTCACCAAAAAAAAAAAGTCCATGTTCACATAAACGAATCATACTGTATAAAAGTACATTTAAAACACAAAAAACATGACTTAATGGCAACCACATAACGAACACAGATAAGCACAATCAAATTAAAAAACTGCTCTGCTATTAAAAAACTGTTCTGCTGGTCCGTGGGTGCTATTAAATGAACTACAACTAACAGTATAACAACAAGAAGCAATGAGTTTTGAGTCGGTGGTGCTGGAATTGTCCTCAAGGCCACTATTTCGTTGCCGGTTCGAACCCCAGTCGGAGCCAAGGATTAACCAAAAACAACACAACAATGATAAATTTGGTTTGACTTGCGCATATAAAACTGCACTATCATAAAATAAAATTATCAACAGTGATTTAAAACCAATTAACCAAACAGTAACAGACATTAAAATTACCCGTTTCAGGATGATAATAGTTTCTTTTTTTTTTCTTTTCAAAAGGGAAAAAGAAAAAAAGAAAAAAAAAGGCCATTGTCATAGCTTATGAGTTATGATCAGCATTTCCCAGATATACAGAAGACAGATCCAAATCCGAAAACTAAACTCACCCTGGGTTTCAGATCCGACCCAAAATCGAATTTCCAATTTTTGAAATAAGGAAAAGAAGGAGAATTGCTCCGACCCAAAAGATCGGCACAACTCGAAGAGTCCTTAGTCCTAGAGACACGGGAGGAGATGGAAGCATCCATGCCAGGGAACTGATCATGGTCAGGCGACCAATGAGAAACCGGGTCGGTTAAACCGCCACGCCATTGAAGAATAAAAGCGAAAAGAGCGAGGGTTAATGGAAGAAGCGTTAGCAGTAACAAGAGACGTGAATACGCAGCTGATTGTGAAGAAACAGAGTATGAAGAGGAAAAGGGTACTCTTGGACCCGCCATTAATGCAACATTAACCAATGCCTGAATTGTTGCATCTATATATATACAAATAAATGCAGAAGAATAATATACAAACTGAAAATGGTTGGAAGTGGAGGCGGTGATGGCGAAGGGTGAACACTAACATAAGAAGAACCGTTTTGTCGTTAGGTGCAGTTATTGCCGTCCCTCGTCTTGTCCTTTTTTAATAGAAAAAGCTATTTTCAGGGATTAAACTGTAGAGTCTAAATTTATTTGTTAGGGATTAAATGCAAATTTGTTACTAAAGTTTGAGAATAAAATTTGTTAATTTTGAATTAAAGGGGACTAAAGTATATACTAGGATAAATATTAGGAATGTACAAGTCAACTCTAAAAAAATTGCAGAAAAAAATTAATTTAAATAAAAAAAAATTACAATATATTTAATGAGAATCAATTGAAATATATAAATAAGAAAGTAAATATAGGTATATATGGTATGTAACTTACTAGTTCTATAAATGATTTCTCTCAGCAGTTTAAATATTAGTAACAATTTTTTTTGTAATAACTATCTGAAATTATACCCAAAAAAATAACTATATGAAATTCAAAATTTTTCTCTCTATTTTTGTATCTTTTAAAAAATTTAAAGTATCTAAAGTTTGAAAAATAATAAAATTGTAAATTTAGATTCTTATTATGGCATATATACATACATATAAATAAAATAAAATTTTATTAAATTATAATTATTGATATTTAATTGTACCTTATAAATATTTACGAATAAAACTCTTATTACAATAGATGCATAATATTATAATTAATCTAAAGGTTGTTAATTCTATTTATATAGATACATAAATTTAAATTGAATAATGACTCAAGAATTTAAATACGTTGGTTAAGAGTTATTCTTCAGTTTATATCATAGCAATAGCCGTTAATAATTAAAAATAAAAGTTTAGTTATGTAACTAATAAGTTAATAAAATTTTAGGTGCTTGAAGACAATAAACATTTTAGTGATAGGATGATTATTAGTATATTTGGAAAGTAGATCAAGAGCACAAAATCATATCTCTAGAATTAAATTGGGAAAAGGCTCAAATTTGACTATGAACTTTGCACTACATTGGGTATTTATATTTTTTTTTTTCCCAATTGAACTTTTATGTATCAAAAATAGTTAAAATAGGACCTTCCACTAACAATAGTTTAAACCATCGTTAAAAATTGCTTGTGTAGCATGGTGAATCTCACTTAACTTGATGATGGGATGCTAAGCTTGCATCGCTCCTCTCCTCTCTTTCACATCCTACACCAATCTCTCTCAAATTAACCAATGCATTCTATTAAAATAAATAAATAATCCAATCCCACATTCTCTCTAATGGACTTCACCAGGCTTGTTTGTACCCTTCACTAATCTCCTTCATTTTAAACCACTTTTAATTTTTATGATCTATTTTTTTATTCTACTCATTTGTTGTTATTAAAGGCTATTCAATTTAAGTGTTGTTGAGTGAAATCCTTCACAAACATACTATTAAACAACTCATGTGCAGTTTCTCTATCCCCGCTCTTAGCATAAGCAACAATAATTCCATCTAAGAAATCACATCCCTTTCAAGCATTTCATCAAAAAAATTTTGCCCACATTCTAAAACCGCCCACATTCATATCAATCAATGTATTACTAACCCAAAAAAAAAAAAAAACACCAAACCCATAAATAAAAACACATTATACATCTTAATTTTCTCAAAAAAATCATTGTGCATATTAACCTTCCTAAACTTAAATTAAGAACCACGCCCCACATCCTTGCCCATGTCCTCTCCGGCAAGCCTAGTGCATTCTTGATGCACTCATTAGATGACTCTGCACGGCTTTTGAGGAAAAAGGAGGCAAACTTGAAGCAAACCCATTTGGGGCTCATGTAGTCAGGCTTTACCCTCGTGAAGTTCGTGACTTGGACTCCAAAGCTAAAGGGATTAGTTATGAAAAAAAGAAGCAAAAGTGTCCTCCACAGTAGCAAATCCAACCCCTTCCACCATTGCCAGGTGCAACTTAATAATAAACAAAGATAAAAGTAAGAACAAAAGCAAGCAATCAAAGAAAAAAATGAATAGAATTTTTTTATTAAGCACTCTAGCTGCTAGACATTGCTTTTCCTCTCTTGGTAGACATTACCTTCTATGGCTACTTGCAGTTATATAATGTCTATCGTTTTGGGATCAATATTTTTTTTTTATGAAAATAATCTCATTTTGGGATTAATATTTATTGATATGTATTTCATTTTTTTTTAATATAAGGCATGGACTTTTTCAATTTGGGAGAGATTAGTGCAAATATGTGAAAAAGAGAAGAGGGGTCATACACATGTGGCATATGATCATCAAGTTATGTGGAGCCCACCATGCCACATAAACAATTTTTAATCTTGGTTGAGGCTTAGGTTAGTGGAAGGTCCTACTTGAACTATTTTTTATACATAAAGGTCCAATTGGGAAAAAAAATATAAATGTCCAATGTAAGATTTGGTGCAAAGTTCAGAGTCCAATCTTTTCCTAATTTAATTTGGTAGGAAAAAAAATTAAATTTATTGCACTATTAAGTAATGGATTCTTTTTCTTGGATTTACATACCTTTTTTTAATAGAATTTACATACATTGCACCGTCATTTAGTCATATTTTCTTATATTATTATTATTTTTTTAAATCAAGTTAATTTTTTCATGGAGAAACAAAAACATAATTTACGTTGCATACATACAATAAAATTTCTATAAATTAATTAATGAAATTTTAGTAAAATAACAGTAAAAAAAAGTAGTAGAAACAACAATAATAGGAGTAATGGGTTATATTGAAGCAATGGAATCGAAGGAATAATGATACTACACATGCTAGAATGTTAATGATACCCCATATACATATTCCTATTCTATTAAAGGTTTATTTTCCTATGCAGGGGTGACTTGCAGATAAAGGATGTCTAAACCAAATAGCAGAATGATTTCCAATTAAAGAGACTCTCGGACAGGAAGAAATACTATCCAAATAGGCACAAGACTTTCATGAAAGAGAAATCCTATTCCTCTCAGGTTTGAGCATCACTATGCCTATAAATAGGACCTCATATCTCTCATTCTCATTCATTATATTCTCTCGTACTTTTTGCTCTCTTTATCTCCCTAAACTCTCTCTACGTTCTCTAACTTAGGCATTCGAGGGTTGCTAAGAATCTGTCCCACCTCTCACCTTGTCCTTTGTTGATTTCTTACAGGCTTAGACTCGAGAGTTTCAAAAATAAATTATCAAGTGGTGGCGTCTATGGGAACCTCTTGAGTTAAAAGCCATTAAGTACCTACTGAACAAGATATTGGCATCATGACTTCCAGTCCACCATTAATCTCAACCCCAAATATGCAAATTAACCAATTAGCCCCTATTCCTCCAATTAACCTATTAGCACCCATTCAGCGGATAATTCTACAAGCACCTTCTCAGTATTTTGAACCCTCATGACAAGCTCCACTCGAAACATACACTCCAACTGGTAATACCTAGTGATGGCCAATAATGGGCACTGACTTCCCTTATTATGCACCTTTATAGCATAACAACATACCCATACATTTCATACCTTTTCCAAGCTTACCAGAAACCCCTGCCATAAAAACACACTAAACCTAAACATAATAACCCAAACACTCAACCTACCTTCATTAAGTAAAGAAGTAATTATTCAAAACATCCAAACCCAGATGCTACTGATGCAATAATAGTTGAATGCCTTAATTCAAGGCAGAAATCCTGGAGTAACCCCTCCAAAAAATAATGTAGCAACACCAACAATAACTCCAAATGTGTCTGGTAGAAATAGAGAATTTCATAAATCTCCAGAAGGATAATCTAGCTCAACAATCTCAATACTAGATGACTAAAAAATAACTTAGAAAGTTGAAAAAGTCATGCATAAAACTCGTATTAGACCGAGGAAAAAAAATGAATATGTTCTGGAAGGAAAGACACCCTTTGTAAGTAGAATAATCAGGACAGAGATCCTAACCAAGTTTAGAATGCCTCAATTAGATTAGTTTAATGGGACTGGGGATCCGATCAGCCATATATCCTCGTTCAAGACTAGGATGCTGCTTTACAATGTAAATAATGGAATCATGTGCAGAGTCTTTCCTAGTACACTCACCAAGAATGCTCAAAAGTGGTTCCACCAACTTTTTGAGAATTCTATCTCATCCTTTAAAGAATTAACTGAGAAATCTTGAACTTGGTTCATTATTAATGTTCCTTTTGCTAAAAACACTGATATTTGGATGTGCATATAAGAGGCTACAGAGTCATTACGAAGTTTTTTGGATAGATTTAATAAGGCAGCTATGCAGATTAAAAACTTAGTCGATGAAGTAGCCATAGAAGCCTTGAAGAATGGAACCCAGTTGGGGAAACTTAAGGACAAGATCATGACCAAAGAACCTAGCACTTTTCCTGAGGTAATGACTATAGTTATAACGATGATAAAAATGGATAAAAATAGGAGGATGCGTTGGGATGACGAGAAAGCACCTATTAGAAAAGATGAATAGTCAAAACCAAGAAGGCCCAGATTTTAACGAACAAACTTTAAAAACCTAGTGGAAGGATTCAAAAAAGAGGCAGAGAAGTACACACCACTAAGCACCTCTAGATCTAAAATCCTCATGTGGATTAGACAGAGTGGCTTAGGCATAACTTCTGTTAGAAGGTTGATTCTAACCAAAAGGGCCATGCAAAATAGGAGGTCCTACTATTAATATCACCAGGATTATGGGCACGAAACTGAGGCATGCCAATAATTGAAGAATGATATAGAGAGAGATTAACATAGAATGGAAAATTTGATAACTTCATTGACACAACTAGAAGAAACTGAGATCCAGATGACCAAGATAAAGATAAGCTTTAATAAAAGAAAGCTTGGAATGAAATAGCCAGAGTTATCAACATGATTATCAGAGGAGAAATGATTGAAAGAAAGCCTAGAAGAACTTGGCCCCACTTTTGAAAAGAAGTATACTGTCATATTTGGTCCAAAAGATAGGAAACACGTTCAGCATCCTCACAATGATGCTTGAATGGTGAGTGCTTTCATCACTAATTACTTAGTAAAAAGATTACTGATTGATAATGAAAGTGTTGTCAACGCACTCTCTTGGAATGCTGTGATGAGATATCTATCACTGATTTGAAAGCTATTCAAAATCTTATTACAAGCTTTTATGAATGAACCATACAACTAATAGAACTAGTAGAACTAAGGTTAGAATTTAATGACTGAGATACTGGGGATATGAAAATTATCAAAGCCCTGTTTAATATGGTAGATCTTCCTCTTACATATAGTGGCATTATAGGCCAACCAATTCTTTATGAGATTGATGTAGCCACAAGCATCAAGCGTTAGACCATAAAGATTCCTCTTGAAGGCTAGGTCATAACTATTCATGGAGATTAATATATGGCGAGACAATACTATCAGTTAGCTATCAAATCCCAAATGAAAGCATTGCCTCTGGAATTGTTAGAAGTTGATAAACAATAAGCCAATCCTGAACCCATTGATCATGTCCAGATCTTATAGATCACTAAAGGAAAGATAGTCAGAATCGACAATGAGCTTAATGATGAAGTTAAGCATGGAATAAGCAAGGTCCTCATCAAACATTCATGCATTGCCTTTAAAGCATCTAAGATCAATAGAGCATAGTTTAAACATCAAGCTAATAATTAAACCTATCTTCAGAAAAAAAAGGAACTTCATATATGAGAGACAAAAGATGATTGCTGAAGAAATAAAGAAACTATTGGAAGCCAAATTCATAAAAAAAAGTGACACACCCAAAATGGTTAGCCAACGTGGTACTAGTAAAAAAGTTAAATGGAAAATACAAAATGTGTATGGATCATACCGACTTCAATAAAGTATGTCCTAAAGATAATTATCTGTTAGTAATGATATAACAACTACTGGACTTAATTTTCTGCCACAATTTGTATAGCTTTATGGATGCTACTAAAGGTACCATCAGATACCAATGAAGAAGGAAGATCAGGAGAAGATGTCATTTATCACTCATAAAAGTCTTTATTACTACAATGTTATGCCATTTGGACTAAAGAATGCTAGAGCAACATACTAAAGGTTGATGAACCATGTGTTCCAAAATCAAATTGGGAAAAATGTGGAAGTATATGTAGATAACATCATTGTCAAGAGCGAGCATGAAGAACATCACTCTGAGGATCTTTACCAAATCCTTTTAAATATTGGATCAATTCCAGATCAAGCTTAATCCGAATAAGTGTGTATTTGAGGTGAAAGCAGGCAAATTCTTAAGATTCATGATATTTGATAAAGGAATTGAAGCTAATATAGAAAAGATGGAAGCCATACTTAAGATGAAAGCTCTGACATCATTAAATGAGTTCCCAAAGCTAATTGGTAGAATAACAACTTTGGGGCATTTCATCTTCTGTTCAGCCAAGTAGTGTCACCACTGTTTTGAGCTTTAAAATTTTTTAAGAAGTTTGTATAGAAAGAAGAATGTCAGGTGGCTTTTGAAGACATCAAAAAGTTCCTATCCTTCCCACCTCTCCTTAATAGGCTAATCCACGGAGAAGTATTGTGCCTATATCTCTCTATCAAACAGGAATTAATTGCATCAATACTAGTTAGGGAGGAAGGAAGCCAACAGAATCCAATCTACTATATTAATAAAAGGCTCAGAGGTTCACAAGTCTAGTATCCTAAACTTGATAAGTTGTCATGGTTGTCATACACACATCCTGAAAACTCGGGCATTTCAAGCCCACTCAATCATTATAAGATCCGAATTCCCACTAAGGAAAATCTTACAAAGATATAAGACATCCAGAAAATTAGTTCAATGGTTGATATTGCTTAGAGAATTCGACATAAGTTATGAACCTTGACAATAGATCAAAGCCCGAACCTTGGCAGACTTTGTACAAAAGATGATAGTGAAAGACTTTGCCTCTTCTGAATGCCTGGAGTGGAAGTTATACATAGACAAAGCCTCATCCATACAAGGATCCAGTGCTGGAGTCATCTTTAAAGGGCCACACAGGGTCATTATTAGATATACAGTTCAAATAAAATATAAAGCCATTAATAATGTAGTTGAATATGAAGCACTCATCACAATATTAAAGTTAACTATAGAGATCATAGTTGAGCATCTCAAGATACACTATGATTCATAACTGGTAGTAAACCAAATTAGAAGAACGTACCAAATCAAGAAGCTAAACATCGCCAAGTATATTGAGAAAGCCAGACATCTTCTAAAGAAGCTCGAACAAAATAGGGGATGGGGGATAATAGGAAATCATCCAAATTCCCATAAGTGAAAACTCATAGGCAGATTTATTAGCCAAATCAACAGTAGAAAAATAGTTAAACATTTAAAGAGTTAGAGCTTACTGAGGAATTATTGAATCCAAGCACCGAGAAAGTAGAGATTATAAATATCCAAGAAGTAGCATAATGGATAAATCCAATCATTCAGTATCTCGAGCATAGGGTACTCCCATAGGATAAGTTGAAGGCTCAAAAATTAAAGTAAAAAGTTGTGCACTACTCCATGCATAATGGGGAATTTTACAGAAGGTCTCTTTCACATTCATAGTCTATATGTGTATCATCAAAGGAAGGAAATTATTTGCTTAAGGAAATTCATAAAAGGATCTATGGAGCTCATGAATCCCATCAATCATTAATTAGAAAAGCTTTGCTCCAAGGTTACTATTAGCCCATAATGTCTTAAGATGCTCAGAAATTAGTTCAGGAATGCCATAAATGTTAACATTTTACTCGCCTTAGCCACAAGCCTTCTAATACTTTGCATCTGATTGGGAGTCCTTGGCCTTTCGCAATATGGGGAATGGACATCTTATGCCCATTTCCTATTTTAACCTCCCAGAAGAGGTTTTTGGTTATGGCCATAAATTACTTCACCAAGTAGATAGATGTTAAAGTTGTCCTAACCATTACTGAGACATAGATTCAACACTTTTTTTTAAAAAGAAATCATCTGCAAATTTGGTATGCCACACACCTTAATAACAAACAATGGGAAGCAATTTAATAATGAGAAATTCAAAAAGTTTTATTATAATTTTAATATAAAGCTTCGATTTACTTCAATAACTCATTCACAAATGAATGTCCAAACAAAAGTCACCAACATAATCATCATACAAAGTTTAAAGAAGAGATTAGATTAAAAAAAGAGAAACTGGATTGAACTTAACAATGTCATATGGGCGTATAGAATAACACCTAGAACTTCTATAGGAGAAACACCTTTTAAACTGACTTATGGGATGGATGCAGTAATCCCAATGGAGATTAGATCGGTAAGCTATCAGGTAACTGAGAATCTAGATAAGAAAGTCAATAACATCAATGCTCATATATGTCTAGAACTACTTGAAGAAAGGAGAGAATGAGCATAAAGTATCATAACAAACATGTCCGGCAAAAATAGTTTAAGGTCAAAGATTGGGTACTTAGAAGGGCTAACATTAGTAAAGGCAACTTCGACACAGGCAAGCTCAGACCTAATTAGGAAGGTTCTTACTAAGTCATTGAGAAGACAACCAAAGGGGCCTACAAGATAAAAATATGAAAGAGAAAAAGAGCTGCCTTGATACTAGAACTCATACAGCCTCAGGAAATATTATTAATAAAATATATTTGGAGTATGTTAAGTTTGATGACACAAACACACACACTTCATTCATTATTGAACATATTACACTATGAGGATAAATCTTTTAAAGTATTTTACAAAGCAACCTTAAACCCAAAAGGCACAATCCCAATAGTAGGATAGAGTTCAACATCTTCTGAAGGCTGAGATTTGGGGATCAAAATGGATTTGACACTAGAAAAAGTAGCTCTAAAAATAGATTTTTATTTAATAACTTGAGGATCCTTAGAGGCAGACTTAGCAGCAGCATCATCATCTGTAGTAACAAGCTGTGCTAGATCATTAGGAGTTATTTTATCATGATCAGAAAAATCTAAGTCCGAACACTAAGCTGGCAGTACCTAGACATGTAGGCCTTGAGAAATCCCTTCACCATCTTTTGATAAGTTCTGAAGTCACCGCCTTAGGATTTCTTTCCATCAACCAACTCTTTTCTAAGAGTTTCGAGCTCAGCATCCTGCATGTCGATCCTTTATATGAGCTAAGCTTGTGAATGCTTGAACTCTTAAACCTTCTTTAAGCTTGCCTCAGTTTCTGACTTGAACTTTATGCTTTCAGTCTCAGTGAGTTCTAAGGCACATTTGGCTGTATCTAGCTTCTTCTATTAATCAATTACAATTGTCCCAACCTCAGCCTCTTTGATGTTATACTCACTTTGAAGGATAAAATTATTATCCTTTGTAATATTAGCCCTTGAGCCATCTAACAAACAAGTATAGAAAGTCAAAAAATAGATACATCAATAGAAATGATTATTGCATTAAGAAGGTCAAACAAGTTAGCTCCAAGGCATGAGTAATCAATGAGTTGAATAGCTCGTTCCTTCCTTCCTCCTTCCACCTCTAGATATTGTTAGGGAATCGTAGGGACTCAACATAGTGATCCCTAACTTGCAGATTAGAGATGCTAGCAGGCTTCACCTTATATAAGATAGATTTTTGCAAATCCAGGCATCCAATGAGCTTAGAGCACTTAATAAACACCTCCTCCCCGAGTTGTTCCTCATCACCTAACTCCTCATTTTGGGAGTATGTCTTAGGAAGCTCAGATGCTTCCTTCTGCATATTGCCAAGCACAGTTTTGCCTTTGTCAATTGTGGATTGATCAGCATGAGCTTTTAAGGTCTCTAAATCCTATACAGGTAGTTTAGTATGAGGTGTTGCCTACTCTTCTAGCTCTTCATCTAAAAAGATTCAGCCTGCAAAAGCAAAATAGTTAGCCTTCTATAAATAAAAAATAAAATAAGGTCAGAACATAACTTTAGAATCTTAGAACTTACCACTAACGTCTATACGCTCGGGAAGACTCTCTAGAGTTATCTTCGAGATAGATTCTTAATAAATATCGCATTAGCTATACTCTAGATATGAAGCTTCAGCACTAACTCAATATCTTCTTTGGATAACATCAGAGGACACTTCACTTTGTGACAATCATCAACCCACATCCATCGAATATTTATGAAATTTGATGGATGCTTAACTATAAAAAATCTATATCTCTATTTCTTGTGAAGGTCCAAAAGCTTCAAAAAAAGACTATAGTTCAAAACAGCTGATAAAGAGAACATCAGCTCCCCTTTTTTATTATTCAGACTATACATGTATTGGAGAACATTCAGATTTGTCTCTACCCTCCTTATGCATCAACTCTATGAACCCCGATAAAGATCCGATAACTATTAGGGTGAAGTTGGTCGAGGGCTATGTTGTATCTATTCAAGAAATCCCTAACAAAAGGATCTAAGGGAAATTTCAATTCCCACTTTGACTGATCAAAGTATATAACTAATTTATGCCAGTCTAAAAGAGGGGTATGAGCTTAAACTTATTATTTATAGTATACAAGGCAAAATCTTGGGGAATGATAAAACATCTCTTATACCATTTGAGCATGTTATCATTTACCCTAGATACAAACAAATTTAAACTGACTTGATCTTGTGGAGATATGGATCCTATCGAGCAGAAATAAAAAGGAAGAAGATAGAAAGGAAAAGAGCCTTCACCTGGAAGGAAGAAAGCAAATCAATAGAAAATGTGAAAAAAATAGAGTGTAGAACACTTGAGAGAAAATTAGCAAAAAGAAGACAATAGAAGCACAAAAGTGTAGCTGTAATTACCCGTATTTTTTATTTATTAATTTAAATATGGATTTTAAAGTTTTAATTATTATTATATTAAATTAGTGTTAATGAGTATTTTATTAAATTTTAAGATATATTAAGAGGAAGTATGTATAAATAATTATGTGTATCTCTAATATGTGGGAGGATATTTTATTTTTAAAATATAGAATATGTACTTTTTGCACTTTGAAATATATATATATATATATATATATTTCCCTTCCCTTTTTCTTTCCCTTCTTCTTCTTCTTCCTTCTTGATTCACCACTAACCAGCCACCACCTCTACACCAGCCACCACCAGTCATCGATCACTGATGATAGCAATAGCTCTAGACCTGCAGCAACCCTCTCTTCCTGCTAGTAACCTTTTTCTCTTCCTTTTCCTTTGCATTTTCAGTAATCGAAAAGAAAAGAGGTTGCCATTGTTAGCTCTGGTGACACCTGACGACGTCGTCAGTCTCGATAAACTCCTTTCCTCCTAGGTAATAAAACCCCTCAGTAAATTTCACCGGGTAGCTCTGATAACCACCTCGATTTGAGGTAAATTAATTTTAGGTATTTTGGTTAATTTATTTAATTTGAGTTTAAATTAGGCTTAGTGGTAGTTATATAAATTGATATTGGAACTTAGATCTATCCATTTATATTTTTTTTATAATTTTTTGGAATTTTTGAATTTTCGGGTACTATTCCGAACTCAATTGTTGTTCTAGGTTACTATTCTGAACCCGGGTGTTTTTATATTTTTAATAAATTCTATAAATTATGTAAATTAAACTTTGTTAGGGGAGTTTTGTGAAATTCCTTGAAAAATTTAAGATACAAATTTTTTAAAGATTATGTTTAATATGTATTTTTAGATAAAATTTATATTTTATTATTTTTTCAAAATTTTAATTGAATTTAAGGTTAGTTAATATGTTTATTACTCATATTAAATAATAAAAGTATGAAAATAATTTTTATAAGTAAATTGTAATTTTTAGTTAATTGGTAATAATTTTGGAAAATATTTATGATTATTATTATTTAAAAGCTTAAAAGTAAGTTCTTTAATATTTTTATATATTTGGATTATTTAAATAGTTTATTTATAATTAACAATAATTTTAGTTAAGGAGGTTTAAAGGAAGTTTTATAAGTTTAATTATTTTAAATAGGTGATTCCAGTGATATTAAATAAGAATTTCATTAATTGTTTGAAAAATAGATTTCCTTTATATTTTAATTTTTAAATGAGTTAATTGAAATGGTTTAACTAAAATTTATTTTTTGATATATTAGTAAATTTGATAAAAAAATCATGTTATGTCTATATGTATATTTGTGTTGAATCTCGATTGGGAATAAAGTATAGTTCGGGGCCTAACCTGAGTTGTTGAGTTATGGAGATTATAGGAGTATTGTTTTGTGCAGGAATGACTTTATTCTCAGTAGAGAGATGTCTATTTTACAAGGAAAATTTTATCAAATTTTTTATAGATTTCTCGTAAAACGTAATATCAGTATGTGCTAGTTTTTGAATTTGCATAATATTATGTCTTAGATCGAGTTAATCTTATCAATTCCATGATTTTAATAATTTTTAAGAATTTATTTGTTATATCATATAAGCATGTTTTAAATTAATATAATTTATTTTAGAGAACTCCAAAGAGAGAGCTGTAGCACTTGGGCAATCGAAGACACGTCGCCTAGCATGCTCAACCTGTAAGTTAATTTTATAGAATGTGTGTTGAAAATATTTAAATTAAATTTTCATGTGGTTAAAATAATATTGAAGTTGATTATATGAATATATTATGAAAACATATATATATATGTGCCACATGCATGATTATTTCTTTTATTATTATGAATAATATTGTGAAAGGATGCTTTAGTGGAATTTATTTTATTCTGCTTTATTTATTTATTTTATTTATTTATGATTTAAATTGATTGGGAGAAAATGGTAGAACGTGTTACCTAATGGGTGTCGCTATGACCATGTGAGCACTAGTTGAGATCTCAAGTATAGAAGAATATGTTGATTGGCTCAGTGCAGTGTGTGCTTTTGGATAGAGTATGGATTGAGCTCAGTGGAGCTAGTGCTTTCGGGCCAAAAATGAGATGTAACTCGATTGAGCTTGCTCTCAAGACATCAATAAAGGAATAAGTGATTGGATTGCGACTATAATTTAGTTGAACTTGCTCTCGAGATGGCAGTCACTTGGATTAAAGAGAGCCAAAAGGCTATTAGAATTGATGGTTTAGGTGTTCTAACATGTTTTCCACCAAAACAATTAATTTATATGATTTCATACAAAAATTTTATATAAAAGGGAATTGAGAATTTTGGGTAGAATTTTATATAAAAATAACTAAGGAAAGTAATGGACTTTTAATATTTATATTTATCTTATTTTATCATATCTTAAAAAGGGGTTTTAATAAATATTTTAAAACTAGTATGCATTTTATAAAATTGATTCACTCAGTGAGATATGATTCCTCTCAACTTATTTTTTTTAAGACCTCACAATCAATCTGATATTAGTTATCGTCTGCACTGGATTTTTTCTTTTTTGATTGTTCTATGTAGGTTTATTTAATATTTGTATTGTGCATTAAATTCTAGACACTGTAATAGTATATGGTTTTGTATAACTTGTCTTATAGACTTTATTTATTTTGAGATATATGTGTTTGACTATGGTGGATTTGTTATGAAATATGGTTTTATTATTAAGTTGATTGATTTTATTTGCAAAAAATTTCTAAGGCTTACTATGGATTTCAGAAGCTATACGCTTTCCTATTCCCTAATGTCGGTCACGTGCCTTTAGGTTCAGGTCATGACAAAGTTAGTATCAGAACTTATGGTTGATTTTCTGTTATTTTGGGCATTGAATTATATTTTTCATAAACTACTGTGGTGATTAGGTTGATAAATGTCACTTTTTATTGTCAGTGCTTCTATAATTCTATATGTATATTAGTATCCTTGTTATGTCTTAAATGTAATATTATTATCTTTTTAGAATAAGGGGGAGAGCAGGAAATGCTCCTGCTATGAATGCAGTAAATGATGATGGTGAGCAATCCTTTTAGGATGAAGCTCCTATCCCTGCCCCACGACGTAGAGGGAGGGGTAAACCTAGAGCGACAATAGCTCAGGGATAAGAGCAACAGTTGCTAGTAGAGCAAGAAGTTCATGAGATGGATTTAAAACTTTTGCAATTGGCATGGTAATAATTAACTAAGGCTTAGCAGCACTTAATCAAGTTATTCCATTAGTACAATAAATGTTACAACAGAGGAAACAAGAGATGTCTGATGCGGATGCAACTTTATTGTATTAGAGAGTTGGAAGAGTTTCTTTTGATGGTACTGGGGTTGCATTGGATTTTATAAATACCATCGAGGCTAGAATAAGGACTGGATACACTCATCATAAGAGGATTATAATTATGGAGTTATCAATACAGGCAGCAGCTCATGACTTGTTTATATAGTTAATCTAGCCATATATAACTACCATGGCATAGTTAGAGTTTAAAGAGTATTTTTTTAGGTATTTCTATCCACCTTCCATGAGAGATAACTACAAATGGCAGTTATTACATAGAGTCAGAGATGATCGATCAATTGAGGAGTACACCCACGAGTTTCTCAAATTATCACGTCATGTTGTAGATGTGATGTAAGATGAAAGAAGAGCAGTGGAGTTATTTATGATAGGGTTAGGCCCAGCTTATATCGGTATCCGAACTAGAGATCAAAGGTTAGAAAGTGTTATTTAAGAGGCTAGAAAACTAGAGAGGTGACACATCACGTATGCTACTATCCTAGATCTGTATTTGAGTGGTAGAAGTAAATATGTAGTAGCTCAGAGGATTTAGTAGCCTGTGTTTTAGATGGGCAGTATTAGCATTCAGATTGTTGGTACCTCATAATAGGGCTATAGAGGCCATCGTGGGCATAAGAGTGGAAGGCATAGTTGATAGAGTAGTAGGCCTATTAGATTTGGGGCTGGAGCTAGTAATGGTAGTAGTAGTTAGAGTTTGGGCTACAATAGTATAGGCTCAGGGCTCGGTGCATGTCCAACTTATGGCAAAGTACATTAAGGGCCATGTTATGTATTGATAGGAGCATGTTTTAGGTATGGGAAAATAAGACATCTTGCGAGAGGCTGTCCTAACTCTATATATCAAACATCTTATGCTCAGGGATCTTCATCTTTGATCACTCAGCCATTTCAATAGGTGCATCAGCCCTATCAAGCACTTATCTATCCTCAATAGAGATTGACACAGTTTGTGGGCCAGCAAGGCCGAGGTATAAGAGGTAGGCATAGAGGGAGACCTAACATAGTTGTCTATTTTATAACATACTGGTCGTGGGCAAGCTACAGTGTTCACATTGACTCCTCAAGATGTTCACGCATCTGCAGTTGTTACAGGTACTCTTTCAATTTGTTATCTTGATGCTAGAGTTTTGTTTGATCCCAGTGCATAGCATTCTTTGTGTCTCCTATTTTTGCTTCAATAATGGAATGGCAACCATCAAAGTTGTTAATCTTATTATCTATAATGACTCTACTTAGCGACGAGCTGGAGACAAATATAGTCTTTCCATCTTGTCCAGTGTTAGTGGAAGGTAGAGAGTTGCTAGCGGATTTAGCTATATTGGATGTGATAGGTTTTGATGTGATTTTGGAGATGGATTAGTTGGCTCAACATTATGCCATATTAGATTGCCGAAAGAAATAAGTGATTTTCATAATTCTAAATGATGAGGAATTTTGATTCAAAGGTGATAAGAGTTTAATACCTCAAAATCTTATCTTCATAATCACAGCTAAAAAGATGCTTAGAAGGGGATGTCAAGGCTATTTAGTTGTGGTTAGGGATATGAAGGTAGATAAAGGGGCAATTAAGAATGCGCCAATGGTGTGCAAGTTTCCTTATGTTTTTCTTGAAGAATTACTAGGGCTGCCACCAAAAAGTGATAGAATTATGTATAGATGTTGTACCTAGTATAGATCTTATCTTTATGTCGCCTTATAGGATGGCACCTGTAGAATTGAAGGAGTTTAAAGAGAAATTGCAAGAGTTATTTGATAAGGGTTTCATTAGACCCAACACATCTCCTTGGGGTGCACCAGTGTTATTTCTGAAGAAAAAAGATGGTAGTATTTGACTTTATATCGACTATAGACAGTTGAACAAAGTCACTATCAAGAACAAATATCCTCTCTTAAGGATTGATGACTTGTTTGATCAGCTTTAAGGAGCTTAGTGTTTCTTCAAGATTGATTTAAGGTCAAGGTATCATCAGTTGAAAATTAGAAGTGAAGATATATCCAAGATTGCATTTCAAACAAGATATGGCCATTATGAATTCTTGGCGATGTCCTTTGGGCTAACTAATGCCCTAACAGCCTTTATAGACATAATGAATTAGGTGTTTAAGTCATTTTTAGACCAATTTGTGATGGCATTTATTGATGATATTTTGGTATATTCACGAAGTGAAGAAGAGCATGCCATGCATTTGAGGATGATACTTCAAACTTTGAGAGAGAGCATCAATTGTATGCTAAGTTCTCAAAATGTGAATTTTGAATGGATTAAATGGCATTCTTAAGCCATATGGTATCCAAAGATGACATACAAGTGGATTCTAAAAATATTGAAGCTATTACAGAATGACAAAGACCCACAATAGTGATTGAAGTAAGAAGCTTTTTTAGGTTTAGTTGGCTATTATAGGAGATTTGTTAAGGATTTCTCTAAGATAGTTGCACCTTTAACAAGGTTAATCCAGAAGAATGCTAAGTTTGTATGGATAGACAAATGTGAGGAGCTTTTTCAGATGCTTAAAGATAGGTTAACTTTAACTCCAGTGTTGACTATAACTTCAGGAAGTGAAGGGTATACAGTATATTGTGATGTTTCTTAAGTAGGATTAAGTTGTGTACTGATGCAAAATGGTATGGTAGTTGCGTATACTTCACGTTAATTAAAGAAGCATAAATAGAACTATCCTACTCATGATTTAAAAATGGTAGTTATAGTGTTTGCTTTGAAGATTTAGAGGCATTACTTGTATGGTGTGACTTGTGAAATTTACACTGATCATAAAAGTTTAAAATATATCTTTCAACAAAGAGATTTGAAAGACTATGATTACTCCATTCTTTACCATCCAAGTAAGGCTAATATGGTAGCTGATGCATTGAGTAGGAAGTTAGCGGGAAGCCTAGCTCACATTAGCTCAAAAAGAGACTGATTGTTAAGGAGTTGCACGAACTAATTGATAAGGGGTTACAGTGGACCATAACTAAAAAATGTCTTTTAGCTCAATTCAAAGTATGTTATGTGTACTTGGATAAAGTTAAAAAAGTGCACAAGGATCCACAATTATAGAACATAATGTTGGAGGTACAGCAAAGTCAGTCTTGAGATTTTATAATTGATAGTAAAGGCATATTATGCTTGGGCACCAGTTTGTGTGTGCTAGATGTATAGGATTTGAGAGAGATTATAGAAGAAGCACACTTTTTTTCTTATAGTGTTCACCCAAGTTCTACCAAGATGTATTATGATTTAACGGATACATATTAGTGGAATGGGATGAAAAGGGACATTGCAAAATTTGTATCCAAGTTTCTCACTTGTTAGTAAGTGAAATTGGAGCATCATAGACCCTGGGATTGTTGCAACAGTTGTCCATTCCAGAGTGGAAGTGGGACATGATTGCGATGGACTTTGTTTCTGGTTTTCCTTGCACATTAAGTGGACATGATGCCATATGGGTGATTGTTGACAAGTTGACCAAGTTAGCTCATTTTTTGCCAATTAAAATGACTTATACTATAGATAAGTTGGCTAGATTGTATATCAATCAAATTGTTGGTCTACATAGGGTGCTAGAAAGTATCATGTCGGATAGAGGACCAACTTTTATTTCAGTCTTTTGGCAAGTGCTGTATAGAGCATTGGGTACAATACTGGATTTCAACACGACTTTTCATCCATAAACTGATGGCCATTCTGAAAGGACCATTTAAATATTGGAGGATATGCTTTGGATATGTGTGATAGATTTTGGTGATCAATGGGATTTTTACTTACCATTAATTAAATTTGCACTAGCAACAGTTATCATACAAGTGTTAAGATGACTTCATATGAAGCATTGTATGGAAGGAAGTGTAGATCATCCTTGTGTTGGAAAGTTAGTGAGAAATAATTAGTAGGCCCAGATTAGTGCAAATGACTTTAGAGAAGATTCTTATCATTCAACAGAGAATGAGGACAACTTTTAGCTAACATAAAAGCCATGTTGATCCTAAGAGGAGAGATGTAACATTTTCTGTTGGAGACATGGGTGTTCCTCAAGGTGTCTCTAATGAAAGGAGTAATGAGATTTTGTAAGAAAGGTAAGTTACCTCCAATATATATCAAACCCTTTGAAATTCGTTCAAGTGTAGGCAATGTAGCTTATAGACTGGTGTTGCTGCTAGAGTTACTATGGATCCATCTAGTGTTCCATATCTCTATGTTAAGGAAGTACATCTCCGATCCTTCATATGTTCTTTAGCCTCAAATAGTAGAGCTCGGTAAAGATTTGACTTATGATGAGTATCCAATGGCAACAGTGGATCGACAAGTTCATTAGCTCCGCATTAAAGAAATTTCTATGGTTAAAGTACTGTGGAGCAACCATGCGGTAAAATATTGCACTTAGGAGACTGAGGCAGAGATGCGTGTGGGATATCCTTATCTTTTTTCTCAGTAAAATCTTGTACACTTTTCTATCTTGTTAAAATTTGAGAACGAATTTCGCAAGGGGTGAAAATTGTAATGAGTTGTATTTTTTTATTTATTAATTTAAAATATGGATTTTCAAGTTTTAATTATTATTTTGTGAAATTAGTGTTAATGAGTATTTTATAAGTAATTTAATAAATTTTAAGATATATTAAGAGGAAGTATGTGTAAATAATTATATGTATGCATAACATGTGGGAGGATATTTTATTTTTAAAATATCGTATATGTACTTTTTGCACTTTAAAAAATATATATAATATAAAACCATTTTTTCTTTTATTTTTTTCCTTTCCTTTTTTCTTCTTCTTCCATCCTAATTCACCACCAACTAGCCACTATCTCTACACCAGCTGTCAATCGTTGATTACAACAGTAGCTCCAAACTGGCAGCAGCCCTCTCTTTCAACCAGTAACCTTTTCTCTTCTCACCGGCAACCTTTTCTCTTCCTTTCCCTTGCATTTTTCAGGCAACCAAGAAGAAAAGAGGCCGCTGTCGTCAACTTTGGTGACACCCGATGACATCGTCAGTCTCGATCGACTCCTCTCCTTCTGGGCAATAAAACCCCTCAGTAAATTTCATTGAGTAGCTCTGGTAACCACCTCGATTTGAGGTGGATAGATTTTAGGTATTTTGGTTAACTTAGTTAATTTAAGTTTAAATTAGGTTTAGTGGTAGTTATATAAATTGATATTGAAGCTCAGATCTATCCACTTATATTTTTTTTTCAAAATTTTCTAAATTTTTTAAATTTTCAAGTACAATTTTGGACTCGGTTGTTGTTCCATGTTACTGTTCTGAATCTGGATTTTTTATATTTTTAATAAATTCTATAAATTGTGTAGATTAAACATTGTTAAGAGAGTTTTGTGAAATTTCTTGTAGAATTTAGGATATAAATTTTTTAAAAGATTAGGTTTAATATGTATTTTTAAAGAAAATTTATATTTTATTATTTATTCAAAATTTTAATTGAATTTAAGGTTATTTAACATGTTTATTACTAATATTAAATAATAAAAGTATGAAAATAATTTTTATAATTGTAATTTTTAGTTAATTGGTAATAATTTCGGAAAATATTTATTATTATTATTTAAAAGCTGAAAAGTAAGTTCTTTAATATTTTATATATTTAGATTATTTAAATAGTTTATTTATAATTAACAATAATTTTAGTTAAGAGGTTTAAAAGAAGCTGTATAAGTTTAATTATTTTAAATTGTTGATTTCGGTGATATTAAATAAAAATTTTATTGTTGATTTTATTAATTGTTTGAAAAATAGATTTCCTTTATATTTTAATTTTTAAATGAGTTAATTGAAATGGTTTAACTAAATTTTATTTTGTGATATATTAGTAAATTTGATAAAAATCATGTTATGTCTATTTATGTATTTGTATTGATTCTCGGTTGGGCATAAAGTATAGTTTAGGGCCCAACCTGAGTTGTTGAGTTGTGAAAATTATAGGAATGTTGTTTTGTGTAGGAATAACTCTACTTTTAGTACAAAAATGTCCATTTTACAAGGGATACTCTACTAAATTTTCTATAAATTTCTCTTAAAACATGACTTAGGTATGTATTAGTTTTTGAGTTTGCATAGTATTGTGTCTTAGATCGAGTCAATCTCATCAATTTTATGATTTTAATAATTTTTTTTGTTATATCATATAAGCATGTTTTTAATAAATATAATTTATTTTAACGAATTTCGGGGTGAAAACTGTAGCACTTGGGCAGCTGAGGACGCGTCACCCAACATGCTTAACTTTTGAGTTAATTTTATGGAATATGTGTTGAAGATATTTAAATTAAATTTTCATGTGGTCAAAATAATATTGAAGTTGATTATATATATATATATATATATATATATATATATATATATATATATATATATATATATATATATATATATATATTGTGCCACATACATGATTTTTTCTTTTATTATCATGAATAATATTTGAAAGGATGCTTTAGTAGAATTTATTTTATTCTTCTTTATTTATTTATTTTATTTATTTATGATTTAAATTGATTTTGGAAAAAATGGTAGAACGTGCAACCTAGTGTGTCTCACTATGACGATGTGCGCATTGGATGAGATCTTAAGTATAGAAGAATATATGGATTGACTTAGTGGAACTTGTGCTCTCAGGCAGAGTATGGATTGAGTTTGGTGAAGCTAGTACTCTCGGGCTGGAAATGAAATGTAACTCGGTTGAGCTTGCTCTTGGGACATCAATAATGGAATAAGTGATTGGATTGTGATTGTAACTCGGCTGAGCGCTCTCTCGAGATGGCAGTCACTTGGATTAAAGACAGTTAAAAGGCTATTAGAATGATGGTTTAGATGTTCTATTATATTTTCCAACAAAACAATTAATTTATATGATTTCATACAAGAATTTTATATAAAAGGGAATTGTGAATTTTGGAAAGGATTTTATATAAAGATAATTGAAGAAAGTAATGGAGTTTTAATATTTATATTTTATCTTATTTTATTTTATCTTAAAAAGGGGTTTTAATAAATGTTTTAAAATCAGCATGCATTTAATAAAATTAATTCACTCGGTGAGGTCTAATTCCCCTCAATTTATTTTTTTAGACCTCACAGTCAGTCTGATATTGGTTATTGTTTGTGCCGAGTTTCTTTTTCTTCAGCTGTTATATGTATGTTTATTTAACATTTGTATTATCTGTTAAATAGACACCGCATGTATGACCCGATATTTTAAATAATATAAAATTCTTTTGGAATATGCAGTGTTAATAAAATTTTAAATTTTATTTATATCATTATTTGCGTTTATTATTTATTTATTTTATTCTAAATATTTTATTTACGTAAAATAATTATTTTGTGAGTTTTATTATTTAAAGTATTAAAAATCATTTTCATTGCTAATATTTTTAATAGTATTATTATTAATATTTTTATTGTCATTTATTATTAATAGTATTATTGCATGCATGTGTTATTATTATTGTTGTTATTTTTAGTACTATATTGTTATTAATATATGTGCATGTGTTTATGTGTAGTATATATATGTATGCAATATATATATATATATATATATATATAAGTAAAGGCCAGGTCAAAAAGTGGTCAAACCTTCCCTACCATTTTTTTTTCTTTTTCTTTTTCTTTGCTTCTTCTTCTTCTTCTTTTGCTTCCTCCATTGCCGACGCCACCCAACCCTACTGAAGCTCCACCATCCACGCAGTTAGCCACCACGGACCACCACCAAGCTCCTCACCTTCCTCCCTCTCCCTTCTTATCACTGCAAGGAGCTTCTGGTTGCCAAAAATCGCGTGAGAAACCATGAGAGTTACTGTAGCACCAAAATTTTTTTGGTGGTTTTAGGTCAAGTTTTTGGGCTCTTTAGACTCCTCTTGACGTGTATTTCTCGATTCTCAAGTCATTTCACCTTTACGACATCCAGATTATGAGTTTTCTTCAATTTTAGTTTAGGTCCATTTTAGGTTTTTATTTTTTTTAACTTGTTCTTGTTTGATTTATTTTTTCTTTTGGTAATATTGTTTAGGGTAGCTTAATCTTCCTAAATATATTTTTTGTTTATTTTTTGAATTATGGGTATTTTTGAATATTTTAATAATAAAAAATGAATTTTTATTAATTATGTTATGTATTTATTTTAGATGGAAATTTGGTTAAATTAATATTGTTAATTTAAGTTATTAATTTTAGAAGTAAGAAAATAATTTTTAGTAATTTTGTATAATTTTTGAATAATATATTGTATTATGTGATTTTTGGATTAATGAGTAAATTATGTATTTATATTGAAATTATAGTAAATAACACGTTTTAAATAATTTTAGAATAATAAACAGTATTAAAATAATTTTTACAAAATATTTACTATTTGTAACTAATTAATAATAATTTTCAAAAATATATTCAAATAATAAATTTATTAATTATTTTTGTAATTAAATGGGGTTTTAATTATTTTTATTAATATTATATAATTTATTTGAGATTTTATTTATTTAATGTGAAAATAATTATATTTAGTGTTTTTGATGTGTATGTATATATATATATATATATATATATATATATATATATATATATATATATATATATATATATATATTTATATATATATATATTTATATTTATATTTATTTTTTGGTATTTTATGGATATTTATGGAATTTAATTATTTTATTACATTTATTATTTATTATTGATTTTTAGAGATTTGTGAACCTCGATTGGGAATTTGAGTAGTTTGAGGTCTCAACCCAATGTGTTGAGCTTTGTGGTTATAGAAGTGTTTTTTCTTGTGTAATAACCTATATATATATATACATATTTATTTGAATTAAAAGGGATATTTTCTCAAATAATATTAGAAATGGTTACCTTGCATTATATTATATTATGTATATGTAGTATATGTATATAGATATGTACATATGTACTAATATTTGTCTATATACATACATGCATAAATAAATATTAATATATAGTCATATATTGAATATATACTATATTAATGGTTATTAATATGTATATATATGATATAATTTCATGAAGTGTATGTTTAAAGTATATATGTATATATATATATGCATACATACACTAAAACTCACTTAGACACCCATGTATGTATAACAAGTATATTATATATATATATATATTTTTTTTTTGAAGAAGAAAACAGAGCCGAAGCTCCTCCCTCTTCCCCATCTGCGCGACGCCCTCGACCGCCACCATCACTGTGCCTCCCCCACCTCCGACCGCCATCTGCTGCTTCCTCTTCCTTCTCCCTCACCTCCGATCACCTGTAGAGCCGCCGGAAGCCGCTGGAAGAGAAGAAGCCGAGAGTTTGCTCCAAACTCACCCAAGCTTCGTCCGACCACCATTTTCCTCCATTTCGGTGTCAATCTCCTCCCCTTGCACCGGTGAGGCTCATTCTAAGCTTAGTTTAAGCTTTGGTCATGAATTGATTGAGTTTTGGTTGATTTTTGGTTTTGAGCTCTAGGGTTTTGGAAATTTTTTTAGCTCGATTTAGATTGATTCATGCAAACTCCCTTCGCAAATGTGATTCCTAGTAGCTCAATCTACCTCTAGGAATTTTTGTATAATTTTTGGAATTTATTTTGATTTTTGGTGAATTTTTAGAATACTATACAATTTTTAGGAATTTCTATACTTTATGTCAAAATTTAATAATTAGGCTAATTTCAAAAATTATGGTTAAAAATTATGGAATTGTAATAATTGAGGTTATTAGTGAATATTATAAATTTTAGAACTCAAATTATAATTTTTGAGATTTTTATACTATTTTTATAATTATATTTGAGTTTATGCCAAATTTGATTTTTGGTTAAATAATAATTTTGGGAGAAAATTTTTGGTTAATTAAATATTTTAATTATATTAGGGAGGTTTATTTTAAGAAAATAAATTTTTGGCATGATTAAAGAATTTTAAGGAATTATTCTAGTATTAAAAGCACATTTAATTTTACCTTAAAATGTAATTTTACCTTAAATATGATAATATATATATATATATATATATATATATATATATATATATATATTAGTTTTATTAATATTTAAAGGGTTTAGATAATTTTTATAAATTAATTGATATAATTTCCTAAGTAGTGTAAATTTTAAATGTCCAATTTCCAATATATATATATATTCATATAATACATTACAAAGGTTTAATTTGGGTAATAATTATATTTATATTGTTGGTGACGGAATACGAATTTAATTGTTCAATTTTGAATAATTGAGATTTTATATAATTTTCATTTATTCTAGTATGTATGTATGTGAAATATATATATGTGAGAAATAAATATTATTAATTCTCGATATTTTATTGAGTTGTGATCTCGATCGGGGCAAATTGTAGTTTGGGAAGCCCGACTCGAGTGTGGGTGTTTGTGGTTATTGGAAGTACATTTTCTATGCAGGTCTGGCTCTACCTTTGGTAGAGAGATGTCCGTTTTACAAAGGAGACTCTGTCGAAATTTTGATAGATTTTCTCGTAAAACGTGATACTCGTAAAAATTTCTACCGTTAGTTAGGTTAAATCCTATCTGTCGAGTCTCGTCCGATTTTCCTCGAGTCAGTCTGGAATTTTATTATTTTGTTGATTTCTGATTTCGATTCCTTAGTCATGTTTTGAAAGTCGATTCATTATTTTTCTTTTAGAGCTTATCGGAGCAGAAGCTATGAGACCGAGGCAGACGTGTGGTCGTCAGCCTTCGCATTCATCCTGTAAGTCAATAGAACGATCTGTGCATGTGTTTATTTAAAGAATGCATGCGCTCATATTTCTATTATATTGCTTAAATGATTTATTTAATTTAATGTTATTATTTATGATTGAAATGCATTTTATTTATTTAAAAATCGATTTGAGAAATTTTGGTAGAACGGGCTACCTGGTGGGCTTCACCAGGACTATGTGCACATGGTAGAGATTGAGAGATGGATCCGATGTATATATGATTGGTGAATGTTAAACTGGGACGGGTGCCTCAGTGGAAGCCTTTGCTCTCGGGGACCACTATTGATTGGAAAGTCAATAATGGACTGGGATGGGTGCCTCGGTTGATGCCTTAGCTCTCGAGGACCGCCAGTGCCATTTATTTGGATTAAGTGAATGACTACGGCTTGGTGCCTCGGTTGATGCCTTTGCTCTCTGGGACCGGTAGTCTAGTTGGAATAAGTGGGCCCAGTTGGCCATTTAGATTTTGGGTTTAGGGTTCTACCGAGATTTTCAAAAGCTATACTTATATATATTATAAATTATTTTCACTATAAACATATATAGTTTTCAAAAAAGGCTTTCAAACCGTACAGCTCTTTTATTGACTTACTCAGTGAGGTCTGATTCCCCTCAATTTATTTTTTTCAAGAGCTTGGGAGTTCGACCTCAGATTACCTCCACGCCGGGTTTCTTCTTCACCAGCTATTTTATGTAGGTCATTGTAAGCTGTACTGTGTGTTAATCTAGGTTGCTGCAGTAGTATATGTACTAAGGATTTGTATGGTTTAAATATGATTGTGTAGTTTATTTGTGTAAACTACGATTATTTATAAGATTTGAATTCAATTTATAATATGAGATGTTGAAACATATTTTTATTAAGTAGTTTGATAATATGTTCTGTTGTTAATTGAAGTTTAAAATATGAATGGTTTTATTTTCTTTTCTTTTAGGCTTACTACGGGTTTCGGGGGCTTTATGCCTACCCATTCCCTAGTGCCGGTCACGTGCCCTCAGGTTCGGGTTATGACAAAGTTGGTATCAGAGCATAAGTTCGATTAATTGTCCATGTCTATCTTTCTATATGACTACTGCAGCTTTAGGATTGATAACTATCTTGAGATGTTATTGTTTCTAATTTCGTGTTGCTTTAAATATTCTTACCCCATTTTGAATTCAATTTTCCTTGTCTTCCTTTCAGAATGAGGCGTGTGCGTACCGACCCAGAAGTTGATCCGACCCTTAGGTTTGATGAGCAGTCTGTGCACGATGAGGCTCCCCTTCCTGCTCCACGTCGTAGGGGCAGAGGTAGAGGTAGAGGTCGAGCTAGGGTAGCTGCAGCTGAGATTCCTGATCAATAGCCAGTCGAGCCTGAAGCCCCAGCTGTTGACCCTACAGCCTTTGCAGCTGGACTGGCAGGGATTAATTAGGGTCTAGCAGCATTGAATCAGGCGATGCCCCTTGTACAACAGATGCTTTAGCAGAGGAACCAAGGTATGTCAGACACTGAAGCAGCCCTTCTTTACTCTCGGATCGGTAGAGTTTCTTTCAACGGTACGGGTGATGCCTTAGACTTCATTAATGTGATTGAGGCATGCACCAGGATGGGACATATGGATTATCAGAGGATTATGATTGTGGAGTTGTCGGTTTAGGCGGCTGCTCAGGATTGGTTTATGTAGTCGATTCAGCCATCGATGCACGAGCTGACTTGGCTAGAATTTAAGGACCTCTTTTTAAGATTTTTCTGTCCTCCAGCCACCAGAGATGCCTACAGGTGGCAGCTACTCCACATCACTAGAGGCGATAGGTTAGTGGAGGACTACACCAGAGAGTTTAACAGGCTGTCCCAACATGCAAAGGATATTAGGAGGGACCCTTATAGAGCAGTGGAGCTGTATGTTACTGGATTGGGACCCGCTTTTATTGGTATGCGTATCGAGGACCGCACCTTAGAGAGTGTGATTGAGGAGGCCCATTTGATTGAGAGGCGACATATTTGCCAGGGCACCATGATAGATCCTTATATGGTCGGGGGCAGTGGATATGGTGTAGCTCCCGGATACCAACAGCCAGCATTTCACATCGACAGTTTGAGTCAGCAGGCTGCGGGTAGTTCTCAGTAAAGTGGTAGGAGGTCTAGGACTCACCGATTTGGCCGACATGGATATGCCTCAAACAGGAGAATCGACAGGAGTCACAGATTCGGTGCAGGAGTTAGTAGTAGTAGTAGTTGGCAGAGTAGTTCTGGGTTTGGAGCCAGTGCTTGCGCGAGTTATGGATGATCTCATCAGGGCCCATGTCATATGTTGTCGGGCGCTTGCTTCAGATGTGGGCAGGTTGGACATCTTGCCAGAGCTTGTCCCCACTCTGGATACCAGCCACAGTACGTTCAGGGTTCATCTTCATCAGTGGCTCAGCCCTATTATCCGATGCCTCAGCAGTATCGAGCACCCATACAACCACAGCAGAGACCACCTCAGCCTATGAGTCAGTAGGGTCGAGGTTCAGTTGGTAGACCTAGCGGACGTGGTTTTGCGCAGCCTTTGACTTCTCAGCAGGCAGGTCGTGGTCAGGCTCGAGTGTTCACTTTGACACCACAGGACGCTCAGACTTTGAATGCAGTGGTAGCAGGTATTCTCTCAGTCTGTGCATGCAATGCTAGAGTGTTGTTTGATCCCGGTGCTTCACATTCCTTCATTTCTCCTGTGTTCACTTCGAGAATCAAGTGGCAGCCTTCTAGGTTGTCCTTTCCTCTATCTGTTTTGACTCCTCTTAGTGACGAGTTAGAGACAGATGTCTTCTTTCCTTCGTGTCCGGTGATAGTTGATGGTAGAGAACTATTGGCGGACTTAGTATTGCTTGATGTGCTGAAATTCGACATCATTTTGGGAATGGATTGGTTGTCGAGGTATTATGCTTCGGTGAATTATAGAGAGAAAGAAGTGGTGTTCAGAATTTCAGATGAAGAAGAATTCTGTTTCAGAGGTGAGAAGAGCTCCATGCCTCATAATCTCATTTCTGCCATTACAGCCTGGAAGATGCTTAGAAGGGGTTGTCGGGGATACTTGGCAGTGGTAAGAGATGTTGAGAAGGAGAACGTGGCAATTGAGCAGGTGCTAGTGGTGTGTGAATTTTTAGATGTCTTTCCTGAAGAATTACCAGGATTACCATCAAACAGAGAGATAGAGTTTTGTATCGATGTCATATATGGTACGGATCCTATTTCTATGCCACCTTACAGAATGGCACCAGCTAAACTACAGGAGCTAAAAGAGCAGTTCCAGGAGTTGCTTGATAAGGGTTTCATCAGACCCAGTACATCACCTTAGGGTGCTCCGGTGTTGTTCGTGAAGAAGAAGGATGGTAGCCTTCGCCTTTGTATTGACTACAGGCAGTTGAATAAGGTCACCATCAAGAACAAGTACCTACTTCCGAGGATCGATGATCTGTTTGATCAACTTCAAGGTGCTACATGCTTCTCTAAAATAGACCTGAGATCTGGGTATCATCAGTTGAGAATCAGAAGAGGTGATGAGCCCAAGACTGCTTTTTGAACAAGATATGACCATTATGAGTTTTTAGTAATGTCCTTTGGGTTGACTAATGCTCCAGCAGCCTTTATGGACTTGATGAATCAGATATTTAGGCCATACTTGGATCAGTTTGTGATAGTTTTCATTGATGATATCTTGGTTTATTCCAAGAGTGAGGCTGAGCATGTGATGCATTTGAGAAGGGTACTTCAGACTTTAAGGGAGCATAGGTTGTATGCCAAATTCTCAAAGTGCGAGTTCTGGTTGTATCAAGTGGCATTTCTAGGCCACGTGGTTTCTCGAGATGGCATACAGGTGGACCCTAAGAAGATAGAGGCTATTACAGAGTGGTCAAGGCCAACTACAATTAAGGAAGTACGGAGTTTCCTGGGTCTAGCAGGCTATTATAGAAGATTTGTGAAGGACTTTTCTAGAATTGCTGCACCTTTGACAAGGTTGACCCAGAAGAATGCTAAGTTTGTATGGACAGACAAATGCGAAGAGCACTTTCAGTTATTGAAGGACTTATTGACGTCGGCTCTAATTCTAACTTTACCCTCTGGGAATGAAGGTTATACAGTGTATTGTGATGCTTCCAGAGTAGGATTGGGTTGTGTGTTGATGCAAAATGGCCAAATGATTGCTTATGCTTCGAGGCAGTTGAAGAAGCACGAGCAGAACTATCCTACTCATGACTTAGAGATGGCAGCCATGGTGTTTGCTTTGAAAATATGGAGACATTACTTGTACGGAGTGACGTGTGAGATATACACTGATCACAAGAGCTTGAAATATATTTTCCAGTAGAGGGACTTGAATTTGAGGCAGAGGAGATGGATGGAACTCCTTAAGGATTATGATTGCTCCATTTTATACCATCTAGGCAAGGCGAATGTTATTGCGAATGCCTTGAGTAGAAAATCAGTAGGCAGCCTTGCCCATATTAGCACAGAGAGAAGGCCCATTATCAAGGAGTTGCATGGATTAATCGATCAAGGGTTACAGATGAAAGTTACCCGAAAGTGCCTTTTGGCTCAATTCAGTGTACGATCAGTATACTTGGATCAGGTTAAGGTAGCTCAGAGTAGAGACCCCCAGTTGTAGAGGATTATGTATGAAGTACAACAAGGGCAGTCACGAGACTTTATGATTGACAGAGAAGGTCTATTGTGGTTGAGCACTAGGATTTGTGTGCCAGATGTTGATGACTTGAGAAAGGAGATTATGGAAGAAGCACATTTTTCTGCCTATAGTGTTCATCCGGGTTCTACCAAGATGTATCATAACTTGAAAGATACATATTGGTGGAATGGAATGAAGAGGGATATTGCAGAGTTTGTATCCAGGTGCTTAACTTGCCAGCAAGTAAAGCTTGAACATCAGAGACCCTCGGGATTGCTGCAACTTATGTCGATTCCTAAATAGAAATAGGATATGATAGCCATGGATTTCGTGACTGGGCTACCTCGGACTACTGGAGGTTATGACGCTATTTGGGTGATTGTTGACAGGTTAACTAAATCAGCAGACTTTCTGCCTATAAAGAAGATGTACTCTACTGATAGACTGGCAAGACTTTATGTCAATAGGATTGATTGTCTACATGGAGTACTTGTGAGCATAGTGTCGGATAGAGGAGCCACCTTTACCTCAGTCTTTTGGCAAGAGTTACACAAGGCCTTGGGTACCATATTGGATTTTAGTACGGCCTTCCACCCTCAGACGGATGGTCAGTCAGAGAGGACCATCCAGACGTTAGAAGATATGCTGAGGATATGTGTAATGGATTTTGGAGGGCAATGGGATTCACACTTGCCATTGATTGAGTTTGCTTATAATAACAGCTATCATGCTAGCATCGAGATGGCTCCGTATGAGGCACTATATGGTAGGAAGTTTAGATCACCTTTGTGTTGGGAGATTGGTGAGAGGCAATTAACGGGACCAGAGTTGGTACAGATCACTTCAGAGAAAGTCCCCATTATTCAGCAGCGATTAAAGACAGCCTTCAGCAGACAGAAGAGCTATGCTGATCCTAGGAGGAAGGATGTATCCTTCATGGTTGGAGACATGGTGTTCCTGAAGGTGTCTCCAATGAAAGGAGTTATGAGATTTGGTAAGAAGGGTAAGCTAGCTCCCAGATACGTTGGACCGTTTGAGATTCGGTCTAGAGTAGGTAAAGTGGCGTATAGGTTGGTGTTACCACCAGAGCTATCGAGAATCCATCCTGTATTTCATGTGTCCATGCTGAGAAAATACACCCCTGATCCGTCTCACGTGTTACAACCTTAAGCCGTAGAGCTTAGCGATGATTTGACTTATGAGGAGTACCCGGTGGTGATTGTGGATCGCCAAATCTGACAGCTGCGAACTAAGGAGATACCGATGGTGAAGGTGTTATGGAGTAACCATTCCGCAGAGGATTGCACCTGGGAAACTGAAGTCGAGATGCGAGTTTCATTTCCTTATCTCTTTCCTTCTTAGCCTTGTAATTCCTCTTTTCTTTATTTTCTTGAATTCGAGGACGAATTCGTATAAGGAGGGGAGATTGTAATACCCTATATATATATATACATATTTATTTGAATTAAAAGGGATATTTTCTCAAATAATATTAGAAATGGTTACCTTGCATTATATTATATGTAGTATATGTAGTATATGTATATAGATATGTACATATGTACTAATATTTGTCTATATACATACATGCATAAATAAATATTAATATATAGTCATATATTGAATATATATTATATTAATGGTTATTAATATGTATATATATGATATAATTTCATGAAGTGTATGTTTAAAGTATATATGTATATATATATGCATACATACACTAAAACTCACTTAGACACCCATGTATGTATAATAAGTATATTATATATATATATATATATACACATATATATTAGTTTATAATATAGTATATATATATATATATATATATATATATATATATATATGTACACTAATAAATACTTGGATACACATGTATATATATTTATATATGGTATATATGTAGTATATTTATATATAGTTATAATATAGTATATATAATTAGTAGTTATAATATAATATAGTTATAATTAATGGTTATAATATAGTATATATATATATATATATATATATATATATATATTTATTGAAGAAGAAAATAGAGCCGAAGCTCCTCCCTCTCCCCCATCCGCGCGACGCCCTCGACTGCCACCATCACTGCGCCTCCCCCACCTCCGACCGCCATCTGCTGCTTCCTCTTCCTTCTCCCTCACCTCCAGTCACCTGCAGAGCCGTCGGAAGCCGCTGGAAGAGAAGAAGCCAAGAGTTTGCTCCAAACTCACCCAAGCTTCATCCGGCCACCATTTTCCTCCATTCCGGTGCCAATCTCCTCCCCTTGCACCGGTGAGGCTCATTCTAAGCTTAGTTTAAGCTTTGGTCATGAATTGATTGAGTTTTGGTTGATTTTTGGTTTTGAGCTCTAGGGTTTTGGAAATTTTTTTAGCTCGATTTAGATTGATTCATGCAAACTCCCTTCGTAAATGTGATTCCTAGTAGCTCAATCTACCTCTAGGAATTTTTGTATAATTTTTGGAATTTATTTTGATTTTTGGTGAATTTTTAGAATACTATACAATTTTTAGGAATTTCTATACTTTATGTCAAAATTTAATAATTAGGCTAATTTCAAAAATTATGGTTAAAAATTATGGAATTGTAATAATTGAGGTTATTAGTGAATATTATAAATTTTAGAACTCAAATTATAATTTTTGAGATTTTTATACTATTTTTATAATTATATTTGAGTTTATGCCAAATTTGATTTTTGGTTAAATAATAATTTTGGGAGAAAATTTTTGGTTAATTAAATATTTTAATTATATTAGGGAGGTTTATTTTAAGAAAATAAATTTTTGGCATGATTAAAGAATTTTAAGGAATTATTCTAGTATTAAAAGCACATTATGTAAATTGTGTATTTTAGGGGGGGTTAAAAAATGTAATTTTACCTTAAATATGATAATATATATATATATATTCATATAATACATTACAAAGGTTTAATTTAGGTAATAATTATATTTATATTGTTGGTGACGGAATACGAATTTAATTGTTCAATTTTGAATAATTGAGATTTTATATAATTTTCATTTATTCTAGTATGTATGTATGTGAAATATATATATGTGAGAAATAAATATTATTAATTCTCGATATTTTATTGAGTTGTGATCTCGGTCGGGGCAAATTGTAGTTTGGGAAGCCCGACTCGAGTGTGGGTGTTTGTAGTTATTGGAAGTGCATTTTCTATGCAGGTCTGGCTCTACCTTTGGTAGAGAGATGTCCGTTTTACAGAGGAGACTCTGCCGAAATTTTGGTAAATTTTCTCGTAAAACGTGATACTCGTAAAAATTTCTACCGTTAGTTAGGTTAAATCCTATCTGTCGAGTCTCGTCCGATTTTCCTCGAGTCAGTCTGGAATTTTATTATTTTGTTGATTTCTGGTTTTGATTCCTTAGTCATGTTTTGAAAGTCGATTCATTATTTTTCTTTTAGAGCTTATCGGAGCAGAAGCTGTGAGACCGAGGCAGACGCGTGGTCGTCAGCCTTCGTATTCATCCTGTAAGTCAATAGAACGATCTGTGCGTGTGTTTATTTAAAGAATGCATGCGCTCGTATTTCTATTATATTGCTTAAATGGTTTATTTAATTTAATGTTATTGTTTATGATTGAAATGCATTTTATTTATTTAAAAATCGATTTGAGAAATTTTGGTAGAACGGGCTACCTGGTGGGCTTCACCAGGACTATGTGCATATGGTAGAGATTGAGAGATGGATCCGATGTATATATGATTGGTGAATGTTAAACTGGGACAGGTGCCTCGGTGGAAGCCTTTGCTCTCGGGGACCGCCAGTGATTGGAAAGTCAATAATGGACTGGGATGGGTACCTCGGTTGATGCCTTAGCTCTCGGGGACCGCCAGTGCCATTTATTTGGATTAAGTGAATGACTACGGCTTGGTGCCTCGGTTGATGCCTTTGCTCTCGGGGACCGGTAGTCTAGTTGGAATAAGTGCGCCCAATTGGCCATTTAGATTTTGGGTTTAGGGTTCTACCGAGATTTTCAAAAGCTATACTTATATATATTATAAATTATTTTCAAAACATATACAGTTTTCAAAAAAGGCTTTCAAACCGTACAACTCTTTTATTGACTTACTCAGTGAGGTCTGATTCCCCTCAATTTATTTTTTTCAAGAGCTTGGGAGTTCGACCTCAGATTACCTCCACGCCGGGTTTCTTCTTCACCAGCTATTTTATGTAGGTCATTGTAAGTTGTACTGTGTGTTAATCTAGGTTGCTGCAGTAGTATATGTACTAAGGATTTAAGTGGTTTAAATATGATTGTGGAGTTTATTTGTGTAAACTATGATTATGTATAAGATTTGAATTCAATTTATAATATGAGATGTTGAAACATATTTTTATTAAGCAGTTTGATAATATGTTATGTTGTTAATTGAAGTTTAAAATATGAATGGTTTTATTTTCTTTTCCTTTAGGCTTACTACGGGTTTCGGGGGCCTTATGCCTACCCATTCCCTAGTGCCGGTCACGTGCCCTCGGGTTCGGGTTGTGACATCTTGCAAGATTGACTCTACTTTTTAGTAGATAGATGTCTGTTTTATAAAGGAAACTGCTGATTTTTTGGTAGAATTCTCGTAAAACGTGACATCAGGTAAATCCTAAGAATTTGTATTTAAATGAGTTTTGATTCTTAGATCGAGTCTTCCTTCAAAATTCTTAGAAGTATTAGTTAGGAATTATTCTGATTTTATTATTATGTATTTTTCTAGTTGTGCCGAGACCGAGGTCTATCAGACTAGACCCATCGAGTCAGTCTCGAGGAGTGCAAACTTATGAGTTATTGTTCTATATATGCATTGCATATAGGATGCATGAATAAGGATTTTCACATTTTCATTATATGTTTAAATATGAATTATTTCATTAAATGATTTAGTAAGTGTTAGGTATACTTTCAGTATATTTTTGGTATATTTCGATATATATGCAACATATATGCTTGTTATATTTTCAATATGGTATATTCATGGTTATTTTGGTATATGTGTGGTATATATATTAGGTATATTTCTAGTATATTTTTAATATATTCTTTTATATTGTATGCCATTTTATTTTAATTATACATTTTCTTATTTTCATAAATGTACAATTTTTTTAAAGGATATCAATAGAACGTGCTACCTAGTGGGCTGCACTAGGATTGTGTACGTACCGGTGTGATAGATTTTAAGGTTGAGTTTATAAAATCACCTGAGGTGACATTTGATTTGTTGATTATTTAGATTTGATGTAATGAGTAGTGTGATTGCGGGAGCTCAATTGACCTAGTGTCTCGAGGCCAATCACATTGACAGTGAGACTATGGGAGCTCAGTTGACTTAGTGTTTCGAGGCTAGTCTGCTATCCAAAATGGAATAAGAGAATTACTTTGGAATTAAGTGAGCTTATTGGCTAGTGAGATATTTATTTGAGGTTGCGAATGTTTTTAGGGTTCTATTTGATCCTTCATTTAAATAAATGATTTTTAGCATTTATTATATATAAAAGTGGATTTTAGCATCTGTGTGAAATGTCTATATATATATTTATATATATATTGATGCTTGACTGTATATGATATAGATTGCAAGTATTATATTATAATAATTCACTCAGTGAGGTCTGACCCCCTCTTAACCATTTTCTTCAAGAGAGTCTTCTTCATTAGACCATACTAGAAGTGCTTTATGCCAGTCTTCTTCTGCCCTGGCTATTTTATATAAATTTCATATTTGAACTTTTATTGTATTCTAGAAAACTGCAATAGTATTGTTGTTGTATCAGTAGTGTGTTATTTTGATGTTGGGATTTGTATTAAAATATTATATGAATATTTTATTTATGAAATGATATTTAGGTATTTATTTTATATCGATTTAAGTTTTAATTCTTTCGTATTTTTATTTATGTATTGCATGTTTTTTTAAGGCTTACAATAGGTTCCGGATTCAAAAAAATTCCCGTTTCCTAGCACCTATCATGATTCCCAATTTGGGTTGTGACACTGCAGTAGCATATGGTTTTGTATAACTTGTCTTATGGACTTTATTTATTTTGAGATATATGTATTTGACTATGGTGGATTTATTATGAATTATGGTTTTATTATTAAGTTGATTGATTTTATTTATGAAAAATTTCTAAGGCTTACTATGGGTTTTGAAAGCTATACGCTTTCCTATTCCCTAGTGTCAGGCATGTGCCTTTTGGGTTCAAGTCATGATAAAGTTAGCAAAAGGACTGTCTTGTTTAAAGAGGAACAGAAGGCTCTAAAATGACCATTACTACCTCACGGTTACTTATGTCTCTCTCATATAGCATTAAGGGTATTTCGAGCAAAAGAAAAGCCATTAATCGAGCAATTATCATTAAGGTAGCTAAAACATCTCATATACTGACACACAAACAGATGTGACAGTTACATAATTCAAAATTTAAAAGAATGTCAAAAGACATGGCAGTTGATAATCCCACCCACCCTACTGCCAGCTGTCATTTTCATTGGCACTCAAGTTGCATTTCTAATGCATCGAGATTCTAAGTCCAATGACTAAAGCTAGCACCCTTAGGTCGCTTCGATAGTACTGAGGTTTGAAACTCAAGTTGTGCTTCTAATGCGCTAAGATTCTAAGTCTAGTGACTAAAGCTAGCACCCTCAAGTCGCTTTAATAGTACTGAGGTTTGGCACTCAGGCCGCGCTTCTAATGCACTAAGATTCTAAGTCCAGTGACTAAAACTGGCACCATCAGGTTAATTCGATAATACTGAGGTATGGCACTTGGGCCGCACTTCTAATGCACTTAGATTATAAGTCTATTGACTGAAGCTAGTACCCTCATGTCGGTTCAATAATATTGAGGTTTGGTACTCAGGCTAATTCATTGAGATTCTAAATCCAGTGACTAAAGCTGGCACCTTTAGGTCACTTTGATATATTAAGGTTCGGCACTCGAGCAATGCTTTAATGCACTAAGATTTCATGACACTCAAGTCATACTTCTAATGCACCAATAATCTACGACACTTAGGCCGCACTTCTAATGCACTGAGAATCTATGACACTTGAGCCATGCTTTTAATGCATTGACCATCAAAACTCCAACAACAGATGGTCTCGTCAGATCATTTTTATAATACTGATGGGTTAATCACTTGGGTCATTTCTATAACATCGATCATTTTTAATTATAGGATCTGTGCATCTAAGACCAGCTGGCACTTCATGAGTGATATTTTATGATATAGTGATTCTAAGACTTGGTACCGAGCATCATTTCTTTTTTTATGATTGAGGTTGGACACCTTAGATCACCCTTCCACATCAGATGCAATTAAGCAAGCAATCTCTCTCTTCAGGCAGAGGAATACATTTTTCAAATTATTAAACACCAATCATTTATCAGATCGGGATACACCAAACATAAATTCTGAACATACTTTCGGGGGGAGGGGGGGAGACTCTTAACACCCCATATACATATTCCTATTATATTAAAGTTTATGTTCTTATACAGGGGTGACTTGCAGATAAAGGATATTCAAACCAAATAGGAGAAGGATTCTTAATTAAGGAGACTCTCAAATTGGAAGAAATACTCTCCAAATAGGCATAAGACTTTCATTAAAGAGGAATCCTATTCCTCTCAGGTTTAAGTATCACTATCCCTATAAATAGGACTTTATATCCGTCATTCTCAGTCATTCTATTCTCTTATACTCTTTGCTCTCTTTATCTCTCTAAACTATCTCTTTTTGTTCTCTTACTTAGGCATCAAAGGGTTTATAGAGATCTTCCCCACCTCTCACCTTATCCTTCATTGATTCCTTACAGGGCTTAGACTTAGGAGTTCTAGAAATAAGTTATCAGTTAAATACAGGGTTTTCCTTGGTCACTAAGGTAAATATGGACAAAATTAGTTATAAAATATTCTAATTTTAGAACACTTTTTATTTTTTTATTCATTGTATATTGTGTATATAAACAACCATTTGATTACTTTTCTTTAGAGAATGAATATACAAAATCTTCTTCCAAAATTAAATTAAGTTTATAAATTAAAAAAAAATACTTTTAAGCAATAATGTTAGAAGAGGGAACTAATTTCAATCCATAAACAAGTGATGATTCAATGATACAATACATGAAGGTCCTTTGTATCTTTAAAGCTCAAACCAAGCAGAAGTGACCTTGGTTACCTTACTACTAATGGGAGGAAATGATCTTAATTAGAGCATATCTATTAAAATAATATTGGATGCAAAGTTAAAGCTTGACTTTAACAATAAAACTTATGAATGACCAACATGCAGTTCTTCGAAAGCATACTAATAGGAAAGAGTTAATTCCATAGTGAGATTGTGAATCCTGAATTCCATTTTAAAAAGAATTTTTATTTACATAATAACAATAAAGGAGGTGTGTAATGAATTACAAGAGAGGTATAAAGAGTGTAATAGGCCTATTATTTAAGCTACAATATACAAACACACATGTCAAACAAGTAGCATAAAAAGATATTGTCCCATAAAGTTTGAAAGATTAATTATTGTAATTAGTTAGGGTTTTTTTTGTTTAGACAATCAAAATTCAAAAGTACTTGATTGAAAAAATTAAATAACTAAATTTTGCACTAAACTAATTTAAACTCCACTATCAATCAACACTATCTAAAAGTCTTATTCACCAATAATAATGAAGTTGGGATGTCTTTCCTAATTTGACATCATACATCCATATTTCATATCGATAATACAAAGAAGAAACATGCATGATGTATGTCATAAATAGACTATTAAAGCCTTTCTCTAGCACTCATCAAGTCAATTAAACATTAAACGATATTGGAGGGGGTTGAATATGGCTAAATGAGATTAATTTGATGATTAAAATAAAAAGAAAAATTAAAGACAAAAATTAAGGATATGAGAGAAGAAAGTTTAACACAAAATTAAAAAGTTTGGTTCCTTAATGAACCTTTATCTTCATCTAACTTATTCCAAAGTTAGAATTTTGCAAACTCACACCCAATTTATTAAACTACATTGATTTACATCATTTGAGTTTTAAGGCTCAACTCGAACCTTTTTCTACACTTAGCTCTAACTAAAATTTAAAAATCCTAAGTGTTTTATGGATCACACTTAAATTAAATCCTTTAAAGAGAATCCTTACTTCCCTTTTTCTAACCCAAGAAAGAGTATAAGATAAAAATTCCTAAGTCTAATCACACAACCTAAACACTCAAAGTGTTTATCAAAGCACAATTAACTAAAAACAAAAAGAGAATAATGAATGTTTAAGCATAAAGTAAATTTTAAAGGATTTTAATGTTTCACCCAACTCTCTAATTTTTTTAATAACTCTTTAGTACTTGTCTATATAAAAGGAGAGTAAAAAAATGACTGTTAGAGAACCTTAATTCATTTCAAGCTTCTCCTTCTTCATTAAATGCCAATTCAACTTTTATAGGAAAATGCATGCTCATAATCATGTGGAAGCATGTGTCAAAAAAACTAGTCATTGTTTATAATTACTAACCATCAAAGGCTTGACATGTTACTTATGAGTATGATCACGATTGTGGCTTATGTGCTCATAATCGTGCCTAAGATTGTAAGATCCAATATGAGGAACACTAGACGCTTATTTTTTTAAAGTGTTAATGATCACGAGCAAGCCATATATGTTCACAATCGTGGGGCTTCTCATGAGAAGTAATGTGAACTTAAGTCCTAAAATATTTTAACGGTCATAAGTGAGATAAGTGTCCTTATAATCGTGGTTGATATTATAAGGAACATTATGACTTAATACTTATGGGAGTTTGAATGATCACGGGCATGCATGGTAGGATCATAATCGTGGGATGAATTATAAGGATCACTATGTTGTTCTAAAACTGAAGGCTCATTGATTCATGGTCATAAGGCACTGTACCACAATCGTGGTATGCATGATCAAGATCATGGGATCCATCATGAGGAGTGTTGGAAATTTGAAAATTTTGTGTTCTTTGCCTCCAAGTAGTTATTAACAAATGTCTATCTTATGTACACACTTATTAGGCACATAAATTAGTGGATTAAAATTGATTCGTGAAGGTCAAAACATGGGTAGTTACATATTGATCATACAAATGATCAATAAACATCAAACATAAAAGGCACAAAGGAGGCTTTCACTTAACCAACCAATATCATGCATTAATATCCAATTTCAAGCTCAAGTATTATGTTTTGATGTGGAATAGCATTAATGGGCTTGATGTGTAACACTAAGGGGCTTGTTTAAGTGGCAACTAGCAACTATGTTTTAATGTGGGAATAGTATCAATGGGCTTGATGTGAGAATAACATTAAGGGGCTTGGATGTGAGAATAGCATCTAAGAGGGTTTACTTTAACAATCAATGTGTGAGATTCTTTTCACTCATTAATTTTAGAGCTCAACATATATATATATATGATGTAAAAACTCATTTTATGAATTTTTTCTTCTCATTTTTAGAATTAAACTATTTAAAAGAAAATTAAATGTCTCAATTTGAGTAATGTAAAAATTGGACCATAAAATTGAATCATAGAGTCTACATGAACCTCAAACTAAATGTCTAAGATGTGAATTGGAACTTTTTCCTTAAACTAATTCCACTTGCCAATTTGATTTCAAAAATTAATTGTTGTAAAACGTCAATCTATTCAACTGATACAAGCCTTTTAATGTAAACTTTCCAAGCATCTTAATAATCCTTTTGCAAAACTTTGAAAAAGGAGGAAATGCTTAAGAGTTAATTCAATTCATTAATTGACATTATTGTAAATAAATTAATCTCTTAATTGAGATTAATGTCTATTAATAATTCAGTTGACATCCTTTATTTAATAGTAAGATAAAATTATGTTAAACTTTAACTTTTATGAATATGTTTCTTAGATTCATGATAAAGATTTTATTTACTTAAAAATAAAGATATATTATTGATATTATTATTAATTGTAATATCTAATGTTATTAATATTAGATTTCCCGCTAAAGTTTAATGGTAAGATAAAATTATGTTAAACTTTAACTTTTATGAATATGTTTCTTAGATTCATGACGAATATTTTATTTACTTAAAAATAAAGATATATTATTAATATTATTATTAATTGTAATATTATTTTATTTAATGTTATTATGTTTCTTAAATATTAATTGTAATATTTAATATTATTAATTTTTTTTACCAACGTTAAAAACCAAAAAAAAATAATAATAACCCGCTATTGCCTTAGTATTATGTGGAAAAAAAAAAGTAAATAATTAATATCGTTTTAGTATGTATATGTAGTATTATATGGACAAGAAAACTTCAATTTTAGCTTTTTGAACTTCTATTTTTTCCAAAAAAAATTATAATTACCCCTTGAAGTTTATTCTATTCACTAGTTCATCCCTGTATTTTCAAAAGTCAACTAAATACTCTCTTAGACTTGATTGATTATCGATAGGTTTTGGTGCTTGAATATATAATACAATAGATAATTGATGAAGTATATCAGATAAATATAAACACCTATGTTGTTACAAATGAGGACTCTCAAACAATATGAATGCTATTGCCTTATCATATAGGGACGTGAGTTAGAAGTCACTATATCTTGCGTGCTTTTATAATGATTAAATTTTACTATTTACGACTTAATTTTTCATGCTCTAATTGAGTATCATAAGATTTCAATACATGAATTAAACTATCACTAAGGCATGAGATATTTGGCAAAAGCCATCTCTTAACGAGGCCTCTGATTTTCACTCTTATCAAAATAAAATTTCTTAAAGTTATTATAGCTCTTGAATACATTGTAATGATTATAAAATATCATAAATAATGAGATAATGGTGATATGGAAGTTGATTATATATAAAAATGCATTGAATTAAAGAAACATTGTATGAATCATATTAATTAAATGAACTTTAGTTACTTGAAAAAAATTTAAAAAAAAAACAAAAACTCTTTAAGACCAATTTGGCACGATGAGTAAAATTTCAATTTTCTCTAAAAAAAATTATATATCGATTCATTTGTAAACATATAATGCTGATTTATTTATTCAAACCTTCAATTTTTATAAAGTGTTAAAGTCTTGCTGAATTTTTTTTAACATATAACGTTAATTTATGTTATAGCCAGATAGATATAACGTTGATTTATGTTAGTGCCACATAGACAATAATTAATACTCACCATATGTCTATCAGTCACTTTATCTTTAAAAGAAAAAATATTTTATAGACAAAATCAAATTCAGAACGATTTGTATAAAAGAATTAAAAAATAAAAGAGATGGAAAATATTAACATTGAAAAAAAAAATCGTAATTGGCTTTGGAAGATTTTCTCGATGATGTTTACATTTGACATATTGATTATTATTGATTGTTACCATATGCATGTGTTTGATGGATGAGGAGCTGAGGCCTTTGTCATTTTCCTTTGGTTACTAGTTTTAGTCTAGATGGTGTGACTCTGATTTGTTACTTTAAAAAATGATTCAGCAACTTACTTTTTTTTTTTTTTTCAATAGAAAGTGATATAATTTGTTTTTTTTTAAATTAATGATAGCAGAATTCAACTTTTATACTTTAAAATATTTTTAGAAAAAAATTACAATTTAATTACTTTACCACTTATTTTATATATATATATATAAAATGTGAGAAGAAAGGTAAAAATTGAATTTTTGACCTAGTAATTATGATTTAAAGAGAGTACTATTCAACATTCACCACCAAGCCTATATGTTATTATTATTATTATTTTATCCATTAAATGAAAAAGAAGACGTGGAATCAAAATGGAATTAAAAGATGGGTTGAATTATATTTTTATAATAATAGTTATATAAATTTTACATGGATTTGTATGATATAAGAACTTATTAAACTTATAAACATAATTATAATGGGATTAATTTACAGTGCGCAGATATATGTTTAGTTATGCCTAACATGATTCATATGAAATTCACCATCATAATAATTTTAATCGTAGTTTTAATATTATTGCATTAGTAATTCAATGATGAAGTGGCTAGTGGAGTTTTCAAATGTGCATCCTCATTACACTTTCTAAAAATTGTAACATTTTTAACTATAGATAATGGACCATGAGCTATAAGTGGGAAATAACTTCGCTTAAATAACTGGATTTGGTAAACAATATTTAAAAATGGAGCCATAAAATCAACAAATTGGTGGTTTAATTGGTGAAGTGTTGGAATTTTCTTAATTAAGATTTTAAGACTGCGTTTTGTATATAAAAACTTAGATATTCCAGAGATTTATTCCTTTATAAAATTTGTAAAAATTTCAATTTAAAAATAATCAAAACTATATATTTTTTCTTTTAAACTAATTGAAATAGTTAATTTTTCATTATAATAGAGGAGAGTAAAGGAGAGATGAGGCTTGATCTCGACTTTTCTTATCTAATATCTACACTTTTATCATTTAAGGTACTCATGAGATAACTATATAATTAATGATATTGAAATATTAAATACAAAAGAAAATATTAAATGCAACAAAGGGGGTAATGACATATTTTATTCAGTATCATCTTTATTTGGATCCTGACCAAAAACCCATTATCTAGATGATCACTCTCCACTTGAATCAGGGAACCTTTACATCCACTTCTATTAAAACAAAGATATCCACAATGTCTTTTTTTTTATCTTTTAAGATAGTGTGATTTGTGTCCAATACCATAGCCCGCTCCAGTTACTTTTCTTTGTGTTTATTTGAATTATTGATCTAATATATTTAGGGTGTACATCGATTGGGTCGGGTTTCAATTTTATCCAAATGTTAAAGTTAAATTGAAAACTGAAAATATCAATCGGATGGTGTTGAGATTTTTTGGATAATCGATTAAAATAAAACAATTCAAAGAAATTAAAAAATAGAAGTTTCTAAGTGGTATAATGGTTGGAACATATAAATATATATAGTAAAGTTTAGTTTTTCGTTTGCATCCCAACTAAAATTTGCAAATCTGCAAATATGAGAACTAAATCAAATCGATTCAATTCAATTTTAAACCGAATTTTGGAGTTGATTAGGTTTTGCACATCCCTAAATAGATTAGTTTTCTTGTGCTACCTAAAACATAAAAAAGCAACCACATATTTGAAGAAATTTTTTGAACCCAAATTAATTTGAGATTAAGGCTTTTTAATTGAGCTGAGTCGTGACGAGTTGTAATAAGTGGCAACATAAAGCCAAATTAGCCAATAAGATCTTCATAGTAATATGATAAAAGTACAAGAAGAACAAAAAAAATAAAAAACTTCACAAGCAGAAATTTCCAATGAATAATTGCATAACGTTAAATGCAAAAATGTGGTGTAAATCAAGATTTCATTATTCTGAAAGAAATGTGACATTGGAAGAACAAATTCCAAAAGGAAATGATGTTCTTTTAAATGATCACAATGCAACAAGTAACTAGCTAAAAAAAAAATGAATATCATGATGTTTGGCAATTGAACATAAAAGCATTGGCTGCTTTAAAAATTGGGCGGTAAAAAATCAATGTGTAAAAGGATGCTAAGGGCAATCCCAACTTTGTCTCCTTTTAGTTTATGTTGTCTGACTCATCTCTTTAACAGCTTGAGTACATCTCCAACCAGATGCAATGATCCAGTCACAAGAACCTGTAAATTCCACAAAAGATCCCTGGTCAGGACAAGTATCTTCAGATAAACTACTCACACATCACAGGAAAAGAATAACAAACAAAATGCAATTAGCAAGAAAAGAACTTGAGAATGAAAACAAAATTTAGCAGGTAAAATAACATGTTTCTTCTTTTCGAAGATTCTGTTTTACAATTTAAGAGCTAAGTTTCAATACTTTACATGAACATTTTTATGAATTCCATTTACTACTGCTGGCTGAGAATTCTAGCAAAAGAATTAAGTTAAAAGGATTATGTTGTGTGTTAAGAGTACTTCTATGAAAGTTTAAAAATCCAAACACAAGTGATGAAACCTATTCTACAATTCAAGTCTCCAAACTGCAATGCGCAAACTACATGATATACAGAGTAGAATTTAAAATAGAAAATTAGATCTGCCGTTTAGAAAAAAAAAAAAAAAATGTTAAAATTAAATTTCATCTTAAAAAAAAAAAAGTGAATTATTTGGTTTCTCATTTCAGCCCAGCAAAAATATTGTTCAATCACAAGATGGGAAATTACTTCCACAATACATACTTACTATGTATACAAGTAATATTTTAAGAGTCGATTCTTACCTGAACTCTTATGGAAGGATTTTCACTAACACAATCCCTCAGCCATTTTATTGTCAACGGCAATGAAGAAATGACAACACTGCAGGTGAAATTTCCTTCTGTAGGATTGCAGTGAGAAGTGTCCTTGTAAAGGAATTCATGTGGTGGTAAGTTCTCTGCACTCTCCAACTTGGAGCTTTTGTTAAGTACATCATCTGCTTCTGTATGAAATAAATGCTTTTCAGTGTTGTGTTACTTGATGATGCCTTTTAACCACAATAATGACATATATAATCTGCCACTACGTAATTCAAATTGAAATTAAAATTTTTCTTGTTCACCTCCAGCCCAAGCATGATACAAGTTTATTCGCACTAACATTTGAAAGGCTTACAAAGAAATAATCATAATATGCAAGCTTTATTACAGGAAGTGAAAAAGAGTACCTATGCCATGGGTAATCTTTTCCCAGAGCCTCTGCAGGCTGAATTGCCATGACAAACTCCGGCTAGAAATATCCGAAGGAATAGCCGAGGCAGCAGAAGTAACCTTGTTGTATGTTGAAATGCTTGGAACAAAAATGGCCTTTGAGAAATAAGTACCTGAAAATGATAATATCATTCTCATAATCACACAACAACACAAATACAAGCAGAAAATTGGCAAAGGATGCATGCCTGAGGATTTCATTCTAAGGAAACAAAATTTCTTCCACAGAAACCTAATTCAGACCTCATTCCAAATTGACATCATTGAAAATTATTAAAGCTCCACTCACAGCATCAGTTCTAGCCGACAATTGTTTAAATGAGATCATCCTCAATGAAGTTTATTTATTATCAAAATCCACCATTTTCAATAGGATCAATGACTCAGCTCCAAATATTTGTTTGCAGTATCAATTTTGGGCCAATTTTTTTTTTTTTTCATCAACTACACTATTAACATTCTTCAACATCGATATTAATTATGCCAAGCTAGATGAGGTGTGTGCCAAAGCACAACAATGTGCTGACCTGCACTATTTTTATGCATTCAATGTAAAAAATGATTGCTAATTTGACATGTGCTATAAGTTTCATAAATACCACTTCAGATTATCAAAAAGAATAATAGGACTAATTTTTTTTTTTTTTTTTTTTTGAGAAAATTCATTTTCCACTCTCTCTCCTTTATGTTATACTTGCTACCTTATTTGTATTTTATTCAAGAAATATCATCCACACCAACACCTAGGTTGGTTGGCCTACCACCCCTAGGCTAGCTATAATTGTTTCCAATGTTCAGAATCCATAAATAATTACCAGAGAAAAAAATGGATCATAGATGAAACTTCAGGCTAAAGATCTAAGCAATAAATCAAACTGACAGCCAAAATCTGTAGCTGGTTTCTGAGGCTAAAAGTGTCAATAACCATGATAATAGAGCACTTAGAGTACTTGTCCTCTAATGAGGCATTGCATAAAGATATATAGATACTCGCTAGCAGAAAAGTAGAATAATATAAACAGCTCCTTACTAAAAATTATTAGAACAGCAAATACCTGAGGAAGCACATGTATTGACAAGCTGTGGAAGCAAAATTTGTGGATTTCTTACCTCCATGCAATTGAATAAAAGAATCTGCAACAAGGACAAAAGCTAAAACATGAGAAGCTAAAAATGAAAATAGAATGAGCAGTTCACATGCTTTACAAGTAAATCAGCCACAATGATGGGAACAATAAAAGTGACCCAGAACGGGGCTAAAAATTCTAAGCCCCCAAGCTAAATCTTGCTGACTAATATAAATTAACCTTCTTTGATACTTTATTAGACTCTTCAGCACTGCCTCTTTCAAATTGAAAGTAACCATTTCCCAAAACTTCTTTCATACTTGGAGTATCATTAGGAGATGATAACTGTGGTAATTTCTTGTTTTCTCGTACAGAACTAGAGAACCACTTGGCACAAGCTTCCATGCTTTCAGGACTGTGAGCTCCATCCAAGTAGAAAATCAGTTCTCCAGAAGAATTTTCAGCTCCTTCTGATGAACTGTGAAACCTTGGAAATGAATCATAAACAACTTGAGCCCTTCCTGAAATATGTGCTGTTGCAAGACCTCTACGAAATGCCTCTGGCAAATAAGCTTCTTCTTTATCCTGCTGTACATAACACAAGTCGACTGGTGAATAAATTAACACATAAGCACATACAGAGGGAAGAACAACTACTACAAGTCTAAACATAAAACTTCAAAAAATGAAAGGGAGCAAGCAAAAGACACCCCATTTTATTGGCTTTGACAAGATATAAGTAACTGGTTCTGTGACCAGATAGCCACCAGTGGCATCTATTAGGTGCAGTAGAAGATAAAACATGTCAAGCACGTGGCACAGAGATAATAAGCTCACGTGTTCATATAGATAGACAATTGCAAAAAAATATAAAATTATGCTAATATGTAAATAAACATGCATTCACATATGGCCGGAGAAGTCTGATAGTAGATTCACATATGCTCTTCTTTGAAGAATGATAAATGTCAGAGTACAACTAACATTTTGGAAAATTTTTTCCCAGTTTCCTGTCCTCTGAAGCCAGCATTTACACAGGGAAACAGCAAGACCAGCATTAGTGAATTGATGGTCACCAGCCAAGCTAAGCTTTAATCCCTCAAACTCTCTGTCAAGAGGTGCCACTACTTTCAGGGGTACCTGAAATAAGTACGAATAGATCAAGTAACAATGCCCTTGAAAATTCATGAATCTCTGAGGATGTGTGCTCAAACAAACATGTCAACTTTTAAATAATCCGGTAATTGAAGAATGAACCTCAATGATAAATTTAAATTATATCGATAAATTTTATCATTTTCCTATAAGAAGAAAAACAGAGCTACTCATCCTCTTTTGACCAGCCATGAATCAGAACTATATTGACATGGATGTATGAGAGCAAACAGTTATGCTTGCAATGAGATTAATTTTGCAAAGGGCCTCACAATACTATGCTGAACATTAGATTATGTCAGAGGGACCAAAAGGCAAAAGCAACTACAGATATTATTACAATGATGGAACTTCAAATGATAATAACTGATGATTAGAACAACAGTGATTACCGTCAGTTGATGGGCTTTCTCCTGAAGAACATCCATTGCTTCTGAAAGTTGAGGTACAGTAAATGCAGGAATTTGAGGCTTCAGGAGCAGGGAAGACATCAGTGATCAGCCCAATTCAGAAAATACTTGAAAATGAATAATGCCCATTAGAATAATCAAAACAGAACATTGCTATAAATAACCTCTATCAATGAAAACCATGTTCCTACTATAGCTTCTCACATATGAGTTCTATACCTTAAAAATTCCAGCCTTGTGAGATGCAATTTGTCCAAGTGTATTACCTGCGACAGAAAAGCAAGTAATTTGTTTTAAGAAACCTTTCACCTGATTATATACTCATTTTTTAACCTATGATGCACTGGTGTTTAAAACTGAATAAAAATGCATTAAGTGTTTATAATTGGAGTAAAAACTCATTCCAGCTACAGTTGGAGTAGAACCCCATTCCAGCTAGTGAAACTAAACAAAGAAGCCCCTAACATGAATCTCCACTTCAAATTAAGCAGGAAAGCCTAATGTAAAGGATAAGATATGAGAAACTTCCATACCCAATGACTCTGTATGATCCATCCCCAAAGATGTAATGCCACAGACAACAGGCTCTTTAATCTGCAAAAATTTATCAACAAAATTACATTATTAACCAAATTTCTTTACCACTAACCCATTCCCTATTTCAGTTTACAATCATCCTAATGAAAGCTAAATGAAATAAAAATTCTCTCTGCAATTTTCTTGGAACTGTGAATGAATGAGCCATAAAATTGGTATATTATAAATGTTCTTAGTTCTCAGAGGAGAGCATACCACATTTGTTGAATCTGTTGTTCCTCCAATACCAACTTCAATTACGGCAACATCTACCTGTATTTAGAAAAAGAGGAGAAAAGAAGAAGAGCAGAATGAATGACTCAACAACAAAACCAGTACGTAGAACAGTGATTAAAGACAAAGTTTTGCACAAAATTCAACACAAAAAGGTTTTGGAGGCACAAAGTGATTGCCGAGCAGCTCTACATGTTCTATGTTCTGAGATAGAAAGTAAAAACAGAGTGAAGCTTAAAGTGAGATTTTCAGACGATTTGGCAATTGCTAGTGTTCGTGAAGCAACAAAATCTATTAGAAACTATCATGCGTAACACCTTTTTCTGCTCCATTATTGTTTTTCAACAGAAAAACTCCTCTATAGCCATATCGAATAATTGAACTAGGGCAAATATGTCCTTGTAATTTTCCAGGGCACATAGGAATCTGTCTGTTACTGTTGAAGTCTTATTATTTTAGTCAGGGTTACAGGAATATATAAAGAAGAGAAAGAGAGAGAGAGAGAGAGAGAGACAGCACCAACCATTGCAACACTTAATTGTCTCAACTAATATAAGGAAACTTCAATAAACTTCCCTAAATGTTAATGTGTGTAACCAACCTGTTCGCAAATAAATATTTTGAATGCCAAGATTGTGAGAAACTGAAATAGTGGGGGCATAGGGAGATCCTCTGTTACCTGTCTCTGAAAGTCAACATTTCCAAAATTAAGTTGCTAGCATTTATAGCTTTCATTATCATATATAACTATTAACAATCATAGAAAGGTAAGATGTAGCACCTTTAACTTATTCCAACAATCCCAGAAGTACAACAAAAATTTATCTTCAGATATTTCCAATCTGTTAAAACAATATACGTTAGACATGAAACAAGATACCAACAGGAACGAAACCAGAACTTTGCACTTGCAAAGGAAGGGGTGAGGTAACAACACAAGTTAAAGTGAACTAAAAAATAGGGAACGTAATTTATAGGAATTATTATAATATCTATTCCAAATTTTCTCATATAAAAAGACTGGTAAAAAGTAGAATGAAAGAAAATTAAAAACATAGGAAACTTTGGAGAAGACATCATTAATTTATGTGCAATTTACCAAAAATTGAGCGAAATTTTCCAATTTAAAGAAAAAAAAATTCAGCACCCCAACATATTAAAATATTTGCACCCTTGAATAGATACCATAAACATTCAAATTAATCAGGAAAATGGCTATTTGCTTAGACAATAAACCAAACAGCTAGCATTAAAATCTAAATCATATGAATGTACTAAATTTCTTGAATCCCAAATCATATGAATGAACAAAATCTGAATCTGAATAAGAAATGCACCTCCTCATAGGAGGATATGCTATCAGGAATTACACAAGGTAAAATACCAGAACAAATCAACCTAGCAGCTCAAGTCTATTAACCTATTTCAAATAGTTACAAAGATGCTTGTGTCAAATTGATTTATGTAAGTCCATAAAACAACTTTTCCTCTCATTGACAGCAGAAAGAGTTAAATGAAACCATCGGAAAAGTGGAAGAGAGATGACTTGATTGCAATATAAAGATATATGCTAGAAAAGAAGGCTTCTGGTGCCTTTCAGCCAAAAAAAATAAAGAAAGAAACAGCTTTAAGAGCACAAATGTCCAATGATGTTGGATCAGTTTGTACAGCATTTGAAAATACAAATCTAAGCTTTTAATCTTCTATAACTTCACAATTTAGGAGCAATATCCTCACAGAATTTTGTCAGTACTGTAAATCTCATGATCATGATTTGTATTTCAACAGCATTATATGAGATTTCAGGTTATTTCTATTTCTTTTATTTCTATAAGGAAAAGAAGGAAGAAAGATTTTCTGCTCGCATTATGTGTTGACTGATAAATTCAAGCACTAACCCATCTATACGGAATCTTTCTCTCACATCAATTAGGTGTGGGGAAGTAAAAAGCCCCGTTCGAAAGCCACAATCTCGTAAAATGGCTTCACAGAATGTGCATGTTGAACCCTGAAAAGTGAATTTACCAAGGAGTACGATTTTATGTCAATGAACAAGTGCTGTCAAATATCACTAACTATTTCAATACACTTATAGCCACAAAACCCTGAAATCAAAATCCAGCAGCACAAAAATGGATAGAAGCTGCAAAGCAAAAGATTCCCCTTTCTTTTCTGTAATTTTTTTCTTCTGTCTGGAACTGAGTAGAATATCCAAGCATCAAAATCAAACTCTACCATTTCTATTTGAATGCTTATATGTGCATTCAAAATATTTCAGAGATGTAAAGGTTTGGGAGTTGGGGCACACTACAACAAAAAGGTTAGATCTAGAATTTAGAAGATCAAATGACAACCCAACAGGGTGTGAATAAGCTGAACAATTATAAAGCTTATTTTACATTGGAATCGTACCTTCCCTTTGGTTCCAGCAACATGGATAATGTTCAGCCCAGCTATATGCTCTTCCAAGTCTAGTATCTGTAAGAGAAAAACACCCATGATGTCTTTCAATCTTCAGGCAATTTCGTTTTGGATAGCAGAAGAATAGAATTAGATAATAATTTGATACTCAGTATTACAAATAAGAAAGTTTAAAGAGCATTTCCCCCATCTATAAGAAGGAAATAGATTCATAGCAAATATGCACAACAAATAACAAGCTTCCCATTTACATTGCCCATCAATGACTGAAACAACGCATCTTGATTCATAAACAGAAGATGGAAATGAGAAGCTATAATGTCGTAAGATGCATGAATTAACTTGTAAATTAAAAAAAAGTTTGCAGTTCCCTTTTCATTGGAGGATTTTTTAAAAAGATGCATGAAGCCATGTAGTGTTACCTTAAGATATATCAACATTTTTTCCAATTTTTTATTTACATCAATAGCAGATGGACTTCCACGTTTCTGACGTGTAATTAGAGAGGAAAGTGCTTCCATGGCAGTTTCATAAGAATTTGAAAAAGGCAGGTCTTGCATATAGTCTTTGACAGCCACATTGTGTTCTATTTGTTCCATGACTTGCGATGACACCTTTTGATAATTAAAGCCTACAATGTCAAACCAACAAGTCATACAATCTTATGCCCAACATTTCATGCCCGTCACAACCAAAAGCAAAATTACCTCATACTGTTCTGATTTATTTTGAGCAGAAAATTATAAATATATAAAGCATGTAACTTTGATTTGACCTCTTGCTTGGGAATTGAATTTTGTATGCTGGGTCAGATCATGTGTGTCCAGACAAGCTAGTTGATTAGAACACTTCCATGGGTTTTTGAAAGGAAATTGATAATCTCTCTTACGGAAGTGTGAAACTCTAATTATACCACACTTCAGATAACTGCCTGTATATATGATCATGGGAAACATCAAACCTGTTACAAAGACAGGAATCAGCAGGAAGTACAATGATAATAAAAACAATAAATTATTTGCACTTTCAATGAAAAACAAAGGAAAACCTGAAAAAAAAAAAAACTAATGTTAAGACAGTTATTACTTTTTCCTTATTCTTTCAAATTAGCAGTGAGTAAAGAATCCATCTTGTTCAAAAGGCCATATTGGGAAATAGATACTCTCATCTATCACAATCAAGATACAAATTCCAATCAGTTCCTAAATGGTCTATCCTCAAATCAACCAATACGAGTTTTAGAACAAATAAAACACTACAAGTATAGGCATGTACTAATAAATCTAGTTCTGTTTTTTCAATGCCTGGAGTCACAAATTCCAACTATATCAGACGAAGCAAAAGCAAAATCATTTCTTGCTAATACAAAGGAAGATACCAATTAAAGAAAATCCAATTACCACCATTCTCTAGTTTCAATGAAAAAGGAAACCAAGTCAAGCAAAATGTAACAAATTTCAGCAGAGTAAAGGTGTTAGCACCCCGCCGCCTACAAAAGGTTATTTCTTTCTCCCATAGCAGACAGACCAACACCCAATACACAGAACTTAGTTCTCTCCTTTTTTCCAATGTTCTTGGAAGCCAAACTAAGCAGACAGCAAAAAATTCAATACCCAGAACCCAGTTCTCTCCTATTCCCATATTTTCCTGGCAGCCAAACTGAACAGATAAAAATAAACTACCAGCAACCACTTCAAACCCACAAACTACTAGACACTTACAGAGATAGCCATAGAAGAAGTAGCTGTAGCTATTGTCGTTCTAGTGATAATCTTTGGATTGAGTTGCGTTATCAGTTGCACTTATTCTTTGCTTCTTCGTCTTCCACTTTTGTTGCGGCTGTGACTTACTGATTGTCCAACTAACAGATGAAGTGCCAAGTGCTCCCCAGCACTTGGATGGAATGGTGAATTAGCACATAAATCAACCTCCAGGCCTGCCCAATTATCCCACCAACTGAACAAATCTAGTTAATTAATCCATATTCCTATTGGAGCAAAATTTAATTCAGTCCAAAATAAATTTTTTAACGACTTCATCAAAAAATTTTATGTATTAACTAATTAGATCCATATCAAATTTTACAATATAAAATATGAACTAGTAAAAATTAAATTTAAAATTTTTATTTTTTTTGAAATGAATGTTTTATTTAAAATATGAATTGAAAAATAAAAATAAAATTTAAAGAACATAATTAATTTTTAAATTATTTAAAAAAATTAAATAAAAATGATCAATTATTTGTTAAATTTCAAAACTAAAAAATTAAGTTTAATCTATTCAACTTTTCTATTATTGGCCTTTACACGATAAAAGTCTAATCAACATTATTTTGATTTTAACAAACTCAATCTTTAGTTACTAATATGTGTATTTCAAGTATGCATAAGTTGGGTCAAAGTTATAGACTTTTTCAAGCTTAAATTTTGAAGTTTCTAGAGAAGATAGTGATGCTCACCACCTATATCACAATCATGAGCATCCTCATGATCAAAACACAATCAATTGCCTTAACAAAGTAAAGACATAGTGACCCTCATGATATGTCATGACTGTGATGCAGGTTGTGACCAAGAATCATGATTAAGAAAGTCATGATCATTAGCATTGATACAATAATTGAACTCAGGTTTAGTGACCCTCACGATTCATGTCAAGATTATGAGTCACCTGAGTCATAATCATGATAAAAGCAGTCAAGAGCAAGGTCTATTGAAGGCCTAAAGAAAATTTTGACAAGATCGTGATATGTGTGATCATGATTGGGATGAAGAGATCACAAGCATGACTGATTGCAAGCCAAGAGAAGCTCAGTTATCCTCACAATTACTGTGACAATTGTGATGAACACCCACCTATCAAAAGCTGTCTTTGTAGTTTTCTTTAATTTTTTGAAAAACCCTTGAGTATGGGTTATATGAAATAGCATAGGATCTTATTCTTCTCCTTCTTAGGTTATAAAAAGGAGTGAGGATCTTTTCTAGAGGAATTGGTTGAAGAGTGAACCATTAAAACACTTAGGGTGTGTTTACTTAAATAAAATTACTCCAGTTTTCTAGAATTTCAAAATGAAAACAGAAAATAGAACTTTATGTTTACTTTGAGTGTTTATTCAAAATTCTCACTTGAAAACTGTTTTCACAATTTTAAGAGAGAAGTGTAAAACAAGTTTTTGTTGTTTTCAAAAATTTTTCTCATTAAAAATATAAAATGAAAATACGGTGTTTTCACTTAAAAACACGTTGTTTTTATTATGGCCTCTTTTCTATTTTTTTATTCATTATTTATTATTTATTTTAGTATTATAAGACAAAATAAACTCTACTTTTCAATTCCTAAATTATCTCTCTACTTTGGTACATATTATTATCTTTCTACTTTAAAAAATAAGTTGTATATAAGAATAAGTAAACACATTTTTTGTTTTTAAAAAATGAAAAATAATTTTGAATTTCTAAAAAGTAAACAAATTTTACAAATTTTCTATGAAAATAAAAAGTTTTTATTTTCTTTGAAAATTGAAAAATGAAAATAGAAAATAATTCTCTATAAGTAAACAAATCCTTAGGTTTAGGTTTAGTTTGAGTTGAGCCTAGAAAAACTCAGAGTTTGTAATAGGTTTAAGTTGAGCCTCAAAAACTCACATTTGGAAACTCAATTAATAGGAATAGATTGGAGTTAAAGATTGAAAATTCTAACTTAAGAGTAGTTAGGTGGGGATATAGGTTTAATTAAAAATCCGAACTTCTAAAATCTTTATTTCCATATTTAATGTTTTCTTACCTTCTTAGATTTTCCTTAATTTTTTTTTTAAAAAAATTGATAGCTTTATTCACCCCTCCCCTCTATGGCATTTTCAATTAGTATTAGAGCTTTCCTTATTGGAACTTAATTAGAAAAAATTAAGTTCATGGGAAGTGAAACCATAAACTTTTCTTCTCCTAAACCCTTCTTTGATGGTAGTGACTATCCTAATTGAAAGTTAAAAATGGAGCTCTACTTTGATAGTGATCCAATTAGGTTATGGGATGTCATTCGAGATGGTTGGGAAGACCCTAAGTAGATAATGTTAAGTTTACCATTCATAGAAGTTAATACAAAAGATTAAAAGGATGAGAACCACAAAATAAGAAGGTAATGACCATGTTACTTGTCTTAATGTCTAGAGAAGAAAGACATAAGTTTCAACATTGTTAATCCACCAAGGAGATATGTGAGACTTTTGAGAACCATTATGAGGGAAATGTTTAAGTAAAAAGTAAAAAGGTTTAACTCTATATATATGAGTATGAAATCTTCAAAATAAAGCCTCAAAAGTCCATTACCAAGATGACCAGCTAGCTAAATGCTCTTCTCACAATACTCAAGAAACTGGGAAAGCACTACACCAAGGAATAGGTGAATACAAAGATTTTTAGAATCCTGCCCAAGAAGGATTGAGAATCTAGAGTCATTGCCATTGAAAAAGCTCATGACTTGTCAAAGCTCTCCACCGACATTGTAATTGGAAAGCTTATTACACATGAACTCACCTTGAAGCAAAGAGAGGATGAGAAAAGAAGAAGGGAATATCACTTAAGGTTATTAAAAAAGGTAGTGAAAAAGAAAGTCTCATGGACTTAAGAGAGGATGATAGTTAAATTTCTATGCTCACTAGAAACTTTAAGAAGCTCTTGAGAGAAAGAATTTCTCAAGACAAAGGGATGGCAAGAAGAATGAAGTAAGAAAAAGCAACGAGATAACATGCTATAAATGCAAGAAACCGAGACGTATAAGAAATAAGTGCCCCAAGTTAACGTTCAAGAGTAAAGTAGAAAAGGATAAGAAGAAAGCCCTTAAAGCCACATAAGATTACTCCTCTGATTCGGAAAAGGAAAAGGAGCAACAAGAATTGATTAACCTTTGCTTATCTTCTTGTGATGAACATGACAACTTTCATAATAATTGTGATGATGATAATGAGAGCTTTATTTTAAGAAAACTTATATTTAAATGTAAAAATCTACTTTCAAAGAAAAAGTTTTACTAAAAAATGAATTTGAAAAAATTATTTCATCAAATGAATAACTTGCAAGAGATTTGAAAGCATCTACTTCTTTGAAAAATGAACTTGATAAAACTATACAAGAAAAAGAAAAGCTTTTACAATAAGTTTTAGACCTAAGAACTTCAATTTCTAAATTTAAAAAGGGTAAAGATAATCTTAATAATCTTTTAGATTTATAAGGATTTCATGGTAATATATATGGCTTAGGATACTTAAATGGAGCTTCTACATCATTATCAAGTCATACAATATTTATTAAAGCAAAATATTCTTCTTCTCTACTACCTAATGAAGGAGATAAGACTCAAGCTGCCAAAGCTATGAAGTTCAAATCACCAAAAGTGAATATTAAATCTCAAAAGACTTATCCCCCTAAGACTCAAGCCAAAAGACCTCAACCCAAACATGTTTTTATGTACACTAAAAGAAACACACTTAAGCATGTTCCTTAACAACATCATATGTACGCTTGTAAATGTATGTTGCATATGCATCCTAAACCATAAAGACACTTTAGAAAGCACACACAACCTTCTCATGCACAACTTAGAACTAATGTACTTAATGGAAAACATGTGCAATACTCTTATGCTAGTATAAATGCATAATGGTTGAAATATAAATTTTTTTTTTTCTTTTTTTTAACTCTTTTTGTAAAACTTTCAAAAAAATTAAAAGCATTATTTTTATGAGCTAAAAAAAACCCAAATCAATTTAGAGTAGTCAGAATCTAGAGTAGTCATCAACTAGTACAAATGCATAATGCATTCCACCCAAGCTAGTAACCCTAGTAGAATCAAACAAATCCATGTGAATAAGTTTAGGAGGCCTAGAATTTGACACCCTATTTTTTATCTTAAAGGAAGACTTAGTTTGTTTCCCTTTTTTTTAAGCATCACAAGTCTTATTCTTAATAAACTTAAATTTAGGCAATCTATAACCTAGACATAATATACCCAAATGCTCTCTTTGTAATTTTTTTAATTCTTTAAAAAATCCTTGAGTGTGGGTTGTGTGCTTTAGTATAAGATCTTGTTCTTCTCCTTCTTGGGTTATAAAGGGGAGTGAGGATCTTTTTTAGAGGAATTAGTTAAAGTGTGAACCATTAAAACACTTAGGTTCTGGGTTTGGTTTGAGTTGAACCAAGAAAAACTCAAGTTTATAATAGGTTTGAATTAAGCCTAAAAAACTCACATTTGTAAACTTAATCTAAGGGAATGGATTGGAGTTAGAGATTGAAAATCCTATCGTGGACACATGGGTTTAATTGAAAAACTAAACTCCTAAAACCTTTATGTCCATCTTTAACCTTTTATTACCTTCTTAAATTTTCCTTAATTTTGTTTTTAATTTTTATCAACCCTCTTCACACCTCCTTTACGGCATTTTCATCTAGTATGACCAAATAACACTCATGTATATAATTAAATAATTATGCATGTAATTTTAAAATTAAAAATGCAATTTGTAATTTGACATACATAAATATTAAGAGATATAAAAAAATATGTGCATGTAAATGTTAAAAAGAGTGATAACATAAAAAATTTATATTATTATTATTATATAAATTTTTTATGTTATCACTCTTTTTACATTTACACGCGCACGTGCACACTCACACACATGTGTGTGTGTATCATAAAATATTAACTTTGACATTTTAATTTTTAATTTTGTTAATTTAATTCAATATTTACCTTAAAAGAAAAAGAGAAAAAAAATCTCAAAAATTCATTTAAAAAATTTAAAATTTTAACTTTAAAATTATGTGTATTATATATTTTTAAATTTGACATAAATTGAACCTAACTACTATTTACAAAAACTTTTGGATGAATTAATTAAAATTAATAATTTTGAAGGATATTTAATTTTATTATTTTATATAAAAATCTTCCACATTTTTCATGTGTATAGTTTTTTTTTTTTTTGAAACATCATATTCATTAAAAGGCTAACAAGCTAACCAAGAGGGGGATCCCCCAAAACCACAAAGAAACCATGGCTTATAGATCCTATCTCTTGCAATAATATAGAAGGGTAAGAGATTAAGGAAATAAAATCAAACAAACATACTAAAATAAAATAGCAGAGAAGGCCTAAGGTCTAGTTAAAGCAACCCATTCTATTATGGACCCAGATTTGATGGCCCTCCTCCAACCAATTACTATCATTTTAGTGATAGTTGGAAGCACCATCCCCAAGGCTGTGAGGGGCTTGAGGTCTAATAAAGCCATGGGTTGGATTGTTGGACCATTGGAATTGTCCAAGAGTTGGATTGTTTCACTCGCTTTAATGGGCGGATGAGAGGGGCCGCTTGCATAGAGATGCTGGTATCCAGAGTGAGCTTCTTAATATAGTTTGGGAGAATGGCTGTGACACTTCCAGCGATATATGACTAAGTAACGCAAGAGATGACTTCCCTTATTGGCTTTGCAGTAATCCATTTTTTTTTCCTAACTTGAGAGCTTTAAAGGAGAAGTGTTTTCAATACTCAAATCTTGAGCATAAGGCGACTCTTCAAATGATGAAATTTCCAATGTGCATATTTGTTTCTTATAATTTTCCCTTTTATCAGTTATTAGTTGTAGGTATTTCCTAGTAGAGGCCATTAGAGAAGGAGGGTAAAAGAGAGTGAGAAGTTTAATGAAAGAGATAAGTGGGTAGTGGCATTAGAATAAGAACTTTAGTAGTTTTACAAAGAGAACACTAGAAGCTCGTAGAGAAAACATATCTGATATCTATATTTTGTGTATAGTTACATTTGTTATTATTTAATCCCAAATATAAATTTTGGGTTTAAATTAAATAAAATCCATAAGGCTCATAAATAACTAGCCCAATTTATTTAGCCCATAAAAGCCCACAATTCAAAGGACTACCTCATTAATTATGAATTATTACTTGATGATTAAGACAGAAAATTTTGGAGGCTGGATATGTTTTTGACAACTAAAAATAAGTTTATGGGTTGGAGGTTATAAAAATTTAATTCTTTAACTGAAGACTGCTAGAAATCAAATTTAATTGGGGAATTAATGTCATTCAAGTATAAAAGCAGCAAATGTCCTCCATTTGTAGCTTAGTGGCTCAAGTTATGGACATTATAAGGTGAGATCATGGATTCAATCCTCACTCCCCCTTACCCTTCAAGTTGCTAAAAAAAATATATAAAAGCAACAAATATTGTTAGGGAAGGACATCAAATCCAATCCAAGCATCAACCATCAAGATATTTAGAAAACAAAACAAATCTTTGACATTTTGTTTTATCATGTTGACTTCTATTCATAAAATAATGCATTTATATTTTTTTAGATTTGTAGTAGACAAGATCTATAGATCACATTTAATTTGCACTAGCATTTATTTTTGTGGTCAACCATAAATAAAATGCATTTATATGCATTTATGTTTAATAGCCAAAAGAAAAAACTTACAAATGTGACCTTATAAATAGTCACTTACACATAAAACAACCCAAGGAAAAAAACAATATTCTTTGCAACACAAATAAAAGACAAAGAAATAAGAGAAAAAACTCACCCAACTCACACTCATACACAAAGAGAAACAACCTGAAAAAATAACCCAAGCAAAAAAAAATGAAAGAGAATAGAGTACCGAATGAGTAGATGCAACCGATGAGCCAAGAGATAGAAAAAAGAAAGAGAAGAGAGTGCCTAAAGAGAAGGGATGCAGTCAACCAAAAGAGAAAGAAGAAGATGGAGAAGAAGAGGAAGAGCTAGGTAGGTTTTCTTTTCCCTTTTAATAAGTTGTCATGTCACATAGTGTATGTATTTTCTATTTTCGATGCTTGGTTATTAGTTTGACTTTGTCTACCATCGACTGGGAACATGTTTTGTGTGCACATCTACACAAAACTAGTTAGGGGTGAGTATGGTCTAGGTAAATCGAAAGATTTAAAATCTCCGAAACTGTACCATATTTCAGGTATTTTAAAAATAAAATGTCTAGTACCAGTACCTAATTTAAAAATCTCTATACCAGTACCATCCCATATTTCGGGACAGTTTGGTATGGGGATTTAGTTTTACATAATGGAACTATATGATACGGTCTAAAAACGGAATTCGGAAATTCATGTAATTGATAAATTTATATTATTAATTAAAATTATATTTATTATCCACAAATCAAAACGATATAATTTTAGGTGTGTGTGTATATATATATATATATATATATATATATATATATATATATATATATATATATATATATATATATATATATATATAATTGTTTTAGGTAAAAATTTATGTTTTTTGTTATTATATATAATAATAATAATAATAATAATAATAATAATAACAACAACAACAACAAGTATAATAATAATAATTACCTGATTAATTTTAAATGATATTAACAAGATTAAATTACCTAATAACAATAATAATCAATAAATTATTAAATATAATAATAGAAATATATTTTAATTAATAAAAATAACCTATATTCTCTTTTTTTTTTATTGTAAGATCACTACTTACTTCAATTAAAATCACGTAGTTTTAGGCAAAATTATATCATTTTGGTTATTTATAATATATGTCTATATATTATTATGTAGCAAAATAATAATTATAATAATATTATTTAGCTCATTAATTTTAAATAATATCAACAAGATTATATTACTTACTAAAAATAATAATTAATGAATTATCAAATATGATAATAACAACATATTTTAATTAAAAATTATAAAATTTTGAAATTATATAATGTTAATTTTCTTATTTAAATATTTTTAGTTTAAACTGAAATGTAATAATTGTTGTTGATAATGGACATTCCACAGTTTTACTTGTTTTTTATAATAATAATAATTTTCTTATTTCTTATATTTTAAATTTAAAGTATGTTGTAATGAACATTCAACATTGTTATTTGTTAATTGAATTATTTGAAACTAATACAACGTTAATTTTTTTATATCTTAAGTTCAAATTGTAATATTATAAACATTTCATATTTTGACTTGTTAATTGAATAACAATAGTAGTAGTAGTAACATTGAAAATAAAATTAATAATAATAAAATTAATAAAAATATTTTGTTAACAATTTATTTATTATATTTTACTCACAAAACATATTAATTTTTATCATATATTATTATACATATGTTTACTACTTGACAATATAATTATAAGTATATAATTAAATTACTACTTAATACAATTTATTATATCTATGTATTACTTATTAAATTAATATTCGATACTATATTCGGTTTTTGATTCGGTATGGTTTAATACGGTTCTCAGTTTGATTTTTTATAAATAACCAGTATGATACCAAATTAGCTTTAAAATTCGATTTAATTCGATTCGGTATGATTTTAATATCTTTCGATTCAGGATTTGGGTATGGTTTGGTATTTTCTCCGCCCTCTACTTAGCCCTAAAACTAGTTATCCCCTGCACCACCGGTCCTCGTTTAGGCCCTATTTAATTTTTAGATAATCTACATAGAATATGCAACTCTACACATAAGTCGTTTAGTTTTTTGTTTTATATCTTAAACAAACAAAGATTTTAGATTTAATAAAAGTAGGGATTTTATATTTCCAATATTATTTTCAATACTATATTTACTAATTAGTTTATATTTTTATTTCACATATTTATTTTTACTATGTTAAAATATTTAATTTTAAAAAAGGAAATAATTATTTAAAATAATAATGAATATATAAATTCATTTAAAAAAAAGAATGGTTTAACTCCAAAATCTATATTTTAAACAAAATCTAGTTACTTTTACATAAAATATATTATACACAAAATTTTAATTACTTTTATTACATGCTTCCTTATTAAAAACCTAATAAATTCTACATATGTATCATAGGGCCTATGCAATTTATTGGAAAATTTTAATTGAATCCATAATAGATTTTATTGATTATAAATTTTATTATATGTGAATATAAATTTATATTGTATATTTTATTTAAATAATGATGAAGTCATAACATAATATTTTATAATATTAATGAAATAAAAGGTAAAAATAATAATTATAATTGTGTAAAATTTAATTTTTAATAGGATTAAAATATAAAACTTTTTTTTCACATATGTAAGTGAATTCCTACTCTTTAAATAAATATAGATAGATTTTAAATAAACATAATTACAGTATTAGATACATATAAATATAATTATAATAGTTTAGATACATATAAAAATTTAAATTTGGATGCTGATGTTTTTTAATTTTGTACAAAAGTAAAAAAAATAATAAACACTAATTGAATTGGAATTAATTGAATTTTTTTAATTTTTATATTATATTAAAAAATAATAGGAATTTTATTAACACAAAAGTTATAACAGCTCAGACCAATCCGCACCAGATATTGTCCACTTTGCTGTCGGTTCCTAAGAGCAGAGACATCAACCGAGGCACCAAGCCACAACGCACGATTTTAAAACGCGTCTAATGGAAGAAGGTATCCACACCCTTATAAGAAGTGCTTCATTCTCCTTCCCAACCGATGTAGGATATCACAATCCACCCCGTTTAGGGCCCAGCATCCATGCTGGCACACCGATCCGGGCTCCGGCTCTGATACCATTTCTCAATTTGTGCATGTCATCCTTGTGCAGGGGCCATTCTAATCTTCTCTGTATCGTTCCAATTTTATTAGATGTCCCTAGACCAACCTGCATAAGATATTATTCGTTTTGCTGCCAGTCCCTAAGAGTAGAGGCATCAACTGAGGCACTAAGCCACAGCGCACGGTTTTAAAACGAGTCCAATGGGAGAAGGTTTCCATACCCTTATAAGGAGTGCTTCGTTCTCCTTCCCAACCGATGTGGGATATCACAAAAGTACATTTATGTTAGGCTTTAAGACATACAGATGGTGGTAGCCCATAGATAGAGCTATAATTGGGCCAAGTTGAGCTGTGCTTTGGCTTGCTCAGGCTCAGCTTGACTGAAATGAATCATGTTTGAGCTCGGTTTGAGCTTTAATAAATTAGGAAACATGGAGCTCAAGCTCAACTTGATTCGAACTCGAGCTTGTTCATAAAAAAAGATTGTTTGTGTTTGATATGGTTCATTTGATTACTTATTTGATTAATTGTTTAGCTGCTCGTTTATGAGCTCGATAAGGAGCTTGTCAAGAGCTCTTTTGTTCTTAAAAAATACATAAAACAACCAATATATGCAAATATAAATCAATTCCAAAGTAATACAAAAAATATAAAATAAGTATAATACTACAGTCATTCAAATGCAAATAATAAAATCATAGTCATCCAAATGCAAATAATAAAATTACAGTCATCCATATGCAACTAGTAAAAGTATAGTCATCCAAATGCAAAATAGTACTTTAGCAAATAACAGTCTTGCAACAGCCTTTAACATCAATCCAACACAAGCAAACAATAACATTTTTCATTAATTCCAACAAGAGCAGCCTTAAGTCCACATTACACAAACACATGCAACATCATTAATTTAAATTTGAAATATTATTGATATATATAAACAATAAAAATTTGAAACTAAAAATTAAGTAACTATAATAAGCTTTAACAAACTTTTCATGAAGGTAGTGTAATTTCTTTGAAATCTTCTTGATTCTACAAAAATATTAAATAGTTGGATAAATAAAATTCAAAACTGAAAATAAATATAAAACATAAAATAAATTATAGAATGTGAAAATACTCTTCTTTTCTGCTTGATCCCATAAAAAGCACGTAGCCAATCTTTGTTATGTGGTAGAATTTGAACTGTTTTTGCATCCAAGGTTGCACGATATGAATCTATGACTCTTACCTCCTGGACTAAAAGTAGACTCTGATGCCACAATTGTGATTGGAATCGACAAAATATCACTAGCCATCTTTGTTAGCACTTGAAACTTGAGATAATTCATCTTTCACCATTCTAAAACATTGATCTTTGAATCATCCTCACAAATAGGAACACCTTTTTTTAAATAAACTTCCAATTCATATTTAACTTGTTTCATTACTGAGTCAACATTTCTTATATAATTATAATATCCTGCCCTCACCTTAATTCTTCCTTTTGCACTTAAGCTCAAACTAGAAGCCTTTTTTTGATATTCATTTGATATTCTTTCTCAATATTATTTGTTCTATGAGCTCCAAGATATTCTCTATAAAGCATGTGTAAAGTCTCACAAATTGTAATCACATCCTCAATACTATCAGCTCTTGAATAAATCAAAGGAAAGCATCATTCAATCAATTACATCTTATTTTTGGATCTAACATTGCTGCCATAGATATCAATAAGTTATAGTCACCCAAATACTTATCAAATTTATCCTTCATCTTCTTTACCATTGATTGCATACAACCATTTTCTTCATCGTATTTTTCATCCAATAGCTTTTTCACATTATAGAGTTCAAGAAGAAACAAATTTGAAGTTGGATTCACTATCTACAATATATAAGTTCAAATAACCAATTTAGAAATCATGCAAAAGCCAAAAAAAGTTAGAAAAATACATATTCAAATTTCTAAGTTCAAATAACCAAATTACTAATCATGCAAAACCAATAAAAGTTAAAAAAAAAAATAAATATTCAAATTACCAATCATGCAAAACAAATAAATGTTCAAAAAATACATATTCAAATTACCAAGTTCGAATAACCAAATTACCAATCACGCAAAAACAATAAAAGTTAGAAAAGTACATATTCAAATTACAAAGTTCAAATAACCAATTTAGAAATCATGCAAAATCAATAAAACTTAGAAAAGTATGAAGATACAAAGTACATGAAATGACATGGGTGACTTAATTAAACTCTTCTAGAAAAATTCAAATTTCTTCAACTTTCCTCCAATCCTCCTTATTAGGCAAGAATAAGTAATTTGAATATCGTTGTGCAAATATAGGAAAAACATCCTTAAACTTCAAAGTAGCCGATAACATAAAGAAAAAAGTCACATTCCTGATTCCACCTTGTACAACAATTAATTTTTTTTTCATGTTAATAGTAATTTACATTGTAACTAAGAAATAAGTAATTTTTTATTGCGATAATAATTTTTAATTACATTTACTCAATATTCATACTAACATACATCAAAATTATGTAATTTGTTTAATACTAATCATTGATATTAATGCTAATTTATGTTATAAATATGTAATTTTTATTACAATTACCAATTTTTAATTTTATTTACTTAACATTCATACTAATGTCAATCAAAATTATGTAATTTGTTTAATACTAATCCTTGATATTAATGCTAATTTATGTTGTAAATATGTAATTTTTATTACAATTACCAATTTTTAATTATATTTACTTAAAATTATTATTAATATACATTACGATTAAATGATACTAAAATATATAAATGAGTTTGTTCACGAGCTTATTAACTAGATTGTTCATGAACATCTTAAACAAGTCTGCTCGCGAACTTGTTCACGAGTCTATTTATGAACATCTTAAACGAGTCTGTTCACAAACATCATAAATGACCTCATTCGCAAGTTTTAATGAATTGAATTTTAAGGTGTTTGAGCTTTGTTTGTTTATCTTTCAAGCCTCAAAATTATATTTGGACTCTACTTGTTTAACTTAACAAATGAGTTTGAACAAAGTTTTAACAAACCGAGCTCCAAGCGGCCCGTGAACCGCTCTATTCATTTGCACCCTTATCCGCAGGTCACTTATAAGACCCATTTGCATTGAGCTATGAATTACAGTTTGGTTTTGTATCTCCACATCTACATAGAAGTATTGTATCCCATACACCACAGAGCCAAAATGAGGCCCTAATTAAAAGTTTAGTACACCGCGGGACTGAAATGAAGCACTAATTCAAAGTTTAATTAATTAATACACTACTAGGCCAAAACGAGGTCCTAATTTTAAGTTTAGATGTTTTGTTTCATGAACATAAATTTTAGATTTTAAACAAATATATTTTTTAGATTTTAAGTAAACATAAAAATCAATAACTATATTTAAATGTATTTAAAAATTTAAAAAACTATAGTACACATATAAATAAACTATAAAGTTCAAATATTTTAAAAATAATAAAATATAATTAATAAGTGTTTTAATAGAAGTAGTTTAAAATGAAAACAAATTGCAAAAATATCATTTAGTTTTATCTCATCTATTATATTCATATTATTTGTAAAATGTGCTAAGTGTTTCTAAAACAAACAAAACATATGAAAATAATAATATAGAAAAGGTATTTACTTTTTGAACTTCCACTTTTACCATGTGGATGCAAAAAAGGATTTTGCATATGTCTAGTATATCAAGTACAATTTTTGCTTCACCCAAAGTGTTGCCTCAGATATACACACTTGGTATTGCAATAAATTCAAGAAATATAGATTAGCATAGTTAAATAGTTAATTATCCTTGAATTCTCTAATAGCATTGACAACGTAAATGATTTGGGTAATACAAGTTTATTATTGTTCACAACTCCACTATTAATTATGAATTTGGTATTATAGACAATTAAAATGTTTAAGATAGGAAACAACTAATTAATGAAAGAAAAATATTGGTTTTTATTAAGGAAATGTTTAATAAAAGTAACTGAATATTTTAACTATTAGATATATTATATTCAACGGTTAAGATTTTGTGTAAAATATAGTGGCTTTACACATGTATAAGTGGATCTCTACTCTTTAAATAGATATAGATAGATTTTGAATAAACATAAAAATAACCACAATTATAATAGTTTAGATCCATATAAAAAAAATTAAATTTGGATGCTAATTTAAAAAAATATAAAAATAAACATAATTATAATAGTTTATATACATAAAAAAAAATTAAATTTGGAGGCTGAATTTTTTTTATTTTGTACAAAATTAAAAAATAATAAGCATTAATTGAATAGAAATTAATTCAAATTTTTTTATATTATATTAAAAAATTAATAGGAATTTTATTAAAACAAAGCCCGTTTCTATGAGTTGTTATATCATAGATCCCCTGTCAATATTGCAATATAAACCAAAAGCCATTGCACATGCGAAATAAAAAAACGTGCATAATTTTTTTTTTCATCAACGTCTTTTTTTTTGGCATAGATTTATTGACCTTTACCTACAAGTGAAGATCAATGAGTCTAAGACATATTCATTTACCTTTACCTATATGTTTATTGATTTTTATCTAAAATTTAATTGACCTTCACCTACAGATTCATGTCTATTTACAAAGCCAAAACCTAAAACATCAAAAAAAAATAAATTAATTACACCATTTCTAACTTACTTCATCATCACTATCCATTTATAGAGACAATAATGGGCATGCAAAAGCCAAAAATGCTATTCAAATCAACTTGACTATACAATTCAGAATGAAAAAAAGAAAAAGAAAAATGAAAGTCCAACCCATGATCTTCTCTACCCATCACTATGATCTTGTTATAACCTAAGTTTTTAAATTATTTTAATATGAAATAGGATATGCAGTGTTAATAATTTTAAAATAATAATTGATTATTTCATTATCTTGAAAAAATTATTATCGTTATTATTTTACGTTTAATTAATATATTTTACATAAATATATGTTTTTAAATTATTATTTTGGGAAATTATAGTTTGGGGTCCCGATCGAGGAATTTTGTGAATTTTGTTTTGAAGTGTACTTTTCTTGTAGGACTGACTCTACTTTTTAAGCAGAGAGATGTCCATTTTATAGAGGAGGTTCTGTTGAATTTTCGATAGAATTCTCGTAAAATGGGACATTCAGTCAAATTCCTATTATCTGTCTGTGTTTAGAATTTTAGATCGAGTCTCTAGAAGTTAAGTTAGAATTATTTTGATTTCGTGTTATTATTTTATTGTTAGTTGCACCAAGACCGGGGCCTGGGCCTAGTAGACCAGGCCCATCGGACCCATCTCGAGGAGCACACAACTATGAGTTATTATGATATATATGCATTGCTTTAGGTTGCATGTTTTAAAAACTATATGTTTTAAATGTAAATTTTTGCATAATTGCTTTATTAAAAGCTTAGGTATATTTTTAGTTTATTATTCGTATATTTAAAAATAAGTGCATGTTTTCTTTGTGATTTATTTTCAAATTATGTTAAGTATATTATTGGTTGATTTTGAGTATATTATATGATTTAATTGAATTTATTATACGTATATATACTTGAAATATACTTAGTTTATTTTAGGTATATTTCTGGTATATATATGGTTTATTTGTTTATTTTAAATGTCATTATGCATTATTTATTTTCTGAATCTATGTTTTAATATAAATGACAGATATCGATAAAATGTGCTTCCTAGTAGGCAGCACTAAGATCGTGTACGTACCGGTGCGATAGATTAGAGCTAAGTGAAAATTAATTATGGTGATTATGATTGATTAATATTGATTCAATTGAGATTGATGTGATTGAGGGTGTGGTTGCTGGAGCTCGATTGACCAAGTGTCTCGGGACCAATCACACTGACAATCAGACTACTAGAGCTCAGTCGATTTAGTGTCTCAGGACTAGTCTACTATTCATATGGATTAAGTGAATTTATTTGGAATTAAGTGAGCCTATATGGCTAGATTACTTTATGTTGGTATTGAGGTTGTGATCATATTGGGTTCTATTTGATCCTTTATAAACTGATGATTTTCAGTATTAAAATGATTTTCTTTGCATTTGTGTGTATTTGTCTGTATATATATTTATTATATATATACTTTTGAGTGTCTGCATTTGACATTTAGCTATGCGTGTATATATATATTATAATAATACACTCAGTGAGGTCTTACTCCCCTCCATTGATGTTTTTACATAAGAGTCCTCATCTTCAGATCTCAGCAGTAGACCTGTCCGCCAGATTTCTTCCGCTCTGGCTTTATTATGTAAATCACTTACTTGAGTTTTATTTTGTACTCTAGACACTGCAGTAGTAGTTGTATTTGATTTTGTTGAAAGTTGTTTCTGATTTATGCATGTACGAGATTTTGATTTAGAGTGTTACTTTGAAGTATTATATTAAAAGATTCTACTTTATGATATGTGATGTGATTTTATGTTATTAAAGGAAGTTTAGAATTTATTTTATTATTGAGATTTAATTTCCATTGAATAATATTTTATTTATTTTATTTTATTGCATGCTTTTCTTTTAAGACTTGCTACGGGTTCTGAATTCGAAAGAATTCCTATTCCCTAGTGTCGGTCATGACCCTCTATTTTGGGTCGTGACAAATCTTCAATCAAAAGAAGAAGTATGGTGATGATTTTAATTATGTGAAGGAGAAGGAAAAAAATGCAAAGAGAGTGCATTAGACCAGGGTTAAACTTTGTGTTAAATTAGTTAAAATCTCTTTATACTTGTGGTTATTAATAGGTTAAATGATCAAAACAATGAAGTTCATTGATCTTTACTTGTACGTTCATGACAATCAATGAATTTTCAAATTAAAAATCAATGAGTCTGCATGTTCAGTGAACATGCAGGTCAAGATCAGTGAATTTTATGGTAGGTTCACTGACCTTCGCTTACAAGTTCATTGACATTCACCTATAGGTTCATTGACCTTCCCCTGCAGGTTCATATACCTTCACTGCAAATTCACATTCAATTTAATCTTTATTTAATAACACATGAACTTTCAATCAATAGCACATTAATATTTCCATTATAACTAATGAAGTTATATGCACAAACTAAACATATACAACAAACTAATTTGTAGTCAAAATTCAATCTAAAAAATACAAAAAAAAAAAGGAGTAGCCATGGTTTCTTGATCTTGCTATTGTTTCTTAGCTTACCTTTTTACTTCTTATTTCTTGATCTTGATTCTTTTCAAATTTGATTTGAATGAGATAAAAAGAGAGAAAGAGATATAAGAAATTACAACAATGGTGAGATAAAGAAGTAGTATAATAACAAAAAGATGCAAAGGATGACAATCAAAAATCAAAAATAGATAAATCATCAAATTTGATTTGACTTAGATAAAAAAAAAAGATGTAGTATGAGGAAAGAATAAGAAAAACACGCAAAGAAGAAGAAGATGAATGTTATAACCTAAATTTTAAATTTAATTATGAAATTTAATTTGGGAATTTAAGTGTGAATTTTATTTTTTAATATTAAATATGGATTGCAAAGTTTAATTATTTTTATTAAATTGGTGTTAAAAATATATTGTCAATAAAAATTTAAATTAAATTTTTAGAGTATATGTATTTGAATATTAAAGTGTGTATATTTAATTGAGTGTGTGTATATTATTATAGGAGATAATTTGTTATTATATATATATATATATATATATATAAGTGTACCTTGTACTTGTACCTTCTTCTTCTCTACTCCCTTATCCACCGACATAGCCACCCAGCCACCATCACCACCACTTCTCCTTACCGAGCCGCCACCACTGTCACTAGCTCCTCCTCTTCTCTTCTTCTTCCATCATTTCCTCTCCCTCTCTCCCCCTCTTTCTTCTACTTGGTGTCGATAAGGAAGTAGAATTGTCGGTGCTGCCTCCGGCCATCCCAAGGCATGTTGCCAATCCCAAATTAATCCCCATCCTCTAGGCTTCTTAAGCCCTCAATCAATTGTGGTTTTCAACTCCGGTATGTCTCTTAATTTTGTGTAATTCTATTCTAGGTTTCACAATGTATTTGTTGAAATTGAGCTTAAATTTGGTTGATTTATGTTAAATTGATTTTAGATTATTATTATAGAGGTTAAGAGCTTTCAAAATATGTGCTTAGATTTTATTTTGGAGATGATTCGATTTAGGCATTATTCTGAGCTTAGAGTTACTGTTCCGAGCTCGGGAAAGTTATATTTTTAAAAAATTTTAGTAATTATTTTGAGCAATTTTTGTGAAGGAAGTTTATTGAAATTATGAATAAAATTTTTATTATGAATTTTTGGAAAAATTAGTATAAATTTTTATATTTTAGTTGAAATTATTATTAATTATTATGTTTTTGATAGAATTTGGGTAATAAATAGCATTAAAATAATTTTTATAATTTATTTCCTATTTTTAGCTAATTATTAATAATTTCTGAAAAAATATATGAATAATGATTTTATTTATTATTTTTAAGTTTAAATAAGTTTTTGGTTCTTTTTATTATATATTTTAGCAATTTAAATAATTAATTGTAATTAATGCTATTTAATTGCAAAATTAGAAAAATGGATTTTATTAATATAATGTAATTACAAATTAGAAATTTATTATTTATTTTGGAAATAAAATATCTTTTATCATATAAATAAATTGATTTGTGATATTTAAATGAATTTTTATGATTTTTCGTAAATAATTGAAATTTATATTATTTTATTGATAGTAGATTGTGTTAGTTCTCGGTTGGGCAATAATTATAGTTTGGAAACCCAACCTGAGAAGTTGAATTTTATAAATATTTTGAAGTGTGTTTGCATGCAGCATCAACTCTACTTTTGTAAAGGGATGCCCATTTTACAAAAGAAACTCTATTAAACTTTCGGTAGATTTATCGTAAAACATGATATCAGATTGATCATAAGTTTTGAGTTTTAGTTGAGTCGTATCCTATATCGAGTTATTCTTCAGAAATTCTAAATATATAAAATTAGAAATTTAATTCTAATATGATTATTATAATTATTATTTTTTTCTTAGCTGCATCGCGAGTTAGGCCTACCGGACCAGGCCAACCAAACCAGAATAGAGAAACGCACTCAAATTGTGAGTTATTATTACATGTATGCATTGCAAATAGAATGTTATTGGAATTAATATTTTGAATAAATAGGAATTTATTATTTATTATGTGATATAACATTAAAAGTTATATATATATATATATATATAAATTGTTATTAATGGATGTTACGATATTTTAAAACAAATTTCATTATTACATAACAGTACGCTAGATGTTAGGCTATGAATTTTGATTGAATTGAGATATGGATAAATGATTATTGAGAATTATGGATAAATGGGGTTTGACTGCGGATCTTTGATTGAGTTGCAGTGTACTTGGGGTTAGTCATACCAATAGTGAGATTGCAGATCCTCGGTTGACCTTTTGTGGACTCGGGGCCAATTAACTGTCAAAGTTGGATAAAAGAAATATTTTTGGAGTTTATGGAAAGCATGTTGGCTAGTAAAATATAGTTGACCGAGGTTGCAAAAATTTTTAGGGTTCTGCTCCAATCCTCAATCTAAATCTTTCTACATATAATTGTTTTAAAGTAATATGATTTCGAGTATCTAAATGAAATGCATGTATAATTTAAATAAATATAAATATATAATTATTATACTAATGTTTGAATGTATGTGTCCTTAGGTTGCGTACATATATATAATAATAATTCACTCAGTGAGGTCTGACCTCCTCAATATTTTTTTCATGACTTTTTACTTTATACCTCCATATTAGTTCTCTTCGCCGGACTCTTTCTTCACCAGCAAATTTGTGTAAATTTTGAACTATCACTTTTCTGATATTTTATTACACGCTGCAGTAGTAGTATATTTTATTGTAGTATTTGACGTCATTTTAGATTGAGGTTCTGTATTCAAATAACTGCATGAGTATATTTTATTATGTTATGATATGGAGATTCCTTTATATTATTTAAAGTTCTAATTTTGAGGTATTTTGGTGGTATGTTTGGTATGAGTTTTTATTGTAAGGCTTGCTACAGGTTTTGGATTCGTATGAATTCTCGTTCCCTAGTGTCAGTCATGACTTCTAGGTTTGGGTCGTGACAAAAAAGAAGAAAGTGCAAAAAAAAAAAAAGAATGCTGAGCGCAAAAAAAAAAAAAAAGAACTCGAGCTTAAATCACACATATGAGGCTCACACAATATCATAGATAAGGGTTCATGATATAATTTGCAATTTATGTTGGGCTTTTTTTAATAAAATTCCTATTAATTTTTTAATACAATATAAAAAAAGTTCGAATTAATTCCTATTCAGTTAATTTGTTGTACTTTAGTAAAAAATTAAAAAAAACCTTATGCATCCAAATTTAATTTTTTTATGTATGTAAACTATTATAATTATGCTTATCTTTATATTTTAATAAGAATTTTATTATTTTATTTATGATAAATATTTTGGAGGATTGCCGTATAATGTGCCACATAGTGGGTCACACTAAAACTATTGTACAACAGTATGCTAGATGTTAGGCTATGAATTTTGATTGAATTGAGATATGGATAAATGATTATTGAGAATTGTGGATAAATGAGGTTTGACTGTGGATCCTCGGTTGATTTGCAGTGTACTCGGGGTCAGTCATACTAATAGTGGGACTGCAGATCCTCGGTTGACCTTTTTGTGGACTTGGGACCAATCAACTGTCAAAGTTAGATAAAGGAAATATTTTTGGAGTTTATGGAAAGCCTATTGGCTAGTAAAATATAGTGATCAAGGTTGCAAAAAATTTTAGAGTTCTGCTCCAATCCTCAATCTAAATCTTTCTACATGTAATTATTTTAAAGTAATATGATTTCGAGCATCTATATGAAATGCATGTATAAATTAAATAAATATAAATATATAATTAGTATATTGATGTTTGAATGTATGTGTCCTTAGGTTGCGTACATATATATAACAATAATTCACTCAGTGAGGTCTGACCCCCTCAATATTTTTTTCATGACTGTTTACTTTAGACCTCCATGTTAGTTCTCTTCGCCGGACCCTTTCTTCACCAGCCGATTTGTGTAAATTTTGAACTATCATTTTTCTGATATTTTATTACACGTTATAGTAGTAGTATATTTTATTGTAGTATTTGACGTCGTTTTAGATTGAGGTTATGTATTCAAATAACTACATAAGTATATTTTATTATGTTATGATATGGAGATTCCTTTATATTATTTAAAGTTCTAATTTTGAGGTATTTTGGTGGTATGTTTGGTATGAGTTTTTATTTTAAGGCTTGCTATAGATTTCAAATTAGTGTGAATTCTCCTTCCCTAGTGTTAGTCATGATTTCCGGGTTTAGATCATGACAAAAAAAAAGAAAGTGCAAAAAAAAAAAAGAAAAAGAATGCTGAGCGCAAAAAAAAAAAAAAAGAACACGAGCTTAAATTACACATATGAGGCACACATAGTATCATAGATAGGGGTTCATGATATAATTTGCAATTTATGTTGGGTTTTTTTTAATAAAATTCCTATTAATTTTTTTAATACAATATAAAAAAAGTTCGAATTAATTCCTATTCAATTAATTTTTTGTACTTTTGTAAAAACTTAAAAAAAACCTTCTGCATCCAAATTTAATTTTTTTATGTATCGAAACTATTATAATTATGTTTATTTTTATATTTATTTAAAATTAGCATCCAAATTGCCTAAAAAAATTATTATTTTTTATATGTATCAATATTATAGTTATGTTTATTTTATCTATCTATATTTGTTTAAAGAGTAAGATCCACTTACATATGTGAAAAAAGTTTTATATTTTAATCCTATTAAAAATTAAATTTTACACAATCATAATTTTTATTTTACCTTTTATTTCACTAACATTATAAAATATTATGTTACAACTTCATCATTATTTAAATTAAATATACAATATGAATTTATTTTCACATAAAATAAAATTTATAACCAATATAATCTATTATGGATTCAATGTAAATTAAATTTTCCAATAAATTGCATGGGCCTTATGATACATATGCAGAATTTAGTAGGTTTTTAATAAGAAAATGTTTAATAAAAGTAATTAAGATTTTGTGTAAAATATATTTTATGTAAAAGTAACTAGATTTTGTTTAAAATATAGATTTTGGAGTTAAACCATTTTTTAAAAAAATGAATTCATATATTCATTATTATTTTAAATAATTATTTCCTTTTTTAAAATTAAAGAATTTAACATAGCGAAAAATAAACATGTGAAATAAAAATATAAACTAATTAGTAAATATAGTATTGAAAATAATATTGGATATATAAAATCCTTACTCTTATTAAATATAAAATCTTTGTTTGTTTAAAATATAAAACAAAAATCTTATGTGTAGAGTTGCAAATTTGTGGACACTACTATGTAGATTATCTAAAAAATAAATGGGACAGAAACGAGGCATGGTGATGTACGAGATGTGAAGTCTTTTTGAACTTATATTTTTCTCTTCCCACGATAGGTATAAGATATAAACTTGTTCCTAAAGTTTAGGAACTGAATGACTAATTTACAGGAGAGATTATAGATATCCTAATATAACATGGACAGTTAAAGAATAAACAAGAGAGGAAGTAAAATATACCAGGAGAAAAATCATAGGAAGAGAGATTATAGGCATCCTAATATAATATGGATAGCTAAAGAATAAATAAGAGAGAAAGAAAAATATATAAGGAGAGAAATCATAGGAGACTAAGTAAGATAACCATGAGCTGTGTCAAAGAAAATTGGTTAACAGGGGATAACTAGGTTTTTGCTTGGCTTATTTTTTTGTGTAAGTGACTATTTGCAAGGTCACATTTGTAAGTTTTATGTCTTTTAATTGTTAAACATTAAATTTTGTGGTTGGCTGAAAAAATAAATGGTAGTGCATGAAAATAAATAAATAAATAAATGTGATCCACATATCTTGTCTACTACATATCCGTTAAAATATAAATGCATTATTTTACGAACAAAAGTCAAAATGATTAAAAAATGGTCAAAATTCGTTTTGTTTTCTAATGATTTTGTTTAAATGTCATTTGTTTTCTAAATATTTTGTTTTATATTTTAATTAAAATTAATTTCTAAATAATTTGTTTAATTTTCAGCAAAATGGATTTGAGTAATGCTGCCTCTATTCTATTGATAGTCTCCATATTGTTAGCCTTTATGACCGTTATAACTTATTGTGTTGTTGTGTGTGTTTTGCTGTAAAGAGCAAAATTATGACCTTGAATGATGCATTTCAAACCTAAGGGAGAGCAGTCCCAACAGTCCTCCATCTCCAAGCAACAAGTTGGAGAGCAGTCCGAACCTAATGGAGGGCAATCCCTACATTCCTCCCCAGTGCAGTCCCATCAGTCCGGAGAGCAGTTCTGAAATTTTTTCCATGTCATGTTTACCACTGAAGTCACAAGTATACTAAAAAATTAAAAAAGTTTTATTTTGACTTTCTAGGAATGGGAATCACTTATTATTAATATATATTTTTTATTATAATATATGTGGGAATGAAGGGGAAGGTCTTTAATGATAATTTTGAATTGATATTTTATTTGTAAAATCTGTACTGAGGAGAATGGACAAAAAGATGGAATTTCTCTCATAAATACTTTGAAACTTAAGTCAGTAATTATATGAGAAAAAAATATAATAAAGCATAATAAAATAGAGAATAAAAAGTGATTACTTGGATGATGTGGTGATGGAATGATTAAATGTTGTTAGTAATATTCGAAAACATCATAAGTCTAAAAGGATTTAGAATGTTGACTCGTGCAATGTGGCTCGTTATTATCAGACTTATTCAGGTGGAAAATATGATGGCTTGAAGCCAGGTTCTCTTGATGCTGAGACAAGACAACTCTTAGGTCTTAGGGAGCTTGACCTAACTCCTTAGCTTAACAGAATGCAGGAACAGGGATATCCACTAGGTTACTTAGAGCCATATGATGAGGATCAACCATCAAAGATCATAATATTTGTTGATGAGGATGTTAACGATGAACAGGAGGATGGGGAAATCATTGAAACGAACAATATTGAGCCACTAAGGAAATGGCAGTTGAATTTCCTAGAATAAATGCACCAATCCCTAACAATGCTAATGGAAGACTCTAGGCAGTTGGGCCTTCAAGTTATGATTCATTCAGGAATCGACCACTTCGTAAATCAAATCATTCTTTAGAAAATTTAGTAGATGGTTTCACTATGAACAAAGAGTGTTCAGGGATTCCAACTAGTCAGTTTAGGGGAAGGCCTAATGCAACACTGTTTAGGAATTTTTCTTTGTTGTTATGTGATATAATTATTGATATAACAAGTCACAAAGCTAGTGCAATCTCTATGCACCGCTTCTACTCCAAAGTGGATTATATCAGCTTGAACCTCCAAATTGTGAAGACTGAATAAAGAGAAAATATGGGCCCAAAAATAAGGATGTAATAATTCCATTCCTTAGAATTTGATCATTCATGAGTTAGCCATGTATGGCCATGGCTTTTATCCACAATTAAATACAACCATCATGTTTCCAGATTATTGAGGTGCATCAAGTCTTTATTTCTCTGTTGATTTTCCTATCGTGGAGGCGTGGAGCTAGGTTCATAACAAGTAATAATAATTCAATTTTTTTTCACAGACAGTGCCACTTGATAACTCCAAATTGATATTTTACTTGTGGAACCTGTAATGATGAGGAGAATGGGTAAAGGGGTTGCGTTTCCCCTATAAACACTTTGAAGCTTAAGTCAGTAATGGTATGAGGAAAAATATAATAAAGTGAATAGGCATAATAAAATAGAGAATAAACAGTGATTATTTGGATGATGTGATGGAATGATTGAATGATGTCTTGGTGATGTTGTATGATGAGAATGGAGAGATGAGTGAATATGAGAATAAATGACATAAGATGTCACGAGATATGTTTATAGGAGAAGGTATTGCACAAACGTCTTAGGAATATAATTTCTTAACCCTATAGGATTGCCTTATTTAGGAGAGAAGGAGACTTCCTTTGTAAAATAATCTTCCTAATTGAATTAGACTTCCTTATTAAGCTTTCTTTTTATTCAAGTAATCCTCCTCTTTGGGGGAATGTAACCCTTATTAGAATATGATACTAATATAGGATATCAAGAGTCCCACATGAAAGTCTATTAGGATATTTATGTCTGATGTATCCGGGTCTGTAAGGTGATGGAAATATCATTCTTTTGTCTAGAGAGAGACTGCTTTAATTACTGCATTTGATATAGAAGGGTGAGCTGAGGTGGCCAGCCTCAGTCATAAAAAAAGATAAAGCTTGGTACATATTGGATGTGTCAGGTGGACTTGAACGTATAAAACTTGTAATAAAAAAGGATATGTAAGGGATTAACCAGCCAATATTAAGATAAAGTGGTGGAACCAGTCATCAATGGAGTTTTGATGCTTGGTGCATTAAAAGTGCAAACCAAGTGTCGAACCTTAGTACTATAGAAGCAACCTGAGGGTGTTAGTTTCTAGATAGTGGTCTTAAATGCTTGAGGCTTAGATGTTTGGTGCAAGGATGTGAGGCTTACATGCTTGGAACCCCAGTACTATAGAAGCAACCTGAGGGTGCCAGCTTAAGTCACTGGAATTATTCTTGGTGCATTAGAAGCACGACCTAAGTGTCATATAGTCTCAGTGCATTAAATGTGTGGCCTGAGTGCCAAACCTCAGTACTATAGAAGTGACCTAAGGGTGCCAATTTTCAATTAATGGACATTGATGCTAGAGCTTTAGATGCTTAGTGTGGAGGGATAACTGGAAGTGATGCGCACGAGGGTGATAACCACTATGTCATTTCGATGCCTTTTTTGAAATTTGAATTATGTAACCATCCCATCTGTTCGTGTGTCAGAAGAGGAGACATTTCGGCTACCATAATGATGACTACTCGATAGTGTGTTAGATGTCATTTGACAATTTCTAGATGTTGATGCGGAGTGAGGTGATTAAAATGTTTGATTGCTTGGACCGATTAGTGCTTCAAGTAGTGTATTTAGTAAATACATTTTCCCTATATATAATGATAGATAAAAGAACAATAGTTTTGGGATCATTTAATTGATCTCAATTTAATGATCAATCCTCTTGTAATAAATATATCAAATGTAATTGATGTATGTTTCACATTAATAATAATCATGTATATATGGATGATCATTTATGTGTAGATTTGTAAGCGTACTTGTGTGACGAGCTATAAATATTCATATAAGAATAAATAATTAAGTGAAGATAAATGAAAAAAGATATAAATAAATAATTAAAAATAAATAATTGAGAAGGAAAACTTATCTCTTGATGACCTCTTGTCCTGCCTTTGAGTTAAATGAATATTTATGTTCATTGTTTGCTTCAATTATTGCCTGAATGACCTTGTCCTTGAAGATGCTGCCATGACTTTTGCTTTATGTAATGTTGAATATTCGATCCTTAATTAGGTGCTATGCAAATGTATTGTCAAAGTTTGTGTCCAACTCCTTGACATCTTATTCTATCTTGAATTCATTCCCTGAGAATGTCTTGATATGTTTGAGTGTCCAATTCTCATATTTGGTTCCAATGTTAGACTTGGATGCAATTATGATGAGACTTCATCCTATGTTATTCTAGGTTGGCCAAGCTTCGTGAACTTTTATGAGCCTTAAGCTCTCGTCGTTAGGATGTCATTTAGTATGTATGGTTTAGAGTGAGGTCTTTCATATCTCTAACTTATATGTTTATTATTATATGAATCTGCAAAACTAGATTTTTGATATTGTCAGTTTATAAATGTGTCTATATTTTGGTAGTGAGGATTTGACTCCCTAATGAATGAAAAATAAAGCACTTCTTCCACCTCCTCAGCACATCGAATTCTTGTAAGGCTTCCATTTATTTATTAAAGTCCATGTATAGAGCCATGCATTTGGCCTTGACTTTGGAACAAAGTGCATCTACTGACTCTCTATTTTTTTTTTCTGATGCTGATATTGCTCCACTTATACTGATGAAGATAAGGAATGTCGTATTTGCCACTCTAATCATGTTGATAGGTTCAAATTCACATGATTTTCCAATAGCCAACTAAGCTTCAAAAGATAAATGAGGTCTCAAAATGTTGTCAATTTTCCATCCATTGCCTATATCTCAGTGTATTTAGTATTTGGCTCTCTCGATGAATGCTCAGTGATCAACAAATGCTTAATGCTTTGATGCTCGGTATGCTTTAGCCTCTGGTTGGAATTTGAGAATCAATTTTACCAAAAGCTTATTCTAATATGAATATCGCTTCACTACAGTATGTTATGCTTAATTCTCGTGAGAGTTCTTTAACTATCATTAAGCATGGACGTCTAATGCTTAGCACTCATAACTTGGAACTGGACAGATGCTTGGTCCTTTTTTTTATGGATTGAAAGTGGTGTTGTTGAGCCTTTGCTTGGAGTCTGAGTGCTTCTGGAGTTAATGCTTGATACTTGATGCTCGAATCTCCATGTGCTATGGGTGCTTGATACTTAGACCTCAAGACTCGGTGCTTGATAGGTGTCCTACACTTGATGCTCTGAACATAATGCTCAGTGAGTATAAACCTTTTTAAATGCTCGAGGTTTAGCACTCGGTGTTTAGTAAAATTTATTAGCTGGTAGCTCTTACGGCTACTGTTGCTTCTTCATCAATGTCTAGTTCAAGATTTTAAACTTTATTGCTTTGAGCTAAGCCATCCTCAGTTCGAGCCTTCTTTTATTTTGAGCTTCAAATTTGTTCCTGCTTAAGCTTCAAGCTTTGCCTGACTTGATTGACCTTGGTTTGATGCTCAATGCAATTTCCTTTACTATTTTTTTTTTAATTCCCAACCTAAGAGTTGTAGTAGAATCCATGTAGCCCATTCTTTTATTCTACATTACATATTCTCCATTTAACAATGCTCACCAGAGACGGGTAACTCTGATTACCCTAAGTGTTCAATTATGTTCAGGCTTTGTTGCTCAATGTTAGGTACTAGGATTTCACCACTGTTAATGAATGTGGCATTGGCTATAGCCATTCCTTTGTGATTATTTATAAAAGATGGATAACTACTTAAAGACCTATGTATCTCGTCCGGTTGTGAATCTTGATGCTAATGAAATAACATGTACAAAATTATATGACTAAGAATGTGTGCCAAGATAGCTCACTCTTTAGCTAATTTGGTACTTAGAGGCTGAACATCCCAGAACTTAATGTCCAACATCTAATGCTCGGTGCTTAACTTAATGTCTGAGATTTAAACTCAAACCTTCGACTGTCTCCATGCATCAAGGCTTGGTGGTGGACTGATGCTTTTGACCTAAGAGCCTTCTTATTATTGACCTTTCACCACGATGTATGCACTAACCCTAAAGTGCAGTTTATGTTTTAGAAACTAACAACCCACTTGTTTTGTATTCAAGCGAAAGCTTTTTGTGTGGTCATCAATTCATTGCTGCTTTTCCTATGAACTTTTAGTGCACATATGTCACTTTTTTAGCTTGTACTGAGAGTGCAGCCTTTCTTGCCCATTAATTCTTATGCTTGAACATTACAGCTCTTTAAAATTGGACTGCTATGCTATTAAGTTTGATCTTAAACACTTTAGATCTCCATATTCCCTCTTGGTGTACTGCTAACCATATTGGTGGATGAACTTATGTAGGATTAAGAAAGTGTATGTACAATGAAGTTGTTCAAAGGAATTGCTTTATCTTATATAGTGTTTGTATAATGAAGTTAGGCTTTATAGGCTTGGGCTCTTATAGTTTCATAAGATGAAGGGTGGTCAAGAGTGCTTAGAGTGGCATGTAAAACATGGTTTGTCATCTTAAGACTTAAATGAAGTGCTAGAATTCGATAAAGAAAGATATTTTCTTGCTCTCTGTGTTGTTACAGAAAAGTCCTCTGCAGTGTCTTTCTAGATAGAGAACCAAACAAAGATAGAACAAAATAATGATTTTACTCCTTTAGAAAGTGATTCTGTTTCTCTTTATGATTGTGGTTTTGCATTTGGGTTTGACTTCAATAGATTGCCCATGTAATATTGAAGGGGGCCTGAAAATAGTGAATGATGTTACTTGTTGTTTCAACTGTGATTCTTATAACCATCCATTGAAGGACTACCCTAAGCCTCGTGACAATGTTGCTGTTAGTAATGCTCGAAAACAACATAAGTCCAAAAGGATTTAGAATGTTGGCTCGTGCAATATGGCTCATTATTATCAGACTTTTTCAGGTGGAAAATATGACGGCTTGAAGCCAGGTTCTCTTGATGTTGAGAAAAGACAACTTTTATGTCTTGGGGAGCTTGATCCACCTCCTTGGCTTAAAAGAATGTAAGAACTGGGATATCCACTAGGTTACCTAGAGCTAGATAATGAAGATCAACCTTTGAGGATCACAATATTTGCTAATGGGGATGTCAAGGATGAATAGGAAGATGGGGAAATCATTGAAATAGACAATCTTGAGCCACCAAGGAAAATGGCAGTTGAATTTCCCAGAATAAATGCACCAATCCCTGACAATGCTGATGGAAGACTCTGGGCAGCTGAGCCTTCAAGTTATGACTCATTCAAGAATCAACTACTCCATAAATCAAACCATTCTTTAAAAAATTTTAGTAGATGGCATCACCACGAACAAAGAGTGTCCAGGGATTCCAACTAGTCAGTTTAGGGGAAGGCCTAATACAATACTGTTTAGGAAATTTTCTTTGTTGTTGCGTGATTTAACTATTAATGCAACATGTCACAAAGCTAGTGCAATCTTTATGCACTGCTTCTACTCCAAGGTGGATTATATCAGCTTGAACCTCCAAATTGTGAAGACTGAACAAAGAGAAAATATGGGCCAAAAAACAAGTATATAATAATTCCATTCTTTAACTTTGATCATTCATGAGTTAGCCATGCATGGAATTGAATAATGAGTTAGCCATGTATGGTCATAGCTTTTTATCCATAATTAAATACAACCATCACATTTCCAGGTTATCAAGGTGCATCGAGTCTTTATTTCTCTATTGATTTTCTTATCGTGGAGGCATGGAGCTAGGTTCACAGTAAGTAATAATAATTTAGATTTTGATTCAAATTTTCCCATAGATGGTGCCACTTGATAACTCCAAATTGATATTTTGCTTATGGAACCTGTATTGACGAGGAGAATGAGCAAAGGGATGGGGTTTTCCCCATAAACACTCTAAAGCTTAAATCAGTAATGGTGTGAGGAAAAAATATAATAAAGTGAATAGGCATAATAAAATATAGAATAAAGAGTTACTGCTTGGATAATGTGGTGATAGAATGATTGAATGATGTCTTGGTGATGTTGTATGATGAGAATGGGGAGATGAGTGAATATGGGAATGAGAATGAATGACATGAGATGTCATGAGATGTATTTATAAGAGAAGGTATTGCTTAAACCTTTTAGGAATATGATTCTTTAGCCTCGTAGGATTGCCTTATTTAGAAGAGAATGAGACTTCCTTTGTAAAGTAATCTTTCCAATTGAAATAGACTTCCTTATTAATATTTTTGTTTATTCAAGTAATCCTCCTCTTTGGGGGAATGTAACCCTTATTAGAATAGGATACTGATATGGGATATCACTAAAGAAAATTACAAAAAACATTTTGGCATGTTTCGTACATATTTTTGTAATTTTTTTATTATTCTAATTTTTTTTACCAAGTAAATTTTATTATAATAGAAAATACTCATACATATTTTAAAAGGACTTAAGTAAGACAAGCCCATTGGATAACATTTAAACTAGAAAAGGCTAAAACTAGTGCAAGCCTATTACCATCTAAGCTAAAATCATTGCTTGTAGCCTAAAATAGATGATGTGAACAGTAACAGTAGCAGAACCTTGTAGAACCAAAGGCAAAAGCAGCTACACCATGATGAACAGTAAACTGATGCTCGTCTTCAAGCATGATGACCTTAAGTTGATGGCTTACATCAAGATAGTAGTAGATTAGTTGGAAGTTGGACTTCATTTCCATCAGAATACCTTGGATTTGATCTTGGTGCACCTTAGCAGATAATTGCACTAAAAAACAAAGATCAGAATTGCAATATGCTCCAATGAGGCTTCCTCCGACGCTAGTATTGGACAATTTCTTGAGCTATGGCTGAGGAAACCACTGAGCTAGCAGAAATTAGGAAGTCAGTCATTGAGATTAAACCAAATATTAATTCTCATCCAGCCTTGGACATGAGAGTTAAAATTTGGCAGGGAAGAGGCTGCAGCAACTTGGTGGGTCTTCAATATCTAGACAAAGCAAAGGGCTTACCTTCCGATGATAAGATGCCTAGTATGGCCATCGCCTTAAGACAGTTGGTTGTGAGGATTGTTATTTTGTTTAACTACCATTATCACAACATAAAAAAGTAAGAAAAACTGTAGAATCACCCTAACTTTCACCAGGGCAAGAGATATTGAAGAGTTATGAGAGAAATATGAGATCTATTGAGAACTATTGAGAGCTATTTGGATTATCACTTATGAGTGTTTAAAAAAAATTACAAAAGTACTTTGACATGTTTCATATATGTTTTTGCAATTTTTTTTTGTTATTTTGATTGTTTTGCAATGATCTCCAAACTTCACTTTTGGATGAAGTTCTAAATTTTAGTTTTATTAAATATTAGTGTATTTTTTATTTTGTAAATTCATAAATTACAATTATAAAATTATAAAAAATGAAAATGAAATTGAAATAAAAATTTATAAATAAAAAATTGGAACTTTTATCATTATTAAGGTCCATTTATATTTTCTTAATACCAAATGTTCTATATAAATTAAAGTTAAATGAAAATACAATATTACTACTTAAATATCATAGATTGTGGGGTAGATTAAAATTAAACGAATCATAGATATTTAAAAAGAATATTTTGTACTAAAAAATATAAAATTAAATTAATTACTCAAATTGAAATAAAATCAAAGTTTATTGACCACATGTGTATTTAATTCTATATTATTTAAGTGAGGTGGAAGATGACGTGCAAAAGTTCATAGAATATTCTTTCTCTTTCTCAAGTCGTCAATGTAATACTTTGAATTTTTATTATTAACTAAATTGGATTATTTAGTATTGATTATGATTATTTTATTTTTAGTAGTGTATTATTTTTATTTTTATTTTTTACTTTAATATTATTATTATTTTGCGAGAGAAAATATTATAGGAGTGTGTTAATAGATATATATATTTATTTAAAAAAAAAACTTTTTTCTCTTCTTCTTCCAGTCTTGTTACCAGCACTGTGCCTTTGCCACCAATAGTGCCCCAACCACCATGACACGCTAGACAATAGCCCAGCTACTCCCCTGGCCATCGACAATAGCCCCTTTTCCTTTTCTTCTTGTTTTACCTCTATTTTGGCCGAATTTCATGTAGCCTTCGGTGAAGATTCCAACGTCGAATGGTCACAATTCTAATGTCTATGGAATCTTCATCTTTCAAGCTTTAATAATCTACTCTCAGATTGTCGATCCACTATCCGGATCGTCGTAGATCAAGGTAAATGTGATTTGTGTATTTTTGAAATTATGTTGATTTTCAAATTTTTGGTTGAGTATTAGGCTTAATTTCCTTTAGTAATCTTGTTGTAGATATCATTAGTTATGGAAGGGTAATTTTTATTTAATTTTCTGTAATTATTTGGAAAATTCAAATTTTTTCAAGTGTCAGTTACTGTTCACACAATCCCGGGTTACAAATTTTTCTTATTTTTATTAAATTTTATATATTTATGTAGAGTTTATCTTGTGAAGGAAGTTTGTTACAATTAATTATAGATTTTAGGTTATAAATTTTTAAAAGCTTATGTGAAATATGAATTTTTAGAAAAAAATTGTATAAATTGATTGTAATTGGGTTTTAGTAAATTTGTAGTTATATTATTGTGTATAATGATAATTTTAATTATTAGAATCTATAAATTAATTTTATTAGATAAATTAATATTTTTGTATATTTTGTTGATTTTAGATTAATTTCCGCAAATAATATAAATGTATATAAATATTATAGTATTTAATTATTGGATTTTTTAATTATATTTGTTGTTAATATATATTTTTTTGAATTTGCCAGAATTTTATAAGTAATAAATTTTAAGTATAGATATTACTATGTTAAATGAGTTTTTGTATATATTGATTATTAAAAAGAATTTTTTTAATAGTCCGATTTATTTTTATAAATATGTTATATACTTTCATAATATATATGTATATTTTGTGGTAATTTTGTTATTGATCTCGGTCGGGAATTTGTATGTAGTTTGGGAGCCTGATCCGAGTGCGGTAATATGTGTGAATAGTAGTATTTTTCTTTGCAGGAATGACTTTATTTTGTGTAGAGAGATGTCCATTTTACAGAGGAGACTCTACCGGAATTCCATTAGATTTTTCGTAAAACGTGACTGTAGACACCTAATTTCGGGATGATATGTTATGGATGCAGCAAAGGACTCCAGTGATGAAAATGTCTTCGAAACTTAATTCTTAAAAAATTCTAAGGGCTTTTAAAGGAAGGATTTAATGTTTTCAGGGACTAAATCGCAAAAATCTTTTTATGACCTAATTGCAAAATTTAAATTTTTTCGGAGGCCTTTTTGTAATTAAATGTTAAAAAAAAAGAGTGCGTCGGAATTTCATAATTTCGACAGGAATTATGTAATTCCGATTGGAATCGGAATTACATAATTCTGATCAGAATTACAACAATTTTGATCGGGATTGTATAATTCCGATCGAAATTACACAATCTCGATCGGAATTGAATTCTTCCATTTTCCTATTTCTAAATTACTTCCAATTTAGTGTTTTAATTGGTTTAAACTTCCTAATTAATTCAATCCAAATTGGTTTAAACTTCCTGATTAATTCATTCCTAATTGGTTTAAAATTCCTAAATACACTTTAGGAATTATAATCATATTAGAATTAGGGTTAGACTTTCTGGTTCTACTATAAAAAGAACGGAGAGAAGATGAAAAAATAGGAGAGAAAAAGGGGCGTGGAAAAGAAAAAGAAAAAAAAAAAGAAGAGACAGAAGAGAAGAGGAAAATCGTGATTTTCTTTTGAATTTTTTACTAAAATTCCTTTTGATTCAACAATCAATTCAAGACTCATAAAGATTTCTTAAGGAGAAAGATTCAAAGATTTGTCAAGAGCGATGAACTATCAATCTGAGGAGCACCCTAAATCATTCATAAGCATATTATCTTTTTCTATTCTTTATTTCCTTATTTATTTATTCAATTATTTTACATTATTATTTTTATTTATTTTTTTAGTTATTATCATAATTTATTAATTAATCATTGTTTTATCTTATTTTTGTGGTGATTATGGAGGAAACGCATGATGATCATATGGAAGGGATGAATTTCATGAGAAGTCTGTAGAAAACTATGGATAAAGCCTCATAGAGACTTAATTTCTAGCGTTTTATTTTATTTTTATCTTTATTTTTATTTATTGTTTTATTTTTATTTTTTATTAATTATTTTATGAATTAATGTAATAGCCCCAATAGTGGGAATAGTAATAAAATTATGTGTGTGGTTGCATGATCTTTTATTAAATTAGTTAGTAAAATTAGGTTTCAATTTGGTAATCATTTAAAAATCAATGGAGGAAGTAGATTAATTTAGATTGCATGTTAATAAAAATAGGATTTTAGTAAGAATTAATTTAATTATTTATTTGATCTTATTTAATTATTTTTATTTTTTTTTATTTGATCTTATTCAATTATTTTTTATTATTTTTTATTTGTTTATTAGTTTTGTGTGTTTTGGGCCTTAAGCCCATTTTAGATTTTGATTTGTTTATTAGCCCATATCATTTAATAATTAATTAATTAAAATATATTTTTAGGTCCATAATTAATTAGATTTTAGGTTAGAAATACTTTTAGGCCTATTTAGTTAATTAGAGATAGGCCCACTTAATTTCATTTAATTAATTTAGACTTAGCTCACTTAATTTAAGCCCTTTTTCATAATTTGTAGATTTAAGATCATTATTTAATTAAAGCATATAGAATTAAGCCGTTAATTTAACTACCTTCATAACATGTAGAATTAAGCTCATTTTTATTAAAATTAGTAGACTTAGGTTCATTTAATTAAAATCGAAAGAAATTAGGTCTTTAGGTTCACTTATAATTTAAAATATGTAGACTTTAGTTCAATTAATTAAAATCCATGTAGATTAGACTAACTTAGGGATTATGTGATTTATTGAATGCATTATTTACTTGTATATTTCATGACTAGTTTGCCTTGGATTTTATTGTTTTGGGTTTATATGAAATTGCATGTAAATAAAGGATAAGATAGTAATTCATAAAGTAATTCTAAATGAACACAAGACTGAAAGAAGTTGGTATTCCATATCCAGAATCTCCTGGTTGTGGTACTAGCTTTTTTTTAGAGAATCGAGTACCATCTTTTCGATTTGTCCCAGTTATTACCCTGGGTGGCGACTCCTCATCTCCACGCCATGTCTTTGTGATAGTGGTTAGTGTGTTCTCTAGAGCCCTGAACTCAAACAAAGACGCGGTTGCTAAAATCTTGGACGCGCGCTGAACCCCGCCATCTACAGTGGTGACTCCATTGGGGATAAGAGATACTGATTCTACTTATGTTCTTTAGAATTATTTTATTAATTATTATTTTTTTCTTGCATTCATTCTGCATGTCCCTATTAACCGATGGCGTTGGTTTATGATTCCATGATTCCACTAGCTTAATAGGGTTGTAGATCAGCTAACCATCACTCTTAGCCTTAACTCGGTCCAAGAGAGTTTACTGGGCTCATCTGACCAGAGCCTGTAACCTAAGTCCTTAAGGGGAGTAGTCTTATCTCGAGTTTGCAAAGGATGTTGGGCCCCTCTGACCTTGGCCTGTAACTCAAAGTCCATAAAGGAGAGCATCTTGCTAAGGGAACCTTGACCTTATTATCGGACCCTAACCATATATAATGGGTTAGTTATTTCCCCTAGGATCTACCCAAATTGCTTATGGATGTTGCCATGAGGTATTTCTATCTATAAAGGCCCAAGCCCATACTTTTGAAACTTGTTTAGGTTAATAAAGATTGGGCTAATCTTTTACACCTAGAAATGCTGTTTCTATACTTCTATTTTGCTTTAAGAGATTTGACATGCACGTCAGTCCTTGATATCCCCTGTTGATATTAAAACCAAGACAAAAAATCCTAGGAAAATAGACTCACCATTGAATACGTGCGTGGGAGGAATAAGGTTGGAAGGATGTATGTATACTTAACTTGTTACTTGCTACTTGTTGCATAGCACGTGCATTATGCATACATGTATACATACATCTCATGCATCATACTAACCATTTATCTTATAGCCATCATAGATTTGTTTGGGTCTTCCTGTGTTTAGAGTCGAGAAGGTGGTAGACTGGTGAGAACTAATTCAAGCCCCCAATCGATCGAGAAAGAGATCCTTAGCAGACTGGAAAAGAGCCCCATTAATTTAGCTATGCAACCTGAATGAACTAAAAGAATGGAACAACAAGAGGGAGGAAACTGGACCCTAGAAGATGTCAAAGGAGCACTAATGGATGATATGAGAGCAATGATGCAAGATGAGTTAAGACAAGCTTTAGCAAGACTGATGCCACCACCTGCTGTTGCTGCACCACCCACTGCGGCCAACCCACTTGACATGGGTCCACTACCTGTTAACAATGACATGAAATTCGAGGATGTTAAGAGTTACATGGTTGAAAAAGTGAAAAAGGAATCACTTGAGCAAGTTCAAGAGCTGGAATCCAAACAGATAAAGACATTAACTCAAAAGATGTCTAAGATGGAAGAGTTGATGAGGGGACAAGGCCTAGGATACCCTTTTGACTTTGATGATATGATGTAATTTGAGGAAGACAAGCTACCTGACAAATTCAAAATGCCACAGCTGTAAAAGTTTGATGGTACTAGGGACCCGAGGATTCATCTCAGTCAATATACAATTACTATGAGTACCATTAAGGCTCCTTTGGCCGTGGTTACTAAGCTGTTTATGCTATCCTTAGAAGGTATGGCTATTAACAGGTATCATGGGTTAGAGAAGTCTATCCGAGCATATTGGAGGGAGTTGTGCACTGCTTTTCTAAAGCAATACGACTATAATACTAGGCTTGAGGTGTCTATAAGAGATCTAGAACTAACCAAGAAAAACCCAACAAATCATTTTTAGATTTTCTGACTAGGTTCATGAATAAGGCAAGAATGATTAAGAACAAATTGGCGGAGAAGGACCAGGTTAGAATGATAGTCCAAAATGTGTTACCTAACTTAGTGGAGAGGTTGAAAATAATGAACCCCAAGACATTTGTAGACCTTTATGATGATGGGTTATAGGCTGAAGAGATCGAAAATGAGAAAAAGAAGGCTACTAGGAACATCGGAGCAAGAAACTACCCAACTGGGGGTATACAGCAAGGAAGCACTAGTCGGGTTGTAAGAGTACATGCTATTCAACAACCGAGGAGGTTCTTAAAATTTAACCAACCTTTATCAAAAGTCCTAGAGCGCCTAATGGAAAGAGGCTTACTTCAACCTTTACCTACTCCAAACCCACCACATCTAAATATCCCAGGCTATAACCCGAATAAACACTGTAAATTCCACCAAAACCTCAAAAACTCCACAGATAACTGTATCCGCCTCAAACATGAAATCCAAAACCTCATAGACTCTGGAAAAATCACAGATCCTGAAAACCCAAGCACCAGAAGCAATCCTTTCCCAAACTACCGAAACATGCCATCTCCAACAACTATGATAATTAACTCAGGAGTAAGTGAGAAAGAAATGCTAAACTCTTGTGAGGACTTAGACCTTAAAATCAATGAGAAATCTCCTAATGCCCTCAAAGATGTGGAAAGAGTTGAGGATTTATTGAGTTAGCCCTTAAGCAAGTTTGACTATAAGGTGGTTTACACTAAACCACCTTCTTTTGGCATACCCTTTGAGTTGATTGTGCCTATAAGATGGGGTAATGAGTTTGATGATGAGAAACTACAAGACAAGGAAGAAACATGCATAGTGGAGGTACAGAAAGATGAAGTCATGGAGATATTTTGTAAGAAAATACAATAATAGTTGTTATGTCAGCCACCTGAAAGACAACCACTATGAGACTCAGCATCCTTAGCATCTAGAATAGGAAAAATTTTCTTATCGTTTTCTTTAAATAAAATTTTAGTTTCTTTAGAACTTATTTTATGTTAGTGATCGATGATATAAATTTTGATTATGCTCACTTATGTAATATGCATCCTGATGGTACTATGCATCCTGATGGTACTATGCATTGTGATATTAATCGCATATGCATGTTTGACAAAAATTTAATTCAATTAGATTCACCCAGTATAGGCATAAATGTAAACTTAAAGAATAGTCTTGTATCACATGACATAACTTCTAAAGAGGGCAAAATCTGAGGAAAAATAAGAAGAATGATAAAAAAGAAGAAAAACAAAGAGAGAAAGATAGAAAAAGAACAGTAAAGTGAAAAATAGAGATAAAAATTTAGGATTAATTATAGGAGTTGTGTCATGTGATGTAATGAATGTTCTCATTTTTGCCCTAATGAATGAGTAAAATTGAATTGGAGATTTTTATCAAATATCACATAGTCGTCTTTATCATATTACATAAGTATCTGAATGGAAAGATATTATATAATGAAAGCTAAAATTAGAGCTATAAGATCACTATTTTAGTTATGTTTCCTTTGTAATTTTCCTTATAAGCCTAGGGTCCCCTTATACCTTGAGAATTCAAATGGCTCAATAACTTGCATTACAAGTCTTGTCCTATAACTATCATCAATCATTGCATCAATATCAAGTTTCATATTCTACTCAAAAGTTCTTCAAAGTGCAAATCCAGTTGATTTCATTATTAAGAACTCGCTTCAGTCAGTTTGCCCATTCCTTTATCTCTATAACGCATGAGATTGTAACTAATAGTGTTAATAAGTCAAAGGATCAATAACAGCAGTGAATGAACTAGGTCTCTTGCACATAAGAATGAAAAAAAGACTGTTAGAATAGCATGAATGAATCCAGAATGGAACTGGAGGTAAAATACAACTCAGGGGGCAAATTGTGTCTGCATTTAAAGAGCGAAGATGGATACTGAAGTGTAAGAGCTAATACCTCAATCATTATATAGCAAAAATAATAAAAATAATAAAAGTTCAATAGTGCATCGGTCAATCACAAGCTCTATTATGAAGCCATGGACCCTACTTGTTAGCTTAGTAATTAGTCTGATGAATCATATCGGAAGCTTCAACATTAGAAGTACCAATAACGAATCATTCAATGATAGGCTATTGATAGGACACCTCATTCTTACACTCTAAAATCAACAACATGGCTCTATTCCAAACAGGACACCCATTAGGATCATGCACATCATACATAGCATACGTACACTTGCATACATTTTTGGAAAATACTTGCCTTTAAGCCTAGACAAGATCGTGCAAATACTCTGCTACTAACGTTTGAAATTAGTATTGGAAGAACAGGAAAGTAGTCAGAGTATCCACATGTGAAACATCTGAAAGAATGAAAATAAAAGGAGTGACACTACCAAGAAGCATTATCCTGGAAACTTCAAGAGGTTAGATAGGATGCTCAAGCTTCTCATATTCAATATGAAAGGGAAGAATGCACTTAAAACTTAAGACGAATGCACTTTAAAAACTTATTTGATTATGAAATAAAAACCTCTAACTCCTAAATCTTTTCTTTTATAGGAAATATTAGGAAGAGAAATGAAGCCCTCTACCATAACATTAATGGGATAAAGCCACAAATTTGATGGTGGAGCATCACGACCCTGTGATCAGAGACATAATGAAAGGGAAGAATGCAAAAGAATAACATTGCATTATGATAAATTTTTTTTCTAGAAAATAGACCATACTAACTTATGGTATTTTATGCAGGAAAAATAAAAGAGAACAAAGAAGGGAAAAGGAACTGATACATTGATAAGAATAGGCAAGATAGAAAATGCCAATCGCTCGTCAAAAGCTCACCCTGTACGACAAAACACCCTAACAAATACCAAAGGGAAGTAATTCAACTTTATCTCCTTTGATTCTACAATAAAATAAATCCTCAATAAGAAAATTCATAAATTAAAATGACATTTGCGAATTTCTCGAGATCATGTGCGAAAATTTATCTCATGACCTTTGATTTTTATGGCTTTCTTTTATTAGCCTCGTAGAATTCAGATGTCTTGTTGATAGTTCTATGCTGAGAATTTCTAAACTTTAATCAATCTAATGCTTGTTTTGCACCCAAACGAAGGGAAGAACATATAAAGACAAAATCTATGGACTTATGGTATAAATTGATTAAATTTTAGGGTATCATTTCAGTCTTGTGAATGATAGATGTGCATGTAATCTACTCCATCGCTTGATGGTATCCACATTGAATAATGCGAGAAAGGCGGGGGAATACTAAGAGGAGAATAGAAAAAAAGAGCAAGCATAATTTACTCCAATGCTCGAAAATGAATAAGAGTATCAACATAAAACCTCTGGCGGTATCCATGCTGAGTAATATAAGAAAGGCAAGGAATACTAAAAGAGGACCATGCCAAAAATTACTCTATTTACACCAATGCTCTATATGAGTATGAGTATCCAAAAGACTTTTCCAAAGGTATCCACGCTGAGTAATATGAGAAAGGTGGGGAATACTTGGATAAGGAAGAAAAGCACAAAAATAATTCAAAGACTATTTTGATACTTAGAATCTGATCCATTTAGGCTTAAATACCATAAGTTTTGTCTAGTAGATTCTTTCTGAAATTAGGTGTGGAAGTAAGCTCTTCACTTGGTAAAAAATATACTCTCAGCATAAAATGGTTAATGATGCCTTTGCCTTTTGCGAATGGTAAATAAATGATAGTCATGAGGATCAAAATTAAGGAGATTGGTTAAGTACATATTATCTCGTGAAAGTGATGAATTTTCTTATAAATTTTCAAAATAATAATATAATTTTGTACATTCATCTTGTTAAAACTAACTTCAGCAATTTTGTAGGAATTTCACATCTAGAAGGGGGTATACTCAACTTACAAAGCCAATAAACATAGAAAAACTCAAAGTCAGTCAATAAAAGTGCTAATTAGTCAGCACAAAGAATTCAAAGCGTTCGACTTAAAAAACTAAAGATAAAAATAAGCAAACAGTTATGGACTGTAGCATTATCAAAGGTGAGCAATGAAAGGATTACAGTCTATTTGCAAGTAATTATGGATTACAGCATCATCAAAGGTTAGCAATGAAAGGATTGCAGTCAATTTGCAAGCAGTTTTGAACTGCAGCATCATCAAAGGTGAGCAATGAAAGGATTGCAGTCAATTTGCAAGCAATTATGGATTGCAACATCATCAGTGAGCAACGAAAGGGTTACAGCTAATCGCGAGCAATTGTGGATTGCAGCATCATCAGTGAGCAACGAAAGGGTTGAGCATTTTGGACCGCAGCATCATCAGTGAGCAATGAAAGGGTTATAGCTAATCGCGAGAAGTTTTGGACTGTAGCATCATCAGTGAGCAACGAAAGGGTTGCAGCTAATCGCGCGAGCAATTATAGACTGTAGCATCGAAAGTGAGCAATGGAAGGGTTGCAGCTAATAGTAAGCAATTATGGATTGCAATATAATTGCATAATCAATCGGCATCATATGATCGAGTGTGATGTTCCTTTTCAATCAAACTATACGATCGAGTGTAGTTGGCATTATACGTCTGAGTGCAATGTGTCTCCAATTGATTATACGATCGAGTATAATCAGCATCATACGACCGAGAATGATGTTCCTTATCAAAACAGACTAGTGTAGTCAGCATTGTATGACCGAGTGTAATGTATCCTCAATCAATTATACGATCGAGTATAATCAACATCATACGATCGAGTATGATGTTCCTTATCAAAACAGACTATACGACCGAGTATAGTCAGCATTGTATGACCGAGTGCAATGTATCCTCAATCGATTATATGACCGAGTATAATCGGCATCATATGACCAAGTATAATCGGCATCATACGACCGAGTATGATGTAATTTTTTCTAATGCTATACATCCGAGTATAGTCAAATATTGTACGATCAAGTACAATGAGGTTCATTCACCCAAGATTATACGACCGAGTATGATATATCATTTGAAACGCTGTATGTCCAAGTATAGCAAATTCATAAGCAGAGACTTCAAGGAGTAGGTAAGTACCCTAACTTTCAATTTAGAAATTGGGTGCTATTTTGCTTTGCTGCAATTTGTCAAGTAAACAGCGACAAAGGGGGGTACTGTAGACACCCAATTTCGGGATGATATGTTATGGATGCAGCAAAGAACTCCAGTGATGAAAATATCTTCAAAACTTAATCCTTAAAAAATTCTAAGGGCTTTTAAAGGAAGGATTTAATGTTTTTAAGGACTAAATTGCAAAGTTCTTTTTAGGACCTAATCGTAAAATTTAAATTTTTTTGGGGACCTTTTTGTAATTAAATGTTAAAAAAAAAGAGTGCGTCGAAATTCCATAATTCCGATTGGGATTTTATAATTTTGATTGGAATTACACAATCCCAATCGAAATTGAATTCTTTCATTTTCCTTTTTCTAAATTACTTCCAATTTAGTATTTAATTGGTTTAAATTTCCTAATTAATTCAATCCAAATTGGTTTAAACTTCCTGATTAATTCATTCCTAATTGGTTTAAAATTCCTAAATACACTTTAGGAATTATAATCACATTAGGATTAAGGTTAGACTTTCTAGTTCTACTATAAAAAGAACGGAGAGAAGAGGAAAAAAAAAGGAGAGAAAATGGGGCGTGGAAAAGAAAAAGAAAAAAAAAGGAGAAGAGACGGAAGAGAAGAGGAAAATCGTGATTTTCTTTTGAATTTTTTACTAAAATTCCTTTTGATTCAACAATCAGTTCAAGACTCGTGAAGATTTCTTAAGGAGAAAGATTCGAAGATTTGTCAAGAGCGGTGAACTATCATTCTGAGGAGCACCCTAAATCATCCATAAGCATATCATCTTTTTCTATTCTTTATTTCCCTATTTATTTATTCAATTATTTTACATTATTTATTTAGTTATTATCATAATTTATTAATTAATCATTATTTTATCTTATTTTTATGGTGATTATGGAGGAAACGCATGATGATCATATAGGAGGGATGAATTTTATGAGAAGTCCATAGAAGATTATGGATAAAACCTCATAGAGACTTAATTTCTAGGGTTTTATTTTATTTTTATCTTTATTTTTATTTATTGTTTGATTTTTATTTTTTATTAATTATTTTATGAATAAATGTAATAGCCCCAATAGTGGAAATAGTAATAAAATAATGTGTGTGGTTGCATGATCTTTTATTAAGTTGGTTAGTAAAGTTAGGTTTCAATTTGGTAATCATTTAAAAATCAATGGAGGAAGTAGATTAATTTAGGTTGCATGTTAATAAAAATAGGATTTTAGTAAGGATTAATTTAGTTATTTATTTGATCTTATTTAATTGTTTTTATTATTTTTATTTATTTGATATTATTTAATTATTTTTTATGTTTTTTTATTTGTTGATTAGTTTTGTGTGTTTTGGGCCATTTGATTTGTTTATTTTAGCCCATATCATTTAATAATTAATTAGGTTTAATTAATTAAAATATGTTTTTAGGTCCATAATTAATTAGATTTTAGGTTAGAAATACCTTTAGGCCCATTTAGTTAATTAGACATAGGCCCACTTAATTTAATTTAATTAATTTAGACTTAGCTCACTTAATTTAAGCCCTTTTTCATAATTTGTAGATTTAAGATCATTATTTAATTAAAGCATGTAGAATTAAGCCCATTAATTTAAATACCTTCATAACATGTAGAATTAAGCTCATTTTTATTAAAATTAGTAGACTTAGGTTCATTTAATTAAAATCAAAAGGAATTGGGTCTTTAGGTTCACTTATAATTTAAAATATGTAGACTTTAGTTCATTTAATTAAAATCCATGTAGATTAGACTAACTTAGGGATTATGTGATTTATTGAATGCATTATTTACTTGTATATTTCATGACTAGTTTGCCTTGGATTTTATTGTTTTGGGTTTATATGAAATTGCATGTAAATAAAGGATAAGATAGTAATTCATAAAGTAATTCTAAATGAACGCAAGACTGAAAGAAGTTGGTATTCCGTATCCAGAATCTCCTGGTTGTGGTACTAGCTTTTTTTTAGAGAATCGAGTACTACCTTTTCAATTTGTCCCAGTTATTACCCTGGGTGGCGACTCCTCATCTTCACGCCATGTCTTTGTAACAATGGTTAGTGTGTTCTCTAGAGCCCTGAACTCAAACAGTGATGCGGTTGCTAAAATCTTGGACGTGCACTGAACCCCGCCATCTACAGTGACATATCTACATTTTTGTTTGATCATGATGTCATTTTAGGGTTGTTCCTTAGATCAAGTATTCATTAAGATTTATTCTAAATCTATTACAAGTTTCCTAATTTTTATTAATTTTGAAATTTTTAGAAATTCCTATGAATTTCAATTATTTTTCTTAAGCATGTTTTGAATAAAGTATTATTTTATTTTAGAGTATACCGGGGCGGGAACCACCGACAATTGGCAGACACAGAATCGTCAACCATCTCGCTCTAATTGTAAGTTAATAAATTGAATTGTGTGTGTGTTTACTGTACATAGTGATTTCATAAAATTTAATATAGCAATATGTTTAGCATTATGATCATTTTGATTTATTTTATGCTATTTAAATTATAATTATAGCTTTCTTATATTGTGCTACATTTTTTAGTTATATATTAGTTTTGAAAAATACTAGTAGAACAGGCTACCTAATGAGTTTCATCAGGACCGCATGCACACTGGTAGAAATTGAGAGATGGATCCAAATTTTATGATTTGATAACTGGGATCGGTGCCTCGGTGGATGTCATAGCTCTCGAGGACAGTGATTATTGAAAATGTTATGATTGGTTACTGGGTTAGGTGCCTCAATTGATGCCTTACCTCTCGGGAACTGCTAGTAAAAATATTGTATTAAGTGAATGCTTGTGAGTGAATGCCTTAGTTGATGCTTAGCTCTCAAGGACGAACAGTCTTATGGTTAAGTGAGCCAAGTGGCTATTAGACTTTTTCAAGTAGGGTTCTACCAAAGTTTTTTTATTTATAAATTATTAAATAAAGATTATTTAAATTGAAGAAGTTTTATTGTAAATCCTTCATCTTTTAATTGGAGAGTTGATGATTTGAAAATAAATTTTAAATACTTTAATTTTAATAATAATAAATTTATTTTATTATTATTATTCTATTTAATGGATTTTTAAAACTATACAGCTCTTGTTATTATCTTACTCAGTGAGGTCTGACTCCTCTCGATTTTCTTTTTTTAGGAGTTTAGGAGTTTGAGACTCTTCCTTCTTCTCTATATCGGGTTTTTTCTTCTCCGATTTTATTGTGTAGGTCTATTTGATATTTATTGTACAACTGAACTTTAGATACTGTAGTAGTTAACTAAAGAACTTATATTATTTGTATTTCAATTTTTATCTGACTTGAGATACTGTATTAAATATATTTGATTTATATATTTGGTTTGGTGCACTTAATATGATTTTATTATCAAGTAATGGTTTAATTATTAAGTGTATTGTCTCTTTTTTGCGAAATTTTTTTTAAGGCTTACTTTGGGTTTTGGTTACTTTATATATCCCTATTCTCTAGTGATGGTCACGTGCCTTTCGGTTTGAGTCATGACAAAGTTAGTATCAAAGCTGAAGTTCATTTAATTGTCAGTGTTGTCTTTCTTTAAAACTACTGCAGTGATTAGGTTGATAATTGTCACTTATTATTTTCATTGTTCCTAGAAGTTTGCGTATGAGTTAGTGTTCTTATCTTGTCTTGAATTCGATTTCTTTGTCTCTTTAGAATGAGGCAGAATTGGGATGCTCCTACAGCGGAAGAAGCGTATGATGATAATGCCTATGAGTAGTCTTTTCAAGATGAAGTTCTTCCTCCTACTCCTAGATGTAAAAGAAGAGGCAGAGGTAGGCCTAAAGCTGTAGTAGCAAAGAGATAGGCATAATAACAACAAGATGAGCCAGAAGCAATATAAGTGCATCTTGCAGCTTTTGCAGCTGGCATGGCAGAGATTATTTAAGGCTTAGCAACTCTGAATCAAGCAGTCCTTTTAGTACAACATATGCTCCAGTAGAGGAATCAGGAGATGTCTGATTCTTATGCTGCACTCCTCTACTGTAGGATTGGTAGATTTTCTTTTGATGGTCTGGGAGATACTTTGGATTTCATTAATACCATCAAGATTCAGATAAGAACAAGCCATACTGATTATCAAAGGATTATGATTGTGGAGTTATCCGTTCAAGCAGCAATATAAGACTAGTTTATGCAGTCCATCCAACCTTTCATGAATGAGCTTACTTGGCATGGGTTTAAAGATCAATTTTTGAGGTTCTTTTATCTACATGTGACTAAAGATGCTTATAGATGGTAATTACTACATATCATCAGAGGGGATAGGTCTGTAGAAGATATAGCAGAGAATTTTGACAGGCTATCTTGGCATGCTAAAGATATTAGGAGAGTACCTTACAGAGTTATTAAATTGTATATCACTGGATTGGGATCAACCTATGTAGGCATATGCATTAAGGATTGTACTTTTGAGAGTGTGATTGAGGAGGCTAGACTGATAGAAAGGAGACATTTCAAGTAAGGCACTATGGCTGATCCTTATATGATTAGTAGCAGTGGATATGGGGTAGCTCAGGGATTCCAGCAGCCTACTTCTTAGATTGATAGTATAAGCATGTAGGATGAGGGTACTTTCTAGTAAGGTAGGAGGTCTAAGACCCACAGAGTTGGCCAACATGGTTATGCTACTAACCATAGGAGTGGCAAAGGTTATAGATTTGGTTCTGGGGTTAGTAGTAGCAATATCAGTGGACAAAGTTCCGGACACGACAGCTTAAGGTCTGGGACTAGTGTTTATCCTAGTTACGGTCGAATATATCAAGGACCATGTCATCTGTTGTCTGGGCCTTGTTTCACATGCGATCAGATAGGATATCTTGCTAGAGCTTGTCCTAATACTAGTTATCAAACACAGTGCACCCAGGGATCTTCATCATCAGTGGCTCAGCATTTCCATAAGATGCCATAACAGTATAGAGCTCCTATGTATCCACAACAGAGGCAAACTCAGTTTATAGGCCAATAGGGCCAAGATTTAGTAAGGAGACTAGTGGTCGAGGCTTTATGCAGTCGTTCACTTCTCAGCAGGCAAGCCACGAGCAGGCCCGAGTTTTCACTTTAACTCCTTAGGATGCGCAGGCATCCAATACAATTGTGGCAAGTATTCTTCCAGTTTGCTATTATGATGCTAGAGTCTTATTTGATCTTAGTGCATCACATTCCTTTGTGTCTCCTGTGTTTGCTTCTAAAGTGGAATGGCAACCATCCAGGTTATTGATTCCATTATTTGTGGTGACTCCACTTAGCGATGAGTTGGAGACAGATGTATTGTTTCCATTTTATCATGTGTTAGTGGAAGTAGATAATTGCTAGTAGATATAGTTTTATTTGATGTGATAGAGTTTGACATGATTTTAGGAATGGATTAGTTAGTGTAATACTATGCCTCAGTGGATTGTCGAGAAAAGGAAGTGATGTTCAAAATTCTAGATGATGTAGAATTTTATTTCCGAGGTGATAGAAGTTCAATGCCTCAAAATCTCATTTCTGCTATTACAACTAGGAAGATGCTTAGAAGAAGATGTCAAAGCTATTTAGCTGTAGTAAGAGATGTAGAAGTAGATAAGAGGGCAGTTAAGAATGTGCCAATCGTATGTGAATTTCAAGATGTTTTTCCTAAAGCGTTACCAGGATTACCACCAGATAGGGAAATAGAATTCTATATCGATGTTTTACCTGGTATAAATCCTATTTCTATACCACCCTATATAATGGCACTAGCTGAATTGTAAGAAATTTAAAAGTAGTTGTAAGAGTTTCTTGACAAGGGTTTTATCAAACTGAGTACATCACCTTAGGGGTGCTCTAGTGTTATTTGTAAAGAAGAAAGATGGTAGTCTTTGGCTTTGTATCAACTACAGATAATTGAACAAAGTCACCATCAAGAATAAATATCCATTCTCGTGGATTGATGATTTATTCGATCAATTTCAAGGAGCTTAGTGTTTCTCTAAGATTGACTTGAGGTCTAGGTATCATTAGTTGAGGATAAAAAGTGGAGATGTACCTAAAACAACATTTTGGATGAGGTATAGCCATTATGAATTCTTAGTAATGTCTTTTGGACTAACTAACGCACCAGTAGCCTTTATAGATTTGATGAATCAGGAGTTTCAACCATTCTTCGATCGATTTATGATAATCTTCATTGATGACATCTTGGTGTATTCTAAGAGTGAAGCGGAGCATGTTATGCACTTAAGAATGGTGTTGCAGACCTTGAGAGAGCACCAGTTGTACGCCAAATTCTTCAAATATGAATTTTGGTTAGATCAAGTGGCATTCCTAGGCCACGTGGTGTCTAAAGATGGCACACAAGTTGATCTTAAGAAGATAGAAGTCGTTACTGAGTGGTCAAGACTTACAACGGTCAAGGAAGTAAGAATTTTTTTAGGTTTAGCTGGCTACTATAGGAGATTTATGAAAGATTTCTCTAAGATTATTGCACCTTTTGACAAGGTTGACCCAGAAGAGTGCTAAGTTTATATGGACAGACAGATGTGAAGAGCACTTTTAGTTACTTAAGGATATGTTGACTTCAGCTCTAGTATTGACTTTACCCTCTGGAAGTGAAGGGTATACGGTGTATTACAATGCTTCTCGAGTAGGATTAGGATATGTGTTGATGCAAGATGGTAGAGTAGTTGCTTATGCTTCAAGACAGTTAAAGAAGCATGAGTAGAATTATCCTACTCATTATCTGGAAATGGAAGTCGTGGCGTTTGCATTAAAGATTTAAAGGTATTACTTATATGGTGTAACTTATGAAATATACACCAACCACAAGAGCCTGAAGTACATATTCCAACAGAGAGATCTCAATCTAAGGCAAAGAAGATGGATGGAACTTCTAAAGGACTATGATTATTCTATTATGTACCATCTGGGGAAAGCCAATGTAGTAGCTGATGCTTTGAGTAAGAAGTCAACGAACAATCTTACGTATATTTGCACATAAAGGAGGCCAATTATTCAAGAGTTACATGAGCTAATTGATTAAGGATTGCAGTTAAAAGTAACCAAGAAGTGTCTTTTAGCTCAGTTCAGAGTACGATTAGTGTACTTGGATAGAGTTAAAGCAGCTCAAAGAAAAGATCCACAGTTGTAGAAGATTATATTTGAAGTGCAATAAGGTTAATCCAGAGACTTTGTGTTTGACAAAGAGGGCGTGTTATGCTTGGGCATTAGGATATGTGTGCCAGATGTGGATGATTTGAGGAAGGAGATTATAGAAGAGGCCAATTTTTTGTTTATAGTATTCATCTAGGTTCTACCAAGATGTATTAAGACTTGAAAGATACATATTGGTGGAATGTAACAAAGAAGGATGTTGTAGCATTTGTATTTAAGTGCCTCACTTGTTAACAAGTGAAGTTAGAACATTATAGGCCTTTAGGATTATTGCAGCAGTTACCTATACCGAAATGGAAATAGGATATAATTGCCATGGATTTTGTGACTGGATTACCTCATACGATTAAAGGTTATGATCCTATTTGGGTGATAGTTTATACGCTAACTAAGTCAGAGCACTTTCTACAAATTAATAAGACGTACTCCACTAACATATTGACAAGATTATATGTTAATAGAATTCTCTGTCTCCATGGCGTACCAATAAGTATAGTATTCGATAGAGGAGCCACTTTCACTTTAGTCTTTTGGCAAGAATTGCACAAGGCTCTGGGTATTAGACTAGACTTCTAGACTAGACTTCAGCACATCATTTCATCCTCAAACAGATGGTCAGTCAGAGAGGACCATTTAGACATTAGAGGATATATTGACGATGTGTGTGATGGACTTTGGTGGTCAATGGGATTTACACTTACCATTAATTGAATTTTCATACAGTAACAGTCATCATAGAAGTATCAAAATGACACCATATGAAGCATTATATGGTAGGAAGTGTAGATCGCCTTTATGGTGGGAAATTAGAGAAAGACAACTGACAGGATTGGAATTGGTGCAAGTGACTTCAAAAAAAGTCCCTATTATCCAACAAAGATTAAAGACAGCCTTCAGCAGACAAAAGAGTTATGGGGACCTGAAGAGAAAGGATGTATCCTTTTCGGTTAGAGATATTTTATTCTTAAAAGTGTCTTTAATAAAAGGGGTGATGAGATTTGGTAAGAAGGGTAAGCTAGCTCCCAGATACATTGGACCATTCGAGATATGTTCGAGAGTTAGAGAGGTGACTTATATATTGGTGTTACCACCTGAAATATCTTAAGTCCATCCAGTATTCCATGTATCAATGTTGACGAAGTATATCTTTGATCCTTCCAATGTTTTAAAACCTCATATAGTAGATCTCAATGAAGATCTGTCATATGAGGAGTATCCTATGGCGATTGTGGATCATAAAGCTCATCAGATTCGCACTAAGGAGATTCCAATGGTGAAAGTGTCGTGGAGTAATCACATCATTGAAGACTGTATGTGGGAGGTCAAGGCAGTGATGCGGGGGACATACCCTTATCTTTTTGTTCAATGAAAAACTTTGTATCTATATTTATTTAAATTCGAGGATGAGGGAGATTGTAATACATTAAATTTTTATTATTAACTAAATTACATTATTTAGTATTGATTATGATTATTTTTTTTAGTAGTGTATTTTTTATTTAATATTATTATTTTTTTTGGAGTGAAAATATTATGGGAGTGTGTTAATATATGTGTGTGTGTGTATATGTAAAACCTTTTTCTTTTCTTTTCTTTTCTTTTCTCTTCCCTTTCTTTCTTTCTTCTTTTTCTTCTTCTTTTTCTTCTCGTCACTATTCACTATGCCTCCGCCACCAGTAGTGTGCCAACCACCATGAAATGCAGGACAACAGCCCAACTCCTCCTTAGGCCATCGACAACAACCCCTTTTCCTTTTTCTTCCTGTTTTGCCCCTATTTTGGCTGGATTTCATTTAGCCTCTGGTGAAGATTCTGACGTCGGATGGTCACAATTCCAATGTCTATGGAATCCTCATCTTCCAAGCTTTAATAATCTACCCTCAGATCATCGATCCACTGTCCAAATCGTCATAGATCGAGGTAAATGTGATTTGTGTATTTTTTATATTTTGTTGATTTTTGAATTTTTGGTTGCGTATTAGGCTTAATTTCCTTTAGTAATCTTGTTGTAGAGATCAACAACTATGTAAGGGTAATTTTTATTTAATTTTCTGTAATTATTGGAAAATTCAAATCTTTTCGGGTGTCGGTTACTGTTCACATAGTCCCCGGGTTACGAATTTGTCTTATTTTTATTAAATTCTATATATTTTTTTAGAGATTATCTTATGAAGGAAGTTTGTTAAAATTAGTTATAGATTTTAAGTTATGAATTTTTAAAAGCTTATGTGAAATATGAATTTTTAGAAACAAAATTGTATAAATTGATTTTAATTGGGTTTTAGTAAATTTGTAGTTAAATTATTGTGTATAATGATAATTTTAATTATTAGAAAGTATAAATTAATTTTATTAGCTAAATTAATATTTTATATATTTTGTTGATATTAGATTAATTTCTGGAAATAATATAAATGTATGTAAATATTATAGTATTTAATTATTTGATGATTTAATTTTATTTAGTGTTAATATATATTTTTATGAATTTTCTGGAATTTTATAAGTAATAAATTTTAAGTATAGATATTATTATGTTGAATGAGTTTTTGTATATATTGATTATTAAAAGAATTTATTTTTTTATTAGCCCAATTTATTTTTATAAATATGTTTTCATATATTTTCATTATATATATATATATATATATTCTGTGGTATTGTTGTTATTGATTTCAGTCGAGAATTTGTATGTAGTTTGAGAGCTCGATCCGAGTGTGTTATTGTGTGTGAATAGTAGTATTTTTCTCTATAGGAATGACTCTACTTTGTGTAAAGAGATGTCCATTTTACAAAGAAAACTCTGCTAAAATTCCGTTAGAATTCTCGTAAATGTAACATATGTACGTTTCTATTTGACCGTTATGTCGTTTTAGGGTCGTTCCTTAGATCGAGTATTCGTTAAGATTTATTTCGAATCTGTAACGAATTTCTTAATTTTTATTAATTTTGGAATTTTTAGAAATTCCTATGAATTTCAATTGTTTTTCTTAAGCATATTTTGAACAAAGTATTATTTTATTTTAGAGTATACTAGAGTGGGAACTACCTATAATAGGGATGCAGAATCGTCAACCGACTCGCTCCAACTGTAAGTTAATAAATTTAACTGTGTGCGTGTGTTTACTGCACATAGTGATTTTATAAAATTTAATATATCAATATGCTTAGCATTATGATCATTTTGATTTATTTTATGCTATTTAAATTATAATTATAGCTTTCTTATATTGTGCTACATTTTTTTAGCTATATATTAGTTTTGAAAAATACTAGTAGAACGGACTATTTGATGAGTTTCATCAGGATCGTGTACACATTAGTAGAAATTGAGAGATGAATCCAAATTTTATGATTTGTTAACTAGGTTGGGTGCCTTGGTGGATGTCGTAGCTCTCAGAGACTGCTAGTGATTATTGGAAATATTGTGATTGGTTACTGGGTTGAGTGCCTCGATTGATGTCTTAGCTCTTAGGAACCGTCAGTAAAAATATTGGATTAAGTGAATGACTGTGGCTGGTGCCTCAGTTCATGCTTAACTCTCGGGGATCGGCAATTTTATGGTTAAGTAAGCCAAGTGACTATTAGACTTTTATGGAATATGGTTCTACCAAGATTTTTCATTTATAAATTATTAAATGAAGATTATTTAATTTGAAGAAGTTTTATTGTAAATCCTTCATCTTTTGATTGGAGAGATGATTTGAAAATAAATTTTAAAAACTTTAATTTTAATAATAATAAATTTATTTTATATTATTATTTTATTTAATGGATTTTCAAAACCATACAATTCTTTTTATTATCTTATTCAGTGAAGTCTGACTCATTTTGATATTTTTTTAGGAGTTTAGGAGTTTGAGACTCGTCCTTCTTCTCTACACTCCATTTCTTCTTCTTCGGCTTTATTGTGTAGGTCTATTTGATATGTATCGTACAATTGAACTCTAAATACTGCAGTAGTTAACCAAAGAACTTATATTATGTGTATTTTAATTTTTATTTGACTTGAGATACTGTATTAAGAATATTTAATTTATGTATTTGATTTTGTGCACTTAATATGATTTTATTGTCAAGAAATGGAAGGTGCAATTTCATTTGAATCGATGAAGAAATTAATATTACCTTTCTGGTGTCTTGGTAAAGATAGTTCTAGCAAAAGAGTTGTCTTACTTATTTTTCTGATTCCTGAATCTTACTTTGAGCACATTTATTCATATAAATGTATACACATGGCCTTTTTAATTTTTTTTTTTATTTCTTTGAAAGTCACTTTTTTGTTTCAAAAAACTTATTCTATTACCCATTTACTCCGTTTATAAATGAAATGAATTTTTTTTTTTATGAAAAGCACGTTTAAAATATTACTAAAACTAACCATTACCCATCCAAAATAATTTTTAACAAATATTCAGAAAACAAACCTACAGAAAAACATGGTTTCTCAAAAAGGTTCATAAGGAAAAAAAAATTGAGAATTTAAACAAATAAAAATATAAAAGATTTGCAAGTATGTTTTTTTTTACCCCATAAAAAATCAAACGATATGATTGAAGATAGAGCAAACCAAACGTTATTATTATCTAATTCCTATGTTTATGCAATAGCTTTTAAATTAAATTAAATTAAATAATAAAAAATAAAATTTAATTTACACAAATGATATATTTAATTTGTATAAATATAATATTTTAATTATAAAAACCTAATTTTATGTTTTTTCATTTATTTGAATGTTATTTTATTTTTTTTTTCTCTTTGTCTTTATTATTATTATTATTTTTCAAAAAACTTATTCTAATATCCATTTGCTCTGTCCGCGAATCAAATGAAAGTTTTTGTATCAAAATTAGGTTTTGAAACTAAAGATCACCCATCCACAGAAATTTTTTTTTAAAATATTCAGAAAACAAACCAATAGAAAAACATAATTTCTCAAAAATATTTAAAAAAAATTAAGATTTTATACAAATGATACATTTAATTTACATAAATACTATATTTGAAATATAAAATTAAATTAATATAAAAATATAAATAAAATAAAAAATAAACTATTACAAATGTAACCTAAATCTAAATCGACACAGAACTAGCTACTTCTATATAGAACTAGCCCCACATATGTAATATTAAACACTCAACTTTATTCTTGTAAATAATTTTTGAAATATAAAATTAAGTTAAAATGAAATATAAAATAAAAATAAATATAAATATATATATATATATAGAATTAAAATAAAAAATAAACTATTAGAGTATTTGAAGCAGTAAAATTTAACATAAAAATGGATACAAGTAGCGTGATTTTATGTTTTTCCATTTATTCGAATGTTATTTTATTTTGTTTTTCTTTATGTGTCTCTTGTTACTTTTTTATTTCAAAAAACGTATTCCAATACCCGCTTACTCCGTTCATGAATCAATTGAAAAATTTTGTATGAAAAGTAGGTTTTGAAACTAATGATCACCCATCCAAAATAATTTTTTTAAAAAATATTCAGAAAACGAACCAATAGAAATACATGATTTCTTAAAAAGGTTTATAAAAAAAAAAAATAATTTAAAGAAATGATATATTTAATTTACACAAATACTATATTTGAAAATATATAATTAAATTAATATAAAATATAAAATAAACTATTAAAAACTTAACCTATATCGACTAAGATTTAGTCTCACATACGTATTATTAAACACTAAACTTTATCCATGTAAATTAAATATAATATTTGAAATATAAAGTTATGTTAATATGGAAATTAAAATTAAAAAAGTATGAAATATAAATAAACTATTAGAGTATTTGAAGTAGTAAGAATTTAACATAAAAATGGATAAAAGTGGCATGATGTTATGCTTTTCCATTTATTTGAATGTTATTTTATTTTGTTTTTCTCTATGTCTTTTGTTACATTTTTTGTTTCAGAAAACTTATTCTGATAACCACTTACTTCGTTCGTGAATCAAATAAAAAATTGTGCATCAAAATTAGTTTTTAAACTAATGATTACCCCTCCAAAATAAATGTAAAAAAAAAATATTCAGAAAATAAACCAATAGAAAAATATGATTTCTCAAAAAGATTTATAAAACAAAATTAAGACTTTAAACAAATGATATATTTAATTTACACAAATACTATATTTGAAATATAAAATTAATATATAATTAAAATAAAAAAATAAACTATTACACACGGATCAAGCTACTTCTACGTTGATATGTAATTTATATTATTTTAATTAAAATTAATAATAAACTATTAGAGTTTTAGGAGTAGTAAGAATTAACATAAAAATGGATACAAGTGGCGTGATTTTATGTTTTTCTATTTATTTGAATATTATTTTATTTTGTTTTCTCTCTGTCTTTTGTTATTTCTTTTTTAATTTCAAAAACCTTATTATGATTCCACTTACTCCATTCGTGAATCAAATAAAAAATTTGCATCAAAAATAGGTTTTGAAACTAATGATCACCCATGAAATCTAAATTTTAAGATAATATTCAGAAAACAAAACAACACAAAAACATTATTTCTCAATAAGATTTATAAAAGAAAATTAAGAATTTAAACAAAGATAGATTTAATTTACAAAATTACTATATCTGAAATATAAAATTAAAGTAATATAATATATATATATAAATAAACTAATACAAATGTAACATAAACTGACACAACTCTAACTACTTATGTATAGAAATAGCTAGATCGACACTGAACTAGCCCCACTATTAAACACTAAACTAATATACTTAGTCGTAAATTTGTGTATTACACGGACTTTAAATAATATACATATTTTAATATAATTATTAAATAATTTTAATAAATTTAAAACTACAAATTAATTAAATATAAAAGTAAAAGTTTAGAAAGTTTTTATAACAATTTTGTTTAACAGTTTTTTTTTTATTAAAAGTACATATATATAATTTTAATATATATAGTAATAATAATAATTGGAGAAATAAAATAAAAATAAAAAATAATTGATAAATTATGCATTTTTACTTACGTTGAATAAATAGAAAAAGGTGTTTTTAATTGAATAAAATATGAATGTTTTAATTAGAATAAAAGATAAAATTTCTAATGAAAAATAGGAGTAATATTTTAGATATAGTATAATTAACATATTTTATATTAAATAAAACATATGTATTTTAAAATAAAAATTTTTATAAAGAGAAAAAAGTAAATAAATAAATTAAAAATAAAATGTATTACATTAATTTTATTTTCTTTAATATTTATTGTCATTATTTTTTAATATAATAGAATTTATTTTGAAACTATTAAATTAATTACTATTGTAGTATGTATAATAGTTAAGAAAATTTTTAAAAATAGAATTTTTAGTGGTTTAGAAAAAATAATTGAATGATATGAAATTAAAAATACGTATTATATAAAAACTTTTAGAATTTGAGTAGTATTAAAATATCTATAATAGTATTTTAGTTAAAAAATAATAATACTAAAAAACTATAATTAATAGTTTATTTTTAATAAAGATTATAATTTTTAAGAATTTGATATATTAGATTTTAGAGTGAATACTTAATTATAAAAATAGACATTTGTCAAATTTTTAAGTTAATAACTTTAAGGCTTAACATTTAATATGGGTTAGCTAACCTGTACAATTTTAGAATTTCAACTAAAAGATGGTTACAAGAGACCAGCTAATCTCTAATTATAGTGGTGACATCACCAGAAAATGTAAAAAACATACTAAAAAAATCCAGATCCAATGTCATGCATCAAAACATTGCAAATTTTCCTTCATCCATACAAAATGATGCAAAGATCAATGCAAAAGGAGCGAGGCCCAGAATGCACTTCAAATTCAATAAAACAAGCACATCTCCAGATTCTGCACACAACCTGGCATTGAATCAGAATGATAAATGCTGATAGACAAAACTTCACATTTCAAATGAGAATGGCCAACATATAACTTATTAGGAGCTGGAGGATTTTGAAAATTATTTTTGAAGAAAATGTAAGGTATACTTTTAGACTACGCCTTCGTAAACATAAGTCTATGGAAGCAATTTGGATTACTAACCTCATTCTGAATAGACCCATTTTGGGGGGTTTATCATGCGATGAATCCCCTTCTCTCCTGAAAGATAGCCATAAGCACACTCGAATTCGAACTCAATGATGCCAACTGGATTCCACCATAACCACAAGTAGAAGAATGCTTCTCCGCTAGCCTGCCTCCGTAGCCTATCTTTTTGGCCCATTTGATATACATTGTCACAAGACCTTTTGCCCACATCTGAGTAGGAAATTAAGCACTACCATTTTATTCACAGACTGGGACTAAATTGTCTATCATGCAAACCATTTCCAAGCAGAGGAATGAATGACGGAAAATGTGTGAATACAGGGTAAGTTTTGAAGCATAGATATAAAAAAGAATTATATATAATTTCCTGAAAGGGCCCAAGAACAATTTAACACTACAATAAAATAACTATAATAAACAATGTTTTATTATATCAACCCTTAACTATCTCCAAATTATCGCATTATCACAAGAATGATTGCAGAGAAAGATGACTAGAAAAATTAGGCTAATGCAAGTTGCCATGGAACAAGGTATGAATATATTATTTGGTTCCCAATTATCAAACAAAAAACAATAGCTTAAGAAAAGGGTTCAGGCAAGTTCAAATTAAAACAAACTAAAAAAAAAAGCCTAAAATCTTATGTGAATAAAGCAAGACCTATGAGGCCCAGTATGCAACTGGCACTCTAAGCAATTTCATACTCCAAAATTATTGAACTGTATCAACTAACAATTAACAAATATCATAACAAGAAAAGTGCTTCCGTTATTTATAAGAAGATGTTATGTAATATGATTGCAAGAAACTTCCCAAGAAGAATACTATCAAGAAAGGACAAAAGAAATGAACATAACATTATTTCATGAATCATGTAGGTCTTGTCAAAATGTTCTATCATCAGGCAATAGAAAAGTAGCAGCAGCTTATATATTGATGATTTCAATTGTGATCAAGCAATCTCTCTGCAAGTAATTGGAAAACAAAGTATGATGGAAAGAAGTGCTTTTTGATCAATGATTCAGAAAATGAAATCAGTCAGATACAAAAATGCATGTAGCACCCAGCACATATGCATGTACATATAAGCCAATAATTTGGACTAACTAAACCAATAAAGCACTGAAGCAAAGCCAGGTTTCTTCATGGTGCTGGATGGTAACTGGAACGCTATGTTTTCTTGGTCTTCGTGAATCACCCAACTAATTTATGGCTGACCTTAATTTGCTTCTCTTAAAAGAAAATATTACTCCTTTTGATATAACTTGTCAAAAACTCATCTCTATAATACTTCACCTTATACTTGAGGTCTTTAAGAGCATCAACCGCTTTAGCACTATCAGCTAAACTGCCAAGAATTTCATTAGATTTGACAATGTCATCCCATAGGTCACACTCACGCATCATTTCTTCTTGCTTGATCCGTCTAGCTTCCTCAAGATCCAGTGCTCTTCGTGCTGAGATCTCAGCACGGAGAACAGCATCTTCAATCTTCTTTGTCAATGAAAACGAACCTCAATAAATTCACCACAATTGCCAAGTTCCAAGTTAGAAGCCCCAACTAAAGGATGTAAGAATGACCTAAATGCAACCAATCATTGCTATAGATTCATAGCACATCTTTCGATTTGCATATTCTCCCATCATAAGATTTCAGGTGGACAAATGAGAAAACATTTTCAATTATTAGTGAATACACTAAAGTGGGGCAACGCTCTCAAGCAACCTTCTTTCAAGATCCGTGTAACTTTCACTGATGAACCCAACAATTCAACCAAGTCCCATCATAATATCTAACTTTTATTTCATCACTTAAAATTGTCACCTTTGCTTTTTATTTCAAAGAAAATATCCAAATACATTTTTCAACTGGCATCAATGACCTAGCTCATATGATCATCTCTAACCCATATCTTTAAAATGCATCAAATTTTATTTTAAAATGTATCTGATACAGTAAATTTATTTAATCTCATTACTTAATTTTCAACTCCAAAAAGAATATTCTTCACATATTCCTATCTAATACCAATATTATATTATTTATACATTTTACATATTACAACCATATTTTATTCAATACTTACCATATACACCCATATTTTATTCAATACCTACATTTATTATTTGAATATATTTTGAAAATAAATAATATATTTTAATAATAAATAATATAAATATATCCACATATTTTTGAAATTAAATAATATAATATATTAAGAGAACTAAAAGACATTAAAATAAATTTACTAAAAAAACATAAAATTACATTTCAAAATTAAAGTAGTCTATTACAAGTGCTAATTAATTTGAAAAACACAAATCACAGTAGTAATAATTTAATCATTTGAATTAGAATATTTTGTCCATAAATGTTCAATTAATGCATTGTGAAGTGCAATATGAGCATCTTTGTCCTTAATTCATCTGTGACGAGCAAGAAATTGTTCAAATCGGGTGTTATCATCGACCGTCATTTCAACATCTACAGTTGGAGCTTCTATTGCATCAACAATTGGTGCATTTAAGTCACGTTCATCCCCAATAATCATATTGTGGAGAATAATGCACGTTGTCATTATGTCATGCAAGTGTTCTTTTCTCCAAAAACGTGCTGGTCTTGCTACAATTGCAAAACGTGACTGTATAACTCCAAAATCATGCTCAATATTTTTTCTGCACGATTCTTGTTTCATTGTAAAAAAAATTTCTTTGGACCTCAAGGTTCATGAATAGTTTGAACAATATTGCTCCATTTTGGATATATAGTATTAGTTAAAAAGTAACTTATATCATAATCTTTTCCTTCTATAACCTAATGTGTTAGGGGAGCAATACCTTGTGAAAGATCAGAAATAAGATGAGATGATTATAAGACATTAATATCATTATTAGTTTCAGGTATACTAAAACAAGCATGCTATATCCAAAGATAATAGTCTGTAATAGCTTCCAAAATTATTGTTGGTGATCCGCTACGACCTGTATATTGTCCAGCCCATGTTGTTGGACAATTTTTTCACTTTCAATGCATACAATCCAAACTGCCCAACATTCTAGAAAAACCACGTTCTTCACCAATATGGAGCAGCCTAGCAATATCAGTACTGTTAGGTCTTCTTAAATATTGCTGTGAAAAAATTTTCACAATAGTACAACAAAACTTTTTCAAGCTTTCAATCGTTGTAGACTCACCAATTTTTACATATTCATTTATTGCATTTGCAGGTAGGCCATATGCCAACATTCAAAATATTTTTGTTATTTTTTGTAGAGGCGATAACCCAACTCTACTAAAAGCATCAATTCATTGTTCAAAATATGGGTTATGACTTTTGACTGCATTAACTATATGAAGAAATAAACTTCGTGACATGCGAAATCATTGGTGAAAAAAATCCTCATCGTATCGTGGATTATTAAAACAATAATCATTGAATAAATTCTAGTGTGCAACTTCATGATCTCGCCCTACAACAATATGACCTAGAATTGATCTACCATGTCGAGTGCTACAATTGCATTGTTGATTTTGATAATATTCGGTCATCATATTATTAGTAAAGAGAATTTGCAATATTACTTGATATTCTTCATTTGATAACCTAAGTGGATTAACATCATCAAAAGATGAACTTGATGAGCTATGGACTGATGGACCACCAATATCAAAATTCATTTTGTGAAAGATTTTTAAGTATACAAAAAAAGTATTTGTAAATAGGTTTTTAGAGAGATCGTGATACAATTTTCAGATAGGCTTTGAGTTTTTTTACATTCATTATGCATTACTTTTTATAAACTTAATTATTGTCCTACTTTTGTATTTTTTTCAAAAAGATGATAAGATTTTCTGTCTTTTTTATCCAACGGTGGAAATGATCTTGCATACTATCTTATGGTTTAAATTAAAAGTAGAAGATAAATATTGTGCTGCCTTTGTATTTTTTCAAAAAGATAATAAGATTTTTTTGTCTTTTTTATCCAACGGTGGAGATGATCTTGCATACCATCCTATAGTTCAAATTAAAAGCAAAAGATAATTATTGTTCTGCCTTTGTATTTTTAAAAAAGATGATAAGATTTTTAGTTTTTTTTATCCAATGGTGGAGATGATCTTGCATACCATCCAACGGTTTAAATTAAAAGCTAAAGATAATTATTGTCATCCGTTTGTATTTTTTTAAAAAGATGATAAGATTTTCTATTTTTTTATCCAACGGTGTAGATGATCTTGCATACCATCCTATGGTTTAAATTAAAAGTAAAAGATGATTATTGTCCTGCCTTTGTATTTTTTCAAAAAGATGATAAGATTTTCTATCTTTTTTATCCAATGGTGGAGATGTTCTTGCATACCATCCTAAGGTTCAAATTAAAAGCAGAAGATAATTATTGTCCTACCTTTGTATTTTTTTTTTAAAAATGATAAGATTTTATGTCTTTTTAATCCAATGGTGGAGATGATCTTACATACCATCCTACGATTCAAATAAAAAGCAGAAGATAATTATTGTCCTGCCTTTGTATTTTTCAAAAAGATGATAAAATTTTTTATCTTTTTTATCCAACGGTGAAGACGATCTTACATACTATCCAACGGTTCAAATTAAAAGCAGAAGATAATTATTGTCCTACCTCTGTATTTTTTCACAAAGATGATAAGATTTTCTGTCTTTTTTATTCAACGGTGAGATGATCTTGCATACTATCCTACGGTTCAAATTAAAAGCAAAAGATAATTATTGTCCTATCTTTGTATTTTTTCAAAAAATGATAAGATTTTCTGTCTTTTTTATCCAACGGTGGAGATGATCTTGCATACCATTTTACGGTTCAAATTAAAAGTAGAATATAATTATTGTCTTGCCTTTGTATTTTTTTCAAAAAGATAATAAGATTTTCTATCTTTTTTATCCAACGGTTGAGATGAACGTGCATACCATCCAACGATTCAAATTAACCACAACCCTCTACATATAATGCTTTTGGTGAATGTTTCAATAATATTAGTGGATCTGACCCTGATTTACTAGATTATTAAATTATATGTTATTAAATGTATGGTTTTGGGTATTATTAATTTTAATATTTTTGTTGAGTATTTTCTTAAATTGGTTGTTAAATTAATGCAAATCTATGATTGTTAAATTTTTTCTATCCAAATATTAATATTATTTAAGTAAAAAATATTAATATTATTTAAGTAAAAATAATAATAATTAAATCAAATTTATATGCATTTGGTAATAATATGATAAATATAATTTAAATTTGGATTAAATTAAGCAAAGTTATTTGGACTATATTGAAACAAATGATAAAAAATGATTGTTATTGAAATTTATGTAAAAAAAAGTACAAATGCATTAAGGTAAAAGTGGGCTGCATATATTCAGTAAAACAGTAATTTTATGCAAAATGTAGCAGAAATTAATGCTGCATTGGAGAGCATAAGCAGCTGCATTTTGGCTTTTTGCCGCTAGGTTGGAGATGACCTAAAAGTGCCATGCATTATAGAATAGGAAAAATTACAATTTAGGTGTCTCAACTTTTGTGGTTTTTCTATTTGAGTGTCTTAACTTTTTTTTTTTTTCTATTTGAGTGTCTGAACTTTGAAAAAACATATTAATCAGGTGTCTTTATCCTATTTTAAGTTGACTGTGTGCTTAATAAATCCAAACGGAATATATTTTTTTCTAGCTATCTTTGCCCTTTTTTAAGTGGACAATAATGGGGGATGAGCTAAAAAAAATTGCATATGAACTGAAAAAAAGTAAACCCCGTTTGAGCTGACTAAACATACAGTCAGCTTAAAATAGGTCAGATACATCTTATTGATATATTTTTTTAAAGTTCAGAGACTTAAATAGATATGAGTTGAAAAAAATGGCATGTGAGCTGTAAAAAAATGGACTTCGTTTGAATTGACTAAACATATAGTCAACTTAAAATAGGACAGAGACATCTGATTGATATATTTTTGCAAAGTTCAGACACTCAAATAGAAAAAAAATAGTTCAAACACTCAAATAGAAAAACCACAAAAATTGGGACACCAAATTTATAATTTTTCCTATAGAATAATTAGCCATATTATTTTATTGGGACACGTGACACCACGTCATGCCACTTGTCCCACTCATTCTCTCTCCTCCAATAATTTTTAAAATTAATTAAACTTATTTTTTTCTTTTATTTTCCTTGATTTTCCCATCACCCAACCACTTTAATTTAATAAAAAATAAAAATAAAAATCAAATATACATTTAGATCAATCCCATTTATCAACAACAAATCATCTATCAAAAATAAATTAATTTATACTAAAATAAAACCCACTCAATTCATTAAATAACAAATCATTTTTATTAAAAAAAAAACCTTCCCCTCACTGGTTTTAATTCATTGTTATCATTAATCTTAGGAATAAGATTGGAGTGAGTTTGAAAATCCAAATTTAGGCATAAGTTAGGTGGAGACATACGATTGGTTATGATATGAACTCTTTAAATTGCTTGTGTCAAACTTCTCCTTCTTGTTCTTATTCTTGTTTATACTCATTCTTTCTAAATCACCTTTTATTTTCACTTTAATTATTCAAGTTTCCTTTAAACCTCAATTAACCATATTCACCCCTTTAAGGACTCCAACATAATTGTAACTACAATCTCTCTATTTTCAAGTCCAAATTCAACCTTAAACATCATCACCTCCTCCACTTATCAACTTCCTTGACTAATCAACAATCACAACACCTCCAACTCATGGTTGTTCTCTCCTCTTCCTCGCTCTCCAACAACTGTAATGGCTGAACAATAGTTGAACTTACTCCTTCTTCTACCCATATAAAGATATCATTCTATTAGAAAACTTGTTATTATTGCCACAAAAGGTGGCAAACTAGCTTTTTTAGCATGTCAGAATGACTCATATTTTCAACTTTCTATCCTTCATGTTCTTGCTTACAAGTGGATTTACTTTGTGTTACATGGATGCTAAAGAGAATATTGAGAGAGTATTAAATTTTGAGGGGAAAGACCCATGCATAACCACCCTTGTAAGCACCTAATTTTGGGATAGTTGAGTGTGGATGTGACAGAGGACTCTAATGATGAAAATTTATTACAAATAGGTCTGTGGTTATTGATTTATTAATCTCAAGGCTTAATTGCATTTTTAAAGACTTAATTTTAATGTTTTCTTTAAGGACCTAATTGAAATTTTTTTTATTCTTTTAAGGGTCATTTGATTATTTCAAGGGTCATTTTCAATGGTCATTTGGTAAAAAGAAGATTACATATCAAAATTATGTAATTCCGATTGGAAATCTACAATTCCGATCGGATTTGTACAACTCCAACTTGTTTCCGTCAAAATTTTTTAATTTTGAAAATATTTTTCATGGTTTTTTATTGGATAAAAATTAATAATTTTGAAAAATAATAAAATAAAATAAAATAATCTTGATAAATCAAGATTTATCAAGTTGTTCTCAAAATAAATTTTAAATCTTTGATAATTATAGGAGTTTATTTTTTTAGGGGGATTTTATAAACCTACGGGTTTTAACTCAAAGGGCTCTCTTCTTTGGCTGCTTCTTCTTTCCTAAAAAAATATAGAGAAAAAAAATCAATCAGTGTAAAAAAAGAGCTTTTGCACATTGACGAAAAAAAGAGTTCTTCTTTCTAGTTTTCTTTTGGGTCTTTTCAATAAAAAAGGGTTCTTAAAAAAGCAATATGCCCGAGAAACAAAAAAAAATCAAGCTGTAAATCTATATAAATGGTGAATCAATTAGACTCTGAGGAGCAAATTAATACTGCATCACACCAAACCTCATCCTTTTTCTCATTTTCTTTTATTTATTTATATTCATTTGTTATTGTTTCTTTTTCTTTATTCTTTGTTTTTGTTCTAGTCATGTTTTTGTTGTTTTTTTTTTCTCTAATGATGATGATGGGAATGCTCTGAGCCATGGAGATGTGATTGAATGGACAAAATACCCTTGAAGGTCCTGGGAATACTATGGATTTAATCTTATTATGATTTTCACATAGATTTTAGGGTTTTTTTTTATTATTCTATCTTTTTTTATTTTATTTATTTGGCTTATTGGGTTGTGTATTTAATTAGTTTTATTTTTATTATATGTAGGTTGTAATAACACCGATAGTGGGAATAATGAATATTTACTTTTCTATATTAAAATTAATTAGTAAATTAGGTTCAATTTGGTAAAATCCTAATAAAATTAATGGTGGCTTTAAATTAATTTAGGTTGCATGTAATTGAAATTAGGGTTAAAAATCACAAAATGTATATTTTTTATTCATTATTTGCTAAAATCTTGGACGCGCACTAAACCCGTTGTCTACACCACCCAATAGATATATGAATTTTTTTTACATAATGCAGTTTAGAATCGGAGCCATCAGTTCACAATTTTCGAATTGGAGGAACTAACCCTAAACAAGTTTCTTAATTGGTTTCAGCCCAGTGTCGACCTAAAAACGTCCCTTGACTGGGTCTAGCTTCAATAGAAGCACGCAATTAATAGCAAAAGTACAGTACCACTAACTACTACACAAAAAGGAATCCACTAGACCTTGCGTTTGAGTAAATTCTTTCCAAAATTACTAAAGATGAATGATACACAACTTCCAATACAATAGAAAAAAGAAATCAAAGTGAAAACGTGACCCTAAGGCACATGATTGTGGATTAAATTATAAATGTGTACTAGAAAGAGACATTGTAATTTATTTTGAAATCTTTGACCCTCGAAAACTCAATACAAACATTAATATTGACATGAATTAGACTCGTCATGGTGATTGACAGAAGAATATCTATTGAGTGAGTTGGAAAAATTTTAATTTAATCTGTGCCCATACCAAATGGGCTATCATAACCATTGATTTATGTCTTTTCAGCCTCTAATTACTTGACAATGTGGCAATCTGTGCCATTTAAAATTTCCACTACCGTCATTATGGCTAGCCATGAGCCAGTTTAGGCCTAGAACAAAATTGGAATTGGCCCGACAAAAACTAAAATTGAAACAAGCTCAAATGTGGAACTGGTGAAGGACCAGTTTCAGTTCAGTTCCACCTAAAATGTCATAAATATAGCATTTGCCTTATGTTTAGTAGTGAAATCTATAGGTTCCAAGTTTGTCACATTTAAATGAATGGAATGGCACTTCTTACCCTAAACATTTTGTATCTTAACCAACTTATGAGGCAAATAAGGCAACTCGTGATCAAATTTGTCATAAAATTTCAAGAGATATTTACGAATTTCCTTGAACCTTAATGCTTCATAGATCATCTATATAATATTAATCAAAGACTTGGAGATATCTTGCACAGTGCTCCTATTTGGATCATAACTAGCCATATTCAGAATAGCTCTCTGTAGGGATAACTTACTAAGATTTAAGTCATATCTATTTGCTATCTTTAAGTATTCAGAACTAATACCTAAAGGTAAAGAGTTTCTAAGGATATAATCTTGCTTTAAGCCCGGACATAAATCCCCTGAAAACTAGTTTTTAAACTCGAAAAATATGGTACGATTTGCACCTTTAAAAGTAATAAGACATAAATCATCATATGTTAACATACATGTTAATTCATGGTCACCTGCAATCAGCTTCACGAGAAAAAATTAGAATGCGTTTGTAGTTGATGAACTATATTGCAGAATGGGGAGTAAGAACTTGGTAGGGCTGAGAAATAATATCTCCTTCATGAAGGGTGAGTCATGATTGATAATACTCTAAAGAAATTTATCATAATCTTCCATTTCTTTTACTGCAAATATAATAAACTTAATTTTTTAAATACATATCTATATGGTATTGACTACTACCCTTCCATAGAAGTCATGGATATGAGAACATTATCTTATTAAATTCTCTTCATACTTCATATGATATTTTTTTCTTAATTAATAAAAAAATTAGTTTTCACACCTCTTCAAATAAACTAGCGAGTGGCCTGCGCATTGTGCGGAAGAGTAATTCATGATAATAATATTTTATTAGAGAATATGGAATAAATTTATATATAATAATATATTGTAATTAATTATTTTCTGGAATTAGTGAGAAAATAATAAGATGTTGATGTTAATTATATTTTGTAATGGGAATAAATAAAAATTTTATTGGTAAGTATGTAGCGATATTTTTTATGTGAAAGATTTAGAATTTACTAGATGATGGACATGTATATGAACATAATTCATGCCATTTAAAATTTACCACTACTCTCACTAGGGCTACCCACGAGCCAGTTTAGGCCTGGAAACAATGTAGTCAATATAAGAATCGGCTAAAATGCGAAACCAGCTAAGGACCAGTTTTGGTTTGGTTCCACTTAAAATATCTCAAATATAGCCTTCGCCTTGTGCTTAATAGTGAAATTTTCAGGTTCCAAGTTTGTCACTCTTAAATAAAGGGAATGACACTTCTTACCCCAAATATTTTGTATCTTAACTAACTTATGAGGCAACTTGTGATCAAATTTCTCACAAAATTTTAAGAGATGTTTACGAATTTCCTTTAACCTCAATGCTTCATAGATCATCTAAATAATAACAACCAAATACTTGGAGATATCTTGCATAGTGCTCCTATTTGGATCATAACTAGCCAAATTTTGAATAGCTCTCAGCAGGGATAATTTACTAAGATTTAAGTCATATTTATCTATCATCTTTAAGTATTCAGAACTAATACCTAAAGGTAAAGAGTTTCTGAGGATATAATCTTGTTTTAAGCCCGGACATAAATCCCCTGAAAAACAGTTTTTAAACTTAAAAAATTTGGTGCGATTCAAACCTTTAAAAGTAATGAGATGTAAATCATCATATGTGAACATATAGGTTGATCCATGGTCACCTGCAGTCAGCTTCAAGAAGAAAAAATTAGCATGCATTTGTAGCTGATGAACTCTGATGCAAAATAAGGAGTGAGAACTTGGTGGGGCTAAGAAATAATATCCGCTTAATGATGGGTGAGTAGTGACTAATGACACTCTGAAGAAATTTATCATAATCTTCTATTTCTTTGACTGAAAATATAATAAACTTAATTTTTTAAATACATATCTATATGGTATTGACTACCACCCTTCCATAGAAGTCATAAATATGAGAACATTATCTTATCATGTTCTCTTCATATTTCATATGATATCTTTTTCTTAATTAATAAAAAAAATTAGTGTTTACACCTCTTCAAATAAACTAGCGAGTGGCCCACATAAATTGCAAAAGAGTAATTTGTGTTAATAATATTTTATTTGATAATATGGAATAAAGTTATATATAATAGTATGTTGGAATTAGTTATTTCTTGATTTAGTGAGAAAATAATAAGATGTTGATGTTAGTTATATTTTGTAATGGGAATAAATAAAATTTATGTTGGTAATTATATAGCGATATTTTTTATATGAAAGATCTAGAATTTATTGAATGATGGACATGTATATGAACATAATCCATGCCATTTAAAATTTACTACTACCCTCACTAGGGCTGACCACGAGCTGATTTAGGCCCAGAATGGATGCGGTCAAAATAAAAACCAGCTTGATCACAACTAAAATCAAAATCGGCTCAAATATGGAACTGGTGAGGGACTAGTTTCAGTAGTGAAATTTGAAGGTTCCAAGTCTATCACAATCAAATCAAGGTAATGACACTTCTTACCCCAAACATTTCGTATCTTAACCAAGTCATAATGCAAACGAGGCAACTCGTGATCAAATTTGTCCCAAAAATTTAAGAGATGTTTAAGAATTTCCTTGAACCTCAATGCTTTGCAGGTCATCTGCATAATAATAACCAAAGATTTAGATATATTTTGCACATTGCTCTTATATAGATTATAACTAACCACATTCTGAACAGTTCGTTGTAGGGATAACTTACTAAAATTTAAGTTATATCTATTTTCTATCTTTAAATATTCATAATTAATACTTAAAGGTAAAGAGTTTCTAAGGATATAATCATGCTTTAAGCCCGGACATAAATCCCCTGAAAACCAATTTTTAAACTCAAAAAATATGGTGTGATTCATTCCTTTAAAAGCAATGAGATATAAATCATCACATTTGAACATACAGGTTAATTAGTGGTCACCTGTGGTTAGCTTCACGAGAAAAATCAAAATGTGTTTATAGTTGATGAACTCTGATGTAGAATGGGGAGTGAGAATTTGGTGGGGTCGAGAAATAATATCTCCTTCATGACAGGTGAGTCATGATTGATGACATTCCAAAGAAATTTATCATAATCTTCCATTTCTTTTATTGGAAATATAATAAACTGTAATATACCGTGTTTTTAAATATTTTTATACTGCATCGGGATATGCAGTGTTAATAATTTTTGTATATATTTATGAAATTTTTATGATTTTTCTATTTAATTAAAGCTAATTTTAATTGTTTCTTATTATTTTAAGTGCTTTACGTAAAATTTTCCCGGAACTTGCATTTTCGAAAAAAATTTCACGTAAATAATTTACTATTAATTATTTTAAATAGATTTACGGACTTGCATGAACTCATACATATTTTTAAAATACTAAACACTGTATATATGTGTACTTATTTATCTAATTAGGGTTTAATTAATATTACCCTAATATTTTATTATTTATTAATTTGTTTTAATATTATTTAATTATTTTTTTTAGGAGTATTAAATTATTAAAATATTAAATTATATGTGTGTGGTGTATATTTAATGTGTGTGATTTTGTATTATTTTAATATATAGTATAAAGTATATATATATACATATATACATTTAATATTAACAAAAAAATTAAAGTTTGATATAATTACCAAATTGCCACCCGAGCTTCTCCCTCACTCCCGATCACTTCCCTCACCGTTCCGGTCACTGCCGTCCTATTTTCTTGCCGTTGGTGTACCGTCCGGCGTGCCACCTCCTTCCTCAGCCTCTTCCACCGCCTGTTGCAGCTGTTTTCGGCATCTGGAGGTCGATTTCGGCCGGAGAAGTCGAAAGTGGGAGCAACGTCGTTCACGACGTTTTCGGCCACCGTTTTTGACACCGCCGATCTCTTTCTTCTCCTTGAGCTCCGGTGAGTGTGATTCCAAGCTTTTTTTCACTTAAAATGGTCTTGATTTGCTTAGGTTTCGATTTTTCGAATTCGGCCTATTAGGGTTCTTGAATTTTTTGAACATCAATTTGATTGATTCATGAAACATTCCTTCACAAATGTTGTTCCCCTTAGCTTAATCTACATGTTTAAATTTTTTTAGAATTTTTGGAGACTATTTTGATTTTTGGGTATTTTTGAATATTTTAATATTATTTTTTAATTTTCTGAAATTAATTAAATAAATTATGAAATTGTATTTTATGATAATTATAGGTGTTTAAATGAATTATAGAAATTTATTTGGAATTTTTATGAATTTCTATGTATTTATTTTAAATTATTTAGGTTTATGTAATTTTTGGAAAATTAGGTTAATTGTGTTTTTAATTGAAATTAATTAGTTAATTGAGTCTAATTATTGATATTATTGATAAATATGTTGAGAAAATTAATTTTGGATAATTATACTATTTTTGGTGAATTTTTAAAGTAATTTTAGTATATTTATATATATAGGGGCATTTTGGTAATTTTACACAAAATTGGCTAAAAATGTAATTTAATTGGTTTTAATAGTTATTTAAGGTATAAAAATGATTTCTACAAATTATTTAGTATTTTTAATTGATTAAAATTATTTTTTGTGAATTATTTTCAATTATATATATAATATACGATTTTACTAATAAAATGAGTTTTTATCAATTTTTACTGTGTTTTAAGGTTAATTATATAATTTTTACTTATAAAATGTATTTCTGTGATATAAGGGTATTTTTGGTATTTTCATAATTATTCTGTGATTGTGGACCCCGGTCGGTAGACTATAGTTTGGAGTCTGACCGAGAGGTTGTGGATGAGTTGTTGTGCTTGTTTTTTGAAGTGTATTTCTTTGCAGGGTCGGCTCTACTCTTTGAGTAGAGAGATGTTTGTTTTACAGGGGAGGTTCTGCCTAATTTTTGATAGAATTCTCGTAAAATGTGATGTCCGGTCGAACCCTAATTCTGTTTCTGTGTCTAATATTCTAGATCGAGTTTCTAGGATTTTCTGTTAGGATTATTCTGATGTTTGTTGTTTATTGTTTGTTTAGTTGCGCCGAGACCGAGGCCTAGTGGACCAGGCCCATCGGACCCATTTCGTGGAGCGCACTAAGTGTGAGTTACTATTTTATATATATATGCTTAGGGTGCATGATTTAGAAATATATGTTTTATTTTGATTAAATATGCATAATGATTTAATTAATACTTAAGTTTATTTTTAGTTTACTTTTGGTATATTTTAAATTATATGCATGTTTTATCAATGAATTATGTTCAAAATGTTTTGAATATATTTCTAGTTTATTTTATAATTTTATTAGATTTATTTGACGTATATATATACTCGAAATATACCTGGTTTGCTTTTGGTATATTTCTAGTATATATATGGTTATTGTTGCTATTTTATTTAAATTCATGCATCATTTATTTTATGAATGTATGTTTTATATTTATTAATGAAGGATATCAATAGAACGTGCTACCTAGTGGGCAGCACTAGGACCGAGTACGTACCGGTACGCTTATAGCATTTAGGCTATATTACTAACCATTTGTGGATATTGAGTGGATATGATTATTTGGTGTGTGAGATATGGTTTGGGAGTGTGATTACTGGAGCTTGGTTGACCTAGTGTCTCGGGGCCAATCATACTGACAGTCAGACTGTTGGAGCTCAATTGACTTAGTGTCTCGGGGCTAGTCTACTGTCTAAATGGAATAAGTGAATATTTTGGAATAAGTGAGCCTGTATGGTTAGAGTGTTGTCTAACACTGTTTTCGAGGTTACGATATTCTAGGGTTCTATGTGATCATTCATAAACGATGATTTTCAGTGAAATATATATAAAATGATTTTATTGCATCTGTGTGTATTTGCATGTATACATACATATTATATATATATTGTTGACTGTGTGCATTGGCATTTAGTGTGCATGTATATATATTATAGTAATTCACTCAGTGAGGTCTGACTCCCCTTTGTTGACCATTTTTCAGGAGAGTCATCGTCTTTAGACCTCAGTAGCAGGCCTGTACGTCGGATTTCTTCCACCCCGGCTTCTTTATGTAAACTGTTTATTTGAGTCTTTAGTTTTATTTTATAATCTCGACACTGCAGTAGTTGTAAATTAATTATGGGTTTTATGTATTATATTGTGTGAGTTATGTATTTTGAGAATTTGAACGGAGACTTGTATCAAGGGATTTATCTATATATGAGATATGGATTTCAATTTTGATATTTATGATTTTTATTTCCGCTACATTATATTTTGTTATTACTATTGCATGTTTTATTTTATTTTTAGGCTTGCTACGGGTTCCAGATTCGAAAGAATTCTCGTTCCCTAGCGTCGGTCATGGCCCCTGTTTTGGGTCGTGACATAAACTTAATTTGTTAAATACATATCTATATAATATTGACTACCACCCTTCCATAGAAGCCATATATATGAGAATGTTATCTTATCATATTCTCTTCATACTTCGTATGATATTTTTTTCTTAATTAATAAAAAAACTAATATTTACACCTTTTTAAATAAACCAGCGGGTGGCCCGCACATTGTGAGGAAGAGGAATTTATGTTGATAATATTTTATTAAAGAATATGGAATAAAGTTACAAATAATAACATGCTGTAATTAATTATTTTCTGGAATTAGTGAGAAAATAATAAGATGTTGATTTTACTTATATTTTGTAATTGGAATAAAAAAATTAATGTTGGTAATTATGTAGCTATATTTTTTATATGAAAGATTTAGAATTTGCTGAATGATTGACATGTATGTGAACATATTCCGTGCAATTTAAAATTTACTAATACCCTCACTAGGGCTGGCTAGGAGTCAGTTTAGGCTTAGAATTGATGCGGACAAAATCGAAACCAACCTACTCACAAATAAAATCGAAACTGACTAAAATGTGGAATCGGTGAGGGACCAGTTTTAGTTCAGTTCCACCTAAAATGTCTCAAATATAGCCTTTATATTGTGTTTAGCAGTGAAATTTTCAGGTTCTAAGTTGGTCACACTCCAATGAAGGGAATGACACTTCTTACCCCAAACATTTTGTATCTTAACCAAATCATAATGCAAACAAGGCAACTCGTGATCAAATTTTGCCCTAAAATTTTAAGAGATGTTTATCCTTGAACTTTAATGCTTTATAAGTCATTTGCATAATAATAACCAAAGATTTAGATATATCTTGCACAATGCTCCTATTTGGATCATAACTAGCCACATTCTGAATAGCTCGTTGTAGGGATAACTTATTAAGATTTAAGTCATATCTATCTGCTATCTTTAAATATTTAGAACTAATATCGAAAGGTAAAGAGTTTCTAAGGATATAATCTTGCTTCAAGCCCGAGCATAAATCCCTTGAAAACCAGTTTTTAAACTCAAAAAATATGGTGTGATTCATTCCTTTAAAAGGAATGAGATATAAATTATCACATTTGAACATACAATTTAATTAGTGGTCACCTATAGTTACCTTCACCAGAAAATCAGAATGTGTCTATAGCTTATGAACTCTGATGTAGAATGGGGAGTAAGAATATGGTGGGGCCGAGAAATAATATCTCCTTTATGACAGGTGAGTTATGATTGATGACACTCTAAAGAAATTTATCATAATCTTCCATTTCTTTTACTGGAAATATAATAAACTTAATTTTTTAAATACATATCTATATGGTATTGACTACCACCCATCCATAGAAGTCATAGATATGAGAACTTTATTTTATCATATTCTCTTCATACTTCATATGATATTTTTTATTTAATTAATAAAAAAATTAGTGTTTACACCTCTTCAAATAAACTAGCGGATGGCCCGCACACTGTACGAAAGAGTAATTTGTGTTAATAATATTTTTATTAGAGAATATGAAATAAAGTTATACATAATAATATATTGTAATTGATTGTTTTCTGGAATTAGTGAGAAAATAATAAAATGTTGATGTTAGTTATATTTTGTAATGGGAATAAAAAAAAATTCATGTTGGTAATTGTGTAGTGATATTTTTATGTGAATGATTTAGAATTTGTTGAATGATGGACATGTATATGAACATGATCTGTGCCATTTAAAATTTACCACTACCTTCACTAGGGTTAGCCACGAGCTGGTTTAGACATGGAACTGACATGGTCAAAATTAGAACCGATGAGGGACCAGTTTTTATTCGGTTCCACCTACAATGTCTCAAATATAGCCATCGCCTTGTGTTTGGTAGTGAAATTTTCAGGTTCCAAGTTTGTCACACTCAAATGAATGGAATGGCACCTCTTAGTCCAAACATTTTGTATCTGAACCAACTAATAAGGCAAAGGCCACAACTCATGATCAAAATTGTCCCAAAAATTTAAGAGTTGTTTATGAATTTCCTTGAACCTCAGTGCTTCATAAATCATCTACATAATAACAACCAAAGATTTAGAGATATCTTGTACAGTGCTTTTATTTGGATCATAACTAGCAATATTTTGAACAGCTCTTTGTAGGGATAACTTATTAAGCTTTAAGTCATTTTTATTTGCCATCTATAAGTATTCAGTACTAATACCTAAAGGTAAAGAGTTTTAAAGGATATAATTTTTCTTTAAGCCTAAACATAAATCCCCCAAAAACCCCTTTTTAAACTCAAAAAATATGGTGCGATTCAGACCATTAAAAGCAATGAGATAAAAATCATCACATTTAAACATAAAGGTTAATTCGTGGTCATATGCGGTCATCTTCATAAGGAAAAATTAGAATGGGTCTATAGTTGATGAACTCTGATGCAGAATGGGGTGTAAGAACTTGGTGTGGCCAAAAAATAATATCTCCTTCAAGACGGGTAAGTCATGATTAATGACACTCTGAAGAAATTTATCATAATCTTCCATTTCTTTTACTGGAAATATAATAAACATAAATTTTAAATACAAATCTATATGGTGTTGACTACCACCCTTCCATAGAAGTCATAGACATGAGAACTATATCTTATCATATTCTCTCCTTACTTTGTATGATATTTTTTTCTTAATTAATAAAAAAATTAATGTTTACACCTCTTCAAATAAACTAGCAGTTGGCCGATGCATTGTGCTGAATAGTAATTTGTGTTAATAATATTTTATTAAAGATTGTGAAATAAAGTTATATATAATAATATGTTGTAATTAATTTTTTTCTGGAATTAGTGAGAAAATAATAAGATGTTGATGTTATTTATATATTGTAATGGGAATAAAAAAATTCATGTTGGTAATTCTATAGCGATATTTTTTATGTGAAAGATTTAAAATTTATTGTATGATGGACATGTGTATGAACATAATCCATGCCATTTAAAATTTTCCATTACCCTCACTAGTGCTGGCCACGAGCCGGTTTAGGCTTGGAACCAATGTGGTCAAAATCAGAATTTGTGAAGGACCAGTTTTTGTTCGGTTCCATCTAAAATGTCTCAAATATAGCCTTCGCCTTATGTTTAGTAATGAAATTTTCAAGTTCCAAGTTTGTCACACTCAAATGAACGGAATGACACTTCTTACCCCAAACATTTTGTAACTTAACCAACTCATAAGGCAAACGTGATAACTCATGATCAAAATTGTCCTAAAAATTTAAGAGATATTTATGAAATTCCTTGAACCTTAATGCTTCACAAATCATTTGCATAATAACGACCAAAGACTTGGAGATATCTTGCATAATGCTCCTATCTGGATCATAACTAGCCACACTTTGAATTGCTCTTTACGGGGATAACTTACTAAGCTTTAAGTCATTTCTATCTACCATCCTTAAGTATTTAGAACTAATAAATAAAGTTAAAGAGTTTCAAAGGATATAATCTTGCTTTAAGCCTATACATAAATTCCCAGAAAACTAGTTTTTAAACTCAAAAAATATGGTGCGATTCATACCTTCAAAAGTAATGAGATATAAATCATCACATTTGAATATAAAGATTAATTCATGGTCACCTGCACTTAACTTCATGAGAAAAAATCTGAATGGGTCTACAGTTGATGAACTTTAATGCAGAATGGGGTGTGAAAACTTGGTGGGGCTGAAAAAGCGATTGATGACACTCTGAAGAAATTTATCATAATCTTCCATTTCTTTTACTATAAATATAATAAACTTAAATTTTTAAATACAAATCTATATGGTGTTGGCTACCACCCTTCCATTGAAGTCATAGATATGAAAACTTTAGCTTATCATATTCTTTCCATACTTCGTATGATATTGTTTTCTTAATTAATAAAAAAAATTAGTGTTTACACCTTTTCAAATAAACTAAAGGGTGGCTCACGCAATGCACGGAAGAGTAATTTATGTTAATAGTATTTTTTTAGAATATGGAATAAAGTTATATATAATAATGTGTTGGAATTAATTATTTCCTAAAATTAGTGAGAAAAAAATAAGATGTTGATGTTAGTTATATTTTGTAATGGGAATAAATAAAATTCATGTCCTTAATTATCTAGTGATATTTTTTATGTGAAAGATTTAGAATTTGTTGAATGATGGACATGTATATGAACATAATCCAAGCCATTTAAAATTTACTACTACCTTCACCAAGGCTAGCCATGAGCTAGTTTAGTCCTAGAATTGATGCAGTCAAAGTCATAACTAGCCCAATCAAAACTAAACTTGAAAGTAGCCCAAATATGGAATTGGTGAGGGACTAGCTTCGATTCGATTCCTCCTAAAATGTCTCAAATACAGCCTTCACCTTGTGTTTAGTAGTGAAATTTTCAGGTTCCAAGTTTATCACACTCAAATAAATAGAATGACACTTCATACCCTAAACATTTTATATCTTAACCAAATCCTGAAGTAAAAGAGGCAAATTATGATCAAATTTATCCTAAAATTTTAAGAGATGTTTACAGATTTCCTTAAACCTCAATGCTTTACAGATAATCTATAAAATAACAACCAAATACTTGGAGATATCTTGCACAGTGCTCCTATCTGGATCATAACTAGCCACATTCTGAATAACTCTTTGCAGGGATAACTTACTAAGATTTAAGTCATATCTATCTGTTATCTTTAAGTATTCAAAACTACTACCTAAAGGTAAGGAGTTTCTAAGGATATAATCTTGCTTTAAGCCAAGACATAAAACCCCCCTAACAACTAGTTTTTAAACTCAAAATATCTAGTACAATTCATTCCTTTAAAAGCAATGAGATATAAATCATCACATTTGAACATATAGGTTAATTTGAGGTCACTTGCGATTAGCTTCATGAGAAAAATCATAATGCGTCTTTAGCTTATGAACTCTGATGCAAAATGGGGAGTGAGAACTTAATGGGGACAAGAAATAATATCTCCTTCATAAGGAGTGAGTCATGATTGATGACACTCTAAAGAAATTTATCATAATCTTCCATTTCCTTTTACTGGTAATATAAGAAATTCAATTTTTAAAATACATATATATATGGTATTAACTACCACCCTTCCAATTCTCTTCTTGTATGATATTTTTTTCTTAATTAATAAAAAAATTAGTGTTTACACCTCTTAAAATAAACTAGCAGGTGGCCCACGCATTATGTGGAAGAGTAATTTGTCTACACATTATTCTATATTTTATTAGAGAATATAGAATAAAGTTATATATAATAATATGTTGGAATTAATTATGTTTTAGAATTAGTGAGAAAATAATAGGATGTTGAAGTTAGTTATATTTTGTAATAGGAATAAATAACATGTAGATTTAGCTCGTTTATTTAAAATCATGTAGATTAGACTAACTTAGGGATTATGAGATTTATTGAATGCATTATTTACTTGTATATTTCATGAATAGTCTACCTTGGAGTTGATTGTTTTGGGTTTATATGAAATTGCATGTAAATAGAGAATAAGATAATAATTCATAAAGTAATTCTAAATGAACACAAGACTGAAAGAAGTTGGTATTCCATATTCAAAATCTCTTAGTTGTGGTGCTAGCTTTCTTTTAAGGAATCGAGTACCACCTTTTTTATTTGTCCTAGTTATTACCCTGGGTGGCAACTCCTCATCTCCATGCTATGTCTTTATGATAATGGTTAGTGTGCTCTCTGGAGCCCTGAGCTCAAACAGTGTCACAGTTGCTAAAATCTTGGATGTGCGCTGAACCCCACCGTCTACACCTACAATAGACAAAATGTTAGTTCCCAAGGTACATAAAGATCTTATAAAAGAATCCACAAAGTTAACTCATGAATTCGTTTAATATAAATAAAAAAACAAATACCTAGACTTTAATTGAACAACATAGCAAAATAATCATAAAAAATAGACTTAGAGATACTGAAGCATGTGCATTCATGGGAATCATGTATGGTTTATGAGGAAAACCAAGATTAGGTCACATAGGACCTGTCAGAGTGGCGATCATCTTATGGATAAGACGATCACCTCATGGCAGTGAAGAGGCATCACCTTATCAATAGGAAGATAATGCTTTAAAAGCAATTACCTCACGGCTGAATCGATCACCTTAAAGGCATCACCTTATCAATAGGTATAGGTGTCTCTCAAAGGCAATAAACTTCTATTTCAAGCAATCATTATATATATGTGCAAATACTCCAACTTAAAATTGTATTTAACAATTTAATAGATCATATTGAGGGTATGCCATAAAATAAATAGTGAATATAAGAAGCTAGTAAGCAAATAAATAAATAAGATGTTGTAAATTCTATAACTCTAATATTAAGTGAAATTGAAAAGAAATGGAGATTATTACTAGAATAGAAGCCTGTTTTCAAAAGTAGTTGGCCCTTAAAGGTAGATATATATATTGAACTTCACTTGAATGCAAGGCTTTAACCCTCTTTCTCTTAAGAATGAACCTTCAAGCTTCCTTCTTCTTTCCTCCTCCTAAAGAACATTTTTTTCTTTTTTCAAAGCTCCTCTTCTCTTTTTTTGTAATGGTTCCTCTCTCTTTTTCTCTCTCTCTTCTTCCCCCTTTTAATCCCATATCTAGCCCGTACACCTACCTTTTACTCATCATTGCCCTTTTTAGCTCTCCACTTCTCCTAAAAATCCCCTTCTTCATGAAATAGGCTGAGTTTAGTGGAAGGTGGACCCACCAAGTTGGCTACTATGGTCACCTTTACAAATATTACAGAGGCAAGCGGCTATTACAAAGGTGGTGCCTCTACAATAAGGCGATCGCCTCATTTCCTACTACTATAAAGGCGATTGCCTCTTCAAAAAGCGTCACCTCTCTGTCATAGTTATGCATTGAGCCAAAGTGCATTAGGCTTGCTTCTGGATGGGTTTGGGTTGAGATTTTGGGTTTTAAGCTTTTAGGTCCATTTTCAATAAGGTTTGGGCTTCTTTATTGCATTCAAGCCTTGCATTTCTCATCATCGAGCTCTATGGTAGGCCGATCAAATCGAGCATCCACAGTTCGCCCTTTATCTTAGGCCAATATAACTGGGTGTTAATAATATTATAGCCACTGTAGAGCCAAACTATTCTTGAAATAAGATAAGATACAATTCCATGAATTGCATAATAAGGATTAGCTTGTTTATTTAACATCTTAGCATGTAAACATAGACTTGAAGTCCAACAAAACATATAAACATCATACAGGTTCAATTCAACATTTCCATTAATTATTGATTAATGTCCTCTATTTCAAAAATCTTTTTTCCCCATATCAAATTTGCCAATTCCTTCTATTTAATAAAAAAAGAGTCCAAAACACATAATCACAACTTAACAAAAACAACAATAATCCCCACTCACTAGTATAAAAAACACACATCAGAGGAATTAAACACAATATAAAAAATAAATAGCATTATAAAAAGAAAAAGAAGATGATGATGAAGTATATACCAAGCATCACAAACAAGTCCATAAAGAGTATATGTAGGCATTGTAATGACTTTTCCAGCTTTAAGGGCATCCTTAGCACATAATTCAGTGGCAGGCCTAACAATCGCTAACTTATCCTCAACATCCATATTGCTTCTCTATGAACTCTAAGCCATATTTTGTTAAAACCTAATAGCTAATTTCCTTTTCTGAGTAAAAAAAATGCCAGCAACCCAATTTTGGGAGCACCTAAAACTAAAGAACCATCAAATTAAACTGGTGAAAAAAAAATTCCTTACTCTAAAAGAAGTGAAATTTGAAATAAAATATATAAAAGCGATAAGCTTTTTTAAAAGACATTGAAAGGAAGAAAAGACACAAAGAAAACAACAACTGATGATTGGTTATTCAAAAAGACACAAAGAAAATAGCAAGTGATGATTGGCTATTCAAGGAGCACCTCAAAGAGAGTTACGAGCAGGTAAAATTGGAAATTTATGTCTAACTTTTGCAAGAATATTCATACTACTACTCTGATTCTACTTCTTCCTTTTCCTCTCATGTTTTGCATAAGAGCACAACACCAGAGTCTATGATCAAATTCATAACCTCAGGGTCCCCAGTTAAGGTCATTATCAGCAGGTTTGCCTTTAAAGATGCACCAAATTCCTCTCCTATCATACTTCTCAACAGTTCTATAATTTATCACTATATCATCCAAGCATTTAATGCCTTTCTCAAGAAGAGCCTGAATTAGTGACTTCAATTCATCTTGGTTTCCATATTTAGATGCACTTAGATCATACATTCTTCCTGGCATGTACCCTAATTCAATATTAAAACAAAGGAAAATCAAGTGCCTTTGACTTTATTGAAAGAAAATCAACATTTAAGGTTTCATGGCTTCAAAGACTCTTAAAATGAAATTAGTCATATGTTTTCCCTTAAATCCTATATCCAAAAACTTGAAATAAATAGTAACAACATTTGCCAAAAATAACTTAAGGTGCAACTAACTTAGAAGTTAGAGGAAGCAAAACATGAGTAACTCTTGCATTAACCATGTCACGAATAAAATTCTTGAGAGAGTGGTACCATCCTCCGACCTTGTTACATGATTCCCAATTGAGTCCTTATCATACCATCATCAAACTTAAGACTGTAATCTTTTTTAAAATTTACATTCACAAAAAAAGCCTACATATATATGTACCTAAGCAACATGAACATTTAGACATCTAAAACCAATTCGTGAAAGCGGACAATTTTTGTTAAAAGACCCAGAAATAATAGTTACAAATAGAACAAAAAGAATTTATTTTATTAACTTCGTGAAAGCGGACAATTTCTCATGCATTATTTTAGTTGCTACCAATACATAAAATTAGATTTTATTTTATTAACTTGACTCCAGCATTGAATGAGAGTGGTGAGCACGTCATTATAAGAAACCTAATTTAATTAAAATTAACCCACAGGTTATAAATAAGAAAATCTAAAAGTAATACAAAATATAATAACAGAGAAATAATTCAAACCATAGAAACATAACATTTTTTCAATCCTAAGAAATGTAAAAGATAAAAAAAAAAAACTAACCCTTGAAATAATGAAATTGCTGGCGAAAAAGGAGAAGCACCAAGATTTTCAAGCATCACCATCCAACCAAGTAGAGGAGCTAGAAATGTCGTCACTGGGGTAGGAGCCAGGGAAATAATTGATGAAGCCTCGACTATATGAATGACAAAAGGTAGCAACGAGAGAAAAGAATGTAAAAGCTTATTAGAAAATTAGGCTCTCACAGAAAAATGAAATTAAGAATTGAGAAAACAAAATAAAAAGAAAACTCTTCCCTTTTTTGCACATCGAAATTAACAAAACACATAATTCAATTCAACTAATTAACCTTTAGAGGCCTAAACATAAAAAACACACATTTAAATGTTTTACCTATGTCACTTATGGACTGATAGTATGTAATAGATTAATGAATATAAGAGAGCCAAGTATGCTTACTGTATACATCCATCAAGTCATTAAGATCAAACTTTTGGTTGATAGAAGTTGATGTGTGAGCCCTTTCTCAAGCAAGCAATTCCTAAAACATCAACACAATTAAATACATACCCCAATTCTACATTCATACAGAGAAATAAAACTAAAAAAAGCATCTTTATTTATAATCACCATTAGTGTTATAAAAGTTTGCAAGAAAATTTAAAAAAAAAACATGACTTTGCAAGAATTAAAGTGAACATAAATCTACCCAGATATTCAAAAGCTAAATTTAAAATTAAAAAAATAAATAGAACATGAAAATTTGCTAGCCTTTTGATAATCTCAAGTGAGAGCTGCCATTACATAGCTAAAAGCTAAGTTAGACAAAATTAATTTCATTGAATTAGGGATCCATTTTTTTTGCCAAAAAAAAAACAGATTGAAATTAGCACTACCATCAAATTTTCTCGTGTTAATTAATATGGAAATCTCTTTTTTTTTTACATCTTCTAACTGAAATAACATACGCCCACTCATAATTAAAAAACACCAAAACAATTGAGATAAAAAAAACACCAAAACAGTAGAATGAAAACAATAGCTAACATCACCTAAGAAATAAAGAAAGTGCCACATGGCACTAATGACATAAGGTGGTATAATTTGTAAACTTAGTTATTATATATTTACTAGTCGATGGCCCACTTGATGCTCGAAAAAGTAATTTTTGTAAATAACATTTTATTTGAAGTTATATATAAAAATATGTTGAAATTAATTAGTTTTTGTGAAATATTTTGAAATTATTGAATGATGGCCATATATATGAACGCAATTTGTTTAAAAAAATATAATAATTCATAAATTATAGAGAAAGTAAAAAAATAGAGGAATGAAGAACATGTAAACTTCATTGACATTATTTTTTAAGTTTAATAAGAACAGTGATAAGGTCATGGAATTCCTATGTAGATTTTCATAACCTTTAAGTCAACTTTGCAGTGGATGCATGTAAATTGATACCCGATGGATAGAATTCTTTTACTACAATTAAAGCATAAAGCTAAAGAGTAACTTACATCAAGCATTACAATCATTAAGATCTTGTCTACATTGAAGCCTACGATAGAGAAAGATTGAAATTTTTTTAAGAAAGTTGGCATCACTTAGATTAAAGAACATAATTGATCCATCCTTTGAGTGGTTTTAGTGAATCATCATTTCCTTCACAATAATGGACTTTTGGTTTGATAAAAGGGTAGTAGTATAACGGTTTAGCGAGGAAGGCTTGTTGCCATCTGGCTGATTAGCATCAATGAGATTGAAAGTTGTGATATCATGGATACTTGGCCTTCTCTTATCTTTCATTGCATGGATCTAAGTCTGTAAAAAAAAAAACTAAATCATTAGCATACAATGATCAATTGTGTGATAAATTGGAACTATTAGTAGAAGGACATAACTATATCTAATACATTATGCATTAATGTCTGAGAAAATCCATTATGAGATGTTTATTATGACTATAAAACATAAAAAAATCTAAATTGTCCTCATTCTTTTAGAATCATTTAGTTAAACCAAATGATAGTGAAGAGAAACTGCACATTAATATAGTTAAAGGTAAGCTACAAGTCTTAACTAAAAATTGAAAACTAATAAAGTGAATTCACTTGTGTTCATCTTTTGTCCATGGAACTCCTTTATTCCTTTCCAAACAATTATGATGAATTAATGTTTGTCCCTCATCCTGGATGGAAAAGTTAGAAATATGTGTTGTATGGAATCCAAACAATTATTGGTTGCCTCTGGTTGCAAAGTCTTGCTTAGGACGACTACTGCCACTAGTTTATCATTCTATGGATTAATTAGAAGAAAAAGCTTATACTCATCCATAAATTTATTTTGTGTATCCATTATGTAGGCATTAGAAAAAAAAATAAGGCTAACTTCATAAAATCCTTAAAAATTAAGAAAAATTTTCTTTAAAAAAATGACAGAAGAAACAATTATACACTTGCAACCTGTTTGTTAACTTCTCATAGCTTTTACTAGCCTGCCCTCTCAGGTTTCCTTGAAACAAAATGCCATCCTACTAAATGCAAATCAACCAAAACAACAATCTAATTAAAAAGCCATAGAAAAGTTACTGATGATGTAGAAAGAGAATAATGAAATATAAAAGTGTTTCCTTTTGCAATTTTATAGTACTCCTAAAATACCTTCTCAAGTAGAATTCAGTTTCCATAAGAAGGGTTACAAAGAAAAAGAAATATTATAAAAATGTTAATCATCACATAAATGGTGACTCAATTTTTTTCAACTCTTTTTCAGATGATGGAGAAGAGATATAATGTCTATGTTGTTAGCTCATCTTATATGGCTCTTTCCTTGTCACAAAGAAGGTATCAAATCTAAATACTTGGGCTTTCAGAATATCAATTATTCTCTTAGGAATCTTGAATAATTCATATAGTAGTTGTGGCTACTCAGGAAATTATAAAAATATGAAAGATAAGGAATAGAACTTGAGACAAAAAAGAAGCAAAACCCAAATAAGGATTATTAAACTTGAAGGAAAGAACTTGTAAAAAAATTAAAAAAAAAATCCACAAAAAAAAATGAACACTTTCAAGAAATGAATCTCAAAAGAGATTTTTATACCAAAGAAATAGTAACTGTTTAGCACAGAAAGTGAAAGAACAGTAATAAAAAGTGATTGAAGTATGAATCATAATTATAGGATTATAGCTTGAACTGCTTGAAAATAATTAAAACACATATATTTCAGTTGATAAAACACAATTACAAACCCTAGCCATCATAAAATTCAAATTAAGCAAAAACAACACCACTAATCATTCAAACCTAGCAACAAACAATAAAATGCAGACATGCAAAAGTGATTGATAAGAATAAAAATGACTTCTTACAAAAGCGTAAATACCCTCTTATGGCATATCCTAATATTAGTTTTGATTTTTGACTATTCTTATTAATCAAATATTTTTCCTCTACTAAATATTTTTTTTAATACTATCATCATCATCATCACCACTACTTTGCACCTCTTACTCCCTTTACTCCGATCATATAGCCAAAACCTGCATCTTAAAATTTCCAAATTCTAATGGCAATAAATAAAACCCAAAAAAATGCAAATTTTACTTAGATATAAAAATCAACATCACATGATACACATGCCTAAAGAACTCAAAGAATAAATAAATAACAACCATATAAATTAAAAAAATTAAACAATAACATCAAACCCAGATTATAATCTTGTCAAATTACATTTAATAATTTAAAAACCAAATCACAAACTCATTTTCAGCAATAAGCCAAACTCAATCAAATGACAACCACATCATTCATATCCATATCTCAAAATTTCAATCCACAACAAAGATTTAAACTTTTTCAAAAATAAATTAAGAAATTACAAACCTGAATTACCCAAATGAAATTGTTGTCCACATTAAAGCTTATCCCACTATCGATCCTCATACTCCATCAAGGCAAATGGAACAAAAAACCCATTAAAGCCAATCCTCAATTAAGATGACAGCTTCGGGTATGTGGTGATGATGTTATTGTGTTGGATGTGGTTCTATTGTTGTCACGCTTCCTTTGCACGAATAGGATTACATTAATGGGTTTCAAAAGAAAGGGATTCTTTAATCCTTTAAGCAAATCTAATCAACCTTTTGAGGAATAAAAATAAAAAAGATACTGAAGGGAAGTGAACAAAGGAAATTAAATTCACAATAAAAAGATGAGAAAATAAAGAGAAGAGAAAACAAAAAGAAAAAAATAAAGAGTGTGAGAGGCTAAAAGCATGAAAAAAAGAGGAAAAATATAGCATGAGAAGGTGGAATTAGAGAAGAAGCCACGTGTTAGTATATGTATATAATATGTATGAGGTGGCACAATTCATGAACTTAGTTTTTATATATTTATATAAATAGATAGATGTAGATTTTGGAAATAGTACATAAAAAATTACGGGTATTCTACACAGTATACAATATATCAAAGAATTGGAAAGGAAATAACACTTGGTTAAATTATGTTAAATTCTGACCGAATTTTACAGCAGCCCAACCTATGGTGGTGTCCTTCTTCAACCTTTTCGTTACAACACGATTCCTCTATTTACATAATTGTTGTCCTAACACAACAACAATTATTTTTGGAAATAGTATATATTAATAAATCAATTCAACACCACCATAATAAGACTACATTTGACAACAAAATTGACCATCAATAGTTTTCCATTATGATATACCTTCTCCAGCTCAATTGTCATCCTTTAACCTTCACTAAAATATGTATATGCTATTATGATTGATTTTATGTTCAAATGATGATTGTTCCCTATAAATTCTTGCACTTTTATACAAAGGAGATCATTTAACAACCTTCCATTTTCCATCACTAGTACATTTTCTAACTCAAATAACAAACACCCACTTATAATTAAAGACATGAAACTTTCATTTTCCATTACTTGTACGTTTTTTGACTGAAATAACATACACCCACTCTTAATTAAACACACTAAAATAACAGAATGAAAACAACAACTAACATCACCTAAAAAAATAAAGAGAGTGCCACATGGCACTAAGGACATGAGGTGGCACAATTCATAAACTTAGTTATAGACATATGACTACGTGATGTGCATATGAGTTTACTATTGTTAAGAAATGTGGGCTAATAATAATTATAAATTCATAGTGGTATTTTTTTATTTAAAAGAAACATATGCTAAAGATTATTTCAATATATTATATTTAACAAAAAAAAAAGTATAAACTACAATTAAGCTAAAAAAGAAACTTTTAGCAAGCAATACATAAATCACTAAATTATATAATATTAGTTACAAAAGATTAAGCTAAAATACCTTTGCCAAAGCTTTTATTTTAAATTAATTTATTTAATTTTACAAATTTAGAATAGTATAATTAGCAAATGAGGATTTTTTTTTCTCTTTTCAAGTTTTCCTAAGCATTTTTTGCAAAACATTTTTGTTTTGGCTGTTGACCCTCCTTTAATCAACTATCATGGTTGCTATTTTACCCACTTTAATCCACTAAATGTGCTTTGGTGGACAAGTCATGTGGCTTGAACAACATGTTAAAAATTTAATCTTTTTGAAGTGTGATAACTTGTTTCCGGGAATCCTTGGCTGAGCGTCCTATAAAGCACTGAACAGAGAGCAAGGTGAGAGGTGGGGGGAATCCCCACAAATACTCCGATGCCTAAATTAGAGAGTAGAAAGCCGGTGGCTGAAAGATAGCTTGAGTATGTGTGAATGAGATGAGATGAGATGTCCTCTAATGAGGGGTATATGGTGTTATATATAGTGATATTCAAACCTGGGAGGAATAGGAATCCTTGTGGGAGAGTGTTCCTACTTTAGTTAGGATTCCTCTTTGAGGTAGTTCCTTGGACGAATCTGTCTTCTCCTTTGTCCATGTGTTCCTATTTAGGGGGGCGGATGACCCCTAATTAGGTGGGAACATTCTAGATGGTATCAAGAGTCCCCCCCCGGAGTATATGGATATTTATGTCTGTCGCGTCCGAGTAAGATTCAGTGGTGCCTCTATACAGGTAATAAGATGCAAGTAAGCTGAGGTGGCCAGCCTTCATCGTAATGAGCAGAGCTTGGTGCCGAGTATTTTTGGTTGATTTGTCATTGAATCGTAATCTACAGAACTGGGGTACATACTCGAATCCTCGATACTATGGAAGCGACCTGAGGGTGCTAGCTTCAGTCACTGGACTTTATATGAGCGAGACTTAAATGCTCGGCACAGGGGCACGAGGCTTACATGCTCGGATCCTCTGTACTACGGAAGCGACCTGAGGGTGCCAGCTTCAGTTACTGGACTTTGTATGAGCGAGACTTAGATGCTCGGCACAGGGGCACGAGGCTTACATGCTCGGAACCTCAGTACTACGGAAGAGACCTGAGGGTGCCAGCTTCGGTCACTGGACTTTATGTGAGCGAGACTTAAATGCTCGGCACAGGGGCACGAGGCTTACATGCTCGGATCCCTCAGTACTACGGAAGCGACCTGAGGGTGCCAGCTTCAGTTACTGAACTTTGTATGAGCGAGACTTAGATGCTCGGCACAGGGGTGCGAGGCTTACATGCTCGGATCCTCAGTATTACGAAAGCGACCTGAGGGTGCCAGCTTCAGTCACTGGACTTTATGTGAGCGAGACTTAAATGCTCGGCATAGGGGCGCAAGGCTTACATGCTCGGATCCTCAGTACTACGGAAGCGACCTGAGGATGCCAGCTTCAATTACTGGACTTTGTATGAGCGAGACTTAAATGCTCGGCACAGGGGCGCGAGGCTTACATGCTCGGATCCTCAGTACTACGGAAGCGACCTGAGGGTGCCAGCCTCAATCACTGGACTTTGTATGGAATGGTCTGGGAGTGATGCTTGGAGCGTTTCTCGATTTGCTTGATGGAGTGGCCCATTCGAAAATGTGAGTGGGCCAATCACAGGGTGACTTCATTTCAACTCTGATTGATGCGTCGTTTCACGTGTTAGTGATCGAAACGCTCGTACAGCCGTCATCGCGACTCTTCGCCTAATGGGTTTTTTTATGCCTAATAGGCCCTTATTAGTCTAGGGAGGAGCGCAGTAATAATGGGGACAGTTAATGGCGTGCTTCCAGGTCCTTCCATGTTTCTATAAATACTGTTGCGTTTGCTAACTGGCACATTTTGCTTTATTTCGCCCTTTCATTCTATTTTTGCTGCGTTTCTACTGCATCCACCATTCGTATTCCTTCCTGCCATAACTCTCGCTTGAGGTTGCCAGGTGATTCTTTCATCATTTTTTTCCTTCTCTTTTTCGCCTCTCTCCTTTGTTGTCATTAGGTTTTCGTTCCCTTCTTTGCTATGACTCCTCGGGAAGAGATTAGCTATGACCTTTTTGTGTCCAATGTAGATAGTGAATTGCTAGGGTGGTACCGGCGATGATTTTGCATCCCCGCCGATTACGCCCTCCACACCATAGATAGAAGGTTTAGGGCCCATACTCCTATATCGGGGCTAAGTAGATTAGTGGTATATTTTGACCAGTTAGAGGGGGGGTCTGAAATTTCCCTTGGATCCTTTTATCAAGGATTTCCTTAATAGAAATAACATAGCGCCCGGTCAGCTTCATCCGAATAGTTATCGGATACTGACCGGGTTCATCCAGTTGATGCATGAGGAGGGCAGGATTCCCAATCTAGACGTCCTCTGGTACTTGTACAGGCTGACCAGGAAGAAGGGAGAACTGATGTTCTCCCTTTCGGCCGTACCCAACCATTCTCTTTTTGTTAAACTACTGGATCTTCACAAGAAGTGGAGATACCATTTTTTTGTCGTGGAACATCAATCGGACTTCCTAGATGTCCGGAGGATGTGGTCGGACGAGTGTCACAAAGTGATCCGTCCAGCAAAACTTTTCGATCCGGATACGGAATTAGTTTTGCGGCTACATCTAGACGGACTCGCTGAAGCTCGATCCACAGAGGATGCATCCCGGAGATATCTGTGGAGAGTCTGTCCAAGTCGCGACCATTGCTCTGGTATGAATTTTATTTTGTCTAACTAGTCTTATCTTTTCGTCTGTAGATGGTTGACTTTTTTGATTTTGTGGGCGGGATTTCCTTAGTAGATGAGCCAGCTGCAGTGGAGGAGTGTCGAGATTATCCTTCCCCTCAAGTTGAGGCTCCCGTTGCTCCGGAGGCCGTTCCTGTCGATCCAAAGGGCAAAGCAATAATGTAAGGTGAGCGGTCGGAGCAGGTTGGACAATGAAAAAGGCGGCTGATCAAAGCAGAGTCAGATGTGGAGGGGCTGGACGAAGAGATTTATGTCCAACGGCCCTGATTATCTGGTTGTCCGGATACACACGGCTGGATATTGAAAAAGATGAAGCCCCCGAGCATCTCCAATAGTCAAGTACGGGACCAGTACGCCGAGTCACTGCGGTTACCTGGAGACATGCAGCGTTGGTCGGACGAGGGGCCAGACGGATTGCTCAATTCTATGATCGGTCAGTCACTGGAGGTAATGAAGTTTTTGGTTTTTGATATAACTGTTTGTGGTGGGATTTTGGCTAAATTATTTAGTTGTTTTTGGCAGATGACTCAGGCCTTGCTGCTGGCTAAGGATCAGTACTTCTATTTGAAGAGCCAATACAGCTTGAAGGAAATGAAGGTGGGGACGATTGCCATAGATTTTGAGAAAAAACTTGATAGCGCTAAAGCAGCTCTGGAGCACTGCCAGACAAGCTATTTGGAGGCTAAATCTGATGCAGAGGCGAATCAGAAGAAGGTGTCCGAGCTGGAACATAGCCAGGCTCAGCTAACAAGGAGGATTGAGGAGCAGGATCTTCAGATTGCTGGACTTCACGAGAGGCTAGCTGAGCTTGAGAAATCTCGTGCCGATGATAAGAAGACATATGAAAGCATGGTAGGGGGGTTTCTCAAGGCGTACCGGGCAGAATGCAAAAGGATCTTGCTCTCTCAAGACTCAGGATTGGATCTGGGGGCCTTAGATCGGATAACCCCAATCGATCTGGCAAGGCTTGCTGCAGAGGATGACGCCCGTCGAAAGGTCGGTTCCTTATCTGTAAGGGAGTCTGAAGAGGTCGTTGCTACAGCTGGGTCTGGCGAGCATCCAGAGGCTGCTAATGATGCTTCCCCCTCAGTTTCCCCGACGGGGGGTCCGGGTGTAGAGATACTATAGTAGATAGGTTTTATGTATCTATCGCTTTTTTTTTAACAATCAGCTGTAAAGATATTCTTGATCAATAAAGATAGTTTTCATTGAATCAAATTATGTGTTCGAATACAAGATTACTGATAATATTTTCTGAGGGAGTCTGAGTTCCAAAACCTCGGTAGTTCTTTGCCTCCTCTTTCTCTTAGTTTATACTCCCCCTTTGTTGTGCATTCTGAGATCTGATACGGACCTTCCCAATTAGGGCCTAACTTGCCGGTATCGGAGGTGCCTTTACCTATATCTACTCTTCTGAGTACCCAGTCACCCGTCCTGAAATGCTCTGTTGCTTTACGCAGATGGTGGTACCGAGTTATCCTTTGCCGATGTGCCTCTACCGTTGCTACTGCTTGTTCTCTTCGTTCTTCTAGTATGTCAAGGCATATTCATCCATTAACGTTATTGACGGCGTGGTCGAGGTCTTGGCTTACCCGGTAACTTGGGGATCCCACCTCTACTGGAATTACTGTATCCATGCCGTAAGTTAGTCTGAACGGCGTTTCTCCAGTGGATGATCGGGGTGTGGTTCTGTATGCCTAGATTGCATTGTTCAGCTCTTCAACCCAGTTCCCTTTCTTGTCATCGAGTCTTTTCTTCAACCCTTGCATGAGGATTCTGTTTGTGACCTCAGTTTGTTCGTTCGTCTGCGAGTGAGCTACTGAGGTGAAGCACAATTTTATGCCAAAGTCTGAGCAGAAACTTCTGAATTTGTGGTTGTTGAACTGTTTGCCATTGTCTGTAATTAAGGTGTGAGGGATGCCGAATCTGCAAATGATTTCCTTTCAGAAAAAGTGTTGTATCCGAGCTTCTGTGATGGTTGGGATTGCTTCTGCTTCTACCCATTTCGTGAAATGGTCAATGGCCACGATTAAGAACTTTTTCTGTGAGGTAAATAGAGGAAAAGGACCCAAGATGTCCATCCCCCACATGGCGAAGGGCCATGGGCTGCCAATGGGATGCAAAGGCCGAGAAGATTTGTGGCTAAGTCGGGCGTGGTGCTGGCATTGGTGACATGATTGTGTTAGTTGCTGGGCATCCTTGGACATGGTGGGCCAGTAATATCCCTGGAGCAGGGCCTTTCTAGTGAGCGAATAATTGGACTCGTGTGCACCACAGATTCCTTCATGGATTTCTCTTAGTATGTAATTTCCCTCCTCTCGGGAAACGCATTTCGACCAAGGGTGTGAGAGGGATTTTCGGTAGAGCTCCCCTCGGTGGATGGAATAGTGTGCTGCTCTGGCTTTGAGCTTCCGAGCTTGCAGCTTATCTTCCGGAAGTGTGCCATGTTCAAGATATTGGATGATGGGCTGTATCCATTCCGAGACTGGTTGTGTTCTGAAAATTTCATTATCCTCTGTGCTGGGATTGGTGAGTGATTCGGTGAAATCCATATCCCTAAATGCTTGACTATTTTTAGCTGTGGATTTAGCAAGGTAATCGGCCTCATGGTTGTCTTCTTTGGGAATCTGAACGATATTCCATTGGCCTCTGTCTTGCTCAATGTGTTGTAAAAGTCGCCTGGCTTTGTTTACGTACTTGGCGATGCTGGCATCTTTGACTTGAAATGCTCCGTTGACTTGGTTGACTACTAGTTGGGAATCCGAGTGTATAATGAGGTGTTCGGCCCTGACTTCCTCTGCTAGCTTCAACCCTGTAATGAGTGCTTTGTATTCAGCCACATTGTTGGTGGCGTTATACTCTATGCAGACTGCGTACTGAATATGAACTTTATGTGGTCCCTTGAGGATTATTCCTGCTCCGAAACCGTGAGCTGAGGATGCTTCGTCGACATAGAGCTTCCATTCTGGCATTTTGGTCAAGGTTATATCTTCCGGAGCCATTTCTTGTACAAAATTCGCTAAGGCCTGTGCCTTCATTTGCTGTCGAGGTTCGTAATCAATATCGAACTCACCGAGTAAGACCGACCATTGCACTAGCCTGCCTAAAGTCTCTGGTCTCTTTAATATTTTACGCAGTGAAAAATGGGATCGGACCACGATATGATGAGCTTGGAAGTAGTGACAAAGCTTTCGAGAAGTATGAACCACAGCTAAGCCTAACTTGTCTAGCATGGGGTATCGGACTTCAGGTCCTCGGAGCATCTCGCTGACATAGTAGATAGGGCTTTGCTGGCTTCCCTCTTCCCTTATCAGGACTGAAGCGATGCATTCTCAGCCAACAGACAGGTATAAGTATAAGGTCTCATTCGGTATTGGACGGCTGATTAATGGTGGGGAAGATAAGAATCTTTTAATGTCTTCAAATGTTGCTTGGCAATCAGCGAACCACTGAAACTTACCAGAACTTTTGAGAGCTCGGAATAATGGTAGACATCGCCTAGCTAAGCAAGAAATAAAGCGCCCCAGTGTGGTTATTCTTTCGTTTAGCTTTTGTATATCCCGGATGCTCTTTGGTGCGGCCATGTTGAGTATGGCTTCCATTTTTTCTGGGTTGGCTTCAATGCCTCGGTGGGAAATCATGAACCCTAGGAATTTGCCGGCTTGAACTCCGAAGACGCATTTATCAGGATTCAACTTAATCCTGGATTGGCTTAGTAATTGGAGGACTTGATCCACGTCCGCTGGGTGGTCCTCATAGTGTCTGCTTTTGATGTTGATGTCATCCACATATACCTCCACGCTGGTCCCAATCTGGCTCTAAAGGACTTGGTTCATCATTCTTTGGTATGTGGCTCTAGCATTTTTCAGTCCGAAGGGCATCACCTTATAGCAATACAGCCCTTCGTGTGTGATGAAGGACGTTTTCTCCTGGTCTTCTTTCTTCATAGGGATCTGGTGATAACCTTGGGCCGCGTCCACGAAGCTATACAGGCCATGGCCAGCCGTGGAATCGACGAGTTGATCAATCATTGGTAACGGGTAGTTGTCTTTGGGGCATGCTTGGTTGAGGTCGATGTAGTCTACACACATTCTGTACTTCCCGTTTGCTTTCTTGACGAGTACTACGTTTGCTACCCAGTCCGGGTGAGTAACCTCTTTAATGAATCCGGCTGCTAAAAGCTTCTCTGTTTCCTCGACAATGATCTTTTATCTTTTGTAGGCAAAAGTTCTTTTCTTCTGTGCTACTGGCTTGGCCCCTGGTTTGATATTTAGGCAGTGACAGGCAACCCACGGGTCCACGCCGATGATCTCGGAAGCTTGAGTAGCAAAATCTTCTAAGTGTCTAATAAGGACGTTCCTTAATGTGTCTTTGATGTCTTGATTAAGGCATTACCAATTTTCACAGATTTTCCTCCCTTGATTTGTAATGTCTCCGTGTCTTCCACCGGTTGTGGATTAGCGCCTTGCTTCTCAACTTCCCATGCTTCCAAATGAAAAGCTTCCGCGAGAGATTTCATGGTCATCTGATAGCATTGTTTGGCCATATGTTGATCTCCCCTGATAGTAAGGGTTCCCATTCTGACTGGGATTTTCATGGTTAATTGCCGGATGCTGGTGACTGCATCTGCTTCGTAAAGTGTCGGTCGCCCTATTATCCCATTATAGGCTAGTGGTATGTCTACCACGTTGAATGGGGTCCGGACGATTTTTGTTTCCTCATCCTCTTGGTTTTCGAATTCTAGATCCAAATTGATAGTCCCCATTGGTTGCATCGTTCCTCCACAAAAACTAGTGATGGGGTTCTGGATGGCCATTAAGTTGGTGATGGAGCCGCCTATAGCTTTGTATGCATTCTAAGATAAAACATTGATAGCACTCCTGTTATTGACCAATAGCCTTTTGACTCGATACTTATTTATGCATGCGGTTATCACCAGGGCATCACTGTGAGGGTGATGTATAGGCGAATTGTCTTCCGAGTTAAGAATGTTGTTGCTTTTGTCGGGTATTATTTTTCCTCTACTGTGTTTTAATTGTTTCCCGGTGTTTTCTCCTCCCACAATCATGTTGATCATTCCGATCGGTTCCTTCCTAGCTTTCTTTGCCTCGGCTTTGTCACGCTCATGGTTTTCCATGTTTCTGCGTCTCCTCGGTGCATCAGTGAAATTATCAAGCTTTCCCCGCTGCACTAGTTTTTCTATGGCACTCTTCAGTTCTCTGCAGCCTTCTGTGTTATGGCTATATTCTCTGTGGTACTCGTAATATTGGCTTCTATCATGAGTAAATCTCCGGCTTGGGCTAATTCTTTTGGCTGGTGTAATGTCCACTCCATTCTGTCTAACCCACATGAGGATCCTTGATCGAGAAGTGTTGAGGGGTGTATATCTATTTGCTTCCCTATCAAACCTGTCTGCCGAAACTTTGAAATTTGTTTTTAGGAAGCTTGCTCATCTTTGCTTTGGCCGTTCATCTCTAGTTGGTGGCCTATCTTCTTCCCGACGCATCCTTCTGTCCTCGTCCATCTTTATCATCCGAACCGCTATCACCATTGCTTCGGCAAAGGTACTCGGTTCTTTAGTCATTAATTTATCTTTTAGCTTGCCGAGTCTAGTGCCATTTTTTAAAGCTTCTATGGCGACTTCATCAACGAGGTGCTCAATCTGCATGGCTATTTTATTGAAATGGTTGAGGTAACTCCGTAGAGACTCGTCAGCTTCTTGCCGGTACACCCGGAGGTCATTGATGTTTTTTGCAGGAGGGATATTGGTGATAAATCTGAAGCAGAACTGCTCGGCTAAGTCTTCAAAAGAAGTGACAGTATTCTCCGGGCGCTGATGAAACCATTTTTGGGCGCTTTTTGTGAGTGTACTTAGGAAGACTCTGCACATGATTCCATCGTTCACATTCTGGAGCAGCATCTTTGTTCGAAAAGCAGATATATGACTACTAGGGTCTCCTGTCCCATCGTACTGATCGAGCTGTGGGATTCTGAACTTACTAGGAATCTCCGTTTGAATTATTCTGCTGACAAACGGAGTTTTGCCATCCATCACTCACTCTTCTTCCTTTCTAGGTTTAGTTCGGGCCTTGTTCATTGCTTCCTCAACCTTTTGTGCTAATTTTGAATCATCGAGAGCTGGGATGGACAAACTACACTCCCCTGTCAGTGCTTTACCCTTCCCTGTGCTTGTCCTTGGAGCCTGTCAGGGTGCTGCATTATCATTATTTGGAGCTAGTTCGGTATGCTCGCTCTATATTATAGCGCTTAGCTGTTGTTGCATCAGGGTAATTTGTGCCTGAATATTTTTTATCATGGCATCTTTGCTTGCTTGGTCAAGGCCGAGTGTTTGGGTTATTGTGTTTAGGTTTGGAGTGGTTATTGTTGGCATTTCTAGTAGGCTTGGAAAAGGTATTGAGGGTATTGATCGATGGTGCTCCAGCGGAGCATAATATGGGAGATCTGTTCCCAAGGACGGGTATCTCGGAGTGTTTTCCGGAAGTAAAGATGTATGGCCGGATGTGGCCCCAACAAGCTGCAAGGTGGGTGGTGGTATTATTACTGGGAAAGGGCTTGAAAGGTCAGTCAAAAGGATGGGTGCAGAAGGATTAGTGCCGCCCTCAGGAATTTGGGCCGGAGGTGGACTGGAAGTCATGGTGAAAGTGTCTTTAGCTTAGCAAGTGAATGAATGGCTTTTCCCAAGGAGTTTCCCACAGACGGCGCCACTTGATAACTAGTTTCCGGGACTCCTTGGCTGAGCATCCTGCAAAGCACTGAACAGAGAGCAAGGTGAGAGGTGGGGGGAATCCCCACAAACACTCCGATGCCTAAATTAGAGAGTAGAAAGCCGGTAGCTGAAAGATAGCTTGAGTATGTGTGAATGAGATGAGATGAGATGTCCTCTAATGAGGGGTAAATGGTGTTATATATAGTGATATTCAAACCTGGGAGGAATAGGAATCCTTGTGGGAGAGTGTTCCTACTTCAGTTAGGATTCCTCTTTGAGGTAGTTCCTTGGACGAATCTGTCTTCTCCTTTGTCCATGTGTTCCTATTTAGGGGGGTGGATGACCCCTAATTAGGTGGGAACATTCTAGATGGTATCAAAGTGGAAAAAATCAATCTCTATTTCTTAACTGTAATTTATTTCCATGGCTGCACCATTTTTCTCAAATTCATAAATCAATCAACTTAAACCAAAAATAGTGAATGTAGCCAAAATAATAAGAATAAGAAGAAAAAGAATAAGAAAAAGAGGAGGAGAGGTGGTCTAGGGCTAAATGTGATTAATATAAACTAGCAATTTTTTTTCAGAAAATTCTTGATGGAATTTGAATTAGATTTGCATTTGAATGATTCATTGCTACTAAAGATTTTTTTTTTTAATTATTCTTAAGAAGTATTCAAGTTGTTAATTTTAGCACAAAAATTTTTAATTGATGTCTATTTTTATTTTCTTTAATTTTATGATGATTTACTTACATTTTTATTTGGCATATTTGTGTTAGATATATATAGATGGCTAAAGGAGAGGAAATCATACATGGTGGTCAATATTCTTTAGGCATGTGTGTTAACTTTGATTATCCATACAGTTCTTTATTATTCTTCTTTTAATTTTGAATTCAAGTTGGCAACCCTTCCAAACTCATTAATTGCTTTGCTATTTTAGCGAATTTTTATGATATGAATGATTATGATTGCAAATGCATTGGATGCTAAGAAAACTTCAATTCCACCTCAATTCAATGACTAAACATAGATATATGGCACAACAATTTGACATTGATGATAAGACAAGAGTTATACGAATTGATTGGGTTATTAAGGTAAATGAGATGTTCCCTGTGAAAGTATCTACAATTTTTTTTTGGATCTATGACAACCTAATTCTAAATTAAGAGTAACTGAAGCTAGGAAATCAATTGAGAAGTTAGCCTCCTTATGAATGTGCTTCACCTAAACTAGCCACTCCTTCTACATAAACATCTTGATGGCGTTCATTAAAGCTATAAGTTATTTATCTTGACAAGGTCTGATTGAACTAGAGTAACTACAGATTCCACCACGAATTGTTTAATACCAATGTCCTATGCCAATAATATACCCTTATACATTCCCCATAGCTCAGCATAGGTGCTTACCAAATTAGTGGCAAATATATCTAAATCTTAAACATTTATTCTCATTAATTCTAATTCTGAATGGATTGTATATGTTTAAGTCAACAAGTTCATGACAAACTTGATATCATAAAAGAGACATTATTTCTTATGGTCACTCTTATAAATAGATTTCCATCATAGCTAGCAGTAACAAGAATAGTCAGTAGTAATGAGAAAGAAGGATTTATTCTAATGGTATGAGATTTGATTCTTATATCATATAAGGCCTACAACAGAGAAGAAGTTTTTTGAAATCTCATTTAAGTTATTATTATGGCACTTTAGAGTTAATGGTTTTTTTTTAAGCTCCATTAAAATCATGGGGTATGTATTTGGGTAAGACTATTCACTTCATTCTAAACTTAGTAAATTGTAAATTAATTTAAAATAAAAGCCTTGGCAAGAGTTATTTTAGCTTAATCTTATGTAACTAATATTATATAATTTAGTGATTTATGTATTGCTTGCCAAAAGTTTCTTTTTCATCTTAATTGTAGTTTGTACTTTGTTTTGTTATTTGAAATAATCTTTAGCATATTATTCTTTTAAACAAAAAAATACCACTATGAATTTATAATTATTATTAGTTCACACTTAACAATATTAAGCTCATCTATATAATGCATAGGCACATGTCTATAACTAAGTTTATGACTTGTGCCACCTAATGTCCTTAGTGCCATATGGCACTTTCTTTATTTCTTAGGTGATGTTAGTTGTTTTTTTCATTCTACTATTTTGGTGTTTTTAATTGAGAGTGGGTGTATGTTATTTCAATTAGAAAATGTACAAGTAATGGAAAATGAAAGGTTCATATCCTTAATTATGAGTGGGTGTATGTTATTTGGGTTAGAAAACGTACAAGTGATGGAAAATGGAAGGTTGTTAAATAATCTCCTTTGTATAAAAGTGCAAGAATTTACAGGGAACAACCATCATTTAAACTTGAAATTAGTCATAACAGCACATAAATATTCTGGTGAAGGTTAATGGATGATAGTTAAGCTAGAGAAGGTATATCACGGTGGAAGACTATTAATGATTAGTTGTGTTGTCGAATGCAATCTTACTACGTTGGTGCTAAATTAATTTATTAATGCACACTATTTCTAAAAATAATTATGGTTATGTTGGGATAATAGTTACGCAAATAGAAGAACTATGTTGTAGCGAGAAGGTTGAAGAAGGAAACCACCATAAGTTAGGCTGTAGTAAAATCTGGTCAAAATTTAACAAAATTTAACCAAGTGTCATTTTCTTTCCAATTCTTTGATATATTGTGTACTGTGTAGAATATCTATAATTTTGTGTACTATTTCCAAAATCTATCTATATAAATATATAATAACTAAGTTTATAAATTATGCCACCTTATGTCCTTAGTGCCATGTGGCATTTTCTTTATTTCTTAGGTGATATTAGTTGTTATTTTCATTCTACTATTTTGGTATTTTTTGATTGTGAGTGGATGTATGTAATTTCAGTTAGAAAATGTACAAGTGTTGGAAAATGAAAGGTTCATGTCCTTAATTGTGAGTGGGTGTATGTTATTTAAGTTAGAAAACGTATAAGTGATAGAAAATGGAAGGTTTTAATTGATCGCCTCTGTATAAAAGTGCAAGAATTTACAGGGAACAACCATTATTTGAACTTAAAATCAATCATACCAGCACATACATATTCCAGTGAAGGTTAAAGGGTGATAGTTAAGCTGAAGAAGGTATTTCATGGTGGAAGACAATTGATGATTATTTATGTTGTCGAATGCAGTCTTATTATGGTGGTGCTGAATTGATTTATTGATACATACTATTTCCAAAAATAATTGTGGTTGTGTTGGGATAGCAGTTACGCAAATAGAGGAATCATGCTATATCGAGAAGGTTGAAGAAGGAAACCACCATAAGTTAGGCTACTGTAAAATATGGTCAAAATTTAACCAAGTGTCATTTCCTTTCCAATTCTTTGATATATTGTGTATTGTGTAGAATTCCTATAAGTTTTGGTATACAAATGCAAGGAGTTTGTTATTTAAGAACAGTAACCATTTTAAGGCAGTTGAGTAATTTTAAAGAGTGAAGAAGTAAATACCTTTCAAATTGGATTGCTAGTAACTAAGAAGTATCTTTTGTTTCTGTATAGTATATAATAAAGGGAGACATTGGCATAAAGGAGCAAATACCTCTTAGGATAGGAGCGCAAAATTATGAGAAAGTTGTTATAAAGATGAACATGATTGTTTAAATTTTGCAATCCTTTCGTTATGTTACTAAAATTATAATTTTTACATTATTTTAAAGGAAAAAATATTTAGACAGTTTCAATTTTATGTTGTTTGTATTTGGCATTTGGCTATAGAGGGTTCAGAAATGGAAGAAATAATGATGATTTGATTATGAATTTAAATTATCTTATTATCTGAGAAGCATATTTCATTTGAGAAAAGTGTGATATAGTGTTTTAAAATGATTAAGTGCTAAAAAAATTTTCCATGCTTTTTGAAATTTAGTTATTTTATTCCTACAAAATTGAAGTCCAATATAATATTTATATTTTATTAACTATTAATTAATTCTTTAATTTAATTTCAATAATTTCAAATTACAAGTGATGTTATAAACTAAATATAGAAGAAATGTCTTCTATAATGACAAATTGAAATAACAAGCATTGCATGTGGGCCTTAGAGCCCAACGCTCCAGCACTTTATATGGTACTCAGCGCCGCAACGCTCCAACAGTGCATGTGGCACCCAATTATTTTTATTTCTTCCTTTGTTTGGTCAATTGGTCAATTGGTCAATTGTTTGTTTTAAAATACAAATTAACATAATTACTTTCAATTAAATTACAATTGCAATTAATTTCATTTTTATTACAGATAAAATTTAAACTAAACTAAGTAGAATAAGAAATATACTTTCAATTAAATTAGAATTACATTTTAATTAATTTAATTTAATTTTTTTAGAGATAAAGCACAAGTTAACCTAATTAAAATAAAAAATATATATACTTTCAATTAAATTAAAATTATATTTTAGCTAATTTCACTTTTATTAAAAATAAAATAGAAGTTAATCTAATTAAAATAGGAAACATACTTTTAATAAAATTACAATTATATTTTAGTTAATTTAATTTTTATAACAGATAAAATAGAAGTTAACCTAATTAAAATAGAAATAGATTTTCTATCAAATTAAAATTATATTTTAATTAATTTAATTTTACTTTTATTAGTAAATGTTGAAATTATCCCATTTTTATTAGGAAACAACAAATTTTAACATCTTATTATTTTCTCACTAAATTCAAAAAGTATTTCTTATATATAACTTCATTCAACTTATTAAAATAGCATATTTTTACAATGAAATAGCCTTTCACGCATCGCGCGAGTGAGATGCTATATCATTTTATTTAATAAATTATTAATTTTATAAAATTTCTACATATTTAATAAAATTTCTACATTATATACATTTATTGTCAACATAAATTTTTTTTTCCCTAACTCCCACTTACATATAATAAAGATAAGATCTAACCTCAACTAAAAGATCCACATTTCCACATAATTAAATGAAATCTTATTTATAATAAATAAGTCAATTTTCCATTAGGTCTAAATGGGTGGCTGTAAGGCACCAATAACTATAAAGATTGTAATCAACCTTTTAACTATGAAGTATTTTTTTAAATTTCTCTACAAGTTATGAATTATGCACTTCTTTCAAACCAAATTACATTCATGTACATCAAAATTATGTTAATATGTAACAATAAAATATTTTTACGAGAAAATAACCAGCCATGCATTGCGCGGGCCTTACTCTATAAGGTAATTTTTCGTAATCGATATTATGCTGAACCTTTCGTCCACTGAAGAGGCTACATATGTATTTTATGAAACATTTCATATGGTTTTTCAAATCCTCTTCATACAATCAATTAAAGTCCTGAGTTTTATAATTTTATTTTGGCATTTGATTATCATATTATAACTTATATGCCTCTTAAATTATTATTTTTTCTCCTTTACATTTGCACTTGACTACATATGAGCAACACATATTTAGATTATATAGCATCATATGAATGCATTTGCCTTAATGAGGTGAAGAGTAGATGTGGTATTTGTGGTGAAATATGAACCAATGATGCAAGTTCATATGTTGTAGGAGAAAATTTCGATGCTATGGGAAGATGAGTCATTGATAAAAGAAAATAAGAAGATGAATCATGAAAAGGAGAAATTGCTGAAACAAAGATTTGGCTAATAATCAAATAAGTGGATTGGCTAAATCTTTAGAAGTCTTTTAAAAAGATCTTAAAGAGAGGGAGCACCAGGTAATTCTATCTTACTTCAACTTGTCTTTCACCTATTGCATTACTTCTTATGCAATAAAAACCTTAGTCCCACTTATATAATGGGGCATATTGAATAAATCCACTAACATACTCTCTCATATGAGAATTGTTAAAAGTCCAACCAAATAAAATAGACTGACAACTTGCATGTGTACTCATTTCTCTGTAAATGTCAAAGTAGGTGACCAACTTCCTCGGAAAATATCAAAAGTAAGTGGCCAAATGTAAGAAAAAAGGTGAACAACCTGCTTTCCAAATGTTAGAAGCAAGTGACAAACTTTCTCTATAAATAAAGGACATTGCATGGGCATCGTTAGTGTGTGATATAGTGTGTGAGTGTTGTGCATAAGTGTGTGCATGAGTGGTGTACATTAGTGCGTAAGAGTGAAATAATAAAAAGTGTATGTCATGTGTTGTAATGTGAGAGTATAAGAGTGTGGGCCATGAGTTAATAGTATATGAGTGTTTTATGAGAAAATTTTGTGTGAGGTGTGTACAAATATTTTTGTATTAAATTTTCTTTGTTATAATAAAAGTAAGTTTATTAAAAATTCCTCCTCGACATATTCAACAAGTGGTATTAGAACAGGCAATCGGAGACCGACTACTAAGTGCATTTGGAGTAAGTGATTGAGATCGTATTACATTAAGGTGTCACTAGTGTGCAGTCTAGGATTGTAAAGTTCATTGGTCTAAGACCAAACTTAGTTGGCTAATTAGAGCTAATAAACCAAGTCACGATGGCAGACATGTCTACATCGATAAGTAGTCTTGAAAAACTTAATAATAATAATTATAGCACTTGGAGTGCTTATATGCAATTCCACTTACTCAATCAAGATTTGTAGGAGATTGTTGGAGGTAGTGAGACCTCAGCTCTAATAAGTCAAGATGATCTTAAGAAGTGGAAGGATAGAGCCGAAAAAGCAATGTATACTTTATCAGTATCAATGGAGGATAATTCATTGCAGCGCATCAAGGAAGAAAAGACACCAAAAGAGGCATGGGACACTCTTGCTGGATTATTCGCTCGAATGAATGATGCCAAGCTCTAATAACTCGAGAATGAGTTATTGTCAATCTCACAGCAAGACATGATAGTGAGTGAATACTTCACTAAAGTTAAAGCTTTATGTAAAGAAATTTCAAAATTAAATCCTCAAAATCAAATCATAGAGACAAGGATGAGGAGGATCATAATCCATGGGTTGTATCTCGAATTTAAGGCACTCATCACAGTAACTCATGGATGGGCTAAGGAGCTAACTTTAAATGAGTTAAAAAATGTATTGGCTAATCAAAAGGTTTTAAACAAACAAATGGCTAAAGTCTCAATCAAAGAAGATGAAAAAGCCCTGTTTAACAATAAAAGGGGTAAAGATTGGAAGGCTACGAGAATAAATATTAGAGGCAAGCTGAAGCAGGAAGGATGATAAAAATGTCAATAAGGAAGGAGTTGGCAACAAAGGGGAGCTCATCATAACCACCAATTAGAGGACAAAGAAAGTCATTATAAGAATAACCAGTGCTACAACTATGGCAAATGAAGCCACTATGCTTGAGACTGTTGGTATAAGAGAGCTGAAGGAAATGTTACAATGCCCTCCCAGTTCCAATTTGAAAGTGAAGATGAATGGGATTTTCAAGCTTCATGTGCCACTGTAAAGCCAGTCACAAGCAAGTCTAATGATGCTACACCATTTGTCACACTTAAGTCAAAAGAGGAGCAAGCATTTGTCACTGTAAGTGATAAAACTATAAACTATAATGACGATTAAATAGTAGATTCTGGGTGCTCTAACCATATGACAAGAGATAAGGGAAAACTTTTAAGAATGGAAAAAAATAAAGGAGAGTGAGTTGTTGTCACAGTAAATAACTCAAGGCTACCTATTGCTCACATTGGCAAAAAAATGGTAGCGCCTCGATATAGTGTAAGAAGGGTGCAGCTGAATAATGTATGTAGTGCCTCGATACAATGCAAGAAGGGTGCAGCTGAATAATGTATTCTATATACCTGGGATAAAGAAGAACCTAATACTAGTGCCATAACTGACATCCGTAGGAAACTATGTGTTATTCGGGCCTAAAGATGTGAAGGTATATTGAAGTCTAAAGATTAAAGGCACATCAATTATAAAAGGATAAAAGCTAGAGTCTATCTATGTAATGTTAGGACAAATGGCTTATGTAGACAAGACTAGAAGGAATGAGACAGCTGACCTATGGCATGTACGCTTAGGACACATGAACTATTATAAGCTAAAGATGATGATGAAGAAGTCTATGCTCGAGGCGCTTCCATAACTTGATGTTCTAGACGACACTATATGTGCTGGATGCCAGTATAGAAAAGCACTCTAGCTTCCATATAAAGATTTTGAGTACCATGTAAAAGAGCTTTTTGAGATGGTTCATTCATATTTATTTGGCCCCGTGATGCAACCATCCATAAGTGGCTTTCGGTATATGATAACTTTCATTGATGATTTTTCAAGGTATGTATGTGTGTACTTTATGAAGGAGAAATCTAAAGCTTTAAGCAAGTTCAAAGTGTTTAAGGAAACAGTTGAAAAAGAGGTTGATCGAAGGATTTATTGCCTTCATATTGACAATGGGGGAAAATATACTTCACACAAGTTCTCAATGTATTTGTAAGATTGCAAGATACATCGACAATTGACTTGTCCAAATACGCCACAACAAAATAGAGGAGCCGAAAGGAAGGACAGACATCTTACACAGATATGAAGAAGTATGCTATATGCAAATAATGTTCCACCTTGGTTTAAAGGGGAATGCATAAAGACAATTGCACATGTGATAAACAGGCTACCATAAGCACCACTTAGATATGTTTCACCCTTTAAGAAGCTAAGGAATAGAAAACCCACTGTAAGTCATTTTTGAGTTTTTAGTTATGTATGTTATGTTTTTATACTAGATCATTTGCTAAGTAAGTTTGATAAGAGAGTAATAAGGCCCATCTTTATGGGTTATGATGATCAAAGAAAAGGGTGGAAGTGTTGTGATCCTACAACAAGGAGATGTCATATATCAAGAAATGTGATATTTGATGAAGCTTCATCCTAATGGTCCCCTCAAAAAGTATTTCTACTAGACTCAAAAGAAATTGAGGAGAAGCTACAAGAGAGAATTGAAAAAGATGAAGTGGCAGAAGAAGGTGAATAAATCATTCAAGAAAAGAGACTAGAAGAAGAAACAGCCAAGGATAAGTCACTCAAAAAGTCAATGTAGCAGAGGACAAAAGGATGAAAATGCAGTAGAGTATGGGCCACATTTGAGAAGAACATTAAGGAAAATTAAGAAGAATCCTAAATATGCTAATGCAACATTTATTGAAGAAGACAATGCAAAAGAGCCTATAACATACAAGGAAGCATCCATAAGCAAGGAATGAAGGAAGGCTATGGAAAAAGAAATATATGCCCCAAAGCCTAAAGATGTAAAACCCATATCCTACAAATGGGTTTATAAAATAAAGAGTCGTCCTGATGGATTGATAAAGAGGTACAAGGCTTGTTTGGTGTCTCGGGGATTCTCACATAAATATGGATTGAACTATGAAGAGACATTTAATCCAGTGGCAAAGATTACAACGATACGTGTTTTACTAGCCTTAGTTGCTTGTAAGAATTGGAAACTTTGGCAGATGGATGTGAAGAATGCTTTTCTACATGGAAAGCTAGATCGAGAAATATACAAGGAGCAGCCAGAGGGATTCAAAAGTAAGACTCATAAAAGCTATATATACAAGCTCAAGAAGGCGCTCTATGGATTAAAGTAGGCACCAAGAGCATGGTACGAGAAGATAGTAGAGTTCCTAATTCAAAGCGACTGCACAATGACATCAACAGATTCCAATTTATTTGTGAGAGCTCGAGATGGAAAGTTGGCAATAATACTAGTCTATATGGATGATCTAATCATCACTGAAGACGATGAAACTGAGATTCATCAAATTCAAGCCAACTTATCAATACACTTCCAGATGAAAGCTTTGGGAGAGTTAAAGCATTTTCTTGGACTTGAAATCAAATGAATGGAGGATGGAATTTTTTTATGCCAACATAAGTATACTAGAGACCTCCTAGAGAAGTATGGAATGCTAAGTGCAAGCCTATTTCAACACCAGTTGAGGTTAATACCAAGCTATGCTCCGCTGAAGGAAAGGACTTGGAGGAGTCTATAATGCACAGACAACTAGTTGGCAATCTAATCTATCTCACTCTCATGAGACCAGATATAGCATATGCAGTGAGTTTAGTAAGTCGATTTATGCAGAATCCAAAGAAGCCTCATTTAGAAGTTGTGTGAAGATAAGTATGTGTATGAGTGCATAAGAGTGAAAAAATAAAAAGTGTCATGTGTTGTAATGTGAGAGTATAAGAGTGTGGGCCATAAGTAAATAGTATATGAGTGTTCTGTAAGAAAATTTTGTGTGAGGTATGTACAAATATTTTTGTATTAAATTTTTTTTGTTATAATAAAAGTAAGTTTATTAAAAATTAGTCCTCCACATATTCAACAGGACACGCATATTTATACATTTTTTGTTCTCAATTGTTCAAAGGCAATAGTTGAAGCAATCTTAGGAGCTCTAGTGGAAGGAACTGAATGATTGTAGAGTTAAAATCACTTCATTGAAAATGAGCATCAAAGGATATTGTTATGGGAAAAACCTAATGAATAGTGATGTTGATTCCATTTAATCTCAGTCCTTAGAGAAGTACAAGGAAGAAAAGCTATCATTGCATATGGAATTAGAAAAGCTGAAAGCCAAAAGATAAAAAGTTCATGATTTTGTAGATTCAATTGAAAATCAGGAAGAGTTTTTGCAGACTGAAGAGAAAGTTGTTGAGGTAGATAAAGATGAAACAGTAGTATTTCAGTTCACCCACACGATGCAGTTGGAGTAATAAGCAGTGAAGATGTTTAATCAGTGATCACTAAAAAAACTGGTATGCTAGAGGAAGTTCCATCAGATTTACTAAGAAACTATTCAAACGAAGATCTTAATACTCAAAGTAGTGAAAGAGACTCCAAACAAAATGGTGAACTGCCAACAGAAGACATCAAGCTACATCTGGAACTGGACAACTCAAATGTTGAAGTTGCTTCTGAGAAGATGGCAAGTTCATATTCTTTCTCTATGAAATTGCATCCTTTTTCTTTATGGATTGTCATCTGTGAAATTCCTTACTCTTGCCTCTGTTAAGTGGGATGGATATTGACAGGGCTACCTTTTAATCGCATAGTTCATTTTAGGTTTTAGGTTTTTAGAGGTGGGGGTGGGGATTGTATTTGGTGTTTCTTTTATGCTTTCCTTTAGCTAGAATTTCACTTCTATAACATCTTTAATATATGATTCTACTTTACATGGTTTAGAAATAATTCAGATCTTGGCACCCAAAATTGTTCGTTATGTTTTAATTAATCATAATGGAGGTTGGCTTTTTTATCTCTGCATTTCTATGAAGAAGACTCTTCTTATGCTGTATTGGTTATTTATGTGCAAGAGCTTCTTCCTCTAATGATGTGTGCTACTGAGCGTCATCCGAATAGCAGCACACGGGATTCCTTGACCCACACTTTGTTTAATATGATCAAACGTCCAGATGAGCAGTGGAGACAAATCATAATGGATGTAGGGTCACAAATGAATTCCTGGAACCATTAGTTACTTTGTAGCATGAGTATATGATTTAAGCATAATGGTGAATCTTTTGAGTTTATTTCAGGCATGTGTTAGTCTTGCTAAGGATGTATGAGAGATGAGAACAAAAATAGAATTGCTTCCCCAATACTGGGAACAAGTGAATTTCAATAAATATGTTTTTAGGAATCTCCTGTTTCATCCATTATATTCCCCTTGTCTTCTTTCAATTTCTTATTTTTGAATTGGCCCTACTATTAAACACTAAACTTTATTCATGTAAATTAAATTTAATATTTGAAATATAAAATTAAGTTAACACAGAATATAAAACTAAATCAATATGAAATATACATAGAATTAAAATAAAAAATAAACTACTAGAGTATGAGCACTAAGAATTTAACATAAAAATGGATACAAGTGGCATGATTTTATGTTTTTTCATTTATTTGAATGTTATTTTATTTGGTTTTTCTCTGTCTTTTGTTACTTTTTTTATTTCAAAAAACTTATTCCGATGCCCACTTACTCCGTTCGTAAATCAAATGAAAAATTTTATATCAAAATTAGGTTTTTTAGGTTTTTACACTAACATCACCCATCCAAAATAAATTTTAAAAAAACATTCAGAAAACAAAACCAACAGATAAACGTGTTTTTTTTTTTAAATATTTATAAAACAAAATTAAATGAAAAATTAGGTTTTTTAGGTTTTTACACTAACATCACCCATCCAAAATAAACTTCGTTTGTGAATCAAATGAAAAATGTTGTATCAATAGTAGGTTTTGAAACTAACGATCACCCATCCAAAATAATTATTAAAAAAAAATTAAAAAACAAAACAACAGAAAAGGCACGATTTCCCAAAAAGGTTTATAAAAAACTTAGAATTTAAAGAAATGATATATTTAATTTACGCAACTACTGTATTTGAAATACAAAATTAAATTAATACAAAATATGTAATTAAAATAAAAAATAAACTATTACAAATGTAATCTAGATCGACACAGATCTATTAGTGTAAATTAAACACTAAACTTTATTCGTGTAAATTAAATATAATTTTTGAAATTTAAAATTATGTTAATATGAAATACAAAATTAAAAAAATATAAAATATACATAGAATTAAAATGAAAAAAAAACTAATAGAGTATTTGTAGCAATAGGAATTTAACATAACCATGGATACAAGTGGCGTGATTTTATATTTTTCCATTTATTTGAATGTTATTTTATTTTGTTTTGTTTTTCTCTATCTTTTGTTACTTTTTTGTTTCAAAATACTTAGTCTGAGAGCCACCCACTTCGTGAATCATATGAAATTTTTTGTAACAAAATTAGGTTTTGAAACTAAAGATCACCCATCCAAAATAATTTATAAAAAAATATTCATAAAACAAACCAACAAAAAAATATGATTTCTCAAAAAAATTATAAAAAATTAAGAATTTAAACAAATGATATATTTAATTGACATAAATATCATATTTGAAATAAAAAAAATTAAATTAATATAAAATATATAAATAAAATAAAATATAAACTATTACAAATGAACCCTAGATTGACACAGCTCTAACTACTCCTATTTAGAAATAGCTACATCGACACAGAATTAGTCCCACATTTGTATTATTAAACGCTAAACTTTATTCATGCAAATTAAATATAATATTTGAAATATTAAATTAAGTTAAAATGGAACATAAATTTTAAAAAACGAAATATACATAGAATTAAAATAAAAAATAAACTTTTAGAGTATTTGAAGCAGTAAGAAATTAACATAAAAATGGATACAAGTGGCGTGATTTTATGTTTTTCCATTTATTTGCGTGTTTTTTTTTCTCTCTTTCTTATGTTACTTTTTTTTTTTTCAATAAACTTATTTTGATACCCACTTATTTCTTTCGCGTATAAAATGAAAATTTCTGTACCAAAATAATTTTTAATAAAATATTCAAAAAACAAACAGAAAAATATGATTTCTCAAAAAGATCTACAAAACAAAATTAAGAATTTAAACAATTGATATATTTAATTTACACAAATATTATATTCAAAATATAAAACTAAATTAATATAAAATATATAATGAAAATAAATAATAAACGATTACAAATGTAACCTAGATCGATACAGATCTAGCTACTTATCCGTAGGAATAGCTATATCTACACATAACTAGCCCCACATATGTATTATTAAACACTAAACTTTATAATTAGGTTCAAACACCTAATTATAAAGAAATATTATTTGAACATCAAAATAGCCAAAGTGAAAAAATTTGGACACGAGAAGACGTACTTATGACTATTCCAAAAAATAAACAAAAACATTTATTACATGCCAAATAAATAAGACCAAATCTTTTTTTTTTAAACAACTTTAAAACTTTATTCCAATTAAACGTATGTTATGCAACTGCTCACTCTGAAAACTAATATGTTATTAATTGTAGAATCGAATTTTACGTGATTTAAAATGAAAGAGTTGTCTTTGTTGTATAGTTCATCAATTATTTAAGTCATTTGGCTTTCTTATTAATAATAATAATAATTAAAAAAAAAAGGCTAAATAGTACAAATTCAAATCCCAATTGAAGAAAGCAAAATTTAGAGGTTAAAAAACAAATTGTCTAAAGCTGAAGGGAGCATGTATCCAAGCGAAAAAGTGACTGGAATTCTTTTTATGCTATAATCAGCAACAGTAGCAGTTCAAAATAGCAAACAGCTGATTCACTTGCAGACATTTAAAATCACATGATAGCAACTAGAAACATCACAAATAGAGTAACATAAATATATGAAAGAACGCTTCTCAGTTGTTATATCTACTTTTAATATGAGCTCCAACAAGTGGTTCAATATTTCCATCCAAAATAGAGTTTAAGTCAGGCAGTTGGATGCCCGTTTTCACATCTTGTACAAGTTTGTAAGGATGAGACACATACCTCCGAATTTCTTCCCTGCACACATCCGCAATTGCTTCTTTCTTGATGCTATTTAGATCAGAAACATTTTGTTCCTCTGCGATCGTGAGTAGTTTAGCTTTTAATCGATTAAGGGCCTTTATCTTGTTCGCGAAGTGGCTCCTCTCACCTGCAAATTAAAAAATTTAATTCCCCACCTTCCTTCAAGTAACTAATCTGGAATTGGCAAAGCAAAATACAAACAAGTTGCAAAGTAGTATAAAAATGCTAATTTCATTTACTTAATGGTTCATTTACTTGGATAAATAATTTTGTCCCTCATTCTCCTGTCATAGATTCTATTCTTTTCTTCCACCCCTTTAGACTGTCAAACTTACCAAACCCCATTCTTCTGATTAAGATATGTTCAGGGTGTTAATACAATGTGACGAGCATATAGTACAAGTGTAACTTCTCTCCAGCACACAGTGTATGCACCTACTTCACTTGCAAGAAAACAGCAAGTACAGATCCATTTCTTATCCATTAAATATAAACTAGATTAGGATGGTAAATCATTATTTACCTGAGGATTGGACACTTATGCCAGTAGGTATATGCTGAATGCAAACTGTTGGTTCTGCGGGGCTCTGAACCTCACAATGTAATAGGGGTGAGATAATCAGATCCTCGTTCTTGATTTGACAGTCCAAAATTGCTCCAAGAAAAAGAGGAACAACATCCACACAAGCTGAGCAAACCTGTACAATTTTTACATTTCAACTAAAAGATGGTTACAAGAGACCAGCTAATCACTAATTATGGTGGTGACATCACCAGCAAATGTAAAAAATATACTAAACACTTCACATTTCAAATGAGAATGGCCAACAAATTACTTATTAGGAACTAGAGGATTTTGAAAATTATTTTTGAAGAAAACATAAGGCATACTTTTAGTCTATGCCTTCCATAAACATAAGTCTATGGAAGCAATTTGGATAACTTACCTCATTCTCAATAGACCCATTTTGGGGGTTTATCATGCGATGAATCCCCCTCTCCCCTGACAGATAGCCATAAGCATACTCAAATTCGAACTCAATAGTTGCCAACTGGATTCCACCATAACCACACGTAGAAGAATGCTTATCCGCTAGCCTGCCTCTGTAGCCTATCTTTTTGGCCCATTTGATATACATTTTCACAAGATCTTTTGCCCACATCTGAGTAGGAAAATTAGCACCACCATCTTATTCAGAGACAGTGACTAAAATTGTCTATCATGCAAACCATTTCTAAGCAGGGGAATGAATGATGGAAAATGTGTGAATACAGGGCAAATTTTGAAGCATAGATATAAAACAGAATTATATATAATTTCCTGAAAGGGTCCAAGAACAATTTAAAACAACAATAAAATAACTATAATGAGCAATGTTTTATTATATCAACCCTTAACTGTCTCCAAATTATCACAAGAGTTATTGCAAACAAAGATGACAAGAAAAAATAGGCTAATGCAAGTTGCCATGGAACAAGGTATGAATATATTTTTTGGTTGTCAATTATCAAACAAAAACAATAGTTTAAGAAAAGGGTTCAGGCAAGTTCAAATTAAAGCAAATTGAAAAAAAAAAAAAAAGACAAGCCTAAAGTCTTATGTGAACAAAGCAAGACCCATGAGGCCTAGTATGCAACTGGCATTCTTAGCAATTTCATGCTCCAAAATTATTGAACTGTATCAACTAACAATTAACAAATATCATAACAAGAAAAGTGCTTCCACTATTTATAAGAAGATGTTATATGACCTGATTGCAAAAACTTCCCAAGAAGAATATTATCAAGAAAGGACAAAAGAAATGAACATAACATTATTTCATGAATCAAAATATGTGCACACTTAAAATTTTACATTGTATAACAGTTCCTACAGAAAAGGGAAATTGATGCTGTACACTTAAAGATGCTAAAATCAACTCACATAGATAGAAAGTTAAAATATGCAGAGGATAAAGCAAACCTCAGATGTAAGACCTTCAGTTCCAGCTTTAATAATTACACATGCTCCCTCGGTGTCATATGGACCCTTGAGAAGCTTTGTCATCTCATACTGATCCAAAAACTTGTTTACATCTAAAGATGCACTATAAGCTTGCTTGAAAAGCGGATAATTAATACCTTCCACCTCTGCCAACAGCGAGATCAATTTTACTTCTTCAGCCTATAAGAAACATGCTGGTCTTGTCAAAATGTTCTATCATCAGGCAATAGAAAAGTAGCAGCAGCTTAGTTATTGATGATTTCAATTGTGATCAAGCAGTCTTTGCAAGTAATTAGAAAACAAAGCATGATGGAATAAAGTTCTTTTTGATCCATGATTCAGAAAATGAAATCAGTCAGATACAAAAATGCATGTAGCAACCAACACATATGCATGTACATATAAGCCAATAATTTGGATTAATTAAACCAATAGGGCACTGAAGCAACACCAGGTTTCTTCATGGTACTGGATGGCAACTGGTACGCTATGTTTTCTTGGTCTTCTTGAATCACCCAACTAATTTACGGCTGACCTTAATTTGCTTCTCTTAAAAGAAAATATTACTTCGTTTGATATAACTTGTCAAAACTTATCTCTATAATACTTCACCTTATACTTGATATCTTTAAGAGCATCAACCACTTTAGCACTATCAGCTAAACTGCCAAGGATTTCATTAGATTTGACAAAGTCATCCCATAGGTCACACTCACGCATCATTTCTTCTTGCTTGATCCGTCTAGCTTCCTCAAGATCCAGTGCTGTCCGTGCTGATATCTCAGCATGGAGAACAGCATCTTCAATCTTCTTTTTCAATGAAAACGAACCTAAATAAATTCACCACAATTGCCAAGTTCCAAGTTAGAAGTCCCAACTAAAGGGTGTAAGAATGACCAAAATGCAACCAATCATTGCTATAGATTCATAGCACAACTTTCGATTTGCATATTCTCCCATTATAAGATTCCAGGTGGACAAACTAAAAACATTTTCAATTATCAGTGAATACACTAAAGTGGGGCATATGCTCTCAAGCAACCTTCTTTCAGGATCCGGGTAACTTTCACTGATGAACCCAACAATTCAACCAAGTCCCATCATAATATCTAGCTTTTATTTGGACACTTAAAACTGTGTCACCTTTGCTTTTATTTCAAAGAAAATATCCAAATGCATTTTCTGTCTGGTATCAATGACGTGGCATCCATGTGGATGCTGACATGGCCAATAAAAATGCCCCACATTATAAAATAATTAGCCGCATCGTTGCACCTTCTCTTTGTATTTGTATCACTCTCTTCTTCTTCAAACTCTCTAAATTATTCAACATAATCCCAACATTCATTGATTTTTTTCTAGAGACAGAGACATGATCCAAATGCCCATTCTTTGTTTTTTTAATCTCTTCCTTCAATTTTTTTTTATTTTTTTTTAAATTTGATGTTTTAGGCATTTTGTTATTTGGTGCAAGAGGTTGTTTAGCTGTTATTTTATTAGCTTTTTTTCAAGTTTTTTATATGAATTTTTTGCAGATTTTAGTTTGCTATAATGGAGATGTGTTTTGTCTTTACTTTCCATTTAAAGTTAATTTCTTGCCATTGCCTTTTTTTCTTAATGTTTTGAGCATTAATTGATAAAATTTGTTGAATTTATTATTTTTAACTCGATTTAGCCATCTTCAATGGTTTTGGTGAGGAGCTGAAGAGGAAGGATCTGGAAATAGAAGGTTGCATTGAAGTCTTGCAGAGTTATTTGCTTCTGCATTTGCCTTTTTTTTTTTTTTTTTTGGAATAAAGATGATTTGTTATTAACGAATTGAGTGGGTTTTATTGCTATATCTTTGTTGTTGATAAATTGATTTGTTTTTGATAGATGATTTCTTGTTGATAAATGGGATTGATTTAAATGTATGTTTGATATTGATTTTTAAGTTTTCTTTTTGTTAAATTAATGTGGTTGGGTGATGGGAAAATCAAAGAAAAAAATAAGTTTAATTAATTTTAAGACATTATTGGAGGAGAGATTGAATGGGACACGTAGCATGATGTGGAGCCGTGTGTCCCATTAAAATGATGTGGCTAGTTATTTTATAATGGATGACATTTTTATTAGCCATAGCAGCATCCACATAGATGCCACGTCATTAATGCCGGCCAGAAAATGTATTTGGATATTTTTTTTGAAATAAAATCAAAGGTGAAACAGTTTTAGCTGACCAAATAAAAGTTAGATTTTATGATGGAATTTGGTTAAAATGTTGGGTACCGTCAGCAAAAATTACCCTTCAGGATCCATATTTATTTTCTTAGTCTGTACTAATATTAACATTCTGCAGCCATTTGTAACAAAACAAAGATTAAGAAAGAAAACGTAGTCCCACATCCCAGAATAAGCTAGGCTATGTTTAACCACAAAAGAAACAAGTATAATCTGAATTTCCATATCTATCACCTGCCAACTAAAATGCATTATAACTTTAGCCTCATGCATTATGCTCGCTACATTCAGTCGGAAAAATTTCTATGGAATAAGAACAAGTGAGGAATAATAAACAAGGAAAGCAAATTTGGCTTGGTAACCATGAAAAAGCAGTGACAGCTGACATGGCCAGTCTTTAAACATCTGAACGTCTAAAATAATTGACTTTCAGGAGATTCAATTTACCTCACAAAACCAAATAAAGCAGAACCCAGATACAATAAACAAATTCCAAAAAGAAATCATCAGAATTCCACTACAATTGGCCATGCCCTTTTCATATTTGAAGATTTCAATAACAGGCTCAAGCAATAATCAACACAATTACAACACCAACCAACCCACAAATGGTTATGTTATGCATGGTATATATATATTGCAGAGAACAAGAAAGAACGCGAAGAGGAAACATACATACCCAATTCTTTATTATAAATCTTGTTTTTGTCATCCATATGAGAAGCGCTAACAGTAAAGAGCTTAGCTGGAGAACTATTATCAGCAATTCTTGCAGAATATCGCTGCCATTTTAAGCAGATAGCTGCTGCCGCTCTACTTACGAATGCATGTCCTGCCACCATTTTTGTTTGCCTAAAATAATCAAGAACAAAATTTTGTTTCTGCTGTTTTAGTATCAGCGAGCAAGCAATGAGAACATCTGGGCTACTGCGATTTTGCCTTTTACCCTTTTGGATGTGTGGGCGTGGCTGCTGCTGCTTTATCCTCATATACTAATAAACATAATAACAATAATAATTTAATTATATATTTATAACCACAATTTTTTATTTGGTGTATATAATTTACAATTTTTAAATTTATTTTTCGAAATTTTTTTTAAAAAATATTTACTTCATATGCAAATTCTGTTTTAAATTATTTCATTTTAAAATTTTGTTAAAATTTATGTGTAATTATCTAATTTAAAAATTGAAGAAAGAAAGTTGGAATATTTTTCTCTTTTTTTATATTTATAATTTTATTTAAAAATTAATTATTAGAATTAATAATAATTTTGGTTACAATGTAATATGAGTCAATTATATGATTAAATCACTGAAATAAATTTATTTTAATTTCAGTTGGTGAATAGTAAAAAAATATTTTATTAATTTTTTATATCTGATAAAAACTTTTTATCAATTTTTAATAATTATTGAGGATAGTCAAGTTAGATTCTTGTGTAAATAGATGATTATATTTTTGAATTGTTTTTATAATAAAATCTAAACTTAGTATCAAGGTTATTCTAAATTTATTACATATATACTATCAATTCTTTCTTATCAATTTTCTATAATTATGAATTATAATAATTATACATATTTAAAATTCATAATAAAAACTTAAGTTGTTTGGGAATACAACTAATAATTAATTAATATGTATCACAAATTTAAGACAGAAATACTGCATCCATCATTTTGTGTATATTTTTAGAAAAAGAATCGAACATAAGCACAAGTGCTATCATTCCAAGACTATCCTGCAACATTTATCTTTCCAAGCACAAGTGCAGTTTTGATTCTGTGCTTGGGTCGCCTAAGTTTTATCATCAAGGCATTTATCTGAGTTCATGTGTTCAAACAAAATACTTGTGATTCTTTTGGTTTGGGTAATGCTTATTAGACTTTCTTTTCTTCTTTTTTTTTTTTTCTTTTTTTATGTGGGTGTTGTTCTTTTAGCTTTATATAACAAGTAAAATTTATGGCAGTTGAACATTTAACTCAAAACTTTTAAATGAATTTTATCATTTAACTATTCAACTTTCGATCATACAAATATAATATATTTGTTTTTTAGATTATATTATCAATTATATATAGCACTCTTGTTTCATCAAGTTATATGTATACCTTGTTCAAAAAAAATTCTAAATGTATAAGTCGAAGGTTAAGTAGTTTAATAATATAATTTTCTTTATGATATTAATAAGTTAACGGTTTAATTCTAGTTCTAAATATATCGAAATTACTCATTATAAGATGTTTTTTGAGAATCATTATTTTATTTCTTTTTTTTTTTTTGAAAGTATTATAATTATAATTTTAAAGGAATTTTTCTAATATTTTTAGGACTTCCCTTAAATTTTTTAGACTTTCCAGACAGATGTTAAGGACAAACATACAACATAATAGGTAACAAGTCTTCACCTTGGTCCAGCCAAACTGAGAGCTCTAACTCTGGCTTTTTCATTGATGCAAGTCATATAATGCCCTAGAATAACACCATCCTGCAACATTTCCTTGCACTTTTTCATACGGATAAAAAAAGACATTTCATTGCATTACAGAGATTTTGCAGCAAAATTTTTGAAGGACTTCTGGATCGAAACAGGATTTACATTAATAAATATTGATATTTGCTCTTGCTTGCTGTTTTTTATTTCCCAACAAGCAAAAGCAATATATATATATATATATATAAAAAGCAATGTTTCATATTCTCCTAATGATCCTAACCTCGCCACAAGTCTAGTTAGTCTCCTCACAAAGACTCAGCAAACTGAAGAGCCTGCAAATCCAGCTCTTGTCTCATTATGCAATTCATCAACCAGTCACTGCTGAAAGTCGGTATCCCTGCCTTCGCAGCTGATAATGCTTCTTCCATGTCTTCTTCGCAAGCAACAAAGATCATCTTTGATGATTCTTTTACTTTGTCTAGTCCAGAAATAATCTGTATCGTGCCAATGATTAACTAATGTATGATAATGCTAATGAAAAAACAAAGTCCATTCATAAAATGATATAAATACCAAATTTGATATGAACTTCGCCTAAAACAAGATGTCCACCAAATTGAAACCTTTCAATAAGCATTGTGATCTGGCGTTTCCTTGCCTCATTTTATCAAAAGTTACATACTCTTAGTTAATAGATTTTTTTTGTTTTTTTTTGTTGCATGCCCTTATATTAGATTGTTACATATCTTTCAAATATTTGCACAAATCAGGAAAACCGAGCTAAAGCATCTTCCCGTTGCAGAACAGAATGATTTATAAGATGAAAATGTGAGATCGCTAAATGCTGAAATATACATTGTATCATTCACAAGAACACAGCGCATGATCAGATTAGTCTAGTAAGAATTTGAGAGCTTACATTCCCACCAGCAGACTTGACGATGGCACACAGAGTTCCAACTGGAGGCTGGACATGAGTGGATATGCATATATCATACCCTTTCAGCAGAGCATTAGGTCTGGCTTTTGCTCTAAGAACTGCTTCTCTTAACTCAGTTTTGTACTTGAGCTTGTAAGCCTCATCATGCAACATATGAGGCGATTCATCTGTACATTTAGATAAGTTAGAAATTAGAATTATAAAAAGATATCTTGATGAGTGCTTAAGTGGTTGAAAATTTTGTAGTCATTTTACCCACCTATAAATCTGCCTTTCCGGAAGCTTTCTTTTAACCAACTAGATGAGACTATCCAAGCACTGTTTAAGGCACCATATATAATACATCAGACATCCGTGTTACTGCTTATAATATGTAACCAACGATTGCATATAAGAATGGAAAAAAGAAAAAAATGCATCCTCAAAGCACATATGGGGCATGTTTTAAAATAATCTCATCATACTCACTTGTTAAATCTATGCCCAAGGTAGAATGAAAATAATTCCAACAAAAAATGCTTAAGCTTTAAATTCAGGAGTAGCCAAGTAATTTTCAATAACTACAACTTTGATTTAAATTTTGAACATTAACTCTTACGCAAAACTGGAATAAAAAAAAATTGAATAACAACATTGATAATGTCTCCATGAGTTCATGCCAACATTCAGATTCATGGAGCAGTAGGAGAAAAAGAAATGCACTGAGTTTTAACATGGGCAGCAGCTCAAAATTATCTGATGGGAAGTAATATCCAAAACAGCAGATCAATCAAGGCAGATTTACAAACTAAAGCAATCTGAAAGTACAACAGATAAGAACTAACCCTGAACAAAGAGCAATGCAGAAGTTTAAAGTTTTTCTAACTTCTCCTGTGATTACATGTGTGCTTCCATTTCCATCAGGGGTGACAGCACCACCAAGATTTTCAATTACCTATGTAAAAAAGAAATTTTAACTTCAATTGTCTGTGTAAATATCACTTAGAAGAATACACCTTTAAGCAGAAACAGAAATTATCAATCCTGAAAAAAGAAGGGTAGAGGGAAAGAGCCTTCTAATATCTTATACAAATTCATCTACAACCAAAAATCATATAAAAAGAAGCAAACAATTCTATAAACTTCGCAAACTCTATAATGTCGAACTTGTGGACATACAATGACCATGCAGAGGTGCTATCACCAACTGCAACAAAAAAGCTCCAGAAAAGTGCAGCCCATCAACTCATCTTTAGTCTATCAGGTAAAATGCCAAAATAGAGTGAGATTTTTCAAATTTCAAAAGGCAATAACCAGTATCAATTTCTAGCATCTGAAGCTTAGAAGGAAATGTCAGTATAATTTGAAATTCCTGTTGGCTTATAGAGATGAAACTGTAGGAATAAATTAACATTTTAAGGCATTAGTTTCAGAATAGAGAAAATGGACCATCTGAATCACATTACATCAGCATGTGCTCTCAAAAGGGAATTCATAAATCACATATACCTTTGTAAGATGATTTTTCTTAGTATCATCAGCAATGTTCATCAACATGATTCTGATGCTGTTGTCCTTGGACTGAAGCCCTTTGCTGACCATAACTTCTGATTCCATATGAGTTGGTCTATCTTCTTTGTCATTATTTTCCATGCATCTACTAGTCAAAGGATCTGTAGCAGCAACCTCCATAAAAGAGCTACCTTTTGAAATGGCCAAAGAGCAGCCATCAAAACATGAATCCATTCTGTCACTTCCTGAATCCAATCCCAAGGTATATTCTGTTTCACAATCAATTAGATGGCAGCCCTTCACTTTTTTCGTTTTCAGTGACGATAATGAGGCTTCCCAAGCCTTCCTCCTTTTACCTTGTGTATAACAAGAACAACATTTAGCATCAATATCAGCTCCAATCTTTTCCAGTCCTAAATCAGTTGATCTCTTGCTGCATTCCAGACTTCCAAAAGGACCTGGTTTCTCACAATTTCCGCTCCAATGAAATCCTGCTAAAAACAAAGAGATTGAAGTCTGCCTGGTAACAACCTAAAAAATTTTGCTTGCAAAGATGGATAAAGATCTAAAACTGTACCACCATAATACCATATAAGAGTAATTGACAAAATTTAATAACACTTAAGAGAGATTTTAGAGGAATCAATGACATTGCTGAGATCGCTTTGAGATTTCAACATATTTGTTCCTTCCTTTTTCCAGAGTCAAGTCTGGTATGAAAGTCCCTTCTTGGCATTGATTCTATAAAAAGCAACAACGATTGATTCTATAGATCTGAAGGAAACCTTTATGGAAGCATTACAAATTACCAAATTGAAAATTAAATTACAATTACCACCTAAATAGTAGCTTCTTCTGTTCTCACTCTCAGGATGAGAATTTCTATTGTAGAAATCTAGAAATCATTTTATCTTTTGTGTTCAAAGTACCATAATCTTCTTCAGGCTCAACTGTAAATAAACATCTGATAGAAACTTCTTTTGAGGCTTTGGTGGAAATGGAATTTCTGTGAAACTGAATCATTACCTGGAATGTTGTGATTAATATGAGAAACCATTAGGATTGAACCACCAGGGAAGCATAATGCTCTGCGGATGTCAGCCTTGATTGGCAGCCTGCGAGCTCTACCCTTTTTGTCCACCTCTGCTATTGATTCAAAACCCTGCAATTTTTAATTAAAAAATTAAAAACAAATAGAAATATATCTGTAAGTGTTGAAAACACTACAGTTTACTATAATAACCAAATTTCTGATCTAGAATGTCATCAGAGCTACGGAAAACTTCCTTTTTAAAAAGTAAAGTCAAGAAAGACAGACAAATTGTAGAAAAAAAAGTCTTATTTCATACTGAAACACAGTCACTTTGGTTAAATGCATGTTATCTAGACATCCATTCCTTTAAGGCCATGGCAAAATTTTGTTTTTTTTTTTTTGGAATAATTGCAGTTTATCGATAATCTAGAAAATTGTGCTCAAGGCAGATGTTTTCTCTCCTAGATTCAAAATTTTCAAATGTATAAAATGTATAGAATTTGGATTCCTTGCATATTAGATAAGAAGGTAAAATCTTATTCTAAAAAATTGTTATCTGTCAGTATTTCACCAGAAAGCCAATCATGAGTTGAGATCAACTAGCTATGACACATATCACTCCATCATGAAGTTTTTGCATTGATACATTACCAGTTTATGCCAAAAACCTTCAGATTCCTTATCTCCCCAACAGTATATAGAACGAACACCAACATTCCAAAGTCTCTTCCTCAATTCTTTGTACAATAGGCAACCAAAACCCTGAAAATAAATAAGTTATGGACATGAAGCTGAGAATGAGCCAAGCAAAAGAGTACATATTTACGATGTCCCTACTCAACACTTCAACCACAAGTGGTGAAAGTCATGTGCATAAGAAATATACATGCTATGAGTACTGTTGGGCAAGCAAAAATTTGTCTATACATCTTGAAACACAGGAGAATCATAAATCAAGAAGTTCCTTCTAAGGACTCAAATCATTAATACAGAACTTTCTTTACAATACTTTACTTCGCATTTTATAAATGATCTGCATAATAATGTTTGATGGAAAAAAACAAAAACAGTTTTGGGCCACAGAAAAGAGTGAAATTACATAATCCCATTCAATACATAGGTTTATTTCTTTTCAGCAGAATACAAATTCTTCGATAACAAAGCAATCTAGAGGGCACTATGATCAAAGAAAAGGAACAAAATGAGATTCAATGACCTTGCGTTGATATTCTGAACTGACAGCAGCAAGAGGAATCTCGGCAACTTGAGTATCAGCAGGGACTATTTGATATGTAATTGCAGCTATACCCTGAAAAAAAATGTCATGCATACAGTTACCAAGAATTTGTGAAGAAATAACAAAATTGTTCCTTGCAGCAAATTATGCATTAATTACAATGACAATGGAACCCTTGTGCAAAACTTTGCAAAGTATGGGAAAAAAAGCATAGTTTGTTCCAGACTTTTGTCAAATAAAAAAAAAAAGAGAATAAAGCATTGAGAACATGGATGAATGCTGGGAAAAAACATCATGAGAAGAAAAACTATCATGCCTACCACTCCAGAACCTTCTGCCGACTTGGATTTCAAAAGCAGTGAGCAGTACTTCCTGCAAAATCAATTAGAACATGATCAAAAGATTCTCAATATTGGCACCTTCACTGTGCTTAATAAGTGAAATGATGGTCATCATGGCTGCTATTCTAGACCACAAAGCTTTCAGCAAATACACTAATATTAAACTGACAGACGCACATAATGAAACAAATTAAAAATTAAAGCTCATGACTAGGTTGTGAGGAGGCGCACAACATATACATTCAAATTATAAGACAATTAAACAGGCAAAAAAACATTTCAAAGAAAAAATATTATTTACCTTCATAGTTCAAGCAATCTAGAAAACACGGAAAAATACATTGAAGCAACTACAGCTATACAGTAAAATTATAGAAAGTGAAATCAATACCCATTTGAGATGCATTTTTCTAGAAACATTGATTGCTTTCCAGTATTTGCAGCATAATTCATTGTAGGTAGTTCCCTTGTGTATATATTTAAAATCTCCTGTAAATCCACATATATGCAAACTTAGAAAAAGTATAGTGGTATGAGAATAAAAAAGATATATACACCAAGATATAAATGATACCAGAAAAAAAATTGGTTAACACAAGAGATCACAAACAAGAACAAGATTTGGATAAAGTACCTGAAGATAGCACTTACTACAGTTATCAGAGTATTTTGAATTAACGAGGACAACCATATATTCATCACCAAAAATGGGAATTCTCTCTGCTTCCAATGTTTCTGGAAAAAGAAATCACCAATTAGCAGAAAAATTTTCTTTCCAAGTCAAATGTACTCTCATACAAACTAAATGAAAAACACACCTTCTTCCGCTTTAGACTGCTCAATATGATCAGTGCACCTTATATTAAGCTCTTCCCTTACTGCCAAAAGGAGCAAATTTTTATATTTACCATAGCATATATGCACAAGAGTAGTAAATGAAGTGGATTTCAGAAATTGGTGCTCATATCTCAATTTTCTTGAATTAACACTCAAAAAAAGGTAACTTAAATGCTCCATTTGGATCCAAATATTTAAGGTTTCTCTCAGCCATCAATTCTACAGTGAGTCCTATGTAATTATGGAAATGTATATTGCTACTGCTAGAAAATGGAATTTGCATTTCCAAAGTCAATTATATCTAATGCAATTAAACCAAAAAAAAAAAATGATAGGGGGAAAACCTGAAATTTTGATTTGTGCGTTTCTAATGGTAGAAATTTGGAGGATGTTTGGATCGGATTTGCAGGTACTGAAGTTGTTGGATTCTACAGTAACCTGGCAATTACCTGTTATGAATTGACAAAAATAAAATTAGAGAAATGAGGATTTGGTTTGTTCAGGAATCTTAGAAAATTATGAATTCTATAACTCACTCACCGATTGGGATTGGGGAAGAAGGAGACAAGGACGAGGACGACGATGATTTGGTCTTTTTTGGCGCCATGATTTTTGGAATTTGAGTTTCTGAACAAGTGAATGAAGAGTCTGGGATTGTGAGAAAAGGGAAGACATATTTATAGTTATAAAAATAAGCGGGAAAGTTGTTTAAATTACTGTTCTATCCCTTCAATTTCCTCTCTTCTCTTCAGCTGGACTTGGAATACGCCCTTGCAAGAGCTTTTTTTTTTCTTTAAAAAAAAAAATCAGATTATTTTTCTGAAATTTTTTACGATATGTATTTTACAGTTTAAATAATTATTTTTACAATTTTATATTAAAAATAATTATTAAACTTTTATTAAATAATCAAATTAAATATTACACATTCCACAAGTGAATATATTATTATATCCAATATATATAATTTATAAATATATATTTTTTAAATCCCTTCAATAAATTGAAAGGAAATATAACTTTTTACAGTTTTACATTAAATTAGTTATTCATGAGGGTTTTTTTGTGTATTTTTTTTATTGTATTAAAATTTTTTAGATTAATAAAGAGATTATATAATATAGGTATTAATTGACCTTATAATATGGTCAATTTTTTTCTTTTAAATTAAAAATAATACAATTTAAATTTTGTACCTCATAATATCTAACTTGACTTTTTTGACATCATATAAACGTGAACATATCAAAATTGGAATGATCAATAAATAGTGAAATTTGAGAAGTTTGGAGTGATCAATAATAAAAATAAATAAATAAATAAGAAGGTGAAACAAGCACTTATTCGTCATATTTAGCTTATTTCCATATTTTCTAAGTATCATAGACCTTCTACCGTATGCAATATCATAATTAATTAATTTAAGAATAATGTTAAATGGCATAATTTATGGAATCACAAAAGGATACTTTAAGAATCTCATTTCTATTTTTAGGATATTCTAAGAATTGAATTTCTATTTTTAGGATAAAATGTAATTTTTTAAAAATATAAAATTTTTTGAGAAATAAATTAACATGTCCTTATAAATATTTGATATTTTAAAAATTAAATTTTATATTTAATATTTTAAACATGGAAACTAAAGTTTGAAATATATCAATTCAAATGGAGTTGACTTTAAAATATTTATTTTCACATTAAATATTTTAATTAATTTTTTAAGTAAATAATCTTTGCACTTATATTTATGTGTATCACATGTATTCATAAAATAATTAATGTTCATGTTTATATATTTTTTTTAACAACTAAATGAAATGGTTAATTTTTAATACCATAAAAAAAAAAGAAGGTTCAAATATTTTGCTATTTAAATTATTCGTGGGAACGCAATGTCTATGTATCATTTTTTTCTAATTTCTATATGATTCAAAATTTTAATATGGTCTTCTATTGAATGTGTGTCTACAGTTTTATTGAAAGCTTTTTAATTTGAGTGTAGCAAAAGTTTGTATATAAACAAAAAATCCAATGTATATATATAATTTTGTACAAAATTGGGTAGTTTAGTAATTACCTGATTTGATTTGTATCTTCTCCTCTCGTTAAAAATAGTAATAATGATAACAATATTTTACGAAATTCTATCTCATGATTTCTGTAGGAAGGCCAACTAGTCAAATTCATGACCACCGGCCCATGAGAATTCATATTATTTCCTTTTCAAATTCTTGCCTAAATAATTGAGAACAACGTATTTTTTTTAATTTAGCAATCAACCAATCATTAAATTTTTTTTATTCTAATGTTAAAATTTTCATTAAATTTTTATTTTATTCTAATGTTAAATTTTTCTAACATATAAAAACTAAATTTATAAGTTTTATATATATATATAGATATAACAATCTAATTCAAAACAAATAGTAAAATGTTAAATTTTAGATATACAGATAAAAAATTTTGGGCATTTTATGTTTAATTGCTACATTATGTTGAAGTTCTATAGATTGAACAAATTTGTGAAGAAAAGGTAAATTAATACATCGTCTATCTCAAAACTATACATTTATTTTTATTATCCCAAATTACAGGCTGCCTTTTTCTTAAGTTGATAATTAAATTTTTAATTTTCTAATAAATTTTTATTTAATTTAGTTTTATTTGAATCATATAATTTAGTAAAGTAATATAATTTGTCTAATATTAATTGAAGGGTATATCAAAATAAATAAATCCATTTAGCACAAATTGTGCCAAATTAAATTGGCACAAATTAATTAGTGCAATATACAATGACCAATTTAACCTTTAACACATTGATTTTTATGTCTATATTACATTAAAATAAATATAAAATGGAGGTAAAGGAAAGTACAATTTATATAGCCTAAAATCTTGCATATAAAATAGGAAGAAACATAAAAGAAAAATCATAGACATATTTTGTTGACATTCTAATAAGAATGTGAGTGAGATAATTTTAAAAATTGTCTATTTTATTCCATTAAAAAGTTTCAGTATTGTTAAATATCTATTATTTCATAAATTTTATTTTTATTTTTTTTATTTTTAAAATAATAAAATAATTTTTAAAAATAAAAAATGCACATATCTATTAATGCATTTTTCTTAGAAATTTTTTTAATATAAACAAATAAATAATGATATAGCTCTGAAAAAAAAATGAGATGTTGCTTTTCATTTAAAAAAATTAAAAGAAAAATTATAAGAATTAAAGAATTCTATAGAAAAGTCAATATAGAATAGGAAGCTCAACAACTTCACTGAAACGACCAGAAGAAACCAAGAGTCAAATGATCAAGACAAAGATAAGCTAGAGCAAAAGTAAACTCGAAATGAGGTAGCTAGAGTTATCAACATGATTGTCGAAGGAGGAGTAATTGAAAGAAAGCATAAAAGAACTTAGAAGGAAGATGGCCTCACCCCTAAAAAGAAGCAGACCATCATATTTGGTTCGAAAGATAGAAAACACGTTCAATATCCTCACAATGATGCCTTAGTGGTGAGTGTGTTCATCAATAATTACTTAGTAAAAAGATTACTAATTGATGATAGAAGTGTTGCTGATGTACTCTCTTAGAATGCTTATAAGGCAATGGGAGGTTCTATTATTGATTTAAAAGCTATCCGAAATCCAAGTACAAGCTTTTACGGTGGAACCATACAACTAATGGGGCTAGTGGAGTTAAGGTTAGAATTTGGCAACCGAGATACTGGGGATGTGAAAGTTGTCAAGGCTTTATTTAATGTGGTAAATCTTCCTCTTATGTATAATGGCATTATAGGCCGACTAATCTTTTGTGAAATTAATGTTGCCACGAGCATCAGGCATTTGACTATGAAGATTCCTTTAGGAGGCCAGGTCATAACAATTCATGAAGATCAACATATAGCTAGACAATGATACCAGCTAACTGTTAAACTCCAGATGGAAGCATTCCCCTTAAAATCCTTAGAAAATGAAAAATAAGAAGCTAATCTTGAGCCAATTGATCAAGTCCAAACATTACAAATTGCTGAAGGAAAGATAGTAAGAATTGGCAATGAGCTTGATAACAAAGTCAAAAGTGGAATAAGCAAGGTCCTCATCAAACATTCAGGCAGCTTTACCTCTAAAGCGTCTGAGATCATTGGGGTAGATCCTTGAATTGCCTCGCACAATTTAAACATCAAACCAAGATTTAAACCTATTGTTAAAAAAAGGATGTTCGTATATAAGAGGTATAAAATGATTGTCGAGGAAATAAAGAAATTGCTAGAAGCCAGATTCATCAAAGAAGTGACATACTCAAAATGGGTAGCTAATATGGTGCTAGTAAAAAAGTCAAATGGAAAGTAAAAAATGTGTATGGACTATATTGATCTCAACAAACCATGCCCAAAAGATAGTTATCCATTACTAATGACAGATCAATGTAGACGATGTGGTTTAGCACACGTCCAAGATTTTAGCAACTGCGACATTATTTGAGCTCAGGACTCTAAAGAACACACTAACCATTATCACAAAGACATCACATAGAGATGAGGAGTTGCCACCTAGGGTAATAATTGGGACAAATCGAAAAGGTGGTACTTGATTCCGTAAAAGAAAGCTAACACCACAACTAGGAGATTTTGGATATGGAATACCAACTTCTTTTAGTCTCGTGTTCTTTTAGAATTACTTTATGAATTACTATATTATCCTCTATTCATATGCAATTTCATATAAACCCTTATTCTAGCAATTAACTCAAAGCCAAACTAGTCATAAAAAATACAAGTAAATAATGCACTCAATACAATCCCTAAGTTAGTCTAATCTACATTGATTTTAATTAAATGGACTAAATTTACATGTTTTTAATAAGTGAGCCTAAAGGGCCTAATTCCTTTTAATTTTAATTAAATGAACCTAAGTCTATTTTAATTCTAAAAATGGGCTTAAATATACAAATTATGGAGCATTTAAATTAATGGACCTAATTCTACATGTTTTAATTCTAAGGTGATCTTAAATCTACAAATTATGAAAAGACTTAAATTAAATGGGCTAAGTCTAACTAATTAAATTAAATTAGGTGGACCTATATCAAACTTAATAAATGGACCTAAGTTATCTCTACCCTAAAAATCTAATTAATTATGGACCAAAAGATATATTTTAATTAAAACCTTGACCTAATTAATTTAAATGAAATAGGTTAATTAAAGGGTGAGCTAAAAAAGAATTATTTAGACCTAAACTTAAATGAATGAGTTAAAGCCTAACATGGACTTAAGGCCCAAAACACATAAAAATAAATAAAAAAGCAAAAAAATAAAAAATAAAAAATATCAAAACAATCAAATAAAAGATCAAACAATCAATCAATTTATTCCTTCTAAAAAAACTTAATTTTTATTAACATGCAACCTAAATTAATCTACTTCCTCCATTGATTTTAATAAGTTACCCAATCAAAACCCTGATTTTACTAACCAATTCATCAAAATAAACATACAACCACACATGTAATTTTACTATTCCCATTATTGAGGTTATTACAATAATCTATTGAGAATAAAAAGAAAAATAATTAATAAAAATCCAAAAATTTAAATAAAATAAAGCAATAAAATAATAAAATAATAAAATCCTAGAAATTATATCTTTATGAGGTCTTATCCATAGCATTTCATGGACTTCTCATGAATTTAGTCCTCCAAACATGATCATCATGTATTTCCCTACATAATCACCATAAAAAGAAACAAAAATTATGATTAGTGAATAAATTATAAAGAAATTTGAATAAAATTGAAACTCAACAAAATCAAAAAGAAAAATAAAATAAAAGAAGACTATGGAGAAGATGATGCTTATGGATGTTTTTAATGGAGTGCTCCTTAGATTTTGTAAAATCACTGTTCTTAATAGGTTTTCAAATATTATTCTTCTACTCCTCCAAAAGCCTTCAATTAATAAAAAACAAAGAAAATTTTGTGTAGAGAATCCTCTTTTTTTAAAAAAAAAAATCAATAAAAGAAAAGTTATGTATAGAATGCTGATACCAAAAATCCTCCATGAAAAGCAAAATCCTCCTCCTCCTCCTCTTTTCCTTAAGAGCCAAACCCCTCCTTTTATAGCAAAACAACGCAAAAACCCTAGTTCACGTGTTTGTAGAGTTTCATTTCTAAAAGGACTTTATTTTCTTAAAAAAACCCAGATAAATACCAAAACAATTTTAAGAAAAATCCTTTGACCAATTAGGATATTTAAAAAAGCATTTTTAATTTTTGGAAAATTCAAAAATCAGAGAGAAAGGGTCTAATTTTGACTGGAATTGTGTAATTCTGATCAGAATTACACAATTTCGATTGGAATTAGTGTAATTCCGATCAGAATTAGTGCAATTCCGATCGGAATTATACAATTCTGATTTTTTTAACTTTTAATTATAAAAAACCCCTAAAAGAATTTAAACTTTTCAATTATTTCCTTAAAAAGCATTGCAAATTAGTCCTTGAAAACATTAAATTCTTTCTTTGAAAAATACAATCAGACCTCTGAAGTTTCAAAACTTAAGCATTGCAAACCTATTTAACATTTTCATCATTGGAGTCCTTTGTCACATCTATAACTCATTATCCTGAAATTGGGTGCTTAGAGTTACCCCCCTTTGTCGTTGTTTATTTGACAAATTACGGTAAAGCAAACTAGCACTCAATTTCTAAATTGAAAGTTAGGATACTTACTTGTGCTCCGTAAAGCTTTTGCTTATGAACTTGCTCTACTCGGACGTACAACATTGATTTATAAGGACATATCATACTCGGTCATATGATGTTGACTACATCAATCGTATAGTCTTGTATGAAAGGGATACACTGCACATGGTAGTATAATGTCAACTACACTCAGTCGTATAGTCTAATTTAAAATGATACATTACACTCGGTCGTATAATGTCAACTATACTCGGTTGTATAGTATGATTTGAATTGATACATTGCACTTGGTCATACAATGTCGACTAAATTTGGTTGTATAGTCTAATTTGAATTGATACATTGCACTCAGTTATACAATGTCGACTACACTTGGTCGTATAGTCTAAATTCTCTTATGTGATTATGCTGCAATCCATAATTGCTCGCGATTAGTTGCAACCCTTTCGTTGCTCACTAATGATGCTGCAATCCATAATTGCTCGTAATTAGCTGTAACCCTTTTATTGCTCACTAATGATGTTACAATCTATAACTGCTCACGATTAGCTATAACCCTTTCATTGCTCACCAATGATACTGCAATCCATAATTGCTCGCAATTAGCTACAACCCTTTTATTGCTCATTGATGATGCTACAATCCATAACTAGTCGCAAATTGACTGCAATTCTTTCATTGCTTGCTATGATGCTACAGTCCATAACTACTCTAAAATTTACTGCAATCCTTTCATTGCTCACCTTTGATAATGCTATAGTCCATAATTGCTTGTTGATTTTAATTAACTACAACCCTCTCGTTGCTCACCTTTGATGCTGTAATCCATAATTGCTTGTAAATTGACTATAATCCTTTCATTGCTCACATTTAAAAATGCTACAGTCCATAACTATTCACTGATTTTAACTCGCCTTTGATGATGCAATCCATAATTGCTTGCAAATTGACTGCAATCCTTTCATTGCTCACCTTTGATAATGCTATAGTCTATAACTACTTGTAATTAGCTGTAACCTTTACATTGCTCGCCTTTGATAATGCTATAGTCTATAAATACTCGTAAATTGATTGTAATCCTTTCATTGTTCATTTATAATGCTACAATCCATAATTACTCGCAATTAGTTGCAACCCTTCCATTGCTTACCAATGATAATGCTATAGTCCATAACTACTCGCGAATTTTATCTTTAGTTGTTTGAGTCGAATGCTTTGAATTCTTTATGCTGACTGACTTTGAATTTTGATGTATTGACTAACTTTACAACTTGGGCACACTTCCTTCTAGATTTACAATTCCTACAGACTTGTTAAAGTTAGTTTTAATCATGATGAATGTATAAAAGTATATTATAATATTGAAAATTTTATGAGAAAATTCATCATTTTTCATGAGCAAGCGTGCACTCAACACATCTCATTAGTTTTTATTTTCATGAGTATCATTTATTTGATGTTTGCAAAGGTCAGAGGCATCGTTAACCATTTTATGCTGAGAGCATATCTTTTACCAAGTGAAGAGCTTACTTCCATACCTAATTTCAGGGAGAATTTTCTAAACCAAACTTATGGAAATTAAGCATAAAAAGATCGAATTTTGAGTATAAAAATAATCTTTTATTTTTATGCTTTCCTTTCTTATTTGAAGTATTCCCCTGCCTTTCTCATATTACTTAGCATGGATACCGTTAGAAAGGTCCTTTGGATACCCATACTCTTATAGAGCATTAGAGTAAATAGAGCAATTTTTGGCATGGTCCTCTTTTATTATTTCCCCGCCTTTCTTGTATTACTCGGTGTGGATACCGCTAGAGGTTCATGTTGATACTCTTACTCATTTCTAAGAATTTGAGTAAATTGATCTTGCTCTTATTTTGATTCTCCTTTTAGTATTTCCCTACCTTTCTCGTATTACTCAGCATGGATACCATTAAGCGATTTGTACTCATACTCATTTCTAAGCATTAGAGTAGATTATATGCACATTTATCATTCAAAAGAATAAAATGATACTTTAAAATTCAAGCAATTTATGCTTCATGTCCACAGATTTTTTTTTGCATATTCTTCCCCTCGTTTGGGTGCAAAGCAAGCATTAGATTGATTAGATTTTATAAATTCTCAACACAAAACTAGTAACTACTCATCTGAATTATACGAGGCTAATAAAAGAAAGCCATTATGATTAAAAGTCATGAGATAGGCTTTTCGCACATAATCTCGTGAAGTGGATGAATTTACTTTCAATTTGTGAATTTTATAATTAAGATGGTTTTTTATTACAAAATCTAAGGAAATAGAGTTCTGTTACTCCCCTTTATTATCTTGATGAGTGTTTGGCATTTGCTATCTTGCCTATTCTTATTATTGTATCGGTTCTTTTTCCTTTCTTCATTCTCTTTTATTTTTCCCTTTTGATTATGATGATGATTTCTTTGATCACAAAGGTCATAATACTCCACTATTGAAGTTATAGCTTTGGATTGCATTTGTTTTTCTACCATTCTCATTAATGTTAGTAGAGGGCTTCATTCTTCTTTTTGATATCTTATACAAAAAAGATTCAAGAGTTAGAGATTTTATTTCATAATCAAATAATTTTTCAGAGTGCATTCATTTCAAGTTTTAGAGTGCATTCTTCCCTTTTATAGGTCCAACGAATGTATTGCTAACATGTTGGACTTTCTCATCACCATATTTCATACCCTACACTAGTCTAACTGTTGTGGAGAGATATTCCAGATAATGCTCCCGACAAGACCATGGAGATGGATATTGAATTTGAGGAGCTTGAATGTTTAATAGAGCCTCTTAAGGTTGCCAAGATGATATTTTTATGAGTATCAGTGTCGATGATATTCCCTTACTGGATGGGCTCATGATTTATTAGGCTCCTGAGGTCTAAATTTCCATTGAGCATCAGGTTCACCTTAATAGTGTTACTCTTTTCTCTCAGATGTGAACATTCAGAGTACCTTTCTGCACTTTTATAACATTAATTTTGAATATTAGTAGCAAAGTATTTTCACAATCTCGCCTAAGCTTAAAGACTTTATTATGCAAAGTAAATATTTCACAATAAATGTGTGCAAGTGTATGCATGCTATATATGACATGCATCATCTTAATAGGTCTCCTATTTGGAACAGAGCTATGTTTATAACTTGAAGTGTGAGAACGAGGAGCCTCATCAATAGCCTGTAGGATTAAGTATTGAATGCTTCACTTTTGGTACTTCTAATGTCAGAGCTTCTGATATGGTTCATCGGGACTGATAACTAGGCTAGTAAGTGGAGTCCATAGCTTGGCACTGGAGCTTGTGATTAACCGATGCATTGTTGAAATTTTCTTTTTGCAATTGCTTTTATTGTATGATAACTGATGTATTTGTATGCTTCTTTTTGCCCCAAGATCTCTTGTACTAGCTCTTATACTTTGATGTTCCTTCTTTGCTCTTTAAATGTAGACTTACTATTCTATAATTTTCCCTAGAATCCCATTTTGCCCCCAGTTTCATTCTGAATTCATTCACACTATTCAAGTAGTCTTTTTTTATTTTTGTGTGCAAGAGACCCAGTTCATTCACTACTGTTGTTGATCTTTTATCTTACTAACCCTATTAGTTGCAATCTCATGCATTAGAGGTGCATAGGAGTGGGCAAACTAACTGAAGTGAGTTCTTAATGATGAAATCAATTAGATTTGCACTTTGAAGGACTTTTAAGTTAAATATGAGGCTTGATGCCGATGTAACGATTGATGATAGTTATAAAACAAGACTTGCAATGTAAGTTACTATAAAAGGGTGGCAAAAAAGAAAACATAACTAAAATAGTGATCTTATAGCTTTGATTTAGCTTTCATTATGTATTGTCTTTTCCATTCAGATACTTATGCAATATGATATAGACGAATATATGATATTTGAACAAAAATTTCAATTCAATTTTAATAATTCATTAGGGCAAACATAAGAACATTCATTACATCACATGATACAATTCATGTTACTAGCCAGTCTTGAATTTTTTCTCTCTAATTTTTACCTTACTATTCTTTTTTCTTTCTTTTTGTCTCTCTTTATTCTTTATCTTTTTTATCATTTTTTTATTTTTTCCTCAAAGTTCCTATCTTTAAAAGTTACAAGTTACATAATGTGATATATGAATGTTTTTTTTTGAATTTGCATTTATGCCCATGCTGAATGAATCTAATTGAATTAAATTTATGTCAAACATGCAGATGCGATCAATATCATAATGCATAGTACCATTAGGATGTACATTGCATAAGTAAGCATGATCAGAATTTATATATCAATCACTAAAACAAAACAAGTTCTAAAAAACTAAAATTTTATTTAAATAAGACAATAAGAAAATTTATTTCCTATTCTAGATGCTAGTGATGTTGAGTCTCATAGTGGCTGTCCTTTAGGTGATTGACATAATAATTATTCTTGCATGTTCTTGCCGACTGTCTTAATAACTTCATCTTTCTATTCCTCAAATGTGCATTTTTCTTTCTTATCTAGCAACTTCTCATCATTAAACTCATCACCCTATCCTATAGGCACAATCAATTCAAAGGGTATGTCAAAAGAAGGTGGTTTAATGTAAAAGACCCAATAGTTAAACTTGCCTGAAGACTATCCCAATAAGTCTTTTACTTCTTCCTCATCTTTAAGGGCATTAAGAGATTTCTCTTTGGTTTTAAGGTCTAGGTCCTCAAAGGATTTTAGCACTTTTTCCTCACTAACTCTTAAGTTAATCATCAAGGTAGCTGAAGGTAGTACATTTTGGTAGTTTAGGAAAGGATTATTTCTAGTGCTTGGGTTTTTGGGGGTCTGTGATCTTTTTTGAGTCTATAAGGTTTTGGATTTCATGTTTAAGGCAAATGCAGTTATCCATGGAGTGTTGGAGGTTTTGATGGAATTTGCAATACTTGTTTGGGTTATAGCCTGGGATGTTTGGGTTTGGTGGGTTTGGATTAGGTAAAGATTAAAGTAAGCCCTTTTGCATTAGGCACTCTAGGACTTTTGACAAAGGTTGGTTAATATTGGAGAATCTCCTTGGTTGTTGAATAGCATGCACTTCCACAATTCGGCTAGTGCTTTCTTATTGTATGCCCCCAATTGGGTAGTTTCTTACTCCAGTGCTTTTAGTAATCCTCTTTTTCTCATTCTCAATCTCCTCAGCTTGTAACCCATCATCAAAAAGGTCTACAAATGTCTTAGGGTTCATCATTTACAACCTCTCAACCAGATTGGGCAACACGTTTTGGACCATCATCCTAACCTGATCCTTCTCATCCAATTTGTTCTTCATTAATCCTGTCTTATTAATGAATCTAATTAGAAAATCCAAAAATGATTCATTAGGATTCTGCTTGGTCAATTCTAGATCCTTAATGGACACTTTAAGCCTGGTATTGTGGTTCTATTATTTCAGAAAAGTGGTGCACAACTCTCTCCAGTCCGCTCAGATAGATTTCTCCAACCTATGATACCAAGTAATAGCCATAGCCTCCAAGGATAGTACAAATAACTTGGTAATTATGGATAAAGGAGCCTTAGTAGTGCTCATAGTAGTTGTGTATTGACTAAAGTGGATCCTCGAGTCTCTAGTACCATCAAACTTCTATACATGTGGCATCTTGAATTTATCAAGCAACTTGTCCTCCTCAAATTGCATCACATCATCAAAGTCAAATGCATATCCAATGCCTTGTCCTCTCATTAATTCCTCCATCTTGGACATCTTCTGAGTCAGTGCTTTCATTTGCTTGGATTCCAGCTCTTGAACTAGCTTAAGTGATTCTTTCTTGGCTTTCTCTACTAAAAGGTTCTCCATATCCTCATATTTCATTTCCATAGCAGGTATATTCCTTATAGCATTCAATAGTTATTGCCCCCAGCAAGTGGATCTTCCATAACAGCGGTAGCTGGAATTATGGCAACGGGTGCAGGTGCAACTGCAGGTGGTGGCATTAATGTAGCTAGAGCTTGTTTTAGTTTATCTTGCATCATTACTATCATGTCATTCATTAATGTTCCTTTGATGTCCTCTAGGGTCTAGTTTCCTCTTTGTTTTTATTCCATCTTTTTTGTTTGAGTTAGTGTTGCTTCTAGGTAAAGCGGGTTGATAAGGCTCTTTTCTAAACTATGAAGGATCTCTTTAGCTGTTGATTTTGGACTCAAATCAGTTCTCACTAATCTGCCACTACTCCATTTCCAAACACAAGAAGATCCAAATGAATTTATGATGACTATAAAAGAAAGTATTAGTATGATGCATGAAATGCATGTATGCTTGTATGCATGATGCATGTGCTATGCAACAAGTAACAAGTATCAATCAAGTCAAGTATATACATCCTTCTAACCTTATTCCTCCCACACATGTATTCAATGGTAAGTCTCTTTTCCTAAGATTTTTGGTCTTGGATTTAATATCAATAAGGGATATCAAAAACCAATGTGCATGCCAAATCTCTCAAAGCAGTAAAGCATAGAAACAATATTTCTAGGTATAAAAGCATAACCCAATCTTTATTAGCCCTAATGGGCTTTTAAAGTATGGGCTTGGGCCTTTATAGATAGAAATACCTTAAGGAAACATTCATAAGCAATTTAGGTAATCCTAGGGGAAGTTACCAAGCCACTATATGAGCTGAGTCTAATAAAAGGTTAAGGTTCCTTTAGCAAGATGCCCTCCTTTAAGACTAGAGTTACAAGCCAAGGTCAGAGGGGCTCGACATCCTTTGCAAACTCAAGAGAAGACTACCCCCCTCTAGGACTTAGGTTACAGACTCTGGTCAGATGAGCTCAGTAATCTCTCTTGAACCGAGTTAAGGTTAAGAGTGATAGTTAGCCAATTTATAATCCCATGAAGCTAGTGGAATCACGGAACCATAATCGACACCATTGATTAATAGGGACATGAAGAATGAATGCAAGAATAAAATAATAATTAACAAAATAATTCTAAAGAATATAAGTAGAATTAGCATCTCTTATCCTTAGTGGAGTCGCTACTGTAGATGGCAGGGTTTAGCGCGCATCTAAGATTTTAGCAACCACGACACTGTTTGAGCTTAAGGCTCTAGAGGACACACTAACCACTGTCATAAGGACATGGCGTGGAGATAAAGAGTCACCTCCCAGGGTAATAACTAGGACAAATCGAAAAGGTGGTACTTGATTCCCTAAAAGAAAGCTAGCACTAAAACCAAGAGATTCTGGATATGGAATACCAACTTCTTTCAGTCCCGTGTTCTTTTAGAATTACTTTATGAATTACTATATTATCCTTTATTTACATGCAATTTCATATAAACTCTTATTCTAGCAATTAACTTAAAGGCAAACTAGTCAGAAAAAATACAAGTAAATAATGCACTCAATACAATCCCTAAGTTAGTATAATCCACATTGATTTTAATTAAATGGGCGAAATCTAAATGTTTTTAATAAGTGAACCTAAAGGGCCTAATTCCTTTTAATTTTAATTAAATGAACCTAAGTCTATTTTAATTCTAAAAATGGACCTAAATCTATAAATTATGAAGTATTTAAATTAATGGGTCTAATTCTACATGTTTTAGTTCTAAGGTGATCTTAAATCTATAAATTATGAAAAGGCTTAAATTAAATGGGCTAAGTCTAATTAATTAAATTAAATTAGGTGGGCCTATATCAAATTTAATAAATAGGCCTAAATTATCTCTACCCTAAAAATCTAATTAATTATGGACCAAAAGATATATTTTAATTAAAACCTTGACTTAATTAATTTAAATGAAATAGGCTAATTAAAGGGTGAGCTAAAAAAGAATTATTTAAACCTAAACTTAAATGGATGAGTTAAAGTCTAACATGGGCTTAAGGCCCAAAACACATAAAATAAATAGATAAGCCAAAAAAAAATCAAAATAATGAAATAAGAGATCAAACAATCAATTAATTTATTCCTTTAAAAAAAACCCTAATATTCATTAACATGCAACCTAAATTAATCTACTTCCTTTATTGATTTTAATAAGTTACCTAATTAAAACCTTAATTTTACTAACCAATTCATCAAAATAAACATACAACCACACATATAATTTTACTATTCCCACTATTGGGGTTATTACAATACTCTATTGAGAATAAAAAGAAAAATAATTAATACAAACCCAAAAATATAGATAAAATAAAGTAATAAAATAATAAAACAATAAAAACCCTAGAAACTATATCTCTATAAGGTTTTATCTATGACATTCCATGGACTTCTTATGAATTTAGTTTTCCAAACATGATCATCATGTATTTCTCTCCATATTCACCATAAAAAGAAACAAAATTTATGATTAGTGAATAAATTATAAAGAAATTTGAATAAAATTAAAACTTAACAAAATCAAAAAGAAAAGTAAAATAAAAGAAGAATATGGAGAAGATGATGCTTATGGATGTTTTTAATGGAGTGCTCCTCAGATTTTGTAAAATCACCATTCTTGATAGGTTTTCAAATATTATTCTTCTACTCCTCCAAAAGCCTCAAATTAACAAAAAACAAAGAAAATTTTGTGTAGAGAATCCTTTTTTTTTTTAAAATAATCAATAAAAGAAAAGCTATGTATAGAATGTTGATACCAAAAATCCTTCATGAAAAGAAAAATCCTCCTCCTCCTCTTTTCCTTAAGAGCCAAACCTATTCTTTTATAGCAAAATAACACAAAAACCCTAGTTCACGTGTTTGTAGAGTTTCATTCCTAAAAGGACTTTATTTTCTTAAAAAAACCTAGATAAATACCAAAACAATTTTAAGAAAAATCCTTTGACCAATCAGGATATTAAAAAAAGAATTTTTATTTTCTGGAAAATCCAAAAATCAGACGGAACAGGTCTAATTCCTACCAAAATTACATAATTCTGATTGGAATTACACAACTTTGATTTTTTTAACTTTTAATTACAAAAAGACCCCTGAAGAATTTAAACTTTTCAATTACATCCTTAAAAAGCATTGCAATTTAGTCCTTCAAAACATTAAATTATTTCTTTGAAAAATACAATTAGACCTCTGAAGTTTCAAAACTCAAGCATTGCATACCTATTTAACATTTTCATCATTAGAGTCCTTTATCGCATCCATAGCTCATTATCCTAAAATTAGGTGCTTACAATCAACTAGTAGACTTAATCGCTTGTATAGTTTTATGGATGCTACTTAGGGGTACCATCAGATCCCAATGAAGAAGGAAGATTTGGAGAAGACATTGTTTATCACTCATGAAGGCCTTTATTGCTACAAGGTCATGCCCTTTGGACTTAAGAATGTTGGAGCAACATACCAAAGGTTGATGAACCACGTGTTCTAAGATCAAATTGGGAAAAATATAGAAGAATATGTGGATGACGTAATTTTCAAGAGCCAACATGTAGAGTAGCACTCTGAGGATCTTGACCAAATCCTTTGAATACTAAATCAATACCAAATCAAGCTTAATCCGGAGAAGCATGTCTTTAGGGTAAAGGTAGGTAAATTCTTAGGATTTATGATATCCCATAGAAGCCAATCTAAAAAAGATGGAGCTATACTTAAAATGAAAGCTCCAACATCGGTAAATGAACCCTAAAAGTTAAATGGCAGAATAACAGCCTTGGGTCACTTCATCTCCTGCTTGGCCAAATAGTGTCTACCATTATTCTAAGCCTTAAAAAACTCCAAGAAGTTTGTATGGAATAAAGAATGTCAGGCTGCCTTCAAAGACATTAAGAAGTTCCTATCTTCACTACCTCTACTCAGCAGGCGAATTCCTAAAGAGGTTTTGTACCTATATCTCTCTATTTGAGAAAAAGGAAGCTAGTAGAATTAGGTGTACTACATCAACAAAATACTAAGAGGTTTAGAAGTCTAATATCCTAAAATGGATAAGTTAGTTATAGTCGTCTTACACACATTCTAAAAGCTCAGGCATTATTTTTAGGCTCACTCAATCATTGTGAGATCCAACTTCCCATTAGGGAAACTCTTATAAAGACTTGAAACATTTGGAAGATTGGTCTAACGGTTGATATTGCTCGGAGAATTTGACGTCAGTTATGAACCTCAACAATAAATCAAAGCTTAAACCTTGGTAGACTTTGTGCAAAAGATGATAGTAGAATAATTTGCCCCTTTTGAGTGCTCAGAGTGGAAGCTACACATTGATGGAGCCTCATCCACCCGAGGATTTGGTGCAAGAATCATTCTTAAAGGGCTAAACAAATTCACAATTAGATATGCAATTCAAATAAAGTATAGAGCCACTAATAATGCAACCAAGTATAAGGCTCTCATCATTGGACTAAAGTTAGCTACAAAAGTCAGAACCGAGCATCTTAAAATATATTCTAATTCACCATTAGTAATTAACCAAATTAGAGGAACATACCAAATTAAAGAGCTAAACATCATTAAGTATGTAGAAAAATTAAAATAACTCCTAAAGAAGCTCGAACAGGATGAGGGACAATGGGAAATAATTTAAATTCCTAAAAATGAAAACTCAGAGGTAAGCTCACTAGCCAAATTAGCAATAAAAGATAGCTAAACAATTAAAGAGCTTGAGCTAACTAATGAAATTATCTACAAGTTGGCATACCACATACTTTGATAATAGACAATGGGAAGCAATTCAACAATGAGAAATTCAAAAAGTTATATTCTAACCTTAATATAAAGCTTTGATTCACTTCAATAGCTCATCCATAAACAAATGACCAAACAGAGGTCACCAATAGAATCATCATGCAAGGTCTAAAAAAGAAATTAGATGAAAAGAAGGGAAACTGAGTTAAAGAACTTAATAGTGTCATTTGGGTGTATAGAACAACACTCAGAACCTCTATAAGAGAAACACCTTTTAGACTAACTTATGGGATGGATGTTATAATCCTAATGGAAATTAGGTCAGTAAGTTACTGAGTGACTAAAGATCTAGATCAGGAGGTTAACAACATCAATGCTCAGATATGCCTAGATCTACTTGAAGAAAGAAAAGAATGAGCATTCATTGATGTAAAAGCTCAAAAGTAGAGGATCATGGAATATTATAATAGACATGTCCAATCAAAGAAATTTAAGATCAAAGATTAAGTACTCAGAAAGGCTAACATTAGCAAAGGTAGCTCTGAAACAGGAAAGCTTAAACCTAATTGGGAAGGCCCTTACTAAGTCATTGAAAAAATTACTAAGGGGCATACAAGATAAAAAAATGAGTAAGGAAAAGAGCTACCATGATATTGAAACTCAGATAGCCTCAGAAAATACTATCAATAAATATATGTATAATTTAGCAGGTTTTAAGAAATAAAAATACTTCATTCATCATTGAAAATGTTACATTGCAAGGATAATTTTTATCAAGTACTTTACAAATTAGCCTCAAACCCAGGAGGCATAATCCCATCATTGGGATGGAGTTCACATCTTTCGAAGAATGAGATTCAGGAAATAAAGTGGATTTGGTGCCAAAAGAAGTAGCTCTACTAGTAGATTTCTCTTTATGGGCTTATGGATCCTTTGGAGTTGACTTAGTAGCCATATCTTTTATAGCAGCTAATTGCACCAGATTATTGGGAGTTATCATCTTCAGGTCAGAAAAATCTAAATCTAGACCTTTGACACTCTAATTTATAGGCCTTTAGAAATCCCTTTACCATCTTCTAATAAATCTTCATGTTGTCACCTTGGGATTTCCTTTCATTAACCAAATCTTTTTTTAGAGTTTCAAGCTTGGCTTCTTATGTCTTAATCCTTAATGTAAGGTGAGCTTATGAATGCTCGAGCTCTTGGACCTTTTTTAAGCTTACCTTAATTTTTAACTCAAACTTCGTACTATCAGTCTTGATGAGCTCCATGGCATGTTTTACCATGTCTTATAGTTAATCGTAATGGTACCAACCTTAGCCTTCTTGATATTATACTCACTCAAGAGGATTTAATGATTATCCTTTACTAATAGTAGCCCTTGAGCCATCTAACAAATAAGTATGGAAAGATAAAAAAAATAGAAACATCCATGGAAATGATTACAGTAGCCAAAATCAAACAAGTTACCTCTAGGCATGGGTAATCAATGAGTTGAACAGCTTACTCTTTCCCTCATTTTTCCATATTTGGATGTCATCCAATAATCATAAAGACTCAGCGTAGTGATCCCTAACTTACGGATTAATGATGCTTGGGGGCTTCACCTTTAATAAAATCCATTTTTTTGGATGCAAACATTTGATAAGTTTTAAATGCTTGATAAACACATCCTCACCAAGTTATTCCTCATCACTTAACTCCACACTCTAGGAGTGCTTCTTAAGAAGTTCAAATGTTTCTTTTTAAGTAGCACCGAGCATAGCTTTGCCCTTATCACTAGGGCATGGATTAGTACAAGCCTCTAAGATCTCTGCATTTTGGGTTTGAAGTGCCACCTACTTTTTTGGCTCTTTATCTAAAAAGATTCATCCATAAAAGCAAAATAGTCAGCCATCTACAAATAAAAAAGAACAAAAGTCAGAATATACCTTCAGAATCTCAAAACTTACCACTAACTTCTATACGCTAAGGGAAAACTCTCTAGAGGTATCTCTATGAAAAATTCTCAGCAGATGTTCCATCGACTATATTTTGAATATGTAGTATCAACACTAATTTAGTATCTTCTTTAGGTAACCTGGTAAGATGCTATACCTTCTGGAAATCGTCCACTCACATCTGTTAAATATTAATAAAATCCAATGGATGCTCAACTATAAAAAATCTATGCCTTCATTTTTTATGAAGGTTTGAAAGTTTAACAAAAATGCTATAGTTTCGGAATAGCCGATAAAGAAAACATTAGCTCCCCCTTTTTCTTATTCGAACTATAAATATATCTGACTATGTCCATATCTAGCTCTTTACCCTCCCTATGCATTTATAGATTCGGTAATTATTAGGGTGAAGTTAGTTAGGGGCTATATTGTATCTATTCAAGAAGCTCCTAACGAAAGGATCTAATGGAAATTTTAACCCCCCTTTTAACTTATCGGAGTACATGACTAGTTTCTATAATCTAAAAGAGGGGTATAAGCCTTGAAATTTTTATCTATAGTGTGCAAGGTGAATTCTTGAGGAATGCTAAAGCGTCTTCTATACTATTTGAGCATATTATCATTAATCCCAAATACGAAAAGATTTGAACTAACTTACTCTCATGGATCTTATTGAGCAGAAATAAAGAAAAAAGATAAAAAAAAAAAGGAAGAGACTTCACTTATAAAAAGAAGGAAGAAAGCAAGTCTACAGAAAACACAAAAGGAAGCAAGAGTACAAAACACTTGAAATAAAAAACCTAGCAAGAAAAAGGCAGCAGAAAAAGCAAAAGTGAGGCTAGTAAAAGGATTAGCTTATTTAAGTGAAGCATAAGGTTCTAGAGTGACCACTATTGCCCTTACAGTTACCTACATCTCTCTCATGCACCATCAAGGGTATTCTAGATAAAAGAAAAGTCCACTAATCGAGCAGTTATCATTATGGAAACTACAATATCTCATCTTTTGACACACAAACATATGTAATAGTTATGAAATTCAAATTTTAAAAGAATGTCAAAAGGCATAGAGATTGACAATCCTGCTTATCCCATTGCCAACTATCCTCATCCTTTTATCAACACTTAGGTTGTGCTTCTAATGTACTGAACATCTAAGTCTAATGACTAAAACTGACATCCTTAAGTGACTTTGATAGTACTAAGGTTCATCACTCGAGCCTCGCTTCTAATGCACCGAGCATGTAAGTCTAGTTACTAAAGCTGGCACCCTTAAGTTACTTTAATAGTACTTAGGTTTAGCACTCGGGCCGCACTTTTAATGCATCAAGCATCTTAGTCTAGTGACTGAAGTTAGCACCCTTAATTTTCTTTAAAGGTATTGAGGTTCGGCACTTGGGCCACTCTTTTAATTCACCGAGCATCTAAGCATAGTGACTAAAATTGGCACCTTTAGGTCGTTTCAATAGTATTGAGGTTCGACACTCAGGCCGCGCTTCTAATGCATTAAGCATAAAACTCCATCGACGACTGGTTCCATCAGGTCATTTCTATAATATTGATGGGTTAATCCCTCGAGATGTTTTATAAACACCGAGCATTTATAAGTCTAGCTGGCATTTTTATACTTTAATGTTTATACATTACAATTTTAAGATTTAGTACCGAGCATCATCCCTTTTTAATGACTGAGGCTAGCTACCTCATATCACCTTCTGCATTAGATGCAATTACGCTCGCTGTTTCTCTCTCTCCTAGTAAAAGAATCAATATTCCTAATTATTTGTGACTATGCATTTATCAGATCAGGATATATTAGACATAAATATCTAAAAATACTTTAGGGAGAGACTTTTGATACCCCATATATATATTTCTATTCTACTAAGGGTTTATTTTCCTATGCAGGGGTTACTTGCAGATGAAAAATGTCCCAATCAGATAGGAGAAGGATTCCTAATTAAGGAGACTCTCATATAGGAAGAAATACTCTCCAACTAAGCACAAGACCTACATCAAAGAGGAAATCCTATTCCTCTCAGGTTTGAGCATCACTATCCCTATAAATAGGATTCCATATCCTTTATTCTCATTCATTATATTCTCTCATACTCTTTACTCTCTTTATCTCTCTAAACTCTCTCTCTTCTGTCACACTCGTACCCTAATTCTCAATACATTTACATTCATTATGCATTGTATTTATAAATGTATATGTATTGATTTAATTTAAGTATAAGTTAGTATATATAGATATAAATATAGATATAGAGGAAAGAACTCAATTATAGCAAATGATTGTCCTTGATTGAATAATTGAAGCTTGAGGATTTATAGGTAACTTAAATATTTCAATAAGGACCAAAAGGAGTATTTTGCATATTATTTAATTATTTTCTTTGGGTATATCATGAGCTGCCATAGATAGGAAGAAAGAAAGAAATGAAAAAAAAAAAAGAAAAAGGAGAAAGAGGGCTGATTCATTTCCTCTTATAAAAGTTAAAATTTCAAGTAAAATTAAAGTCCTAAAGTACAATTAGGGTTATAATCTTCATCCTAGAAGAATTTGGTGATTGATTTGGTAAGTAATTTCCGTGTTTTAGTTGATTTAATTTACGTTCTTAAGTTGTAGATTTCAAGTTCTTAAAGTCTAGTTTATTAGTCTCTATAATTCAATCATATCTTAATATAGAGAGTTATAAATTAAGTGTTATTTGATGATTTAGAACCTTTGAAGAATTATCTAAAATTTTTTCTCTTTGAGCTTGATCTTATTTAGTCTTATGTTAGGGTAATAAGAGAAAAAATTTTATTACTTAGTCTATCAGTTTCTTTGAACTAGTTATAATTCGTTATATAGAACTCTATTTATAGGTGTCCAATTGGTGTGAAATTGTTATAGCATGTTGTAGACGTATATATTTAAGACTGATTAAAATTTAAGCTTAAAATTCATTTTCTATAAGTCTTAAAAAATTTTCAAATTCAACTTTGAAAGCAACCATTTTGATTATGTGAACCAGGTTTAAACAGTTCATAAGTTGAAACTAGTCTATATACTTTTGGTATATCTTGAGCTAGGAAACTAAAAATTGAGTTTAGTTTGATTCTAAGAAAACTTGAAAGAGTTCTCTAAAACTTTACGTTTTGATGAAGATCTAAATATGTTTTAAAAGTGGTCTAACAGACATGTACTTTTCATTGCTCAATTTGTCTAAGTAATTAAACTGCTTGTAATACGACCTTTATAAATTTTATTTATGGTTATTGAATGGAAGTGAAATTTTTATCTAGGGTAATAGACACAAAGATAAAATTTTGGTTAAAATTCCTTTTCTACAGGTCAGAGAAATGTTTCTAATATATGCCTAAAAATAACCCTTATAAAGTTAATAAGGCTAGTTTGAAGAGTTAAGTTAATTTGCATATTTTGCATATAGTTTGGGGGCTCCATGGTTAGGTCAGTATATGGGATTATTATATTGATAATTTATAAATGAAATTGGATGTGTTAGGTGCTGAAAAAGGCAAGCGAAGTGCAGGTGCAAGTTAAGCGAATTTGGTTAACTAATTTGGTGTGTTTATAGACTGTTTGGCTAGTAAATTTTCAAACCCTTTAAATCTTTTTATAATAGCAATAAATGGATAATTTAAATATTGTTTTTTGAACTTGAATTGATGTTTTAGAATGGTTTTAATTCAGCCTTATTTATACTTGAATTACATGTTTTAATTTCAAGTTTTCAAGGTTTCAATTTACAAGTTAAATATGTTATTACTATAAGCTTGTTTTAGTAGTATAATTTAAGATTATTTTGGATACTCAATGATTTAAATAAGATTATAATCATTTGATTTCATTCCTTTGAATTATGATGAGAAGTGGTTTGATTTTGAATACTCAATTGAATTATAAATGTGATAGAATGGTTTTGATTAATTTTTGAATGAAATGATGTTTATTTTGTGTATTACCTCCTTATACGAGATGTATGAATATGCTGAGGTGATACATACACATTTAAAATTGTGTTGGTTGTTATTGCGCAATAAACAATTGAACACTTGATTGTAGGATGATGAATGTAATAACCCTTTATTTTAATTTATTAAAAATTATTTTGGGACATGTAGTGTTAATAATATTTTAAATTTTTTATATATTATAGTTATTTGGGAATAGTATTTATTTATTTTATTTTAAATATTTTATTACATAGAGGATTTTATTTGGAAGTTATTATTATTTAAAGATATTAATGTTAGTATTACTATTATTGTTGTTATTGTTACTATTATTATTATTATTATTATTATTATTATTATTATTATTATTATTATTATTATTATTATCATTATTATTATCATCATTACTATTATTGTTTTTATTATTACTATTACTATTACTATTACTACTTTATGTGATATATATATATATATATATATATATAGGCCAGGACAAAAAGATTTTTGGGACTTTTCTTTCTTTTTTCTTCCCCTGCTATTTTTTTCTTCTTCTTGTTTCCAGTAGACCACCCACAGTCACCGCCAGCGTCCATCACCTGCCACCATCCACCACTATCATCTCCCCTCCTTCTCTTCTTCCTTCTGCCCCCCCCCCCCTTCTATGTGCCAGTCCAATGCCAGAAACAGCAGAAATAGAAGCAGCAATAGCGATGGTTCAGCTCGTCACCAGTGGCAATTCCGATGGCTCCAGCTTGCATTCTCAGGCTCTTTTGAACCCTCTTGATCCGGGCAAGCTAGTTCTAAGCTTGGTTTAAGTTTAGATAATCTCATTTGTAAGTTTTCTTCAATTTTAGTTTAGGTTAACTTTGTGTTTTTTTTATTTTTTTTAGCTTGATTTCTTGTGATTTAAGCTAAATGCCTTTAGAAATGTTGTTGTGTGTAGCTTAAACTTTCCAAATATATTTTTGTTGAATTTTTTAAAATTATTTTGATTTTTGAGGTTGGAATTGTTTGGTGAATCATTGTTCCGGTGATCCTCGTCGAAAAATCTTTTTATTTTTGATAAATTGTATGGATTATTTGAAATATAGTTTGTGAAGAAAGTTTATGAAAATTATGTCCCAATTATTTACTAGGAATTTTTGGAAAAATGAATATAAAATGATGAATTTGGTGTTTTAATTGAAATTATTGTTAATTAGTATGTTTTGAATAATTTTGGGATATTAAATAGTATTAAAATAATTTTTATGAATTATTTACTATTTTTAACTAATTAATAATAATTTTTGAAAATATATTCAAATAATAAATTTATTTACTATTTTTATGATTAAATGAATTTTTAACTATTTTTATTATATATTTGAACTATTTAAATAATTAATTGTGAATTATCTTAGTAAATGATTTAGTATATTATTGGTATACTTTTAGTATATTTTTGGTATATTTTCATATATGCGACGATGTTTGGTATATTCTTAATATATATTTGGTATATTTTTGGTAAACTTATGGTATATTTTGGAATATATATGGCATATATATTTGAAATATTTTTGGTATATACTTGGTATATATTTGGGATATAATTGGTATATTTCTTTATAAAATAGATACCATTATGTTTTAATTGTGCATTTATTATTTTTCAACATTTATACAATTAATTTGAAGGATATCAGTAGAACGTGCTACCTAGTGGGCTGCACTAGGACTGTGTATGTACCAGTGTGTTAGATTTTAGGGTTAAGATTATAAAATCATTTAATGTGAAACTTGATTATTCATTTACTGAGAATTGTGGTGAGAAAGTAGTGTGATTGCGGGAGCTCGATTGACCTAGTGTTTTGGGGCCAATCACACTGACAGTGAGATTGCGAAAGCTCGATTGACTTAATGTCTCAGAACTAGTTTACTGTCCAAAAATGGAATAAGAGAATTACTTTGGAATTAAGTAAGCCTGCTTTGCTAGAGAGTTTTATGATTGAGGTTGCAAATATTTTTAGGGTTTTATTTGATCTTTCACTTAAATAAACTTTTTCTGCATTTATTATTGTATATAAAAATGAATTTTAGCATCTATGTGAAATGCATGTATATATATATATATATATATATATATATATATATATATATATATATATTTATTTATTTATTTATTTATTTATTTTAATGCTTGACTGTATATAACTTTAAGATGCATTTATGTATATTATAATAATTCACTTAGTGAGGTCAGACTCCCCTCAATTTTTTTTACAGGATCTTCTTCCTCTTCAGACCTACCTAGTAGAACTTTACACTAGTCTTCTTTAGCCCTAGCTAGATTATATAAATTTTATATCTGAACTCTTGTTGTATTCTATAAACTGTAGTATTAGTGTTATTGTGATAGAAATGTGTTGTATTTGGTTTGAGATTTTGTATCCGAATATTGTATGAAATATTTTTATTATATTATAAAATAAGATTTGCTTTTATATTAAATAAAGTTTTAATTCTGGAGGATTGTTATATTATTATTGTATGTGTTTTTATTTTTAAGGCTTATTACAGGTTCCGAATTCGAAAGAATTCTCATTTTCTAATGCCGGTCATGACTCCCAGTTTAGGTCATGATAATGAAGAAAGAAGGCTTGTTTCGTGCTAATGTAGTTGAAAGGTTAGCCTTCAAGCATATCTAGACAGTGAGCTTGTGATGGCCGAGTTGTGATGCTTGTTATAGGGATGGTTAATACAAATGAAATGTTGTATTGATATCTATAAAGGCACATGTTTCAATTGACTAAGCTTTGAATATGTTTGAAATCAAGATTGAATTGGACATTTTGAGTAAATGATAATTTGATTTAAAATACTTTAGTATTTTAATTTAAGATGTTTATTATATTAAATTTAGGTAACTATTTTCTGCTTGTAACATCTATTCATTGAGTATTTTTGTACTTATTTTACCTTGTTTTATAAACGATTTCAGATATCAGGACTTGATAGTTGATTAACAGAGTTGAGTGAGTATGGATAGAAGTTTTAGAATAAGGTTGGCCAACATCCTTGTTAGAGTAGCCTTTTTCCTTTATTTTTTAAGATTGTTATATAAGTGTTATAAAACATTGGTGGCTAAGCCATATTTAAAAATGTAATTTTTATATTATCCAATTATTTCATACATATTTTACAATTCATAAATAGAATTTAACTATTCATAAATAAATAGTATTTCACTATTTAATAAAATATGTATTTTACTATTTAAAAATATGTAATACTTTAAAAGTTCTTAATGTATGTACAATACTAAACTTTTATAAGAGATTAATTTTGAATCCCCTTGCAGATATAATGATATTATAATAAAAAAATTGATTAAACTGAGGAATTTATTTGGTGATTGGTTTTAAATGTCCATGTTGGGCTATATGAAACGATGTGTGATATAGGCATCAGAGAGTTTGTGCGGATCCTCCCCATCTCTCGCTTTACCTCCTTGTCGATTCCTTGCAAGGTTTACACTCGAAGGTTCTGAAAACAAGTTATCAATTCCCTTTTATTTGGGCTATTCATTAAACCATTGACTAATATATCAAAATATATTTTTTATAATATTGACATATTCATAAGGATGCAAAGAGTTTTTGAAATGTATCTCTTCCTTTCTTTGAAATTGGAGAGATAATTGGCAAAGATCGAGTTACTGGCAAAGACGTTGAGTTATTTGATGATGCCATATAAAATGTTGAAAAAGAAATGACAAATGAAAAAAAATTCTACCAATGTTGATAACGAAGAGGATGATGCCATATCTATAAGTCAATCTATTTTTTATTCTGAATTTAAAAAGGCAAGAAAAAAGGAGCAAACAAATGGCTGAGGAATTGAAGGAAAATGAAGATCTACAAAAAGCTTCATTTCTTGATTTGGCTACTAACTTCTACAAATGAAAAATATAAATACACATCTTGCTGTTATGGCAAATACTTACTCCCATGTACAAGAAATATTTAATAAAAGTAATAAAATGTTGGTTGAATTACTTTAAATTGAGGGTTGGTTATTAAGCCCCACCCAACCTTCAAAGACAATATATTTTGATATTCTTAATGTTGCTCCTATTTGGTTCTAAAATGATTTAAAATATATTTAAATAACATTTAGAAAAATTAATCAAATAATGAAGTTATGCACTTATGTGTTAAAAACAGTTTATTTATTTAACATTAATTTTCAATTTATTTATTTAAATATTGTTGTATGTAATATAAATATTATAATATTAATTATACATTATTTAAAAAATTTCACTTATAAAAATTATAAAATTATTGTAAAAAATTATAGAATTAATTTTATTTTCATTAATTATATATTATTTTTTAAAAAAATTTACGAAAAAAAGAATCTGATATTATAGTCAACCAAACATAAATATAAATATTCATTTTCATCCATTCTCATTCAGGACTTCAAACCAAACGGCCCCTTAAGATGTGAAGTTGAAATTCTCCTTCATTTCTACATGATTTATAATCTATAAAACCACCATCATCACCATCATTTAATTGCTAATTCAGTTTCTGTATTAATTAAAGCATAGTTTAACGCGGGTATTTCTTAAAAAAATTCTGAAAAATAATTTAGTAATTATTTTCAAAATCTTAAAATAAGTGAAATCCCACAATGAAATAAAATTTAAATTCTAAATTCAGTACATAATTCAAAAAAGAAAAATTTTACCTACACTGAAAATACACCAAATAGTAGAATATATATCTACTATAAGATATATAATTCAAACCTTATACCCTACTACTGGATATATATATACAACCAGTATAGTCACGAATCTCACATAAAAAATACTGCCCATTTAAAAAAAAAAAAAAAAAAAAAAAAAAAACAATTTGCTCTTTCACTTGATTTCTCAAAATATATTTATTTCATTTCACCCACTTATAATTAAAAAAAAAAAAATACATATACTGCATTTCAAAATATAAAGTGTACATAAAATTGTAAGTGTTCATTGTACAAGAAAATGCTGCAAATACCTAAGACCATTTTCAATACTCACATATCTCCAATTAACACTGCTCAAGATTCCAACAGTCATCTTCTCAACCTTAACTTCCCCACCCCTTTGGCTCCTAAAATACCCTAATTTCAAGTCTGCTACCATTCCACTGCTCAGTATTTCCCTAAAGCAACATCCCGGCAATGGCAGCTCCTCCGATAACCACCCTTCACCGCCACCATGACTGAACCCCACTTCCCCTTCCATATCGATCATGGTAAAAACCGCCCTCCACCCTTCCACCACCACAACCCATGAAACCTTCACATCCTTCGTCTCACGTACACTGTCGTCCACATCAATATCGAACCTGAAAACCCCTTTATGTTTGTGCTGGTCCAGTGCACTTGCCGCCACTGCTTTGTTGATGATGGAATGATTTTTCTCTTTTGTGCTTATATTGATAACAAACATGAGCTTGTCCAGCGAAAGCTGGGGCTTAGATAGGCTCTTCACACGGAGCTTAGTGGCCGTATAGGCCATAGCATACAAACGGCAATAACGGAGGAGAGGATTAGCGAGTCGGAGTTGAGAAAGAGACGGGTAATGGGCGGTGCAAAATTGCTCCCATATGTGATCAGATGACATGGAAACGTACCATGACTTGGAGACGCAAGAGGCAACGGCTACGATTTTGGGTTCAAGGTAGGGAGCAACGAGACCAACAACTTCCCACGGCGGCGGCGGCGGCGGCGGTGGCCGGAGAGCATTAGTGGTGAATTTGTAAGATTTTAGTTTGGCCATGTTGAGTTTGTTATTGGAATCTATAATATTTATAAATCTGCGCAAAAAAAAATGTTAGCTCTTGTAGCATTATATAGGCAGGGTGTTTCGGGGGAAGGTGAGGAGCCACGTGCTAAGAGATGGTTACGTGCATGAAAGTTTTAGGCTTGACAAGTTGACAAGCGTGGATTAAACGTGCCCTGATGTTTGAGTCCACACGTAGAGTTGTTTTGTCGAGAAAAAGGCAAACCATTTCGTTCTCTTTGGAGTTTGGACAGTGTTTGGTTGTGTTTAGTTTAGTTAGTAGTAATTTTTGGCAAAAAATAATGTACCAAAATTTCTATTTTTAAGACGAAAACAATGCCAAATTCTGAAATTTATTATTATTTTTTAAAATTTTCTGCTTAAAGAATTATTTTGGATTTTTAAAATTTTATACATATCAATTTAAAGAGAAAATAAGACTTTCCGTTTTACTGGTTCATTATATCTTTATTATTGAGAATTATGGTTAATTTTATCATCAATTTGACTTATTTTCATCGATTAGAATCGGCTTCAAAGTACTTGTAGCTCTATGCAAATTTTCTTTTTACATTTTAAAATATAAAATTATTAATTATTTATTTTTTAAAATAAAATTTTATTAGAATCAAATAATTTACTAAAAGTGATTTCTATATTTACTTTGTCTTAAAATAAAATAATCTACTTTATTTAAAAAAAATTTATTTAAATTGACAAAAAATGTGAAAATTATTATTTTTTTAAACTAACATCATTTCCTGTAAATATAAAAGTTAAAATATTTTTTCATTATAAATTGATATATTTTTTATTAAGTTGTTGCATTATAGAAATGTAAAACACCTTTTATAAAATTAATTTTACAGTTTTTATAATTATATTTAACAAATTTTACATAAAATTATTTTAAATTACAAAAAATAATGATAGTTTATGAAAATATATCAAGTTATAATTAAAAAGATATTAATTTCTTTTACACTTAGAAAATATAATGTAATTTAAAAAAAAAAATCTTTTCACATTTTTTATGAATAAAATAAATGTTCTAAATTAATATTTTTTTTAAAAATACCAATCTAAAAAAACATTTTCAATTGATAAATAAGTAATATTACTTATAAAAATTCAATAATGGTAACAATTTTTTTCAAAAAAAAATGTTTGAATTTTATACAAAGTAATAATTTAAAAAAAAATATATATATATATATATATATCAAGTTATATTAAATAAAATACTAATTTTTATATTTATGAAAAATAATATTATTTTACAAAAAATAAAGTAAAATTTTTACTTTTTTGATAAATATTTACAAACAAAATAAGTTACTTTGTTTTGAAATAAAGCAACAGTGGAAGATACCATTAGTAAATATTTTATTACTAACACATAATAAATTTCTGTGAAAATCTTCTTTCAAGACTAGAAAGATAGAAAACTAAAAGTTAAAAAAATCTAATAAATAATTTATTTAAAAATTAAAAATAAAGAGATATAAAATAAGAGAGAAAAATTTAAGTGTACAATATTTATATTCTTACAGAATTAATTAAGAATCTTCTATTTAAAATTAAGGGTTATTTGCATAAAAAACATGACTTGAAACACTTTTTGCAATTTAATCATAACATTTCAAACTTAACAGAATAAAAATATGAATTTTTAAAAAATTACAACTAGAAACATAGATCGATATTTTGGTGAATGGATGCTTGTGTATCAGGCTACATTTGAGCGAAGTCTCCAGGTCACCAAAAATTTTACACACATAAAATGCAATGTTTTATTAAATATAGCATACCCTGTGCTATCACCAGCTCATATATGACTTAATTGTAATTAATTTTCAGTAGAAAGCATCAACTCCCTTAAAATCAAATTGAAAACCCTAATCCCAAATTGAAAATCTGAAATCAAAGCTCATAATTGATCTTAAAGACCTTTTGCACTTAAGCCTAAATCAAAGCTCACATTACTTAACTAACTAAGTTCATTGTTCATTGAAATCAGTTGCAAGATTTTTATCTATAAGTTCAAAAGCTTAGAGGTACATTTTTCTTTTTTTGAAAATAATGGCTCTTTATGTTAACTCATGTTTACCCCACTTATTTCCTTCGAAAATGATGGCTCTTTATGTTAAAAGCTATTTGAAAATGACACAAGTGGGTTTCAAATCTCCTATAAAAAAGTTGAGAAAGACATAAGTAGGGTTAAAATTTGCTATAAAAAAGTTGCTACTTTGAACTTTTGTCTACTTTGGATGAATTGATTATTATTATTTTGGATTTGTTGACTTAAGTTATGATAATGGGGTATGTAGTTAGGGTTTTCGAAAAAATTATTTTTTTATTTATTAAGCTTAAATTAATATTTGTACTTTATCTTATAAGAAAAAAGTTGCTAATATATTATTATGTGGGGTTGTAAAATGTTGAAAACATTTTCAATTTATTATCAATATGGTGGAAGGTTTAATAAACTTAGTGGTGAAGTTGTTTATATGGGTGGTAGTATCAAGCCAAATGCATTGATGCTGATAGAGTACGTAGTATAAGACAATGAAATGGTTGAAGTGTTTGTAGATGGATCCAAATTTACATATGCTGAAATTGGAGTTCCTAATGAAGGCTAACATAACTGATGCAGAAGATGGGCCTCATGAGATAAAGGATCTTAAAGAATAGACAAAAAACGGTGGTGAAGTTGGTGTAGATGATGTTAAGGATAAGACCACTATTTTTGAGGAGGCATGTAATGTGAATGATGATGAGGTTAGGGAGTATAACTCTAAGATGGACCTGAACTATGAACCAGTTGGTGAAAGTGACATAGATGATAGTTTAAATGACAATGAATTGTCAGATGATAAGAATACATTAAGGCTAGATAGAATACAATAAATTTTAGAAGATATGTTTCAGTTCATGAGGTGGCTGATAAGTTTACCATAATTTCTAGGCTACAGAAGACTATTAGTTCCAATAAAGTAATAAGAGGGGATGAAAATAAAGACCAAGCATTACTGACTATGATGAATCAAATAGTAATGTGAATTTGATTAGCACAAGTGAGGATGAGAATTTAAAGAGGATGAGGAAGAGAAGAGTCGTATATGACCTTAAGTATGATAATAAATTATTGAAATTAGTGTTTGGTATAAGGTTTGAGAATGCATATCAATACAAAGTAGTTGTGCATAAGTGGGCTATCTTAAATGGGCATAATATGCAAATTATGAGGAGAAATCTATGACAACTTGAGGTTAGATGTATCGAGAATTGCCCTTAGAAGCTTTATGAAAGCATGATAAATAATTAGATGACTTTTGCAATAAAGACTCTATATAGTGAGCATAAATGCAGTAGAGAACTTAAGAATAGGCAAGTAACATCCTCTTAGATAGCCCGAGTATGTTCACAGATTTAGAAGAAATCCTAACTAGTTAGTTAAGGATTTATCTAATGACTTGCTTAAGAAGTATTGTGTCTAAGTTACTAATTAAAAATGTTACAGAGCTAAATGGAAAGCTTTGAAAATGATAATGAGATCAATATTTAATCATTATAGTAGACTTAAGTCCTATAAAGTTGAACTGATGAGAGTCTAGAAGGCATATTTGATTTCTTACTAGATGATGACAGTTCCTTAAATGGATTCTTCATTAGTTTCAATGCACTAAGAAAAGGTTTTATGAATAGGTGTAGGCCATTAATTAAGTTTATGGATGTTCTTAAATACTTTTCTAAGAGGTGCTCTACTTATAGTTGTTGTCAAAGATGGGAACAACAAAATGTTTTCAATATTTTGGGTTGTAGTATAGTAAGAAAATGAGTCCTTTTTTACCTGGTTTCTTAGAATAATTATGGAAGAGTTGTACATCACTAATGGACTAAGGTGGAGTTTAATTAGTGACCAGTAAAAGGTGAAGTTATTATAATACATATGTCCTTATATTTGTACACTAATGGACTTGGGTGGAGTTTAATTAGTGACCAGTAAAAGGTGAAGTTATTATAATACATATTTTCTTATATTTGTTTGGACTGTTATTCTAGATGTTTTGATGAATACACACACACACACATACACACACACACACACACACACACACATATATATATATATTCCATTGGCAGGGATTAATCAATGTAATTATGAAATTAGCACCACATGTTGAGTATAGTAATTGTGCCTGACGTGTATATTACAATTGGAAGAAGGAATACAAGGAGCAAACATTATAGAATACGTTTTGGAGGGTAGCTTGGAGCACGCGCGCGCGCGCACACACACACACACACACACACACACACACATATATATATATATATATTCCATTAGCAAGGATTAATCAATTCAATTATAAAATTAACACCACATGTTAAGTATAGTAACTATGCCTAACATGTATATTACAATTGGAAGAAGGAATACAAGGGGAAAACATTAAAGAATATGTTTTGGAGGGTAGCTTGGAGCACATTTGAAGCTGAATTCAACTCTAAACTTAAGTTATTGAAGGATGAGGATCAGGCTACACATGAAAACTTTTTGCATAAAGACCCTACAAAATTTTGTAAGTTACATGTTAGTGAGTTGCTTAAATTAGACATAATTGATAATAATGTATGTGAAACCTTTAATGTTTACATTGTGAAAGTTAGGGGAAGACCTATTATTGATATGTTAGAAGATATAAAGGAATCTTTTATGGAAAGGATGCATAGAAAATTAACTAAAATGAGTAAAGTTACATACAATGTATGCCCAAGAGTGAGAATGAAATTAGAGCAAATCAAGTTTAAGTAGGTTATGCACTGTGAAGCCTGTTGTGGGGGATAAGTTTCAAGTTGCAATTGTAATTGACACATTTATAGTTGACTTGAATAAACTTATATGTAGCTATAAAGTTTGGTAACTTATTGGAATACCATATTTTCAGCATGTGCAAGCATTCATTTCATAACAAGGGACAATGCTGAATATGTACATGCATATTACAGTGTCGAAAATTACATTAGCACATATTCCATTAGAATTAAACTTATAAATGGGCCTAACATGTGGCCCAAGGCTGCTAAAAATGCAATCAAGCCCCCATACTTCATAAAGATGTTAGGTAAGCCAAAATTTTATAGAATGAGAACTATTGATAAAGAGCCAAGAAATGCAAACAAGCTATCAAGGCATGGCATATTCAAATAACATGCCAAGTATGTCTCTAAGTGAGGCATAATAAGTGGACTTGTAAAAACATCAACAATATAGCCTTCAAGAGACAAGAACAGGTGCATTTGAATTAAATTTTTTAAGTAATTGAGTATGCATAATTTATTTGTTATTAAAATTGAATTAGTTAGATTTGTAGGTGAAAAGAGGAAGAGACAGGCCATCAAAAGTAAGACAAACTTCAAATGAGTAGCAGCAAACTCATAATGGTAGTTAGTAATCATATTAGTCGCGCTACAACAAACTAGTCAACTACAGGCAAGTGAGCATTCAAGTCAAGGTATAACTCAGTATCAGAGTCAATGGCAAAACTAGTGACCAAGGCATAAAGAATAAAGCTAAAAAGCGATAAGTGAGAAAGTTTTCAGTTAGAAGGCAAGATTTTGGGACAACATTAATTGAGATTAGTGCACCTTCAACATCAACTAGATATCTAACCATACTAGGCTAAAGGAGCACAGATTGGTAAAATAAAGATATAGTGTTAGAGTTTTTGAAAGCACTAAAAATATATATGTAAGGGTAAGGTAATTTTTTTCCTATGTTAATTGGGAAACATATATGACATTATATTGATGTTAAGTAATTGCTAGATGCCTAATGACAATAGAGTCATAACTATTTTTGGATCACAATCAATAAGTAAAATTGCAAAAATGTGTAACCTACAAGTTGTAGCAAAGACTGAGGAAGAACTGCATCATCCAATGTGGGGAATATTTCATTATGTGTTGTATCAGATGCCAAATTACCAATATTGCAAAAAATATGAAGATGTAGAGAAAGACCAAGGCAAGGAAACACCATGTCTACAAAGGTTATCATTACTCAAGAGAGTTCTGCACATCAGCAAGAATGAAGATATATATTTTATGAATTATGTGAATTATGTATAATTGTAATGCATTTTTCATTTGATGTTTATGGAGTTTAATTTGTAATTTTATAAACACTAATGTTTTGTGCACCCTTAAGTGCTTATGGTTTTAGCTATAGAACAAGCTAACTTTGATATTGTGTAGTTAGATGTTTTATGCACAATTATGTGCTGAAAGTCTCAGTTATAAATAAGAGCTACAATTTATTATTTATAACCTATATCGAAGCTTACATTTTTAACATATTCTGGGTATTGGTGCTATAAATTATACAAACAACATATTATTCACATTGTTGATGAATTGTCAATCCAATCTTATAAAATACAATAACTATCTTTAAGTTCATTAAGTTTATAAAAGTTTGCAAATGCTAAGCTTACACAGATTTACAAAAGCAAGTAAAATAATGTATCTGCCAACATTACCATAATTTAATTACAAAAGTTTAGCATAGTCATCAACCACAAATTCATAATATAAATTACCTTAACACATTACTAACTCTAAAACTAAGAACCTAACTCTCTGTCCCTTAGTAACCTAGTAGCATTTTCCTCTTCATCTCTGTAAATGGACATTTAAGAGCAAAGCAAATTACAAGGATAACATTCACTATCACTAACAACCAAAATCTCATTTTCTTCAAATCTGCCCTGAGCTTCTTATTCTCAACCTTCAAAAATGTCTCTTTTCTTATATACTAATTAAGCTTCCTCTCTATCTTGTCATATAAGACCTTATACTCCTCCAAAGTTTTTGCATACTCTGTATGATTTTCTTTCACTTTCATTTTTGCCAACTTAACTTTCTCAAATATTTTTAGCTCCACATTGGATAAGATTTTCATTGTATCCTCATACTGATCTCTTTCAACCTTCAATTGCATCAACACTTTTTTTGATATTTTGGAATTTCTGGATTAAGCCACTCAAAATATCCATAATCATTGTGCTACTAAATAGCAAAAACTAATATCAATAACTTTCATAAAATTGTTATCATACATTTTAAATGACTAAAATAATAACAAATTAAAACCCTAATTTTCATATAACTAAATTATCACAAATTGAAACCTTAGCATACATCAATTTTTCAAATTAGTACCTTTCAAATGGTGCAATGGTAGAATCATCTTCTAGGATTTTTATCAGTCATTGATGTATGTACACTTGCAGTGAGAAAATGTCCAAACTCCTTTTATAAAATTGATCTTGAATATGGAATGGTTGACTAAAATGATCTTTCAAGGGAAGGATACCATCCATTTGAGTATGATCTAGAGTTGGTTGCCATTTTGATTTTAAACCCTAAATGAAGAACAGGCAGAAGATGAAGAACAACAAGAAAAAAAAAATAAGAAGAGGAAGACAATGATAAAGAATCAGGCTAACAAATAAATATTTAATATTTGCTTTCCCCTCTTTTCTAAAACAATATGTTTTATATGAAACGGTGCGTTTTTTACATGTAAAAAATTTTGATGACCTGGAGACTTTGCTCAAATGCAGCCTGACACACAATCATCCGTTCACTGGAATATTGATTTGTGTTTTGAGTTGAATTTTTTTTTAAAAAAAATCATATTTTAATCTGCCAAGTTTAAAATATTGTGATTAAACTACAAAAAACACTATAAGTCATTTTTTTTATGCAAATAACCCTATATTAATGAATAATAAGTTAATACAATCTTGTTAAAACCACATTTTTTACTAAATTTTAATTTTTTTTGCTTCATTTATATTTTCCTTCTACAATCATTAAATAAGATTTATTTGCATACATTTAATAATCAATATTTTTTGAATAAAACTTATTTTGTAAAAAATAAAATGATTATTTTTTCCTAGAAAGTAAAATAGAACAAAACAGAAATTATTATTATTATTATTATTATTATTATTATTATTATTATTATTAGGAAATTAATTTTTAAAATTATATGTTGAGAGTGGTAAAATTAAAAATTAAAAATATTTTACATTTTATTTTTTTTCCTATAAGAAAAAGAGGATAAAAACTTTTACAGGTGTCAAATTTATTTTATAGAAATTAAAAAATAATTTTTGAAAAAACAATTAGGCCTTTTAAATGAAACTAGATAAAATTGAAGAATCAAATTGAAATAACTTTAAAAATATAATTGGTCTAAAATTTAAAATAAAATTATTAATTTTTTTATTTTAATATTAAATAAAATTGAACAAAATTTTAAAATTAATAAGTTAAATTAATGTAAAAAATTGAGAATATATCTAAAAAAACATGAAGTTAAGGATACAAGATTAATATTTTATTTCACTAATTTCTACATCAACAAGTACATTTACATGTGGATGTGTCACCTCATTATTGGTACATTCCATTTTGATAGTGAATTGAATTGTTATAATTTGAAAAGTGTATGGGCAAAATTGTCACACTTTAAAAGTTAAAATATATGGATAATTGCTATTTGCCCCTTGTGTTTCGGCCTATTACATTACTTTATTTTTGACATTTGAAAAAATATTTATTCATCTATGATATTTTTAACAGTTAATACTCATTAATTCTTTTTAGGGATGGAATAGTACACGATTTTATAAATATTAGGAATGAATAAATATTTTTTTAAATATTAGGAATAAAGTAATGTAATAGGTTAAGATATAGGGGACAAATAGTAATTATCCCTAAAATATATTGGTAAACATGAGTAAAGTTAATACATTGGTAAAAATAAGGAAATTTGATGATAGTAACATACATTAATCCTCTGTAATGAAACATTCCAAGGTCATAATTTGGTTTTATACTTAGAAATCACAAATTCAAAAATAAAATGAATGAGATCCAGAAATGAAATGAAAATTTTAATCAAATGTTTAATTTATAAAAAAAATTGAAATTAAATCAATATTTTATATATAATAATATATAAATAATTATTTTTATTAATTATATATTTTATTTCATTACATTAAAAAATATATTTTAATTCATTAATTTTAATAAAATTTAACTATATTTAGATATTTGATGAATTTAATTATAATTAGTTTGATTTGATTTTCATGGAAATGAAAATCCATTATTTATTTTTATAAGGGAAATAAATAATTTCAATTAATGGAGGAATTCATTTTCATTTTCGTATAAAATTTTAATCAATCAAAAACTAGAAATCGGAATGACTCATTTTATTTTCAATTCTGATTCTTATATTTATTTTTCATGAAATAAATAATTCCTCTATTCCATAGGAATGAATTTTTTTTTTTTTTTTTATCATTTGCGAATTCAAACTTAAGTAAAAACAATTTATAATATTCAACTTGTTGATTATGTGTACCATTTTTATTGTACATAAATCAAATTATTATATCTATCACTTTCAATTAAAAAAAAAATTCTTGCCAAAAGAAATTTAAATTCGTGGTTTTAAAGTAAATTATATCATATTTATATAATTTTATTTTAAAGCTTCCTAGTTGGATATATGGAAAAGGAGCTATTTAATAATTAAAAAAAAGACTTGAGATTTGAGGTGTTTTATTGTATACAGTTTTTATTATACATAATGCATTACTATATTTATCAATATTCAAATCAAAATTATTATTTTTTTCTTTCCAAAAGAAATTTAAATTAGTGGTTGTAAAGTAAATTATCTGATATCTATATAATTTTATTTTAAAATTTATAGTTGGATATCTGGAAGAAGAGTTATTTTTAAATTAAAAGAATGACTTAAACTTGAGCTTTAAGATATTTACAAAAAATAATTGAAAAAATATATATTTTAAAGTTATAAGAAAATTTTTTACTACGACCAAAAATTAAATTTATAATTTTTTGATGTTAAATTGAAATATTTGTATTTTGAATACTCAAAGCTCAAACAAAAAAAATAATTGCTTAATGTACACGGTCACAACAACAAAAATAATGTATAACAACATTTCAAAAATAACAGTTTTAGTGAATATTGTTTAATATGAATAAAATAACATTTAAAGGACTCTTACAATAATATTAATATTTTGTAACTTTTTTACAATATTTTATTTTAAGAGTGATGCTAAACGGCAGACTCCAGCTACATTTACACTCCCTTTGGAGCTTCTACCACTCCCTGGACCCACAACATATTTATTGACCTTATTTTATGCTGATTCATTTATTAATTTAATTAAATGCTACTTTTGCCCTCGTTCTAAAAAGCAAAAGACTTACACTGAAAGATGAGCAGCCATTTTGTTTTTTTACTAACAATTCTGTTGTTTTTTAGTTAATTTAAACTTCATCTTTTTAACCATAAAAAAAGGGTTTCATCAGAATTAGGAATGGACATTGAAGTTCTATTTATGGCTATGGAAAACTTTAAATATACAAATGGGATGGATCAATTTATAGAATTGGAAAATTCTTCTTGTGATGCTTTAATGATAAGTGATTATGGTATGATTTTGTTTTTCTTTCTTTTTTCTTCATGATTATAGTTTTTTTTTTTAACTCTTATACATGGTCTCTGAAGTTGTGAATAATCAATTTTATAAGAAACCCAATTATATGATGAATTTAGAAATTGTTAAAAATTATTATTGTTGTTGTTATTATTATTATTTTATTTAATATGAATGAAGTGAGAGAGAAGGGTCTTTATAATAGTATTTGGTGAATTTGGCTTCTTTAATATATGACAATATCATAGAATTTGCCAGGCACAAACTGCACTTCTTCTTTTTAGTTTTTATTTGCTAGAAGCATGTGGGTTATTCATACTATAGTCTTATATTTTAATCATTCTAGGTGGGGCTGCCCAAAATTTTTCTTTTTAATATATTCTTAATAAAAGAAATTGCATATAAAAAAAATAATGCTCTTTGTTTGAATTGTTAATTTCGAGGAATTTAATGGGTAAGGATTATGTGAAGATATACCAAGTGAAGTTCACACTCAAGAACACACGGAATTAACATCTCTTGTAGGTGAAAGTTATCAAAATAGAGATGATTTAATTGACAATATTCGAAAAATTTCTTTGGCAAAAGGGTATGTAACTTTTATTAGAAGATAAAAAAAAACAAATATGTCATCATTGGTTGTTATAAAAGAGGAATTTATCGAGGCAACAATGTTCATATAAAAGAGAGAAAGAGAAAAATAGCATCTCGACTTATAAATTGTCCATTTGATGTTTAAGGAAAAAGAAAACCTGATGGAATTTTGAGAGTTGAGATTAAGGATGTCTCACACAATCATGAACCTTCAAGTAACATGACAGGACATCCATCTTGTCGTTGTTTCTCTTAAGAAGAAATGTCTTACATTAAAGAAATGACCATGACTGTTGCAGCTTCGTGACAAATAATCATATCACTTCAAAATCATAATCCTAATCTCTAAGCAATAACAAAAATAGTTTATAATGAAAAAGGTAAAATTATAAAGAAAAGCTTGGTAGGAAAAACAATGATTCAAGCATTATTTGAAGAATTTGGCTAAGATAAGTTTACTTATAATGTGAAGTATGCTTAAAATGAGCATTTGACACATCTATGTTTTGCACTACCTGCTTCAATTATGCTAAGTAGAAACTACTTAATTGTCTTTGTTATGGATTGCACTTATAAAACCAACAAGCACAAAATGCCATTACTTGATGTTATAGGAGTTTCAAGTTTTAATACTTCATTTTATTCTTGCTTTGTGTTTATGCAAATAGAGGGAGAGGAGGATTATATGTGGGCTTTAATAATGTTTTGTGATATTTTGACTGTTGAAAATTATCCATCTGTCATTGTATCCGATTGAGAATTAGCTTTGATGAATGTTATTCGCGTTGTCTTTCCAAGAACAATGAATCTATTATGCATATGTCACATTGAGAAGAATGTTCTTAAAAATTGTAAGGGTTGTTTCGAGGAGGAGGATTGGTTAAATTTTTTTATCTATTTAGAATTTTTTGGTAAAAGCCCAAAATGAAATCTCCTTTGATCAAGATTGGATTGAATTTGAAATTCAATATGAGTCAAAGAAAGAGGTTGTTGATTACTGTAAGAAAACTTGGCTTCCTTATAAAAAACATTGTTAATGCATGGACATAGAAGTTTACACATTTTAGGAATCAGGTAACTTCAATAGCTAAAGATGCACATTTATTGTTGAAAAAGTATCTTCAAGTGTCAACGGGAGATTTTTATGAGGTAACAAATAAATTTTGTCGTGCTATTGAGAAACAATTCCATAAGATTAAAATACAACTTAAAAGTGAGAATATTAGAGTTCCTCATCAATACCTTATTCCTTTTTTCCAAAAGTTGGTGACACATGTATCTAATTTTGCATTGGAAAAGCTTTACCAATGATATGAATTAGTTTTATCAAATTCTACATCTATATGTACATGTCAATTTTCCAAGACAACGGGACTTCCTTGTGCCCATAAAATGGCTTTAAGCATGATAAGCAAAGAAATACTACAACTTGAGGATATACACATGCAATGAAGAATTGATAATAGAAGTTTTACTAATATTGAAGGTGTAGTTAATGATAAAAAGAGCCAATTTGACAACCTATTACAAGGATTGCAAGAGAAGTATCAAAAGTTACCATTGGTTGAACGAGAAAAAGTTTAAAATCAAATTTTACAAGTGTTGAATTCTTCATCTCCTTTACTTCTTGAACCTATAGTTCAATTGCTTAAGACTTGTCAATTGAAGTCGAAGAAAAGAAAGAACAACAACTCAACAAAATAAAACCCTTTTTGGCATTTAAAATTGTAGAAAAAGGAAGAAAATGTGGTATATGCAAAGTTGTTGGTCATGATAAAACAACATGTTCAAAGAAAGACAATTTGGCAAGCTTTGGTACTATCTACAGAGGTTGATGATATAAGAATAATGGAGATCATAGGCTTAAATTCAATGCCAAATGAATTTGTGACTTTTTAAAGTTTGGTACGTATCACTATCTTAGACTCATATATATATATATATATATATATATATATATATATATATATATATATATATATATATATATATATATATATATATATATATATATATATATATATATTCTATTTCTCGCTTGCCAAGTGAGTTATTTAAGTATTATATTTGTAGCAATAGACTTGCCCCTAATTTGTTATTAGCTAAAATTGTTGCTTGACATTCTAAATTTTTTTTTTATATTATTATGTAAGTGAATATTCATATATAAGGGACTGATTGTACTTCTTTTTATTGTTGGTTTTGATAAAGCTCATTAATTTTGCATGTGTGATATACTGAGCTAAGACTGATTGTGTAATAGAACCAACATTTTGGGTAGAGTTGTTATTTTTGGCACCAAACAAACTTTATTTTTTATTTAGCTAATGAACATGGGACTGATTGTATGTCATAACATTATATTGTTAGTGGGTGAAATTTTTAATTAAGTAGTCATGCCTTTATTCTGAAATTTGTCAATAGTTCTTAATTTGGAACTCCTATTTATTAAATGAGGCAGGTAAGTTATCATCATAGTGCCCTCTCCATGCATTTCCACTGTCAATCCCACTGTAGGCTTAATTTGGAACTGGCACACTACCAAGATCGCCGTCTAAACTTATTTGCTGCACTTTAGTAGATGTTAATGATATGTGTTTACTCTGATTTAGGTCATGTATAATTGCATGCTACTGTAGTACTACTTATGCATGGTAGTTTTGCATAATATAATATAATTTTTAATATAATATAAATAATAATTATATATAATAATTATAATTATAATATAAATATATAAATTAATTAATTAATATAATATATAAATAAATTAAATATTAATATAATTTTTTCAATTAAATGTAGTCCACGATTAATATTTTTTTTGGCAATGCAACATTAATAATTTATGTTATTTGATTCTCTAAATATGTATATTAATATTTAATTAATTAAATGCAAGATTCATTTTATTATTAGAAGAAGCTTTTTTCTTTTTTAAAAAAATTACTTAAATGCTTTGTCTTTTAATATGAGGGCAAAAGTAGTATTTAATAAAATAAGTAAATGAATTAACATAAAATAAGGTAAATAAAAATGTTGTGGGGGTTCAGGGGAGTGCTAGAAGCTACAAAGAGAGTGTAGCTATACCTTAAACGACACGATTTGTATCTCACAAAAAGATGTGTCAATGATTACATTTCTATTTTTGAGGATACTATATATACATATTTTTTGAAAGAAGGATAGTATAGTCTTTTTAGGCTCCGTTTGTTTGCGAAAAATATTCTTCCAAAAAATATTTTTCCTTATTTTTCAGTGTTTAATTACCTAGGGAAAATAAGTCAAAAGAAAATAATATACCAGTCAAGGGAAAATTATTTCAAAATAAGAGAAAATGATTTCCCATTTTAAAGATGGAAAATATTTTCTAATACATTTTCTAATGCCTTCTCTCCTCATTTATTGTTTTCCCTTTTTATTTTTCAATGTTACAACCAAACATAGAAAAATATTTTCTAGAGCCGTAAACAAATGGAGCCTTAAAGTCATATAGTCATACTTTTTTAACAAATAGATATGATTATTGTCAAGAAACATGTCTACTCATTTAAAAAGACATGACTATTACAAAGAAACATGTCTATTCATTATAATAGACATGATTATTACTAAATTATAACTACTCATTTATCTTATGTAAATAGAAAGTTAGTTTTATGCAGGAACTAACTTTTTATTATCAACAATTCTATATAATTACACCATTACAAAACACCAAGTTTCATTGTATCCTAGAGGCAAATTGTACATTGCAAGTATTACCTTTAGGAAAGTGAGATTTATACACATCTTGGAGCAAATTTTTCAAGATTCTTTATTACAATTTTCTAATAGTCTATAGGTAATATTTCTCTTGTAGAAATTTACATCCATGGCAACACTTAAAGAATTAACAACTCGTATAGTAAAATTGGATCGTTTTGATGGTGGAAACTTTATGAGATAGTAAAAGAGACTAAATTTTCAATTAGTTTCTCTACAAGTAGTATGTGTTTTGAACACACTAAAGTTGGAAGAGAGACAATAAGACTCTTCCAGAACCAAAGAAGAGGTAAAAATGAGACACTAATGGTAAAATGTAAAGAGGAAATATTCTAAACGCAATGAGTGATTCACTCTTTAATATCTACAATTATGTGCCTTTTGCAAAAGAACTTTAAGAGATACTGAAGAGTAAGTATATGCAAAAGGATGTCACAAGTAAGTAATTCATTGTCTCTCATTTTAATAATTATAAAATGAATGATTCTAAACTAGTTATGGAACAATTTCATGAGTTGGGAAGAATTCTTAATAATTTTACACAACATAATATGCATATAGATAAGTCTATTATTATTAACAAAATGCCCCCTTTATGGAAATATATTAAGAGATTTAAAATACAAGAAAGAAGATATTTTTCTTGAGCAACTTGCTAATAGTTTTCATGTAGAAGAAGAAATTTACAAGGAAATGCAAATTCAAGATAAGACTAAAGAGCATTTTGCTCATATACAAGGCCAATGCAATATAATAATACCTAAAAATTTAAAAAGAAAAATTGCAGTTGTTATTTTTATGGCAAAGAAGGACATTATAAGTCTGAATGTTGGTACTTTAAAAAAACAAGAGAAGATGGATAACAAGGGATCTTCTTCTAATGTTACAAATAAAAATTTGATTGTAATGATTTTTGAAATCAATCTTTTTGAAGATCATGATATAGGCTAGTGGATAGATTCGACTGTAACTCGTTATGTGTGTAATGATATTTTTTTGTTTAAGAATATAAAGCAAATTGTTGATGGTACTATTTTGTACATGGGAAATGCTACTTCAACACCAGTTTTACACTAAAAGAAAAATTGTGTTTAGAAATGAAAAAATTTATTTCTAATATTGCAAAATATATTTCTAATTATTTTAGAAACAAACTCTTACTATTGATATTTAGCTTGTTATAAATCAATTTAGAAACACTTTTTAATTTTTCTTTTCTAATTAGAAACATATTTAAATGAGATATTTCCATTTATAAATCAGAAATGAAATATTCTTGTCTCTAATATAGTAACAAATTTATTTTGTTTCTAATTTAGAAAAGGAATGTCACATTCTATTTGTAATTTCAAGGCAAAATCACCATTTTCATAAATAGATTATGTTTTTTTAGCAATATAAAGGAATTTTCATATTCCATTTCTAATTTAAAAATGGATATTTTAGCAATAGTAAAGGCTTCATTTCTAATTTTGAAACAAATTTTTGCACTTTATTTATAATTTAGAAACAAATATTTGTAATCCTTTTCTAATTCTAAAATTTAGTTTTTTAATATTTCCAATTTCCTACAAGGGAAATCATTTAAGTCATTTTAAGCAAAATATTATTCAAGACTAGTAACAATCCACCGTTGATTTTTAATGAAAACAATAATTGTATATAAATACAACAATTCTGTAAAGTATGAGTTTATACAACAAAAAGCTAAACATTTAAATAATGTATTATTCATGAATTATAACACAAATAAGTTAAAAAAAACTAAGTCCAGCATCAAGAATTAACACATAAAATATTAGAAAAATAGTATAAAAAAAACACTAAGTCTATCATTTACAATAAACACCTGCATTTGGAGATTAATCTTGAGGTTGAGAGGAAGTGTGGAACTTTTCTTATAGTTCCCTCATCTCTTCTTTTATTAATCGTATTTGCTTTTGCATTTATTTTTGTTGTCGCTTCATTAGTGCTTGTTGTGAAGTAACTATCTCTTGCAATTGATGAACATCCTGCTCCAAAGCTTCCTATTGTGCCCAAGATGACAAGGCTAAGCTAAAGCTAAAATGGAGAGCATAAAGTGTATGCCTTCAAGCAAAGCCCAACAAAATATTTCTTTTTTAACCCCCCAATAGTCTCCAAGTATATTTTACATTCATCTACTTCTTGAGACTCACTAGACACTTCACTGGGCTGAGACACATTCTCCTTCAGGGCCAAGTACCTTTCCTATAATAAATTATGAACAAGCACATTCAAAATAAAGCAAGTCATATAAAATAAAAGAACCCTTTTTTGTGTATGTCTTCAACGAACATCTCATATGGATAAGGATCTTATCCTAGCTCCCTTGTCTAAAGGAAAAAATAAATATAAAACCATATCATCTTCCTATTAATAAGAAAGTGACCAAAAAAATTGTTATGCTATTTTGTTTTAGTTATATGAATAAACACTTGATTTGTGACAAATTGTATGACATAATATGCATGCTACATGTTAGCCAAACATTATTTTCCTAAAGCTTATAAAAGTTGAGCAAATATACCTAGAAATAATTTTATGTTATGTATGATCTTTGGGCATGTTTTGATTGTTTGTCCAATGTATAATAAGCTTTAGGATATTTCACTGTTGTGGCATCCCATTCCAACTCTAGGCATTTACAAAACTCCTTTGAATCTTCTCTTAATTTAGAATTATCTTTTGTTTTCCCTTCAATATTCATTATTGTGTTGAACATATTTTCAAACATATTTTTCTCAATATGCATCATGTTTAGGGTATGGCTAATAAGTTTTGTACCTTAGTAAAATAAATCCCAAAAGATTCTATGTTTCTTCTAACCACAAGTCTTAGAAATGCGACTATTTATTTCAATAGCTCCTTGTTCTGTGGTCTGTTTTAATACTAATTAATCTATTTGCTTTAATATATCAACATCGGACTTTATAAGTTGAAAAATTTTTGAAACTATTTTATTCTTAATGAATGAGCTTTTATTCCTTCGAAATGTATGCCCTAGAAAAAAATTATGATGATTGTCAAACCATGATTGCTTACAACCTTTTGTAAGAGTGAATGCATTAGAGTCCTCTATACAAGGAGGAAAAGTTAATCGTCCTACAATACTCCATCCGAATAACTTTGAATATGCAGGAAAGTCACTAATTTTCCATAAAAGTGTAGCTTGCATTTGAACATTTTGTTTAGTTGATACATCATATGTCTGCACACCAACATTCCATAATTGTTGTAGTTCTACAATAAGAGGCTGCAAAAATGTATGCAATTTTTCTTTTGGATTTTTTGGCCCATGAACTATCACAAACAAAAACATGTATTCCTATTTCATACACATCCATAGAGGAAAATTATATGGTGTGACTATAACTGGCCAGGAGGAATATTATTGTCTAGACTGTCGAATAATTGAAAGCCATTAGTGCATAAACCCAATCTTACATTGTGAATTTTTACAATGAAAGATGGATGAGTTTGGTCAAAATGCTTTCAAGCATAAGCATAAGAATAATGATGAGTAATACCATCTTCCACCTCATACTCTATATTTTATCTTATATGCTTAGCAGTTGCATTTGATGCATATAATCTTTACAACCTAGGAGTAAGAGGAAAATAGTACATCTTATGATATAGAATGTTTGTTTTTAGGTTAAAAAATCCTCTTCTTTGTCTCTTGTAATGAGGGTGGCCATAGAACTTGCAAATGGTCTATTCACTATCTTCGCCCCAATATATCATACACCTATTATTACAATAATGAATTTTTTCAACCAGTAGTCCTAAACCTGGAATAATTTCTTTATGTTATAAAAGCTCTTTATTATTATATTATTAGTCGATAGTAACTCCTTAATAAGTTGACAAATGTCATCATAAGCCCTTTTAGACAAATGATGCTTTGCCTTGATGTTCAATATTTGAGCAATAGTTGATAACTTTGAATGGTTATGACAATAGGGCCAAACTTCTTGATTTGTATCATTGAGCATGTCATATAATAACTTAGCTATAGGATTTGAAGATTCCTTTATACAATTGGGATTAAAGTTATGACTAATAGCATCCATTACCATTGTATGGTATATATTAAATGTAGCCACATCCTTTACACTGCAATCTTGTGATATCTCATGGTAGTTTTGATTCAAATTTGGCAAGACATTACTTTTCCTATGTAGAACCCAATCATTATAATTATATGTGAATCCATATTTTTGCAAATGAAATCTAACTGTGTGAACATCATAAAATCTATGATTTTGACACTTTCAAAAATTATATGAACACTTAATCTTATCACCATCGATACACTCTAGATGCTTACAAGCAAAGTCAATAAACTTGTCTATTCCATCCATGAAATTATTGTTTAAAAGGCCATCTTTAAGCCAACAACACATCCATTCATGATCCAATCTCATGTTTGCTTTCTATGTTGTTTCAAAATTAACATATTAAGCATACTTTATATTCCACATATAAAATTTCACTATGTCATATTTAAATAAAATAAATTTTAGTTACATTGAACATGTTTGAGATTAGAAAAGTAATCAAGGTAAATCCCAACTAAAAAAACTAACTTATAATGGAAAAATGATAGTAAACCAAGTGAACTTTAAATGATGAAAACCACACCCTAGAACTAAGCAAAAAAAAAAAAAGGTTATAAATAGGAAAATAAAATAAAAAACAGGATAAATCAGCATCAATGAACATAAATGTAATCAGCTAAAATAAAGAAAAAAGCAACAATTATAATAGTATTTAAAAGGATTAAATATCATAAAAAACAAAAACAAAAACATTAGAATAACTAAAACAAAACAATAAGAGAAATAAGAGAAAATTGGACGAAAATGTGAAGATAAAATGTGCACGACTGATGTAAATTTTAATTAGTCAATACATCTTTTACAATTTATAAGAAAAGGAAAGTCCATTATAAGATTGAAAAACACAATTATAAAGAACTAAAATCTTTACCGAAACAAAATATGTTGACTTAGTAGGCCAAAAGTGTTATACTCCATAAAGCTTTCATTGTTAGATAACATTAGATTCATTGTTAGATTAACTAAAGTTTTTTTTTTATCTTTAGAATGATTTTTACAAACACAAGACCTCATTTTTGACAAATTACAAATGATCTGAAAAAAAAAATGGAAATAAGGTTTTGAATTGAACATAAGAATAAAGTTACAAATAAACACAAAAATGAAAGAATAAAGATATTTCAGGTTAGAATTAGGAACAAGAAAAAGAGAGGTTATAGTACGCTTATCATAATAAGCAATTGATAATAAGCTGTAATATCTTTTTTTTTTCCTTTCATTATAATTTATGTTCAAAAGAATAGCCTAAATTTGTTTAAACTTGAAGTGGCATTAAGAAGAGATGCTAATATATTTTAAAATATTCAAGAAAAGCATAACATTCTACTTTTTTTTTATACAACTCTTTTTTTGAATTTAAACATTTAAAACTGTGTTCCTCTTATATTACTTAGCCTCCCTTTAAATATTTAAACCAAAACATCACCATGAATTTTTTTCAAAATTTTCTTGAACTTTTTGTTTTCCTTAATACATCATTTATTATTTTACTCTGATGTAGACAAAAAAAAACATGAGAATAAACTAAACCTAGCCTTAGGCATAGGCCACTATAACCTATGCCTATAGCCCCTCCAAATATAGGCCCTAAATATGGTGCCCTATATATATAGTAAAAAATGTTTTAAATAATTTTTTATCTTATTGTATTTTTTTAAAATTAGTCACTCTATTTTATTGACAAAATATATTTTTTTAAAATAACTTTACTATTAAATATGTAAAATAAATTTTTTATTCAATGGTATTAAAGTAAATATAAATAAAATTATATTTTTATTTATTCATCTCTATTTTGTTACTTCAATTAAATTATTTGCTAGAGAATTAAATTTTTATTTTTGGATTCATAATATTTTTAAAAATCTATTATGTGCTAATTAAAGTCAGAACTAGGGGGAGAGGGACAAGTACAGGCAACTACTTCCTCTTAACCAATTAAATTTTATTATAGTCCTTTAAAATTTATAAGTTCACCCTCTCTCACTAAAATTTAATTGATTTCCCATACTTCCAATACAATAAATTAAATATACATATAATTTTTTAGTTGAAAAAATTTAAAGTTTTGCACTTTTAAATTACGATCCAATATTGGTACTAATTTCAAACTATTTTTTAATTTATTTAATTTTAATAGCAGAAAATAGTTAATATCTAAAAAAATAATAGTTAATTGATGTTTTTAAATCTAAAAATATAAAAAAATTTGCCTAGGAACACAAATACCCTTGGGCCGACCCTGGAATAAACCTAAGCTTGAGGTAATGCTACAAAAGGTTCTGTAATTCTATGTTGTCAAGGTAGAAATCAAACATAGTTATACGAAGAAAGGAAATATTCTTGGTACTTCTTTATTTTTTTCCTAGCTTGTGGTGATTAACTATATGAATTTTCTTTTTTGTTAATCAATATTTATGAGATGTTACTTATAATTTTGTGAGGTCAATATTCTATATATGATTCCAAGCTGTTTGTTGGTAGTGATTGCATGTTGTATATACATATATTTGTTGTTGGCTAAGTGTATATACATTTCTAGGCTTAAACTTCAAGTATTGCTTCCACTTGCATGCCCATCCACTTCATGCAACAACCTACTTGTTTGGTATGGTTGTTTGTGAATTCTTTATATATGTATGTGATGATAAAATCAATTCATAAATAAAATAATCATCACTTCCCTCCAATTAAAGCTATAGCTAATTAACCATTTGTTCTTCTTTAACTACTTTTGTCATGACCCGAACCCGAGGGCACGTGACCGGCACAAAGGAATGGGAAGGCATAAGGCCCCCGAAACCCGTAGTAAGCCTTAAAGAAAAGATAAACAACTCCTTACAATTTAAAACTTTATTTTAAAATAGAACATATTATCAAACTGATTTTTCTTAAAAATAAACAGATTCAAGTGCTTAATAGAAATGTGTTTCAACATCACGTATTATAAATTAAACTTAAATCTTATACATAAGCGTGGTTCGTACAAATAAACTACACAATATACTTAAAACATACAATCCTTAGTACATATACTACTGCAGCAATCTAGATTAACACACAGTACAACTTACAATGACCTATATAAAATAGCCGATGAAGAAGAAACTCGGCTTGGAGGTAGTCTAAGGTCAAACTCCTAAGCTCCTGAAAAAAAAATAAATTGAGGGGAATCAGACCTCACTGAGTTAGTCAATAAAAGAGTTGTACTGTTTGAAAACCTTTTTGAAAACTATATATATTTATAGTGAAAATAATTTATAATGTATAGGTATAGCTTTTGAAAAAATCTCGGTAGAACCCTAAACCCAAAAATCTAAATGGCCAACTGGGCCCACTTATTCCAACTAGACTACCGGTCCCCGAGAGAAAAGGCATCCACCGAGGCACCAAGTTGTAGTCATTCACATAATCCAAATATATGGCACTGGCGGTCCCCAGAGCAAAGGCATCGACTGAGGCACCCATCCCAATCCATTTTAACCTTACAATCACTGGCGGTCCCCGAAAGCAAAGGCTTCCACCGAGGCACCCGTCCCATTATAACATTCACCAATCATATATATTTTGGATCCATCTCTCAATCTTTACCATGTGCACATAGTCCTGGTGAAGCCCACCAGGTAGCCCGTTCTACCAAAATTTCTCAAAATTGACTTTAAATAAATAAAATGCGGTTAAATCTTAAATAACAACATTAAATTAAATAAATCATATAATCAATATAATAAAGTACGAGCACATGCATTCTTTAAATAAACACACGCATAGATCGTTCTATTGACTTATAAGATGAATGTAAAGGCTGACGACCACGCGTCTGCCTCGGTCTCACAGCTTCTGCTCCGAAATGCTCTAAAAGAAAAATAATAAATCGACTTTTAAAACATGACTATGGAATCGAAATCAACAATCAACAAAACAATGAAATTCCAGGCTGACTCGAGGAAAATCGGACAAGACTCGATAGACAGGATATAACCTAACTAACGATAGAAATTTTACGAATATCACGTTTTACGAGAAAATCTACCAAAATTTTGACAGAGTCTCCTCTGTAAAACGGACATCTCTCTACCAAAGGTAGAGCCATACCTGCATAAAAATGCACTTCTAATAACCACAAACATTCACACTCGAGTCAGGCACCCAAAACTACACTTAGCCCCGACCGAGATCACAATTCAATAAAACATTAAAAATTAATATCATTTATTTTCCAAAATACATATTACACACACATATACTAAAAATAAATAAAAATATATAAAATTTCAATTATTCAAAAATTAAACAACTAAATTTGCATTTCATTATCAAGATATAATTAAAGCCTAAATTAAAACCATTATAATGTATTATATATATATAATATTTGGAATTAATATTCAAAATTAACACTACTTAATTAAAAATATCAATTAATTTATAAAAATTGTCTAAACCCCTTAAATATTAATAAAACTAACTAAAATATATATTTAACTATAATTAGCGTAAAATTACATTTTTACCCCTAAATACATAAATTACATAATGTATTATAAGTACTAAAAAAATTCCTTGAAATTATTTAATCATCCCTAAAATTATTTTCTCAAAATTAATCTTCCTAATATAATTAAAACATAAAATCAACCAATAATTTCTTCTAAAAATATAATTTAACCTAAAAATCACATTTGGCATAAACTCAAAAATATTTATAAAAATAGTATAAAAATCTCAAAAATTATAATTTGAGTTCTAAAATTAATAACATTCACAAATAACTTCAATTATTAAAATTTCATAAATTTTCACAATAATTTTCGAAATTAATAAAAATATTAATTAAATACCTAAAATCCTAAATTCACAATTAACACAAAAAATTTTCCAAAATCTTAAATAAAATTAATATACCAAGAAAAATTAACTATAATTACTCTAATTTCACTAATTAAACCAAATAAAAATCCAATAAATTCAAATAAAAATTAAATAAAATCATACAAAATTCTGTAAATTAAGGAAAATTAAGAAAAATGCTTAAAAATTCGAATTGGAGCAATTAAGTGGCATAATTCAACATATACCTAAGAACAACCTAAAATCAACATCCAGTTTCGATCAACAACCAGAAAATAACCTAAAAACAACACAGAGCAACTCACCTTCAACCTCCAATTCCGACGTCGGAGGTGAGTTGCAGCGGCGGCTCTTGGCTTGGACAGACACCTAAGAGGATGAAGGAAGTTGGGGAAGCTTGGGTGGCGCCGGATCAAACTCCAACAGTGAGGAGAAAGCTTCGACCGAGAGAAGAAGAAAACCAAGCGCCTGAAATGGAAGAAAGGGAGGAGGAAGAAGAAGCTGGTGATGGCAATGGCAGCTCCAGGAGGTCAAAACGCGTCGAAGGGAGGGGAAAAGTGACAGTGACGATGATGAACAGGGAGGAGGGGCTGAGGTTTGGGTGGTTTTCCGGTTCTCTGTTGCTTTCTTTCTCTTTTTCGTTTCTTGCTTCTTCTTTTCTTTTTTTTTGTGTTTGTTGTTTTTGGTTTTGGTCCTTACTTTATACTTATATATATATATATATATATATATAAACTATTAAAATATATAATTATACATATAGGTGTATATGTAGATATTGGTGTATGTACACGTATACATATACACATGTTATTTTAATGCACACACACCTAAAATAATATTTAACCCTAAATATATATAAGTATGAATATATATATATATATATATATATATGTATGTATATATGCATGTACATAGTAACACATAAATAGCCATAAAATTTAATATAGTTTAAAATAGTGGTAATAATAATAATAAACAATGAAATTTTAGACAATAAACAAATAATACTCACATATATAATCATTTCATAAATTAATAACCCTAAAAAAATATTATTAACAATTGTATAATATAATGCAAAAGTAATTATTAATAACACTATTTGAAAATTCCTTTATTTAAATAAAAATATAAGGTATTACAACTTTCTCATTATTTTATTGATTAGTTTTAATGAAATTTTTTCTTATTTTATTACCTATTAATCACAAAATGAAGGGAAAAAAGAGTAGTAATAAAAATTACTAATGGCATTTCAAATAAAAATGAGTAGCTATTATATTATGCTTGAACTCCCAATGTCATCACTTAAAAAACCTTAATGCCTTGTTTAGAACAAATCACATGCAAAATCATAGCTTGAGGATTATGAGGAAGAACCAAATTATGCTTAGTAAAACAATAATTTTTCGCAATTGCATTATCAATCTAGGAAATTAATTCGTGCTATACATTTTGTTTGGCATTGTTTAAATGAAATAAACTAAAAGAGAAAGAAAAAAATAGGCTATTCAAATCAAGTTTCAGCAAATCATATAAATAGTGTATTGTAGCACTACAGGCTTGATGTATATAGAACTATGTTCCAACTAAGTTCTTCAACATGAGTACTAATAATACATGTGAAACACTCATGACCAATCACATTTTAGAGAGGAAATATTTGTAATTTTTTATTCTTTTAAGTATTATTATTACTATTTATTAAAGTCATATAACAAATTTATTAGTTCTTAATATATGAGACTGTATATTGTGCAATTCGTGTTATGATTGAATTAAAATTACTTGCAATTCATGTGTATTAATAGGTGAAAGCAATATTGAAGGACCAGGAAAATCTAGATGATAGAGCTTTAAGAAAGTAACAGGCAAAACTTCACAAAGTTACAGAGAATAAGAAAACATTAGATAAAGGCACATTGACATACGACTTAAGCATCCTTAAAAGATGAATAAATGAAACTTATAAAAATATGTGAGATATGTCAGTTCAGCTTCATTAGGTATACAATGACGAGATTGCTCATTCGAAAGGAGGTGAACTATATGTTCCCGTTGGTTAGAGACATTATCTTTCTAACAGACGTAAAGGTCAATATACATGCAAGAAATTTATGAGTCAATAGGATGAAATGTTAAAGAAAGATACAAAAGTAATAAAAATAGAGAGAACGTAATAGCCATGAAACAACCAATCATTAAATTAAGAGCCTAAGACAATTAATAGCCATAAAACAACCAATCATTAAATTAAAAGTCTTAGACAATTTTTCCCTAGATATTTTTAAAAACAACATGCCATCAAAGATCCGAGTTACCACTAATTGCTCAATCTTTAAATATAGTAACCTACTATATTCTAGTTTTCCCTTCTTTCCATATTCACCAGTCGAAAGTGCAAAATTGTTGTAATTCCTGAAACAAGTCTAATTTTGTAAATTTACAATTTTATTATGCCTTTTAGACAATTAAAATAAGAGTGTAGGCATGTAGATTATTAGAGTGCAATTTAATTCCATTTCATATCACATATGGTATACCTAAACAATAAAATTTGACTCTTTCAAGTGTTCAGTCTTAGCAATAAGACTTGATCAATAAATTCTGGACAAACCAACTAGAACTAAAAACTATTAAACCATAAGAAAATTATAGAATTGAAAAGTAATAGCCAAAATGAATAAGAAAAAGGCTATTAGCATGATTAAGCACCCAAAAAGACCATATAAGTACACTTTCCAATTTACATTCTTAATATTTAAACACAATCAAGAGAAAGGAAAATAACAATAAGAACTTATCCAAATCTATACAAATATATATTTTACTGGATCTAAAAATTTAAATGGATGGACTTTAATCATTCTACCCTCAAGAATAACAATGTACTAATAGGTTTCTATAAATGTATTAATTAAAAATCCAATAAGAGAGCTAGGGAAAGAGAAGAAGCAGTAAGACCAAATACAACTTGAATGAAAAAAAGACAAAAAAAAAAGTAGTAATAGGTCAACTTCCTAAATCACATTGGAAAAGTAAAGGTATAAACTTGAAACCTAAACACATAATGCAAAAAATCAAGCGTATTAGAATTCCTTGTTACATGAATAAAAAATTAGTAGGCAAATTTGGAATTATCAACAAGAATATATATTTTTTTTTTGGAGAATAAATTAAAGTACTTACAGATTAAGGATTGTCTTGGAATTTATATATTCTATTTTCGTCATGCTACTTTTCTGTATTTCAGAGCCTAAAGCACTAAAATGGAAGGAAAATCACGTCCTCCTCTAGAAACTACTAGGTATATGAGATTTGTCTATTTAGAAATCAAAATTCAAAAGAAAGAAGAATAAGAAAAGAGGTTAAGGTTATAAAAAGAAGAGAAAAGGTAATATGAATAAGAAAAGAAGTGGAGGTATAGAAAAAAGAGAAGTAAAGTGAAGGAATTAGGGTTTAGAAAAAAATAATAGGGATTATAATTAGAAATAAATTCTTTTTCCATTTTTAAATTTAGAAACAACATCTTTCATTTCTAAAAAATTTATCAATCACCAATTGTAGGAATAAAATATTTAATTAGCAATGAATTTTTTTTTAGTTTTAAAATAGAAACAGATAAAATCTATTTCAAAATTAGAATAAAATATTGGGATAATGACTATTTAGGTGTCCTAACTTTTCAATATTTTACAATTGAGTGTTCAAACTTTTATTTGTTACAATTAAGTGTGTGAATCTGTTAATAAATAACAATTCAATGTTTTGATAGGTAACAAATGACATGGCAATTTGTGGACCCCACTCTATCCCTGACATGGATAAATTTCATAGTAACACATCAGCAATATGAAACTAAAGACTGATTGATTACTTGGAAAAAAATATTGATTTGTTATTTGTTAATAGGTTCACACACTTAATTGTAATAAATAAAAGTTGAGACACTCAATTGTAAAATTTTGAAAAGTTCAGATGCCAAAATAGTTATTATCCCTAAAATATTTAGAAATGGATTCTTTCATTCCATTTTTAAATTTAGCAACAACATTACCTTTCATTTCTAACAAATTTATTAATTATCCATAAACCATATCAACAAAAAGTTCTTCTATTTTTAATTAGAAATGGATTCTAATTTTCTTCCATCTTTTAGCAATGAAACTCTTTTTTTTTTAATAAATTCCCTTTCTAATCTGTTGCAGTTTCGATTCTATAGGTTAGTACCCTTTTTTGGCATAATAATTAGAAACATAATTATTTTCGCTTCTAAAAAGTGTTGCTAATCCATTTCCATTATGTTATAATATACTTATTATTGGTTTTGTTTCTATTTCATTTCAAATTCATTTCTAATTAGAAACAGATAGTTTCTGTCTCTAAACTTCATTACTAGGTTGCTAATTTCTTGTACTATTAGGTGTTAGCAACATAGAACTAGAGTTTACTTATAATAGGAAATTAACTTTGAGGAATGTGTATTATGTATTAGAAGTTAGAAAGAACTTAGTTTCACATATCATTTTGAATAAGTTGGGTTTTAAACTTGTATTTGAGGTTGAAAAGTTGGTATTATCTAAAGGAGGCATATTTATGGGAAAGGTTATTTATGTAATGGTAACTTTAAACTCGATGTACATATAATAGTGGTAGTGGTTTTGCATATATTATTGATTCTCCTTATTTATGGCATAATAAATTAGGTTATATTAACTTTAAAAGAATTAAAGACATGGTTTAACTTGATTTTATTCCTTATATTGATCAAAACCTTGAAAAATGCACTACTTGTATATTAATAAAAATAACTAGAAATACTTTTCCAAAAATTGAAAGAACTTCAAATATATTAGATTTAATAGATAGTGATGTGGGTGATATGAATAGTACTCCTTTAAGTGGAAAGAAATATTTTGTCACATTAACTGATGTTTTTAGTAGATTTTGTTATGTGTATTTGTTAAATTCTAAAGATCAAGTAATTAACAAATTTAAAGTCTACAGAAAAGAAATTGAATTGCATTGTGAGACATTTATAAAATGTCTAAGGTCTAATAGGGGAGGAGAATACTACAAACCTTCACATTTTGAGTCCACATGGATGGTTTATGAAATTATTGCTCCATATACATCACAACAAAATGGTGTAGCATAAAGGAAAAATCGAGTGCTAACTAAAATGGTAAATGCCACAATGTCTAATTCTAGATTGAGTTAAAGATTTCGGGGTGAAGCAATGCCTATAACATGATATATTTTGAATAGAGTTTCTCATAAGAGAAGCAATACAACCCCATATGAACTATGGAATAAAAGAATTCCAAACTGAAATTATTTTAGTGTTTAGGGATTTCGTGCTATAGTAAAAGTACCTGAACCCAAATGAAAAAAGTTAAGAGAAAAGGGAGATGAGTGCATTTTCATAGGATATGCACATAATAGCAAGGAATATAGATTTATGGTTATAAAACCTAATGATTCAACACCAATTAATACAATTATTGAATCACGAGATGCCATATTTAATGAACAATGGTTTAAGTCAATTCCTAGACTTAAAGATAAATTTCCATAACAAAATAGTTCAAACTTAGATAAAGGCTGACAAATCATAGATAATGATCAACAAGAAGTTATTGAACTTTGAAGAACCAAAAGAACAAAGAAAAAACTACTAAGATAAGAAGAAGAATTCTTTGTATATCTTATGGAAGAAACAAGAGACTCAGCTAGCAATTAAATTCCTTATTACTATAATACAAAAAGTGATCCTCAAACATTTGAGGAAGCCATGAAATAATAAGATGCAGCTTTCTAGAAAGAAGCAATTAATTATGAGATGGACTTAATAATAGGAAACAATACATGGAAATTGGTAGACCTCCCTCCTGGTTATAAACCAATTGGATGCAAATGGATATTTAAAAAGAAAATGAAAGTCGATGGAACTATTGATAAATTTAAAGCAAATTAGTGCCAAAAGGGTTTACAAAAAAGTAAAGGATTAGCTATTTTGATATATATTCTCTAGTAGCATGAATAGCTATTATAAGAGTGCTAGTAGCATTAGCTTCCATCCATAAAATAGTTATTCATCAAATGGATGTGAAAATAATATTTTTAAATGGAGATTTGAAAGAAGAGGTTTATATGCAACAACCTGAGGGATTTATTATTTTTTTTATAAGAAAAGAGGTGTGCAAACTTGTTAAGTTTTTATGCGGACTAAAATAAGTACATAAACAGTGACACCAGAAATTTAATCAAATAATAAATGGTTTTAAAATTTGAAAGTGCCTTAGAGGGGGGTGAATAAGGCTAATGAGCATTTTAGTAAAATAAAAAAAATAAGGAATCAAATAAGAATTGAAAGAATTTTGAGAAGGAAGAATGAAAAACACAAAGATTTAAGGAGTTTGGATTTAATAACAATCCTACATCTCCATCTAACTTATCCCTAAGACAGGATTTTCAATCACCCATAATCTTATTCATAAGATTGAGATTATATAAAAGTTTTATGGCTCACTCTTACAACCTTACAACTTGAGTTTTTAAGGCTTAATCAAAAACTAAATCTTAAATGTTTCAATGGATAACACTTAAACCAATTCCTTTCAGAATAGAATCTTACTTCCCATTTTCTTAATCCTAGAAAATAAAAGAATAAGAATGTCTATTCTAACACCCACCAACTCTCATAAGAGTTACATAAATACAAAATTTGCTAAAGAAAGAATTTGAGAGCTTAATTGAATGCTTAAGAGAGAATGAATGATAAATAAGTTTTTTTAACCTTCAATTGAACTCTATAGAGTGTTTATATAGATAAACAATTAAAAATATAGTTTTTGGATGTATCAAACATATCTCCAATGTCTATAATTGATTTTTGAATCAATCTTAGACTTTTATAGCTGAAATAATGCTCACGATAGTGAGAAAGAGGTTCTAGCTCATGAGCTTTAGTTTAAGGACTTTTGCATTAAAAAATGTCTATTGAATGCTGTCAGGGGTGTCCTCATGAGCTGATCTCTACTCCTTCTGATAGTGAGGATAGCTCATGAGGAGTACTGGTCATTTTGTTAAAAATAAGCTCCTAAGGCACTATTTAAAGTCAGCTCATTATCGGCTTGTGAGATGCTCATGATTGGGACTGAAGATGATCCAATCAGCCTAAACTTTCTTTATAACAATTTTAGATAATTTCTTTATATTTTCATATCATTTTGAATCAATTTAACCTTTGTACCTCAAGATATTGTTGAAATACTAAGAGCTACGTAAGCTAAAATGAAAGTTGCATATGCTAACTTTGACTCAAGATTTCCATACCCAAATGAGCTCAGATTTTGACAAGTAAGCTCAATTCAAAAATCTTAAGATGTCTACTTCAAAAGTGAAGATCATTTTCTCATTATAGAGCTCTAAAGATGTAAAAAAGCCTCCTTGAATCTCAGAGATCGAATTAGCCTAAAAGACCACTGTATATCCAAAAATGTATATTTTTAGTACAAACTTGAATCAAGTTAAGGATACTAAAAATTTCCTATTAAAAAATTTTGCATGAAAGATATGGGAGAGGAAAATGTTGTTCTTATGATTAGGTGTTGATACAAAACCACAAGCGCATGGTATCACCAAATAATATAAAAAATATCATTCCTATGAGGACTCGGTCTAATCACCTATCAACCTAATTCTTTATTCTCTAAGGCTTTCAAATATGGATTTTGAAAGAATATTAAATAGTGAATAAATAAAATTATAAAATCAAATCAAATTCTAAACTAAAGAATATGCAATAGATGAACAAAGTGGTTAGGAATTGACTCTTTTCACAATCCTTAGCTAACTTAAATAATGAACGTATTAGTCTTGTAAATCTCGGGTAACTCTAAATTATTGATTAATCTTTCTCAAGTAATAACTAATTTTAATTCATAACCTTCAAACAAGAACATTAAATCCCAACTTTTGTTGTGAACTCAATCCCTTGAATCAAATTATAAATTTATTCACCCACACCTTGTTGGAATTTAATTTACTTATAATATCTCTATCTATAAGCAATTTAAATCTATATTTATAGATCCACTAAGGTTTTGATCTCTTAACCTAAAATCCTAATTTTAATTATATTAATAATGATCAAGCATTAACATATAATAAGCACAATAAATATAATTTGCAAGAACTAATAACTCATTAATTAAAAGAAAAACTAATTCATGTTAAATCATCAATCCCTAACCAACATGAATTTAGCCTAACATGTTGGAAAAATATTCAATAAAATTCTCAAAATAACCCATGGAAATTACAAGAATAAAGAAAGAGAGAAGAAAATAAAAACTAGAATTGTGCTCTTCAATCTTGGCACTTGATATCTCTTGAGCTTCTCCCAATTTTCCTTGAACTTTTCGATGTTGGTTTCTCCTAAAAATTGTTTCTAATTGATAGGTAATTCATACCCAAAAAACTCATTAGAGTCCTCCTTAAATAGGAAATTTTTGAATACCAAAATCTTTCTAATTTGACCAGCTTGCGACAACAATATTTTGGCTACTGTCTCAGTCGAGATTTGCCATTTTTTTCTCCTCCATGCTATTGTTGTAGCTGCCAACCATTAGCCCCCTTTTTACATTAAAAACTCATCCATGCATCTTTGGTGCAATAGTAACTCATGGTAGCTATCACACCTCGTCTCATATAGCCCAAGATGGACATTTAAAACCAATCACCAAACAAATTACTCAGTTTAATTAATTTTTTATTATAATATCCTTATATTTGCAAGAGGATTCAAAATTAATCTCTTATAAAATTTTAGTGTTGTACATACATTACATTTAGAGAATAAGAAATTTTAAACTACTACGTATTTTTTAATAGTAAAATACTACTTATGAATAGTAAAATACATATTTATAAATAGTGAAATACTATTTATGAATAATAATAAAATACGTACAAATTAATTAGATAATATAAATATTATATTTTTAAGTACGACTTAACCACCAATGTTTTACAACACTTATACAACAATCATAAGAAATAAAGGAATAAGGCTACTCTAATGAGGATGTTGGCCAAACTTATTTTGAAACTCCTATTCACATTCACATAACTCTATCCACCAACTATAAAGCCTTACTATTTGAAAATATTTATAAAATAAAGTAAAATGAGTACAAAAATACTCAATTAATAAATGTTACAAGCAGAAAATAGTTTAGCGAAATTAAATATAATAAACATCTCAAATTAAAAATACTAAAGCATTAATAATCAAATTATCATTCACTTAAAATATTTAATTCAATCTTACTTTCAAACATATTCAAAGCTTAGTCATTTAAAACATGTGCATTTACAAATATCAATGTAACCTTTCGTTTGTATTAACCATCCCTATGACAAGCATCACAACTCGGCCATAACATACAGGCCATCATAAATTCACTCTCTAAGCACACTTGAAAACTAACCCTTTAACTATATTAGCACGAAACAGCCCTTCTTCCTTTACAATCCTGTAATCAAGTGCCCTATTGTTTATTATGCAATAATAACCAACACAATCTCAAATGTGCATATATCACCTCAGCACATTCATTCATCTCATATAGGGAGGTAAAACACGAAAAAAATATCATTTCATCCAAAATTTATCAAAACCATTATATCATATTTATAGCTCATCATAGTATTAAAAATCAAACCACTTCTCATCAAAATTCAAAGGAATAAAACCAATCTGATTATAATGCATTCAAATCATCAAGTGACTAAATAAATCTCATTTAGCTTGCAAAAAAAAAAAAAGGCATAATGTAGTAACTCCTTTAACTTGTGAATTTGAAAGCTTTTTATTGTTTCAAAGCTTAAATAATTCAAGTAATAACAAGCTGAATTAAATCAATTTCAATATGTCAAATCACGTTCATAAAACAACATCAAAAGTTCATTTCATTGTTGATATAAAAATATTTTAAGGGCCTAAACATCTACTCACTAAACAGCCTATAAACACACAAACTTCGGTTCATCGAATTTGCTTAACTTGCACCTGCACTTCTCTTGCCTTTTCCACCACCTAAAACATTCAAATTTTATTTATAAATTATCAATATAAAAATCTCATATACTTACCTAACCATGCAGCCCCTAAACTATATGCAAAATATGCAATTAAGCTCAATTTTACAAATCAGCTTCATTAACTCTAAAATAGCTATTTTCAGGCCTAAATTATAAAAATTGCTCTAACCTGTAGAAAAATAATTTTAACCAGAGTTAGGTATTTGTGTCTAGTACCTTCAATAAAAATTTCACTTCCATCCAAACTAAATTCTATAACTTATAAACCAAAGAATAATAAACTAGACTTATCAAACCTGAATTCTGTAACTTAAGAACCCTAAATTAAATCAACCAAAATACTAAAATTATTTATGAAATCAATCAGCAAAGTCTTATAAGATGAAGATAATAGCTATAATTGTACTTTATATCTTCAATTTTGCTTGAAAAATCACTTTTATAAGAGGAAATAAATCAGCCCTCTTTTCCTATTTTCTTTTCTTTTCTTTTCTTTCTTTCTTTCTTTCTTTCTTCCTTTCTTTCTATTAATGCAGCTCCTCCTGACATATCCAATAAAATTAATTAAATAATATGTAAAATACTCTTGTTGGTCCTTAATGAAATGCTTAAGTTACCTATAAATCCTTAAGCTTTCAATTGTTCAATCAAGGACAATCATTTGCTACAATTGAGTCTTTTCCTTTGTAACTATATCCATATATATACTAACTTATAATTAAATTAAATCAATAAATATTATGTAAATTCAATGCATAATGAATGCAAATATACTTAAAGTTAGAGTACAGGTGTGACAATTCTTCCCACCTTAGAAAATTTTATCCTCGAAATTTAGTTAAAACAAATGAGGGTATTAGTTTCTCATGTCTTCCTCTCACTCCCAAGTAGCTTCCTCTCTCCCATGGTGTTTCCATAACACTTTCACTAAAGTTATAATTTTATTTCTCAGCACCTTAGTTTCCCTAGCAACAATTACAACTAGCTCTTCTTCATAAGATAAGTTTTCTTTCAATTCTATCGGTTAGGCTTGCAATAGGTGACTAGGATCACTCCTATACCTCCTTAACATTGACACATGGTAACATTATGAATTTGAGATAGTTCTGGAGGTAAGGCCAACCTATAGGCTATTAGACTAACCCTCTCAATCAGCTCATACGGACCAATGTACCTAGGGCTTAGTTTTCCCCTTTTACTAAACCACAAGACTCCTTTCCAAGGTGAAATCTTTAAAAAGACCTTGTCACCCACAACATATTCAATCGATTCCCTTTTTAAGTATGTATAACTCTTTTGTCTATCCTGGGCTTCTTTTAGTTGATCTCAAATTTATTGAATCTTCTTTGTTGTTATTTGCATAATTTTTGGACAACTAATTGTTTTTCCCCAACTTCATCCTAATAAACTGGAGTTCTGCACTTCCTACCATATAGTGCTTCATAGGGTACCATTTCTAAACTAGAATGAAAGGTGTTATTATAGGCAAATTCCATCATACAAGTTTGAAGCATGTCTTCTAATGTCTGGATTGTTCTCTATGACTGACCATGTATTTGGTAATGAAAAGTTGTACTAAACCTCAACTTCGTACCCAAAGCATGCTCCAAACTTAGCCAAAATCTAGATGTAAATCTTGGATCTCAATTTGATACAATAAAAAATGGAACGCCATGCAATCTGACCACTTCTCTGATATAGATTTTAGCAATTTTATGCAGTGAGTAACTCACTTTCATAAGTAAGAAGTAAGCTAATTTAGTGACTCGATCGACAATCACCTAAACTGCATTATATCCCCAATGAGTTCTAAGCAATCCCACTATAAAATCCATCATAATATACTCCCACTTCCATTCAGGAATAGGAAGAGGTTGCAATGTTTCCATTAGATGTTGATGTTCTGCTTTAAACTATTAGTAAATCAAACATCTAGCCATAAACTTTGTAATGTCTTTCTTCATTCCTGATCACTTATAATTATTTTTCACAGTACGGTACATTTTGGTACTTCCAGGATGTATAGCATATGCCAAATTGTGTACTTCCTCCATTATCTCCCTTTTCAAAACTTCAACATTAGGTAAACATAATTTGGCCTTACAAAATAAAGGACCATCCTCTAAAATCATAAAGTTTGCCCTATTACCTTGCTAGACTTGCTATTTGATCTTTACCATTTATTCATCTTAACTCTATGACTCCCTAACTCTATCAATCAACACTAGTTAAATCCTTAAAGTAGCAAGCAATGCTCCTTTCTCACTCTGAGCTAACTCCACATTCAAGGCCCTTAATTCAAGTAATAATGGAATTCTTATAGAATGAATGTAAGATAAGTTACTTGAGGACTTTCTGCTAAGTGCATCTGCTACCACATTAGCTTTCCTTGGGTGATATTTAATGCTGAAATCATAATCTTTTAAAAGCTCAATCCATCTTCTTTGCCTTAAGTTCAATTCTTTCTAACTTAGTATGTACTTTAAGGTATTATGATTTGTGAAAATCTGACACTTCTCACCATATAAATAATGTCTTTAAATCTTCAAAGAAAAAATGACTGCTACTAGCACTAAGTCATGTGTAGGATAGTTCAAGTTATGTGGCCTCAACTGTCGAGAAGCATAGGCTACCACCTTACCTAAACCATTTCCAGATGCATCATTGTACATAATATATTCTAACCCCATCACTGGGAGTGTCAACCCTGGTGCTAAAGTTAAACATGCCTTTAATTCATTAAAACTATTTTGGTATTCTTTATTCCAAATGAACTTCACATTCTTCCTTAGCAGTTTTTTCAAAAGTGAAGTAATGATGGAGAAGTTATGCACAAATCTTCTATAATAACCTGCCAACCCTAGAAAACTATGCACCTTATGTACACTAGTAGGTGGTTTCCAACTGAGACTTACTTCAATCTTCTTAGGATTAATATTCACTCCCTTAGCTGATATAACATGCCCCATAAATACTACTTTTTCTAGCCAGAATTCACATTTGCTAAACTTGGCATACAATTGTTTATCTCTCAATGTTTGTAATACAATCCTCAAATGCTCAGCATGTTCTTCCTTTGACAGCGAATATACCAAAATATCATTAATGAACACAATAACAAAGGTATCCAAATAAGGCTTAAATACTCTATTCATCAAATCCAAGAATGCAATAGGAGAATTAGTTAACCCAAATGGCATCACCAGGAATTCATAATGCCCATATCGAGTTCTAAATGTTGTTTTAGGCATATTTACTGCCTTAATCTTCAGCTGGTGATACCTCGACCTTAAGTCAACCTTTGAGAATACTTTAGCTCCTTATAGCTGATCAAACGAGTCATCAATCCGTGGTAATGGATACTTGTTATGCATAGTCACCTTATTTAACTATTTATAATCAATACACAATCTCATGGTACCATCCTTCTTCTTCACAAATAGAACTAGTGCACCCCAAAGTGATACATTAAGTGTAATATAGCCTTTATGAAGTAATTCTTGCAACTGCACCTTCAATTCTTTTAATTCTGCTGGAGCCATTCTGTACAGAGCTTGTGAAATAAGAGTTGTCCCTAGCTATAAATCAATAATAAACTTAATCTTTCTATCAGGTGGCAAACCCGAAAGAACTTCCATAAATACATCTATAAATTAGTTTATTATAGGAAGATTGTCAAGCTTTTACCCCTCTTTTTCAGTGTCAATAACATATGCCAAGAATGCTTCACACCCTTTTCTCATCATTCTTCTAGTTATGAGCACTGAAACCATACTATAATGCTCTGAGCCCTCACATTTAAACATAATTTTGCCACCTGTAGGCATCCGAAACTCTACTTTCTTCTTATAGGAATCAATTATTACTTAATATTTGATTAAGACATCCATGTTAATAATCATATCAAACATCTACAATGGTAATGGCACTAAGTTTGCTTCTAATTTTTAACCCCTAAATTCTAGCTCAAAACCTCGATAAATATGTCTACGAACCACTAATTCACCCACTAGCATATCTACAACTAAACCCTAGTCCATCACACTCTTTTCTTTTGGTATGCATGATGTGAAAAATGATGCAATGAATGATTGAGTTGCACCCGAATCAATTAAAACATAAGCATTCTCACTAAAGATAGTTAACCTACTAAAAATAACATCATGTGATGATGCTACCTCTTGTTGTGTCATAATAAAGACCCTGGATTGCACTGAAGGTCTCTCTATTTGTACAGGACAAGTAGGCGATGTGGATACACCACCCTCTCGATTAACGTTTGCTCCTAAACCTCTATATGTACCTCTACCAAAACTAGAAGTCCTACCTCCTCTAACAGTTGTGCTCTAGACTCCTCTACCAGTATTGGTGCCAAACTATACAAAACTAGGACAATCCTTCCTAATATGCCCAGATCCACCACACTCAAAACACTAGATAGTCCTCTTCCTACAATCTCCTCCCTTATGAATATAGCCATAAATAGTGCAGGGTGTGGTCCTTCTAAATGAACTACCTACACTAACCAAAAGTTGTCTCATGAAGCTCTGACTGAGCTGAGAAGACTGTGGTCTATTCATGCTTGACCAAGTCCAAGGCCCTCTACTACCTCTGAATCCTCCTGTCTCTGGCCTTTGTTGAGATGTACTAGTTCCTTTACTGAATCCCCTTTGCTTTCCTACCCAAACTGGAGACTTAAACTTGCCCTCTTGCTCTATTTTATCCCTTAGCTTTTCTTTCTCGATTGCCTTCTTAACTTAGCCTCTAAAATTTTCGCATTCATATAATGATAATTCATTCTTCAACATAGTTTGCAAGCCCTCTTTAAACATGTAACACTTTTGAGCTTGAGTTGGGAAAATATCAAAAGCATACTTATATAACTCTTCAAATTTATCCACATATTCTCGCACTAACATTGCCCCTTGTTTTAATGCAATGAATTCATTTTGCCTTTCAGTCTTGAATGCATCTGTCAAGTATTCCCTATAGAACTCAATCTTGAATACATCCTAAGTTAACTAACCTCCATGTAAAAATCTAACTCATGTAAAAGGCTATATACATTATCAAATTTTGTGCTTCAGCTAAGGCAAGAGTATTAAATGCTTTCTCTACAGCTCTCAACTATTTATCTACCTCCTGAGAATCAAATGAGCCATGAAATTTGAATGCTCCACATTTCTTAGTATGTTCAATTATATCACCAAGCCTTCTCCTATGTTCTTAGGCTGCTAAAGTAGCAACAATAGTTTTTAAAAGTATTCTAGGATCAAGCTGCAATACAGGTACAATATGGGATGGGGGAGGTGGAGGTTACTAAAAAATAGGGGTCTTAGCCTCATATTCTATCTCAGGATTAGCATTAGCCCTTGACTTTACCCTGTTTGCCAACTCTCCCTCATCTAGGTGGCCAACCACAATTCCTTTTTTATGGCATCTTATAAATATAACAAAAATATTTTTAGAATTTCATTAAACTACAGCAAAAACATAGTTTAAAGGATAATTTAGCAAAGCTCTAATACCAAAATTGTCACACCTCATCTCATATAGCCTGAGATGGACATTTAAAACTAATCACCAAACAAATCACTCAGTTTAATTAATTTTTTATTATAATATCCTTATAAAAGTTTAGTATTGTACATATGTTACATTTAGAGAATAAGAACTTTTAAAGTACTATATATTTTTTTAATAGTGAAATATTGTTTATGAATAGTAAAATACTATTTATAAATAGTAAAATACGCACAAATTAATTGGATAATATAAATATTACATTTTTAAATATGGCTTAACCACCAATGTTTTACAACACTTATACAACAATTTTAAGAAATAAAGGAACAAGGCTATTCTAACGAGGATATTGGCCAACCTTATTCTGAAACTTCTATTCACACTCACTTAACTCTGTCCACCAACTATCAAGCCTTACTATCTGAAAACGTTTATAAAATAAAGTAAAATAAGTACAGAAATACTCAATAAATAAATGTTACAAGTACATAATAGTTTAGCTATCCCTATAACAAGCATCACAACTCGGCCATAACATATAGGCCATCATAAATTCACTCTCTAAAAACACTTGAAGGCTAACCCTTCAACTACATTAGCACGAAACAACACTTCTTCCTTCATTGTCTTGCAATCAAGTTCCCTATTATTTGTTATGTAATAGCAACCAACACAATCTCAAATGTGCATATATCACCTCAACACATTCATTCATCTTATATAGGGAGGTAATACACAAAACAAATATCATTTCATTCAAAATTTATCAAAACCATTCTATCACATTTATAGCTCATTATAATATTAAAAATCAAACCACTTCTCATTAAAATTCAAACAAACAAAACCAATATGATTATAATTCATTCAAATCATCAAGTGACTAAAATAAATCTCAATCAGCTTACAAAACAAAGGCATAATGTAGTAACACCTTTAACTTGTGAATTTGAAACCTTTTCATTGTTTTAAAGCTTGAATAATTCAAGTAACAACAAGTTGAATTAAATTAATTTCAATACATCAAATTAGGTTCATAAAACAACATCAAAATCTCATTTCATTACTAATAAAAAAAATATTTTAAGGGTCTAAACATCCGCTCACCAAACAACTTACAAACACGGTTCATTGAATTTGCTTAACTTGCACCTATACTTCCTTTGCCTTTTCCAGTACCTAAAACATACAAATTTCATTTATAAATCATCAATATAACAATCTCATATACTAAACTAACAATGTAGCCCCCAAACTATATGCAAAATATGCAATTAAGCTCAATTTTACAAATCAACTTCATTGACTCTAAAATAGCTGTTTTTGGGCCTAAATTAGAAAAATCTCTATGACTTGTAGAAAAGGAATTTTAACCTTAAATTTTAATAAGACTTAGGTCTTTATGTCTAGTACCTTCAATAAAAATTCATTTCCATCCAATAACCACCAATAAAATTATAAGGGTCAGAGTACAAGCATCTTAATTACTCAGACATATTGAGCAATAACAAGTACAAGTCTATTAGACCACTATTCAAGCATAATCAACTCTGGATCAAAACTACAAAGTTTTAGAAAACTCTTTAAAGTTTTCTTAAAATCAAACTAAACTCAATTTCAAGTTTTCTAGCTTAATATATATTAAAAGTATCTAGGCTAGTTTTAACTCATGAACTTTGTAAACCTAGTTCATATAAGCAAAATAGTTGCTTTCATAGCTGACTTTGAAAATTTTTTGGGACTTATAGAAAAGGAATTTTAAACTAAATTTTAATCAGACTTATAAATATATGTCTACAACATGCTATAAAAATTTCAGACCAATTGGACACACACAAAGAAAGTTATATATAACGAATTATAACTAGCTTAAAGAAACTGACAAACTAAGCAATAAAATGTTTTCTCTTATTACCCTAATATAGAGACTTAATCAAATCAATCTCAAAGAGAAAAAATTTTAGATAATTATTTAAAGGTTCTATATCATTAAATAACACTTAATTTGGAGTTCTCTAGATCAAGATATGATCAAATTATAGAGACTAATAAACTAGACTTATCAAACCCAAATTCTTCAACTTAAGAACCCTAAATTAAATCAACCAAAATATTAAAATTACTTATCAAATTAATCACAAAAGTCTTCTAGGATGAAGATTATAGCCTTAAGTGCACTTTAGATCTTCAATTTTTCTTGAAAAATCACTTCTATAAGAGGAAATAAATAAACTTTATTTTCCCCTTTTCTTTTCTTTTCTTTCTTTCTTTCTATCTATTAATGCAACTCCTCTAGAGATATCCAAAAAAATTAATTAAATAATATGTAAAATACTCCTTTTGGTCCTTAATGAAATGCTTAAGTTACTTATAAATCCGTAAGGTTTCGATTGTTCAATCAAGGACAATCATTTGCTACAATTGAGTCTTTTCCTCTATAATTATATCTATATATATACGAACTTATACTTAAATTAAATAAATATATATAATGTAAATGCAATGCATAATGAAAGCAAATGTGCTTATATTTAGAGTATAAGTCTAACAGTAGCCCCCAAATTCAAGCTGAACACCCTTTAATCATTCCAAAAGAGTCGTAATTCACCTACAAAAATAAAGAAACAAAATAAGATTAAAAACTAACATTAAAAAATTAATTAAAGCATAAAAACTACCTAATTACTCAAATAAAATACCTAAATAAATAATAAAATTGCACAAACAAATACCCCCCACACTTAAGCTTTTGGTTGTCCTCAAATAAATAAATAAGAACACTTATCCTCACAACGAATTTAGCACATTGACAAACTTTGACTTGTCCATACCCCATAATCTTTAGTTAATACAAAATTTATAACTTAAAATCGAATTGATAATTCAAGGTCAAAGATGTAAGCTTTACCAAGTGAAGAGCAAACTTAACCATTGAATTTTCAAAAATTTATAAGTTGACAGTCAAGAAAAATAAAAGTAAGTGATACTACTCACTCAACCCTTAGCAACCCCTAAATTCCAACACATAAAAGATAGCAACACCATTTTTTTTAATGAGTGTGTTTTACACTCCATCTTGCACATTTTTTATTCTCTTTAATAAGTCTTCTCACTCTTAGTAATCCCCTACCGTTCTCACAATACTAAGCGTGAATATCATCAAGTTGGTCTTTTGGATACTCTTACTTTAATTAGAGGATTGGAGTAGATTGGAGCATAAAAAGATTGTAATTTAAATATTTGCTCCTTATTAAAAGAGAGAGAGAGAGAGAGAGAGATACATATATATATATATATATATATATATGAAGCTACCATTTTATATGCTAAATTCAAGGATCAAATAAGAATAAAAAATTGAATATCACTTACAAGGATTTTTCTTAACTATCAACTCGTAAAATTCAAACACGCAAAAGCAAGTAAGCATTAGGTTCATTAAAATTTCAAAAGTCCTTAACCATAAATTATCAACCTAACTTAAAAGTTACAAATTAATCATTAACAAAAGATTATGAAAAATGTAAAAGAAAACCAAATTCAATATGCTCTACTCATCATAAGGATAAGTTGTAAAAAAAATAAAGAATGTAAAATGCTATCATGCAAAAGCAAACATACTCTTAAAATTCTAATAAAACAAAATTAAAAAAAAACATAAAAGATAAAAGCACAAAAATAAAATCTAACTAAATGCAAAATATATGAAAATGTACCCCCCACCCACACACACATAATCTTCACATTGCCCTCAACGTGAAAACTTAAGTGTAAAAGACAACAAACACACAAGAAATAAAAAATAGAAAATAGAAAATAAACTAACAAAAGGAAAAAAAAATTACATAAAAAAAGAAGCACTCCCTTCATTGTGGTGAAGTAGGAGATGAATTTGAGAAGCTTGTAGTTGTGATAATTTGGTTTCCTTTGAAATATCTTCAACGCAATGCTCCAGCTCATTGAATAGTTCATCATCTCTCAAAAGCATCAAGGTGATGGAGGATTTGTTGCTAACTCACATCTTTACTTGCTTAACTTGGTTGAGCTTCAACCTTTTCTTCCTTCTCTTTTTCTTTTTCTTCTTCATCTTCGTGTTTGTAAGATCTTGTAGGTGTGCAAGTGTTAGGTTATCTCTACTTAATACAATTTTAGATTTGCAAATTTGTTCTCTTGCTCACCTTCACAATTCTCATCACTCTCCTTAATTTTTCTATTTACCTCCTTTAGACAACCTACTTCCTTGACACATGCATCTATAACGTCAACCTTCATACACATCTCATCCTCTAAAGGGTGTTTCATCAAATTTGACAATAAAAACTCGACACTCTTATCACTAACTCTAAGAGTTATTTTTCTCTCAGAAACATCTATTAAAGCTCTCCCAGTATTCAAAAATGGCCTCCCAAAAATTAAAGGACACTTCCTGTCCTCTTTAAAGTCCAAAACCATAAAATCCACATGAAATATAAATTTATTTTCCTTTGCAAGAACATCTTCAATAATTCCATATGGCTTCTTAGAGTGATTTAGTAGTTGCAATTTCGTGTTTGTAGAAGTCAACTCGCGAAGCTGTAAATTTCTGAAAAGAGATAAAGGCATAAGATTAATTCTTCCACCTAAGTCACATAAATATTTCTTAAGTACCAACTACACAAGGAATTGTAAAACTCCCTAAGTCATTGATCTTAGTTGGTATCTTGTGAGTAATGATGGAACTGTAAGTCTCTATTAATTCCACTGTCTGATTATCATTTTATCGCCTTTTGTTGGTGATAATTTCCTTCAAGAACTTCACATATTTGGGCATTTACATAAATGCTTCCACAAAAGGAACATTAATTTGAAGCTTTTGAAAGATCTTTAAAGATTTAACAAATTGTTTACTATCTTGTGGCTTCTTTAACCTTTAGGGAAAAGGGATCTTTGGTGCATATGAAGGTAAAGCTTGTTCCTTCCTTTTTTTACTTGCAACATGCTCTTCCTTAGGGACATCCTTAACCATTACATATTTTTTATATTCCTTATTTCTCACCTTCCTTAGTGATTTAAGCTTGAGATTTCACTTCTTTCCCATTTCTGAGTGTAATCACCTTCACTTGCTCCCTTAGGTTTATCTCGGTGTTACTTGGAAGATTTTCTTGATTCCTTGTAGCTATGGCATGAGCAAGTTAACCCAACTGAACCTCAATTTATGAATCGAAGAGGCATGATTTCTTGCATTTTGATCGAACTTAGTCTCCATCCTCTTTTAATTCTCCTCATAGTTGGACAACTTATTCGTTATAACATCTAGAAATTTATCTAACTTATTCTCTATATATGTCATTTGATCTTGTGGTGGATGCTGAAATCCCAATAGTGCTTGTTGCCTTTGCAAATTATTATTGTTGGAGAAGTTATGTGCAGCCACATTATTATTGTTACTCCATGAAAATTTTGGGTGATTTTTCCACCCCAAATTATAAGTGTTAAAGTAGGGATTATTGGCTTGCCTATTTTGAAATTGCTCCATATAGCCATCCCTCATTACACCTATATTATAAGCACCAAACTCATTATTAGAATAACCTAAAAAATTGCAAAATTCACCTATAGGGGCTGAATTATTTTTATTGTTGAGGTTGCCAATTTGCATTATTAATGCAACAATCTAATCTTGAAGGGTTGTCACTGTGTCAACTTCTAGCCTTCCTATTTGTTTTGGTGTATGAGTTCTCTCATAGGACCATAAACAATTATCAAGAGCCATCTTTTCCAATGGTTGAGCAGCTTCATCCATTGTCTTCCTTATAAAAAACCTACCAACCTTAGCGTCAATGGAATCCCTTATGGAACTTGTGACTCCATTATAGAATGTCCTTATAAGCACATCTTTTGGAAGTCCACAATATGGACAGTTCCTCTATAATTTTGTGAACCTCTCTCAACCTTCACTTAAGGATTCATGCTCAAATTATTGGAATGAAGTGAGCTCCTTCACCACCTTTGCTATCTTAGATGGCAGAAAATATTTTTCTATGAATACCCTTGCTAAATCATTCCAATTTGTGAATGAACCAGGTGGTTGATATTTTAGCCAAGCTTTACCCTTGTCCTTCAAAGTGAATAGGAATAATCTCAACCTTAATGCATACTAGACATGCCATTGTACTTAAGCATGTCATAAATCTCAAAAAAGATTGTAATGTGGTCATTCAGGTCCTCATTCAGAATCCCATAAAATTGAATGGTTGATTGGAGAATCTACAACAAAGCCAGCTTGATCTCAAAATGGTTAGCTTTAATGTTTAGCCTTGTAATGCTTTATTTTGTTCCTCCTAAACATGACATAGATGTGTCAAACAACACTTTTATATCAACTTAATTGCCTTCATTTTCCATTGTACTTAACTCCTCTTAAAAATGTCTATGGTTTTTCTTCTTAAACCTAAGGAGCTTCAATATGTAATTGAGTTAATCCAATAAAAGAATTAAAGGAAAAAAAGAACAAAAGAAAAAGAATTAAAGGAAAAAAAGAATAAAAGAACAAAAGAAAAAGAATTAAAGAATAAAAGAAAATAATTAAAAGAAAAGAAATAAAATTTGGTGCCTTAATCCAACAAAAATTAAATCAATTATGATGTTAGAACCAAGTCCCCAGTAATGGCACTAAAAACCTGTTAATGCAAAACCGCAAGCACACGGTATCGCCAAGTAGTATAAAAAATATCATTCCCATCAGAACTCGCTCTAATCACCTATCAACCTAATTATTTATTGTCTAAGGCTTTCGAATATGGAATTTTGAAAGAATATTAAATAATCAATAAATAAAATTATAAAATTATAAAATAAAATTAAATAAAATTAAATTCTAAACTAAAGAATATACAATAGATGAACAAAGTGGTTAGGAATTGAATATTTTCACAATACTTAGCTAACTTAAATAATGAACTTATTGGTGTTGCAAATCCGAGGTAACTCTAAATTATTGATTAATCTTTCTTAGGTAATAACCAATTTTAATTCATAACCTTCAAATAAGAACATGCAATCCCACCTCATTGTGAACTCAATTCCTTTAATTAAATCATAAATTTATTCAACCATACTTGATTGGAATTTAATTTACATATGATATCTCTATCTATAAACAGTTTAAATCTATATTTATAGATCCACTAAGGTTTTGATCTCTCAACCTAAAACCCTAATTTTAATTATGCTAATGGTGATCAAGCATTAACATTTAATAAACACAACATATATAATTTGCAAGAACTAATAAATCATTAATTAAAAGAAAAACTAATTCATGTTAAATCATCAATCCCTAACCAACATAAATTTAGCCTAACATGTTGGAGAAATATCCAATAAAATTATCAAAATAACCCATGGAAATTACAAGAATAAAGAAAGAGAGAAGAAAATAAAAACTAGAATTGTGCTCTTCAATCTTAGCTCTTAATATCTCTTGAGCTTCTCCCAATTTTTGCTACACTTTTTGGTGTTGGTTTCTCCCAAAAATCATCTCTAATTGATAGATAATTCATGCCTTAAAAATTCATTAGAGACTTCCTTAACTAGGGAATGTTTGAATGCCAAAATCTTCCTAATTTGACTGACCTATGATAGTAACATTTTTACTACTGTCTCAGTTGAGATTTGCCATTTTTTCTCCTCTTTGTTGCTATTGTAGCAACCAACCATCAGCCCTCTCTTTTACACTATAAACTCATCCATGCATCTCCGATGTAATAGCAACTCATGGTAGCCCTCAAATTCAAGCCGAACACCCTCTAATCATCCCAAAAGAGTTATAATTCACTTACAAAAATAAAGAAATAAAATAATATTAAAAAATAACATTAACAAATTAATTAAAGCATAAAAAATACCTAATTACTCAAATAAAATGCCCAAATAAATAATAAAATTACATACAAACATTAGGATCTTAAAAGACAATGATAATGTAACTTTTACTCAATCTCATTATATTGAGAAAGTTCTCAAGAAGATTAATAATTCAAATTATAATATGGCCTCTACTCCCTTTGATCCTAGCATTAAGTTAATAAAAAATAAGGGAGAACCATTATCACAATTAGAATATGTTAAATTAATAGGTTGTCTTTTGTATGCCATAATGTGTACTAGGCTTGATATAGCTTTTGCAGTTAAGTAGATACACGAGTTATCCAAGTAACTTGCATCGGCATACTATCAATAGAGTATTAAAGTACTTAAAGAAAACTATGGGTTATGGCATAAACTATGGTGGTTGTCCTTTAGTATTAGAAAGATATTCAAATGAAAGGTGGATTACAAATCGTGAAGATCATGCTATCACTTGTGAATGGGTGTTTATGCTTGGAGGCTTGGGGTTCCAAGAAACATACATGCATAAAGGATTCCACTTTGGCTTCTAAATTTATAGCATTAACTTCTATAAATAAAGAAGCATAATGGTTATGTGATTTGCTATATGAAATACCTATATGGCAAAAGACAATTGCACTAATATCTATTCATTGTGATAGTGAACCAACACTATCAAGAGCTTATAGTCATGTATACAATGGGAATTCAAGACACATTGGACTTAGACATAGTTGTGTTAGATATTTAATCTCTAATGGTGTGATCACAATAGATTTTTTACGATCAAGTCAAAATTTTGTTGATCCATTAACAAAGGCATTGCCAAGAGATATAGTAAATAAAATGTCAAGAGGGATGAGTCTCAAGCTCATTTTGTCAAATCACTATTAATGGAAACTCAACTTTGACACTTGTTATTATGCCAAGTCTTAAGTTCAAAAAGTCAAAGTACATCAATATAGGGATTGTAAGCACTATGTTAAATTTTTGTTACATCCTGAGGTTAATAGTGCTTAGAACCTGCATTGAATAGGAAGAGTGAGTTAAATCTCTTAATGGATCTATGGACATTTGGTTAAAGTATTAAGTTGTTAGGGTACTTATAATAAATCCACCTATATAAGTATGAAGTGTGGTCGCTTCAAAGAGTTTAGGGGCTTGTCTTTATGCACTTATAAAGGATACAAACATAAGGCCTTTAATATGTCATTTATGTATGTGAAAATGTAATAGGGTATTAAATTATGTGTGTGGAATGTTTCTACAACTTATCAATATGAATAATTGGTTCAAAGTTTTATTTACCATATTATTCAAATTTGTTGTATTGAATTTTCATTAAGTATTATTCCAAATCACAATATACCTTTATTTATGCATATAATTTACAAAATTGTTATTAGATGAATGTTTTGGTTATATTTTGAAAATGGTGGGCTTTCAAAATAGTCACATATAGTCATATAATCATATCTTTTTACAAATAGATATGACTATTGTCATGAAACATGTCTACTCATTCAAAAAGATATAACTATTGCCAAGAAACATGTCTACTCATTCAAATAGATATGATTATTATCAAATTATAACTACTCATTCATCTTATCTAAATAAAAAGTTTTCTGCAAGAATTAAATTTTTATTGTCAACCAATTCTGCATAATTACACCATTATAAAACACCAAACTTCATTGTATCCTAGAGGAAAATTGTACACTACTATTGCCTTTAGGAAAGTGGAATTCATACACATTTTGGAGCAGATTTTCAAGATTCTTTGTTATAATTTTCTAACATGCAAAGAAAAGAATAAATTACTATAGAGTGCATACACACACACACAAACCAGCAATTAATTATAAGCAAATTACACTAATCTCCCTAAGGTTTGACCTAATTAGAACTTACCTCGTTTTTGTTTGAGAATTGATCATTTACCTACGTCGGTGATTATTTAAGTAATAATTAAGGAGTTTATTAAGGTTTTATCATTTTTCTGTTAATTGGTATGTTAAAATACTAATGTACCCTTTAAGATAATAAAAGACTAAATTGCCCACATAACAATAATCCCTAAAATTGAAAAAAATAACCTAAACACCTAATCCCTAAATCAATCAAATGTAATCATTTGAGTACCTGAAAGCCAAATACTCAACTTCAAAACTAGAACATAATTTTTATTTCTTCTTCTTAAAATTCATAAATCTATCATCAAATTTCTCATCACTAATAAAAAACCCTTTAATGAAAAACCATAAATCCATCCATCGATTATTCATTGAAAACCCTAATATATTAGTATGTTTTAAGGATTTATAAAAGTGTACGAGTTGATTTTGAAGTATGAAAATGAAGAAAAGAAACTTAGTAATGTATGTCCATTTAAATACTATTATTTATAATTGTTAGAGGACTATTTTAGATTATTTGTGCTTAGAAGTGGGTTTTGTGGGTATTGTGTATGGGCTTAATAAATGCTTGTTAAAAAATAATTAACATAAGGAGGAGATGTTTAGGAAATATAAAGACTCACCTATAGTAACAATTTTATTTTTTTATAAACACTATGAGAGTGATGAAATAACAGTTATGGAGGGAGAGGGGAACATTGATGCTAGTAGTAGAGATGATAGACTAGATGATAACAATATTAAGGATTTAACTGTTCCAAACTATGTATGGTCAAATTCAATCTTAAATAATAAAGATGATATTGAGATGTTATTAGATGCAATCACTATTCTAGATGATGAAGCTAATATGATTATGTTCAGTAACATGAAAAAAATTCAAATTAGAGGTGGCAAATGAATAAGACTAAGAGTTAGAATGCCAAAAAAAATTATTTGTTATTTCAAAAGGGGCTATAGAAAATCTCTATTCAGAACCTCGTGTTGGTGTTAAAGAAAGTTTTTTAGAAGTTGGTGTAATAGAAAGTAGGGATATAGAACATAGAGGTGAAAAAAGTGGAGTTATAGTACATGGGGTTGAAGTTGATGTTAAAGACAAAGGTGTTAACGAAGGTGTTTTGCAGGAATCAGTTGATAACACATTTATGTTTCTATTTCAAATGAATGTGCAAGAATTGGATGTAAATAATCATAAACTATTAGAAGTTATTGAAGCAAAGTTAAGAAGGGATTTATGGGGCTGAGGCATAGAAGAGCTAGGATAAAAGGTATAGGACTTGTTAGGGGTTGAGGAAGGATCAGTGGTAGTCAAACAAATAGAAAGTTGAGGGTAAGAAAGATAGTGAACAAGTATATCTAAATGAGCCAACATATACTTTCAAAATTTTAAGGAGTAATGATAAGGACTGGATGAATGAAGAAGATTGAGTTACTAATAGTAGTTCAGAGATAGACACTATTGATGGTGATATCGATGATGAGGGTTTAGATAATGATGGTATGGATGGTTTGAGTAATGTATGGGAAGGGAACCTTGACAAAAGTGAATCTTCTAATGATTCAAAAGAAAAAAAAAACTTTATTGATGGTGATACTAATGATGAGTGTTTAGATGATAATAGTATGGATGGTTTAAGTAATGTATAGGAATGGAATCTTAACAAGAGTGAACTTCTGATGATTCAATAGAAAAAAACAGACTCTGTTAATGGCGATACTGATAATGAGGGTTTAGATGATGATGGTATGGATGATCTAAGTAATGTATGGGAAGGGAACCTTGACAAGAGTGAATTTTCTGATTATTCAAAAGAAAAAGGTAGCAAAAGGTTGAAAAAAAGATCCATTGAAAGGAATTTATAGTAAAACATTCATAGCTATTTTGAAGAAGAAATTAATTTTGAAATAGGTCAGTGTTTAAAGATGTGCAAGCTTTTAGGGATGCTTTGGTTGATTATGTTGTTAAGGGTGGATATAATATAGTGAAGACTAAAAATGATCTTAGAAGGGTAATTGCAGAATGCAGTAGTGATGGGTGTAAATGGAAGATACATGGCTCATTGTTGCCTGATAAGGTGAAATTTGCATAAGAAATATAGGCTGATTTTTTTAAAAAAGGATGAAATTGCTATATAGCACAGTGCTATTATGCCCAATGTAATGACATATACATTTCTATTATTGAAAGACTTTCATAACTTTTACATTTTATTTTTAATTCTTTTACTTCTTGGAATGTCTTTGTACAATTGTCATCTTTTAGTTTCTGTTTGAACATTCACATGTTACCTAATACACAAAGTAGTTTCATTTACATTACATAGAAAGTTTGAACATAATAAAAAGCAAACGTATTGCATTGATATCAACTACATAATGTTGCTAAGTTATAGAATCATAATTTGTAACTTAATACAAAATTAAACATCCTTCCATTATTATCAAATACATAATACATAAAGTCTTATATATCTTTCTTACAACTACATATACAATTCAAATCTTAAAACCAACTAACATCAACCCAATAAATACACAAGTAAATGATGCTACAATCTTCATATAGCTCACAACAGTGTTAAGTTGCATTATCTTTCCATACATCAACTTATTTTCCTTTTTCAAAGATCGAATATCATCCTTTATTTCACTTATATCCATATCATTGCCTCTCATTTAAATTTCCCGATTTGAGCTTTCTATTAATGTTATTTCTTCCAATATTATATGGCATACACCAACCTAACCACCCACATACACCATCTTCACAAGTGTAGTATAACCTATTCTTATTTTTTGTATTCTCATAAATTGTCACTATATCTCTTTTTCCATAATCACATTTTATATTCACATATCTTGGCCCTACCCATCCACTTTTAGAATTGCTTGCCAAAGACATTATTTTTAAAAAAAAAATTGTTAATGAACTTTATAAAACTCTCTTTTTGAGATGGATTTTAATATCATATTAACATAAAGAATTATCTTCTTCAACCGAATCATATTGAAATCCTATTCAACCTAAGAAATCTCTACTTTTGAAAAATCCCAATCCAACACTAAAAATCAAAATTAAATAATTACTTACATGCAATCTTTAATTTGTTTATCATTGTCAATTAATTGAGGTTACTTTAAATAGATAGAGACAAGGTAGGAGATGGAAATGAGGTGGGAGATGAACATAAGGTGGAATTGAGTTTGCTTTTAAGAAAATGACATAGTGAAATGAAGTAAGAACGAAAACATTACGGAAGATTGAGAAAAATTGTCATTTTTTTAGCACTAAATAGATATGGCACCATTTCACAACGAGTCAATTATGGTATTTTTAAAAACATTTTGGTTTTGATCAACTAATTTGTTTTGACTAACGTCAATTTTTCAACAGACTCTAATAGAACTCCTTAATTGTTAATGGAATAATCATCGAAGGAGGTAAATGATCAATTCTCAAACAAGAGGGAGATAATTCACTCACATATATATATATATATATATATATATATATATATATATATATATATATATATATATCTTAATTAATTAATCAAATAAATTTTATCTATAAAAGTACATTACACACACATGTGCGCACACACACATACACATAAAAGTACATTACACGCGCTGGCGCACATACACATATTAATCAAATAAGTTTCATCTATAAAAGTACATTACACGTGCTCACACACACACATACACATACATGTATGTGTGTGTGTGAGCACGTGTAATGTACTTTTATAGATGAAATTTATTTGATTAATTAATTAATTATGATATGTATGTGTGTGTGCGTGTGTGCATGTGCACGCGCGTAATGTGCTTTTATAGATGAAATTTATTTGATTAATTAATTAAGATATGTATGTGTGTGTGTGTGCGCATAATGTACTTTTATAGATGAAATTTTGATTAATTAATTAATTAATTAAGATATGTATGTGTGTGTGTGCGCGCATGTAATGTACATTTATAAATGAAATTTATTTGATATCCTTCCCGTCGATCTGAGCTCTTGGGCAAAATCAATCTGTTATTCCTATAGTAACTTTTATCCGTTAAGCAACGACCCTTCCACTCGGCACCGTCGAATCATTAAGGCCAACTTTCATCCCTGCTCAACGGGTGGGTCTTGCAATCAAGCTCCCTTCTACCTTTGTACTTGAGGGTCAATCTTCATCTAACATGAGGAAACCTTTGCGCGCCTCCATTACCTTTTAAGAGGCCTACGCCTAATAGAAATTGTCTACCTGAGACTATCCCTTGGCTCGTAAGTCCTGATATAATGTTAGAATATATATATATATATATATATAGTTAAAAATGCTTATTTTAGTTTTTATTTTAGTCTATATAATAAATTGTTTCACAAATTATTATTTTCTTTTTTTCTTATAATTTTAATTGATATAAAAAGTTATAATTTTATGTAAAAAATTTATAAACTTATTTCAAAAGTGGTAAGCTTAAAATTTGAAACTTTTTTAAATTTTATTTTTTAAAAAAGAAAAAGAAAAAAAAAAGAAATTGAATAAGTATCAAATTTATTTTATATAAATTTAAAAGTAATTTTTTAATATACAATTAAATCATTCAAATAAAACTAGATAAAATTGAAGAAAAAAATTAAAATTACTTTAAAAGTAAAATTTAATTGATAATTGACTTAAAATTTATTATATAACATATCATTTTTTCTTTATAAATTTTACAAGAATGTTAAGAAATTGGTAGAAAGTGCAAAAAAACAAAAAACGGAATGAGGATTACAATTATAAAAAAAAGCAAAATTGTTTATTATGCTCTTTTTTTTTTAAAAATAACAAAATTTTAAATTGTTTATTATGTTCTTTTTTATTTTTAATCATATATATATATATATATATATATATATCTGCAATGTTAAATTTGTAAAGTTTAGGATTTAAATGCACTAAAATGACCTTAAAGGACTAATTGTAAAGGATCACAAAGTTGAGAAGGTTTTAAAAATTGGTTTTGCCTGTTTGTTTCCATACGGATAATGTGCGCGCAAAAAATACTTGTTGCAATCCGCCTTCAGAAACAGCACGCTCGTAGCCAACAAATCGCCACTATAGTTCTACTCAACGCAAAATCAGACAAATTGTTCAAAGTTCAAATGGCTAGTGATAGTTGCTTGACACGTGTCACCGCCGGCGTCGCTATAGGAGGTGCTTTAGGTAACTCCCTTGAACACTTGAACAGCCTTATAATTTTGGCAGTTGGTAACTCGTTTTCTTGTTGTTCTGGCTTTACTTAATATGCTTCTGGGTGTTATTATTATTATTTTTTTGGAATTTTATGTGTCTGGGTATGCTTGCTTTAGTCATTTTTAGGGGATAGGAAGTTGGTTTTGCGTGAGGAATCAGATTCAGAGGCTGCCTTTTTGCTGTGGCTTTTGATATTTGGACAGTGGTTTAGAGAGCATTTTAATGAATACGAGCATTTAGTTTGATTCTTGAGTCCTTGTTCTTACGTTGTGTAATAACTCTTGAATTCTAGCAACTATGAACTTTCTGAAGATGAGAATTAATATGCCTAGATGTCAATTATGTTAACATTTTTGGTATATTCTTAGAGACATATTATGTCAGGAGAAGATGTAATAAAGAAAGACTTGAGTGATGAAGTTGCCTATTGTGGTGGCAGTGTTGGAAATTAACCTCTTAAAGGCTCAATTTCACAATTTGTTTGATAATGTTAGGCTCAATTAACCTCTATTTTTGGGAAAAGAAAAATGTGAGTTCTGAGTTTTTAACAGTTTCATTCCAGCGTTGGTTCTTGTTAAGAAAAAAACAAAAAAAGTCAGCTTTAACATCATGAGCCTTGTGTTAAAATTCTGTGCTTTTGTAGTTTACAAAACCATGAATGAGCTTTTATCTTATTTGACATTTATTTTTTGTCTTCACAAGATGCTCAATGAAAATTATGCTATAATTTTTGCCCATTTGCTAAAAGAATAAGCTGGTAAGAGAGAAGACATACCCTTCTGTTTGCTTCAATTCCAATTAGGAATTCATTTCATTTTCATTTGCAAATGAATTCTTATTAATGAGGTGTGTTCAGTTTAAATGAATTTGAAAATTCTAATAAGCCTTTTAAAGGTTTATTTATAAGTAATTCCACAAAAATAAAAAGTTAGAATTGAAAATGAAGTTCACAAAATTTCATTTAAACCAAAGACACTCATTTGGAATCCATAAAATTTTACAGAATTCATTTATGCAAAACAGGGGGTAAGCCCTTCAAAAATTTATTTTCTCACACTATTGTAAGTTTTGCTAATGCTATCCTCTCTTGTGCGTATCCAGCCTAAAAATCTCAGGAACTACGGATGATTTGAAGCTTCTGCTAGTTTTGAATTAACCCATAGCAGGTGTTTCTTGTCTTTATAAAAAAAGAATGGCAATTTTGTTGTCCCTAGCATCAACAACCAGCCTAAGCTTAAAGCTTCTTAAAAACAATGGCCACATGCAAGAAACATCACCAACTTTTCACAGTATTTTCAGTGGTAAATTTCTTCTTCTCTTCATTTCGTAGGCTAGTGAACCTTTTGTTTTCTTTGATTCTGTCAGTGCCTATAGTGAGACCCAATGTTAAAAGCTGCTATCTTTATGTTCAGGTTTGAGAATAGAGAGCAAGAAACAAAGCAAAAAAATTTCATTTGTTAATTTGGCTGTTAAGAACCAAACTAGCTTTGAATTAAAACAGGCAAGTGATGCTAAAGTTGCACCAAGAAAAAGAGGTAGAGACCCAATTTTGAGTGAAGGAAGAGATGAGGATGATAAGTATGGGCCTATTTGCCCTGGTTGTGGGGTCTTTATGCAGGATAAAGACCTAAGCCTTCCTGGTTACTATCAAAAAAGAAAAATTACCATTGAAAGAGGTGTATTGGATGATGAAGAAGAGGAAATTGATGATGACTTTGATGGGTTTGAAGAGGATGAAGAGTTTGAGAATGAAATTGAGGGTAAATTCGAGGAAAGTGGTGATTCTAAAGAGGGAGATATATTTGATTGGGATTCTGATGATTTTGAAACAATGTTGGGAAAAGAAGATGATGGTTTGTATTTGGATGGTTTTACTCCTGCAGGTGTTGGGTATGGTAACATTACAGAGGAGGTATTAGAGAGAGCAAAGAGGAAAAAGGAACAAAGGAAGGTGTCGAAAGCTGAGAAGAAGAGGATGGCTAGGGAGGCCAAAAAGGAAAAGGATGAGACTATCGTGTGTGCTCGTTGTCATTCATTGAGGAATTATGGGCAGGTCAAGAATCAAACAGCTGAAAACTTGATACCTGATTTTGATTTTGATAAATTGATTGCAACTAGGTTGATTAAACCAGGTAGCAATGCAAATTCTACTGTTGTCATCATGGTTGTTGATTGCGTTGATTTTGATGGGTCATTTCCTAAACGAGCTGCAATGTCATTATTCAAGGCATTGGAAAAGACCCAGAATGACCCTAAAACTAGCAAAAGAGTGCCTAAGCTCATTCTTGTAGGTACAAAGGTTGATCTACTCCCATCACAGATTTCACCTACTAGATTAGATAAATGGGTTAGGGAACGTGCTAGGGCTGGAGGGGCACCTAAGCTAAGTGGGGTTTATTTGGTTAGTTCTCGTAAGGATTTGGGTGTGAGGAATTTATTGTCATTTGTCAAGGAATTGGCTGGTCCTCGAGGGAATGTGTGGGTTATTGGGGCTCAAAATGCAGGCAAATCCACTCTAATCAATGCATTTGCAAAGAAAGAAGGGGCCAAAATAACAAAGCTCACTGAAGCTCCAGTTCCTGGAACTACACTTGGGATTTTGAGAATTGGAGGAATTTTGTCTGCCAAGGCGAAGATGTATGACACTCCAGGGCTTTTGCATCCATATCTAATGTCCATGAGATTGAACAGGGAAGAGCAAAAAATGGTTGAAATACGGAAGGAGTTGCAACCTCGAACATACAGGGCAAAGGTAAATTGCCATAATTTCGTATCCTTTAGTCAAATACATCTTATTGCACTGTGCATATGTGAGCGAATGAGTTTTGTATGTGTGAGAAAGAGAGAATTAGGAAATCATGTATTTAACTATAGGATAGCAGGAAAGTACTCATCCAAACTTGTTACAGTACAAAGAATAGACACCTAATTGCGTGCCTTATAATTTCTGAAATAATGGTGAATGTGGGAACCCACTCCAATTTTCATTTTTCTGGAAAATTTAAACTTAATCGTGACAAGTGATTCGTCTTTCTGAATCTTGAATTGTTTATGTGGAACTCCATTTCTTTATATGCCAGATTAACTGTTATAAAATGAATTAATTTCATATGCTTTGTAGATGTCATACTTTCAGGTGCTGTAGTCAGTTTATGTGGTCAATGAAAACTGAGAATATCTCTGAAGTCAGCACATAGTGGTCTGCAGTGCACACTACAAGTGTGATTATTACTTATTAACATGACAGAAAGCTTGGCATTAAATGTTATAAAATTTACATTGATAGAAAATTTTATTGTTTGTGGGATTTAGGTTCATAATTAGTGCCTTACTAATTTTGTAGAATTTTCCCTTTCATTTATAGAATAAAGAAAGAGAATCCACTTAGCTGAAGTTTGGGATTATGGCTTAGTTGAGTATTTGTAAGTTTTATCCTTTGTTGCTGTCCAGTGGTTTTGATATTATCAATGCAGATACCATTATTGTGGCCTATAGCTTAGACATATTCTACATGTTCCTAAAAGTATTAGATAATCTGCAGGTTGGACAGGCTGTGCATATTGGTGGCTTGTTGCGACTAGACCTTAATCAAGCTTCTGTGGAAACAATTTATATCACTGTCTGGGCATCACCAAATGTTTCTTTGCACTTGGGAAAGATAGAAAATGCTAATGATTTCTGGAAAAACCATGCTGGTATCCGGTTGCAGGTAAGCCTATATATTCTTCCATTATTTTTCTCATAATACTGCACAAGGTTGCATGACTTTTGCTATGGACCATAATATTGACCTCACCTTTTTTTTTGTTAAATTACGGCTTACCCTTAGTTTGCTGGAAAGCAAGATTAACCAATGAATGTTCACTTTTTAAGGAGTTTTCAGTGGGTATCTTTTGGCACTCACATGGACTCATGGAGTGTGGATCTTACTCAATATAAGTTCTCTACTTCTTTCTTTTCTTGTTTTACAATTTTTACCTGCTAGATATTGCATATCTGCCTGCTTGGCATTCAACTCCAAGAGTTGACATTCTCTTGACAGGTCTTTCGATTGTTATCTTTACTAGGCCAAGTACATTTTAGAAGAGCCCTTGTGTATCCAGCGCGTAATTGGGTACTTCCTTTCTTGTGACATTTAATTTCATCAAAATTTTTATCATTGAAGCTGAGAATATTTTTAAAGTCAGAGTAACTAATTTATGAGCAAAACACTGGTGTTTGAAAGAAGAATTAACTAACTCCCTGAAACATTGATGTCGCTGAAAATTTTTTTAGTCATATGTGTACCTTGATGCTTCTTTTTCAAAATACATCTGGTTCCACTACCATCAATTTCATATTATCATTCAATTTTGTAGAACTTTTATAAAAAAAAAAAAATCCATGTTTGTAGTCAATGAAAAAACCAATTTTTTTGGGCTTCACATAAAAAGAAAGCAAAACTTTAAGTACAGTGGATTCATTCGCATGTTCCTTATTGTCTCAAAGTTTGGGTTTAGTTATGTGAAATTTAATTAAGACCTGCTCATTTATTGGCCAACAACAAACTGAACCTCTCCACACCAAACACAGATGCACCCTCGTCTTCCTTTTTGTTTCGTTGAAGCTTCTTTATGATATCATATAGGTATGGATTTACAAGGCAAGTAAATAGTTATTCAAATGCAGCCAAAGTCATGGAATTTGATGGGTGTTTGAGAGCAATTGATACTTTGGGAACTTGAGTATATTAATAGTACAAGTAGTGTACTTAGAGCAATTAGGAAGTCCAAGGCACATTTAAAAATTTGGATATCAAATAATGGCATAGTTGGCAAATTATCTAAAGTTTAAATAAGCTGAATGAGCATGAATTACTAGTTGATTACGAGTGTCAATTTAGTACCATACTCCTTGATGAGATCACTTGTGTTTGTGTTAATTGATTGTAATTGAACTGTGGATGAAATTGTTATCTATAAATACAAATATTTTATCAGTTTCGTTTAATGGATAGGAAATTCCAGTATTAAAAAAAAAAAAGAGAGAAATAGGAAGAAGAGGGGGAGAAGGGATAGTGAAAATAATTGAAATGGGCAATGACAGCGCAAAAGAAAAAGTGAAGAACAGAGTCTTCATCAGCTAACATAACTTCTATATTCTAGAGCATTACTTGGGCTTATCAAGGATTAGATGGTCTAGTCAAATAGCATATTAAAATAAAAAGAGGTCTTTTTTTTTTTTTTTGTGCATCAGGACTTCATTTGGCATTTATGTTGTTGGGTTGTTGTAAATAGCTCAATTATGCCTCAATCTAATTTTCGTTGTGGTCAGTTTCATAGGTTCTTTTTTGACCCATTTTGTTTGGTAGCAACAGAATTTTAAAAAAATAAACTAAAAAAAATTAAATACACTTTTTTCTTTGCAGTAACATAATCTGTTTTGCTTTTAGATGGTTGATACTTAAATTCCATCTAAGGACAACAGATTCGTCTTCATGGTTGCTTTTGAGTTGCAAGCCAGTTGTAATTTTACTAATATCCATTGTCAAGTGATGCTGAGCCAGTCATGATATCTTCGTACATTATCAACCAATAAATTGCTATGTAAAGGAGGAAAATGCCTTTCCTATGTTTTGTTTGCAACTGGAAATGAAAAGACCCTGTTCTAAAGTGTATTGAAAAGTTATTTTATGGGATATTATCTCTGTATGTGCTTTTTATGTCTGTAGTTGTTTCCTGAAAAATAGTTTTCTACAGAAAAAGTGAAGAACAGAGTCTTCATCAGCTAACATAACTTCTATATTCTAGAGTATTGCTTGGGCTTATCAGGGATTAGATGGTCTAGTGAAATAGCATATTAAAATAAGTGAATATTATTTTCTTAACGAGGTGAACATGGGAAACAATACTTTTCTTTCAACAAAGGAAGCCTTGCTACTATTTTAATTTTACAAGAAGTTGTATACCATATACTCTTTTTCATCTATAGTTAAACAGGGAAGAAAATTATAAAATAAAACAAAGGTAAATTATGGTGCTCACTAGTGATCCATGATGGCCAATTATGGCTGTTGGCGGATGATGTTTGATGAATTTTTTTTTTTTTTTGATGTTTGATGTTTAATGATGTTTGATGAATTGGCAGGCATGTGCTTGTGTGGTCCTTTTATAGATTCCTTAACTTCTTGCTTTTGCAAATCTAGAAATTGACTTCTAACTTATTTTCTTATGCATGCTAAACACTGAAAAATGAACAAAATGCTTCCTTAGAAACAAATAGAGTAGTTTTAGTGAATGATTTCACTCTTGAGAATGGGTTTTTGCCTTGAAACAGAACTCATAATTAATTGAATAATTTTAATATCATAAGAAGGTTGCTTTTTAAGTTACATAGTTTGCATAACCCTGAAGCTTATTGTTCCAGCCTCCAGTGATTGAAGACAGAGCTTCTGAGCTAGGAGGATGGGAAGAGAGGGAAATCAAAGTGACTGGGACAAGCTGGGATGTGAATAGCATTGATCTTGCTATTGCTGGCTTAGGTTGGTTTTCTTTGGGTCTCAAAGGTGAAGCAACCTTGACGTTGTGGACATATGATGGCATTGAGATCACTCTGAGAGAACCTTTGGTCCTTGATCGAGCTCCATTCCTTGAGCGACCTGGGTTCTGGCTACCAAAGGCTATATCTGACGCCATTGGAAACCAAAATAAAGTCAAATCGCAGAAGAGGAAGAGTATGGATTCTCTGCTTGATGAGAATTAGATCGTCTTTCTTCTGCCTGCATCTGCTGAAAAGAGAAAGAAGAGAATGACTTTGTTCCTCATTGCAAAGAGATCAGTTTTAACATTTCTCCTCCCTGCAAGACGGCGATGTGGCCGTGTTTAGGGCTATAAATAGCAGCTTGCAATGGGAGCAGGTTGTTTAGATAACTTCAATTTGTGCAATGTATAGAGCATCCATGTGAACGCTAATCGACGAAATTTAGTTTGAACATAAGTTAAGACCCGGAGATGCAGCTCATCAATTGGATCACAAGTGTAGTTTTCAGTGCCTTTCATCTTAGGAACATAGGAGGTACATTCTCCTGCAATTTTGTTGCTAAAGACCCTTCAAAGGTTAATAGGCAGATACTCAGGATTGAGTAGTCTGACAGTAATGTGAGCTCTATCATCTGAGTTATTTGTTATTTGAAGAGAAACCAATGTATCCAATATTATGAACAGATAATGTACTAGAATTACGTGTTTTAATATAGGAGAATCAAATAAAAAAAGATTTATGTGGTTGACATGATAGTCTACGGACACAATTCACTATACTATTTTTCATTTACTCGCTGTATATATAATTGCGAAGTTGAATATTACAAAAGGATGTCTATTTATAATATACAGATAAAACTATAATTAAAACTATAATTGGAAGAAATATAAGAATCTCTACGATAAAGAAAAATCTCTACAATAGGAATAAATTATGCTATAATTACATTAACAACCAGAAATTAATTCCTTACATTTGAGGCCTAGTGTCAGCCCCTTGAAGTTGTGAGCATAGGATAGTGTGAGGATTTGGGCATTATTCCTTGACACAACCTTGACATGATGCAATGGGTATAAAATAATGTACGAGGGTTTGATGGCAACATGTGGTTGCATAATTTGAGTGGAGGAGATGACTATTTGAACAGTAAAAAGAGTGTGTAAGGCTGGCATTGGCACTTAGCCAAGCAGCTGTGTGATGGGCATGTAGAATTAGCACATAGACATTGGCTTGTTGAGTAAGGATTATGATTGGCTTATCAGGCATGGCAATTGAGGGCGGTTATGTTTGCTTCCTGATATTGTGGGATTCAAATTTGATTCTAAGGAAGCATTTTGTTCATTTTGGCAAAGAAGGCTGTAAGAATGTGTTTAAATTATCATTATGGCAGTTGTGGGTACCAACTGCCACCTTAGGATAAGGGGGAGCAAAACTGCCACTGTGTAACTACTTCTGTGTAACTGTCCCTTATAAAAGGCAGTGTGTGTGCATGAGAAATTCTGTAAGAGGAGTCTCATTATTGTATTCTGATTATTGTGAGATTAGTAACAGGTTGGGAGTGATTCTTGTAAAGATTTGTGTTGCCTTTAATTCTGAATAAATTGTGACTTAATTGTGTTCAAACTAAACAACCTAAAATTTGGCATAGTAATTGAACCTTTGTATTTTTTTGTGTGGCTAAACTAAGTGCGTGTAGATTTAGTGTCTTGCAGGCAATATTTTATTGGATTGAAATTAGCCATGTAACACCTAGCAAGGGGGCAAGTGCTTGCACTAGCACTTGCTCTTATTTATCGGTTGAAATCCTCTCTCACACATAGGGGTTTAATTGAAAGGGAAGATGAGACTTTCATTTTCAGTAGTTCATTATATATAAGATTTATTATTAAAACATTCCTCTTAAGTCTTAATTCCATAGGAGGATGAAGTCCAACTTCTTGTTTTCTATATACTATTTTTTAAAAATATACATGAGAATTACTACATTTGTTAGTTTTTTCAAAATTAATTTTTTCCCTAAAAATTAACATAGTAACAAATTGAACTCTCACATGGTAAAATTTTATAATAAATTTACCCTTTCCGAATTATACAATTTTATTTTAAAATTTATGATACAATACATGAAAAGTTGAATTCATGTTTAGAGATAAATACAAAAAAACACCTTGTGGTAAGATACATTTTCATTTAAAGATTTGTAGTATTTTTTCTAACATTTAGAGGTATATGATTTTTTTTTTCCTAACATTTTTATACCCTATCAATTAATATTGTCATTATTTTACAATAAAATTTTAATATAACAATACTTTTCAATAATAAAAATATATTACATATAATTTATCATCAATATAACTATTAAGATACTTCTAAAAATATTATAAATTTATTTTAAAAGTTATTTCTTTTTTTTTTTTGATAAAATGAAAATAAAAATTATTTTTATTAGTTGTGAATTTATTTTAGTTAATTGAATGATATATTATTTAATATATAATTGTCTTATTAAAATTTCATATTATTTTATCAATATATCATTTATTTTTAATAAAATTACTGAGTAAAGTATTAAAATGCATGTAAAACTAAATCACAAATTTTTAAATGCTACAAAAAATACTACAATTTTTAAACATCTAACTACAAGATATTTTATTGTATTTTTTCTAGGTTATTTACCCTCACCATCCCTAAATTTTTACCCCTTTCCCACTATCGTCCTAAAGAATTAATTGGACAAATAAAAATCTTTAACTATTAATTTTGATCATAGTAAAACCCCAATTATCAAATTCTGGTGGTGACCCTATCAACTATATCATCATTATTTTATAATAAGATTTTAATATAACAATACTTTTCAATAATAAAAATATTTTACATATAATTTATCATCAATATAACTATTAAGATACTTCTAAAAATATTATAAATTTATTTTAAAAGTTATATCTTTTTATTTTTAGTAAAATAAAAATAAATATTATTTTTATTAGTTGTGAATTTATTTTAATTAATTGAATGATATATTATTTAATATATAATTGTCTTATTAAAATTTCATATTATTTTAAGAATATATCATTTATTTTTAATAATATTACTGAATAAAATACTAAAATGCAAGTAAAACCAAATCATAAATTTTTAAATGTTATAAAAAATATCATAATTTTTAAACATCTAACTACAATATATTTTATTGTATTTTTTCCATATTATTTACCCTCACCATCCTAAACTTTTACTCTTTCCTCACTATCGTCCTAAAGAATCAATTGAACAAATAAAAATCTTTAACTATTAATTTTGATCACAATAAAATCTCAATTATCAAATTTTGATGAAATCGCCATCGAAATGCTGACATGGTGAATTATTAATGATGTGGCAAAATTTTGTTTTGTTTTACAAAATAAAACATATGGTGCCACAAAATCATCATGTGAGCAATTACATAAGTATCTCTCAAAAAAAACTAACTAATTAATATTATTAATTAAGCAACTCACTAATCAAGAAAAAAATTACTTATCTAAATTTTCAATTTATAAATGTAATTTTAAACATAATCAATACTCTAAAAAAACAAAAGTGTTCCGGTTCCTTCTATCTTATCTTCACAATTCTCAATCAAATTCAGCTTCTACCCGATCAAATCCTCGCCCATCTACTCCCACACGTCTGGTCCAGCGACTTATGTATCGCCTACGTCTGACCCAGTAACTTTCGCATCGCCTGCATTTGCATCTGTGTTTGCATCTCAGCTTCAGTTGGGCGTGCTCCGTCAGATGGGCGAATTCTTCACCGGCTTTCATTGCATCGGAAAGGAGGAACAGTGACAATGGCGTATGTGGCCATGTCATTTTGAGATGGAAGGGATTGTACGGTGGCTAAAGGGCAAACGACTGCTATATTTGGGCAGCCATTTTGGTTTGTGTGTCCTAAGTGTGTGATTGGGGAATGAGGGACTAAGGTTTTAGTTTAAGAGGCCTTGTGATTTCAAATTTAATTTGTTTGATGGAGTGAATTTGGGTTATTTAATTTGTTTGAATTTTAGACCTGCGTCCTAATTTAGATGTTAAAGGAGTTCGTACTTCCATTATTTGTATATTGTGTATAACGATGTTGAACACTCCCACCATCTGTTTCATGATTGTCCATATTCGATTAATTATTGGGATGCTGCTGGTTCCAAATTGGTTAATATAGATTCAAAAAATATGCAAGAATGGTTGTTTCAGCATTTGGAATCTCTGTCAGACAGTATGCTTCAGCAGTGGGCGATGATATTGTGGTCCATCTGGAATCAGAGGAACAAAAAGCTATAGGAGAATGATTGTCTTTCAGAAAGCCAAACAACTCAATATGCTATTTAGATATCTTTGCGACTGGACATCTGCTCATCTTAAAAGGAAGTTTTCTAGCTCAAGGTCCTCGGCAGCTCAGATTTGTCGTTCTTGGAAGGTTCCTTCTCCAGGATGGCTTAAATGTAAGTGGACATTGCGGTTGCTAATGATAAAGCATATTTTGGAGTGGGCATTGTTTTCAGAAATGAGCTGGGTGGATGGGTTCAAGCTAAAATGAAGTTTATTCAAGGTTTCAATTCAGTTAAAGAAGCTGAAGTAGAGGATGGTATTTGAGAGGCTTTTTTTATGTTGGTTTTGGAGCTTAATTTATAGAGGGTTCTTTTTGAATCAGATTCAAAAGGGTAGTTGCAGCGTTTCGGAAAAATTTGTTTTGATGAAGCGAATTTAGAAGAAAGAGAAACAATTTTCAGAAAGAGTATATTTTTTAATTTAAAAAATAAAAAATAAAAGTGTTTAAAATAATTATTTAATTGCATGATGATTATGTGGCATCATGTGTTTTATTTTGTAAAAGAACGAAAAAAAATTGGCCACATCATTGTCTAATTATTGGGCCATGTCAACAATCTGAAGGCCCTTATCAACAATCTAGTGATGATTTCACCATAATTTGACAATTGGGGTTTCATTGTGACTAAAATTAATAGTTAAGGATTTTTGTTTCTCCAATTAGGGGTGTCCAAATAATCGATCGACCGAGTTTATTAAATCGAACCAACCCAAACTGAAGAAGCGGCTCGATCTCTAAAACAGAAGAGAAGGTGGTTCGGTTCAAGGAGGGACATATTTCGTGAGTTTGGTTGGCGGTTTAGGGAGATGATTTAAATAATCGAATTGCCTGAACTTCCGATATGTGAAACGACGTTGTTTTAAATTAAGGATTTTTTAACCCTACATATAAATACTCATTATTCCACTAAAACCCCATTTCATAGTCACCTCTTTGTTGCTCCTAACCTTAATGTCTCTTTGTTTACTCAAAACCTCTATCCCTAATCACCTTAGATTTTATCTTCAACCTCTCAAATCTCCATCTTCTCGAAACACTAGCCCCTCTCTATTTCTCTCAATCTCTCTAACCTCTAATCTCTCGCTTTCGTTTCATATTTAATGTTGCATCTTGCCATAACTAATGGTGCTATATCGTTTATATGTGTTTTGTGTTCTTCTTTTCTTCATTTCTAAAGATCTGTGCTTGAGATCAATAAATCATTAATCTCATGGTCTATGTTGTCATTCCTCTAATGATTTGAGATCAATAGACAATTAATAGGTGTTCTCTCTTGTTTTCTTTGCTTTGATTTGTGTAAGTTGAGTGATCTAATTGTTTTATGTTCTTAATTTTTTTTTTTGAATTATATATCTTTGAGATCGTTTTATAACTTCAATCATTTTTTTAGTTTTAAATCATTTTTTAGGTTGTAAGGTGGAAGCTTTAAAGAATTTCTTTGATCTGTGAATGGTGGAAGCTATCTATTGAGATCTCGGTAATATAAAATCCCTGCTACAAATCAATGCTTAAGAAATTGTAATAGAGGTAATAAAATTAATTTTTTTTAAATATTTTTAAGATCTGGAAAAATTTTTGTTTTTTACTTATTTTATTTTAAAATCTGGAAAAAATTTTAATTTTTGCTAATTTTATTTTAAGATCTGGAAAATATATATTGTTTTTAAACTTTTATACACTATGAACATGTGTTAAAGTTAAAAATTGATTTTTTACTTATTTTATTTTATGATCTTGATAAAAATTTAATTTTTGTTAATTTTATTTTACAATTTGGAAAAAATATATTATTTTAAAACTTTTTATACAGTTTGTGAACATGTGTTATTCTATTTTGTGAATCTGTGATTGATATTATTTTTTCCAGATGTGACTATGTGCTTGATTTATGTTTTAAATTTAAAAATTTAATGTGTTATTATATTTTGTGAAACTATGATGAATAATGTGTTTTTAACATCTTTGAATCTAATAAATTTAATATGTAGCTATATGAATTGATGTGTTTATTTAATATGTTTCTTATAAAGTTATCTATGCTTGATTTGTAATTTTTGTTTTTTCTTTTGTGAATCTGTGATTGATTTGTAATTTGTGTTTTTTCTTATAAAGTTTGTGAATATGTGATTGATTTGTGATTTATGTTTTTTTATTTTGCTCGATTTCTAATACTTATGTGTTGGGTTTGACCTACATGGATAATGTTGTTGGTGGTGGTATCACTAACAATAATAATATTACTTCTAATGCTGGTGGTACCTAAACGGACAAAGTCCTATAAATTGTGGAAGCTTCTGCAAATTTTGAGCTGCCACCATAAGTAACTTAAAAATCAAAGAAAAGAAAAGATCTTGAACACAGATCACTTGCTTGGGAACACTTTGAGGAAATTAAGAATGCAACATGAGTTGTGATTCAAAGGAGGTGCATATACTATGCTAAGGTAATTAATGCTCACTCTAAAAACATGACACATCATCTATTAGGAATCATGTTCTTACTTGTTTGAAAAACCCTTATAATAAAAACACTAAACATAAAATTGCTAACACTTCAACCTATGAACATGGTGGCAGCTGAAAGCAAAGAAACCTTAGGATCTCTAGGAACTTGGACATTTGATCAAAAGGCAATTAGAAAGTATCGTGCACATATGATAATTGTAGATGAGTTGCCTTTTAAATCTGTGCAAAGGGAGGGGTTTAAGAAATTCTTAAATTTTGAATGTCTTAGGTTCAAATTACCTTCTATATTTATGTTGACTAGGGGCAACTTTGATGTGTACTTGAATGAGAAGCAGTCTTTAAAGCATTTCTTTAGAAATCATTGTCAAATGGTGAGCATCACCACTGAAGCATGGACATCTATTCAGTGAATCAATTACATGTGCATAAATGCTCACTTTATAGATGATTAGTGGAAGCTATATAATAAAATTATCTCATTTGTGCCTATTATATCTCTCAAAGTTGAGTATATTGCACAAGCATTAGGCAATTATTTACTTGAGTAGGGACTTAAAAACATATTCACTGTAACAATAGATAATGCCTCATCTAATGATACAACCATTGGGTATTTAAAAAAGAAAGTCTTAGGTTGGGGTGTTAGTGCAATTAGATGTAAATACTTGCACATGAGGTGCATTGCTCACATAGTGCAGTTAGATGTAAAATACTTGAAGCTGATTGTGTAAGATGGGTTGAAAAATGTTACTAAGTCTATAAAAAAGGTTAGAGAATGTGTTAGATATGTTATAAATTCACCAACAAGACTTAGGAAATTTAAAGAATTTATTGAGTTAATTGGCATTGAGTCTAAAGCATGTCTTTCCCTTGATGTTCCAATAAGGTGGAATTCCATCTATTTGATGCTAAAACTTGCTTATATTTTTTAAAAAGCTTTTGACAAGTTTGATGAATAAAAGTTATCATTCAGATATAATTTGAAGGATTATATGCCTAATTACTTTGACTAGTTGTCTGTCATCAAAATTGATGATTTGTTGAAACGCTTTTATGACATTACTTTGAGAGTTTCTACTTCTCATAATGTGACTTCCAATACCTTATTTTTTAAAATTTTTTATTTATACTACTTCTTGAATGAGTGAAAGCTTTCTAGTGACTTGAATGTTAGAATAATAAGCTTGAATATTATATAAAGTTTAAAAAATATTAGGGGTAATCCTGATAAGATAAATAATCTGATCTTTATCTTTTTTGTTTTGGATCCTCGAGACAAACTTGAGTACATGTCATAATCTATATGTTAAATGTATGGACCTGTTGTTGGTGAAAACTTGTCTCAATCTATGAGAAACTCCCTCTCTGAATTGTTTGTTGATTATATGACTTGTTATGCTCAAAATGATTTTGCTTCTTAAGAATCTGCTTCTCAATCTTCTATTTTTGTTTTTGCAAATTTGGTGAAACTTGTTTCTATGTTGAAAGAAAGATTTAAGTAATGTAAATTGGATTGCGGAATGGGTGGAAGTCTGATATTGAAATATACTTAACTGAGTTTATGTTAGAAGAAGAAGGGGAATTATATCTTCTAAGAGGGTGGAAATTAAATTTTGAAAGGTTCCCTATACTCTTTAGAATGGCTCGGGATATTTTAGCTATTCTCATCTCAACTGTTGCTTCAGAATCTACTTTTAGCACTGGTAGTATAGTGCTTGATGCCTTTAGGAGTTCATTAACTCTTAGGGTTGTAGAAGCTTTAATTTGTTCTCAATATTGGCTTAGAGTTAGTAAAGATGATATTTAAATTGAGGAGGAACTCAATGAACTTAAACCTATTGAAAATGGTAAGTATTTAATATGTTATTTTATTTTATATTTGTTAATTGTTTGTTGATTATGGACTGATTATGTTTTTTAGGAATTTTCAGATCTTCCACCTGTGGGTGTTGGTCCATCAACAACAACCACATTAGGTGTGATATGATCTAACTCTATTGGTAGTCCTTTTAATCCTATATAAACATACTGGCAGTAAATTCATTTAATCTCTATTTCTTATATTCTTTATTCTTTTGATTTATTTTAATTCTTATTTCAGGTTTTGATGATGCTATTTTCCACTATAAGTCGAAGAATGAGGGGCTCCATTATTTTGGGTGGCATGTTAATGTAGCAAAAAAATGTTGTTGCATTCTTGGAAATTCTGAGCTTCTCTTGCATGCATTCCTTGCTGCTTGTCTTATTTATTGCTTTTGATTAATATTTTGAATGTCTGCTGCCTATTTTGTTTGCACTAGCATATGCATATTTGCATTCTTGGCTGGTGCAATGATGAATGCTTCCACCAAATTTTATGATAGCAAGATCAATTGTGCTGCAATTTTTTGGAGGGCATTTATTACAATAAAAAATTGTGGCTAAGTTTCTTATATGAATTACAAAACAAAACTGAGTATAACCCAAGTTAATTTTAATATTTTGTTCACTGCATTTCTTATAAAATCTGAGTATCAGCCAAGTTAATTTTTTCATGTCTTCCTTTGTAGGAATTTGTTAGATGTTTTTGCTTTATATATGCAGAATCCCTCTTGTTTTTTTGCTGATGGTTTTGAATAAGATGAATCATTTTTTTGGCATCTAATTATAGTTTCATTTGATTTTGTATCTTAAAAAAATCAATTGTAAATGATTCTAATGTGTTTTTTTTGCTACATTTCATATATTCAGTCTAATAAGTCTAATTGAAATGTAAATTGGGCTCTTATAAATATTTTTTGGACTAGTTTGTAAATTTTTATGGGTTTCGGCTCTTAATATATATAATTATAGTCTTCTATTTTAAGTTTATGCTTAACAATTTCAAGCTCAGAGCCCAAAACTGTTGGGCATATTTGATTTAAACTCGAACTTGTGCATAACTTGAATTATTGGATTATCATAAAAATCAGTTGCAGATTAGTATTTGTTTAATACATATCCGAACTAATTCAAATTTTTTTTTGCTACTCTCAATCCGATTTGACCCACCCAATGAATATCTCTATGTTCAATTGATTCTTTAGGACGATAATGGAAAATAGGTGAAAACTTAGAAATTGATTCTTTAGAATGATAATGGAAAATAGGTGAAAACTTAGAAACGTTAAGTATAAATAACCCTATTTTGTCCAAACATTTATAAAGAAGTGTGACAAGATGCCCCGTGAAAAATAATAGAAAAAAAAAATAATTAATTAGCTTCAGGCCTTCAGCTCCACTCTCTGTGTTGATCTCTGGCCGGCTTGTATAGTATAGTTATGAGCGCATCTTCTATACTAAGTCGCGTTCTCTCTAACGAAACCTCCAAAACGCAAACGCAACGCGCAAAAGCAACAGCCAAAGCACTGACCAACACTATCATTAATCATCTTAATGCCAATCGCCTTCAAAAAGCTGTTTCCATTCTCTTTGCATCCAATTCACCCGTCCCTTATTCTCTGTATGCACACCTTTTTCACCTATGCTCTTCAACTCGTTCAATTGTGGAGGCTCGAAAGGTTGAATCTCACTTGGTCACATTTTCTCCGAACCCACCAATCTTCCTTTTGAATCGTGCCATTGAGGCTTATGGGCAATGTGGGTGTTTGGCGGATGCAAATGAACTTTTTGATGAAATGCCTCAAAGAGATGGTGGGTCTTGGAATGCTATTATTAAAGCTTATACGCAATGTGGGTATGCAGAGAAAGCATTGGGTTTGTTTAAGGAAATGAATAAAGGAGGAATTTTTGCAAATGAGATTACTTTTGCTTGTGTTTTAGGGTCTTGTGGTGATATTTTGGAGCTTTCACTTTCAAGACAAATTCATGGGCTTATTGTGAAATATGGGTTTTGTGGAAATGTGATTCTGGGAAGTGCATTAGTTGACGTTTATGGGAAGTGTGAGGTTATGAGTGAAGCTAGATTGATGTTTGATGAGATTGAGAATTGTAATGATGTTACCTGGAATGTAATTGTTAGGCGTTACCTTGATGTTGGTAATGAGAGAGAATCTGTAAAAATGTTTTTTAAGATGTTGCAAACAGATGTTAGACCTTTAAATTTTACCTTTTCTAATGCTCTCATTGCGTGTTCAGCTATGCAGGCACTTAATGAGGGAATGCAGATTCATGGAGTTTCAATTAAGATTAACTTTGAGGAGGATGAGGCAGTTTCCAGCTCTCTTATTAACATGTATGCAAAATGTGGGGAGATAGAGAGTGCTCGGATGGTTTTTGACCAACCTGGTACAAAAGATTTGATATCCTGGACTTCAATGGTGTCAGCTTATGCATTGAGTGGGAGAACAGGAGACGCAAGGAAACTGTTTGAAGAGATGTCTGAACGGAGTGTTATATCATGGAATGCTATGCTGGCAGGGTACACTCGTTCTCTTCAATGGGAAGAATCCTTAGATTTTGTATATTTGATGCGCAGGACAACTAAAGACATTGATCATATCACCCTGGGATTGCTGTTGAATATCTGCGCTGGCCTTTCAGATGTTGAAATGGGAAAACAGGTTCATGGGTTCATTTATAGGCATAGTTTTAGTTCCAGCCTCCTTGTTGCTAATGCCCTTCTTGACATGTATGGAAAATGTGGGCACTTGAGAAGTGCTAGAATTTGGTTTTACCAAATGAGTCAATCACGGGATAGCATTTCATGGAATGCTTTGTTGACGAGCTATGCTCGTCACCATCAGAGTGAACAGGCTTTGATCATCTTTGGGGAGATGCAATGGGAGATAAAACCAAGTAACTTTGCGCTTGGAACTCTTTTGGCAGCTTGTGCCAATATATTTGCACTTGATCTAGGAAAACAAATACATGGGTTCATCATTAGAAATGGCTATAATATGGATATTGTGATCAGAGGTGCACTAGTTGACATGTATTCTAAATGTCATTGTCTTGCGTATGCTCTCACAGTCTTTAAAGGGGCAGCTCCAAGGGATGTCATTCTTTGGAACTCCATTATTCTGGGATGTTGTCATAATGGAATGGGTAACAAGGTGCCAGAAATGTTTAGACTGATGGAGGAGGAAGGAGTCATGCCAGACTATGTCACCCTTCAAGGTCTCCTGCTTGCTTGTATGCATGAGGGTCATGTCAAGTTGGCTGTGGAGTATTTCAATTCTATGAGCAATAAATATTGTATAATACCTAGGTTGGAGCATTATGAATGCATGATTGAACTGTTTAGCAGGCATAGACACATGAATGAACTTGAGAAGTTTGTTAAGGGGATGCCCTTTGATCCCACTGCCTCCATGTTGATGAGAGTTTTTGATGCATGCAAAGAGCTTAAATGCTCGAGGTTAGGAAAATGGGCTGCTGAACAACTTAATAAATTGAATCCTTCCTTTTCTTTCCAATTTGAAATCAGGGATCAGGGATGGAACAAAGTAGGCAAGCTGTGATTACCAAATTGCGGAGGGGAAGAAATTCAAGTCAATTTGTATATGCACATAATACATCAAATTACTTTATCATGTTGCCTGCTGTAAATGTTAAGAGTTGGGGATGTGAGCTTATCCGTGTGTATGCCTGACTGTCACACGACCTAACATCTTACTTGCAATGAGTACAATGAGTATATGCAACTTTCTTTATAGGAAAAAAGCATGCAGCTCGTGAAGCTTTACATAGAGCAGGTTATTTTTCTTCTGGATAGTCTTTCTTTGTATTATTTACCGCTAGTTATTTATGCATTAACTGTGATTTTAATGATTAATACTGTAGCATATTCCCAGGAGAATATGTTGAAAAGGGGAGTTAAGACAAGATGGCAGGGATAGCTGCCTAACATGTCTCACCGCCGGCATCGTTATCGGAGGTGCTTTAGGTAACTCTCTTAGACACTTGAACAGCCTTACAATTTTGGCAGTTGGTAACTCGTTTTCTTGTTGTTCTGGTTTTACTTAATATGCTTCTGAGTGTTATTATTATTTTTTTACTTTTTGTTTTTGAAATTTTATGTTTCTAGGTATGCTTGCTTTAGTCATTTTTAGCGGATAGGAAATTGGTTTTGCGTGAGGAATTTGATTCAGGAGCTGCCCTTTTGCTGTGGCTTTTGATATGTGGACAGTGGTTTAGGGAGCTTTTTGATGAATACGAGCATTTAGTTTGATTCTTGAGCCGTTGTTTTTACATTGTGTAATAGATCTTGCAAGATCATGCTGATTTTGCTTATGATTTTGATCTTTGAGATTGCCTTTTTTCTCAAGCTGAAAAAAATTGAATTCTAGCAACTATGAACTATATGAAGATGAGAATTAATATGCCTGGATGTCAATTATGTTAACATTTTTGGAATATTCTTAGAGACATATTATGTCAGGAGAAGATGTAATAAAGAAAGATTTGAGTGATGAAGTCGCCTATGGTGGTCACAGTGTTGGAAATTAACCTCTTGAAGGCTCAATTTTGCAATTTGTTTGATAATGTTAGGTTCAATTAACCTCTATTTTTGGGAAAAGAAAAATGTGAGTTTGAGTTTTTAACAGTTTCATTCCAGCACTGGTTCTTGTGAAGAAAAATGAAAATCAGCTTTAACATCATGAGCCGTGTGTTAAAATTCTGTGCTTTTGTAGTTTACAAAACCATGAATGAGCTTTTATCTTATTTGATATTTATTTTTTGTCTTCACAAGATGCTCAATGAAATTTGTGCTATAATTTTTGCCTATTTGCCAAAAGAATAAGTTGGTAAGAGAGAAAACTTACCCTTCAGTTTGGTTCAATTCCAAATAGGAATTCATTTCATTTCCAAATGAATTTTAACTAGAATTTATTTGCAAATGAATTCTTATTAATGAGGTGTGTTCAGTTTAAATGAATTTGAAAATTCTAATAAGTCTTTTAAAGTTTTATTTATAAGTAATTCCACAAAATTAAAAAGTTAGAATTGAAAATGAAGTTCACAAAATTTTCATTTAAACCAAAGACGCTCATTTGGATTTATAAATGAATTCCATAAAATTTATAGAATTCATTTATGCCAAACAAGGGGTAAGCCCTTCAAAATTTCATTTTCTTACACCAGTATAAGTTTTTCTTCTGTGAATCCAGCCTAAAAATCTCAGGAACTACAGATAATTTGAAGCTTCTGCTAGTTCTGAATTAACCCATTTCAGGTGTTTCTTAGCTTTATAAAAAAAGAATGGCGATTTTGTTGTCCCCAGCATCAACAACCAGCCTAAGCTTAAAGCTTCTCAAAAGCAATGGCAACATGCAAGAAACATCACCAACTTTTCACAGTATTTTCAGTGGTAAATTTCTTCTTCTCTTCATTTTGTAGGCTAGAGACCCTTTTGTTTTCTTTGATTCTGTCGGTGCCTATAGTAAGACCTAGAGTTAAAAGCCGCTATCTTTATGTTCAGGTTTGAGAATAGAGAGCAAGAAACAAAGCAAGAAAATTTCATTTGTTAATTTGGCTGTTAAGAGAAAAACTAGCTTTGAATTAAAACAGGTAAGTGATGCTAAAATTGCACCAAGAAAAAAAGCTAGAGACCCAATTTTGAGTGAAGGAAGAGAGGAAGATGATAAGTATGGGCCTATTTGCCCTGGTTGTGGGGTCTTTATGCAGGATAAAGACCTAAGCCTTCCTGGTTATTATCAGAAAAGAAAAATTACCATTGAAAGAGGTGTAATGAATGATGAGGAATAGGAAATTGACGATGATTATGATGGGTTTGAAGAGGATGAAGAGTTTGAGAATGAAATTGAGGGTAAATTTGAGTAAAATGGTGATTCTGAAGAGGGAGATATATTTGATTGTGATTCTGGTGATTTTGAAACAATGTTGGGAAAAGAAGATGATGGTTTGTATCTGGATGGTTTTACTGCTGCAGGTGTTGGGTATGGTAACATTACGGAGGAGGTATTAGAGAAAGAAAAGAGGAACAAGGAACAAAGGAAGGCGTCGAAAGCTGGGAAGAAGAGGATGGCTAGGGAGGCCAAAAGGAAAAGGATGAGACTATTGTGTGTGCTCGTTGGCATTCATTGAGGAATTATGGGCAGGCCAAGAATCAAACAGCTGAAAACTTGATACCTGATTTTGATTTTGATTTTGATTGCAACAAGGTTGATTAAACCAGGTAGCAACGCAAATTCTACTGTTGTCATCATGGTTGTGGATTGCGTTGATTTTCGTAAATGAGCTGCAATGTCATTATTCAAGGCATTGGAAAAGGCCCAGAATGACCCTAGAGCTAGCAAAAGAGTGCCTAAGCTCGTTCTTGTAGGTACAAAGGTTGATCTACTCCCATCACAGATTTCACCTATTAGATTAGATAAATGGATTAGGGACTGTGCTAGGGCAGGAGGGGCACCAAAGCTAAGTTGGGTGTGCTTGGTTAGTTCTCATAAGGATTGGGTGTGAGGAATTTATTTTCATTTGTCAAGGAATTGGCTGGTCCTCAAGGGAATGTGTGGGTTATTGGGGCTCAAAATGCAGGCAAATCCACTCTAATCAATGCATTTGCAAAGAAAGAAGGGGCCAAAATAACAAATTCACGGAAGCTCCAGTTCCTGGAACTACACTTGGGATTTTGAGAATTGGAGGAATTTTGTCTGCCAAGGCGAAGATGTACGACACTCCAGGGCTTTTGCATCCATATCTAATGTCCATGAGATTGAACAGGGAAGAGCAAAAAATGGTTGAAATACGGAAGGAGTTGCAACCTCGAACATACAGGGCAAAGGTAAATTGCCATAATTTCGTATAATTTATTCAAATACATCTTATTGCACTGTGCATATGTGAGTGAATGAGTTGTGTAAGTGTGAGAAAGGGAGAATTAGGAAATCATGTATTTAACTATGGGATAGCAGGACAGTACTACTCATATAAACTTGTTACGGTACAAAGAATAGACACGTAATTGCGAGCCCTATATTTTCTAAAATAATGGTGAATGTGGGAGCCCACTCCAATTCTCATTTATCTGGAAAATTTAAACTTTATCATGACAAGTGATTATTTTTTCAGGATCTTGAATTATTTATGTGGAGCTCCATTTCTTTATATGCCAGTTTAACTGTCATAAAATGAATTAATTTCATATACTTCATAGATGTCATACTTTCAGGTGCTGTAGTCGGTTTATGTGGTCGATGAAAGCTGAGAATATTTCTGAAGTCAGCATGTAGTGGTCTGCAGTGCGCACTAAAATTATGATTATTACTTATTAAAATGACAAAAAGCTTGGCAGTAAATGTTATAAAATCTGCATTGATAGAAAATTTTGTTGTTTGTGGGATTTAGGTTTATAATTAGCGCCTTGCTAATTTTCTATAATTTTCCCTTTTATTTATAAAATAAAGAAAGAGAATCCATTTAGCCGAAGTTTGAGATTATGGCCTGGTTGAGTATTTATAAGTTTTATCCTTTGTTGCTGTATGAACATTGTAAGTTTTACCCTTTGTTGCTGTATGAACATTGTAAGTTTTACCCTTTGTTGCTGTTCAGCTGTTTTGATATTTTCAATGCAGATACCATTATACATGTTGGTAGCTTGTTGCGACTAGATCTTAATCAAGCTTTTGTGGTAACAATTTATGTCACTGTCTGGGCATCACCAAATTCTTCTTTGCATTTGGGAAAGATAGAAAATGCTAATGATTTCTGGAAAAACCATGTTGGTATCCGGTTGCAGGTAAACATATATATTCTTCCAATTATTTTTCTCATAATACTGCAATTTTACAAATATCCATTATCAAGTGATGCTAAGCCAGTCTTGATATCTTCATAAATTATCAACCAATAAATTGCTGACTACGTAATAGAGGAAAATGCCTTTCCTATGTTTTGTTTGCAACTGAAAATGAAAAGACCCTGTTCTAAGGTTTATTGAAAAGTTATGGGATATTATCTCTGTATGTGCTTTCTATGGCTGTAGTTGTTTTGCTGAAACAGAAAAACATTTTCTAACAAAATAATGTTTGTTTTCTCTATTGGGCTTTAACATTAAATTAAGTGAATATTATTTTTTTAAGGAGGCGAACATGGGAAACAATACTTTTATTTCAATGAATGAAGCCTTGCTACCATTTTAATTTTACAAGAAGTTATATAACATATACTTTTTTCATCTATAGTTAGACAGGAAAGAAAATTATAAAATAAAACAAAGGTAAATTGTGGTGCTCACTAGTGATCCATGATGGCCAATTATGGCGGTTGGTGGATGATGGTTGATGAATTAGCAGGTATGTGCTTGTGTGGTCCTTTTATAGATTCCTTAACTTCTTGAGTTTGCAAATCCAGAAAATGACTTCTAACTTATTTTCTTTTGCATGCTAAACACTGAAAAATGAACAAAATGTTTCCTTAGAAACAAATAGAGTAGTTTTAGTGAATGATTTCACTCTTGAGAATGGGGTTTTGCCTTGAAACAGAACTCATAATTAAAAGAAATAATTTTAATATCATAAGAAGGTTGCTTTTTAGGTTCCATAGTTTGCATTACCCTGAAGCTTACTGTTCCAGCCTCCAGTGAGTGAAGACAGAGCTTCTGAGCTAGGAGGATGGGAAGAGAGGGAAATCAAAGTGACTGGAACAATCTGGGATGTGAATGGTATTGAACAAGTGACTGGAACAAGTGAGTCACTATGTGTATGTGAAAGACAGAGAGAACTAGGAAATCCCATATTCAACTACAGGATAGCATGAAAGTACTTATCTAAACTTGTTTGATACAAAGAATAGACACAAAATTGTATGCCTTATAATTTCCAATTTAATGTTGAATGCAAAAATTTCCTCCAATTTTCATTTGTCCAGCAAATTTAAACTTAATCGTGACAAGTGATTCTTTTTTCTGAATCTTGAATTATTTGTGTGGAATTTTATTTCTTTCGTATGCCTGATTAACAATAATAAAATGAGTTTCTTTCATATGCTTCATAGATGTGATACTTTCAGGTGCTTTCGTTAGATTATGTGGTCAATCAAAGCTGAGAATAGCTCTAAGGTCAGCACATAGTGGTCTGCAATGCTCGCAATAAATATGATTAGAATGATTACTTATTAACATGGCAGAAAGCTTAACATCAAATGTTATAAAATTTATATTGGTAGAAAGTTGTATTCTTTATGGGATTTAGGTTCATAATTAGCACCTCACTAATCTTCATATTGAATTTTTCCTTTTATTTGTAAAATAAAGAAAGAGAATCCATCAGCAGCTCATGCTTGTGCTCAAGCTGCTGTACATATTGGCGGTTTAAAGGAGTGGCGTCATCTTTCTGTCTTAGCTCAAGAGAGCTCTTTGCAATGAATTTCTTTCCTTTCAAAAAAAAAAAAAAGAAAGAAAGAGAATCCATGTAGCTGAAATTTTGGATTAAGACCTAGTTGAGTTGAGTGTTTATAAAATGAAATGGTTTCCCTATGTATGAACAGCGTAAGTTGTATCCTTTGTTGTTGTCCTATGGTTTTGATAGTCCTTATGCAGACACCATTATTGTAGTATGTAGTACTTAGACATATTCTACTTGTTCCTAAAAGTAGTAGAGCATGTTCAAGTTGGACAGGCTGTACATGTATGCGGCTTGCTGCTACTAGACCTTAATCAAGCTTCCGTGGAAACAATTTATATCACAGTCTGGACATCACCAAATGTTTCTTTGCATATGGGGAAGATAGAAAATGCTAGAGCTTTCTGGAAAAACAATGTTGATATTTCGTTGCCGGTAAGCCTATATACTCTTCCAATTATTTTGCTCATAATACTGCACATGGTTGCATGTTTTTGCTATGGATCACAAATTCTGACCTCTTGCTTCTTCTTTTGTTAAATTATGGCTTCATCTTAGTTTGCTGTAAACCAAGATTAATCAACAAATTTTTACTTTTTAAAGAGTTTTTTGTGGTACCTTTGACACTCACACAAAACTATCCATGGTGTTAACTAATGGTATCATGATCCATTTCGGTATTGGTAATGGTGTAATAATATCGGATCGAATCAGATTGTATATTTGGCGCTACCATAAATTTCAAAAAATAATCGATAAACTGCACTATATTAATAAAAAAATTCAAAATAAACTTTAATATTTGATATAATGAGTTAAGAATTACTTAAAAAAATATATATTTGCTCTTAAAAATATATATTTGAAAAAATAACAAATATAATATAAAAATTATTATTTACTATAATAAAATATGACATAAGAGAATACTTTAAACATTTAATGTATAAATAATTATATTATATTAATATAATATTATTACAAACTGAAACAAATAGAATAATAATATAAATTTCCATAAAAAAAGTGGCATGAAGGATCTTGATTACTTGACTCAACATTATAAGCATTTGCATTTTGGTTGCTCATTTCAAATGGAAATAAGTTGAAAAATGAATTCCTTTCGTTGAATGTATTAGAATGGTTTCTTTAAAATTCAAGCAGATTAATTGGATAATTTTGAGAAGTTCTCACTTCATTCTTAAATATGGTTGGATAACTTTAGTGTGGGTCTTGCTGATTCCGATTATTAGAGGGCGTTCCATAATATAATAGAGGATCAAATGGATTCTTGTAATGACTGAACCCATATTCTTGATTTGTAGTAGTTGAAGTAGAACTGCTTGCATTTCCACTGATTTCGTAACCAAATTTATGTTGTCTTTGTGTAAAATTGGATGGAACGTTTAGAGAATTAGATGGATCATAAAAAGGATATTATTTGGATAATTGGAATCTTCATAATATCCATAACTTGTTCTAACTGCCCTATAATATCTGTTTCCACTAGCACGACCACTATCATTATCACCACTGCAACCATCATCACCACTGCCATCATTATCATCATCACTGATAATCTTAGAAACTTTTGAGCAAAACTGATGTCTTCTTCTTGGAGAAGAATGCCCATTATATATTATGAATACAAACTGAAGTTTAGTTCTAAAACATAGTTATAAACTACTATATACATATTTGTCTAAAAATAGCCTATAGCTAGTATATCCTAAATAAGAAAAACATAGAGAATTTACAAGGTTTATTTTTATCCACGGTACCCACATTTTGACATGTGACCACCATGGTACCCAATTTTCAAATTGTAATTTAAAATTACCCAACTTTTGTTTTGATTACTAGTAAAGAGTCCAAAGCAATTTTTCGACCGGTGATCATGACATGGCACTGGCGTGTCAGTGGGTTCAGTCATGTGGACAAAAAACTGCAAGTTTGCTTTTGGGTTATTTTCATCAACAGTACCCAACATTTTGAGGGAAGAACCCGTATGGAAGAATAAGCCACAACTAGGTGTGCCAAGGATATATCTAATGATGCGGTGAACTACAGATAGATAGAGATGTTGAGGGGCTTGCATGAACTTGCTGACAATATGGCCAACATAGAAGATGTCTGGGTAGGGGATAGTTAGATATATAAGACTTCCAACTAACTTTCGATATGAAGTAGGATTCTCAAGAAGTTCCCCTTCATCATGTCTATATTTCACATTAATTTCCATTGGGGTGTCAATATAATTAGTGTTTGTGAGTCCTGCTAGTTGAACCAAATCCATAATATACTTGTGCTGATTCAAGAAGATGCCTTGAGGTTGATGATGCATGTTTAACCCTAAAAAATAGGTGAGTGGGCCGAGATCTTTCATGTGGAAAGTAGATTGCAACAAATTTTAAAGTCTAGAAATAGCCTCCATATCAGAATCGGTGATAAGAATGTCATCCATATAAACAAGGAGAATAACTATGCCCTTAGATGTCCATTGGAGATAAAATGAGGAGTCAAACTGACTTTTGAGTAAATGAAAAGCAAAGAGAGTCGATCGAAACTTTTCAAACTATACTCGCGGTGCCTACTTTAAGCCATCCAAAGAGCGTTTTAGTTTGCAAACATCATTAGGGGGAAGAAGTAGGCATACCGTAAGGAAGTTTTATGTAAACTTCCTCTTTGAGATCACCATATAAGAAAGTGTTCTTTGCATCTAGGGAAGTTTGATGTAAAGACCATGATTGTGATGCAACAAAGGCAAGTATTGTTCGTACAGTGGTCATTTTGGCTACCAGTGGGAAGGTCTCTTCGTAGTCTAGGCCATACTCTTGCTTGTTGCTAAGAACCACTAACTGAGCCTTGTAACGTTCTATGGATCCATTAGAACAGAGCTTGATAGAGAACACTAACTTACTATCAATAGGTTTCACAGATGGTAGAGCCTTGTAACATCTTATGGATCCTTCAGAATGGAGCTTGATAGAGAACACTAACTTACTACCAACAAGTTTCATAGATAGTGGACACGGAACAACATCCTAGGTTTGGTTTTCTTCAAGTGCAAGAAGTTTTGTTTCAATAGCTCTCTGCCAACATTCATGCTTCATTGCCTATTTATAAGATGAAGGAATAGGAATAGAAGATACAATGGTTGTCAAAGATAAAGGAGAGGTGAAACCATACCTATCTGGTGGTTTACGAACTCAAGTATTTTGTCTAAGAGGTGCTGGTGTAGTTGTTGGAACAAGATCAACATTAAGGGAATGAGTTGGAGGAGGCCCGAGAGGTGTTGAAAACTTGCACCGTTGGTAGACTATGAGAGGCTTAAAAGGCATGGAATTTGCAGAAGAGTGAGTAAACATTGGCAAAACAAAGAATGAAGGAGAAAGATCATCCTTGTGCGTGGAAAAAGATACTGACTTAAAAAAAATCACATTTCGAGAAACCCAAATACATTGTCATAACAAAGAAAACCTTTTTGGTGTACCGAATATCCTAGAAAAGCACATTGGATAGCCTGAGCTGTTAGTTTTGTGCGTTTATGTGTAGGAAGATGAACATAACACACACGACCAAAGGTACGAAGATCAGAGTAATTTGAGGTATGACTAAATTATCTAAAGAAAGGGGAAACATGGTTTAAGGAGGGAGAAGGCAACCTATTGATGAGGTAGACAACAGTGGAAAGAGCTTCACACAAAAAATGAGAGGGTACAAATGACTCTATTAGAGGGGTGCAAACAACATCTAGAAGGTGTCGGTTCTTTCTTTTAGTCACCTCATTCTGTTGAGGGGTTGAAGGACAAGACCATTGAGAAATTATACCATTGGTTTGCAAAAATTTTTGAAATAAATAAGACATATACTCACCCCTATTATTAGAATGAAGAATTTTGATATTGATAGAAAATTGGGTCTGAATATATGCTTGAAAAAGCTTAAAAACAAAAAACAATTCATGTTTAGAATGTAGAAAATAAATCTATGTGAAGCGACTATAGTCATTAATAAAAGTGACAAAGTACTTATAATTAGCATGAGAAGTAATTGGCGTCATTCCCCACGCATCACTATGTATCAAATCAAAAGATTGGACTACCTTAGGTGTGTGAGTGGGAAATGGCAGAACTTTACTTTTTCCAAGCCTAAAAGAATTGCAATCAAATTAAACAGCACTAAGAGATGGTGACCCTTTATTTCCAAGTGAACTAGAATTTGGCAAAGCATTAAGTACATTAGAGTTTGGGTGTCCAAGATGTTTATTTCATGCTTGGTAATCAACATAAGCAGAATTACAAATGATGATAGGTAAAGAGGAACATGGAGATAAAGGAAATTAAAGAGGAAATAGACATCTTACTTTAGGCCCCTTTGCGATCATCTTCCTCGATTGCTGATCATGCACAACACAACCAGATTTAGAAAATTCCACTTTACAATCATTTTCAACTAATTGTCCAACGGAAACAAGATTAGTGGTAAGGTTAGGAGAGATAAAGACATCGATTATGGACGAAGAAACATCACTAGTGGCAGTGATAGGCAAAGAGTTGCCATTAGCTGTATAAATCTTGAGATTTCCAGGATATTTACCTATATTGGTGAGGAATTTAGCATTGTTTGTCATGTGATAGGAAGCCTCAAAATTAAAGTACCAAGGACCAAGGAGAAGGTTTAGAAAAGGGTGCATCTGAGAGTCTTAATGTGGAAAATGTAGAAATGATCATTTGCTGAATCATTTCAGGTGTCACAGATTGAATAAGAGCAGGAGCACTTTGTGTCAGATGTGCTGTATCCACAAAACTACCAGCACTAGAAGAACTAACTGAGATAGTATATGCTGTTCCAAATCTCTTCGAAGGTCGAATAGGACTTTCCTTGATGATATGGTCATCCTTTTTGCAATAGTTGTAGATTTTTTTTGAACAACTTGAAGCATAATGGCCAAATCTTTTACAACAAAAACATTGAATAGTACTAATGTCCTTACCTTTTGGCTTGCCTTGAGTTGCATAAGCCATATGAACATAAGTGGATTTAAGTTGTTCCATAGTGGCTTGAGTAATAAGTCGTTGCTCCTTGCGAAATAAATTATTGAGACATGCATCTAAAGATGGGACAGTTTCTTGATTCATAAGATTAGACCTGGTTCTTTCAAATTCATATCTCAGTTTCATAAGAAATTGATCCCTTTTAGTAGTTTCATGTATAGATTGAACAAAATTAAAACCTTCGGGAGGTAAGGTAGCATGGACAATATCAGTATATTCAGCCTAAAGATTCATAAAGCTAGAATAAAAATCAGAGATAGAGAGACTGCCCTATTGGAGACTTGCTAGCTCATCTTCAAGCTGAAACTAACGAGCAGTGTTGTGTTGACTATAGAGTTTTTTAGATAATTCCATATTTCAGTTGCAGTTTTGAAGGGTCGAAGATTCAAGATGATGTTGGATTCCATATATCCTAAAATACATGCCATGATTTCAGCATCCTTGACTTCCCACTTGGAGTGCTCATCCTTGTCTTTGTCAGGTGTAGGTTTATTGCCATCAATATGACCCCATAGATCTTTGCCTTTAACAAATATCTTAAAGTGAAATGCCTCGCTAAGTAGTTTTTGCCATTGAAATGAATAAAAAAGACATTATACTTGTCTGAAGACATGAGGCTGAGATAACTTTATCAAAATAACTATAAGGCACTGAACTAGAACTGAGAAGAAGAGACATAAGAGAATTCATAACTGAGGCTCTGATACCATGATAATCTTAGAAACTTTTGAACAAAATTGATGTCTTCTTCTTAGAGAAGAATGTCCATTATATATTATGAATATAAGTTGAAGTTTAGTTCTAAAACATAGCTAAACTACCATATACAGATATGTCTAAAATTAGCCTATAGCTAGTATATCCTAAATAAGGAAAACATAGAGAATTTACAATAATAAAGACAATAATTACAGCTATAAATGGTATAGAATCAACCATAGAATGACAGAGAATTAGCCATAGAATGACATATAATCTGCCATAAAATGAATGACATAGAATCTGCCATTGAATCAACTATAAAATCTGCTAGCTTTGAATGACCAGCTAATGCCTTTGACAATCACCACCACCATCACCATTGTCATCATCTTTATCACTTTTACCACCATCTCCTAAAGGAGAATCAACACTATATCTAAATGGAGGAGTCATACTCAATTCTTGCTCAGTTAAATCAATTATAGGATCTTGTTCACCATCTTCATCATTCAACCAATCAAGATGCTTTCCATTAAGTAAAGGAGCTTCTGATTCTTCTAATCATGGATTTAAAGGGTCATGCTCATAAAAAATATAATTCAAGTTTATTGGATTAAAAGCTTCTTCTAACTCTTGTTATGACTTTCGCATTGTATTTTACAATTTCAGCTTTATATTATAGTGTACATAGTCTAGATAGGGTAGTTTTTTGTACTTTAATCTATCTCTAATCTTTGTATGAATTAAGTTAAAAGTGCTCCAATTCCTTTCACAATTTGTTTGATGTTGTTTGACTTAAGACGCTCACAACAATTATTTGAAGTTCAGGTGTTGACTCTCCAAAATTAATCCACCACTCAGCTATATTAACCAATAATATTCAAGTAGTTAAAAAATTATACTTATAAATTATATATCAAGGTAAAAGATACTTGGGGGCAAATTCTTGATTGCTTTTAGAGCAAGTTAGGATTTGAAAGATCCTTCTTTTTCTTGAAAAGTAAATATCTTTATAGTGGTAAAAAAAAAATCAATAATATAACTGTAATTATCCATATATAAAGAAAAAGTTCTTTCAAATGCAATAATAAAACTTACTTGTAAAACGACATTAATTTGAACTTCTTCATTTAGTTCAATCTTTTTAATAACGTTTCGAACTCATCGTATGACTTCAGTATCAGATGAAATATCATACTGTTGAACATTTGCATGATAAACTATTTCACCACTCATATTTTGACTTTACCAAACAATTTTAATGAATTAATGTCTTTGTTTAAGTAGATGATGTATAAGTTAGGAATAAAGTAACAATCAAAATAGAGTAGCAAAGAATCAACATTAAGGCATGAATCCAAGTTCAAGAGAACCTCCATGAATGCACATTAAAGTGTGGCAATCATCCTAAATGCAAGGAGTACTCATTTGACTAAGAAAAGTCAAGTTTTTCTCAAGATCAACTGTTGTTCATGATCTTGAGCCTCATCTCATGATCTTGAGGAGAGCAAGATCAACCACCTCCAAGACAGGCCTTTTTTAGCCAAGCAAGCTTGGTCCACTCACGATCCTAAGTTGCTCATGATCGTCAGCATGCCCTCATGATCCTGAGGTTTTCTTGAGAAAGCTCCAATGACTCTTTGCAAACTCAACGGCTATATTTTTTTATGCTTATGATCTCGAGCAGACGAAATCTTGTAAAAAATTGAATATGCATTTAATGAAGGTGAAGAATGTTAAGGACGAATTTAATGACCTCCAACTGCCATTTTTCACTCTTAACATATATATCCAAGCTTTGAAACTTCATTTAAGAATATTATACAAGTTGGTTATGTAATTGAATTCCTTGAAATGTCTTTAAACAAATTTTCTATTCTCAAAATTCTCATTGTAATTGAGTGTGGGGTGTGTGCTAGGTTAGCTCTCTTCTTCATCTTCTTTCTTAGATTGAAAAAGGGGAGTGAAGAGTTAATGCTAGTGATTGTGGTTGAAGTGTAAGCCTTAAACACTTAAGATCATTGTTATGGTTAGAGCTTAGCCTAGAAAAACTCATTATATTGCAAATGTTATAGTTGAGCCTCAAAACTCTTGTATACACAATCTTGATTAATAAGATTGGTATGTGTGTTAAAAATCTTAACTTGTGGATAAGTTAAGTGGAAACATAAATTCAATTTGTGAATCGAACTGCTTAAATTATTGAGTTCTTGAATTCCTTTTTCACCTTGCTTCATTCATCCCTCTTAAATTTCTAAATTAAACCTTAATCTCTTCCAAAAATTGATTTGCCCTATTCACCCCTCTTTAGGGCCTATTTCACATATTTATTTCCATATTGATATTATGGGTTGAAATAATAATTTATAACCAGTAAATCATTATTTTATAAAAATTTTGCAAATAAAATAATAAATTATTCATTAACAATTATAAATAACATACCAACAATATACAAATCATGATGCAATTGAAAATTTTATCTTCTATCAATAATAGACCAATAATGCTTGTGATATCGATAATTTTCTTTAATGGTCATCTTGCATTTGTTCATTGCATCATACAAAAATTCCATTATTGGTTTATCATTCTCATCAATTAACCTTAATGTCTTCAGAAGAGGTTCTTGAACTTTAAGCAATTCATTTGCATTTTGTCAGAATAGTCTTCTTTCACTTGTTGTTGCTAATAGAGTCTCTTTGACTTCAATGGCTAGTGGATCTAACATTTTTCCATATCTGGAATTCACTCATATAGGTAATTCAAAGATATTCCTCAAATTATTGCGTTGATAAACAATACTCTCCAATGCAATAAAATTGGTAGCAAATCTAGTAATGCCAGGTTGAAGCAGCTTTTTATCATCTGTAAATTTCTTCATATAATTTGTCACCGAATTATATTTATAAATAAATTGAGTATTTTCTTTCCTTTTGCAATGTAGTGACTTTCTTGACTTCTCTTCCCAATATCTTCTAAAATGAGATCAATACAATGAACATTACATGTTGTCCAATAAAGATAATGATACTTGTTCATAAGCATTTTTCTTGCTGACTTAATTGCATCATCATTATTAGTAACAATTTAGACAATCTTATTAGCTCCAACTTCTCTGAGAACTTTTAACATCAACTGAAAGTAATAATGTGCATCTTTCTTTTCAACATCAGATGCATTCACTGACTTATAAAAAATCATGACACGATTTGAATTAACAAGAAAATTAATAATGAACATCTTTATAAGCCCTGTCCATGCATCACATAATATAGACACACCTATTTCCTTCTAAATCCCTGTAAAATATGCAATATATTATTTCATTAATTGATATTCCCTTGACAGCCATACCTCGACAAGTTTATAAATTGTCGGAGGTGGAATGTTTGGTCTAACTTCTGAAGCAACTCTAAGTAAAGGTCGTGTCCAATGTGATTCGACAATTGCAAATGATAGTCTATTATGAACCACAAATCGACTGAAGGCATTCATCAACTTTTCTTGAACCAATGTGATTTTATTTTGGTTTGCTTATTTTTATCTCTTTTGATCTTTAAGTACACTTCAACATCGCTTAATCTTTCAGCTAGTGTTGATAATTGAGGAGGAGCAAATCTAGAAGATTAAGGATTGTTGTCTCTTAGAGTTTGTGTATTAGCAGTGTTTCTGACATTGAAAGAGAGGTCATCATTTGCTTTGTTTGTTGACTATCGATGGATCCACCTGCATCATAATGAACACCTTTAGTCATTTTATATGAATTAAGTTCATTTTGTCAACGGCTTTGTTGCCTAGTGTATTGCATAATTACATATTCATCCTCTTCGTCATCACTGTTGTTATATTGTATGCTCTTATGCATTTGTACAATTTCTTTCTCAAGTTGTTTTTTAGCAATTTTTTTTTGTTTTTGCTTGACTTGTCATTCTAAAATAAGTTTTTTTATATCTTCTCTCATAGCATGTGGCACTTTTGGACATATGGCTAGAGAATATATAATTACAAAAGTGCCACGTGTTGCAAGATAAGATATGAAAAAACTTATTTTAGGATGACAAGCCAAGTAAAAATTACTAAAAAGCAACTTGAGGAAGAAATTTTACAAATGCATGAGAGTGAACAATATAATAACAGTGATGACGAAGAGGAGGAAGATGCAATTGTAGCAATATACTAGGCAACAAAGCCTTCGATAAAATGAACCTGATTCATATAAAATGACTAAAAGTGTTCACTATAATACAAGTGGATCAAGTTGTTTTTAACAAAGAAAGCGAATGATGGGATGCTCTTTCAGTGTCAGAAACACTGCTGATACATAAACTCCAAGTGGCAACAATCTTCAATCTTCTAGATTTGCTCTTACTCAATTATCAATACCTGCTAAAAAATTGAGAGCTGTTGAAGTGGATTTTAGAGATCGAAATGGAAAGAAAGAAGTATATCAAAATAAAATCACATTGGTTCAAAAAAGGTAAAGAGAAGTTGATGAATGCCTTCCGTCAATTTGTGCTTCATAATAAATTACCATTTGCAGTTGCCGAATTACCTTGGACATGACCTTTACTTAGAGTTGCTTTAAAAGTTAGATCGAACATTCCACCTTTAATAGCTTATGAACTTACAAAGGTATGAATGCCAAAGGAATATTAATTAATGAAAGAATATATTGTATCTTTTATAGGGATTTAGAAGGAAAGATGTGTCTATTTTATGTGATGCATGAACAAGGCCTATAAACATGTCCATTATTAATTTTCTTATTTATTCAAATCTTTGCATGATTTTTCATAAGTCAGTGAATGCATATGATGTTGAAAAGAAAGATGAACATTATTCCTTTCAGTTGATGTTAAAGGTTGTCAGAGAAGTTGAAGTTAATAAGGTTGTCTAAATTATTATTGATAATGATGCTGCAATTAAATTAGCAGGAAAAATGTTTATGAACAACTATCGTCATTTTTATTGGACAACATAAAGTGCTTATTGTATTAATCTCATTTTAGAAGATATTGGGAAGAGAAGTCAAGAAAGTCATTACATTGCAAAAGGAAAGAAAATCACTCAATTTATTTATAAATATAATTCAGTGACAAATTATATGAAAAAATTTACAGATGGTAAAAAGCTGTTTCTACCTGGTATTACTAGATTTGCTACCAATTTTATTGCGTTGAAGATATTGTCTGTCAATGCTATAATTTAAGAAATATGTTTGAATCACCTATACGAGTGAATTCCATATATGAAAAAATGTTAGATCCACTAACCGTTGAAGTTTGGGAAACTCTATTAGCAACAAGAAGTAAAGGAAGATTATTTTGGTAAAATGCAAATAATTTACTTAAAGTTCAAGAACCTATTCTAAAGACATTAAGGGTAGTTGATGGGGATGATAAATCAAGAATGAAATTTTTGTATGATGCAATTGATAGATGCAAGATGACCATTAAAAAAAATTATCGATATCACAAACATGATTGGTCAATTATTGATAGAAGATAAAATTTTCAATTTCATCATGATTTGCATGCTGTTGGTATGTTATTTATAATTGTTAATAAATAATTTATTATTTTATTTGCAAAGTTTTTATAAAATAATAATTTACTTGTTATAGGTTATTATTTCAACTCACAATATCAATATGGAGATAAGTATGATATTCCATATGATACTGGAGTCATGCGAGAAGTTCAAAACATTATTAAAAAGATTAAACCAAATGAAGAAGCTCAAATTAATGCCCTTTTATAAGTAAGTTTTATTATTGCATTTGAAAAATCTTTTTCTTTATATGCAGATGTTTACTTTTTAGGAAAAGGGAGGATCTTTTAGATCCTCATTTGCTCTAAAAGCAATCAAGAATTTGCCATGAGGTATCTTTTGTCTTGATATATAATTTATATTAATTAATCATAATTTTTTAAGTAGTTGAATGTTGTTAGTTGATGTTGCTGAGTGGTGGATTAATTTTGGAGAGTCAATACCTGAACATCAAAAAATTGTTTTGAAAGTTTTAAGTCAAACAACATTAGCAACAAATTGTGAAAGGAATTATAGCACTTTGAACTTGATTCATACAAAAGACTAGAGTCTATGTGCACTATAATATAAAGCTGAAATTGCGAAATACAATACGGAAGTCATAATAAGAGTTACAGGTAGCTTTTAAACCAATAACCTTGGATTATATTTTTTATGAACATGACCCTTTATATCCATAGTTGGAAGAAACAAAAGCTTCTTTACTTGATGGAGAAAATCTTGATTGGTTGAGTGATGAAGCTGATGAACAAAATCCTATAATTGATTTGATGAGCAAAAATTAGGTATGACTCCTCCACTCAGATATAGTGTTGATTCTCCTTTAGGTGATGGTGGTGAAAGTGATAAAGATGATGACAATGGTAATAGTGGTGGTTATAATGATGATGATGGCGGTGGTGGTGATGGTTGTGGTGGTGATAATGGTGGTGGGCATGTTAGTGGAAGTGAATATCATAGGTCAATTGGAACAAGCCATAGATATTATGAAGATTCCAATTATTCAAATGATATCCTTTTTTTTTGTGATCCATCTGGTTCTCTAAATGTTCCATCTAATTTTGCACAAAGACAACATGATTTGGTTATGAAATCAATGGAGGTAAAAGTAGTTCTACTTTAACTACTGTAAATCAAGATTATAGGTTCAGTAATGAATCAATTTAATCCTCTATTATATTATGGAATGCCCTTTGATAATTGGAATTAGCAAGAACCACCACGCCAAAACTATCCAACTATATTTAAGAATGAAGTGAATAATTCTCAAAATTATTCCATTAATGTGCTTGAAATTCAAAGAAGCTACTCATATATTATGTTTGTTATTTTTCCAAATGTATATTTTTAAGTGTAAAAATATATATTTTTAAGTAATTCTTAACTTATATTAGATGTTAAAGTTTATTTTGAATTTTTTTATTAATATGGTATATTTTATTGATTCTTTTTTGAAATTCATGTAGCGCCGAACAATACAATTTGATATCGTTACGCCGTTACCGATACTGAAACGGATCACAATACTGTTATTTAAAGCTATGACTGGGTCATAATTGCATGTTCTGTATTGTCTCAAATTTTTAGTTTAGTTATATGAAATATAAATTAAGACCTGCTCATGTATTGGCCAACAAGAAAACGAAACAGAAACCACGCCACCACTCACCCTCGTCTTCATTTTTGGTTTCGTTGAAGCTTCTCTATGTAGCACATAGGTATGGATTTAGAAGGCAGGTAAAGTAGTTAGACATCTGTAGCAAAAAGGCATGGAATTTTATGTGTTTGAGAGTGAGATGTAGATTGAGAACGTGAGTATAGTAATAATACTAAGAGCATAAATTATAGTGTACTTACAGCAATTGGGAAGTCCTAGACATATGTAGAATTTAGATAGCAAATAATTGCTGGGATAGCAAATATCTGAAGTTAAATAAGCTGAGTTAGCATGACTTACTAGTTGACATTTGTTAGTTACGAGTGTCAATTTAGTACCAGAGTCCTTGATGAGATCACCTGTGTTTGTGTTAATTGATTGTGATTGATATGTGGATGAAATCACTATGCATGGAATATAAATATGCTATCAGTTTTGTTTAATGAATAGGACATTTCAGTATTAGAAACAAAAGAAAAGGAGGAAGAAGAGGGGAAGAAGGGATAGTGAAAAGAAGTTGGAAAAGAGCAGTCACAGTGCAAAAGAGAGAGTGAAAAACAGTCTTCATCAGCTAACATAACTTATGTATTCTAGACTACTTGGTTGGATTTGTTGGGAAATAAATGGTCTAGTTAAATAGCATATTAAAGTAAAAATAAGTATTGAGGGACTTTCTTTTTTGTGCATCAGAACTTCATTTGGCATTTATGTTGTTGGGTTGTTGTAACTCATATGCCTCAATCTCATTTTAGTTGTGGTCAGCTCCATAGGTTCTGTTTTGACCCATTTTGTTTGGTAGCAACATAATTTAAAAAGCAAATAAAAGAAAAGAAAATACAGTTGTTTTTTTTTTTTTGGGTAACTTAATCCCTTTTTCTTTTAGATGGTTGATACTTAGGCTTAATACATCTGCATCCCCTCAAAGTTGGCACATGCCTTCAACTTGTAAATTGACCATTTTGACACTTTGACTTACTAAAAAAGTCACTTATAAAGAAATTTCACCTAGTTTAAATGTCTAAATAGTTTTATTTCAACTTTCATAGAAACCATTTAGACACTTCAAATAGTTCGAAAAGTGTCAATACGTCTTGTTTTTGGCAACTTCAAGTGTTTAAATAATAATTTTATAAGTTGAGGAGGCAAATTGACTAAAGATACCAAATACAGGGAATTGCAGATGTATTAGATCTTAATACTTAAGTTCCATTTAAGGACTTCAAATTGGTCTTCAAGGTTGCTTTTAAGTTTTAAGCATACCAATATCCATTATCAAGTGATGCTGATCCAGTTATAATATATTCATAAATTGTCAACCAATAACTTGCTGATTACGTAAGAGAGGAAAATGTCTTTCCTATGTCTAGTTTCCTTATTTCGTTTGCAATTGAAAATGAAAAGTTTTGTGACGAGATATAATCTTTGTATGTTCTTTTTATGGCTGAAGTTGCTTCTTGGAAAATAGTTTTTCTACTGGAAAACATTTTCTAAGAAAATGAAGTTTTTCTTTCTCTATTTGGCTTTAACGCTTAAATGAAATGAATAATATTATTTTCTTACGTTAGGTGAACATGGGAAACAATCCTTTTCTTTTAATGAAGAAAGCCAACCGAGCGAATGTTTTGTAAGAAGTTACAAACCAATATATTTTTTCACCTATAGTTGAACAAGAAAGAAAATTGTACAAAAAAATGAAGGTAATTGTGGTGCTCAGTAGTGATCCATGATGGCAAAAGAAGATAAATTGTGGTGCTGACTAGTGATCCATGATGGTCAGTCATGGTGGATGATGGGCCATATGCTTCTGTGGTCCTTTTGTAGATTCCTTTACTTCTTGAGTTTGCAAATCCAGAAAATGACTTCCATTTGGAAAATAGAAAGCCATTTTTCTTTATAATGATTACTTTTCCTTATTAACTGATTTTCTTTTTTGGTCAATATTATTAACTGATTTTCTTATGCATGCTAAACACTGGAAAATGAACAAAATGTTTCCTAAGAAACAAGTAGAATAGTTTTAGTGCATGATTTTCACTCTTAAGAATGGGTTTTTGCCTTGAAACAGAACTCATAACTGATTAGAATAAATTTAATTTCACAAGACGGCTGCTTTTAGGTTCCGAAACTTGGGCAGTGAATGAATACAGACAGAGCTTCTGAGCTAGGAGGATGGAAAGAGAGGGAAATCAAAGTGACTCGTACAAGCTGGGATTGTTAATAGCATTGATATTGCTGTAGCTTTATTCTGAGAGAACCTTTGGTCCTTGATCGGGCACATTCCTTGAGAGACCTGGGTTCTGGCTACCGTGGGTTATATCTTAACGCCATTGGAAACCAAACTGAAATCAAATTGCGGATGAGGACGAGTATGGGCTCTCTCTCAGAGGTATCTGGTTGAAGAGAAATGAGAATTAGTTTGTCCTTCTTCTTCAGGACACTGCTTGAAAGAGAAAGAAGAGAATGGCCTTGTTCCTCATCACAAAATGCTTGGGTGAATTGAATAGTACAGAGATCAGATTAAACACTTTTCCTCTCCGCAAGACAGGATGTGGAATGTGGTTGTGTTTAAAGCTATAAATAGCAGCTTGCAAGTGGAGTACGTTTTAAAGATAAACCAATGATGAACTCCAATCTGTGCAATTCATAGAGCGCCATGTTAAAGTCAATCGATGGAAGTTGGTTTGAACAAAAGTCGAGCCCCGGGACATGCACCTCATCAATTGGGTCTCTCAAATGTAGTTTTCAGTTCTTTCATCTTAGGAACATAGAACCTACGAGGTAGTCTCCTGCAGTTTTGTTGCTAAACGACACTTCAAAGGCTTACAAACAGATATTATCATTAACATTGATTTGTCTTGAAATGCCAGTAATGTGGCACTATTATCGAGTTATTTGTTACTGGAAGAGGAATGAACGTACCCATTATCTGAATGCTATCAAGAATTCTTTAAATTGAGGCCTAGCTCAAGTACGAGCACTTGTTGTAATTGGTTCAAGTTCAGTCTCTCACAGACCAATCCGTCAGATACCTAGATTTTGATTAACATGACTCCAACAGGAGTATTTCTTTCCAGACACCGGTGGAAAAACAAAGAATTTCTTTCCTATGTTTTAACTTCAAAAGATTACTCTTCCCAGCTGAGCATTTTCTTTGTCAATTAGAACTCATAATATCCAACCGCTTTATAAATTGTTTCCACGTATCACAAAACTATCAAGTGATTACGAGATGAGCTGCTTCAGATTAGTTTGTGCCGATATATACCGTCCTTGGAAACAAATTAAGCCACTTGCATAGCACATAAAAAGAAAAGAAAAAAAAAAGATAATGCAAATGCAAATGCAAATGAAAACGAAAATATATTTATATGGATTTTTTTTTTCTATTTCTAAAATTACATTTCTTTTTTTACATTTTCTGAAAGGTTCCTTTGGTTAATAAAAACAAAAAACATGAAAATGAACAAGGAGTGATACAAGTTGCGACCTTGCTCTATACAGATGTTACGAAAGCATACACTACGCTAATCTTCTACTTAGATGGGATGATAAACTGCAACCTCAAGTCATAGCCAGATTTTGGAACTTTCAGCGATGCTGTGTATGCATCAAGGGCTGCATTTTGGGCTCACATTCTTGGCTGATTGAATTGTTGCATCCTTCTTAGGTGCCGCAGCTCCACTCTCAAAACCTATAACACCAAACATTTTAAACAATTTTGGTTTAGAATGATGATCCACATTAACATCACCAAATTCTCATCATTGACATCATGATTTCTCCCCTTAAAAGAAATAAAGGGAATCGAAACCCCACTAGGAACTTTAATAGCAGTCTATGCTGTAAAAATTTATACAAAAGCTTGAAACATACCATCTGCTTCTGTTTCACAAGAATCCACGAACTCCTGAAGTTGAAAGAAATCTTCACCAGCCTCAAGATCAAATGTATCCGGCAGTAAATCAACTACATTGTCCTCAAAGCCATCAAAATCATAATCCTCAGCATTGTCATAGAAACCATCCTCACCCTGATGCTGGCTGAGCCAATAATCCCGGAACCATGTTGAAGTGGTAACAAGTTGCCACCATTCTGGGGAAAAGTCCTCCACCTGACGGTAGGCAGCAGGGATAAAAAGAGGTGCATCAGGATTTAATGTCGACCTTCCTCCTGAAACTAGTGCCATCCTTTTTTCAACAGCGTTTTTGTTCTCCCTTCTTGATCTGCACCCAAAATACAACCACATCATAAGCAATACATCACCATAATTACTCTGTGCCTGTCCCATTCTTTTCAGGAATTTGGCTTCACTACGATCCACACATCCCTCAAAAATCGACCTTTTCCGCTCGCATCAAGTACGTCATACTTTTGTTCGAAAAAAAAAAGTACGTGATACTTTTTATAATCACCTAGAACTAGCAGGATCCAATTTTACTCAATTAAATCAACATGTCATAAGGCTCAAAAATTATCTCAATGCATCACATCTCGAAATCAAAAGACAAATTAAAAGTGATCTAGGAACCAATCATCGTGTTTCAATTCTGGCACAATTATGATCAACCTTCTATCATCATCGTCGTCTTTACATCATCTTCTGTGTGATCAAGTCACATCAAAGCAGAAAAATGTCTGATCATTAAAAAAAAGGATTGTTTAAATTTCAAATTTATCCAATTTAATGGTCAAATGATCAAAATTGAGTTCAGTTAAATCGTATAACATCACAATTTACGACAAGATCTCTTCCAGCTACTGATCATGAATATAATAAACCGATCAAGACAGTCAATCACCATTTGATCCATAAGAAAGCGATCAAGACTGTTAATCGACGGATCCTGATCTGTCTGTCTACCACAAAAATCATCAATTCGCATATAATGCATCTTTCATCTTCTAAAATCAGAAACAGGAAAAAAAAAAAGCCTAATTTTATCCAAAATTTCACTTCATTTTCCTTCACATTACCAAGTTTTCTTACCAACCAAACAGAATTTCCAAAAATCCCAGCAAAACAGACACGATCCAAACAGAAAAAAAAAACCAAAACGACACCGTCGCGTCGTGATTGATCATCGTACCTGAAAAAATATCTGTGCGAAAAATGCGGATTGATTACAGAAGACTTAGGATTTGGACCATGAAGCGTGCGATACATACGTGAAGCGAGATAGGCGCGTATTTATAGTGCAAGTGGACAGTCCGAGCCTAACGGTTTCGAAACTTGACGAGGCTGAGGTTCGGGAGATAATTTGGATTTCGACAGTAACCCGCGGGTTCTTGTAGAGATGAGGGTTAGTAGCCGGTGAACCGGTGAGCCACGCGCTTCTCTCTTTGTTGACTTTTTATGCAAGTTGAGAAATGGGGAGGTAAAATGATATAATAGCAAAAGAATGTGCTAAACTTAAGCGCGTACAGCTAGTTCATGATTAATTTAGGCACGACATTGTCGTGGAAATTGCTACACAATTCATATATAAATATACATTAAATCAAATCATAATGACTTGGACACCCCTCTAAAATTATTAAATAAAAGATAGAATAGAAATTTCTTTTATATCTACTAAATTTATATAGAATTTACTGATCTCTTTTTTCTATTTAATGGAAGTTTAATGAGTCAGCTACATAATAAAGATTACTTACAGTAATGAATTTCTATTAATATGGATAGATATTGACGGTAAATTTATAATTTTTGTAAGAAAAATTATAATAATAATTTCAAATAAATGGACTCGAATATATTTTTATTATATGCTGATTTGATTTATGATTTTTTCTTGTATAAGTTTAAAAATTATTATGTGTAACTACATATTTATGAAAATTTAATTATGATAAAATATTTAGGATGGCATTTATATAATTACAAATAATTATTCATATAAATTTAATTTTTTTGGCCAAATATTTAAATTTAATTTCGAAAAATAATAATAATACATTTTTATAGTTTAAAAGTTTAATATTTAATATGAAATGGATTAATTATAAGATACGTGTCTTCAAAGAATATAAATTTTTGCAATTGATGACATTTATAATAGGATGGAAAATTTTTCATGTTAATCTGAATCATAATAATATATAAACTTCTTTACACGTATTCGTTTTATAATGAATATTAAATAAATTATAAAAAATGCAATAATGCAGTATACAACTCAAAGCGGATATAATGCTACTTAATTTTTTCAGGTATAAAATTGTAATGTGTTGATGATTAATCAAGGGTCCCATCCATGTGAACTACAATTGACTTGGCTTTTAAAATACTAATTAATTAGTTATTAGTTATTAATTATTAATAACCATAGGACTTTGATGATGACACGTACTAATTTTGGTGGGCCAAAGGTTAGGTGACCCGACCTCGATTGTGCGAGTCTTGCCACATGGCTTGTTGGTCGGTAAGTGGAAAACACATTAGATAAGGATCCAAGTCTGACCACACAAATGCACCCAAGTCAAGGTAAAGGTGTATTGAAATGATATTATTATTCTCTATATATTTATGTAGAATACGTGTACTAATTTGTAATAAATTTACTTTTAAAATTTTTGTATAAGAATATTTGTACATACTTCATACTATAATCTTCTCATTAACATTTGTAGAAGTGTTTATACACTCAAAACAGTCACCACAAACACTAACTCTCACATCATAATAAACACTTTTTGCACTCTCATATGACACACGCAAAATGAAGCTAACACTATATTTATACTTGTACAAAGTCAGTGACTAAAAATTTTATGAAGCTTCTTGATCGGCAATGAAAAGTAACTTATCAACTAAACTTAGATAGTTTTAGATATAAACAATTCTAGAGAGAGAGTAAGTTGGTGAACTTACTCAATATATTATAGAGTTCAAAAATATCCTAAAAAAGGATGTCATTTATATTAAATACCCCATTTATCAATAAATTACATGTGTGTCTTTTTTTTAAAATTTTTTCTTTTTTGTCTCATTTTTATCTCTCGTCATTGTCCTTTTCTTCTTCCTAGTTATTTTCATCATCTTTTTCCCTCATTCATTAGCACCATCCACTGGCCATAATTTCTTCTTCTTTAGGCTCAAAGCCAAGAGAACCAATTAAAAAATAATAATTTTTCTTTCTCTAGGCCACCTTTTTTATATCTTGGAATTGAATGCTCGAATTTGAAGATAACACCCAATGTTGATCTTGTTGTTCAAGATTGCATTTCTTTCTCTAATTTGATGAAAAATTCTTTCACAAGATTTTGCAGAAAGTGAATTGTAGCTCTTTACTCTTTTTTCTTTTAGGTTGTTATTGGTTTTTTTTTTTTTTCTTTTTATGTCTTTGTGTTTTAGTCTATGGATTAAGTGAATATAGTGCTTTAAGTGATCAAAAATGGGTTCTTCTTATTCTTATTCTTTTTTGCTTTTCCATTTTTTATTTTTAAGCATTGTGTGCAAGAAACTTTTGAATAGTAACTCACCCAAGATCCACTTGAAGTATGCTTGGTCCATGATGTAAAGCAAGATGACAATAATCAAAAGGTGGAAATGTTTAATCAATATCTTAATGCTCATCTCGTACTAAACTAAAGGCAATCAACCAGGTATGAGCCCTTGAATTTCAATTTATATTATGTCAATACCTTGAAGAAAGAAAATGAACCTAAAGTAGAATTAATAGCTCTTCCTTCATCTTTGAGGTATGCTTTCCTTGGTCCAAACTGCACTTATTTAATTGTTGTGAATGCTGAATTAAATGATGATCAAGTAGAGAAATTGTTTAGGCAAGTTAGTCCATATAGAAAGATTATATGCTACACCATTGATGATCCTAAGGGAATTAGCCTCTTTATTTGCATGCATAGGATACATATGGAAGAAGATGCTAAACCTTCAATTGAAAATCAAAGAAGGTTAAATCCTAACATGAAAGAGGTGGTAAGAAAATGAGATAATGAAATTGCTTGATGCAGGGATTATCTATCCTATTTTGAATAGTGATCGGGTTAGCCCGATCCATGTAATCCTTAAGGAGGGAGGAATGATGAATTGATTCCTACTAGGATTATCATAGGTTGGTGCATATGCATTGATAATAGGAAGTTAAATAAGGCCACTAGAAAATATCACTTTCCATTGCACTTTATTGATCAACTTTTAGAAAGGTTAGTAAATCATTCATTCTTTTGCTACTTAGATGGTTATTCAGGTTTCTTTTATATTCATATTCATCCTGATGACTAAGAGAAAATCGCATTTACAGTCTTTATGGAACATATGTATATTGGAGAATGCCTTTCAGGTTGTGTAATGCATCCGCTACTTTTTAAAAATGTATAATGTTATGGAGGTTTTTATGGATAATATTTTTGTGTATGGTTTTTCATTTAATACATGTTTGAATAACCTTTCTAAAGTGTTGTAGCATTGTGAGGAATCTAACCTAGTGCTTAATTGAGAGAAGTGTCACTTTATAGTGATCAAAGGTATAGTGCTTAGACATATCATGTCCGAGAATGGAATTGAAGTGGACAAAGCTATGATCAAAGTGATGGAAAGACTTCCACCACCCACTTCCTCATAAGGATAAGGAGTTTTCTTGGCAATGCAAGGTTTTATCATCACTTTTTAAAGACTTCTCTAAAATTGTTAAACCTTTAACTAATTTTCTTGCTAAATATGGTCCTTTTGCATTTAATGATGAATGTTTTAATGCCTTTCACAGGTTAAAAGAAGCGTTAATCACAACACCTATTTTGTAGCCACCAGATTGGAGCCTCCTATTTGAGATTATGTGTGATGCAAGTGACTATACTGTTGGGGCTATATTAGGACAACACAAAGAAAAGCAATCCTATGCCATCTATTACATCAGCCACACTCTTGATGAAGCCCAAATTAACTATGCGACAATTGAAAAAAAGCTTTTAGCAGTGGTGCATACAATGGACAAACTTTGCTCTTTTTAAGTTGGAAGTAAAATGATCATTTATATTGATCATTCAGCCATCACATACCTCCTAGCAAAGAAAGATGTTAAGCCAAGACTTATTTATTGGATCCTTTTATTATAAGAATTTGATTTAGAGATTAGAGATTGTAAAAGAATAAAAAATTTGGAGGCAGATCACCTCTCTTGCCTTGAGCAAATTCTAAATTCATATTCTTTCCCCATTTTTAATGATCTTCCTAGTGAGCAACTCATGAAAATTCAAGAGAGTATTCCATGGTATGCTAATTTGGTGAACAGATAGCATGTGGTGTTCTTCCCCTTAATCTTGATTGCCATCAAAAGAAGAAATTCTTTTGGGATGTGAAGTAATACATTTAGGAAGAACTGTATCTATAAAAGAGATATGGAGATGGGTTAATATGGAGATGTGTCCAGGATAGTGAAATCTTAGGAGTTCTTACTCATTATCATTTAATTGAGTGTGGGGGACAAGCAAGCTCAACTAAGATGTAATATCCCGTGTTTTTAAAATATTTTTTGCACTGTACCGGGATATGCAGTGTTAATAATTTCTGTATATTATATGATATTTTTACGAGTTAATATGTATTTAAAACCTATTTTAATACTGTGTTTTATTTACAGTGCTTTACGTAAAATTTTCCCGGGACTTGCATTTTCGGGGAAATTTTCACGTAAATATTTTAATATTAATTATTTTAAATATATTTTCGGACTTGCATGGACTCATACGTATTTTTAAAATACTAAATAAAGTCTATGTGTGTGTATATTTACTTAATTAGGGTTTAGTATTACCCTAATATTTTATTTATTATTTATTAGTTTTATTGATATTTAATTATTTTTATTTAGTATAAATTATTAAAATATTAAATTTTATGTGTGTGGTGTATATTTAAAGTGTGTAATTTAATATTATTTTATTATATAGTGTAAAGTATATATATATACATATATACATTAAAAATTGTCAAAATTATAAAAGTTTGGTTTATTTACGAAACTGCCCCCGTGAGCTTCTTCTTCCTCCTGACCGTTTCTTCACCATGGGCGTGCCGTCCGGTGTGCCACCACCTTCCCCAGCCTTCCTCGCCGCCTGTGGTAGCCATTTCCGGCGTCGGGGAAGCTTGATATCGCCGGAAGCCGAGAGTTGCATCTTCTTCTTCCCTCGTCGATTTCGGCCACCGTTTTCGACACCGTCGGTCTCTTTCTTCTCCTTGAGCTCCGGTGAGTGTGATTCTAGCTTTTGTTTGAGCTAAAATGGTCTAGAATTGCTTAGGTTTCAAATTTTTAATTTCGGCCTATTAGGGTTTTTGATTTTTTTGAGCTTCGAATTGGTTGATTCATGAAAACTCCCTTCAAAAATGTTGTTTCTAGTAGCTCAATATTCATGTATGAATTTTTGTAGAATTTTTGGAGAATTTTTGGATTTTTGGGTATTTTTGAATATTTTAATATTATTTTCTAATTTTCGGAAATTAATTATTTAAATTATGAAATTGGAGTTTATGGTTAAATTAGGTGTTTAAATGAATTATAGGAATTTATTTGGAATTTTTATGAATTTCTAAGTATTTATTTTGAATTATTGAAGTTTATGTGATTTTGAGAAATTAGGGTTAAATGTGTTTTTATTTGAATTTAATTGGTTAATTGAGTTTAATTATTGATATTATTGATAAATATGTTGAGAAAATTAATTTTGGATAATTGTATAATTTTTGATGAATTTTTGAAGTAATTTAAGTATATTAATATATATAGGGGTATTTTGGTAATTTTACCCTAAATTGTCTAAAAATGTAATTTAATTGGTTTTAATAGTTATTGAAGGTATAAAAATGATTTCTACAAAATATTTGGTATTTTTAACTAATTAAAACTATTTTTCGTGAATTATTTTTAATTATATATATAATATACGGTTTTACTAATAAAATGAGTTTTTATCGGTTTTTACAGTGTTTTAAGGTTAATTATGTAATTTCTACTTATAAAATGTATTTCTAGATTTTAAGGGTATTTTTGGTATATCTGGAATTATTCTGTGTTTATGGACCCCGGTCGGTGGACTGTAGTTTGGAGTCCGACCGTGGGATTTTGATTATGCCTTGTATAGTTTTTCGAAGTGTATTTCTTTGCAGGGTCGGCTCTACTTTTTTGAGTAGACAGATGTCCGTTTTACAGGGAAGGTTCTGCCGAATTTTCGGTAGAATTCTCGTAAAACGTGATATCCAGTCGAACCCTAATTTATGATTCTGTGTTTAATACTCTAGATCGAATTCTAGGATTTTTGTTAGGGTTTATTCTGATGTCTATTATTTATTGCTTGTTTAGTTGCACCGAGACCGAGGGCTAGTGGACCAGGCCCGTCGGACTTGTCTCGTGGAGCGCATTAGGTGAGTTACTATACTATATATATATGCTTAGCATGCATGATTTAGAAATGCATGTTTTATGTTGATTAAATATGCATAAATAATTTGATTATTTCTTAAGTTTATATTAAGTATATTTTTGGTTTATTTTTGGTATATATTAAATTGTATGCATGTTTTGTAAATAAAATATATTTAAAATGTTTTTAAATATATTTCTAGCTTAAGTTATAATTTGATTGAATTCATTTGACATATATATACTCGAAATATACCTGGTTTACTTTTGGTATATTTCCGGCATATATATGGTTTATATGGTTATTTCATTTAAATTCATGCATCATTTATTGTGAATGAATGATTTATATTATTAATGATGAAGGATATCGATAGAACGTGCTACCTAGTGGGCAGCACTAGGACCGAGTACGTACCGGTACGCCTATAGTATTTAGGCTATATTGCTAACCATTTGTGGATATTGATTTGATATGATTATTGATATATGTGAGATATGGTTTGGAGGTGTGATTGCTGGAGCTCGGTTGACCAAGTGTCTTGGGGCCAATCACACTGGCAGTCAGACTGCTGGAGCTCGGTTGACTTAGTGTCTCGGGGCCAGTCTACTGTCTAAATGGATTAAGTGGATATATTTGGATTAAGTGAGCCTGTATGGCTAGAGTGTTGTCTAACACTATTTCTGAGGTTGCGATATTCTAGGGTTCTATGTGATCCTTCATAAACTGTGATTTTCCATACAAATATATAAAAAAATGATTTTTCTGCATCTGTGTGAATTTGCATGTATATATTTACATATTACATATATACTGTTGATTGTATGCATTATCACTTAGTGTGTATGTATATATATTATAGTAATTCACTTAGTGAGGTCTGACTCCCCTCCGTTGACTATTTTTCAGGAGAGTCAACTTCTTCAGACCTCAGTAGCAGGTCGATACGCCGAATTTCTTCCGCCCCGGCTTCTTTATGTAAATTATCTACTTGAGTCTTATTTTATAATCTAGATACTGCAGTAGTTATGAATTAAAGTATTGGATTTCATGTATTTTATTTAAAGAGATGTATTATATTGAAACTGGATTTGTATTAAAGAGGTTTTATATATATGTGATGAGATTTGATTCAAATCCAGTGATGAAATGTTATTATTATATTTATGATTTTTATTTCCGCTGCATATTATATGGTTATTATTATTATTGCATGATTTATTTTATTTTTAGGCTTGCTACGGGTTCCGGATTCGAAAGAATTCCCGTTCCCTAGCGCCGGTCATGGCCCCTGCTTTGGGTCGTGACATAAGACAACATTAAAAGTGCTCCAAAGTGGATTCTATTGGCCCACTCTTTTTAAAAATGCTAGAGATTTGTGCTCAAATGTGATCGTTGTCAAAGGACGAGGAACATAAGCTGATGCAATAAGATGCCACTTACAAACATCATAGAGATTGAGCTTTTCAATGTATGGGGAATTGACTTTTTGGGTTCGTTTCCAAGCTCCTATGACAATAAATACATCTTGGTTGGAGTTGATTATGTATCCAAATGGGTTAAAGTTTTTGCTTCACCCACCAATAATGCTAAGGTGGTCACTAGGTCCTTTCAAAGGAACATATTCACTTATTTTGGAACCCTTTAGAGCCATAATTTGTAATGGTGACTCTCACTTTTGCAACCTCTAGTTCAAGAGCCTTCTTACCAAGTTTGGAATCAAGCATAAAGTGGCTACATCATAGTATCCTCAAATAAGTGGTTAAGTGGAGATTTTAAATAGAGAATTGAAGAGCATATTGACAAAGACAGTTAATGCTTTACGCAAGGACTAGTCAACATGTTTAGATGATGCACTCTAGGTGTATAGAACAACCTTTAAAACTCCAATTGGGACTTCACCTTTTCGCTTTGTCTTTGGGAAGTTATGTCACCTTCTTATTAAGTTAGAACATAAGGCATTAGTGCAACGAGGCTTCTATAATTGAATGAACTTAAGGAGCTCAGGATGGATGCTTATGAGAATGCTAACATTTACAAGGAAAGAGCAAAGAGATGGCATGACAAGCATTATAGAAAAAGGAACTTAAAGGAGGGGATTTAGTGCTTCTTTTCAACTTTAGATTGAAGCTTTTTCTAGGGAAACTCAAGTCAAGATGGTTGGGTCCTTTTAAAATTAAGTAACTCTTTTCTCACGAAGTGGTTGAAGTCATAAATGAGGCAAATGAAACTTTCAAGGTCAATGGATAGTAGCTAAAGCCTTATTATACTGCCAAGGAGAGTTTCAAGAGTGTAACTTGTACACTCATCCACCCCAACTAATAGCCCCATGGTTTGGTCAAGCTAAAAGACCTTAAACTAGTGCTCATTAGGAGGCAACCCAATATTCTTTCTATTTTCTTTTTATTTTATTTTAAATTTTATGCATTCTATTTTCCTGTTAATTTTCTTAGCTTTTAGTTCTTTTTCACTTTGGTTCTTTACGGATGGCAAAAGGAGAGAAATAAGTGAGCATCTGGAATACTTTTAAGGCATGATGGGATCCATCATGGCATATCACTTACTGTGACAAGGTATGAATTAATTTTTCAATCATTTAGATTCTTTCCATATAAAATTGATATGCCGTGTTTGTCATTGTTCTAATAATCACTTCTAAGATAAAACCACACACAACATTGAACACGACATTAACATGTTATATAATGTTAGTTCCTTTACAACATGCATTGAAACACGACATTGAGCATAATGTTTTCATGCCATGTTAAAATCCTTCTCCAAAATTTCTTTCACCTGAAGTAGACATGGGTTACGACACGACATTTATCATGTCATGTCCAAATTTGTTTCAAAACTTTTGGAAACCCGTACCTCACATGACATTGATCATGACTTCATATAGGTCATGTCAAAATTCTTTCAAAACTCCTTCGCTTGCCAAGCATCACATGGCTTAAGACATGGCAACCATTATACCATGTTTAAATTCTCTTTAAATTTTTGGAGGTGTCCGAACCTTACATGATATACAACATGACATTCACCATGTCGTGTAGAAATTCCTCTTACGAATTTTTTCATCCAACACTTTGCACGGTATGTCATATGGAATCCACATGTCGTGTCTCATCAAATGTTTAAATTCTAAATTTTGAGTTGATCCAAACACTACTTCTATAAAAACCATGTCAAGTTCAGCCTTTTCAAATTTTAAAATAGCATGATTTTTAGCATGGTTTTAACTAAACCTTGTCCAAATTGCTTTCCATATAAAAGGCCATCCCATATGACATGACATCCCATATGTTGTGTCCAAATTCATATTTTGTATTAGTTCATGGCATTATGAGTTTTTGCAATGTTCACTTGGTCCCTTCCATATTTCTTAAACAGTGTCCCACCATTTTTTCAAAATTTTTTTATTCTTATTATTTTAAAAAAAGCCAATACAAGTAACACGATTTCCACCAAATTGTGTCCAAATTCATAAGGAATTGTGTCTAGCATTTTGGAATTTGATTTTTAACACAATTTTAAGAAATCATGTCATGTCACATTTTATTTTATTTTTATTTTTGAAAATTTATTAATTTATTCTTTTTTCAAATTTAATATTTTTTCTTTTTCTTTTTCTTTCAATTTTTTATTTATTTTATTTTATTTTATTTTTTTACACATATATCACCCTATCCCTAGCCACATACACCATCATTGTCACCATTCTTTCTTTCTTTTTCAAATGCTTTTCTTTTTCTTTCCCCAACTCTTTTCCATCTCCAAACTTTGTTACGTTCAAAACCCACAAGTGCACGAAACTTGGATGAGGTACCTCCCTGGCAATGGCGCCAAAAACTTATTGCATTCAAAATCCATAAGCGCATGGATTGTGAATTGTATCACAAAAGATATCATTTCCATGAAGATTGTATATTTAGCATTAATAATTTTACTTCTCAGCTAGTAAATTAAATAAAAGTGAAATAAGAATTAGATAGACCCAATAGTCTAAACTAAAATTGAAATCAAATGATTAAAACTTAGAGCTTAGATTCAGTTTCACTATTCCAATCTAATTATAAACATATTAATAAACAAAAAACATTGATTTCAATTAAGGTAATTGTTTTAAAATACCTAAAGATTCTCTTGAGTTCAATTAAGAATGCAAAAATTAAAGCTTAACCTACTCTCGTGGTTAAAAAGTTAATATAAACTCACTAAGTTCCTTAACAATTAATCTACCACTATAGACCCCTGCCTATTATCATGGCTCCTCGAAGTGCTTGCCTATTCTTATGGTTGAGTAATCTAAATCCTATAAGTTTTAAGCTAATAAATTTCCCTAACACTCATTGGTGAATTTACCTATAAACATGCAAACAAGCTAGCTAATAATGAAAGCAAAAATTAAGTGCAACTCATAGAATTAACTAAAAATCAAATTAAATAAATAAAACTTGTGTTCAATCACATTATGGAATAATTACTCTTAACCTAAACACTAAAAGAAAATTAGTCATGCATGGTTTTGGCGAAAAACACAAACATGATTATGAATGAAAGAAGAAGAATTAATAAAAAAAAATTCTTGAATTTCTTACACAAATCTTCTTTAATCTTCATTTAACTATAGTTTTTTGGCCACCAATTGATGACCAAAGATGATTTCTAACTCCTCATAATCCTCTTTTTATAGAGTTCACTAAGTAAGAAACTTGAAAGCCCTTAAAATTCTCTTCATTTTTGGGCAAGGAAATCACTTTTTATTTGACATGGTTTGTGACATGGCTGGGACAAGCTTTGTTGAAAGTTGTGTCATGTTGCATGGATATGCACACAGTTTGAGTCATGCCATCCCACATGTTGTGTTAAAATGTTCTCCTTTCTCTTCTAGTATACAAATAACCACACGGTTTGGCACATGACTTGGCACAAGCCATGTTGAAATGTTTTGTTTACAAAAATCCTCATTCCTCTTGGATTTCTTCTTTAGACTTAACTACAAAAAGGGAAAATAAAGTAATATTATACAAAAACTCCTTAAAATATGCTTTAAACAATAAAATCATAAATAAAATACTATTACTAATATATTTCCTATTTAACCTTCTATTCTACCCAAATTATTCTAATTTTTATTCAATAATTCATTAAAAATCAACTCAAACATATGCAAATATTTTACACATTAAATTCCCCACACTAAAGCTTTGCTTGTCTTTAAGCATAAATGAAATTTAAAATTTAAAGAATAAATGAAATTTAAAATTTAAAGAATAAACTCAACTATAACTAAAGATTTATAGCTTCTAAGACATGCAAATCGATAACACTGAGACTGAAAGTTGTTTACTAATGAGGATAATTAAACAAAAATACATCATATATTAATAATTTTATGTCAATAATAGGGTGTTACTCTACCTCAATGCCCAGTTTTTCCATGATCGACTTCTGCTGTTGCTATGGAGGAGTTCCACTATGATATTGATCTTATGGATGACCCAGTAGTTGCTCTTACTTCTTTTGATCTTGCTCATGATAATGTTGCTCCTATGGATGACTGATGTTATTTGCCTTTGTTATCTTTCTTATTTTTCTTAGGACGTTTAATGTTGTTTTGCTTTCTTTCTTTTCTTTGTTTTATTTAAGGATGTTATGCACTTAATTGTTTAGTTTGTATTTTGGATAATGGTTTTTAGCGCTTTTGTTTCCTGCTCCTTTTGCGATATCAGATGACTACACATTTTGGGGCAGTATTCCTCTTCATACTTTTCCATTTGTTTTTTTGTCATTGGGGACAATGATAAAACTAGTGTGGGGGAGGGTTTTAATTTTATTTTTGCATGTCATTTAGTTTTTATTTTATTCATTCAGTAAAAAAATTTTCATTAATTATAATATATATTAGGTAATTATTCAACATTCATTAATCTTCAACTTGGCTTCCCATATTTTTGTTTAGCTTGTCCTTAAAACTTTTTGTTGATTTGTTTTGCAAAATTGATGCTCAATTGAAATTTGAGAATAATAGTGCATATGATTACATTTCTGATTCAATTATTAATCAATTGAATGGTTTATTATTTAAGATGGTTGTACATAGTTGTTATGTATGAAAAATTTAGTTTTTATAACCTAAGCATGAGCTTGGAGATTAAATTTATGCATGATTTTAGGAGAGGATGCTTACTGGTTTATAACTCTAAAAAAAAATCTCTCTTTTCTCAAATAAGAGCAATACTTAAATTTAAATTTATTTTATGCTCTGAGTCTACTCAAATGCTTAAATTAGAGTATGACTATCCAAAGGATCTACTTAGCGGTATCCACACTTAGTAATGCAGGAACGGTGCGGGATGACTAAGAGTGGGAATATTTGATTAGAGAGAATAAAAAAATAGTGAGATGGAGTGTAAAATGCACTTGCCAAGGCAAAAAGAAAAAAAAAGTGAAATGGAGCGTAAAATGCACTCATAACCATAATTAAAAAAAAAAGAGTTATTGACCTTAATGCTTCTCTTTTAGAGTTATGATTATTATATGTTACAGAGTTATGTGCTTGGGTTATGATTAGTAAATTATTCATATATGATGTATTTTTGTTCGATTATCCTCTTTAGTAAATAAGTGTCAGTCTCGGTATTATCGATTTTCATGTCTCAGGAGTTATAAATCTTTAGTTGTAGTTGAGTTTGTTCTTTAAATTTCAAATTTGATTTTTGCTTGAGGACAAACAAAGAATTAGTGTGGGGGAATTCGATGTGTAAAATATTTCATATGTTTGAGTGGATTTTTCATGAATTATTGAATGAAAATTAGAAAAATTAGGGTAGAATATAAGGTTAAATAGGAAATATATTAGTAATAGTATTTTAATTATGATTTTATTATTTAAAGCATATTTTAAGAAGTTTTTGTATAATATTAATTTATTTTCCCTTTTTGTAGTTAAGTCTATAGAGGAAATCCAAGAGGAAATAAGGATTTATGTTAATGAAACATTTCAACTTGGCTTGTGCCAAGCCACGTGCTAAACTGTGTGGTTATTTATAAGCTAGAAGAGAAAGGAGAACATTTCAACATGAGATGTGGGATAGCATGACCCAAACCGTGTGAATGTCCATGCAATATGACATAACTTTCAATATGGCTTGTCCAAGCCATGTCATAAACCATGTTGAATAAAAAGTGATTTCCTTGCCTAGAAAGGAAGAGATTTTTAAGGGCTTTCATATTCCTTACATATTGGAGCCTATAAAAGGAGGATTATTAGGAGCTAGAAATCATCTTTGGTCATCACTTGGTGGCCATAAGCTAGAGCTAAATGAAGATTAAAGAAGATTTGTGCATGAAATTCAAGAATTTATTTTTATTAATTCTTCTTCTTTTTCATCCTTAATCATGTTTGTGTTTTTCACCATAACCATATGTGACTAATTTTCTTTTAGGGTCTAGGTTAGGAGTAACTATTTATATAATGTGATTGAACACAAGTTTATTTATTTAATTTGATTTTCAATTAATTCTATAAGTTACACTTAGTTTATGCTTTCATTCTTGACCAACTTGTTTGCATGCTTATAGGTAAATTCACTAACAAGAGCTAAGGAAATTTATTAATTTAAAACTCATAGGACTTAGATCACTCAACCATGAGAGCAGGCGAGCTCTTAAACGAACTATGAGAGTAGGCTAAACTTTAATCTTTGCATGCTTAATTGAAATCGAGAGAGTCTTTAGATATTTTAGAATAATTACCCTTAACTGAAATTAATGTCTTTTGTCTGATAGTGTGTTCATGATCATATTAGAATAGTGAAACTAAACTTTAATTATTTTAATTAAAGTTTTATTTGATTATTTGATTTCAATTTTAATTTAGATTGTTGAGTTTATTTAATTCTTATTTCACTTTTATTTAATTTACTAGCTGAGAATATAAGTAAAAATATTAGTACTCAATATACAGTCTTAGTGGGAACGAGGTCTTTTATGCAACAATTCACGATTTGTGCGCTTGTAGATTTTGAATGCAATAAACTCCCAAATCAGCAACACTATTAGCTTCTTGCCATATAAAAAATAAAATAAATAAAAATAAATACTTATACAGTATGATTGATCTGATTAGATGGCTTCACACGATTTTGAGACATGGCAACCATCATACCATGTCTAAATTCTCTTTAAATTTTTAAAGGTGTTCGAGCCTTACATGATATCCAACATGGCATTCATCATGCCGTGTCAAATTTCCTTTTGTGAATTTTTGCATCCAACACCTCGCATAGTAATGTTTAAATTTTAAATTTTGCGCCAATCCAAACATAACTTCTATAAAAATCGTGTCAAGTTTAGCCTTTTAAAATTTTAAAATAGCATAATTTTTGGCATGGTTTTCATAAAACCGTGTCTAAATTGCTTTTCATATAAAAGGCCATCCCATGTTACACGACATCCCACATGCCGTGTCCAAATTCATATTTTGTATTAGTTCATGGCATTGTGAGTTTTTGCAATGTTTACATGGTTTCTTCTATATTTCCAAAATAATGTCCCACCATTTTTTCAATTTTTTGTGCATTTTTATTATTAAAAAAAAGCAAATATAAGTAACACAGTTTCCACTAAATTGTGTCCAAATTCATAAGGAATTATGTCTAGCATTTTGGAACTTGATTTTTAACACAGTTTTAGGAAACTGTGTCATGTCACATTTTATTTTTATTTTTATTTATTTATTATTTTTTCAAATTTAATAATTTTTTTCATTTTCATTTTCTTTCAATTTTTATTTTTTATTTATTTTTATTTTTATTTTTATACAGACATGCCACTCTATCCCTAGCCGCATACACCATCATTCTCACCATTCTTTCTTTCTTTATCAAACTTTGAACTTTTTCTTTCCCCACCTCTTTTCCATCTTCCTCAAAAATTTTTCTGTTCAAAACCCATAAGCGCACGAATCATGGATGAGGTACCTCCCTAACAATGGCACTAAAAACTTCTTGTGTTCAAAACTCGTAAAGGCATGGATTGTCGATTATAACATAAAAGATATCGTTTCCATGAAGACTATATATTGAGTAGTAATCTTTTTACTTATATTCTAAGCTAGTTAATTAAATAAAAGTGAAATAAGAATTAAATAGACCTAAAAATCTAAATTAAAATTGAAATCAAATGATTAAAGCTTAGAGCCTAAGTTTAGTTTCATTATTCCAATATGATCATGAGCACATTAACAAACAAAGACATTAATTTCTGTTAAGGGTAACTTTCTAAAATATCTAAAGACTCTCTTGAGTTCAATTGAACATGCAAAGATTAAATTTTAACCTACTCTTGTAGTTAAGAAGTTAATCAAAACTCACTAAGTTCCTTAACAATTAATCTACCACTGTAGACCCCTGTCTACTATCATAGTTCCCTGAAGAGCTTGCTACTCTCATGGTTGAGTGATCTAAGTCCTATGAGTTTTAAGCTAATAAATTTTTCTAACTCTCATTGGTGAATTTACCCATAAACATGCAAATAAGCTGACTAATAATGAAAGCATAAATTAAGTGTAACTTATAGAATTAACTGAGAATTAAATTAAATAAAAAAATTATGTTCAATCACATCATGGAATAACTATTCCTAACCTAAACCCTAAAAGAAAATTAGTCATGCATGGTTGTGGCGAAAAACACAATCATGATTAAGGATGAACGAAGAAGAAGAATTAATAAAAATAAATTCTTGAATTTCTTACACAAATCTTCTTCAATCTTCATTTAGCTCTAGTTTGTGGCCACCAATTGATGACCAAAGATGATTTCTAGCTCTTTATAATCCTCCTTTTATAGGGTCTACTAGGTAAGGAACTTGAAAGCCCTTATAATTCTCTTCCTTTTTGGGCAAGGAAATCACTTTTGTTCGACATGGTTTATGACATGGCTTGGACAAGCCTTGTTGAAAGTTGTGTCATGTTGCATTGACATGCACATAGTTTGAGTCACGCCATCCCACATATTGTGTTGAAATGTTCTCTTTTCTTTTCAAGAGTAAGCATACTCTCCTAAAATCATGCATAAATTCAATCTCCAAGTTTATGCTTATGTTTTAAAAACTAAATTTTTCATACATAACAACCCTGTACAACCATCCTAAATAATAAACCATTCAATAGTTTAATAATTGAACTAGAAATGCAATCTTATACACTATTATTCTTAAATTACAATTGAGCATCAATTTTGTAAAACAAATCAACAAAAAGTTTTAATGAGAATCTAAATAAAAATATAGGGAAACTGAGTTGAAGATTAATGAATGATGAATAATTTCCTAATATATATATATATTATAATTAACAATTTTTTTTACTAAATGAATAAAATAAAAACTAAATGACATGCAAAAATAAAATAGAAACCCTCCCCCACACTAGCTATGTCATTGTCCTCAATAACAAAACACATGCCAAATGTAGAAAACAAATGGAAAAGTGTAAAAAGGAATAGAAAAGAGGAATACTCCCCTAAATCTTATAGTCATCCGATATCACGAAAGGAGTAGGAAACAAAAGAGATAGAAACCATTATCCAAAATGCAAACTAAACAGTTAAGAGATAACATCTTTAAACAAAATAAAGAAAAGAAAGAAAAATAACAAAAGTAAATAACATCAGTCATCTATAGGAGCAACATCATCATGAGCAGGATCAAAGAAGTAGGAGCAACTATTAGGTCATCTATAGGATTGGTATTATCGTGGGACTCCTCAGTAGCAGCAGTAGAAATTGATCCTGGAAAAACTAGTCATGGAGGCAGAGTAACACCCTGTTGTTGACATAAGCTAGAGAGTCCATCAATAACCCAATGAAGTAGTTTGGCATGATACTATAGTGTAGCCTCAATATATGAAGGATAAGAGGATGATGGGCCAACTAAATGAGTGGGAGGGGGTAGAGCCTGGGCAGTAGGAGGTGGTGGAGAGGAATGCTTATCATCATCACCTAACTCAGCAAGATGCTTAAACAAAATATACCCCCTATTATGAACTTTAGCTAAATGGATTTTTCTTATCATAGTCAAATAAAATGGAAGCATGTTACAAATATGTGTGAGATTAGGAAAAGTGTCAAAAATCTATAAAGCCTTAGATCGATAAGTAATATATGAACCCTCATACAATGCCCCTTTTTCTTCTTAGACATACCCTCTATGTAAAGAGAAAATCCAAATCCTAATTGAGGTACTAAACCTAAATGAGGTACCTCATGTAAAGATTCATCACTAGCAACGGTGCCAAAAACTTATTACGTTCAAAACCTGTAAGTGCACAGATCATGAATTGTAACACAAAAGATATCATTCCCATAAAGACTATAAATTGAATACTTATATTTTTACTTATATTCTCAACTTGTCAATTAAATAAAAGTGAAATAATAATTAAATTGACCCAATAATCTAAATTAAAATTAAAATCAAATGATTAAAGCATAAAGCCTTGGTTTAGTTTCGCTATTCCAAGTTGATCATGAACATATTAACAAACAAAAGACAATGATTTCAGTTAAGGGTAATTATTCTAAAATACCTAAAGACTCTCTCGAGTTCAATTAAGCATGCAAAGATTAAAGTTTAACCTACTCTCATGGTTAATAAGATAATCTAAACTCACTAAGTTCCTTAACAATTAATCTACCACCGTAGACCCCGGCCTACTGTCATAGTTCCCTAAAGAGCTTGATTAATCTCATGGTCAAGTGATCTAAGTCCTATGAGTTTTAAGTTAATAAATTCCTTTAATTCTGATTGGTTAATTTACCCATAAACATGCAAACAAGTTAACTAAGAATGAAAGTATAAATTAAGTGTAACTCATAGAATTAACTAAAAATCAAATTAAATAAATAAAACTTGTGTTCAATCACATCATGGAAAAACTACTACTAACCTAAACCCTAAAAGAAAATTAGCCATACATGGTTGTGGCGAAAAACACAAATATGATTAACGTTGAAAGAGGAAAAAGAATTAATAAAAATAAGTTCTTGAATTTCTTGCATGAATCTTCTTTATTATTCATTTAGCACTCGTTTGTAGCCGCCAATTGATGACCAAAGATGATTTTTAGCTCCTCATTATCCTCCTTTTATAGGTTCTCTAGGTAAGGAACTTGAAAGCCCTCAAAATTCTCTTCCTTTTCAGGCAAGGAAATCAATTTTTATTGGATATGGTTTGTGATATGGCTTGGACAATCCATGTTGAAAGTTATGTCACGTTCCATGGACATGCACATGGTTTAAGTCACGCCATCCCACATGTCATGTTGAAATGTTCTCCTTTCTCTTCCAGCTTATAAATAACTACACAATTTGGCACATGGCTTGGCATAAGCCATATTGAAATGTTTTGTTGACATAAATCCTCATTCTTCTTGGATTTCCTCTTTAGACTTAACTATAAAAGGAAAAAATAAATTAATATTATACAAAAAATCCTTAAAATATGCTTTAAATAATAAAATAATAATTGAAATTCTATTACTAATATATTTCCTATTTAACCTTATATTCTACCCAAATTATTCTAATCTTTGTTCAATAATTCATTAAAAATTAACTTAAACATATGTAAATATTTTACACATCAAATTCCCCCACACTAAAGCTTTGTTTATCCTTAAGAAAAATGTAAATTTGAAATTTAAAGAATAAACTTAACTATAACCAAAGATTTATAGCTCCTAAGATGTGCAAACCGATAACACTTGTTTACTAAAGAGTATAATTGGACAAAAGTACATCATATATAAACAATTTTATGTCAACAATATGGTGTTACTTTGCCTCTATGCTCATTTTTTCCAGGATCAACTTCTCCTATTGCTATTAAGGAGTTCCACGATGATACCGATCCTATGGATAACCTAGTAGTTGCTCCTACTTCTTTTGATCTTGCTCATGATAATGTTGCTCCTATGGATGACTGATGTTATTTGCTTTTGTTATTTTTTTTCTTCTTAGGACACATAATGTTGTTTTCTTTCCTTTTTTTTTTCTTTTTGTTTTGTTTAAGGATGTTATGCGCTTCACTGTTTAGTTTGTATTTTGGATAATGGTTTTTAGCTCATTTGTTTCTTGCTCCTTTCGCGATATCAAATGACTATAAGTTTTAGGGCATCAATCCTCTTTTCTATTCCTCTTTATACTTTTCCATTTATTTTCTACATTTTGCATGTTGAAAAGAGTCTTAGAGGGAGGGTGAATAGGATTATTAAATAAAAATGAGAAATTAAAAGAATTATTTGCAAGAATTGAATGGAAGTTGAGAAGGAAGAATGAAGAACATAAAGATTTAAGGAGTTCGAATTCAATAACAATCCTACATCTCCACCTAACTTATCCCCAAGTTAGGATTTTCAATCACCCATAATATTATTCATAAGATTGATATTACACAAGAGTTTTATGGGTCATTTTTATAACCTTACAACATGAGTTTTCAAAGCTCACTCAAAAAACCAAAACCCAAGTGTTTCAATGGACAACACTTAAACCAATTCCTATAGAAATAAATCTCACTTCCTTTCTAATCTAACCCTAGATTTAAGATGAAGATAAATTCTATTTCTAACACACACCCAACTCTCATAAGAGTTATACAAACAAAGAATTGTTCAAGAGAATTTGAGAGCTCAATGAATGCTTAAGAAAGAATGAATAATAAGCAAATTATTAGCTTTCATTTAGATTTAGAGGTATTTATATTTAAAAATATAGCTGTTAGAGGTGCAAATGATGTGTCCATTGTCTATATTTTGAATTATTGAAAGTGATGCTGTGAGATAACTATTCATGAATTGAAATTATGATTGATTGCTGAAGACATTTGAATTTGCCAACACTTTCTTTATAGAAGTTATAGATATTTGAATTAGCTTTCTATATCATTTTAAATCATCCAAATTTTACTTTTTTAGTTCAAGATATATCCAAATTACTAAGAGCTATGTAATCTGAAATGCAAATTACGGTCAGACAACTATACCCAAATTTAAGCCGTGATTTGATATTGAAGACATTTGAATTTTCCCATATATTCTTCATGAAAGTTGTAGATATTTGACTTATATTTATATTTCATTTTTAATTACCTAAATTGGACTTCTTTATCTTAGTATATGTTCAAAATACTAAAAGCTATGCAATCTAAAATGCAGGATACTGTTAGACAACTATACACAAATTGATACCATGATTTGCTCCTGAAGAAATTTGAATATGTCCATTTTTATTTATTAAATTTTTATATATTTGACTTATCTTCCCATATCATTTTGAATCACCTTAATTGGACTTTTGTTACTTAAGATATGTCTAAAATACTAAGAGATGTGCAATCTAAGATGACAGATGTATACGTGGATTTTAACTCAAAAGTTGCATGCCCAAATGAACTCAGATTTTGACAAATAAGCCTAATTCAGAAATATCAAGATGTCTAATTCAAATTTGAGGAAGATAACTTTCTCATTATAAAGCTTTAAGGATGTCAAAAGCCTCATTGAATCTCAAAGGTCCAATCAACCCAATATAATCATACTTCATTTTAACTTCCAATAAAGTCCTAACTTATACAAACTTAAATAAACAAATTAAATGCTCAAAATTAAGTTTGTGAAGATCAAAATTAAGATTGATTATTGCTAAGGCCAACAATCTCTCCCTTTTTGATTTTGACAAACTTATTTTGAGTTTGATTAAAAAATAATACAAAATAAAGTGTGTGATAATATTGGTGATAATAATGATACGAAATGTAATAAAATATATTTCTTTATTTCTCCCTTTATAAATATGGACATGATAAGAAATATAAATTTATAGATTATTCCCCTTGACAAAAAAATATAAACAACAAATAATATAGCAGGAGGGATAAAAATATGACATTCTTATGACAAATGTATTAAAAACATAAAATATGATAATATGATCATTTAAATAAATGTTAGAAAATGTGAGGAAATAATTTTAAATATATTTGCATATATTCATACTAAAATGCATCACTTCCTATAGGAACTAAGTAAAGATACACCAAATCTTTGTAAAAATATTCATGCCTTATCAAAGATCAAAACAATTCCTAAGAAGATATTCATGCCTTATCAAAGATAAAAACCATTCCTAAGAAGAAATTATACATGAATTATGCATGTATAAACACAATAATAAAATATTATACACATGTATAGTAATGCATGCCTTATCAAAGATAAAAACCATTTCTAAGAAGAAATTATACATGAATTATGCATGTATAAACACAATAATAATAAAATATTATACTCATGTATAGTAACAAATAATAAACTCAAATATATTTCTCCCCCTTTGTCAAAAGCAAAAAAAAAAAAAAAAGAGAGAGAGAGATATATATATAAAGGGAAAATGAAAAACAGAGATACTCAAAATCTTTATAAAATCTATGTCATACATAAAATAAGCAAAATAATACCTTTTGTAACATATGATGTATGACAAAATTAATCAAAATGTTAATATGCGTGCAAAAATTTAAACAAATTTTCTCCCCCTATATCAAATAAAAATATAATATGTTACTAACATAAATTTATTTTTTTAAGGGATTTTTAAAATTTAAAAAAAACTAATTGCACATGTTAAAAAAAATTAACTAGGTACACATGCAAACTCAAATTATTTCTCTTCCTTTGACAAAATGCAAAAGGAAATTTAAAAAGATAAACCAAATATAAGCTGACGACAAAAAAAAATTTTTTTTAAGATCAAAATAAAAATATTTATCAATCAAAGTAATCAATAAGCACAACATGATTTCACATGAAAACAATTCAACCATCAATTAAATATAAAATCAAGATAAACTAGAATCATCAATTATGCCAAGTCCATGCTTAATGAAATTTAATCTCTCTTCATTAAGAGGTTTAGTAAAGATATCTACAAGTTGATTATTTGTATCAATAAATTCAAGTGACATATCACCAATTTGAACATGATCATGCAAGAAATGATATCTAATGTCTATATGCTTAGTTCTAGAATGTTGAATGGAATTTTTGCTAAGGTTAATAACACTTGTATTGTCACATTTGGTTAGAATGTGATGAAGTTTTACACTATAGTCTAACAACTATTATTGTTGCCATAAAACTTGCAAACAACAAAGACTTGTTGCAATATATTCAGCTTTAGCAGTAGACAAGGCAACCAAAACTTTTTTCTTGCTAAACTAAGAAACTAAACATTGTCCTAAAACTTGACAAGTTCTGGAAGTGCTTTTTCTATTTAGTAAACTACCAGTAAAGTCTGTATTAGAATAACTAATCAAGTCAAAGGATGAACTCTTAGGATACCAAAGTCCTAAATGCTTTGTACCACAAAGATATTTGAGAATTATTTTAATAGCATTCAAATGAGACTCTTTAGGACTTTATTGAAATCTAGCACACAACTAAGTAGCAAACATAATATTGGGTCTACTAATAGTTAAATAAAGAAGAGATCTTATCATACTTCTAAATTGCTTTTCATCAATCGGTTTGCCATTCTCTTCTTTGTTAAGTTTGGTTATGGTGCTTATTGGATTTTTACTTATTTTAGCTCCATCCATGCTAAATTTCTTGAGAACGTCTCTTGTATACTTGGTTTGATTAATGAAAATACCATTGTTGCATTGCTTAATTTATAGTCCAAGAAAGAATTTTAGTTCACCCATCATACTCATCTCAAATTCTCCTTGCATTACATTAGAGAATTCCTAATACAAGTAATAGTTAGTAGCACCGAATATAATGTCATCAACACATATTTGAACAATTAATAAATCATGTTTAGATTTCTTTATAAAAAGAGTTGTATCAACCTTTCCTTTAGAGAAACCTTTCTTTAGTAAAAAGTTACCTAATCTTTCATACTAAGCTCTTGGAGCTTGTTTCAATCCATATAATGCTTTTGAAAGTTTAAACATATGATTTGGAGAGTTAAAATTTTCAAAACCTGGTGGTTGTTCAACTTATACCTCCTCTTTAATAAAACCATTTAAAAATGCACTTTTAACATCCATTTGATAAATTTTAAAATCCATGTATGATGCAAATTCAAGTAGCATCCTGATAGCTTCTAACCTTGCAACGAGGGCAAAGGTTTCATTATAATCAATGCCTTCCTCTTGATTATAACCTTTAGCTACTAGTCTAGCTTTATTCCTAGTTATGACACCTTATTCATTCATCTTATTTCTAAACACCCATTTGGTGCCTATAATAGGATGATGTTTTGGTCTAGGAACTAAAGTCCAAACCTTATTTCTCTCAAATTGATTTAACTCTTCTTATATAGCAAGGACCCAAAATTCATCACACAAAGCATCATCAATATTTTGGGTTCAATTTGAGAAATGAAGGCTAAATTAACAATAGACTTTAATTAAGATCTAGTAGTTACCCCTTTTGTAGTGTTAACTATAATGAGGTCTTGAGGGTGAGCTTTCTTGAATTGCCAATCCTTTGGAAGTTCATCCTTCAAGGTAGGTTGAGATGTCTCCTTATTTTTCTCCTTGCTTAGATCTTCAAGTTCCAAAGGCTTACTAGCATTTTCTTCTTATGTTTCCATAATCTCATTGTCACCTATAAGATCATCAACACTACAAACATCCTTTCTAGGATTAAGTGAGTTTGATTAATCAAATACCACATGCATCAACTCTTCAACTAATAGAGTTCTCTTATTAAAGACCCTATATTCTTTACTAGAAATAGAATAGCCTAGGAAAATTCCTTTATTGGCTTTGGAATCGAATTTTCCAAGATTGTCCTTGGTGTTTAATATAAAGCATTTGCATCTAAATACTCTTAGATATGAGATTTTAGGTTTTCTATTGTTCTATAGCTCATAAGATGTTTTATTTAAAATTGGTCTTTTGAAAACTCGGTTTGAAATATAACAAGATGGGTTAATAGCTTTCACCCAAAAGTATAAAGGCAAATTATAATTATGAAGCATTGTTCTAGCCATTTCCATAATAGTTCTATTTTTCCTTTGAACTACCCCATTTTGTTGAGGAGTTCTAGGAGATGAAAATGTATGAGAAATACCATTTTCATTATAATAGTTTTTGAAAAATTCATTTTCAAATTCGGTTCCATGATCACTTCTAATAGAAGAAATATAAAAGCCTTTTTCTTTTTGAACTCTTTTCGCAAACTTTTCAAAAGCTTTAAATGCATCATTCTTATGAGTAAGGAAACATACCCATGTAAATCTAGAGTAATCATCAACCAATACATATGCATAGTGCATTCCATCGAGACTAGCAACTCTAGTTGGTCCAAATAAATCCATATGTATAAGTTCAAGTGGCCTAGAGGTGGACACTACATTTTTTAGCTTAAATGAGGACTTGGATTGTTTTCCCTTTTGTCAAGCATCACAAGGTTTATCCTTAGTAAATTCAAGCTTAGGTAAACCAATCATAAGTTCATGTTTACAAAGATCATGCAAAAGCTCAAAATTTGCATGTTCTAACCTTTTATGCTATGTCCATGTGTCATGGGAGATAGACACTAAGAATTTTATGTCTTTGTTATCAATTATATTCAAATTAATGACATAAACATTTTTTACTCTTTCACCATTAAAAATAACTTTGTTTTCATCAAGACTACTAATAAAATAATTTTTAGGATAGAAAGTTACCTTATTTCCTATGTCATATAATTGACTTATACAAAGAAAATTATGTTTAAGACCATCAAAAAACAACACATGGTGTATAGATAAGGATTAAGGATTACCTATTTCTCCAATGCCAATAATTTTTCCTTTTGCATTATCTTTGAAAGTAACGTGTCCTCCATCCTTAGCATCAAGTTTATTGAATTGCTCTTTGTCTCCTGTCATGTGTCTTGAACATCCACTATTGAGATACCACTTTCTTTTTGTTCTTGTGGATTTTAAGCATATCTACACAATACAATTTAAGTTTTCTTTTGGACCCAAACCTTTCTTGGTTTAGGTTAGTTAGTTTCAAGATAATCTATAGGAAGTAAATTCATATGTAGTCTTCTATAGAAGCACACATTGTTAGTATATCCTTTGATCATGCAATAAGAACATATAATATTTTCAAATTTATTCCTCCTAGGATGAAGTTCTTTCCTAGTGCGTGCAACATGCCTTTGGTGTTGTGTGTATCTCTTATTATTTTATGTCATTAAGTGAGACATGCATTGGCAATGGTGATGTGTATTTTGATAATTTTTTACAACATGTTTATGTGCATTTTATTGTATAGCATGCCTATTATAATTGTGTCTAATGTACATATAAGCATGCTTGGCTTTAGGTGCTCTAGTTTGAGCCTTACCTCTTTGTGTTAATCAAGAATGAATCTTATAAGACTTTCTCTTGATATTTTTAACACATGAGATCTTTTAGCTTTGAAAGCTTGAGTCTCATTTGATTTGGAGATTGAAGGAGTGGAAGCATGTGAAGCTTTTACAAAATTAATATATGATGAAGACATTCCATTCTATATCCAATTCCATGGGTATCTCCATGAAATTTTTGAGAGTCAAGAAGACTATCGAAAGTTTATTTTCCTCTCTTAAATTTATCAATGGAATTCTTTAATTCTAAGACCTCCTTAGAAAGCTTATGATTTTCATCATTTGCTTTCTTAAGTTAATCTTCCAAAGAATTAAAAGATTTTGCATCACTAACAAGTTTTTCGTTTAATTCAACAAGTTTAGTAAGATTAATTTTTAAAATTTCTAATTCTCTATTTAGGCTACCGAATTCGTGCTTATAATGTTCCTTCTTAGATAATCAACTTTTGCATTTAATAAGTAATTTACTCATAATAGAGCTCTCATCATCATCATCATCATCATCATCATTATCATAATAATTATCATAATCATCAAAGGATGAATAAGAAGTAGATGGTACCTCATTTTCATCTTTAAGTGCCATGAAGCAAAGATTGGCCACCTCTTGTTATTCCTCTTCCTCTTTAGATTTAGAGAAATCATCCTAAGTAGCTTTGAATGCCTTCTTCTTATCTTTTGCTCCCTTGTTCTTGAATTTAAGTTTGGGACACTCACTTCTAATATGTCTCAATTTCTTGCATTCATAGCAAGTAACCTCCTTAGTTTTCTTCTTCCCATCTCGTTTGAACTTCTTATTGAAGTCCCTTGTTCTTGAGAAGTTTTTCTTTCTTAAAAACTTCTTGAAGTTCCTAGTGAGCATGGCAATGTCACCATCTTCATCACTAGAATCTTTGATGTTTTCCTCTTCACTATCTTCTTAAAGAGATTTTAGAGCAATGCTCTTTTTCTTTTCTTCTTTCTCTTCTTATTCTTTACCTTTTTGCTTGATAGTGAGGTCATGTATTAAGAGTTTAACAATAAGCACATCAGTTGATAGAGTGGAGAGGTCTTGAGCTTCCTCAATTGAAGTAACACGAGCCTAATCCTTCTTAGGTAGGATTCTTAGAATCTTGTTGTTTACCTTTTCCTCAGAGAAATATTTTTGAAGTTTCTTAAGGGTTGTAAGGAGAGCATTGAGATGATTTTTCATCTCTGTGATTGATTCATGAGGCTTCATTTTGAAGAGTTCATATTCATACATATGAAGTTGAACCTTCTTACTTCTTACTTAAATGTTGCATTCGTAGTGGTTTTCTAAGGTCTCCTACATTTCTTTGGCCAACATACAATGTTGAAGCTTGTCTCCTTCTTCTCTTGTCATTAAAGAGACTAGAGTAATAATAGCTTTTTTATTTTTATGATTTTCTTCTTTTTGATCAATACTCAATTAGTTTCTTGCAAGAGTAGTTACCATACCAATAATAGTTGTAGGTGGTTCCCAACCTCTCAGGACAATGTCCCAAAGTTTGATGGAATCATAATCAATATTAATTCCATTTTGAATTTCCAATATAGATAGTCACTACCATTAAAGAATAGTTTAAAAGAAGAGATGTTTTGTGATTTGCTCTCCATGATCTTGTATTCTAGTAATGAAGTACCTAGAATTCAAGCTCTGATACTAATTGAAAATGTCTATAGGTCATACCCAACCTATATCACCTTTCAATGCTACCTATCAGACTAGCCAGCCATCGTCTCCACCGATGCACCAACAACAATGAGCGGAGAGCCCTACTTCGGTGACACAGTTCACAAGTGAGAGTTCTCATTGGTGCTCTACCTTAATTAATGACAAGGGACAACTAGCTCTGATACCAATTGAAAAGAGTCCTAGAGTGGGGTGAATAGGACTATCAAATAAAAATGATAAATTAAAAGAATTCTTTGCAAGAATTGAATAGAGGTTGAGAATGAAGAATGAAGAACATAAAGATTTAAGGAGTTCAGATTCAACAACAATCCTATGTCTCCACCTAACTTATCCCCAAGTTAGGATTTTCAATCACCCATAATCTTATTCACAAGACTGAGATTACATAAGAGTTTTATGGGTCACTCTTATAACTTTACAACTTGAGTTTTCAAGGCTCACTAAAAAAACCAAAAACCAAGTGTTTCAGTAGACAACACTTAAACCAATTCCTTTAGAAATAAATCTCACTTCTATTCTAATCTAACCCAATCTAACACACACCCAACTCACCCAACTCTCATAAGAGTTATACAAATAAAGAATTGTTTAAAAGAATTTGAGAGCTCAATGAATGCTTAAGAAAGAATGAATGATAATTTAGTTTCTTAACTTCCATTCAGCTCTAGAGGTATTTATACTTAAAAATATAGTTGTTGGAGGTGCAAATGATGTGTCCAACATCTATATTTTAAATTATTGAAAGTGATGTTGTGAGACAACTATTCATGAATTGAAAACTGTGATTGGCTGCTCAAGACGTTTGAATTTGCCCACACTTTCTTTGTATAAGTTGTAGATATGTGAATTATATTTCCATATCATTTTAAATCATCCAACTTTTATTTCTATAGCTTAAGATATGTCCAAAATACTAAGACCTATGCAATCTGAAATGCAAAATACTGTCAGACAACTATCCAAGTTGAACCCATGATTTTCTATTGAAGAAATTTGAATTTGTCCATAATTTCTTCATGAAAGTTTTACATATTTTAATTATATTTCTATATCATTTTTAATCACCTAAATTGGACTTCTTTAGCTCAATATATGTCCAAAATACTAAGATATGTACAATTTAAAATGCAGACTATGGTCAGATAGCTATATACAAATTGAAGCCATGATTTGCTATTGAAGATGTTTGAATTTTCCTATAAATTATCCATAAAAGTTTTAGATATTTGACTCATATTTCCATAGTATTTTGAATCACCTAAATTGGACTTCTGTAGCTCAGGATATGTCCAAAATGCAGAATATTGTTAGACAATTATACACAAGTTAAAGCCATGATTTTCTCTTGAAGAAATTTGAATTTGCCCATACTTTCTTCATTAAAGTTGTAAATATTTGACTTATATTTCCATATCATTTTTAATCACCTCAATTGGACTTTTTTAACTCAATATATGTCCAAAATACTAAGAGATGTGCAATCTAAGATGACACACGTATACATGGATTTTAACTCAAAAGTTGCATACCCAAATGAACTTAGATTTTGAAAAATAAGCTCAATTCAGAAAGCTCAAGATTTCTAATTCAAATGTCAAGAAGATAAATTTCTCATTATAAATCTCTAAGGATGTCAAAAGTCTCCTTGAATCTCAAAGGTCCAATCAGCCCAAGATAATTATGCTTCATTTTAACTTCCAATAAAGTCCTAACTTATACACACTTAAATAAAAAAATTAAATGCTCAAAATTAAATTTTTTAAGATCAAAATTAAGATTGATTATTGCTAAGGTCAACATATGTGTTTTGTCATTGGGGACGATGATATAGTTAATGTGGGGGGAGGGTTTCTATTTTATTTTTGCATGTCACTTAGTTTTTATTTTATTCATTTAGTAAAAAAAAATTTCATTAATTATTAGGTAATTATTCAACATTCAATAATCTTCAACTTGGTTTTCCCATATTTTTGTTTAGCTTATCTTTAAAAATTTTATTGATTTGTTTTGTAAAATTGATGCTCAATTTTGAAAATAATAGTGTATAAGATTGCATTTTCAGTTCAATTATCAAAATATTGAATGGTTTATTATTCAGGATGATTGTACATGGTCATTATGTATGAAAATTTTTATTTTTATAACCTAAGCATGAGCTTGGAGATTAAATTTATGCATGATTTTAAGAGTGGATGCTTATTGGTTTGTAACTTTAAAAAAACTCACTTTTCTCAAATAAGAGCAGCACTTAAATTTAAATTTATTTTATGCTCTAAATCTACTCCAATGGTCTAATTAGAGTATAAGTATCTAAAGGACCCACTTGACGGTATCCATGCTTAGTAATGCGGGAATGGCGAGGGATGACTAAGAGTGGGAAGATTTGAATAGAGAGAATAAAAAAATATTGATATAAAACATAAAACGCACTTGCTAAGGCAAAAAAGAAAGATGTTTTGAAATGGAGCATAAAATGCACTCAACCATAGTTTAAAAAGAAAAGAGTTATAAACCTTAATGCTTCTCTTTTAGAGCTATGATCATTGGATGTTAAAGAGTTATGTGCTTGGGATGTGATTAGTAAATTATTCATATATGATGTATTTTTGTTCAATTATCCACTTTAGTAAATAGGTTTCAGTCTCGGTGTTATCGGTTTGCATGTCTTAGAAGCTATAAATCTTTGGTTGTAGTTAAGTTTGTTCTTTAATTTTCAAATTTAATTTTTTCTTGAGGATAGGAAAAGCTTTAGTGTGGGGGAATTTAATGTGTAAAATATGTACATATGTTTGAGTTGATTTTTAATGAATTATTGAATGAATTGGGTGGAATATAAGGTTAAATAGGAAATATATTAGTAATAATATTTTAATTATGATTTTATTGTTTAAAGCATATTTTAAAGAGTTTTTGTATAATATTAATTTATTTTCCCTTTATGTAGTTAAGTTTAAATAAGAAATCGAAGAGAAATGAGGATTTGTGTCAATAAATCATTTCAACTTGGATTGTGCCAAATTGTGTAGTTATTTGTTAGCTAGAAGAGAAAGAAGAGCATTTCGACATGACATGTGGGATGCTGTGACTCAAACCGTGTGCATGTCCATGCAATGTGACACAACTTTCAACATGGATTGTCCAAGCCATATCACAAACCATGTCGAATAAAAAGTGATTTCCTTGCTCGGAAAGGAAGAGATTTTTAAGGGCTTTCAAGTTCCTTACCTATTGGGCCCTATAAAAGGAGGATTATAAGGAGCTAGAAATAGCCATCAATTGGTAGCCACAAACCAGAGCTAAATGAAGATTGAAAAAGATTTGTGTAAGAAATTCAAGAATTTATTTTTATGAATTTTTCTTCTTCTTTCTTCCTTAATCATGTTTGTGTTTTTTGCCACAACCATGTGTGGCTAATTTTCTTTTAGGTTTTAGTTTTGGAGTAACTATTCTCTGATGTGATTGAACACAAGTTTTATTTATTTAATTTAATTTTCAGTTAATTCTATGGGTTACACTTAATTTATGCTTTCATTCTTGGCTAACTTGTTTGCATGTTTATGGGTAAATTCATGAATGAGAGTTAAGGGAATTTATTAACTTAAAACTCATAGGACTTATATCACTCAACCATGAGAACTAGCGAGCTCTTCAAGGAACCATGATAGTAGGTAGGGGTTTAAGGTGGTAGATTAATTGTTAAAAAACTTAGTGAGTTTAGATTAAATTTTGAACCATGAGAGTAGGTTAAACTTTAATATTTGCATGCTTAATTGAACTTGAAAGAATCTTTAGGTATTTTTGAACAATTACCCTTAACTGAAATCACTATGTTTTTTTATTTGTTAATGTGTTCATGATCATATTGGAGTAGTGAAACTAAACCTGGGCTCTAAGGTTTAGTCATTTAATTTCAATTTTAATTTAGATTATTGAATCTATTTAAATCTTATTTCACTTTTATTTAATTTACTAGCTAAAAATATAAGTAAAAATCTTAGTACTCAATATACAATCTTCGTGGGAACGATGTCTTTTATGCTACAATTCATGATTCGTATGCTTGTAGGTTTTGAATGCAACAAACTCTTAAATCAACAGTGCTATTAGCTTTTTGCCACATAAAAACATAATAAATAAAATAAATACTTATCCTATATGATTGATATGATTATATGGCTCAAACATTTACTAACACAAATCTTATCAAATAAAGAAAATGAACACAATCTATTAAGCTCCTAAAAACACAAGCACCAAACTCAACAAACACAATCCCATTAAATACCACCATATAATCTCTCTTAGAACAATAAAAATGAAGATAATGTCCCCTAAAAAAATGCCTCTTTTTATCATAATTCCAAAATATCAATGAAAAATAATGAAAGGAAAATAAACATTACACAGTAAGAAACATGGCCTTCCTTTCTTCTTCGCCTGGGAAATTTATTTTATTTTTTTAATAATTTTTATTCATTTTTGGAAGAGAGTTCCAATAAAGATCACGATGCTTTTAGTGTCGTACTAGAGGGACATGATCTTATCACTTTAGTGAACATGCTCAGTTGCTTTAAATAGACGGGTGTTAGGTCCTTGGTCAGATTTAATATCTCTAATGATCCCTCACCAGGCTTTGATGAGACTTCACTTTCTACTCGCTTTACTCTTTTCCTTTTCCAGCCAATATTCTAGGGATGTTGAGTTCCTTACAAATTCTAGTCTTTTATTCTCTTCTTCTTCTATTCTCTTCTTTGTCAAAAGAGGCACAAATGAAAACAAAACTAGAAAAAGGGCACACATGAAAATGGATAAGGGCACATATGTAAGTTATGATAAAAGTCAATCTTTTTAATGTAAACCAGCTAGAAAAGTAGTTTAATTTTGTAATTTTCTCTATATAATATTAATAAGTATTTCTAATATATATTATATTTAATATATTGTTGAGTGATACTATGTATTTAATTATAATTATTTGTGTTTAGTAATTACTCATTCAGTTTCATATAATAGATTTGAAATCTGCCTTCAAAATATAATTTTTAATTATTTTACAATTTTATATTTATATGAACTATTCTTAGTATATTTTAAAAGTTTTTCATAGGATAATTCTTTTCACTAAATTTTCTTATAACATATTTCATTTTTTATTTTTTTAAGAAAAAGAGTATGCTTATTTAAGAAACTTCAGAAAAAGTAGCACATAAACAAATAGGAGGGTTGTACCACCACTCCCCATAGCCTAACATGGAATTGATTGCTCTGGCTAGAGAATGAGCAGCCCAGTTCGCAAGCCTATTAGCATGGACTACAAAAATAGCATTTAGCTCTAATAGAAGAGCTTTACAATCATGAATAATTAATCCCAACATTAACACATCCTCAAAAGTAGAATTATTTAAGGTTAATGTTATGACTTAAGCATCAGTTTCAATAAGAACTTTAGACAATCAAGACATTTTAGCCAGCTTAGAGCCTCTCGAACAGAGATGTCCTCAGTAATATCTAGAGTGACAAACTTGAAAAATCAAAGACTTAGCAATAACAAACATATTTGCATCAGTCCTTAAAACACATCCTAAACTATATTTACCTAGGTTATAAAAAATATAGACATTGGAGTTGCACTTCAACCAATTTGGGGGAGAGCGATTTCGTAGTTGCTAGGAGGTTAATCTTCCTTCCTTTCCATTGCTAGTGCATATTCCTTGCTAGACCTACAATTTGTTGAATATATGGTTTTCTATTATGCTAGATGATCTGATTATGAAAGTGACATAAACTCCATAAGTTTAAAGCTATAATACAACAATCTATATTAATATATTCTTGTAAAAAATCACATATGGTACTTTAACATCTTCTGTAATATGAAAAGGAAGCTTATCACCACTAAGCCACTAATAAGACTTTGTAACCAAGTAAACAAAGAATAAATGATGTAAAGATTTAAAAGTATTATTACAGAAAGAGCACTTACTTGGAATATCTATATTTCTACTTAGCAATTGATACTTGGTGGGTAAGCAATTGCCTTAACTTGCCATAGCAAAAACTTTAGAATGCATATCCAAATTTCAAATTATTATATAGAATTTGTGCATATTTAGAGAGTTTTTAGCTGAATTGATTTCTAAAAGGCTCTTATAAGCACTTTTAACTGAATATAAGCCATTCTTCTCTTAGTTCCATATTTGGGAGTCCTTGACATGGGGCACCAAGAAATAATTTGTTCAGTAGCTCCTTATTAACTCCAAGGAAACTACAAATAGCCGATTTGACCTTATCTCTTACATTAGCACTGAAAATGATGTCAAATTTATGAAAATTCACCACTTGACTCAAGGCTTTCTCACATATATGAAGTGCATTCTTTATATGAGTTGCTTCCACCAAGTTTGAGTGGAAAAATAATAGACTATCATCTACGAAGAAGAGATGCAATATTGTTGGAGCTCTTTAGCGACTTTGCATCCATTCATAATGCCTTTCTCCATATTTTTCTAAAAAAAGCTTGAAATTCATTCATCACAAATGATGAATAAATAAGGCGATAAGGGACACCCTTGTTTTAAACCTCTATAGGGAGTGATTGGACAAATTTCTTGCTTATTATGCATAATAAAATAAGTTAGTGGTCTTATGCATATGTCAATCAATTTAATCCAATTTAGAGAGAATCCTAAATGTCATATCATATTTAGAAGAAATGACCACTCAAGGCGGTCATATGCCTTGCTTATATAAGTTTTGAGTGATGTGAAGCCATTTTTCCCTGAGACTTTCTTTTTAAGTAATGTATAATTTTAACTGCTATGATAATTTTGTCTATGATTAGATGACCACCCATAAATGCACTTTGAAATTCAAAAATCATATTATAAATCACCTATTTTAATCCATTGGCTAAGACTTTTAATATTATTTTATAGAAAATATTATATAAGGAAACTAGGCAAAGGTCTGTTAACCTTGTTGGATGCTTCTTCTTTAGGATAAAAATAATTATGGTGTCATTTAGCCCCATAGGAAGAGTACCAAACTGGAGAACTAAGATACATTCATTGTAGATATAGTCCCCAACAATATTCCAGAACTTTTGGAAGAATGTAACGTCAATATCATCTTGCCTTGGTATTGTTAGGGTGCATTTGGAAAACTACTTCTCTTACTTCCTCCTTTATGAACTCTAATAATAGTAATTCATTTTATTCATCTATGACCTTCGGCTTTACATTTAGCATCACATTAACGTTGCAACCATTAGATAAAAATAGTTCAATTATGTTGTTATAGAAATAAAAATTTTGAAATATATAGATTTTAAGAGCTTATGTCATCACATTACAAATTATTAGGAATTAATTTTTTTAGTTAAGCATGTCTTTGAAAATTCATTTTCATGTGGAGTTTTCTCTCCACTAGGTCTTATAAGGCTAGGATTAAAAAATTTCTATGAAGTTATTTTTTTTAAATTTTTTTTAATTTGTTTTATAAAGTTTTTATTTTATTATTATTATTTTTTGCATGATGGCTCATAATCTGCAATAATTACTGGTGAATTTGTCTCTTAAACATGATGAAAAGAAATTATTAATTTGAGTACAAGCTTGTCCAATTTGGGTATTACTTATTGATATGAATGTGGTATCATTGAAAGAGTTCTTTCTAAAAAACCATTTAATTTAAAGGCATTATCAAATGCATTACAAGTAGCTTAAATATTGCAAAGGAATTTAAATTACATAAAATTGGAGCAAATCTCTGTGTTCGAGTTTGATATGAAGAATGATAAATTGAAAGTGTTAAGGGATTACCCTTGGCATTATAATAAATAGCTCATTGTGTTAAGGGAGTTATAAAGGGAAGAGTAGCCTTCAAAAGTGAAACTTACCTACTATCCATTTTGGATTTGTTGTGTAATTTACTGTTGAATCATCAAGACAAAAAGTCTATTATAAGGAGTGGAGCAAAACTGGGTACTGTCTTGGAGTTTAATGAAGTAGAAGTAAACTCTTAGGGGCAGTTCATTTGTATTAGGGTTTCTATAAATGTTAAGAAGCCTTTTAAACATGGTATCATAGTGATAAATAACAAAGGTGAGTGGGTCTAGGTCTATTTTCAGCATGAGCGATTTTTAAATTTTTATAACTTATGTGGTTATATTGGTTATACAAAAGAAACTTATAAAATGAAACCTGATGCTATCGAGACAAACTCTTGGACTTATAATCCTGCTTTAGGAGCTTCTCCTTTCTAAAATCGATTTATGTTTCATGCAATGGCTTTTAAGGTTGGTTTATCACATAAGGCTAAAACCCATCCATCTTCTTTTAGTATAAAGCAACCTGTTAGATGCTAGTTGCAAGTTGATAATATTGTCCTAGGTGCCTTAATACTTCAAAATTATGATGGGATGTTTTAGATAAAGTTATGGAAGAGGGTAGTAAGGATGCATTTAATTATTATACTATTCTTATTCCTAGTTCTACAAATGTTGTTTCTCTACATGATGAAGTACAATGAGATATGTTTATTTGTCTACTAAAATAGTTTGTTAAGAATCTTTGAAGTTTAATTTTTCTACTAGTTTAGAGGATCATGTCATGATTAATGGAGATAGGAGGAGTTCTGAAAGTTATAAAATTCCATCATAGAGCATTGCTGCTTTAGAATTCTTACCATATGACATTTTTAAAGCACTTGATTTAGTAGGAACTCATAGTTCTTCTTAATTTAAAAATTAAAATTCTTGTTCATAAATCTAGCAACGATCAACATTTTAGAAGACCGACTAAGAAAAAATAAGAAGGGTTAGGGTTGATAAGGCAGTAAAGAGCTAGCTTGTGTTTGAAAGGTTTTTATTGGTAATAAACAATGAATGAGGGATGTAGAAGCTTTGCTTAATGAATCTAATTTTCATGATATTTTTATTTAAAGGAGTTCAAAAAAATTCAAACGCTTTTTCTCATTGGCAATTGATAATAAAAGTTATGAGGCAGTGGTTGCCCAAGAGTCCCACTAGTACTCATGAAAATTTTAAGTTGGAATGATCGAGGTTTGAGGAACCCTTGGACATTTTGAGCACTAAAGTTCCTTTTTAAAAATAAAAAGTTGGAGACTTTTTCTTATAGAAACCAGACTTTGCAAGTCTAATTCAGATTTTCTTTATTTCTACTTTTTCGATTTCTTCTTTTTAATGATGATTTAGTAGGAGAATTGGGTGTTTTGATTTTAATGTGGTGTAAATATTTGGATGTTATGGTTAAAAAATTTTCTACTTACCATATCTTATTTAAGTTTTCTATTGCATCTTCTTCTTTAGTATGGAGTGTTGTGGGTATTTATAGATGTCCAAAAGCTCATTTTATATAGGAAACTTAGGATTTGATATCTTATATATGCTCTTTTATAAATATGCCTTTATTATATTTTGGTGATTTAATGAAATTTTGAATAATAGTGAACATTAGGTGGTCAATTTGGGGTTACTAATTCTATGGTAGATTTTAAATATGTGTCACATTCCTTTTACTTTTAAGACCTAGGATTTCATGGCAGTCCATGTACATAGGCTAATGGTCGTTATGGAGATTATTTTATTTTTGAGTGTCTTTATCGCTTTCTTTATTCTCCAAATTAGGATTCATTATTTCTAAATGTCATAGTTTCTCATTTGATAAGATTATCCTCTAATCATGTTCCATTGATACTTAACACAGTTAGGCTTATTATTGTCTCTTTTTAGTCTTATAGACCATTTCAGTTTGAAGCTATGTAGACTAAAGAAGACAAGTGAATTAATTTGGTTAAAGAAGTGTGGGTTGGTACTTGCTTAAAAGCTCATAATGCTTTAGTGATGGAGAAGATTTCTAATTAGGAATCAGTATAATTTTCATAATCCCCTAGAGCATATTCAAAAAGTAATGGCAAATTTAGAACAGTTGCAGCAGTAGGGAAATAGTGATAATCTTTTGTGATAATAATTTTTCACTCAGTAATGGGTATCTAATTTAATTGTGAAAGAGGATTTGTATTGATGGTAGAGATCCATAGCAGTTTGGCTTGCTAAAAGGGACAAAAATATTATATTTTTTCATAAAAAAGCAAGTGGAAAACAATAAAATGATAGGCTTTTTTGAATCAAAGATACTATGGGGGATTGAAAGGAAGGACCTGAGGCAATTTCTGAAGTGATCTCATCCTATTTTACATATATTTTCACTTCTTGTAATCCTACTAGTATTAGAATTTTTTTGGATGGAGTAGATAGTTTCCTCATATATGAGTATATAGACTTGTTTAATACCCCTTTTTAGCTTAATGAGATTCACTTTGCATTGAAACATATGCATCCTTGTAAATTAGCTAGACATGATGATATGCCTGCTTTGCTTTTTCAAAAATATTATAATGTTGTGGGAGCTTAAGTCAAAAATTTTTTTTAGATTTATTTTTTTAGCAACTATGCCTAATTGTTTAAACCACACCTTTATTCTCTAATAGGCCCTAAGTGTATGAAGGATTTACTTCCTATTAGCTTATATAATGTACGATATAAGATTTTCTTAAAGGTGCTTGCTAATAGACCGTCGTTCGTAATTTCTCCTACTCAAAGTGCATTTGTTCTAAGTAGACTTATCACTAATAAAGCTATTGTTGCTTTTAAAATGTTTGACTCCATGAAATATATAATGAAAGGGTAGGATTGGGCCTTGGCTTTAAAGTTGGACATGAGTAAAGCCTATAATCAGGTGGATTAGGTGTTCTTTGAGCATTTTTTACAACATATGAGATTTCCTTCTCACTTTATTTGGCTCCTTATGTGTTGTATAAAATCTCCATTTTTCCTTTTTACTTAATGGAATTCCTATTAGTTTCTTGAAAACTTCCTGAGGGCTAAAGGAAGGAGATCTACTATTATCATATCTTTTCTTAATGTACTTAAAAGAACATTCGACATTAATTCAAAAATTTATTACTCATGATGAATTGCATCCCATATGAGTTTATCGAGCTTGTTAAGTATTTCCTAATAATTCATTACTAATAATAGTATTCTCTTTAATGCTTCCTGAATGCTTAATAATTAAAGAAATTTTACACATATATGAGATGGCCATATATCAATTAATTAATTTGATAAGTTAGAAGTGTCTTTTAGTTATATGGTTCTAAATGATTGTAAACATGTATTAAGTGATACGTTTGGTGTTTAAGTTATAAGAAATCATTCTAAATACTTAGGATTACCAGCGTCAATTAAAAAATAAAAAAATTAATCTTCAATTTCCTTCAGGAATGCATTTTAAAGAAATTAATAAGACGGAAAGAAAAAAATGATATTTGTTAGTGGTGAGGAAATTCTAATTAAGGAAGTTGCTCAGACCATTTTCCATATACATAATGAATTGTTTTGCTCTTCCTAACTCTTTTTATAAGGAATTATAGAGCTTGATTTCTAAACTTTGGTGGAGTAATTTTCCAAGGAAGTGTTATGTTCATTGAATGAGTTTTGGAGGTGTGGGTTTTTGCTAAATTACTCAATCCAAATTCTTTGGAGGTATGGATTTTCGCCACTTATTTTTCTTTAATCTAGCTTTACTAGCAAAACAAAGTTAGAGATTATTGAAAATCTTGATTTGTTGTGTTCCTAAATCTTAAAATAAAAATATTTTTGGTGAACTAGTTTCCTAAATGCTAAAGAAGGTTTTCAACCATTTTATGTATGGTGGATTATATGTAAAACCATTCTTCTTTTATCTTTTGGCTTATTTTACAGAGTTGGGACTGGACATTCTATTAATCTTTGGAAGGATAAATGGATACCTACTCTTTATGGAGGCTAAACCCTTTTTAATATAGTGTTGCCTGAATATGAAAAGAAGGCAAATTTGATACATACAAATTTGAAGAAATGGAATGTAGATTTAATAAAATCTATTTTCCTACCTTTTAAGATATCTGTTATTATTGATACACCCATTAACTATAGATTGGCATTTAATTCATTATTTTAAAGTCTTTCTCGTAATGGGGAGTATAATGTAAAGATAGGTTATCAAGCATCTAGAAAATTTCTCTTTTAATCTGAATTTAGGCCTTCTAATTCAATTATTAGAGGCTATATTTGGAAATGGATATGGAATTTTGTTATACCAGCAAAGGTGAAAGTTTTTATATGGCGACTATTGCATGACTTCTTGCCTTAGTATTAGATTTTGGCTAATCATAGGGCAAGTTGTTTTAGATGTTTATTTGAAATGTGGTCATTATAAAGAATCAGCTTTACATGTATTTACGTCTTATCCATGGGCTCGAAGTGTATGGCTTAGTAGCTCTTTAGCTTTAAGAGTTAATGATTATTCATATCATTCAATGTTTTAATGGTTCTCTGATCCTTTTCAATTACTATATCGTGAGCATTTTAAGTTGTATTTGATGATTTTATGGCTAATATGGTATCAGAGAAATATATATATTTATGGACAATATTTTCTTTATGCTTTTTTAATTAGTAAGCACGTTACTACATATTTAAAGGCTTTTAAATCAATAAATGTACAAGTGTGTACATCTTATGGTGGCACTTCATTATCGCCTCGAGTTTGGAAGCCTTCTTCACCCCCTCATTTTAAGCTGAATATATATGCTTCTTTTGTTGCGTCTAGTTGTATGGTTGTTTTAAGAATGGTGATTTGAGATAATGAGGGTAAGGTTTTGATATTGGCTGGTAAGAAGTAGATGACAAATCAAAAAATTGAGGTGAATGAGGCTTGAGCTCTTTTGTTTGGAATGTAGCCAGTAAAGGAAGCTTGTTTCCTTTATTTAAAGTGGAAACTAATAATGTAATACTGATTCAAGGTCTGCTTCGAAAGACTTTTGGCTCCTCTTTGTTTGAGTTGTTACTGAAAATATTGTTAGGTTATCTAAATGTTTTCAATTTGTGTCTTTTTTGTTGATTTCTCATCAGTTAAATAAGGTAACCCATCATATTACTTAATGGGCATTAAGGATAGGCGATGATGATATGATTATTATGGAGGATGTCCTTCCATCATTAGTGCCTTTTGTTTTGAATAATGTATCCTCTTTTATTTATATCTCTTTTATCCTAAAAAAATAATGTCTTTGAGAAATTTACCTTTTATTTTCTAAAAACTTATAAGTTATTTTTTGAGTTAATTTATACATTAATTAAAATTATTTTTTATATAATCATTAATAAAAATTTTAATATTAAAAAAGAAAATTGTACATCTTATTTCAAAATTAAACATTTAAAAGTAAAAAAGAAAATGTGTTTGATTGTCGACAAAAAAGTTCATTTATAAATATTTCATATATATTTTGATATTTTATGTATTAATATTAGTATGCTAAGGGATTCTATATATACATATTAACTTATAAGCATTATGAAAGTTTTAAATTTGAATTTCCACAACCAACACTTACTGATATAAAATTCACACTTTTAAGTGATAAGTGAATGACAATTTTTTTATTGTGTAATTCGCATCCCATTACCAAATTTTGAGACAACAATATTAATGTTCTATATTTTAAATAAAATTTATTGAGATTCTGCAACACTACTGGATGAACTTGTAAGTACAAATAATACTCATAAGATAAGTTGTGGATCCTTGACCCACATACACTTTTACATTTAAGTTAGTATTTGTATTTACTATGAGATCTCCTTTTAGGTCTCCAAAAGAAGATAAAGCCCTTTTTCTTATGAGATGTAAACTCTTTCTACTTACCTTACCCTAGTCAAATTTGATGTTTCATTCTTTCTTTATTTGAATTTCATAGGCTATACTTTATAAGCCTATCATTTTATAAATTATTATTTATTGGGGTTATGGGCCCAATAACTTATTATAGGCTTATAGTATGTCTATCTAACTTACATAGTCATTATAGGGTCCTCTCCTAGTTGTAATGAATATTTAAGTTAGTAGTTCTTTTAATAACATAATGTTTGATAGTTTAAACCTTGACAAAATCCTTATTTGCAAGATATTACCAATAGTTCTTTTATGGGATCTAGTTTTGCTTTGACTTTGTCAGTGGCCTCCTTATTATGTTTATTAGGTTTAGATGTCATACTGTATAGGAGGTTTTGAATTCCCAATCTCCTTCCCCTTTAAGTAAATCTTTCTAACCTCTTAGAGCTTTTAGACCTATTCTCCTTGCGGACATGGTACTCATATAACTTTTGTTATGTGAAGATCTATTTCTTTAATCCATCTATTCATAAGTATCTTATTTTTCTCTATCTTAGGTGGTATAATAGTGAGAGCCGATAAGGTATTTATTACTCCTTTAGCTAACTCTTTTATTACTCTTATTATAAGAGGTAATCAATTATGTGTGAGATGATTTATTTACTGTTGTAGAAGATACACTTAAGTTGTAAAACCATTGCTCAAAGTTCCATGATATAATGGGGGCAAGTAGATATATTGTTCTTTTACAAGTTGTTTTCCTACTTTGTAAGTTATTTTAGTTTTGAGTAAAAATAGGAATTATATTATTAGGAAGAACTTACTTTGATATAAAATAAGTACATAAAAGAATGGAAGAAATGGTGAGTCACAATTTTAAAACCCTATGCTTGAGTTTTAAGGCCTTATCAGATTTATAGGAGGAGTTCGTGGAGCTATTATTAAAGGGATAATTTCTTGGATATAAGTTGTATTTATGGATTGTTGAGTTATGGTAGCTGCTTGAAGAACTCCTTTAGTATTAGTAGTAATTCCAATAGTAGTTGTAGAATTCTCTTAAGATGTTCCTTCCATGATGGATTATCCTTTAAAAGTCATGAGTTTGCATTTGGTAGAGAATGGAATAAGGTTTTCCCTATAGATGATGCCAATTGATGTTTAGTTCCTTATATTGGTCTGATTGGACTTTATAAAATTACTGGATGAATAAATTAGTATTTATATTTGGCATGAGATCTCCATTTAGGTCTTCAATGCCCTCTGTATATATACATATTGTTAACATAACTTTACAAGTGTATGGATCGTAACAATTAGTAAAGTGAAAGCAGAGTATCGTTCCCATGAGAAAATGGTACTAAGTACTAACTATTTATAATTTTATTTAGCTAGCAAATTCAAATTCAAATTCAAATAAAAAGAAATAACTAAAACTAATTTCTAAATAGTTAACTAAAATGAAAATAACTTAAAATTCAATCAATAAGACATACTAAAGCTTAGGTTTGCTCCATTAGTTAAAACTTAAATTACAAAATTGAATTCAAGTATTTCATCGATTATTGTCAAGAGTAAATTATTCTATATTATCTAAAGTCTCTTTTGAGATCATTTAATCATGCTAAGATTAATTACTAACCTATTTTCATTGTCAAGCTTACTAAGTTCTTTAATAATTTAGTACTCCCCATAGGACATGCCTACTTTCATGGTTGAATTTTTTAAGTCTTATGAGTTAGAAGCTAGCAATTACTCAAATTTCATTGATTGCAATTTACCCATAAACATGCAAGTAATCAAGCCCTTCATTGAATACGAGACATTAAGCATAACTTATAAAATTGATTGAAAATCATTTCACTGATAAAAAATAAATTCCCAAAAAGTACTAATTAACTACAGAAATCTAAACCCTAAATAATGTAGCTACTCATAATAAATTGTTCCAACACCACAGAGAATTTCAAACATGAATACAATTTATAGAGGAAGAAGAAAAGAAAAACTCGTTGGCAGTGATCTTTAATCTTCATTCTTCACTTATCCTCTTTAATTTCACGTTTGGACTTTTGATGGTGATGTCTAACTCAATTGCTTAGAGCCAAAGTTCCCTGTTATAAGGAAAATTATGTAAAATTCGTCCAATAACTAAATTGGCTAATTTTCACCTTCAAATCCTTGCTTAATAAGGATTTTAACTCCTTAATTTGGTTCCTTAATTATTGGTTTAAATTTCAAACTCTTTAAAAAAGTAAAATTCCTACAAAACATAAACTAAAAATACATAAATTAACTAGGAAACTAAAATGTAAATAAAACTAAGCTAAACAACTAAAATCCTAATAAAACACTAATTATAAATTAAAAACTAAATAAAACCTAGCTAAATACTAATAAATCCTATGAAACTTAAATGGAAAAATAATGTATAAATTGACACTAACACACATATAATAATGGAATTTGGTGAAGATATAGTTCTTATTCAAATGCTTTCTACTTGGTCGAATTTGGTCTTTCATTCCTTGTTTAATATTCTTTCTGCACTCAAACTTCGTGGACTATACTTCTACAAGCACATCATGTATAGTCGGATAATTTGGTAATTATATAATTGTCATCAAAATAAATTAATTACAATTACAATTTCGTTTAAATTGTATTTAATATTTTGATTAAGTTAACTTCTGTTTATATAATATAAACTAAATAAATCGTAAAATTATTTCAAATTAAAATAAAATTATATTTTCTACTCTAATTAGATGAACTTTTGTTTGAAGTAATATAAACTAAATAAATATCATGATTTTAGAATTTTTATTAAAATTTAATAAAAATAAAATTATTTAAATAAATTATTATAATCATAATTTAAATTTTGAACAAGAAAGATGAAGAAAACAAAAATTACTATCATAAAATTTATAATTTATAAAAAAGTGCTGCTCCAATAAAGGTATGAAAATATATGACACTTTTTAAAAAAAAAATAAGAAGAAGAAGAAATAGAAGAAATAGAAGAAATACTATAAAAGGATGCTTTTTATGATAATATTTCTATTTTATAAAATTGGTGAAATATACTACATAATCTTTTTAAAACATAAAATGTAGAGTAATAATTATTTCCAAAAAGACAATATGCATCTATAATAAATATACAAAATTAATTTAGAATTAAACGGTTTATGCTTAATTATCATCAAAATTTAATAAATTATATTTTCTAATAATAATTAATCACTCATAAATGAAATTTGAATTTATTTTATAAAAATAATCAGACAATATTGGCCACAAAAAATGAGTATGTTAACAACCTTAATCAAATGATAATACAGCTACTACAAGAGAAACCTATTTCTATAATAGTTACGATCAGTAGTGGATGACGCAAATAACCAATACCAAGAAGAATTTTTAAATATTTTGCTATGTAATGGATTGACTCATATAAATTAGAACTTAAAGTGAACTATCATACAATTTTGCTTAGAAATTTGGATGCATCAAATGGGTTGTGCAATGAAATAAGGATGTTCTATAAAATTTTTTTAAAAAAAGTTGTAAATGCAAAAAAAAAAAAAAAAAAAAAAAAAAAAAATGGAACAACATGGAGGAAAACAAATATTTTTTTTTTTTTACCAAGAATACCATTATCTTCACATAAAAACGAAGGGTATTAGTTCGATTTCAAGAGGAAGCAATTCCCTTAATTATTAGTAAAGTTTTTTAAGAACTATATTTTCTAATAATTATTAATCACGCAAAAATGAAATTTGAATTTATTTTATAAAAATGAGTCCGATAACTAACTGAGCAATACTGGCTATGAAAAATGACTATGTTGACTATTTTAATCAAATGATAATATAATTTCTGCTTAAAGAAAGTTATATCTACAACCATTATAATTAGGCAGTGAATGCCGCAAACAACCATTATCAAGAAGAAATTCTATACACTTTGCTACCTAATGGATTGCCTCCTCATAAATTTAAACTTAAAGTCAACCGTTTTATAACTCTGCTAAAAAATTTAGATGCATCAAATAAACTGATCAATGGAATAAGGATGGCCTATAAAAATTTTCAAAAAATGTCATACATAAAAAAATAATATTGGAGTCATCATGCAAGAAAATAAGTATTTTTGCCAAAAATAACTTTCGGTGCATTTATATTTTGTAATGACGATTAATAAAGCTCAAGAACACACCGTAAATAATGTTGGAATATATTTACCCAAAAAAAATAATAATAATTTCACATTGATAGATATATGTCGCCCTATCATAAGGTGTTTCAAATTGTAACTAAAATATAACAATGACATGCACCAAAAAAATATATTAGATAGGAAAGTAATACTCCCATAAAGATATATTAAAAACTAATATTATTTTTAGTATAATCTTTAATTTCGGTTATACGATGCATATCTAACATATTTATTATAATTTGCTACAGTGAATAAAAATGTTAAGAAAAGTATAAATATGAGCCAACTTTTAGAAAGGAAACAAATTAAAGAACAACAAACAACTGAGATATTTGGAATGTTATCTCTTTCTAATTATGTTTCTAATGTTCAAATTAGTAAAAAAAAAAAAATAACACTTTTTTTATTAAGTGTTATATTTCGTTCATATAAGGTAGATAAATCGAGCTCTTTTTATATTATATTTATGATATAGAGATAACTAATAAACACGAGCAAAAAATGACCAATTTGCAAGTAAACGATAATCAGTCAATTAATTCAAGCTAAATATATATTAAAAATACAAGGTTCTGCCATCATAGCAAGGGTTTTTTTCTTGTCCCTCTAACAAGTTTTTCTTTTCTCATTTTTCTTCCTTTATTATTGGAGCCTTATTCTTTTGCTGCTTGCTTTTGTTTTCTTTTACTTTTCTTTGCTATGTGATGTTGTAGCTCTGTGATGATGGCTCATGCAAATCATGTCACAAATGATAATCTAGAGAATCAATGCAGAGCTTTGTCTATTGATGATAGCGATGAAGAAGGTCTCCTCCTAATTGAAGGAGGTGATTTGGTGAATATTGCTCCGAATTTTTTGTTCTGCCTTATGGGTAAATTTTTCACTAATAAATCTATTAATTTCACTGCTATGAAAAACATGATGGAGTCTCTTCGATGATCAGTCAGAGGAGTTTGTGTTATTCCAATTTTTTCATTCTGTTGATATGGCTATAGTGTTGGATTCAGGACTATGGTCCTTTAAACTAGACTTGCTAGTACTATTGAAGTATAATGGAGTAATTCCATTACATTTATTGGAGGTTCATCACACAGCTTTTTGGATTCAAGTTCATAATCTTCCAATAGGGTTTAGATTAGAAACTATTTTGCAACATGTAGGTGATTTTATTGGTTCTTTTCTCTCCTCCGATCTTGATAATTTTACGAGTAATTGGCAGTCATTTGTTTGTATCAAGGTTAATATGGATATTCAAAAACCCCTCAAGTACAAAATGAAAATGAAATAGGCAGGTGGTGACTGATTTTGGGTGGATTTTAAGTTTGAACACCTTCCAACCTTCTATTTTATGTGTGGTTTATTAAGTCATTATGAACATTTTTATGAGAAAGTCTTTCAACCTCCATTTAGTAAAGTAAAGAAAGTCTATGGCAACTAGTTGCAAACTCGCCATTTGTAGAATCAAATCAGTGAAACATGGATACGCTTGGATGATGATCACTCACCGGAGTCTTGTAGTCAAACAAGGTCAATCATTAGTCAGAATATCCTAAATAATCATTTTGTAGTTAATTCTAGAACAGGTCAACTTTGCTTGTCGAAGGTTAATATCATGATTCATGAAGGAAATCTTGTTCTCTCAAATGTAGCAAGTTCTAGTGGGGATAAAGAAGTTCGAGAAGGTTTGAATTTAAATTTAGAATCACATATGGAAGGTGTTATTGTTAGTGGTATGCACTAGGTCAATCATTTGGTTATGCATTGACTTTCTTATTTTATTAATAAAGAGGTATTTCATTATCATTTGATTTTATGATAATTATATGAATGGTTAATTCTTACCAAGGCCATCAAGTATGTGACTTGATAGTAAAACCCTTAGATTAAAATAAGAGTTCTATTCTAATTATCCCTAGCCATTTATTCATTATATAAATATTAAAGTATTAAGGCTAGTATGATGTTGACTGATGGTTATATTTTACTAATCATGAATATGAGATATTAAGTCAACTCATAGGTACATGATGAGAGATCATGTACTGGATTGACCCACTATGAGAATACTACATAGATTATTGTCATAAGTATTTCTCATCATAGTAATTTTATTTCGGTCCTTTGACCTTGAAATCATCATGGATTTCTACATAGCTATTTTATGTTTTGACACATTCTAACATTGTCTTTAACCGGACGATTAAATTGGAATGTTGTTGGATATGAAATTAGTTATGTGAGGAATGTGAGTGATTCAGAAGGAATTTATCCCTCATTAATATGAGAAAGATATCTATGGGCCCCTTGATGAGATAGACTGAAGAAAATTGCATGGCCATGCTGAAATGAATTGATAAAGAGTTACCATTTTCAGTCTACTTGGAATCAAGTCATAATATTGAACTATATAAGGATGACATTCTATGCCTTATGTTCAATTAAGATATCATGTGATAAAGGGGCAATAAAATTCATTGTAATTAGGTTATGTCGGATTATTGACTTCACATGACTTGGGTAGTTATAATGCTAGAGGCCACTTATGACTTGTAGGTCTAAATAGAGATTTAGGCCCACTACTAATGTTATGTGAACCTACAGGGTCACATACTTAGAATAAGCCCAAAACGAATATGGGTTTAATAAGCCCAAAATAAACTCTGTAGAAATAAATAATTAAAGTATTTTATTTATTTATTTGTTTATTTATTTAAGATAAATGTTATTTTAAATAAATAAATAAGATATTATTTCTGATTTGTTTTTAAACAAAATCAGAATATAATAAATAGAAATTACCAAAAGGTCATTGGTAGGTGAAACCCTAATTTGAAGTCTATAAATATGTTATATTCTCTAGGGTTTCATACACTTGTTTTCTGCCTCAAAATTCATTTTCTTTCTCCTTAGAAAACAAAGACAGAGTTTTTTCTTTTGTTCTTGATTTGTGAGACAATCAAGGAGGTTGTTAGCACACACACTCCAATTCATTTTGTGAAGGGTTGTTCGTGTGGATACTTATAGAGGACACATCCTTTTAGAGACATCTTGATCCGAACAACCAAGCCAAAAAGCTCGAGGTAAGGTGTCACCGGTGTGAACCTCCTCTCACCCTTCCAGAGAATCTTACCTCTTCTACGTTTTAGTGAGATTCTGGAAATCCTAGATTTAATCAAATAGTCAAATTACATGGATTCAGGCTTGGGTACGTGATAAAATTTTAATTTTTCCACAGCGTTTGTATCATGAATCCCAACAGTTATAATACTATATTCTAAAAGATGTAAATCTGAAAAGTCCAACTAGGACTTTCTCACTTTCAATAATAATTTTATAAAGGTTTGTGGGCATGAATACATGTTTTTGGATGATGATCATTCTTCTGGACCAGAGGTAGGACCTGGAACTGAGGCCCGCCTATCATCATGAGTACCGTAGCCTAGAATTGCCATGGGCTAGCCAACTTACAAGTAATTCGTGTCTTAAAGGACCTACTCGTTAGAACTAGGCCCAAAATATTTTTTTTTTATCTAAGACTTGGCCAAATTTGATAAGGTTGATTGGGTTAAGACTTAACTAGGTTTTAAAGGTTTAGAGGTGGTGGATTGTATAGGTAGGAGTAGAGGTATAGCCATTTTATGGAATAGTAATTTTAACATTGAAATATTAAACTCTAATCATAATTTTATTGATGCTAAGATCTCAACTATAGAGTTTGGAACTTGGCGGTTGACTGGTTTTTATGGCATTCTAGATTGAAATTAAAGGCAAGAGTCTTGAAAAATTCTTCGTTCTCTTACTTTGAATCATAACCTTTCTTGGTGTATTTTAAGAGGCTTCAGCGACCTTCTTTCCACTTTGGAAAAGCTTAGGGGAGCCCTTTACCTGGTTTTGCTAGTTAGTGGTTTTAGAGACATAGTTACTGCTTATGGTTTATTTGAAATTCAATCTCTAGGGGGATGCTATCTTGTAAGGAATTCCCTACAAATCAATAATCTTTTTTTTTTGTTAATGACAACTACCTTTTCTTTAAAGCTATAGTCCAAAGAAGTTTAGTTATTAAACATTGTTTGGCATCTTATGAAGTAGTTTTAAGTTAGTCCATTAATTTCGCTAAGTCCTCTATTATGTTTAGTAAGAATGTGGACTCATATATTTAGTTAGATATTGCTAGTTTATTCAATATTTCAAAAGTCCATAATCAAGGTTTTTTTATTGGGCTTCCCACCTCTATGGGTAGGAAAAAAGGAGAGGTTTTATATTCATCAAAGATTGGGTTTGGAAGTGCATTCATTCATGGCATTTCAATTTGTTATCTCATGGTTGAGAGGAAATTCTGTTAAAAACTATTTCTCAATCCATTATTAATTATATTATGAATGGTTTTCTCCTTCTTATTTCCTTATATGAAGATATTGAGAAGTTGATGAGCAATTTTTGGTAGGGTTATGATTATAGTTCAAGGAAAGGTATCAGGTAGTTAAGTTAGGATAGTCATAGTAAGCCTAAGAATTTTGGTGGCCTTGGTTTTAAATGATTAAGAGAATTCAATTTGGCTATGATTTTTAATCAATCCTAGAAACTCCTTGATAACCTTTTTGGTTTCTAGAGTCTTCAAAGCCAAATATTACCCTTCGACTTCTTTTCTTCAGGCTAAGTTAAGGAGTATCCCAAGCTTTAGACGATGAAGCTTAATGGCAATTCTTAGGCGAGGGGCCCGTATTGGTAATGGGTGGTCCACACAGGTATGGGGTAATCCTTGGTTGAATTCATTAAATGAAGGTTATATGTCCACTAGTAAACTGGATGGCCTCCAAGATATCAAGGTCAATAGTCTGTTTATTTTAGGACATCAAGTGTTGGGATCAAGATCTTATTAAGGATATGTTTGATAATCGAGATTATCACCTTATTCTTCGAAGTCCTTTTAATTCTAAAGACCTTGATTATAGTTGGTACTAGATGTCTTTATCTAATGGGTGCTTCTTAGTTAAGAGTTATTATAAATTGCTAACTAGGGAATTTCATGATAATATTTATAAGGCTTAGCTAAAGATCTAGCATTTGCAGGTCCTTGCTAAAATTCACAATTTTTTGTGGCATTGTGCATATGAATGTCTGCCTACAATATGTGCTTTGTAGACTAAAATGGTGCTTATTGATGGGAGTTGTCCTATTTATGGTGAATCTTTTGAAATTATATCTTATATTCTATTCTCATGTCCTTTGGCTGTTGATTGTTGGAATCTTATACATTTTGATGTCTCTTATGGTCCTCATTCTTCAGTTCTTAATACTTAGGACAATATATTCTCTCGCCTCTCCTTTGACGATGCTACTACTTTTGCTGCCATTTATTATAGCTTATGGTATAACATAAATGGTAAGGTGTGGAAAAGAAATCAAACTCTATAGCTAACATCTTTAATCTAACATGTCAAAATCTCTATAGTTGGCGATCGCTGAAATTGCAAGATCCTTTATTTACTCATTCTTTATCCTTTGAGGTCGAAGGTAATATAGTTTTAACCAGGCCTCTCGGAGCTTCTTTAAAGCTCAATGTCAATGGCGCATTTCTTCAAGCTTTCAAAGATCTAGGTTTGGTTGTATTATAAGGGACTTGAGTGGTGAGTTTGCTCAAGCAAGGGTGGAGTCAATTCCTTTTAATCTTAGGCTGCTAGTATCAAAGAGGCATTAAGTTGGCTCAAGTCTCTTGGTTTGGACAACTACATCATTGAATTAGACTCATTTCAAGTGGTTCAAGCCATTCAAAATTTGTTTATATGTTCCCCGCTTGGCTTGCTCATTGATGATTGTAATATTTTATTAAAGCACTTTAGGAATTTGCTTCTTAGATTGTTTGTAGCACTGCTAATGCTGCAGCGCATGCTTGTGCTCAACTTGCTATACTATGACTGGTTCTTAAGAGTGATTTTATGCCTTCTTTGTTCCTATTTTAGCTCGTGAGAGCTCCTTTTAATGAACTTATTTCGTATTTTCCTAAAAAAAAGTAGAGAAATCAATCTATTTTATCCTGAACTTTAGGCTAATTATCAATTGAATCGTACTTTAAAAGTTACTTTAATTTACTCTTTCAACTTTACAAATTATGTCACTTTGGTCAAATTTTATTTAAAGGATCTAATTGTATTTTTAAAAATTACTTTTAGATCCCCACAAAATAAATTTGATAGTTATTCAAATTTATTCTTTTTCTAGTTGACCCTATTCTAAATTTTTTTAACTCATATGGTTGAAAATTGAGAAGTTAATTTTAAAGTAGTTAGAATTTAGGGTTTTTGTCACGACCCAAAACAGGGGCCATGACCGACGCGAGGGAACGTGAATTCTTTCGAATCCGGAACCCGTAGCAAGCCTAAAAATAAAATAAAACATGCAATAATAATAACAATATATAATGCAGCGGAAATAAAAATCATAAATATAATAATAGCATAAGCACCAACTGGATTTAAATCAATCCTCATCATTTCATATATATAAATCTTAATACAAATCCAGTTCAAATATAATACAACATCTCTTTAAATATTTAACGACTACTGCAGTGTCTAGATAAAATAAATTCAAGACTCAAATAAGCAGTTTACATAAAGAAGCCGGGGCGAAAGAAATCCGGCGTACAGGCCTGTTATTGAGGTCTGAAGATGATGACTCTCCTGAAAAATTAGTCAACGGAGGGGAGTCAGACCTCACTGAGTGAATTACTATAATATATATACATGCATACTAAATGACAATGCATACAATCAACAGTATATATCTAATATGTATATATACAGGCAAATACACACAGATGCAATAAAATCATTTTATATATATTTCATTGAAAATCATCGTTTATGAAGGATCAAATAGAACCCTAGAATATCGCAACCTCAAAGCAGTGTTAGACAACACTCTAGCCATATAGGCTCACTTATTTCCAAAATATTCACTTATCCATTTAGACAGTAGACTGGCCCCGAGACACTAAGTCAACCGAGCTCCAGCAGTCTGACTGCCAGTGTGATTGGCCCCGAGACACTTGGTCAACCGAGCTCCAGCAATCACACCCATAAACCATATCTCACACATCAAATAATCATATCCCATCAATATTCACAAATGGTTAGTAATATAGCCTAAATACTATAGGCGTACCGGTACGTACTCGGCCCTAGTGCTGCCCACTAGGTAGCACGTTCTATTGATATCCTTCATCAATAAATATAAAACATCCATTCACAAATAAATGATGCATGAATTTAAATAAAATAACATTATAAACCATATATATACTAGAAATATACCAAAAATAAATCAGGTACGTCAAATGAATCCAATCAAATTATAAATTAAGCTAGAAATATATTTAAAAACATTTTAAATATAATTTATTAACAAAACATGCATATAATTTAATATATACAAAAAATAAACCAACAATAAACTAAATATAAACTTAAGTAATAATCAAATTATTTATGCATATTTAATCAAAATAAAACATGCATTTCTAAATCATGCATCCTAAGCATATATATATAAAATAGCAACTCACATTTAGTGCGCTCCTCGAGATGGATCCGACGGGCCTGGTCCACTAGGCCTCGGTCTCGACGCAACTAAACAAACAATAACGACAGAAATCAGAATAACCCTAACAGAAATCCTAGAATTCGATCTAGAATATTAAACACGGAATCGAAATTAGGGTTCGACCGGATATCACGTTTTACGAGAATTCTATCGAAAATTCGGCAGAACCTCCCCTGTAAAATGGACATCTCTCTACTCAAAGAGTAGAGCCAACCCTGCAAAGAAATACACTTTGAAAAACAGGCACAACAATCCATCCACAACCCCTTGGTCGGACTCCAAACTACAGTCTACAGACCGAGGTCCACAAACACAGAACAATTTCAGAAATACCAAAAATACCCTTATAACCTAGAAATACATTTTATAAATAGAAATCACATAATTAACCTTTAAACACAGTAAAAACCAATAAAAACTCATTTTATTAGTAAAACCGTATATTATATATATAATTGAAAATAATTCACGAAAAATAGTTTTAATTAGTTAAAAATACTAAAAAATTTGTAGAAATCATTTTTATACCTTAAATAACTATTAAAACCAATTAAATTACATTTTTAGCCAATTTAGGGTAAAATTACCAAAATACCCCTATATATATAAATATACTATAATTACTTCAAAAATTCACCAAAAATAGTATAATTATCCAAAATTAATTTTCTCAACATATTTATCAATAATATCAATAATTAAACTTACTTAACCAATTAAATTCAATTAAAAACACAATTAACCTTATTTTTCAAAAATTCCATAAATTAATTAAATTCAAAATAAATACATAGAAATTCATAAAAATTCCAAATAAATTTCTATAATTCATTTCAACACCTATAATTACCATAAAACACAATTTCATAATTTATTTAATTAATTTCAGATAATTAGAAAATAATATTAAAATATTCAAAAATACCCAAAAATCAAAATAATATCCAAAAATTTTAAAAAACTTCACACATGAATATTAAGCTACTAGGATCAAAATTTGTTAAGGGAATTTTCATGAATCAAACAATTTGAAGTTCAAAAAAATCAAAAACCTTAAAATGGCCGAATTCAAAAATTCAAAACCTAAGCAAATCAAGACCATTTCAGCTCAAACAAAAGATAGAATCACACTCACCGGAGTTCAAGGAGAAGAAAGAGACCAGCGGTGTCGAAAATGGTGGCCGGAATTGCGAGGTGTGAAGAAATTGCAAACTCTCGGCTTCCGGCCAAAAACCAACCTCCAGACGCCGAAAACGGCTACTACAGGCGGTGAGGAAGGCTGGGGAAGGTGGTGGCACACTGGACGGCACACCAACGGCAAGGAATCGGCAGTTGCAGGCATCGGACGGCGGTGAGGGTGAAGATCGGGGAAGAAGATGCTTCGGGGGCAGAATGGTAATTTTTCCAAAAGTTTGATTTTTGATATATTATATGTATATATATATACTTTATACTATATATTAAAATAATATTAAATTACACACATTAAATATACACCACACACTTAATATTTAATATTTTAAAATTTAATATTAATTAAAAATAATTAAATAACAATAAAATAAATAAACAATTAATAAAATATTAGGGTAATATTAATTAAATCCTAATTAAATAAATAAGTACACATAGGCTTTATTTAGTATTTTAAAAATACGTATGAGTTCATGCAAGTCCGAAAATATATTTAAAATAATTAATAATAAATTATTTACGTGAAAATTTCTCCGAAAATAAAAGTCTCGGGGAAATTTTACGTAAAGTACTTAAAATAATACACAATAATTAAAATAGGTTTTAAATACATATGAACTCGTAAAATATCATAATATATATACAAAAATTATTAATACTGCATATCCCGATGCAGTATTAAAATATTTAAAAACACGGGATATTACAGTTTTTTAGTGAAAAAAGTTAAAAGTTTACGAAAATATTTAAATTTATTTCAAGAGTGATAAAAATTAAAATTTAAAATAATCTTTTTACATTTTATTTTTTCTTATAAGAAAAAGAGGCTAAAACATTTAATAAGTGTTAAATTTATTTTATAGGAATTTAAAAGTAATTTTTAAAAATACAATTAAATTCTTCAAATAAAAATGGATAGAATTAATAAAATTCTTAAAGTTGAAGGAGCAAACAAAAATAATTTTTAAAGAAAAATTTAATTAATAATTGATTCAAAAGTTAAATATACAATGATAATTTTTCTATAAAGTAACATTTGCCTCATGCATTTATCAAACAACTTCTTCCCAAAAATACATAATATGATTTTTTATTATCAGACGAGTAAATTAGATAAAAATTAATTTTATATATTAATCGTAACAAAATTAATTAGAATCCTGTGATATTTAATTTTTAATTAATTATTTAACTACATTTAATTGGAAAAGCACTTTGAAATTTAATTTTAAATTTTATATATGTCATTGAATAAAATCGACTGAATAATGAACATATATATATTGATTTATATAATAAGTAACTTAAATTTTTTTAAGTAAGAATTTGAGCTTAAATTTTATGTTCGGAGAAAACAACTGTTGTGATAATTTTACTTCTATTATGAATTCATCTAGTTTGAATTTTAAAATAGTCAAAAATTTTATTTTATAGCTACGTAATATCAAATAAAAAAATCAACCATATAAAGATTTAATTTTGATTAATGTATAAATTAGTCCAAGAAAATTTGTTCCATCAGGAAAAAATTAATAAGTGATATTGATGGGGCGGTGTTTTATTTTTTATTTTTTATATTTTTTTTATTGTCATGTATAATTTCTGATTCTCATGTATAATAACAATAATGATAATAAGGGTAGTAGCTAGCTAGACTTAAGACTGAAAACGTGAATGCGTGCAAGACTATATATCAACAGTTTGATGGAGTGACCATACATACCCATAAAATTATGTGAAGATGACGTGATATTATATTTATATTATGTTTCTTTGGATTTCATCTGATCATATGCTGCTGATAATGCATAATTTGTACTATTGGAAAGGTTTAAATATAGCAAAGATTGGTTTTATGGTTTATATTCAAAAATTTATTTATATATTCACTTATATTGAATATATAAATGTGCAAGATTAAATTTAAAAATTTATATTATTTTTTATTTATTTTAATTTTCATGGAAAAACATATAGTTTACTTTGATAAAGAAAATGCCAACATGGGCTTGAGGATGTGCCTTTAGCAGCTGTATTATGAAAAGTCTGTCTAAGGTTGAATTTTCATTTTCAAAATTATAGACTTAAGTTCCACCAATGTCAATTTTGAATTTGTAAATTTGAAATTTATTTGTATGTTTAAAATTTATAAGGTTAAGTTAGATTTGGTGTAATCCGTTGTAAATTTGATTGGCTGAAATATTAATTATGGTGAAAAAATTCTCCTTTTTCACAATAATTAATACACAAATACTAACATGAATTTACTGTGCGACCCATCTCAAGGAAAATATACACACTGTGCATATTTTTAAGAAGGAAAATCTTTATTTTAGTTTACTTTTTTTTTTAATTTAACAAATAAATAAATTATTTTTCTTTTATTTTTTTTGTTGAAATTTTTTAATTTTTACAAAATTCTAAAAATTTGATGGGATTCAGTTACTTAACTTTTATGATATTTAAATATTTATCCATGAAAATGTCATATATTACAAATATTTATTTATTGGTGTTGCTACAATTGAATGCATTTAAAAGAAAAAAAAAGTTTGATATTTAACTAAATAAAATTGTTGAATAGACTGTACAAATATTTTATAACTGTTGTGAAATAAAGATTAAATTACTTATTTTGTTATAGAACTAAACTTGAATTTAGTAGTATTTAACTAGAAGAAAAATATTTTATAGTAGAATGATTTTGAGAGAATTTAGAAAGAGTTTGGAAAGAATTTAGAGAACTATAATATTGAAAGAATTTGGAGAGTAATCTATATTTTCTTCTTCTTAATCTTAACCTTCTCATTAATAAATTTCAATTCCTTTATATAGAGATTTTCTTTTCACTATTTGAGAACTATTCTCTCACAAGCAATATATTGTTCATTCACATTCATAATACTCCCCCTTGAATAACAATATTTTGCAACTGCCTCATTAAAACCTTGCTAAATAAAACCCAGTGGGAAAAACTTTAGCTTAAGGAAAAAGAGTACAGTGCATGATATTCTCCCCCTCAAGTTGATATGTATAATCTTCCTTCACATAGTATGTAGATGTCGCATTCCAATATCGTGAACGTGCTTTCTAAAGATTGTAGTTGGAAGTGCCTTTGTGAAAAGATCAGCTGAATTCTGGCTAGACTGAATATACTTGATATCTATATGATTGTCTTTTATTAGCTCTTGAGTGTATGAAAAGAATCTTGGAGGTATATGTTTGGTTCTATCACTTTTGATATATCCTTCCCTTAACTGTGCAATGCATGCTGCATTATCTTCATATAAAATTGTTGGACTTTTGTTGACTGGAAAACCACAAGATTCTTCAATATGATGTGTCATTGATCTAAGCCACACACACTCTCTACTTGCTTCATGTAGTGCAATAATTTCATAATGATTTAAGGAAGTAGTGACAAGCGTTTGTTTCTGGGAACGCCAAGAAATTGCAGTTCCATTATTTGTGAACACATAGCCTGTTTGAGATTTCGCTTTATGAGGATCAGATAAATGCCCTGCATCTGCATAACCAATCAATTCTTGTTTTGAATTTTTAGAATAAAATAAACCCAAATCAATATTTCCTCGAAGGTATCGAAGTATATGTTTGACCCCTTTCCAATGCCTTTTTGTTGGAGCTGAACTGAACCTTGTTAATAAATTGACTGTAAAAGAAATGTCAGGTCTAGTACAATTAGCAAGATACATTAGAGCTCCAATGGCACTGAGATATGGAAATTCAGGACCAAGAATTTCTTCATTTTCTTCACAGGGTCGAAATGAATCAGTCTCAATATTGAGTGATCTAACGACCATTGGAGTACTTAAAGGATTTGCTTTATCCATATTAAAGCGTTTCAAGATCTTTTCTGTGTAATTTAATTGATGCATGAATATCCCATTGTGCATTTGCTCAATCTGTAAACCAAGGCAATACTTGGTTTTTCCAAGATCTTTCATTTCAAATTCTTCCTTTAAGTATATTGTTGCTTCATGGATCTCATTTTCTGTTCCAATGATATTCAAATCATCAACATATACAACTATAATCACAAATCCGGATATTGTTTTCTTAATAAAAATGCATGGGCAAATAATATTACTCATATATCCTTTATTAATCAAATAATCGCTTAAACGATTATACCACATGCGCCCAGACTATTTTAACCCATATAAAGATCTCTGGAGCTTGATCGAATACATTTCTTTGGGTTTTGTACTTAATGCTTCAGGCATTTTAAATCCTTCAGGGATTTTCATATAAATGTCACTATCAAGTGATCCATACAAATAAGCAGTCACAACATCCATAAGACGCATTTCTAATTTCTTAGAAACTACTAGGCTAATCAGATACCTGAACGTAATTGCATCCATAACAGGAGAATACGTTTCATCATAATCAATTCCTGGCCTTTGTGAAAAACCTTGAGCTACAAGTCTAGCTTTGTACCTTATTATTTCATTTTTCTCATTTCTCTTTCGTACAAAGACCCACTTGTATCCTACAGGTTTCACATTTTTAGGCATAAGAATAATTGGCCCAAAAACATTTCGTTTGTTTAGTGAGTCTAATTCAGCCTGCATAGCATCTTTCCATTTTATCCAATCATGCCTATTTTGACATTCCATGACTGATTTTGGTTCAGGATCATCTTTGTCATTTATGATTTCACATGCAACAGTATATGACAATGTTTCATGACTTTCTTTATTTTCTATTTCTTCAGGGATATTTTCCTCGCTATCAATATGATTATCTACTCCCTTTCTCTTTCGAGGATTTTTATCCTTAGAACCAATTGGTCTTCCACGCTTCTGGCGTGTTTTAGACTCATGAGTGTCTTTATTCTCAGATTTTATTTCTGGAATTTCAATACGAGCAGGAGCATTGACTGCTGGTATATATGATTTAGTCACTCTTTTTATATCAATAAATGCATCTGGCAATTGATTTGCAATTGCTTGTAAGTGCACAATCTTTTGCACTTCTAATTCACATTGTTTTGTGTGAGGATCCAGATGCAATAATGATGGTTCATTCCATGAAATATCCATTTTCACTTCTTTCTCCCCTTTTCCTAATGTTGGGAAAACAACCTCATTAAATTGGCAATCAGTAAAACGTGCTGTAAAAACATCACCAGTTAGAGGTTCAAGATATCTAATAATCGAGGGTGTTTCAAACCCAACATAAATTCCCAATCTTCGTTGAGGACCCATTTTTATGCACTGAGGTGGCGCAATGGGTACATATACTGCACAACCAAAAATTTTGAGATGGGAAATATTTGGCTCTTGACCAAATGCCAATTGTAGTGGGGAGTATTTATGATATGCACTAGGTCTGATGCGAATTAATGAAGCAGCATGTAGGATTGCATGACCCCAAACTGAAATGGGAAGCTTTCGTTCTCATTATTAATGGTCTAGCAATAAACTGAAGTCATTTAATCAATGATTCAGCTAAACCATTTTGAGTATGTACATGGGCAACAAGATGCTCAACAATGATCCCAGTAGACATACAATAATCATTGAATGCTTGAGATGTAAATTCACCAGCATTATCAAGTCTTACCCTCTTGATTGTATAATCAGGGAATTGTGCTCGTAATTTAATAATTTCAGCAAGCAACCTTGCAAATGCAATATTTCGAGTTGACAATAGACAAACATGTGACCATCTACTAGATGCATCAATTAATACCATAAAATATCTGAATGGTCCACATGGTGGGTGAATTGGCCCACATATATCACCTTGAATTCTTTCAAGAAACATAGGTGATTCATTTTGAATTTTAGATGGTGAAGGTCTCAAGATTAATTTTTCAAGAGAACAAGCTATACATGGCATTTCATTTGATTGAGGAATTCTTTGCCCCTTCAAGGGATGCCCATGTGAATTCTCAATTATCCTTCGCATCATTACTGATCCAGGATGACCTAATCTGTCATGCCATAAATTTATTATTGAAGGATCATAAGATTTTTCTTTTACTGCCATATTTGATTCAATTACATGTATATGCATGTAATGCAATCCAGTAGGGAGTTTTGGCAGTCTTTCCAATACTTGCATTTTTCCTTATTCATAGGAAACTATATTTAAATATTTGTTACCATTTATAGTAATAGATTGGGTATCACACCCATTTCGATATATGTCATCAAAACTCAACAAATTTCTTGTTGATTTTGGTGAAAACAAAGCTTCATCAATTATAAACTTTGTTCCATTTGGTAACATAAATTTAGCTTTGCCAATTCCTTCAATCAGATCTACAGGACCTGATATTGTTTTTACAACTGCCTTTGTGGGCTTTATTTCAGAGAAATAATCTTTATTTTTCAAGATAGTATGTGTAGTACCACTATCTGGTATGCAGAGATCTCCAATATTGTCTTTATGTTGAGTACAATCCATATTAAACTTCAAAATAAATAAACACAAAATTAATCAATTAAGGTAAAAACATAAAATAATTGTAAAGTAGGACATTTTATTTAATTTAAAAATAACATACATAACAATAACATATTCTTCAGAATCAAATAAGTAATAACAATATACTTAAAATTATAGATGTCTCAATTTCCATTATCAGTAAAATCATCAGTAAAATCAGAAACATCTAAATGAGTTGTATCATTAACATGAGTATAATGCTCATTGAAGTTTATTTCCTTTTCTTTGCCTTTCAATGATGCCTTATAAAGTTGGCAAAGATGTGGTGGTGTTCGACAAATTCGTGATCAGTGTCCTTTACTACCACATCTGAAACACACATTTTCAGACTTATATTGAGGCCTTTCTTGAACACCATTGATGATTGATTTTAACTTCTTTTGAGGTTGAGTCTGAGTTTGTTGTGGAGTATTATTATATTTATTTCCATGACCATGGCCAAATAATTGACCTCTTCCACGTCCACGACCTCTACCTCTCCCACGTCCACGGCTATTGTAATTTTTATATCTGGAATAATTTGTAGCATTTGCTTCTGGAAATGCTATTGAGCCAATGGGACGGGATTGATGATTTTTCATCAAGAGTTCATTATTTTTCTCAGCTACCAGTAGGCATGAAATTAGTTTAGAATATTTTTTAAATCTTTGCATCCTGTATTGTTGTTGCAGTGTAACATTTGATGCATGAAATGTGGAGTAAGTTTTCTCCAGCATATCCTCATCTGTGACTGTCTGTCCACAGAATTTTAATTGTGATACTATTCTGAACATTGCAGAATTATAGTCACTCACTTTTTTGAAATCTTGAAAGCGTAAAGCTCTCAATTCATCAGTGACTATTGATAGTATTACATCTCTTTGATGATCATATCTGTCTTTTAGATCCTTCCAAAGAACACTTGGATCTTTGACAGTCAAATATTCACATTTTAATACTTCATCAAGATGACGACGGAGAAAAATTATAGACTTGACTTTATCTTGCAATGAGGTGTTATTATTTTCTTTTATGGTATTAATTAACCCCATTGATTGAAGATGCATCTCTACATCTAGAATCCAAGACATATAATTTTTTTCCCGTGATGTCAAGAGCAACGAACTTAAGTTTTGCTAGATTTGTCATTATGATAACTAATAAAAAAAAATAACTCAATTAGAATTCATAAATTTGATGACTACTAAAAAAAATCAAACATGATCAGAATTTACTAATTAATTATATCATGAATGAATATTGCAAGAAATAATAGTGGTACAAAAAATGATACAATAATACTTAAAATTATATCAAATAGAAAATCATCTTCCATATTAATTATTCCTAAAACTATTATAATAGTCATGATCAAAACACAAATATAAATATACCAAATCATGTTTACAATTTAGAGTAAAGAGAGAAAGAGAAAATGTATGAATTTGTGTGAATGAATAACATTTATAGCTCATCTATTTACAATGAAAAATATAGCCGTTTATTACCGTTATATTACCGTTGGTAATAAAAATATAGCCGTTAGAAATTTTTTTTTTAATATAATATATTGAGAAATAAATTATATAAAGTAAAATCAATAAATAATGTTGATATGATTATTTATAGCAAGTGAGTTAACATAACGATATGTATAAATATGGGGCAAAACCGTCCATTAATATAAAATGGGGTATAGCCTTCCATTAACATAAATAATAAAAAAATAAATGTGCATAAATATAAATTGGTAGGAGGCATAGCCATTCATAAGGTTAGAACCATTTCTAGCAATATTTGCATCAATGGTGTAGTTAGTAAAACAAAATAAAAATAATAATTAATATAAAGGTAGATTGAAGAAATAAATATAAATATATAAATTAGTAGGAGGCATAGCCATCCATGATAATATATAATCAAATAATATATTCGTAAATATTAAATATTAAGAAATATGTACCTTATTGTTTTGATCAAGAGCTCCTCGTGCTGATAACGTGTTGTGAAATAAAGATTAAATTACTTATTTTGTTATAGAACTAAACTTGAATTTAGTAGTATTTAACTAGAAGAAAAATATTTTATAGTAGAATGATTTTGAGAGAATTTAGAAAGAGTTTGGAAAGAATTTAGAGAACTATAATATTGAAAGAATTTGGAGAGTAATCTATATTTTCTTCTTCTTAATCTTAACCTTCTCATTAATGAATTTCAATCCCTTTATATAGAGATTTTCTTTTCACTATTTGAGAACTATTCTCTCACAAGCAATATATTGTTCATTCACAAGCAATATATTGTTCATTCACATTCATAATAATAACTAAAATTTTGTACAAAGTGAGCAAAATGCTTAGCATTAGGGCTAAGTATTGGTTTGGTCCGATGGTTCAGTTGAAGAAAATGATGAACCGATCGGTTATGATAGAAGAAAATTGCTAAGTTGAATTGAATAGATGTATATGTCTAAACTAAAAAGGTCGGTTGTCGAAAAATTCGGTTAAGGTCAGTTCGGTTCATCGGATTAGACTTGATTGAGTTAGGCTTTGGGCTTATAGACAAAAAAAATAAAAAAATATACACATATTCATTTTCATTAACTAATTATGGGCCAAGCCCAAATTACATATTGTTTTTTATACAAAAAACAAAGGCGTTTTGCTGCTATCTATATATCAATTCAATTTACATATACTACTATCTATCTAGATAGTAGTATATGTAATTTGCTGTTATCTATCAACATAGCAGTCTTTTGCTGCTATCCATCTACCAATTCAATTTACATATCAGTGTAGATGTCCAAAACAGTTAGGACTTATAATAATTTGTCCTAAACACTACATATTACAAAATAAAATATGAATTGGCCTACACAAAAACTTGTGATTACAACCTACATAGTGCTTATACAAAAAAATAGTAGATGACTCAGAAGCTTTCCATCCAAATACTACAGCAGATACCAAAAATAAACCAAACTACAACAACACATATATTTACCTGCATAAATAATTAACAAAGTATAAACCATAATATCATTAAAAATAACCTAAGTTATGTAATAAAAGCGGCTAAGGATGCTAATGATTTTAAATCCTATTAGAATACAAGAAAATTTCTAGCAGCAACAACCAAATAGTTTAAACCATTTGTTAATAGCCACCTAAAGAAATAAACAAGTACTCTAATAACATTTCAGATTGTAATAGGGTGGAAGCATCATCACTATAAAAAACAAACATCAAAATCAAATAAAAGGCTCATGATAGCAATTGTTAAATCACATCAAGAATGCAGCCACATTTTTGGCACTTAAAAGATACCAAAGAAACTTAGACAAACATTCTATCAAGTCTTTATATATTAAGGTGGAAGCTTCATCATTGTCTTAAAATTTAGTGTAACAACAACACAAACACCTAAAAGGCACTTCAAGTTGGTCACATCTAAGTCAAACTGAACCAAATTTGGATCAGCAAGTGAGTAATTCTCAATATATCAATAAAGCACAATTTGATAAAAAAGTAAAATAAGCAGTAAAGAATTAAGCAGGCATCAAATAAAAATGAATAAATTTAATATAGCTCATTCACTGAGTTTGTGGCAAAGAAGGGTCACTGCCAACTTATTTCAAATCTGAAAAAAGAAAACACACATATTAGATGATGACAGCTTTGGATATTATTAGAAAATAATAAAATAACTTATATATGTAAATAAGAACATAACCTTTTTCAAAATTCTCTAATTCATCAATATTTTCCTTAATTGACACTAGTTGAACATGGGATCTCAACTAGTCCTATATGTCACGACCTGAAGCTAGGGGCACATGATCAACACTAGGGAATGGGAAAGCTTAAAGCTACCGAAACCTATATGTAATATCCCGTGTTTTTAAATATTTTTACACTGTACCGGGATATGCAGTGTTAATAATTTTTGTATATAAATTATGATATTTTACGAGTTGATATGTATTTAAAACCTATTTTAAATACTATGTTTTATTTACAGTGCTTTACGTAAAATTTTTCCGGGACTTACATTTTCGAGGAAATTTTCACGTAAATATTTTCATATTAATTATTTTAAATATATTTTCGGACTTGCATGAACTCATGTGTATTTTTAAATTACTAAATAAAGCCTATGTGTGTGTATATTTATTTAATTAGGGTTTAATATATATTACCCTAATATTTTATTATTTGTTTATTAATTTATTGTTATTTAATTATTTTATTTATTATTAAATTATTAAAATTATTTTATTATTATTTTATTTTTTATTTTATTTTATTTTTTCTTTTTCTTTTTCTTTTCTTTTTCTTTTCTTTTTTTTTTTTTTTTTTTTCTTCTTCTTCCTTCTTCCCCGTGCGCCCGACCACCCATCCCTCACCGCTGCAACTCCCGATTCCCGACCGTCGGTGTGCCGCCAGGAGCTCCACCTTCCCCAGCCAGCCACTCCGCCGCCCCCAGCTCCTTCCCTGGCGCCGGTTAGCCCCCGTTTTCCCTTTTGGCCGAAACTTCTGCCCTTCGCCGTTTCTTCCTCTTTCGGCCACCGTTTTCGACACCGCCAGTCTATTTCTTCTCCTTGAGCTCCGGTGAGTGTGATTCTAGCTTTGGTTTGAGCTAAAATGGTCTAGAATTGCTTAGGTTTCGAATTTTCAATTTCGATCACATTAGGGTTTTTGATTTTTTTGAGCTTCGAATTGATTGATTCATGAAAACTCCCTTCACAAATGTTGATCCCAATAGCTTAATCTATATGTATGAATTTTTATGGAATTTTTGGAGATTTTTTGGATTTTTGGGTATTTTTGAATATTTTAATATTATTTTCTAATTTTTGGAAATTAATTATTTAAATTATGAAATTGTGTTTTATGGTCAATTATGTTTTTAATTGAAATTAATTGGATAATTGAGTTTAATTATTGATATTATTGATAAATATGTTGAGAAAATTAATTTTGGATAATTGAATAATTTTTGATGAATTTTTGAAGTAATTTAAGTATATTTATATATATAGGGGTATTTTGGTAATTTTACCCTAAATTGGCTAAAAATGTAATTTAATTGGTTTTAATAGTTATTTAAGGTATAAAAATGATTTCTACAAATTATTTAGTATTTTTAACTAATTAAAACTATTTTTCGTAAATTATTTTCAATTATATATATAATATACGGTTTTACTAATAAAATGAGTTTTTATCGATTTTTATAGTGTTTTAAGGTTAATTATGTAATTTCTACTTATAAAATGAATTTCTATGTTATAAGGATATTTTTGGTATTTCCTGAATTGTTCTGTATTTGTAGACCCCGGTCGATAGATTGTAGTCTAGAGTCCGACCGAGGGGTTGTGGTTGAGTGTTGAGCTTGTTTTTTGAAGTGTATTTCTTTGCAAGGTCGACTCTACTCTTTTGAGTAGAGAGATGTCCATTTTATAGGGGAGGTTCTATCGAATTTTCGATAGAATTCTCGTAAAACGTGATATCCGGTCGAACCCTAATTCCGATTCTGTGTTTAATACTCTAGATCGAATTCTAGGATTTCTGTTAGGTTTATTCTAATGTCGGTTATTTATTGCTTGTTTAGTTGCGCCGAGACCGAGGGCTAGTGGACCAGGCCCGTCGGATCCATCTCGTGGAGCGCACTAGGTGAGTTACTATACTATATATATATGCTTAGGATGCATGATTTAGAAATGCATGTTTTGTGTTGATTAAATATGCATAAATAATTTGATTATTTCTTAAGTTTATATTTGGTTTATTTTGGTTTATTTTTGGTATATATTAAATTATATGCATGTTTTATGAATAAATTATATTTAAAATATTTTTAAATATATTTCGAGCTTAATTTATGATTTAATTGGATTTATTTGACGTATATATACTCGAAATATACCTGGTTTACTTTTGGTATATTTCTAGTATATATATGGTTTATGTTGATATTTTATTGAACTTCATGCATCATTTATTTTTGTGAATGAATGTTTTATATTATTAATGATGAAGGATATCGATAGAACGTGCTACCTAGTGGGCAGCACTAGGACCGAGTACGTACCGATACGCCTATAGTATTTAGGCTATATTACTAACCTATTTGTGGATATTGATTGAATGCGATTATTGATGTGTGAGATGTAATTTGGATGTGATTGCTGGAGCTCGATTGACCAAGTGTCTCGGGGCCAATCACACAGGCAGTCAGACTGCTGGAGCTTGGTTGACTTAGTGTCTCGGGGCCAGTCTACTGTCTAAATGGATTAAGTGGATATATTTGGAATAAGTGAGCCTGTATGGCTAGAGTGTTGTTTAACACTATTTTCTGAGGTTGCGATATTCTAGGGTTCTATGTGATCCTTCATAAAAGATGATTTTCAATAAAATATATATATAAAATGATTTTATTGCATCTGTGTGTATATGCCTGTATATATATATATATATATATATATATTAGATATATACCGTTGACTGTATGCATTGTCATTTAGTATGCATGTATATATATTATAGTAATTCACTCAGTGAGGTCTGACTCCCCTCCGTTGACTATTTTTCAGGAGAGTCAACATCTTCAGACCTCAGTAGCAGGTCGATACGCCGGATTTCTTCCGCCCCAGCTTCTTTGTGTAAATTAATTACTTGAGTCTTATTTTTATAATCTAGACACTGCAGTAGTTGTGAATTAAAATGTGGGATTTCATGTATTTTATTTAAAGAGATGTATTATATTGAAACTGGATTTGTACTAAAAGATTTTATATATATATGATGAGATGAGATTTGATTTAAATCCAGTGATGAGAATGTTATTATTATATTTATGATTTTTATTTCCGTTGCATATATATATTACTGTTATTGTTATTATTGCATGTTTTATTTTTATTTTTTAGGCTTGCTACGGGTTCCGGATTCGAAAGAATTCCCGTTCCCTAGCACCGGTCATGGCCCCTGTTTTGGGTCGTGACAAAGTTGGTATCAGAGTGGAGTTCTGTGTCAGGGCTTAGTTATGTGAGTCGTGGCCCTAGTTTTAAAGTTGTGTTTTCTTTTGGTAACTACTGCAGTGAATTAGGTTCGAGTATGTCTTGATAAGTATTCCTTGCCTTAGTTGCGTTATTCCTCCATGTCTGTTTTGTTTGAATCTTTCCGTTTGTCTTTTCAGTATTAGGAGGCGAGCACGTGTCGCTCCACCGGTCGTTGAGGCTGAGGATGATGAGTCTTTTCAGGATGAGGTTTTACCTCCTGAGCAGCCAGTTAGACGTAGAGGTTGTGGCAGAGGTAGACCTCGAGGAGCGGCAAGTCGTCGTAGGCAGAGAGAGTTATAGGACGAGGAGCCTGTAGAGCCTGAGTTTGATGTTCCTGTTCCTCCAATTGTTCAGCCTGTTCAACCTGCCTATCAGCAGGGTATGTCTGACCCTGAGGCAGCTTTGTTCTATGCCCGAGTTGGCAGGATTGCTTTCGATGGTACTTCTGATCCATTAGATTTTCTGCACACGATTGAGACTAGGACTCAGACTGCTCATACCGAGTACTAGCGGATCATGATTGTCAAGTTGTCTGTTGAGGGACCAGCTCTAGATTGGTTCATTCAGATGATCTAGCCCTATATGATGACGATGACATGGGCTCAGTTCAGAGAACGGTTCATGAGGAGATTCTGTCCAGAGCCTCTTCGTTTGAGCTATCGTCTCCGTCTGACCAGTATTTCTCATGGAGATAGATCTGTAGAGGAGTATACCCGAGATTTTCTTCGTCTGGGTAGATATGCTGAGGATCTGATGTGAGATCAGTATTTTGCAGTCACTATGTATGTTACTGGTTTGGGTTCTGCTTTTGCTGGTATGCCTACATCAGGCCTTACTCTCGAGTCTGTGATCGAGTTAGCTAAGGAGATTGAGCTGAGGCTAGTTAGGCAGGAAGCGATGCCTGATTATTACCAGCTAGGAGTTCAGTCGAGTGGATTGCAGGCTACTCCGTACTCTAGTTTTCATGTTGGTTCGAGTAGTCAGCAGCGAGGTCCGACTCAGCAGAGTCAGAGACAGCAGCAGCGAGTGCATCAGAGCAGTAGACATGGTCGTGGAGGTCAGTGTAGATCATTCAAATTTGGGTCAGGTGCTTCGAGCAGCAGTAGTGGTCGTAGTTCTGGATCAGCGGCCAGTGTTTGCCAGACTTGCGATAGAGTCCATCAGGGACCATGTTATCTGACACCACTGACATGCTTCAGATGCGGGCAGACAGGACATTTTGCCAGATCGTGTCCTTATTCCGGGTATCAGCAGCCGCAGATTCCGCGATTCCCACAGTAGTCGATTGCTAGTGCTGCACCCGTGCCATTTCAGTTACCACCAGCCCAGCATCAGAGTTCTACTCAATTTATTCCACAGCAGAGTCATGGTAGAGGTACTAGAGGAGGTGCCAGAGGTATTGGCCAGGCTTCTACCAGTCAGCAGGGAGGTCGAGGTCAGGCCAGAGTTTTCCATCTCACTCCGCAGGATGCTCAGGCATGTAATGCAGTCATGGCAGGTATTGTTTCTGTTTGTTACCTGGATGCTTGGGTTTTGTTTGTTCCGGGTGCCACGCATTCATTTGTTTCTCCTGTTTTTGCTTTTAAATCTTGTTGGCAAGCTTCGAGGATGGCTTTTCCTTTGTCCGTTGCCACTCCTCTGAGTGATTCTTTAGACATCGATATTGTTCTTTCTGGTTGTCCAGTTCTCGTGGGAGATAGAGAATTACCCGTTGATTTCATTTTATTGGATGTGATGGAGTTTGATGTTATTTTGGGAATGGATTGGTTATCTCAGCACTTCGCCATGGTAGATTGCAGGAATAAGGAGGTGACTTTTAGAATTCCTGGTGAAGAAGATTTTAAGTTTGTTGGTGATAGGAGTTCCGCACCTCAGAATCTTATTTCTACTATTACGGCTAGGAAGTTATTGAGGAAAGGTTGTCAGGGATATTTGGCATTGGTCAGGGATACGTTAGTGGAGAAGTTATTACTCACAGATGTTCTTGTTGCTTGTGAGTTTCCTGATATTTTTCTTGAGGAGTTACCAGGTTTACCACCTCACAGAGAGATTGAGTTATGTATTGATGTGGTTCCAGGTACTACTCCTATATCTATGCCACCCTATCGAATGGCTCCTGTAGAGTTGAAAGAGTTGAAGGAGCAGTTGCAAGAGTTATTGGATAAAGGTTTCATTAGACCCAGTGTTTCCCCTTGGGGTGCACCAGTCCTATTTGTGAAAAAGAAGGATGGTACCCTAAGACTGTACATTGACTACAGAGAGCTTAATAAGGTAACAGTGAAGAACAAGTATCCTCTCCCGAGGATTGATGATTTATTTGACCAGCTACAGGGTGCATAGTTCTTTTCTAAGATTGACTTGAGGTCGGGTTATCATCAGCTGCGTATCAGTGAAGCTGATATTCCTAAGACAGCGTTCCACACTCGATATGGCCATTATGAGTTTCTGGTGATGTCTTTTGGTTTGACTAATGCACCAGCAGCTTTTATGGACTTGATGAATAGGGTATTCAGACCGTATGTGGATCAGTTTGTAGTAGTCTTCATTGATGATATACTGGTATATTCAAGGAGTATGGAGGAGCATGTATATCACTTGAGGATTGTACTACAGACATTGAGAGATCATCAGCTTTATGCTAAATTCTTGAAGTGTGATTTCTGGATGGAGAGTGTTTCTTTTCTTGGACACATAGTGTCTAAAGAAGGTATTTAGGTTGATCCACAGAAGGTTGAGGCAGTGTCTGAGTGGCCTAGACCTACTTCTATTACAGAGATTCAGAGTTTTCTGGGTTTAGCCAGGTATTATAGGCGGTTTATGCAAGATTTTTCCAGGATAGCAACCCTTATGACTCACTTGACTCAGAAGAATGTTAGATTCGAGTGGTCAGAAGCTTGTGAGAACAGTTTTCAGTTGTTGAAGGAGAAGTTGACCACAGCGCCAATGTTAGCTTTGCCTAATAGTGTGGACAAGTTCACAGTTTACTGTGATGCCTCTAGAATTGGTCTTGGTTGTGTGTTGATGCAGAATGGAAGGGTGATAGCCTATGCTTCGAGGCAGTTGAAGAAGCATGAGCAGAACTATCCTACATATGATCTTGAGATGGCTGCAATGATCTTTGCTTTGAAGATTTGGAGACATTATTTGTACGGGGTGACTTGTGAGATATTTACTGATCATAAGAGCCTTAAGTACATTTTTCAGCAGCGAGATCTGAATTTGAGGTAGAGAAGATGGTTGTAATTATTGAAGGATTATGATTGTGAGATCTTATATCATCCGGGTAAGGCTAATGTGGTAGCAGATGCCTTGAGTAGAAAGTCCTCAGGTAGTCTTGCTCACATCAGTGTTGAGAGGAGACCATTGATCCAAGAGTTGCATCTGATGGTGGATCAAGGTCTGATGATGAAGATCAGTAGATCAGGTGGACTGCTAGCTCAGTTTAAAGTGTGATCTGTACTAAGGGATAGGATTAAAGCAGCTCAGAGCCGAGATCCTATTCTGGAAGAGCTTGCAAAGAATGTCAGAGTAGGGAAGTTCACTGATTTCACACTTGATGATGATGGTGTGTTGTGGATTAGTGGTAGATTGTGTGTTCCTGATGTGGATAACTTGAGAGAGGAGATTTTAGAGGAAGCACATTCTACAGCTTACAACGTTCATCCAAGTGTTACTAAGATGTACCACAGTATCAGAGATTTATACTGGTGGGATGGATTGAAGAAAGATGTCGTTGATTATGTTGCTAAGTGTCTGACGTGTCAGCAAGTGAAAGCCGAACATCAGAAGCCTTCTGGGAAGCTTCAGCCTCTTCCTATTCCCGAGTGGAAGTGGGAAAGGATAGCTATGGATTTTGTGGTCAGTTTACCTCGTTCGAAGGATGGATACGATTCCATCTGGGTGATTGTAGACAGATTGATGAAGTCTGCACATTTCTTGCCTATGAAAGCCACATATTCAGTTGCTAGATTGGCGAAGTTGTATGTGAAGCATATCGTATGCCTTCATGGAGTACCTGTGTCCTTGTGTCAGATAGAGGTTCAGTGTTTACTTCTCGTTTTTGGCAGAAGTTATAGGAAGCGATGGGCACTAGGTTGGATTTCAGTACTGCTTTTCATCCTCAGATAGATGGCCAGTCTGAGAGGACGATCCAGACACTGGAAGATATGTTGAGGATGTGTGTCTTGGATTTGGGAGGTAGCTGGGATGATCATTTGTTACTTGTTGAGTTTGCATATAATAACAACTACCATAGTAGTATTAGCATGGCACCATATGAGGCTTTGTATGGAAGGAAGTGTAGATCCCCGTTGAGTTGGGATGAGATTGGTGAGAGAGCTTTGACTAGACCTGAGATGGTTCAGGATGCTGCAGAGAAAGTCACCGTGATTAAGCGAAGATTAGAGACCGTAGTTAGTAGGCAGAAGAGTTATGCAGATCCTAGGAGCAGAGATGTGGAGTTTCAGGTTGGAGATTTCATTTTTCTGAAGATATCTCTGATGAAGGGTGTGATGAGATTTGGCAGGAAGGGTAAGTTAGCACCGAGATACATTGGACCGTTTGAGATTCTAGAGAGAGTTGGCACTATTGCATATCGGTTGGATTTGCCTCCGAGTATGTCACAGGTGCATCCAGTATTTCATATCTCGATGTTGAGGAAGTATATCTCAGACCCTTCTCACGTGTTGCAGCCTGACAGTGTGGAAGTGAGTGAAGATTTGACGTTTGTGGAAGAACCTGTGGCGATCGTTGATTATCAAGTTCGATAGTTGTGATCGAAGTAGATTCCGATGGTCAAGGTTCTGTGGCGTAGTGATAGAGTTGAGGAGCATACATGGGAGATTGAAGCTGAGACGCGAGCTTCTTACCCGTATCTCTTTCCTTCTTGATCCTGTAATCTTTTCTTTCTGGAATTCGGGGACGAATTCTTGTAAGGGGAGAAGACTGTAATATCCCGTGTTTTTAAATATTTTTACACTGTATCGGGATATGCAGTGTTAATAATTTTTGTATATAAATTATGATATTTTACGAGTTGATATGTATTTAAAACCTATTTTAAATACTGTGTTTTATTTATAGTGCTTTACGTAAAATTTTCCCGGGACTTACATTTTTAGGGAAATTTTCACGTAAATATTTTAATATTAATTATTTTAAATATATTTTCGGACTTGCATGAACTCATGCGTATTTTTAAATTACTAAATAAAGTCTATGTGTGTGTATATTTATTTAATTAGGGTTTAATATATATTACCCTAATATTTTATTATTTATTTATTAATTTATTGTTATTTAATTATTTTATTTATTATTAAATTATTAAAATTATTTTATTATTATTATTTTATTATTTTATTTTTTATTTTTATTTTTCTTTTCTTTTTCTTTTCTTTCTTTTTCTTTTTCTTCTTCTTCTTCTTCCTTCTTCCCCGTGCGCCCGACCACCCATCCCTCACCGCTGCAACTCCCGATTCCCGACCGTCGGTGTGCCACCAGGAGCTCCACCTTCCCCAGCCAGCCACTCCGTCGCCCCCAGCTCCTTCCCCGGCGTTGGTTAGCCCCCGTTTTCCCTTTTGGCCGAAACTTCTTCCCTTCGCCGTTTCTTCCTCTTTCGGCCACCATTTTCGACACCGTCGGTCTCTTTCTTCTCCTTGAGCTCTGGTGAGTGTGATTCTAGCTTTGGTTTGAGCTAAAATGGTCTAGAATTGCTTAGGTTTCAAATTTTCAATTTCGATCACATTAGGGTTTTTGATTTTTTTAAGCTTCGAATTGATTGATTCATGAAAACTCCCTTCACAAATGTTGATCCCAGTAGCTTAATCTACATGTATGAATTTTTATGGAATTTTTGGAGATTTTTTGGATTTTTGGGTATTTTTGAATATTTTAATATTATTTTCTAATTTTTGGAAATTAATTATTTAAATTATGAAATTGTGTTTTATGGTTAATTATGTTTTTAATTGAAATTAATTGGATAATTGAGTTTAATTATTGATATTATTGATAAATATGTTGAGAAAATTAATTTTGGATAATTGTATAATTTTTGGTGAATTTTTGAAGTAATTTAAGTATATTTTTATATATAGGGGTATTTTGATAATTTTACCCTAAATTGGCTAAAAATGTAATTTAATTGGTTTTAATAGTTATTTAAGGTATAAAAATGATTTCTACAAATTATTTAGTATTTTTAACTAATTAAAACTATTTTTCGTAAATTATTTTCAATTATATATATAATATACGGTTTTACTAATAAAATGAGTTTTTATCGGTTTTTATAGTGTTTTAAGGTTAATTATGTAATTTCTACTTATAAAATGAATTTCTATGTTATAAGGATATTTTTGGTATTTCCTGAATTGTTCTGTGTTTGTGGACCCCGGTCGATAGATTGTAGTCTGGAGTCCGACCGAGGGGTTGTGGTTGAGTGTTGAGCTTGTTTTTCGAAGTGTATTTCTTTGCAGGGTCGGCTCTACTCTTTTGAGTAGAGAGATGTCCGTTTTACAGGGGAGGTTCTGTCGAATTTTCGATAGAATTCTCGTAAAACGTGATATCCGGTCGAACCCTAATTCCGATTCTGTGTTTAATACTCTAGATCGAATTCTAGGATTTCTGTTAGGTTTATTCTAATGTCGGTTATTTATTGCTTGTTTAGTTGCGCCGAGACCGAGGGCTAGTGGACCAGGCCCGTCGGATCCATCTCATTGAGCGCACTAGGTGAGTTACTATACTATATATATATGCTTAGGATGCATGATTTAGAAATGCATGTTTTATGTTGATTAAATATGCATAAATAATTTGATTATTTCTTAAGTTTATATTTGGTTTATTTTTGGTATATATTAAATTATATGCATGTTTTATGAATAAATTATATTTAAAATGTTTTTAAATATATTTTGAGCTTAATTTATGATTTAATTGGATTTATTTGACGTATATATACTCGAAATATACCTGATTTACTTTTGGTATATTTCTAGTATATATATGGTTTATGTTGATATTCTATTGAACTTCATGCATCATTTATTTTTGTGAATGAATGTTTTATATTATTAATGATGAAGGATATCGATAGAACGTGCTACCTAGTGGGCAGCACTAGGACCGAGTACGTACCGATACGCCTATAGTATTTAGGCTATATTACTAACCTATTTGTGGATATTGATTGAATGCGATTATTGATGTGTGAGATGTGATTTGGATGTGATTGCTGGAGCTCGGTTGACCAAGTGTCTCGGGGCCAATCACACAGGCAGTCAGACTGCTGGAGCTTGGTTGACTTAGTGTCTCGGGGCCAGTCTACTGTCTAAATGGATTAAGTGGATATATTTGGAATAAGTGAGCCTGTATGGCTAGAGTGTTGTTTAACACTATTTTCTGAGGTTGCGATATTCTAGGGTTCTATGTGATCCTTCATAAAAGATGATTTTCAATAAAATATATATATAAAATGATTTTATTGCATCTGTGTGTATTTTCCTGTATATATATATATATTAGATATATACCGTTGACTGTATGCATTGTCATTTAGTATGCATGTATATATATTATAGTAATTCACTCAGTGAGGTCTGACTCCCCTCTGTTGACTATTTTTCAGGAGAGTCAACATCTTCAGACCTCAGTAGCAGGTCGATACGCCGGATTTCTTCCGCCCCGGCTTCTTTGTGTAAATTAATTACTTGAGTCTTATTTTTATAATATAGACACTGCAGTAGTTGTGAATTAAAATGTGGGATTTCATGTATTTTATTTAAAGAGATGTATTATATTGAAACTGGATTTGTACTAAAAGATTTTATATATATGTGATGAGATGAGATTTGATTTAAATCCAGTGATGAGAATGTTATTATTATATTTATGATTTTTATTTCCGCTGCATATATATATTACTGTTATTGTTATTATTGCATGTTTTATTCTTATTTTTTAGGCTTGCTACGGGTTCCGGATTCGAAAGAATTCCCATTCCCTAGCGCCGGTCATGACCCCTGTTTTGGGTCGTGACACTATAGAAAGCCTTAAAAGAAAAATGCGGAATATTTCACTTTAAAACCTTACAATAAAGATAATTTAATCATGATGCACATTATCAAACTGATTTTTCTCAATTTAAACAAACCATGCGATCGTCTTATATAAATAAACATCATCAGTTATACAAAATAGAATCTCAATACATAATATCCAAATTAAAATATGCAATTATATAGTTTCCCTATTGCAATATACGGATACTAATACAAACACAACTATATAGACCTATATAAGATAGCCGATGAAAAAGCTACTTGGCATAGGGAAGTAGGCCTAACGGAAGACTCTCAAACTCCTAAAAAAAATAAATTGAGGGGAGTCAAACCTCACCGAGTAAGCTAATAAAAGAAATGAATGCGGTTTGAAAATCTCATTTAAAATAAGTTTTTATGAAAATATAATATATTTGTAATTTTTATTCAAATTCTTTGATATATATATATATATAAGAAACCCATTTTTTTTTAAAAGGAGGAATAAATTTTAGATGCTTTTAAAACATTATAGTATAAAAACTAGGTAGAACCCTAGTCCTCAAACCTAATAGCCACTTAGCTCACTTATATCCAACATTGCCGGATCCCGAGAGCAAAGCATCACTAGGATGCACATCCGCAGTCACATCACTTAATCCAATATCACTGGTGATGTCCGAGATCAAAGCATCACCAGTCCATCGACCCCAGTGATTTAATAAATAAAATCCAACTTTACTGGCGGTGTCCAAGAGCAAAGCATCACCAAACATTTGACCCCAATATTTTAATCAATAATTAAATATCATATTATTGGTGGTGTCCGAGAGCAAAGCATCACTAGACCTTCAGCCCCAGTAATATAATCAATATAATCCAATATTCTAATGGTGCGCACATAATCCCGATGAAACTCATTAGGTAGTCCGTTCTACCGTAATTTATTTCAAATAAATGAAAATAAAACAAAAAAATTACAATAAATATAAATAAAAGAAATCAACTATAAATTAAATAATGCAACATTATTTAAAGAATACCAACTAGAATCTCATAAAATTAAATTCATTAGAATTTAATATTTTTTAATTTGAAAAATTTAACACATAAATTGAATATTAACTTACAAGATGAAGGCGCTCCTCTGCTACATCATGTCCGACCTCGACCCGTAGACGCGACCGGAGAGGCGGCTAAAAGACAGAAAATAAAATGACTATTAGAAAACAAAAACCTTAACTTCTAAAATTTTTAAAGAAGACTCAACTTAGAATTCAAAACTTAGGATTGACTCGATGTCACATTTTACAAGAAATTTACCGAAAATTCGACAGATACTCCTATGTAAAACGGACATCCCTCTATCGAAGTAGAGTCAACCCTACAAGCAAACACACTTCTAAACGTCACACTAGCTCAATACCTTAGGTTGGGACTCCGAACTACTCAAATCCCTAACTGAAGTTCACAATACACAATAAAATACATATTAAATAATAATATATTAAAATTATTAAAAATCCACAAAAATAATTAAAATTTCACAATATATTTATTTAAACCTCAAAACACCAAATATAATTATTTTTCACAACAAATAAAAAAAATCTCAAATAATTAATATAATTATATAAAAATCCAATTTTTCCAAATATTCAATATATAATAGTGAAATTAACATTTAATTATTCAAATAGCTTAAATATATAATAAAAGTAATTTAAAATCCATTTAATCACTAAAATAGTAAATAATATATTATTTGAATATAATTTTCAAAAATTAGAATTAATTAACTAAAAATAGTAAATAATTTATAAAAATTAATTTAATACCCTATAAAATTCTAAAGTCATTTAAAACATAATATTTAACTGTATTTTTGATAAAATTACACAATTAACCTATAATTCCAAAAATCACATAATATTAATAATTCCTCAAAAATTATATAAATTTACTAAAAAGTATTATTAACACTAAAATTACTAACTTAAACTACTAACACAAACTAACTCAAATTTCCAACCAAAACAATTAATTAACATAATTAACAAAAAAAATTCAATTTATATTATTAAAATATTCAAAAATACCTATAATTAAAATCAACTAAAATAATTTGAAATCAATATATATATATATATATATATATATATATATATATATATATATATATATATATATATATATATATATATATATATATATATATATATAGTAACCCAAAAATTAACCAAATATTAAAAATAAATTCTGAGTAATTAAGCAAATATTGTATTAATTAACCAAGAATTAAAATAAACTCAAATCATATAAATCACTACCCAACTAACAAAAATTAACTAAATAACAACCAAAATCAACTAAGAAGAAACCCAAAACTAACTAACTCCTAACCATATAACCCCACCGAAATTGAGATTAAGGACAGGGGAAGGTGGAGCTATCACCTAGTACCGAAGTTGCCGCTGTCTTTGGTGGCTGCACGTGGTGGAGGAGCTAGACGTTGCGACAAGAGCTAGAAGATGCTGGCTGCAATCCTTGCGCGAAGAAAAAGAAGAAGAGGAATGTTGGATTTATGGTTATGTGCAGGGATAGCAAAAAAGAGAAGAAGAAACTAATGGTGGTGATGGCATGAGGTGATGGTGGTGTTGTTGAGAAGAAGGCACCAAGAGAGGAAGAGCAGAAGGGAAAGAAACGGGATAGAAAATGGAAAAGAAGGGAAATGGTTTGAAAATGGAATAAAACACAACTTAAGGTTTGAATAAAATACTACTACTACTACTACAAAAATTACCCAACCACATACTCAAATATATAGTCAACTAACCCATAATATATGTATATATATCACACATGTATATACACATATATATACACACACAACACCTAACAATAATAAAAATGACCCTAGTTTAAAATAATGCTATTAATAATAATAACTAATAATAATAATACTATTTAAAAATAACGACAATTAAAATAAAATAATGTATATGCATGCAAATAATAATGGGATACCAATAATAATATTAATATTGACAATAATATTATTAGTAACTTTAATATCTTTAGATATAATAGTTACCAAATAAATTTTTAAATTCGATAATTAGATATAACAATTCAACGTAATATAACAACATAAGAATAAAATAATTAATGTCGCTAAAATCTCAATATTTATATATAAATAATTTTAAAAATATTCACGTTATTACAGTGTGCATATAAGAGCTTTTAACTATTTTTGTAGTTAAAGAACTCCTGAAAGCATCAAGTACATGACCACTAGTGCTGAAGGCAGACTCAGATACAATAGTTGAAACAAGCACAACTAATATATCCCTAGCCATATAAGAGAGTATTAGAAACCTCTTTGCATTAAACTTCCACCAACGAACGATATCAAATAGGCCTTCATCTTCCACCACTGCCTCACTCAAATAAACATTAAGATTTATTTTTTTGCCACCACGCAATCCAGAATCTTGCTTATGCTTCTTAAATCTTGCTTTAGTCAATGACATTAGTTTTCCAAAAGCTTCATTGTCAAGCTGAGATTTAAGTTGGCTTGCAGTTGATTTAGAAGCACAATAAGCATCATACATGCTTACATAATCATCAAATAGAGTAGACAGATTAGACTGTAAGTTGGTAAATAAACTATTTCCTAACTGTTCACTATACATTTGAGTGATTGAGAATTAAATAAACTCAATCATGTTTTAAGGGTCCAAAATTGTTGTTATAAAAATAATAGAGTTCATTTTTGCAGGCTCCCCTTAATATTTATGAAATTTTGGTTTCATGTTCATGCCTAAATGCATAAGAAAAATGTCAGTTAAAGACTGCATCTCATCCAAAAGACAACTCAAGTCAAAAATTTCAGATAAGAAAGAATAAGTAGTGACATATTTTGATCCAGAAATTCTAACAGTTGCCTCATAAAAAATTGCCATCATCTTAACTAGTCGAGAGACATACTCCCAATCAACAGAGTTTGGAATATCACCGCCCAAGTCTAATTGAAAGGAGCTTTCAATCACCTCATATTTTTCAAAAGCTTTTTCATAGCAACAAGCTATCTTCAACATACTATAGGTGGAATTCCACCTTGTTGGCATATCAACACTTAATGAATTTTTGCATTCAATACCAATTAGGTCAGATATTTCCCTAAATTTTTTCAACCTTAATGGAGAATTCCTCATGTATCTTCCTACTTGTTTTACTTTCTTAACACTAACAAATGACTCCTTCAACCCGCCATTAACTATCAAATTTAAGACATGTGATATGCATCTCATATGGAAAAACCTTAACCTAATAGAAGATGCACCCAATTGTGTAATTTGTTTTTTAAATATCCTACAGTTGTGTCATTTAATGATGCATTGTCAACAATAATGCAAAATAGAGATTCAATACCCTAATCTAGCAAAAAAATTTCTAAGGCCTTTGCTATATATTCCCCCTATGAGATGTTACAAGCATAAAGGAAATAAATTTTTTATGCAAATTCTACCCCTTAACAACAAAATGAGCTATCATACACATGTAATTTGTTCTTTAGTTCGGTGTCCAAGAATTAGTAGTAATGTTGATTCTTTGACATTCAGACTTAATAAAAGCTTACAGCTTCACCCTTTTAGATACATACATATCATTATAGTCCTGGGACACACTCCACCTATAAGGAATCTTAAATCTAGGGCAAGAAGCATGCATAAAATTTTTAAAACCAGATACTTCCACAAATCTAAATGGAAGTTCATCAACTATAACTATCTATGCAAGTGCAGTTCTAATTGAAGCCATATCAAATTTCCATGTGCCAATAACACCATATTAGCTGGTATTTTCATTATTTAAAGAGCTTCCCCTAAATCACTAGTAGCTTTTAGGGTTAAGCGTGCTTGCCTAGTATTCAAATTATGTGGTATTTTCATGCAATGCAACACATAATTTTTTAAGAAATATGTGCCATGCTTTTTTGAATGAGCATAAAATACCGCAGCACAGTAAAGGCACTTACCCTGTTGAACTACACTATGCTTATCTTTTAGTCTTTTAAAAAATTTTCTGATAGCAGATTTAGGTTCAATCTCTTTTCTTTTTTTTCAAGAACTTTAGCTTGAGTCTGCTGGACAGTTACATTAGGAGTTGCTTCCACTTGATTAGACTACGCACTAGTAGAGCTTTCAAGGACAGTAGTGACATTATTATTGCCACTGGTTGTTTCTTTATATTGCATTTAGAAAATAAAACATGCCCAAATAAAAAGTATTAAGAAGTTCCAACAAAATGAATGTCATTAAATTAAATAAGTAAAATACAAAAAACTCAACTAATACAAAAAAATATAACTTTAATATGTAGCAAACTCTGTGTATCAACTGTCCAATAGATAGAATGAAGCTGGAATAATCTGCTCCCACCCTTTTCCTTTATTAAGTTATAACTTAATAGCTTTAAGTTTTCACTTTCAACTTCCACCCTTTTCAGAGTTATAACTCAAAGGTTTAAGCTTCTACCATTTAAAACCCCTCAACACTACAGACACAGTCACACATAATAAAACACACATAGTCTTATTTAAGCAAATAACTTCTAAAAAAAACTATTTTCTTATAACAGATCAAAGAAAATAAGAATCAATATCTCATATAAAAGGAATTTTCCAGTGAAACATGCCCACAAGCAAAGTAAAACATACCCAGAAACACACAAACACTCACATACATAGATTGTTTAGACCAAAGTCCACATCAAAGTTGATACAAAAAAAAAATTATATCATGTCCATTTACATGCATGCATCTCTTTTTTTATAAATTTTTTTTAGATTGACTAACAAAAGGAATAAAAAGATTTATCACAGTAAAAATTAATAAAGATTATAGATCTTTAAAAAATGAAACACATAAAAAAAAATACTAAACATCAAAGAAAAAATGAAACAATCACTAAAAAAAATTAATGCACAAATAAAAAATAGAAGATAAGAATAAACAACCACTATAAAATAAACAAGATCAAACTTTTTAAAGATCAAATCTAAAAAAAAAATTGATTTTGCATGTGCATTAAAAATACAAATATAAACTAGATCTATACAAAAATTCCACTTTCCATGTAAATAAAAAGATAAAAAAATAAAAATAAAACCCATATGAATTGTGTAGGGTAAACCATAAAGCTTCCACCAAATGGCTCAAAATTAATGATATCATGTTAATCATCACAAAAATAAACACAAAACCAAGAAATTACCAACACAAATAGATATGGAATGCTGAATATAATGTGTTCGTTTGTTTTGTAATTAATGAAAAGAGATTGAAAGTAATCAAAGCAATTACTTTTAGAGACTAAAATCATAGACAAGTGAGTGATTAAGGGTTAGGATTACAGTTACAAAAAGGGTTTGTTAGTGAGGATTGAGGGGAGAAGATAAACGATTGAGCTAGGGTTAGAGGAGACTAGAAGATAAGTGTTAGGGTTAGGGTTAGGGTTAGGGTTAGAGATAGAGAGGAGAGGAGAGGGCGACTGCTTAAAGAGAGAAATGAGGAAATAAGAGGAGGGGTAGGTTTTTTCCTTTTATAGTCCCCTTACTCAAAATGACATCGTCTAGTATTAAAGGAATTGTAATAACCTTAGTTTTTAAATTATTTTATTTTATAATGGGATATGCAGTGTTAATAAATTTTTAAAATTTTAATTTAATTATTTTACTATTTTGTGATTAATTATTATTATTTTATATTTAATTGAATTTTCTACGTAAATATATTATTTTGAAACTTATTATTTTCAAATACTATTATTTTAATAACGTTAATTTAGTGCATGATTATTTTAATATTATTTTTAAGTACTAACATTATTTTATTTTTATTGATTTACATTATTGCATTATTAAATTATTTCATAAATATTTTTTATATTATTGTTATTTTCAAATGTGTTGTGTGTTATTATTATCGTGGTTATTATTTTCATTAATATTATCATTAGTATTATTTTATTGTTTAATATTATTATGAATATTATTCTTATTATCCAATTATTTTATTAATAGTATTAATTTTAATTGTTGTTGATTTTATATTGTGTATATTATTATACATGTGTGTGTACCTATATATATATAGATTATAATGAGTGGTTGAGATTAATTTATGGTAAAGTATTATTATTATATTATATTATATAGTTTATTATTAAAATATATACATAAACACACACATTCACATGCACATATACACACAAACACACAAGCATACCCATAAACGCATGCACACACATAAACACATTCAACAAAACCAAAACACAACAAACTATAAAAAAAAATGCAAAAGCTTCTGTGACTTTCCTTCCCCTCCCACAACATCTCGATCCAAGCTCGTTGGTGCGCCTCCATCACTTCCAGCTGACCACCACCTCTTTCCAGCCTCGCTGCTGCTGTCTAGAAGCCTTGAAGCCATCGAAAAATTGAATTCTTCACCTACTGTTACAGCAACTCCGGCGAGGATCTGACCACCTTTGCTTGAGTTCTTGGGTTCTTTGGATTCCTTGAGTTATGAGGACTCCATTTCTAAGCTCGGATTGAGCACAAACCATCTCGTTTGTAAGTTTTGTTATATTTTTATTTTTGAACTCTTAGGGTTTTTATTTTTTTTAAGTTGATTTTTATTGATTCAAGCAAACTCCCTTAGCAAACAATGATCCTTATAGCTTGAGCTTGATGAATATATTTTTGTTATAATTTTTGGAATTTATTTTAATTTTGGCGAATTTTTTATTATTTTAATATTATTTAATGAATTTTAGTAAATAAATTAATTAAATTATGAATTTTGTTAAATTATTATTATTATATATTGTTATTAATTTTGGTGTTGAGAAATTAATTTTTTGGGATTTTTATATAATTTTTATGAATATTTTAGTTCATGTAAATATTGGATAATTGAGCTAAATGTGTATTTTAGTTGAATTTAGAGTTTAATTGTGTGTTTTAGTTGATATCAGAATGTTATTTGTTGATAAAATAATTTTTATGAATTTATAACTTTTATGGAATTTTATATAATTTATGTGTATTTTGAATTATTAAGTTAAATAAGTATTTTTGTTGAAATTATTGATTAAATATGTGTTTTGGTTGATATTAGTATATTATATGTTGATTAAATAATTTTTATGATTTTATATAATTTTTGAGGAAATTATTTAGTATATTCGATATTTTGTATTATAGGGTTAAATATGTAATTTTATTAAGATTATGGTTAAACATTATGTTTTAGTTGGTTTTATAATTATTTAAGGTATTAAAATGATTTTTTACAAATTATTTACTATTTTTAACTAATTAATACTAATTTTTGAAAATTATTTTCAAATAATATATTATATATTATTTTGGTAATAAAATGGGTTTTTAGTAATTTTAATATATATATTGAGACTATTTTAGTTATTTGAATATATAAAGTGAATTTTTATTAATATTATATAATGTTTGAGATTTTATTAGTTAATTGTAATAATTTTAGAATATTATGTTAATAATCAGTGTATTTATTATTTTGAGGCTAAATGTGTATTTTATTATTTTTGTTATGTTAAATTGTGATTTTTAAATATTATTTACAATTTATGTAAATTTAATTGTAAAATAGGAATTTTATTCCATTTATGAATTTTTATTATCAAATATTATTTAAATTAGACTTTTATGTTTTAATTGGAAAATAAAGGTTTTTAAATATTTTTATGGGTTTTTGATGATTTTTATTATTTTACTGTTTAATACTGTTGGTTTGTGTTTTGTGAACCTCGGTTGAGGATTTGTGGAGTTTGGAGTCCCAACCCGAGGTGTTAAGTATTTGGTGATTTTAGGAGTGTGTTTTCTATGCAGGATTGACTCTACTTTTGTAGGGAGATGTCCGTTTTACAGAGGAGATTCTGTCAAAATTTTGGTAGATTTCTTGTAAAACGTGACAACCAGTCCGAGTCTATTTTTGAATTTTTGATTGAGTCTGTCTATAGTAATCCTACAAGTGTAAAAAAATAGAAGTTTATTCTTATTGTTGTTGTTATTTTATTTTTCTAACTACGCTGAGATCGAGGTGTATTAGATCAGGCCTGCTGAGTCTGTCTCATGGAGCGCGAATCAGTGAGTTATTATGTTGTATATATATGCATTGCATATAGGATGCATGACTTAGGATTTTTCATTTTCATTATATGTTTTAAACAATAATTTAATTTATAATATGATTTGGTATATTTTCAGTTTATTTTTAGTATATCTTGATATATATATATATGTTTGCATATTTTCTATATACATTTAATATATCACTAGTATATTTAAAGTTTTTTTTTTATATATGTATGTTAGATATTTAGGTTTATTTTTAGTATATTTTAGGTATATTCCTAAATAATTGCATGTCATATTATTGATTTATACTTAAATTGTTTTTAAGTATATTTTTGATATATTTCCAAATAAATGCATGTTATAATATCAATTCATACTTAATTGTTTTTAAGTATATCATTGGTTTATCTTTGGTATATTTCATATTTGATTTGACTTTATTTGACATATATATACTCGAAATATACTTAGTTTATTTTAGGTATATTTCTAGTATATATATGGTTTATTTTATCATTATGATTATTATTCTGCATTATTTGTTTGTCTATATGAATGTTTTATTTTAAATGAAGGATATCGATAAAACATGCTACCTAGTGGGTAGCACTAAGACCATGTACATACCGGTGCTATAGATTTAGGTTTGAGTGAGGAATTATTTATGGTAATTATAATATGAGTGATTTGATTGAGATGTGATATCTCAGGGCCAATCACACTGACAGTCAGACTGCTAGAACTCGATTGACTTAGTGTCTCGGGGCTAGTCTACTGTCCAAAATGGAATAAGTGATCTATTTGGTTTTAAGTTAGCCTATATGGCTAGAGTGATGATATGGTTGATTGAGGTTGCGATTAATAGGGTTCTATTTAATCCTTCATGTATTAAAAGAAATGTTTTCTACACTTGTTATATTTATTAAAGTAGAGTTTGGCATTTGTGTGAAATGTGTGTATGCATATATAAATAAGAATGCTTGACTGGATATGGTTAGATTGCATGTATATATAGTATAATAATTCACTCAGTAAGGTCTGACCCCCCTCAATTATTTTTTTTCCAGGAGATCTTATATCGTCAGACCTTAGTAGTAAAGTTCTTCGCCAGTGTTCTTCCACCCCGGCTATATTGTATAAATTTATATCTTGAACTTTGATTTGTATTCTAAAAACTGCAGTAGTAGTGCAATTGTATCATAAGAATATTGTTTTGTTTGATACTTTATATTCTCAAAGTTGTATTTGAACACTGTATGAATATATATATTTATTTATGAAAGGATTTGGAATATCTATTTTATATATCAATTTTGAAAAATTTTAATTCAGTTTTACTTTTTATTTATTTAGTGCATGTTTTTATTTTCTAAGGCTTGCTACGGGTTTCGGATTCGAAAGAATTCCTGTTCCCTAGTGCCGATCATGACTCCTAGTTTTAGGTCGTGACAAAGTTGGTATCAGAGCCTAGGTTTTGAGTTATGGACCTAGGTTATCGAGTTATGTTTTCTTTGGAACTACTGCAGTTAAATTAGGTTTGATAATGTCTTTGAAAAGTCTTCCTTACATTAGGAATTCCGCGTAACCATTAGAATGTTTGTTGATGTTTGTGATTGGTTGAATTATTTATTTTGTTTTTGTTCTTTTCTGATTGCCACGAGCGAGAGTCGCTCTATCGGTTGATTAGATCGATGTGAAAATCTTTTGAGCATGAGGTTCTACCCCCTGTGCAGCCTGTTAGGCATAGGGGTAGAGATGAACTTAGAAGGCTAGATGATCGCCGTAGACAATAAAAATAATAGAATGAGGAGCTTATGGCTTAGCATTGCGATGATGCTACATATGCAATAGGAGTTCCATAGGGTGCAGTGTCGATACCTTTGATTGTACAACAAATGTAACTTCTATTTCAGCAGAGAACTTAAGATATGTCAATTCTGCATATATTTTATATTCTGAATCCTGTTGATTTCCATGTCTTTTCAGTATGGTGAATGCGAATTATTTCTTCTATAGAGACAATATTAGTAATCAATCTTTTCAAGTTGAGGTTGTGGCTATAGTTTCAGCCCTACTACACCTATCTAGTATAAGGGTAGGTTAGAGGTAACTGTAATCTAAGGTTGAGGTAGTCATTGTAAAAGGTACAAGCAGCCCTTTGAACTTAAACAAGCAGCAATTGTGGCTAGGATAGCTAAAATTAATGAGAGCTTGATGGCATTTAGCTAAGTTTGATAGTTGTTTAAGTATGCTTTGTTGAAGGAATTGGAAGATGTCTAATGAAGACGAATCACTTTTGTACTCTTTGATGGCGAAGTTATCAGTTTCAACTGTAGCTCACAGTTGGAGTTAAAGAATTAGTTTAAAGATATTTCCATCCATTTTTTCAAGGAAGGGTAATTACCTATGGTTGTTATTGCATAGAATAAGAGAAGAGCAGTTAGTTGAGAAGAATACCTGTAAACTCTTCAATCTGTCACGTCATATTATAGACATGATACAATATAGGAGGAGACTGGTAGAACTATGTGTTTCAGGATTAAGTTTGATATATATTGGCATCCGAACTGAGAACTGGAATTTATAGAATTATTCGTGAATTCAGTCTTTTGGGTGTAATTGATCTTAATGTGACATGGATTGGTTATTTCAGCACTATACAGTGGTTGGTTATTGGAGTAAAAAGGTGATTTTTAGAATTCTTAAAGAAGAATTTAGATTTGTGGGTGATAAGAGTTCTGCATCTCAGAATCTTAGCTTCACTATCACTGCTAGGAAGATATTGAGAAAGGGTTGTTTAGGATATTTAGCAGCGATTAGAGACACTACAGTGAAGAATACCTTTGTTTCAAATGTCCTTGTAGTTTTACCACCTCACAGAGATTGAATTTTATATTGATGTGGTCCTTGATATAGCTCCTATTTTAATGCAATTGTACAGAAAGGCTCTTGCTGAGTTGAAGGAGCAATTGCAAGATCTGTTGGACAAGGGTTTTGTCAGACCCTATATTTTTCCTTGAGGTGCACCAGTCTTATTAGTGAAGAAGAAGGATAGTACACTCGGACTGTGCATTGATCATAGAGAACTAAACAAGATGACAGTGAAGAATAAGTATTTTCTTCTAAGGATAGATGATTTATTTAATCAGCTTCATAGTGCACAGTTCTTCCCTAAGATTAATTTAAAGTTGGGTTATCATTAGTTTTGGATCAATTTGTAGTAGTCTTCATTGATGATATACTAGCGTATTCGAAGTGTATGGAAGGACACGTATATCACTTAAGGACTGTACTACAGACACTGAGAGAATGTCAGCTTTATGCTGAATTTTTAAAGTGTGATCCCTAGTTGGAAAGTGTTGTTTTTTTTTTTTTTGGATATGTGGTGTCTAAGGATGGTATCTAAGTCGATCCATAAAAGATTGAAGCAGTATATGAGTGGCCTAGACCGACGAAAATTTTGGAGATTCATAATTTTATGGGTTTAACTAGGTATCATAGGAGATCTGAGCAGAATTCTCTAGAATTGCAGCTCCTATAACCCGCCTAACTCAGAAGAATATGAAGTTTGTGTGATTAGATGTTTGTTAAAACAATTTTCAATTGCCGAAGAAGACCGTTGATCCAAGAGTTACATGAGTTAGTGAATCGAGGTCTGGTGATAAAGATGAGTAGATATGGTGGACTGCTAGCCCAGTTCAAGGTGCGATTTGTGTTGAGAGATAGGATTAAGGCGGTTTGAGGCCGAGATCCTATTCTAGAAGAGCTTATAGAGAATGTTCAAGCATAGAAGTCCACTGATTTCATACTTGATGATGAAAGTGTTTTGTGGATCAGTGGTAGAATGTGCGTTCCTGATGTGGATAAGTTGAGAGAGGAGAGATCCTTGAGGAAGCATATTATGGGCCTACATGGAGTACTTATGTCCATTGTGTCAGATAAAGACTTAGTGTTTACCACTTATTTTTTATAGAAGTTGTAGAAAGCGATGGGCACTAGGTTAGATTTCAGTACTGCTTTTCATCCTCAGACATATGGTCAGTCTGAGAGGATGATCTAGACACTGGAAGATATGTTGATGATGTGTGTTTTTGATCTGGAAGGTAGCTGGGATGATTATTTGTCACTTGTGGAGTTCGCTTATCATAACAGCTACTATAGCAGTATTGGAATGGCACCATATGAGGCTCTGTACGGAAGGAAATATGATCTTCTTTGTGTTAGGATGAGATTGGAAAGAAAGTCTTAACTAGACCTGAGATTGCCCAGAATGCAGCGGAGAAAGTTGTTGTGATCAAAAGGAAATTAGAGACCGCAGTTAGTAGATAAAAGAGTTATGCGGATCTGAGACGCAGAGATGTGGAGTTCTAGGTATGAGACTCTGTGTTTCTAAAGGTGTCTCCGATAAAAGGCGTGACAAGATTTGGCAAGAAGGGTAAACTAGCACCGAGGTATGTTGGACCATTTGAGATTCTGGAGAGAGTTGGCACTGTTGCATATCGGTTGGCTTTGCCTTCGAGTTTGTCTCAAGTGCATCCAGTGTTCCATATCTCGATCTGACAAAGTGCATTTCAGACCCTTTGCATGTGTTACAGTCGGACAATGTAGAACTTAATGAAAATCTAAAGTTCAAGAAGGAATCAGTTATGATTGTAGATTATTAAGTTCGACAGTTTTGTTCGAAGCAGTTTCCGATGGTCAAGGGGTTATGGCAAAGCAACAACGTGGAAGAGCATACTTGAGAGACTGAAGCTGAGATGCGAGCTTCTTACCCGTATCTCTTTCCTCCTTGATCCTTGCATTATTCTTTTCTTGAATTCGGAGATGAATTCTTATAAGAAGGGGAGACTGTAATAACCCTAGTTTTTAAATTATTTTATTATATAATGAGATATGCAATGTTAATAAATTTTTAAAAGTTTAATTTAATTATTTTACTATTTTGTGATTAATTATTATTATTATTTTATATTTAATTGAATTCTCTACGTAAATATATTATTTTGGAACTTATTATTTTGGACGTTTAAATTTCATTATGTATATTTGTTATTTTCAAATACTATTATTTTAATAACGTTAATTTAGTGCATGGTTATTTTAATATTATTTTTTAAGTACTAACATTATTTTATTTTTATTGATTTACATTATTGCATTATTAAATTATTTCATAAATATTGTTTATATTATGGTTATTTTCAAATGTGTTGTTTGTTATTATTATCGTCGTTATTATTTTCATTAATATTAGCATTAGTATTATTTTATTATTTAATATTATTATGAATATTATTCTTATTATCCAATTATTTTATTAATAGTATTAATTTTAATTGTTGTTGATTTTATATTGTGTATATTATTATGTATGTGTGTGTACCTATATATATATATATATATATATATATATATATATATATATATATATATAATGAGTGGTTGAGATTAATTCATGGTAAAGTATTATTATTATATTATATAGTTTATTATTAAAATATATACATAAACAAATAAAACAACACACATACACATACATAAACACACACATTCACGTGCACATATACACACAAACACACAAACATACCCATAAACACATGCACACACATAAACACATTCAACAAAACCAAAACACAACAAACTATAAAAAAAAAAACGCAGAAGCTTTTGTGACTTTCCTTCCCTTCCCGCAACATCTCGATCCAAGCTCGTCGGTATGCCTCCATCACTTCCAGCCGACCACCACCTCTTTCCAGCCTCGCCGCCACCGTCTAGAAGCCTTGAAGCCACCAAAAAATTGAATTCTTTACCTTTTGCTATAGTAACTCAGTGAGGTCTGACCCCCCTCAATTTTTTTTTCAGGAGATCTTATATCGTCAAACCTTAGTAGTAAAGTTCTTCGTCGATGTTCTTCTGCCCAAGCTAGATTGTATAAATTTATATCTTGAACTTTGATTTGTATTCTAGAAACTGCAGTAGTAGTGTTATTGTATCAGAAAAATATTGTTTTGTTTGATACTTTATATTCTGAGAGTTGTATTTGAACATTGTATGAATATATATATTTATTTAAGAAAGGATTTGGAATATATATTTTATATATCAATTTTGAAAAATTTTAATTCAGTCGTACTTTTTATTTATTTATTCCATATTTTTATTTTCTAAGGCTTGCTACGAGCTCCGGATTCGAAAGAATTCACATTCCCTAGCGTCGGTCATGACTCCTAGTTTTGGGTCGTGATAGGAATATCAAAAACTCGGGTTGGTTCAGTTGGACATTATGTCCCCCCAACTGACATTCGAAAATCGATTTAACCCAAACCTTCTGGTCGATATGCCCTTTAGCCAATTTTGGAAATCGAACCGTGCCCAATTTTTAGTTTGGTTCGGTTTGAAAATTCGGGCATAGTTGGTTTCTACTCAACCCTACTTAGCATGCATTTGGGTTTGATTCAGTTGAGGTATTTCAAATTGGGTCATTGATGAAAATGGTAGTTGTTTTTTGTGTTGTTGTTGTTGTTGTTTCGACATTGAAGACAAAGAAAATTGTGTTGTCCCAAACGAAGAATGAAGCCTTTGCATCATTTCACTATTTGCTTCTTCAGGCCCATATTGAGGATTAACCCACTTCAATTAAAAAAAAAAAACCAATACCCAATTAATAAACTCAACCAAACCCTAAAAAATCTGACAAAAAAAAAACTACTACTTTAACCTCTTTGAATTTAACTTATGACAAGTTATTTGCCTTTTATTTAGCTAGAAGTAGTAGACATTTGAAGATAAAGAATTTTTTTTTTTTTTATGATTGTTTGCTGGGCGGAAATGGTGAAGAGGAAGGAGAATAAAAAGGAAGTAGGTGGTTAGTCCAATATGTGGCAAAGGTTTATTAGCAAGAATTGTCTATGCCAGCCTATTCCATTTAACATAACGGAAATGTACTAACATGATAACATTTAAATACTTTTAGAACTCAATAAAAAAAAATAGAACTTGATTGCAATTTCTGAAAACTTATAGGACTTGTAGGTCATTATCCCTAAAATTAAATGATTTTTTATAGTTTTATTTATCATTATTTTTTACTATAATTTTTTTTTATAAATAATATACAAATTATTATATACGATACAATTATTATAACATAAATAATAAAAATTATTATATAAAAGTTTTTTATTATACACTCTAATATACCATACAATTATTATATATATTTTTATGAAAAATTTATATAAATAATATGCATCATAAAATAATAATAATGTCACGACCCGAACTCGAGGGCATGTGACCGGCACTAGGGAATGGGAAGCCATAAGGCCCCCGAAACCCATAGTAAGCCTTAAAGAAAAGATAAATAACACCTTAAAATTTAAAAATCTATTTTAAAATAGAACACATTATCAAACTGATTTTTTTCTAAAAAAAATAAAAAAATTCAAGTGCTAAATAAAATGTGCTTCAACGTCACATATTATAAATTAAACTTAAATCTTTATACATAAGCGTGGTTTGTACAAATAACTACACAATATATTTAAAACATACAACTCTTAGTACATATACTACTGCAGCAACCTAGATTAACACACAGTATAGCTTACAATGACCTATATAAAATTACCGGTGAAGAAGAAACCCGGCGTGGAGGTAGTCTGAGGTCGAACTCCCAAGCTCCTGAAAAAAAAATAAATTGAGAGAAATCAGACTTCACTGAATAAGTCAATAAAAAGAGTTGTACGGTTTGAAAACCTTTTTGAAAACTATTTATTTATAGTGAAGATAATTTATAATGTATAGGTATAGCTTTTGAAAAATCTCGATAGAACCCTAAACCCAAAATCTAAATGGCCAATCGGGCCCACTTATTCCAATTAGACTACCGGTCCCCGAGAGCAAAGGCATCAACCGAGGCACCAGGTTGTAGTCATTCACTTAATCCAAATATATGGCACTGGCGGTCCCCGAGAGCAAAGGCATCGATCGAGGCACCCATCCCAGTCCATTATCAACCTTACAATCACTGGCGGTCCCCGAGAGCAAAGGCTTCTATCGAGGCACCCGTCCCAATTTAGCATTCACCAATCATATATATATTACGGATCCATCTCTCAATCTCTACCATGTGTACATAGTCCTGGTGAAGCCCACCAGGTAGCCCGTTCTACCAAAATTTCTCAAATCGATTTTAAATAAATAAAATGCATTTAAATCATAAATAATAGCATTAAATTAAATAAATCATATAATCAATATAATAAAAATATGAGCACATGCATTCTTTAAATAAACACACGCACAAATCGTTCTATTGACTTACAAGATGAATGCGAAGGCTGACGACCACGCATCTGCCTCGGTCTCACAGCTTCTGCTCCGATATGCTCTAGAAGAAAAATAACAAATCGACTTTTTAAAACATGACTATGGAATCGAAATCAATAATCAACAACGCAATGAAATTTCAGGCTGACTCGAGGAAAATCGGACAAGACCCGATAGATAAGATATAAACTAACTAGCGGTAGAAATTTTACGAATATCATGTTTTACGAGAAAATCTACCGAAATTTCGGCAGAGTCTCCTCTGTAAAACGGACATCTCTCTACCAAAGGTAGAGCCAGACCTGCATAGAAAATGCACTTCTAATATCCACAACATCCACACTCGAGTCGGGCTCCAACTACACTTAGCCCCGACCGAGATCACGATTTAATAAAATATCAAGAATTAATAGCATTTATTTCTCAAAATACATATTTCACATACACATATACTAAAAATAGACAAAAATATATATATATAAAATCTCAATTATTCAAAATTAACAACTAAATTTGTATTCCTTCGTCAAAATATAATTATAACCTAATTTAAAACCATTATAATGTATTATATATATATACAATATTTGGGATTTAATATTCAAAATTTACACTACTTAGGTAAAAAATACCAATTAATTTTATAAAAATTGTCTAAACCCCTTAAATATTAATAAAACTAATTAAAATATATATTTAACTATATTTACCGTAAAATTACATTTTTACTCCCTAAAATACATAAATTACACAATGTGCTTTTAATACTAAAAATAATTCTTTTAAATTATTTAATCATGCCAAAAATTCATTTTCTCAAAATAAACCTTCCTAATATAATTAAAACATTTAATCAACCAACAATTTCCTCCCAAAAATATTATTTAACCTCAAAATCAAATTTGGCATAAACTCAAAAATATTTATAAAAATAGTACAAAAATCACAAAAATTATAATTTGAGTTCTAAAATTAATAACATTTAATAATAACCTCAATTATTAAAATTTTATAATTTTTACAAATAATTTTCAAAATAAATAATAATAAAAAAATATTAATTAATACCCAAATTAACAAACTTATAATTAACATCAAGATTCCTAAACCCTAAAAAAACAATCAATACATAAAAAAATTAACCTTAATTATTCTAATTATTAATTGAGCTCAAATAACAACCAATTAATCTAACTAATTATCAAATAATTTCAATACAATTTATGTATAGATTCAATAATCCACCAAACTATCAAGGAAGAAGAAAGAAAAATTAAAACTAACCTTAACAACCCATTAACCACAACTCAAGCCTAAAACCTACCGAAACACCAAAGGAATTTGAGAGGGAAAGAAAAGAATGGGTGAGGAACACTCACTGTCCGGCAAGGCAGCTGGAAGAGGAAGAAGAGGACATGCCACCACCACCGGAAATGAGGACGACGAAGGCAGCTCGACACCACAAGGAGATGGCACGGATAGAGGATCAAAGTTGGGCAGGACGGGAGGATGCAGAGCTGCTGTGCGAGGAGAAAAAGGTGCTGCCTCGCAAGGAAGAAGGAAGGCCACTACTACAACACTCCAGCAAGCTCACTGCACGGTGGCGATGGAGTTCTCAGGCGAAGGGGAAGGCGGCACAGTGAGGGGAAGAGATGGCGTGGGTGGCAGGCGGAGAAGGAGGGTGTTGGTGGGGGGTTTTTCTCGGGCCAAAGCTTCTATATATATATATATATATATATATATATATATATACATATACTACATGCACATATATATATATATATATATATATATATATATATACACAAATTATTTATATATGTGTAGATATATATAAATAGGAACATTTACACACATATATATATATATTTATAAATATGTATATGTGCATGTACATGGAAACACATACATAGTCATAAAATTTAATATAATTTAAAATAGTAATAATAAAAATAAAAATAATAATAATAATAATAATAATAATGATAATAATAGACAAATGGAAATTTCTAGGCATTAGGTAAATAATACTCACACATATTAATAACCCTAAATAATATTAACATACATAAAATATAATATAATGCATAAGTAATTATTAGTAATACTATTTAAAAAAATATCCCATTATTTAAATAAATATATATGGTATTACAAATAACAACACACCATAGCTATTAAAAAGGTATATTACATACAATTTTTGTCACGACCCGAATCCGAGGGCACGTGACTGGCACTAGGGAACGGGTAAGCATAAGACCCCCGAAACCCGTAGTAAGCCTAAAGGAAAAAGAAAATAAAACCATTCATATATTAAACTTTACTTGAAAACAGAACACATTATCAAACTGAATTTTTCTTAGAATACACAAATTTAACCGCTTAAATAATAATGTGTTTCAACATCTCATATTATAAATCAATTTTAATCTTATACATAAGCGTGGTTTACACAAATAGGTTACATAATTATGTTTAAACCATACAAATCTTTAATACATATACTACTGCAGCATTCTAGATTATTACACAGTACAGCTTACAATGACCTACATAAAAAGGCCGGTGAAGAAGAAACCCGGCGTAGAGGTAGTCTGAGGTCGAACTCCCAAGCTCCTGAAAAAAAATAAATTGAGGGGAATCAGACCTCACTGAGTAAGTCAATAAAAAGAGCTGTACGGTTTGAAAACCTTTTCGAAAACTAATACGTTTATAGTGAAAATAATTTGTAATATATAATTATAGCTTTTGAAAAATCTCGGTAGAACCCTAAACCCAAAATCTAAATGGCCAACCAGGCCCACTTATTCCAACTAGACTACCGGTCCCCGAGAGCAAGGGCATCAACTGAGGCACCAAGCCGTAGTCATTCACTTAATCCAAATATATGGCACTGGCGGTCCCCGAGAGCAAAGGCATCAACCGAAGCACCCATCCCAGTCCATTATTGACTTTCCAATCACTGGCGGTCCCCGAGAGCAAAGGTTTCTACCGAGGCACCCGTCCCAGTTTAACATTCATCAATCATACCATTATCGGATCCATCTCTCAATCTCTACCATGTGCACATAGTCCTGGTGAGGCCCACCAGGTAGCCCGTTCTACCAAAATTTCTCAAATCGATTTTGCATAAATAAAATGCATTTAAATCATAAATAATAGCATTAAATTAAATAAATCGTATAATCAATATAATAGAAATACGAGCGCATGCATTCTTTAAATAAACACACGCACAGATCATTTTATCGATTTACAGGATGAATGTGAAGGTTGACAACCACACGTCTGCCTCAGCCTCACGGCTTCTGTTCCGAGATGCTCTAGAAGGAAATAATAATAATCGACTTTTAAAACATGACTAAGGAATCGAATCAGAAATCAACAAAATAATAAAATTCCAATTTGACTCGAGGAAAACCGGACGAGACTCAACAGACAGGATTTAACCTAACTAACGGTAGGATTTTTTTTTTTTTTACGGATATCACGTTTTACGAGAAAATCTACCGACATTTCGGCTGAGTCTCCTCTGTAAAATGGACATCTCTCTACCAAAGGTAGAGCCAGACCTGCATAGAAAATGCACTTCCAATATACACAACTATACACACTCGAGTCGGGCTCCCAAACTACAATTTGCCCCGACCGAGATCACAACTCAAACAATTATCAAAATTTTATAATATTTATTCTCCAATTATACACATACTAAAATAAATAGCATATATAAAATCTTAATTATCCAAAGTTAAACAATTAAATTTGTATTCCATCACCAACAATTATAATTATAATTATTATCCACATTAAAACCTTTGCAATATATTATATATATATACATTATTTGAAATTCAATATCCAAAATTTACTCTACTTAGGTGATTACATCAATTAACTTATAAAAATTGTCTCAACCCGTTAAATATTAATATAACTAATAAAAAATATATATATTTATCATATTTAGTGTAAAATTATATTTTTACCCCTAGTATATATATAAATTACATAATGTGCTATATATATACATAATTTTCCTTAAAATTATCCAATCATCTAAAACTAATTTTTCTCAAAATAATTCCTCCCAATATTATTATAAAAAAAATATTTAATCAACCAACAATATTTTTCCCAAAAGTATTATTTAACTAAAAATCAAATTTTTGGCATAAACTCAAATATATTTATAAAAATAGTATAAAAATCTCAAAAATTATAGTTTGAGTCCTAAAATTCATATTATTCACTAATAACCTCATTTATCAAATTTCATAATCTTTTTAACCAAAATTTTCAAAATTAGCCTAATTATTTAATTTTGACATAAGGTACAAAAATTCCTAAAAATTGTATAATATTCTAAAAAATTATCTACCTTACCCTAAAATTTATCTCAACACATAATAACACCAAAATGTCAATTATTATTATTATTTGCTATTTTTATAATTAATTCCCGAAATTTCCTAAAATATTATTTAAATATTCAAAAATTCACCAAAAATCAAAATAAATTCCAAAAATTATACAAAAATTCCTAGAGGTAGATTGAGCTGCTAGGAATCACATTTGTAAAGGGAGTTTGCATGAATCAAGCTAGATTAAGTTAAAAAATTTTCAAAACCCTAGAGTTCACAAATTGAAAATCAACCAAAACTCAATCAATTCAGGACCAAAGCTTAAACAGAGCTTAGATTGAGCCTCACCGGTGCAAGGGGAGGAGATTGGCACTGGAATGGAGGAAAATGGTGGCCGGACGAAGCTTGGGTGAGTTTGGAGCAAACTCTCGGCTTCTCTCTTCCAGCAGCTTTCCGGCGGCCTTGCAGGTGGCCGGAGGCGAGGGAGAAGGAAGAGGGAGTAGCAGATGGCGGCCGGAGGTGGGGGAGGCGCAGTGATGGCGGTGGTCGAAGGTGTCGCGAGGATGGGGAGGAGGGGAAGCTCGATTCTGTTTTTTTTTTCCTCCAAATATACATATATATATATATATATATATATATATATATATATATATATATATATATATATATATATATATATATATATATATATATATATATATATATATATATATATATATATATATATATATATATATATATATGCACACATGTGAATTGATACGCACATTTAAACTAATATTTAACCTAAAATATAATGTTAACAAAATTTATACTTTAATATAATGCAAATTAACTATTACTAGTACTATTCAAGAAAAATATGTCCCTTTTTATTAAAATAATTATATATATGTATGTAGGGTATTAAAATCTCTCCTCCTTATATGAATTCATCCTCGAATTCAAGAAAAGAAAGAAAAGAGGAATTACAAAGCTAAGAGGGAAAAAGATACGGGAAGGAAACTCGCATCTCGGCTTCAGTTTCCCAAGTGCAATCTTCTGCAGAATGGTTACTCCATAACACCTTCACCATCGGTATCTCCTTAGTCCATAGCTGTCGGATTTAGTGATCCACAATCGCCACCCGGGTACTCCTTATAAGTCAAATCATCGCTGAGCTCTACGGCTTGAGGTTGCAACACGTGAGATGGATCAGGGACGTATTTTCTCAACATGGACACATGAAACACAGGATGGATTCTCGATAGCTCTGGTGGTAACACCAACCTATACGCCACTTCACCTACTCTATACCGAATCTCAAACGGTCCAATGTATCTAGGAGCTAGCGTACCCTTCTTGCCAAATCTCATAACTCCTTTCATTGGAGACACCTTCAGGAACACCATGTCTCCAACCATGAAGGATACATCCTTTCTCCTAGGGTCAGCGTAGCTCTTCTATCTACTAAAGGCTATCTTCAATCGCTGTTGTATAATGGGGACTTTCTCTGAAGTGATATGCACTAACTCTGGTCCCGTTAACTGCCTCTCACCAATCTCCCAACACAAAGGTGATCTACACTTCCTACCATATAGTGCCTCGTACGGAGCCATCTCTATGCTAGCATGATAGCTGTTATTATAAGCGAACTCAATCAGTGGCAAGTGGAAATCCCATTATCCTCCAAAATCCATTACACACATCCTCAGTATATCTTCTAACGTCTGGATGGTCCTCTCTGACTGACCATCTGTCTGAGGGTGGAAGGCCGTACTAAAATCCAATATGGTACCCAAGGCCTTATGTAATTCTTGCCAAAAGACTGAGGTAAAGGTGGCTCCTCTATCTGATACTATGCTCACAGGTACTCCATATAGACAAACAATCCTATTGACATAAATTCTTGCCAGTTTATCAGTAGAGTACGTCTTCTTTATAGGTAGAAAGTGTGCTAACTTAGTCAACCTGTCAACAATCACCTAAATAGCGTCATAACCTCCAATAGTTCGAGGTAGCCCAGTCAGGAAATCCATGGCTATCATATCCCATTTCCATTCAGGAATTGGCATGGGTTGCAATAGTCCCGAGGGTCTCTGATGTTCAAACTTTACTTGCTGGCAAGTTAAGCACCTGGATACAAAATCTGCAATATCCTTCTTCATTCCATTCCACCAGTATGTATCCTTCAAGTTATGATACATCTTGGTAGAACCCAGATGAACACTATATGCAGAAAAATGTGCTTCTTCCATAATCTCCTTCCTCAAGTCATCAACATCTGGCACATAAATCCTAGTGCCCAACCGCAATATACCTTCCCTGTCAATCACAAAGTCCCGTGACTGCCCTTGTTGCACTTCATGCATGATTCTCTACAACTGGGGGTCTCTGCTTTGAGCTGCCTTAACCCGATCCAAGTATACTGATCGTACACTGAATTGAGCTAAAAGGCACTTTCGGGTAACTTCCATCTGCAACCCTTGGTTAATCAATCCATGTAACTCTTTAATAATGGGCTTTCTCTCTGTGCTAATATGGGCAAGGCTGCCTGCAGATTTTCTACTCAAGGCATCCACAACAACATTCACCTTGCCTGAATGGTATAAAATGGAGCAATCATAATCCTTAAGGAGTTCCATCCATCTCCTCTGCCTCAGATTCAAGTCCCTCTGCTGGAAAATATATTTCAAGCTCTTATGATCTGTGTATATCTCACACGTCACTCCGTACAAGTAATGCCTCCATATTTTCAAAGCAAACACCATGGTTGCCATCTCTAAGTCGTGAGTAGGATAGTTCTACTCGTGCTTCTTCAACTGCCTCAAAGCATAAGTAATCACTTGGCCATTTTGCATCAACACACAGCCCAATCCTACTCTATAAGCATCACAATACACTATATAACCTTCATTCCCAGAGGGTAAAGTTAGAATTGGGGCCGACGTCAACATGTCTTTCAATAACTGAAAATGCTCTTCGCATTTGTCTGTCCATACAAACTTAGCACTCTTTTGGGTCAACCTTGTCAAAGGTGCAACAATTCTAGAAAAGTCCTTCACAAATCTTCTGTAATAGCCTGCTAGACCCAAGAAACTCCGTACTTCCTTAACTGTAGTTGGCCTTGACCACTCTGTAATAGCCTCTATCTTCTTAGGGTCCACCTGTATGCCATCTCGAGAAACCACGTGGCCTAGAAATGCCACTTGGTGCAACCAGAACTCGCACTTTGAGAATTTAGCATACAATCTGTGCTCCCTTAAGGTCTGAAGTACCATTCTCAGATGCATCACATGCTCAGCCTCACTCTTGGAATAAACCAAGATATCGTCAATGAAAACTATCATAAACTGATCCAAGTATGGCTTGAATACCCGATTCATCAAGTCCATAAAGGCTTCTGGAGCATTAGTCAACCTAAAGGACATTACTAAAAACTCATAATGGCCATATCTTGTTCGAAAGGCTGTCTTGGGCTCATTACCTCTTCTGATTCTCAACTGATGATACCTAGATCTCAAATCTATTTTAGAGAAGCATGTAGCACCTTGAAGTTGGTCAAACAGATCATCGATCCTCGGAAGTGGGTACTTGTTCTTGATGGTGACCTTATTCAACTGTCTGTAATCGATACAAAGTCGAAGGCTACTGTCTTTCTTTTTCACGAACAACACCGGAGCACCCCAAGGCGATGTACTGGGTCTGATGAAACCCTTATCAAGCAACTCCTGCAACTGCTCTTTCAACTCCTGTAGTTCAGCCGGTGCCATTCTGTAAGGTGGCATAGAAATAGGATCCATACCATGTATGACATCGATACAGAACTCTATCTCTCTGTCTGGTGGTAATCTTGGTAATTCTTCAGGAAAGACATCCAAAAATTCACACACCACTGGCACCTATTCAATTGCCACATTCTCCTTCTCAACATCTCTTACCACTGCCAAGTATCCCTGACAACCCCTTCTAAGCATCTTCCGGGCTATAATGGCAGAAATGAGATTACGAGGCATAGAGCTCCTTTCACCTTTGAAACAGAATTCTTCTTCACCTGGAATTCTGAACACTACTTCTTTCTCTCTATAATTTATAAAGGCATAATACCTCGACAACCAATCCAAGCCTAAAATGATGTCGAACTCCAGTACGTCGAGCAATACTAAATCCGCCAATAGTTCTCTGCCATCAACTGTCACCGGACACGAAGGAAAGAAAACATCTGTCTCCAACTCGTCACTAAGAGGAGTCAAAACAGATAGAGGAAGGGACAACCTAGAAGGCTACCACTCGATTCTCGAAGCGAACACAGGAGAAATGAAGGAATGTGAAGCACCGGGGTCAAACAACACTCTAGCATCGCATGCACAGACTGAGAGAATACCTGCTACCACTGCATTCGAAGTCTGAGCATCCTGTGGTGTCAAAGTGAACACTCGAGCCTGACCACGACCTGCCTGCTGAGAAGTCGAAGGCAGTGCAAAACCACGTCCGCTAGGTCTACCAACTGAACCTCGACCCTACTGACTCATAGGCTGAGGTGGTCTCTACTATGGCTGTATGGGTGCTTGATACTGTTGAGGCATCGGATAGTAGGGTTGAGCCACTGAGGAAGACGAACCCTGAACATACTATGGCTGGTATCCGGAGTGGGGAAAAGCTCTGGCAAGATGTCCAACCTGCCCACATCTGAAGCAAGCGCCCAACAGCATATGACACGGGCCCTGATGAAATCGTCCACAACTCGCGCAAGCACTGGCTCCAGACCCAGAACTACTCTTCCCGGAACTCTGTCCACTACTGCTGCTAATAACTCCTGCACCGAATCTGTGACTCCTGCCGGTTCTCCTATTTGATGCATATCTATGTCGGCCAACTCTGTGAGTCCTGGACCTCCTACCACTCTGCTGAGAACTACCCGCAGCTTGCTGACTCGAACTGCCGATGTGAAATGCTAGCTGCTGGTACCCGGGAGCTATACCATGACCACTGCCCCCGATCATATAAGGATCTATCATGGTGCCCTGGCGGATGTGTCGCCTCTCAATCAAACGGGCCTCCTCAATCACACTCTCTAGGGTGCAGTCCTCGGTATGCATACCAATAAAAGTGAGTCCTAATCCAGTAACATACAGCTCTACTGCTCTGTAAGGGTCCCTCCTGATATCTTCTGCATGTCGGGACAGCCTATTAAAATCTCTGGTGTAATCCTCCACTGATCTATTGCCCCTGGTGATGTGGAGTAGCTGCCACCTGTAGGCATCTCTGGTGGCTGGAGGACAAAAAAATCTCAAAAAGCGATCCTTAAATTCTAGCCAAGTCAGCTCGTGCATCGATGGCTGAATCGACTGCATAAACCAGTCTTGAGCAGCCGCCTATACCGATAACTCCACAATCATAATCCTCTGATAATTTGTGTGTCTAGTTCTGGTGCGTGCCTCAATCGCATTAATAAAGTCTAAGGCATCACCCGTACCGTCGAAAGAAACTCTATCGATCCGAGAGTAAAGAAAGGCTGCTTCAGTGTCCGACATCCCCTGGTTCCTCTATTGAAACATCTGCTGTACAAGGGGCATCGCCTGATTCAATGTTGCTAGACCCTGATTAATCCCTGCCAGTCCAATTGCAAAGGCTGTAACAGCTGGGGCTTTCGGCTCGACTGGCTGCTGATCAGGAATCTCAGCTGCAGCTACCCTGGCTCGACCTCTACCTCTGCCCCTACGACGTGGAGCAGGAAGGGGAGCCTTATCGTGCACAGACTGCTCATCTAGCCTAAGGGTCGGATCAACATCTAGGTCGGTACGCACACACCTCATTCTGAAAAGAAGACAAGGAGAAATTGAATTTAAAACGGGGTGACAATATTTAAAGCAACGCGGAATTAGATACAAGAACATCTCAAAGATAATTATCAATCCTAAAGCTGCAGTAGTTACATAGAAAGACAGACATAGACAATTAATCAAACTTATGCTCTGATACCAACTTTGTCATGACCCGAACCCGAGGGCACGTGACCGGCACTAGGGAATGGGTAAGCATAAGGCCCCCGAAACCCGTAGTAAGCCTAAAGGAAAAAGAAAATAAAACCATTCATATATTAAACTTTACTTGAAAACAGAACACATTATCAAACTGAATTTCTCTCAGAATACACAAATTCAACCGCTTAAATAATAATGTGTTTCAACATCTCATATTATAAATCAATTTTAATCTTATACATAAGTGTGGTTTACACAAATAGGTTACATAATTATGTTTAAACCATACAAATCTTTAATACATATACTACTGTAGCATTCTAGATTATTACACAGTACAACTTACAATGACCTACATAAAAAGGCCGGTGAAGAAGAAACCCGGCGTAGAGGTAGTCTGAGGTCGAACTCCCAAGCTCCTGAAAAAAAATAAATTGAGGGGAATCAGACCTCACTGAGTAAGTCAATAAAAAGAGCTGTACGGCTTGAAAACCTTTTCGAAAACTAATACGTTTATAGTGAAAATAATTTGTAATATATAATTATAGCTTTTGAAAAATCTCGATAGAACCCTAAACCCAAAATCTAAATGGCCAACCGGGCCCACTTATTCCAACTAGACTACCGGTCCCCGAGAGCAAGGGCATCAACCGAGGCACCAAGCCGTAGTCATTCACTTAATCCAAATATATGGCACTGGCGGTCCCCGAGAGCAAAGGCATCAACCGAGGCACCCATCCCAGTCCATTATTGACTTTTCAATCACTGGCGGTCCTCAAGAGCAAAGGCTTCTACCGAGGCACCCATCCCAGTTTAACATTCATCAATCATACCATTATCGGATCCATCTCTCAATCTCTACCATGTGCACATAGTCCTGGTGAGGCCCACCAGGTAGCCCGTTCTATCAAAATTTCTCAAATCGATTTTGCATAAATAAAATGCATTTAAATCATAAATAATAGCATTAAATTAAATAAATCGTATAATCAATATAATAGAAATACGAGCGCATGCATTCTTTAAATAAACACACGCACAGATCATTTCATCGACTTACAGGATGAATGTGAAGACTGACGACCACGCGTCTGCCTCGGCCTCACGGCTTCTGTTCCGAGATGCTCTAGAAGGAAATAATAATAATCGACTTTTAAAACATGACTAAGGAATCGAATCAGAAATCAAAAAAATAATAAAATTCCAGTTTGACTCGAGGAAAATCGGACGAGACTCGACAGACAGGATTTAACCTAACTAATGGTAGGAATTTTTTTTTACGGATATCACATTTTACGAGAAAATCTACCGACATTTCGGCTGAGTCTCCTCTGTAAAATGAACATCTCTCTACCAAAGGTAGAGCCAGACCTGCATAGAAAATGCACTTCCAATATACACAACCATATACACTCGAGTCGGGCTCCCAAACTACAATTTGCCCCGACCGAGATCACAACTCAAACAATTATCAAAATTTTATAATATTTATTCTCCAATTATACACATACTAAAATAAATAGCATATATAAAATCTTAATTATCCAAAGTTAAACAATTAAATTTGTATTCCATCACCAACAATTATAATTATAATTATTATCCACATTAAAACCTTTGCAATATTATATATATATATATATATATATATATATATATATATATAGATATACATTATTTGAAATTCAATATCCAAAATTTACTCTACTTAGGTGATTATATCAATTAACTTATAAAAATTGTCTCAACCCGTTAAATATTAATATAACTAATAAAAAAAAATATATTTATCGTATTTAGTGTAAAATTATATTTTTACCCCTAGTATATATATAAATTACATAATGTGCTATATATATACATAATTTTCCTTAAAATTATCCAATCATCTAAAACTAATTTTTCTCAAAATAATTCCTCCCAATATTATTATAAAAAAAATATTTAATCAACCAACAATATTTTTCCCAAAAGTATTATTTAACTAAAAATCAAATTTTTGGAATAAACTCAAATATATTTATAAAAATAGTATAAAAATCTCAAAAATTATAGTTTGAGTCCTAAAATTCATATTATTCACTAATAACCTCATTTATCAAATTTCATAATCTTTTTAACCAAAATTTTCAAAATTAGCCTAATTATTTAATTTTGACATAAGGTACAAAAATTCCTAAAAATTGTATAATATTCTAAAAAATTATCTACCTTATCCTAAAATTTATCTCAACACATAATAACACCAAAATTTCAATTATTATTATTATTTGCTATTTTTATAATTAATTCCCGAAATTTCCTAAAATATTATTTAAATATTCAAAAATTCACCAAAAATCAAAATAAATTCCAAAAATTATACAAAAATTCCTAGAGGTAGATTGAGCTACTAGGAATCACATTTGTAAAGGGAGTTTGCATGAATCAAGCTAGATTAAGTTAAAAAAATTTTGAAACCCTAGAGTTCACAAACTGAAAATCAACCAAAACTCAATCAATTCATGACCAAAGCTTAAACAAAGCTTAGATTGAGCCTCACCGGTGCAAGGGGAGGAGATTGGCACCGGAATGGAGGAAAATGGTGGTCGGACGAAGCTTGGGTGAGTTTGGAGCAAACTCTCGGCTTCTCTCTTCCAGCAGCTTTCCGGCGGCCCTGCAGGTGGTTGGAGGCGAGGGAGAAGGAAGAGGGAGTAGCAGATGGCGACCGGAGGTGGGGGAGGCACAGTGATGGCGGTGGTCGAAGGTGTCGCGAGGATGGGGAGGAGGGGAAGCTCAGTTCTGTTTTTTTTTTCCTCCAAATATACATATATATATATACACAATGTGTATTCAAGTATAATAGTGTACATATGTATATATATATACATATACTTATATATATATATATATATATGCACACATGTGAATTGATACGCACATTTAAACTAATATTTAACCTAATATAATGTTAACAAAATTTATACTTTAATATAATGCAAATTAACTATTACTAGTACTATTGAAGAAAAATATGTCCCTTTTTATTAAAATAATTATATATATGTATGTAGGGTATTACAATTTTATTATTGAAGGTGAATTTAAATTTTTCCACATAATTATATTATATTATTCTAAAATGCTATTTGCTAATTTAATATTTACTTTTTGTGATATATAATTTGATTGATGAGTGAAATGATTTATTTAAATTAATTAAAATGACATTATTTTAAATTACATGTTAAATTAATAAGTTCAATATTAATAAATTGAACATAATTATTGTAAAAATCTTTATAACATAATGTTAATAATATATATGTATATATAACTTTAATTTTATTAAATTATTGATTCTAATTTCGATTCTTCAGTTTGATACAATTTGGAGCAGTTTGGGACAGATCTAAGTTCAGAGAATTCAAATTTTTCAGACTCATTCCAATAAAAAATTTTTGAACAATTTGATTCGAAAAAAGTCAAATAATCAAAGGAAATTTTTGTTCAATTATTCATGATAATTTAAATTTTCCAAGACCGATGCTCAGCTCTATATTTAACAAAATTGTCTCAATTTAAGAATTATTTATAACTTTAAAATAATTTACATATTCATCAAAATTGTAACAAAAGGCACACATGTAATCATTTTAATAAAAATTATTTTAGATGTTATATGTGCATTTTTTTTAATAGAATTTTGACCAAGATGCAAATAGTAATAAAATTATAAATAATTCATTAAATTAAGACATTTTTAGAAGTAAACGTTATAACTTTCGTTATTAACAAGCTTTATGATATTCTTTAATTAAGATATATTTTAATTTTTAAATGAATAAAAATTTCTTAATTTTTTATAAAACTCTAATTTTTCTTCTAAATTGTTGAAATGATTAAACATTTAAATTATAAATTTTACAGAAAAATAAATGTTAGTCTAAATAACGGTTAAATGTATTGATAGCTATTTAACTTTACATTAATTTCATTTTAAGTACTAAACATCAATTGATTTCTCTTTAAACTTTAATTTAAATATTATCAATAGATCACCTAATAGTGTTTTATTAATGTGACAGCCGAATTTGAAATATACAAAAAAACATTCATCACGATGTGAATCCAACTCAAGAACCAAGCTCAACAAATTTCAAGTTGCTAATGAACCATTGAGAGTCCAAAATGGCCGAATTACAAGGTCAAAATCCTAAAAATTACAAGAGGCCTTATTTGGGTTAATACAAGTCATTTGGAAGGCCAAGAGCATTATGATCTTATTCTAATTTTTTAAAAACCAAAATAGTTATCTTTTTGTTTCTTTCTTGAACAATCATATAACATAATTGTGAAAGGTGATAAATTCTAATCATCAAGTTTATTATAGTATTGCAACTATTGGAGAGCTTGGATTATGAATCTATTGATTTCCATTACATCACATCAAAATGCCAACTTATTGGTGACTAAAATGAAATCAATTGAAATTTAGTATTTAAATTGAAATAAGTATAAAATAAGATGACTATCAATATATTTAACCCATTAATTAACCTTATCAAGAGATTTATTTAAACTATATTAAAAAGGGAGAATTGTTATTTGCCTTCTATGTTTTGGTCTATTACACTACTTTATTTCTGACTTTAAAAAAAAATACATATTCATCCCTAACATTTGCAATAGTTAACACTTATTAGTCATTTTTTAGAGATGAAATTGTCATGACCCGAACCCGAGGGCACGTGACCGGCACTAAGGAATGGGAAGGCATAAGGCCCCCGAAACCCGTAGTAAGCCTTAAAGAAAAGAAAAATAAAACCTTACAATTTAAAACTTTATTTTATAATAGAACACATTATCAAACTAATTTTTTCTGAAATTAAAACATAATTGAATTCATAACTAAAATATTCTCCAACGTCATATCATAAATCAAACTTCAATCATTATACATAAGCGTGGTTCATTGAAATAAAATACACAAGTATACTTAAATCATACAAATTCTTAGTATAGTTACTGCTGCAGTTTTCTAGAGTTACTACTACAGTACAGCTCATAGTGACCTACAGAGTACAGCCGGTGATGAAGAAATCCGGCGTAGAGGCAGTCTGAGGTCGATCTCCCAAGCTCCTGAAAACATAAATTGAGGAGAATCAAACCTCACTGAGTAAGTTAATAAAAAGAGTTGTACGGTTTGAAAACCTTTTTGAAAACCATATAGTTGTAGTGAAAATAATTTATAATGTATAGATATAGCTTTTTAAAAAAAAATCTCGGTAGAACCCTAAACCCAAAGTTCTAAATGGCCAACCGGGCCCACTTGTTCCAAATAGACTGCCGGTCCCCGAGAGCAAAGGCATCAATCGAGGCACCAACACTTAATCCAAAATATATGACACTAGCGGTCCCCGAGAGCTAAGGCATCAACCGAGGCACCCATCCCAGTCCATTATTGACTTCCAATCACTGGCGGTCCCCAAGAGCAAAGGCTTCCATCGAGGCACCCGTCCCAGTTTAATATTCACCAGTCATGCAATAATCGGATCCATCTCTCAATCTCTACCATGTGCACACGGTCCTGGTGAAACCCACCAGGTAGCCCGTTCTACCAAAATTTCTCAAAACTGATTTTAAATAAATAAAATGCACTTAAACTTTAAATAGTAGCATTAAATTAAATAAATCATATAATAATAACATAAAAATATGAGCACACACATCTTTAAATAAAATACATGCACATATCATTTTATTGACTTACAAGATGAACGAGAAGGCTGACGACCGTGCGTCTGCCTCGATCCAACAACTTCCGCTCCGATATGCTCTAAAAGAAAATAACAATCGACTTTTAAAATATGACTGTGGAATCGAAATCAACAGTCAACAAAACAATGAAATTCCAAGCTGATTCGAGGAAAACCGGACAAGACTCAATAGACAGGATATGACCTAACCAACGGTAGAAATTTTACGAATATCACGTTTTACGAGAAAATCTATCGAAATTTCGGCAGAGTCTCCCCTGTAAAACGGACATCTCCCTACCAAAGGTAGAGCCAGACCTGCATGGAAAACGCACTTCTAAAAATTCATACACAGTCTACACTTGGTCGGCTCTCCAACACAGTATTAGCCCGACCGAGTTCACAACTCAATTCTAATTAATAAATTCAGGAAAATTTTACTTTCATAAATAAATATTAAAATCATATTTAAAGTATAACATGACACTTAATTAAATTTAATTAGACATAAATATATAAAAACTCATAATTTCCAATAATATACATTATTCTTAAAATATGCATATATATAATTCATAATTAATATAACTATCAACAAATACCTTAATTAAAACCATTATACCAAATATGCTAAATATAACCATATATACATTTTTTTGTTACCAAAATAATATATTATACATATATATATAATATTTGGAAACAATATTCAAAATTAACATTACTTAATTAAAAATACCAATTAATTGATAAAAAAAATCCTCTAAACCTCTTAGATATTAATAAAACCAACTAAAATATATATTTAACTATAATTAGCATAAAATTACATATTTATCCATATAATACAAAATATACATAATATACTATTATTACTTCAAAAAAATTCTCTAAAAATTTTATAAATCCAAATTACGTAATTAACCCTAAAACATATTAAAAACCAATAAAAACTCATTTTATTTAGAAAAATCATATAATATATATAATTTGAAAATAATTTACGAAAAATAGTTTTAATTAGTTAAAAATAATAAAAATTTACAGAAATCATTTTTATAGCTCAAATAATTATTAAAACCAATTTAATTATATTTTTAGCCAATTTAGTGTAAAATTACCAAAATACCCCTATATATATATATATATATATATATATATATATATATATATATATATATATATATATATTCACTATAAATGTTCAAAAATTCACCAAAAATTTTATAATTACTCAAAAATTAATTTCTCAACATATAATTCAATAATATCAATAAATATACTCAATTACCAATTTATTTCAATTAAACACATAATTGACCTTATTTTTTTCAAAATTACATAAACTTAATAAATTCCAAATAAATATATAAAAATTCACAAAAATTACAAATAAATTTCTATAATTCATTTCAACTCCTATTATCACCATAAAACATAATTTCATAATTTAATTAATTAATTTTCGAAAATTAGAAAATAATAATAAAATAATAAAAAATTCACAAAAATCAAAATAAATTCCAAAAATTCTACAAAAATTACAACATGTAGATTAAGTTTCCAGGAACAAAGTTTGTGAAATAATTTTTTATGAATCAATCAAATTAAATCTAAAAAAAATTCGACATCCAAAATGGCTAATTTGAAGAAATTGAAACCTAAGCAATTCTAGACCAAATCAAGTGAAACAAAGCTTGGAATCACACTCACCAGAACTCAAGGAGAAGATAGAGACTGACAGCATCAAATTTGGTGGCCGGAAAGTGCTTGGTCGGAGCTAAGTCGATTTTTGGCTCCTTGATGAAAATCCGGCCAAAACTCGCCGGAAAAGAGTGTTTCAGGTGGTGGAAATGGCTGGAGGTGGAGGAGGAAGCTAAGGGGCATAGTAACAACAAGAAAATCAGCTTGAAAGTGGCTGGAAATGACATTGGGAAGAAGAAGATGCAGGAGGGGTAAAATCATAAATAAAGCAATTTTTATTTTTTTTTTATTAAAATTTGTGTATATATGTGTATGTATATATATATATGTCCACACTATATTATAGTAATATATATATTCTCACACACAAATAATACTCACCATACAAATATTTTAATATATTTAATAATTTATACACTTAAAATTAATTAATTAATTAATACAAAAATTAAATAATAAAATTAAGGAAATTAATTAAGCTCTAATTAAGTTAAATATATACACATATATACAATTTATTTTAGCACTTTAAAATTATATATGAGTTCATGCAAATTCATAAAACTAGTCAAAATAAATAATATTAAATTATTTACGTGTCAATTTTTTCGAAAATACAATTTCTGAAAAAATTTTACGTAAAGTATTTAAAATAATATAAAATAATTAAAATTAGCTTTAAACAAACAATAAACTTATAAAATATCATAAATATATATACAAAAATTATTAACACTGCATATCTCGATGCAGTATAAAAATATTTAAAAATTCGGGATATTACAGAAATAGTACACAATTTTGTAGATATCATGGATAAATAATATTTTTTTAAATATTAGAGATAAAGTAGTGTAATAGGTTAAAACACAGAGGACAAATAACAATTATCCCTATTAAAAATAAAATCTATATCTAATTTAAAATGAAAATATTAGAAGCTTACAAGATATGTAGAGAATTAATGTTTATTGCCATTATTTTGAGCTCCAACCTAAAAATATCGAGACCTAGAGACAAAATCACTATTTTACATTACATATTTGTCAAATGCTTTACACACACACTCTCTCTATATATAGATATATCGTAAAGCACATTAAAGACAATAAAATATTATGACCAACACATTTTAACGACAATTTTAAGGGTAAAAAATTATACTCATTGTTGTTGAATCTCTTTTTCTACATAAGAAATTTTGATATTTGTTTGATGCTCAACTATCATAAATATTATTTATATATTCTCAATATACGTAGTACCATACATTGAGAATGTATTGGTTAAAGAAATTAGATATAAATTTTTTAATGTAAGTCAAATAATAAACAATTCTATTTTCTTAAATTTTAATATGAATTTCATCTAATAATTACAAAAAACAATTTAAAAAAAATAAAAAACTTAACGACCGATATAGCCATCACTAATATATCATTAAGATTTATAATTTCTTTTTTTAAATGGATTATATTAGCGACAAAATATACAATCAATCATTAGATAATGACTTATTAGTGACGGATACCAGATATTTGGAGACAGAATTTTAACGATAAATTCTACACTGTTGTTAGAACTTTCCGACGGTAATCCGTCATTAATATTTGCAACGGATTAGTAGTTTCATCTCTAAATCTGTTAGCGACTCACATTTTACCTACAGAATATTTGTCTCTTTTTTTTCTTTCTTTTTTTTTTTTTTTTGGTGCTCGTTTATCTTAACAAATTAGTTGGAATAAATTTTGATTTTGCCATATCCATTTGGTTCATCCCTAGCGTCGCCCATCTGGTGATGTGGGTGCATTCGGATGGAAGCTTTTGTACATAATCAAACAGGTATATATAGCAGCAGTTGGTGGTCTTCGAGATTTTTGTGGCTCTATGATGAACTTAGGACAAGGCCCAACTACAAGGTTTACTATATTAACAAAAGTCAAAGACTGTGATGGAAAGCCAAGAAAATGTATTCAGAAGCCGCTAAGAAATTCACCTTCGAAAGTGGAAGTCAGAAGTTGCTAAGAAAACTTCTTTGTAACCAATTTCCACGCGGCTTGTTTTGTCTAATGTATAAATAATTCGTGACTTGAACTTAAAGTGTGAAGAATTTATTTAAAAAAAAAAAAAATCAACATCCATTAATATTCACTCGTAATATATTATATATTTTATTTTAAATTGAAATTTCTATCAAAATTAATAAATTATAAAAAAAATTAACTTAATTTTAATAAATTGATAATCAAACAAAAATAGGCAAAATTCGTGAACTTCATGAAAAATTTCTAAGATCTCAAACATATCTAATAAAATGAATATGATTTATAAAATAAATATAGAAAATCTATAAGTTCATGAAATTAAAAATTATATATACACATATATATCAGTTTGCCAGGTTCATATGGAAGCAATTTTTAAGAATTAAAAAAAAAAAGTTTCTATAAACCAATTTTTTTTTTTTAAATTACAATAAAATACATTTAAAGAGAAAAGAATTAAATATTTTCATGCACTCAATAATTTTTTAACAATTTTTAAATCTATAAAAAATTAATTTTTTTAAATATATATCCCTAATCACAAAATTTTTGAATTTTTGTTCAAATTTCTAGGTCTATGAAAAATATTTTTTTTCAAATTTCAAAAATTAAAAAATATAGTTTTAAATGTAAAAATTTTGAAAACTTTTTAAAAATATTTTTTTGAAACTAATTTTATTAGCTTTCATTGTTATTTGGACTAATTTTTTTGAATTAGTGTTAAAGTTAAATTTGGTTTTAATTCTTAGGACTTAATTGCAATAATTCTTTGGAGGAGAGTTCAGTCTAATTAAATTATCAAAAATTAAGTTTCAAATGAAAAGAAAAGAAAAGAAAAAAAAAAACTTAAAGGTGAAATGTAAACTTCGTCAAGTTGAGGGTTACATGTTACCCCAGAAAAGAAATTACATGGATTCTTCCAGCTAATGGATGAAGTCAATTAATTGCCAGACCAACCAAAAAATTGATGCGAAAAAAATATATTGTAGAAGTTGAGGTAAAGAAAATTCTATTATATCAGATAACTTTAGGTTCAAAATTTCAGTCTGCTTTTCAAAAAAAAAAAAAAAATATTGTCCATTGGTGATCCAATATGGCAGAAGCAGTTGTTTCAGCTGTTGCGAGCACCCTCTTGGGAAACTTGAATTCTATACTTGTTGATGAGATTGCAAGTGCTTGCAGCCTCAAAGATGAGCTCAACAATCTTCAAAGCACCGTCACTGCTATCCGAGCTGTTCTCTGTGATGCTGAGGAGAAGCAGTGGAATAATGAGTCTATCATAAATTGGCTTAGAAGGCTCGCGCATGCATTTTATGACGCTGAGGATCTTCTTTATGAGTTTGTTACAGAAGCTCAAAGGCATAGACTGCCGAAAGATTTTAGAACCGAAGAAAAATCCTTCTTTTCTGATCAGATTCCTGTTGGCTTTGAAGTGAAGATGGTCCATAAGCTGAAGAGAGTTAGGGAAAAATTAGATGCTATTGCTGATGTGGGAAAAATTACTTTGTATCTGATCCGTAATGCTAATGCATCACAAGTCTTAGAAAGAAATAATGAGAAAGAGAAGTTATCTGTAATGTTACTATCTCTAGAGCCATTAAGAATTGATGAGAATCCCTTTCTTGGTCCCTCGTTCCCGATAGGACATGTCAAATGTATTCAGGTAACAATTTTCTTTTCCGCTGTGGTTTTGTTTCTCCACTATTATGGTGCGTTATTAAATTTAATAATAAATGGTAATTTCACTGTATTCTGGTTGATTTTTTGGAGGAGAAGATGAATGAAGTCGAAGACGTGGATCTTATTCACCTCCGGAGGAATTATTTGGAGACTGCTCTTGAAAAAGTAGAAGCAGATTTAGCGTGGAGGTTTAGGCCAGTAAATCCACTTGGCATTCATCGGAGGCCTGGTAACGATGAGATTTACGAGGGATTGAGTTTCTTGATGGGAAACAGAACGTCATCTTTCGAGACCAACTTTGATATTAAACTCAAAAAACTGAACAATATGTTGTGGAAAAACCCAGCAGTTAGAAATCATCCCCTCCTGGTACAATTTTTTTTTTTTTTTTTGGCTGTCTTTATAGGTTCGATGCACTTGGCAATTTTGGTTTCTTAAATGATATTTTAGCTATTAGGCTAACAAAAAATCAACTAAATTCACTTTTCAGGATATTTTCACCGTGGAAGTGTCAATGTTACATAGCATGAAGAAATATCTTAATTTGGAGAAACAGAGTGCTTATGCTTTTGGACAGAACATGTATGGAGAACACATGCCCAGAAAGGTAACTTTTTTCTTCGCAAGATTTTTGGCATTATAATTTTTACCCTTTTAGAAAACAAAATCATCATTTTAAGGATTTAGATTGTGTGTATGTATTTCATATGATCAATTTCATCTTTCTTATATTATATTTATGAAACCCATCAATATTTTCAGATTATGTTTCTTGAGCAGTCAATTCATTGTATGAAGGCAGATAATGATTTGGAGAAACAGAGTGATTCCGTTCTTGGACAGGACACAGGGAGAGTTCAAAAACAGGTAAAACCTCTATGTTTTCTTTTCCTGTTATTATGTTTCTTATTTGTTTGTATTTAAATATTATCTAACAATGAATTTTTTGAATTTAAGGATCTAAGTTTATGTAGTAGTGATAATTTCATAGTAATGAATTAGCTTTATGGACTAAAAATGCATTTGAAGCCTGTTTAGTTTAACTTATCATAGTAAATGATCCTTGTTAGCTGATAGCTTATAGCATAAATATGTGAACAGTTCGATAAAAATTTATTTGTTGTTGATGTTAGAGCGTCAAATATCCATGAATGATATAATTTATTCTTAAATATAATTTTATATATTGTATAATATTTTAATCATATATATTGTTTAAAAACAATATATAGTAATGAGTACTAGTTTATTATCTTTAATTAATTATTATTAAAAATCTAATAAAAATTATTTGAAATTGTGTTTTGAAATCTAAGTTTTACTAATATAAAATATTTTTTAAAACTATAAATACAAATATTATAATTTTTTAATTTTAATTTTATTTAAATTAATATTTATTTTATTGTGAATTAAAATAATCTAGCTCAAATAAAAAAATAAATATAAATTAGCCGTTAACTAATGAAAAATTTTTCAAAAGTAAAACTAATTGAATTTGAAGCTGTTGAAGGTTTAAACAACTATATGTTATTGATTTTTTAAATCTCACAAAACACTTAAAATCTTTTATATATATATATATATATATATATATGAAACAACTATCAGCTCACTCAATCAGCTAAACAAATTAGCCTTCTATTCAGTTTGCTGTTAAAATCATTTTAGGGTTTATAAAATTTCTGGTTGCAAAATATTTGTAAAATTCAAAGAAAGAAATTTTTATTTATTTACTTTAGTACATAATAAAAAAAAAAGCAAAAATTTATAGATTCATTAGTTCCCAGACTGTAACTTATCATAACGAAAAATTTTGTGTTTTATTTCAGTCAGGGATGCTAAATTTTTCGCTGAAATATAGCTCATTTCCTCTTAAGGAAACGAAAAGAAACAAAGACATGGACATTGAAGCTAGGAAACATGTTCTTGAGCCAACACCTCCACACCCTAGTAGCAACTCTATTTTCCAAGAAGACATTGCTCATTCATTGTTACTGATGGCAACAGTGTTTGCATCAATGAGCCTTCTCGGGGCGTTACTTCCAGGACACGGCACCAGCGGCAGCAGTAGCAGTGCGGTTAAATTGGGTCTGCTAGTGTGGCTAAACTCGGTCGTCTTTTTCTCATCGTTGGGCTTGATTGTATTCCTCTTGCACAAACTTCCCATCATGCCATGGCTCCTAATCACTGTATCTTCAGCTATTGGAGTTTATATGTGCGCTGTTGGAGCCAACTCTCCTGGTGAAGTTGTGCCGGTGATCTGGATTGGAAGTTCAATCTTTTTAGTCGCTTTCATGCAGAATGCGTACAATTGCACGCATTGGGTTCGCACTAAATTCTTGCGACTAAGCATAATTTAGAAATTCAGTTCCCGGGATTTCTACTGCCAAGTTCTACACATACTGTAAAATAGTCGACAAATAAACAATGGCTTGTAATAAATAGACTTTGTTAAGGTAAAAAAACAAACAAACAAACATGATCACAGTGAGGTCGTTCCTTTTATTGGGATTAGCTTTTCATAGACCTATCTATTGATTGTATTGTGTTTTCTGTTGATTTATTATGTAAGAACTTTCAGTGCCCATTATACATCATGGGTGCAACTTGTCATTAAATAATGGAAATGTGATTGCCTTTGCAATTACATTATATTATTTACTCCTTATTTTCAATTTTACTAAAATATTTATTTTATTTTAAAATAATTTCTAAATATAATTCATGGGTTTGGTTTAAATAATGAAAGTTTTATGAAATGAATTCATTTAAAAATATTTTGAGAGAGGATATGAATCTTTCATTTGTTAAATCTTAATTAACAAATTCTATAAATAAAGTATAGTGAAGTATGGAAATAAATTTTCACTTAAAATATGAAATTACTCATTGATATTTTTCAACCGTGTTAATAGAATTATTTTATTTTTTTAATCTAAATATAAAGTAACCTAAGAGGGTTTCAACTGTGAGAAATACCTTTAAGTCTGTACCACACTTATATTAATTTGCACTCGATTCGGAACGGATTTCGAAGGGCGGCAAATGTCTACTTTAAGAGCTTTAAAGTATATATATATATCTAAAGTTCAAATCTGAGATCTTTGACTAAGTTGAAAGAGTCTTTCACCAACTCATTTATACTATCTTGGATGTTGATAAAACTATTTTAATTTACAATTCAACAATTTATTCGATAATTTTTGTACTTCAACCCATGATGTTAATTAGGCATAAAGTGACTCTAAACACTTTAATTGAGCCTGATTATAAAAATATCAGCAAAAGTTTCACAACGAAGAGAATTATAAACACCATAAAGGGTGACCACTAAAATTTCATAAATAGATTAAGAACTTGACGAAAAAAAATCAATAGAAAATAAACATATTAAATATCTATAATTGTTGGATGTAAAGAAACAAAAAGAAAATAAATAATAATAGAAAAGAATAATAATGACTAATGATCTATGCTGGTTAAAAATAAAAATATTTGAGAAAAAATTTAATAATAAATAATTTTTGTAAAATTAAAATTATAAATTTTACAAAAATTCTATTTAAGTCAAACACGCCTTAACCAAACCTATTTTGACCCTGACAAGTATTTTAGAATTTTCTTGCCTCCTGCGGCAACTTTTTTTTTTTTAATCTCATCGGCGGTACCTTCCTACATTTTGTCAATTTCTTTCTTAACACTTCATCCTATCAATACTTAAATAACTAGTAATTTCCTTTTATTTTCTCGCTTTCCCATATCGTTGATATATATATATATTTTTCTTTGGTGAACCCAACATTCAACTTGTTCCTACCCCACGACTATCATTTTTTCAATTAATTTTTTCTAAGTCCTAACATTATGTACTTTTACATTTGCATTGCAAATTTTAAAAATATGATAGAAAGTTTCATGGAATTGAACTGAAGGTTCCTCCCTTTAATTTTTTTTGTTTTTTTATAAGAAAAGCTAATTCAATTACAAGTTGCAACTTTCAAACTTCTAAAACTAGTGTAATAACGACTTGGAATATATTAATGTAAATATTCTGACATCTTCTTTTCGTTATTTTCATCAATAATTACATTTACCAAATTCATGTAAACTTATACTCATACCTAATAAAATTTATTAAAAATATTTATTTTTGTATTGTTCAACATAATTCCAAATTTAGGGATTCAGTTATTTTCAGAAATTATTTTGTTTTTGGAAAATATTTTTTTTGAAAAAATATATTTTCTAATTGATTGCAACATTACAAAACAATTACAAAATATTAACTTTGTCATATTAATATTTTTTTATTCAAATTATCTCTTTATAATTGATATATTATGTATTTATTTTACAAATGATCTCTTTATAATGATGCATTAATATAAAATTTATATGATAATTAATATATAAAATAGAATGAAAGAAAAAAAAAAAGAAGATGATGAGAGGAACAAAATGAAAAAATAAAAATGAAAAAAGAAAAAAGGGAAAAGTAGGAAAGAACGTAAACCTTCAAATTCAACCTTAGCTTCTAAATTTCAATGTATTGTTCTTATAGTATAATAATATAGTAATAATAAAAAAGGATATTAACAGCAGCTTCCAAACGGTTTTCATTAAGAGGCGGTTTGGTTTGTTTGGTTGACACGTTAAAAGTAAAATTGAAATGAGAGAAAATTGAATATAAAATGAAAATTTAAATAAAGTATATGTAATACCTTACATATTACTTAAATAAATGGGGGTATTTTTTTTAATTTATTTATTTATTATTTATTTATTTATTTTATTTTATTTTATCAAATTATACTATAAATAGTTATTTTTTCATCATATTATATTTATTTATCTTATGATTGTTATTGGTGTGATTATTATTATTATTTTCATTATCGCTATTAGTGTTATTTTAAATTATATTAAAGTTATTAGCTATATGAATGTCTATAAATAAATAAATATATGAATATATATATTTATAAATATAGATGTAGGGTTTAATTATTATATTATATGTGTATGTATATTAGTAGGTTAAGTGTATATATGTATATAATATCTATGTATATGTATATTTAATTATATGTATGAGTATGTATAGATATATATATATATATATATATATATATATATATATATATATATATATATATATATATATATATATATATATATATATATATATATATATATATATAGTTGAAGGAAACAAAAACAGAGCCGAAGCTCCTCCCTCCCCCCCATCCGCGCGACGCCCTCGATCACCACCATCACTGTGCCTCCCCCACCTGCGGCCGCCGTCTGCTGCTTCCTCTTCCTTCTCCCTCGCCTTCGGTCACCTGCAGAGCCGTCGAAAGCCGCTGGAAGAGAAGAAGTCGAGAGTTTGCTCCAAACTCACCCAAGCTTCGTCCGGCCACCATTTTCCTCCATTTCGGTGCCAATCTCCTCCCCTTGCACCGGTGAGACTCATTCTAAGCTTAGTTTAAGCTTTGGTCATGAATTGATTGAGTTTTGGTTGATTTTTGGTTTTGAGCTTTAGGGTTTTGGAAGTTTTTTTAGCTCGATTTAGATTGATTCATGCAAACTCTCTTTACAAATGTGATTCCTAGTAGCTCAATCTACCTCTAGGAATTTTTGTATAATTTTTGGAATTTATTTTGATTTTTGGTGAATTTTTGAATATTTTAATAATATTTTAGGAATTTTCGGGAATTGATTATGAAAATAATTGAGTTGTGATCTCGATCGGGGCAAATTGTAGTTTTGGGAGCCCAACTCGAGTGTGAATGGTTGTGTATATTGGAAGTGCATTTTCTATGCAGGTATGGCTCTACCTTTGGTAGAGAGATGTCCGTTTTACAGAGGAGACTCTGTCGAAATTTCGGTAGATTTTCTCGTAAAACATGATACTCGTAAAATTCCTATCGTTAGTCAGGTTAAATCCTGTCTGTCGAGTCTCGTCCGATTTTCCTCGAGTCAGTCTGAAATTTTATTATTTTGTTGATTTTTGATTTCGATTCCTTAGTCATGTTTTAAAAGTCGATTCATTATTTTTTCTTTTAGAGCATATCGGAGCAGAAGCTGTGAGACCGAGGCAGACGCGTGGTCGTCAGCCTTCGCATTCATCCTGTAAGTCAATAGAATGATCTGTGCGTGTGTTTATTTAAAGAATGCATGCGCTCGTATTTCTATTATATTGATTATATGATTTATTTAATTTAATGCTATTATTTACGATTTAAATGCATTTTATTTATTTAAGATCGATTTGAGAAATTTTGGTAGAACGGGCTACCTGGTGGGCTTCACCAGGACTATGTGCACATGGTAGAGATTGAGAGATAAATCCGATAATTGTATGATTGATGAATGTTAAACTGGGACGGGTGCCTCGGTGGAAGCCTGCTCTCGGGGACCGCCAGTGATTTTAAGGTTATTAATGGACTGGGATGGGTGCCTCGGTCGATGTCTTTGCTCCAGGGGACCGCCAGTGCCATTTATTTGGATTAAGTGAAGGACTACGGCTTGGTGTCTCGGTTGATGCCCTTGCTCTCGGGGACCGGTAGTCTAGTTGGAATAAGTGAACCCGGTTGGCCGTTTAGATTTTGGGTTTAGGGTTCTACCAAGATTTTTCAAAAGCTATAAATATATATATTATAAATTATTTTCACTATAAACATATATAGTTTTCAAAAAGGTTTTCAAATCATACAGCTCTTTTATTGACTTACTCAGTGAGGTCTAATTCTCCTCAATTTATTTTTTTTCAGGAGCTTGGAATTTCAACCTCAGACTACCTCCACGTCGGGTTTCTTCTTCACCGGCTATTTTATGTAGGTCATTGTAAGCTGTACTGTGTATTAATTTAGGATGCTGCAGTAGTATATGTACTAAGGATTTGTATGGTTTAAACTTAATTATGTAGTTTATTTGTACGAAATATGCTTATGTATAAGATTCAATTTGATTTATAATATGAGATGTTGAAGCACATTATTAACTAAACAGTTGCAATTGTGTAATTTGAGAAAAATCAGTTTGATAATGTGTTCTATTTTAAAATAAAGTCTAAAATATGAATGGTTTTATTTTTCTTTTCCTTTAGGCTTACTACGGGTTTCGGGAGCTTTATACCTACTCATTCCCTAGTGCCGGTCACGTGCCCTTGGGTTCGGGTAGTGACAGTATATAATTTAAAATTAGAATCCACATTATTTATATATAAATATATTTTTACGATTACTTTTTATATATGGAAATTAGCATTATAATTATCTATTATAAAAAAAAATTAAAATTTTTTATTAATATTTAGTAAAATATTATTATAATTTTCAAAAAATATTATGAAAAATATTTATTATTTTAATAAATTTCTTTTATTAAAAGATTTTAGTAAGATTTTAATAATTATTTTATTAATTTATATATTTTATTTCAATACTTAAAAATTTTTAATTTCATAAATTATAATAATATAAGACAACATTTAATTTTTATGAAAAAAATAATATATGACAATATTTAAATATTTAATTAAGTTATAATTAATTTAACTTAATTTTTATAAAAATGAAAATTCATTTTTTATAAAAATAAGAAAATGGGTGATTTCCACTAATAAGAGAATTTTCATTCTAATACAAATTTTCATTTTTATTTTCGATGAAATGAACAACTCTAATGTTAAAATATTTATAGACTTTTGGTTTTCCTTTTATCGTTGTGTTTAATATATTATTATTTTCTGCTTTCTTTACCCACTTCTTCTCCTTTTTTTTTTGGAAAAAAAAAAAAAAACAAAATTCTTGATACTACAAAGAAGTTTCCATGTATATGTTGATGAACTACACTCTTTCCACCGATGCTTTTGTTGCATCGTCTTTCAACGATGACTTTGTTATTTTATTGATTTAACCTTTAACCTGGGAGTGAAAAAGACAAGAATTTTATTTCCCACTTTTACCGGAAAACTTCTTAATTTATTATTATTATTATTATTTTAAATGGTAGAAAGAGAAATAATTTTTTTTTTATATTACAGTATTTAAAGTGACTTAACTTTAATTAATTCAATTTGATAAGAATAAAAAATATTTCAACAACTAGGGTATAATCGAGTCTAGCAGAATTTTGATTAATTAGGACTTGGTTCATTTTATAAACGAGATGAATTCGTTATCCTATTTGGTGTTCAAAAACTATTAGTTAGCTTAAATGAACCTAAACTAGCCGAACGAAATTTAAAAAAATACAAACTATACATTAAAAAATTAAAAATAAATTATTTATTAAATTAATTACAATATATTTAATAAAAATTATGATTTTATTCTAATAATATATTTTTTAAAATATTTTTTTCGAATACAAATTTATGTAGTATATATTTAAATATTAAAATTATGAGCTAATTTACGAATTTCTATTTTAGTTTGTTCACGAGATTCACGAGCCGAATTTTACATAGTTTGAGCTCAACTCGTTTATTAAATGAGCTTTAATATACAAATTCGAATAAATTTTTATCAAGTCAAACATCGAGCTGCTCGCAAGCGGCTCGATTCAATTACACCTCTAAACGTAACTGCATATGCTACAACTCAAATTGAAAATTAAAACTTAAAATATCACTTAATCAAGAGTAAGTTTCCATGAGTTGATACCAATAGTTATAGATGAGAAATAAAATATTCTAATCAGGCTAATCTTTAAATACCAATATATTTTTAGGTTTGATAAATATTCAGGATAAAATTTTAATTATTAGATGGATTACAAGTTAAAATATTGTCAAAATCTGACAACATCATTTTTTTCTTGTCACGAAATTAATTAATATTTGGATATGAATTTCATTAGTAGGTAATAATCTCTCCTTCTGATATGCAAAGAAAAATAAAATGTAAGACTTATTAATTTTATTGTATAATTTTGTAACTGGCTTCTTAAGTCAATTTCTGCCCAAAGAATATGGTGGCAATAAATCTTGAAATATTTGTAAGCCAAAACCGCGTCCACCATGAGAAATATAATGTGAGGATTGTTCCTGGAAAATACAATAGAAAATGCACCAATCCCATTAGATATATAAAATTTTTTAATTTCCTTTTCCAATCTCCAACATTATCTTTCTTGTTTGGGACCTGAACATTAGTTATTTACTACAACAAAAACATATACAAAACAACTCAGCTTCAGCTTCAGGTAAACTCTTATTCATGGCAGACAGAGGCGATGTTCCTCTCCATTGGACGCCAGAGACGAAAAATACTATCATGAAAGTGTTAGGAATAGCTATTGCAGCTGTTCTTACCATAGTTTCAGTCTTACCCAATGCTTCTTCTCCCAGTGAAGTGATAGAAGCATCAACATTTCATGCAATGAATGTTGTGCTTGGTGAGCTGCCAGCTGACTTTTACCTCTTGACATTTGCGGCCAACTTACTTATAGTTTGTTCAGGTTCCATCATCGGGCTCACGTGGTCGATCCAAGCTGGAAGGCCACTTATAGTTTACGCTAATTTTACAATTTTGATCATTTACGCTTTACTTATGGTCAGAATTATGCCAAGATTTGCTGTGGTTGTTTGTGGGTACAAAATTTCGAGTCGTGTACTAGTTTGGCCATTTGCTCTTGCATTAATTATTTTTTCAATAATGGCTTACCTGTTGTTGAAATTGACGTACTTGGGCCTTTATAAAATTGGTTGGATTTTCACTCTGGTAATGAGGACTATCTGGAATTGTTTGTGTAATTTTCGGGGAGTGCTGCTCAAATATGTATCCACAGTATGAAGGAGTACAAGGTAAGAACTCTGTTTCCCAAATCTTAATTTATTTTTAAGTTGTTTTGGTGGAAAACCACATGCAATATTTGAATTAATTACATGATGAGGTTAACTCTGCTAGACCATGAATAAAAAATATGAACTCTCATGCATATCAATAGTTGATAGAATAAATGTAAAAGAGTTTATTAGCACCAAAAACTTACATATTTAAAAAGATCTTGGTATAGAACAATTACAATATTTGTAATTTTTTTTAAATTTATTTTAAGTTTCAAAATTTGATAAAAATATTCTAATTTAATTAAGTATATGCAATTTTAATACAATTTACACTTTGGTCAAAATATAAAATGTTGCACAAGTGGCCATTTAAAAAAGGTGTAATAAGCAAATAACATTCTCAACTTTACCCCCAGAGCCCTCCGTGTTTTTTTATTTGTCCCATTTGGACTTTTTTTTTTAATTAGATTATATTGTACTCTTTTTAAAAAAAATTATTATAATTAAGTTATAAAAATTAAAAATGTTTAACTTTAATGTTAATTAATAAAAATTACTTCAAATAACAGCAAAAATTGGTGAAATTAATTTCAATATATATATTTACATGCTTTTAAATTTTTATAAAATGTTAAAAAATATTTTCTATGGATCTAAAGATTTAAAAAAAATTAAAAATTTTACAACCAAGTGGTATATATTTAAAAAAAGAATTAAAAATTTCCTACAAAATTTAATAATTTTTAAAAAAATTTAATAATTTTTAAAAAAATTTAATTTATAAAAATATTATAGAATTAAATTTTTTTTTATAAACTTTAAACATATAAAAAAATTAAAATTTTATAAATCAAGTAATATACATTTTTTTAAATTAAAAATTTTTATATTCTTAAATTTTTTTTAAATTTTTACAAAATTTTAGAAAATATTTATATATGCTAATTTTTTTTAAATTACAATTAAGTTATATATATCTTATTAAGAAATTCATTAATTATTCTTATTTGTTGAACCAATTTTTATTGAACAAACAGTAAAATTAAATTTTCTTTAATATATAGAACTTATTTGCAAGAATTTTTTAAAGCATGGTTAAATATAATTTAAGGGAAAATAATCAAATTTATCCCTATCCATGTTCAATTTTTAATTATATATCTTACTTTTGAAGTTATATCAATTTAACTATTCAGGATTGCAAATTGTATCAATTCTATACTGTTTTAATTTAAGGATCTAAATGTATTTTTAAAATTATTTTTAGATCCTTATAAATTAAATTTATTTATTAAAATCCTTTTGTCTTTTTTTTTTTTTAAATTGAGACGTGCTAAATTTATATGTTCGTGTCTTCCATAAAAAAATTCATATATAAGATGAGTAATGAATCTTTTTGGCAAAATAAATATCTTTATTAACGTTATCTTAAACGTTTCTAATTATTTTCTTGGCAAAAAATAGTTTTACTTAATGATTATTTATTTATATATAGATGTGGGAAGAAGAATACAAGAGGCTTGGAAGATGAAATGCATTGAGGTATCTTTTTACAATTTCATGAGCAAATGGTTACAATTCATTATCAAGTACGGCTGAAAATCATATTTACTATAATTAGTTGTGTTTTAGAATTCGTTTTCTTTCGAATAACATAACATAAATTTAAACAAATTTCTGTTGGGTTGAACATTAACTCTACAAATTTAAAATTAATTGTAAAATGAATTCTATAGCAAGCAAGATTGAGAAGTTGATGTTAAAATTAAGTTTCAATGCAACTAGAATTAGAGACCTCACATATATGAGTGGGAAACTTAGTAGAGTTATACACTAAAAATAACCTCATCATTTGCAGTTTTTTTTTTTTAGCACACTTATATTATAATATGATATAATTAGGTTATTGGGTGTGTTAGAGTGAGAGTTACTATTTTAGAAATTTAAATAAATTTGTAATTTCTCATTTAGGGATGAATGCATAAGTGCATGGATTGTCAAATCTACTAGAACAATAAATAAATAACAAAAATATAATATTTGAGGTGGTCTATTAAGGAAGTAAATATTTTTATTGTATATATTAGGAAGTAAATATTTGTATACAATTAAGAATAAAGTTCTATTCTATTTAGAATGTTATTCTATTCCTAGTTAGGTTGTGATTATGATTCCTGTCTGTATATATAAGGGGTGTAACCCTTCTTTGAATATTAAGAAAAAATATTTCCCTTCAATTTTCTCTCTTTTTCTCTGAATTTTATTCTTCATGGTATCAGAGCATATCCATTGAAATCGAATTTTTTATTGAATTCTTGCAAATCGTATTTTCTTCTTCTTTTGAATCCTTTGAAATCTTCAAAATCATGACCATCGAAAACACATTCATCGTATCTCAATGAACACCCAACTTTATTCAAACTCTTTAAGATAATTCTCCCTTTCCCACAAAAATTATTCTTGATGATACAAACTATACTCTATGGTCACAAATCATGGAGATGCGAATTGGAGCCAAAAATAAATCTGGCTTTCTGAATTGCACTACGCCAAAGCCACCAGCAGGAGATAAAACATTGGAGACTTGGCTCCTTGAAAATAATCGAGTCAAAAGTTGACTGATTGACTCGATGAGTCTGACATTGATGCAGAGATTCATCCATCTTCCAACAGCAAATGAGATATGAGATGTTGTCTCAAAAACCTTCTATGATGGGTTTAACGAAACCTAGTTATTTGAATTGAATTGGAAATCATTCACAACACGTCAAAATGGTAAGCCATTACCTGCATATTATAATGAACTGATTGGAATATTTCAAGAAATCGATGCCCGGACGTGTGCACAAGGGGAGGATGTTAATGGAGTAGTATCACTCCATAAGCATATTACCCGGCTTCGAACACATATTTTCCTAGCCGGGCTTGATTCGAAATTTAATAATGCTTGAAGTAAAATACTCCGGAAGGATCCACTTCTTGATCTCGAGTCCAGTTATGCATATGTTCGGCGGGATCACAACCAGCGACATACGATGGAAGAGCCGAAGATACTGCCAGACCATTATGTACTTGTAGCAACTCAGACTCGTCCCCAGTTCAAAGAAAAAATTCTGAGTAAGTCCATCACATACACCTGTACTCATTGTGGCGAAGTTGGACACTCCAAGGAACGGTGCTATGAAATTGTGGGATATCCAGAATGGTGGGATTTCAATAGAAAACCTCGGAAGAAGCTCAGCAAGGCTGCAATTGCTACTTCTACTAAACTAAGTGGTGATCCTGGTACAACTTCAGGTATGACAAATCTTACTCGAAATAATACATGGATTATTGATACAGGTGCTACTGATCATATGACAAATTCCACTCACCATCTTACATCTATCCGTCCATCAACCCAACAAAATATTCTAATTGCTAATGGAGGCATAACACCTATCACTCATGAGGGATCAATATCTAACTCTGACTCTCTTAATTTAGATATTGTTCTTATTGTTCCATCTCTTTCTTGTAATCTACTATCTGTTGGCCAAATCACTGAAACCTTGAATTGCACTATCAAATTTTGGCCTAATTATTGTGTATTTCAGGACATTGCAACACACCAGATTCTTGGCTCTGGCGTTAAACGTGGAAAATTGTACTATCTTGAGTTGCATGATGATTCAAGTCAGAAATCCAGTCAAGTTAATAAGGTTGATAGAAGTTGTTCAAGTAAAGACCAAGTAATCTTATAGCATCCTCATCTTGATCATCTCTCTTTTCATTATCTTAGACAAATAAAACCAAATTTATTTTTGCATACCACAGACTCAGAATTCAAGTGTGATGTTTGTGAATTGGCAAAAGGCCACTAAATTTCTTATGTACCGAGTTATAATAAAAATTCAATTCCATTTATGACCATTCATTTTGATGTTTGGGGACCTGCTCAGATTCCTACTCTATCTGGTGCTTGATATTTTATAACGTTTATTGATAAATGTATCCGAATGACCTGAGTATCTTTACTTTCCAATAAAGGAGATGTGTGTTCCAAGTTTTAAGATATGTACAACATGGTGGCTACACAATACCAGAGTAAAATCTGAGTCTTGCAGTTTGACAATGGTGGGGAGTATGTTAACTCAATTCTTAATGATTTCTGCCTCAAGAAGGGCATTCGCCACCAAACATCTTGTGTTGGCACTCCTCAACAGAATGGTATAGCCGAACGGAAGAACCGACAGTTATTGGAAGTTGTCCGAGCATTACTATTTGACATGAATGTTCCTCGAGAATACTAAGGAGAAGTTGTTCAATCCACTGGATACCTCATAAATCGAACACCATCATGAGTACTCGGTTTTAAGACTCCTCTTCAGAAACTTCAAGAACTTATCATATCTCTGCCCTTCAATAATCTCGAACCCCGAGTTTTTGGATGCTTGGCATATGTTCATTAGACACTCAGAAAATTAGACCCTCGAGCTATCCAGTGTATCTTTGTCGGCTATGCAGATTTACAAAAGGGATATCGGTGTTATGATTCGAATATAAAGAAGATGTATGTCACTTGGGATGTTCGATTTCATGAAAATAGTCCTTTCTTCTCCCACTCTAAGTGCTCTCTTTAAGGGGAGAAAAATCTGAACCTTTTTGAGCTTGAAGATAGCATTCTGAGTATTCCAAATCCGAGTCTCCTAAATATTTTAAGTAGTCCGAGCATCTCACCTGGACAGACATTTGGTGTTCCAAGTAGGAGCATCTCACCCAGACAGACATCTGGTGTTTTAAGTATGAGCATCTCACCCGGACAAATCATCGAAGAAAATTCGAGTAATCAAGATAGTACATTTTCCTAACCCACACCAGAAGCTCAAGAAACTCTGGATGCGATGCATAATAAGGTAAACGTGTCTCCTTTAATTCCAAATACTGAGCCTCGTTATCCTTCTAGAATCAATAGAGGCGTTCTGAAAAAACAATATGATCTAGACCTTCATACCAAAGCTAAATACCCTATCAATAACTTCATATCAACCAACCATTTGTCTAACTCACATGCATTTACTATAAATCAATTATCTACTGTATTTATTCTGAGTAATGTGCAGGAAGCCTTAGATGATCCGAATTGGAAGAAAGCTATGAATGATGAAATGGAGGCATTACAGAAGAACCAGACGTGGGATCTTGTTCCTCTTCCTGAAGGAAAGAAAACGGTGGGGTACAGGTGGATATTCACTGTCCAAACTCAATCCAGATGGAAGTATAAATCGATATAAAGCTCGGTTGGTAGCAAAGGGGTATACTCAGAAGTATGGAATCGACTATGAAGATACGTTTGCCCCAGTAGCAAAAACAAACACCATCTGAGTCCTTATTTCCTTAGCTGCCAACCTGGACTGGCCGCTTCGACAATTTGATATAAAGAGTGCTTTTTTGAATGGAACCATAGATGAAGAAGTATGTATGGGATCCACCACTCGGAACCAAATGTACTGACCGAGTAATGCAAATTAAAGAAAGCATTGTATGGACTCAAGCAATCACCTCGAGCATGGTTTAGACGACTCTCAACCTTAATGAGGAAGCTCGGATATAAGCAAAGTGATGCTGATCACACACTATTCATCAAACAAAAGTTAGGTTGATAGACATTTCATAAAAGATCATCTGAACCAAGGTACAATTGATCTTCCATATGTTTCATCTCAGACTCAACTAGCTGACATCCTTATAAAGGCTATATCCGGAAAAGCATTCTACAACTCACTTGGCAAGTTGGAAATTATTGACATATATTCACCAACTTGAGGGGGAGTGTTGAGGAAGTAAATATTTTTATTGTATATATTAGGAAGTAAATATTTATATAAAATTAGGAATAAAGTTTTATTCTATTTAGGATGTTATTCTATTCCTAGTTAGGTTGTGATTAGGATTCCTGTGTGTATATATAAGGGGTGTAACCCTTCTTTGAATATTAAGGAAAAATATTTCCCTTGAATTTTTTTTCTTTTTTTCTGAATTTTATTCTTCAGGTTCAACATAATTCAACATTCATTGGTAGTTAAAAAGCAAATCCACTAATTAATCTACGAGATACAATAAATGATATATAGAGAATAATCATTTTATTCTTTAAACCCACTCACACCAATCCAAAGGTTCACCTATCTTCACATAAATAAAAGTGCATCGAACAAAACTTGTAATCAAATTTTCTATCTTATAAATTGAAATATTTAAATAGTGTAAATATAAAAGAAAATGCATATTAATTGAAATATCGGTGCATCATAGGTCCTACCTCATACATTCCTATATATGATAGGTATCTAACTATCATGATAAGTAAGAATTAAAAAAAATACCTCAAAATAGAAAAAAGGACTTTTATTATAAATAACCTAAAATTCCAAAATTTTAAATGTCTTAAATTCAAGTCCTCACAACTTTCACCAACTAATATTAGCAAAAGATTATCACCTTTAAGGTGGGTATTTCCACTTCCATATTATGTAGCCACACGACCTACAAAAGCCTCCATTAAGGTGATAGTCACCTTAGTACTTATCTTTATTAATGACAGATATACTTATAGTTGTATTTGATATATTTGTTAGCATTATTGTTACAGAGTTACCTCTGTTTACACAACTCTTTATGTATGTGTATATTATATATATATATATATATATATATATATATATATATATATATATATATATATATATATATATATATATATATATATTTCATTCATCAATATACAAAGATAACTTTCCCATACAACTCTGTTATTGACTTGGTATCAAAGCATAACCTAATGTTTTAGCTATGTCAACTTCTTCTTCGGCCTCCTCTGCTACTTCTCCTTCCTCCTCTGCCAACACCCCAACCTCCCCCTCTTCTTCCTATTTCGAGTTTTTCCTCCACCACACCTTCCCATATACAGTAAACTTTTTCCATTAAACTTAATTCAAAAAACTATATAATTTAGAAGCTTTAATTCCAACCCTTATTTAATTTCTATAACCTTCATAACATTCTTAATGGAATTGAATCCTCTCCACCAAGAGAAATCCTTAATACCATTACTTCCACTATGGAACCGAACCCAGCTTACATTCAATGGGTTCAATAAAGATCAATTGCTCTTCTCTTTGCTCCTTTCCTCTATATTTGAAAAGGTTTATCTGCATTTAATTAGTCTCAATTCATCCTCAGCTATTTGGAAGGCTCTTAAAACAGCCTATGGAGTTGTTAATAATGCTCAATAGACATAATTATGCATTGAGCTTCACAATCTAAAAAAGATGACAAATCAATTTTTGAACCTCTTTCAGGTGAAGCAAATTGCTGATTCTCTTGCATCGGCTAGTCAGACTTTAGCACTTACAAAGTTTAATGCCAGCATATATCGACAACTTGGCTCTGATTTCAATGGTGCAATTGGTGCATTGCAATAAAGAGTTAATCCTATTTTGTTTCATGAACTGCATGGACAACTCGTTGCTTATGAGCTACTCCTCAAATCACAATAGACCTTGCTGCCAACGGCCAATCTAGCACATCAGGCTGCCTCTGGTTTTCACTCAAAATAATTTTCAAATTGTAGTAACCATGGTGGATGATGCAGTTTTATAACTTCTTCACGGCATTCTTCTTCAACTTGTCAAATATATGGTTATTCTACTCACTCTACTTTTGACTACCAACACCGCTTTGATAAGTCATTCACCTCTCATTCCAATCGCTATGATGAGGCTTATACTAATTCACGATCTCATCAAAGAGCTGCTTTCCAACCTCAGGCTCAACTGTCATTACTCGACCCACCGCCCTCTCATTTCGATTATGAATAGTACCCTGATAGTGTGGAAGTCATCACATCACCCTAGATTTGGCTTCTCTTCACAATATTGAAGAGTATAAAGGTACAAATCGTGTTATTATTAGTAATGGTAAGGGTTTTTCTATTAAGCATGATGGTCAGAGTTCAATCCCCTCTTTGAATAACTCCTCTCTTTCTCTCTATAATGTTTTACATGTTCCATAAACTACCAAGCCCTTACTTTATATTAATCATTTATGTAATGATAATGATTATTCTATCAAATTTTTTCCTAACCATGTTCTTATGAAGGATTATTAGACCAAGGAAGTTATGCTCTGAGGAACAAGTGATTTGGGGCTTTACAAGCTAAATTCTACATCAAATTATTTCTCTCCTCCAATTATTGCTTCTTTTTCCACCTTAGATACTTGGCATCGATGACTTGGACATCCCAATTTTTCAATTGTTCATGTCTTATTCATCAATTTTAATTACCATGACAAAATAAAAAAATTATTACCAATAATTGTCATGCCTATTGTTTAGGTAAATTGCATCATTCTACTTTTTCTTTTACTAATCAAAGAAGCTCTTAAACCCTAGAATTAATTCATTAAGATGTATGGGGTCCAGCTCCAATTCAATCTTCAAATGGAGATAAGTACTTTCTTATTTTATTGGTGATTTTATGTTCCATAAGTTTTTATTCAATTCCAAAAATTTGTTGAAAATGAATTTAATCACAAAATCAAATCTTTCAATTTTAACTGGGGTGGTGAATTTCGCCCCCTATTCAAACATTTTCAATCCATAAGAATCTTACATCGAATTACATGTCCCCATACCCATGAACAAAATGGGACTGCATAACGTAAAATAAGGCATATTATGGATATCGAACTTGCCTTGTTATGTTAGTCTAATGTTCTATTTAAATATTGGTATTTTGCCTTTAAAACTGTGGTTTTTTTAATCAATTGCATTCCTTCTCAATCTCTCTCCCAAAAAATTCCTTTTTAACCTTTGTAGAATAAACTTCCAAACTACTCATTTTTGCACGTGTTTGGTTGTACTGCTTATCCACTATTGAGACCATTTAATAAAAATAAATTCTCCTATTAAACTAAAATTTATGTTTTTATTAGTTGTTCACTATATTTTCTTAGCTATAGATGTTTGGATAAGGATATTGGATGCATTTACATGTCACGACATATTAAATTTAATAAATCCAGTTTCCCTTTTCGAACAAATTCTTCTAAGCAATCTAAACCTTCACCAAATTCTTCTTCTAATCTTCTTTTCATGTAGGTTCAGATGTAATTGCCTCCAATCACAATTTCTGAAGAGTCCTTCCAAGGTACTAACATTTTATCTCTATCCTTATTCTCATTTCCTTCTTCTAATATTTAATTAACTGACCCCAACTCTCATCCTTCTCCCTCACCATTATAATCCTCATCCACTTCTAACTCCCTCTCTTCTTCTCCTAATTCCTTGGCCAAATCCCTAATAACTACTTTCTCTTCTCATCCACATATATTTTATAATTCGAATGGGATTAAATTAGTTATTGATCTCACAAATCCTATTCCAAATCCATCAAGCCCATCAACCATACAGCATCCCTTCCTTAACCTATTCGCTAACATCCAATAACACTTTGGCCTTCTACCATAACTTTCACTTGTAAATATGCCTTGACCCCTACCATTTTTCTTGACACTGAACCTTCTAGTTTTTCACAAGCAACCAAAATACACTAATGGTGCAAAACCATGGATGCTGAAATAAAAGCCTTACATAAAACACATACATGAGATCTTGTACAACCACTACCAAATGCTAATGTTGTTGGCAACCGTTGGGTCTATAAAATCAAATAGCATGCTAATGGTGAAATTGAACGATTTAACACATGTTTGGTAGCCAAAGGGTATACTCAAGAATATGAATTGGATTATTCAGAAACATTTAGTACTATTGTTAAACCTATAATAGTCCACATTGTTCTCTCTATTGCTATTACTAAAAAATGGAAGCTTTGCCAATTGGATTTCTGTAATGCATTTCGACATGGTGAATTATTAAACACTTTCTATATGGTACAACCACAAGGTTACATTGACAAGGCTCATCTGAACTTTGTTTGTAAGCTTCAAAAATCTTTATATGGCCTGAAGCAGACTCCAAGGGAATGGTTTCATAAGTTAAGTAGCTTTCTCCAATCCATTAGCTTTAATGGTTTTCATTCAGATTCCTCTTTTTTTGCATATAATCATAACTCCATGCAGTGTCTCTTTTTATCTACGTGGATAACATTATTATTACTGGTAATAATAATGCATTTCTCCAATCAATCATTCATAAATTATCTATAGTGTTCTCCTTAAGGGATCTTGACACCTTAAATTACATTCTTAGGATCCATGCTTTTTGGCAAAATGATAGTCTTCATCTCTCTTAAGAAAAATACATTGATGGAATTCTAAATTTCATGGGAATAACTTCATATAAGCCACTTTCTAATCCCATAGTTGCTGGAACCTCATTGTTTAAAGACTCTTCTCCAAGTCTACCTCTCAATGATGCTATTAAGTTTTATAAGTGTTATGGCTCATTGCAATATGTAACCTTTACAAGGCCAGATTTAATGTTTGTAGTTAATAAGCTTACACAATTCATGCACTCTCCAACTCAAATTCATTTACAAGCCTTGAAATAAGTGCTTAAGTATCTTCAAGATACCAAAGATCATTGTTTGCTATTTTCTCTAACTGTTGATTTCAACCTCACCGCCTATGTTGATGCCAATTGAGTGGGTAGTGTTGATGATAAGAAATCCACCGGTGGCTACTTAATTTACATAGCAAACAATCTCATTGCTTGGCAATCCAAAAAACAATAGACAATTGCTAGGAGCTCAACCGAGTTTGAATTCAAAGCTGTGGTAAATGTCATAGTTGAAATTCTATGGCTTTCTCATTTACTAAAGGAACTTGCCCTTCACACTACACAGATACCTTAGGTTTGGTGTGACAACTTAGGTGCTATCTTCATTTCTTTAAACGCAACATTCACAGCCTGTACAAGACATGTCGAAGTCAACTTCCATTTTATAAGGGAATAAGTAGCAGCAAACACACTTTTAGTTCGTTCTATCTCCACCAAGGATCAACTAGCTGACATCATGACCAAGCCCTTGTCCAAACCAGCTTTTCAATTCATTGTTTCTAAGCTTCAACTAACTTTAATATAGTCTAAGCTTATAAGGGGTATTAGTGACAAATATACTTATAGTTGTATTTGATACATTTGTTAGCATTATTGTTATATTATTGTTACAGAGTTGCCTCTGTTTACACAACTCTTCATGTATATATATATTTCATTCATCAATATACAAAGATAACTTTCCCATACAACTCTGACTATCTTAAAATAAAAATTATTACTCTAAATAATCTTAATATTTTAATTATTTTATAATTTAAAATTAGTTAAATGTACCTAACTTCAAAATGTGAAAAATTTTATTCTATTTTTAAAATAGCAACATTCATAAATTTAAAAATTTATGATACGTGAATTTAATTTTTTTAATCATCTTGTCAAAACTTTTTATTTGATGTTGATCAATTTTTTTTGAAAAGAAATATTTTTAAAAAATTAAAACAAAGGATACACTTGTCAAATTTTGCAAATGTTTAATTTTTTTTTGTACCAATATATTTTTATAAATTTTACGATATAAAGGATGTTATGTCAACATCTTTTATTTGATTTCAACCAAATACCTATTTGTACTAAATTACACAAACTAATGAAATCAATATATTTTTGTTAAAATTGAAATGTTGAGATAAAATTGCAGAATATTGTGAATGTTTGGCTTTTGTTTTTTTACCAATAGACCTAATTTAAAATAAAACAAATACAGGGCATGTTGCCTCTAGTAGGGGTAAGCAGAAATAACCAAAACTGAAAAATTGAACAAAACAGACTGGTTTAATATGGTTCGGTTTGGTTCAATACTTAAATAAATTTTGTTTGGTTATAATTTTGTAAAACTTAAATATTTTTTGTTCAATTTAGTTTTAAAGTTTAAAAATATGATTAAAATGAACCAAACTGAATTTTCTAGAATGTTTTCAATTTATATGAATATTTATGGTTCAATTTGATTGATTTAATTGGTTTAACACTCATATTTCAAACTAAACCAATAATTTCAGTTTTTAAAATATTTAGACTCTCAACCAAATTATATAATACCAAAAAAAATCAAACCAAAGTTATTTAAAGTGAGTTTTTTAGAAAAATTAATTCTATTTAAAGGGTTTGATTGGTTTTTTAGAAAAATTAATAAATAAATTAAGTGTAAAATATCAATAAAAATAAATCTCATAAATATTATTAAAAAAGTACAAAATTATAAAAACCAATTAGTTCAAGAATGTAAAATTTTAAAAGGTCCAAACCAAACTGAATCAAAAATTGTTCGGTTCAATTATTTTGCTCATTTTCAATTTGAGTTGATTTTTTATAATTTTAAAGCGAATTCAACCAAACCAACCAATGCACACCTCTAACCTCTACCCTAATTAATTTAGGTTTCTAGGAGACCCGACACATTTTTTATTTATAAAATATGGAGGTACCAATCTTAGCTTAATTGATTTATAATTCTATATTGGCCACATTCGCCGTATTTATATAATTCCTATAAACAATATTACAAACAAACGATAAAGAAAATGTTATGTAAATGGTAAACTAGAAATATTATTGCTTTTTGGTTCTCTAGTTTAATGAATTCTAAATCCCAAAAGCTAAAAATAATTGAGATAGATGGGAGATTCATTTAAATGATCTACTCAAACTTAAGTAGCGAGGGAAGATAAAAGTGAGAGGAAATGAGGTATACTAATTACATGCGAGATGTCTATAGTGGCTTTGACTTTTTTTTTTTTTTTTGACAAGAGGTGGAAGGGGAGAATGATTTAAACCTCACACCTAACATAGAGCCGATCCCGTGACTGAAACTAAGTCAGCTCAAAGCGGGTAACTCAATATATTTTTTTGTTGTCTCTAGGACTTGAACCCATGAACATGGCTTTGACATTTGCTGGGTAAGAAAAGCACTTCTAGGTTAAAATAGCTATTTTTGCTTAGAAAACAACCATATGTACATGAAAACATATTTCCCAAATGTGAGCTTGTGTAACCATAAACACTCTTGTGCCTTATATGGGGTCTTTGCAACTGACATAGAAGGCCCTTGTGGCTGGGCCTTAGCTTGCGCTCTTCTCACAATGTTTTGCTCTTTTGATGAATTTTTTGTAAATGGTGTTTTGATGCTCCCAAACTTTTGTGACTCATTAACATTAATATAACTCGTTAACATTAAAGGTGTTCTAAAAGGTGTTTGAAAATTAAAAAATAAAAATAAAAATAATAATAACCATGCTACTTAGGATTTCAAGTTACTAATTAGGCTTAATATATTTGCACTTAAACTTGATTTGTTTTGCTATTTTATCCCTTCCATTTAAAAATTGACCATTTTGACATCTCAAATTGTTAAAAACATTACTTATAGACATTTTTTATCTAATTCAAATGTCTAACAAATTTCATTTCAACTTTAAAAACCATTTTGACACTTCAAATGATACGAAAAGTATTGATAAATCATGTTTTTAGCGAATTCAAGTGTTTATATGATCATTTTATAAGTTGAAGGGACAAAATGACAAAAAAAAATCAAGTATAGAGCATGTATTAGGCCAACCATTTACTATACGAAATGAATGACTTCAAGGATGGACTATGAGATAGTCCCTAAAATCATTCATGACCCTTTCAAAAGTGCCTAGAAATAATTATTATTGTCAAAATAAATGATTTTGTATCATCCTTTGGTTATTAAAGATTTTGAACTTTGCATATAATGTTTTATAGATTATAGAATGCTCAAAATTTTTTACAACTATTATCTTCTTTGTAGGAGTGAATATTTGAATTCAATTCAAGAGTCAATGGTCATGCACCCATCATCCTTTCTCAATTTACAATCCCCTTTTTTGTACCTCAACACTAATTGGTACTTCCAGTGAAATTTTTAACAAATACATTTCAGTCATTATTCTAACCTTGAAGAAAGTCTTTTTCATTGCTTCCACTAAGGCATCACTTACAATGCTTTTGTATAGTCTCATATTTATCAGAGGTCCCTTGACTGAATTAAGTGTGCGTTTGTTTGATAAAAAAAATAAAGAAATTAAAATTGAAATGGATAGTTCTGATTCCTAATTTTAGTGATTACCCCAAGAATCATTATTCTCTTCTTATTATTAAGGAATAAATTTTAATTCTCTTAAAAATCAAATCAAATCAATTATAAATTGATCAAATATTTAAATATTAATATTTATTTTTAAAAAGTAAAAAATAAAACATATAAATTAATAAAAATATACATTAAACGTTTGAATAAAAAAATTTATCAAAAGTAAATAATTTTTTTTAATTTTTTTAAAAATTATAATAATATTTTTATAAATAAATATTTTATAATACATAATTATAATATTAATTTTTAATATATAAAAATGATTATAGTGTTATTTATATATATATATATATAATAATTATAAAAATATTTTTTTATAAAAAAAAAATTTATTTGTTAAATAATATTTGATTATCATTCTCATTATTATTCTTTAGTAAAAAAAAAAATACATTCTTCAGATATTTATTCTCGTACTCATTCTTTTTCATTCATTCTTTTTCATTCAAATTCCGATTTTAGAATACAAACCAAACGCATCCTAAAAGTGATGTCAGCTTCAATTTTTTTGTGGTATAATGAAATTTATTATTTTTTATTTTTATACGACATAGTCTTTTAATGAACTTAGTAAATTTAATTTTTTATATTATAAGGAGAAGTAATTTTTATGAGTGTATATATATTTACAATTTTGATTTTTCTTTGGTTTGATTACATAGTAAAGTTCTTAGCTTTTCTCTTATTTAGTATGACATTAATATATTTTTCCTTTTTAACTATCAGGTGAGCATATGATGGAGGAAAGGGAAAGGATGATCCATGGTATTGTATATGCAGGCACTTTAAAAAGTAAATATAAACATTTTTAAAATTAATAACGATGATACGTTTCATTGTCTATGATATCTTGTAGTTTATAAATAATTACATGTTCATGTGATGTTACTTATTCTTTTAAGTAAGTTAGTTGGAAAAGTAATTTTAGCTTATAAATACTGTTTGTATTTGAAAATTCTTGTAGCTGTTGAATAATTTATCCATCTTAATCAAAAGAAAAAATTAGGATACAATGACGTCTTTTTAAAGATTTTTTTTTTGAAAAAAAAAATATTTATTTAGTTTTAAGAAGATGAGTTAAGGATTTTTTTTTCCCCACTTTCTGTTGGTTTTCTTTTGAAACGTAAAGATATTATATCTGTCACGATCCGAATCCGAGGGCACGTGATCGGCACTAGGGAATGGATAAGCATAAGGCCTTCGAAACCCGTAATAAGCCTAAATGAAAAGAAAATAAAATCATTCATTGTCACGACCTAAAACAGGGGTCATGACCGGCGTTAGGGAACGGGAATTCTTTCGAATCCGGAATCCGTAGTAAGCCTAAAAATAAAATAAATCATGCAATAATAACAATAATCATATAATATGCAGCGAAAATAAAAATCATAAATATAATAATAACATTTTCATCACTGGATTTGAATCAAACCTCATCACATATATATATATATATAAATCTTTAAATACAAATCCAGTTTCAATATAATACATCTCTTTAAATAAAATACATGAAAGTCAATACTTTAATTCACAACTACTGCAGTGTCTAGATTAAATAAATAAGACTCAAGTAGATAATTTACACAAAGAAACCGGGACGGAAGAAATCCGGCGTATCGACCTGCTACTGAGGTCTGAGGATGTTGACTCTCCTGAAAAATAGTCAACGGAGGGGAGTCAGACCTCACTGAGTGAATTACTATAATATATATACATACATACTAAATGACAATGCATACAGTCAATAATACATATCTAATATGTATATATACATGCAAATTCACACAGATGCAGTAAAATCATTTTTATATATTTTTATTAAAAATCATGGTTTATGAAGGATCACATAGAACCCTAGAATATCGCAACCTCGGAAATAGTGTTAGACAACACTCTAGCCATACAGGCTCACTTAATCCAAATATATCCACTTAATCCATTTAGACAGTAGATTGGCCCCGAGACACTAAGTCAACCGAGCTCCAGCAATCTGACTGCCAGTGTGATTGGCCCCGAGACACTTGGTCAACCGAGCTCCAGCAATCACACCCCAAACCATATCTCACACATCAATGATCACATCAAATCAATATCCACAAATAAGTTAGTATTATAGCCTAAATACTATAGGCGTACCGGTACGTACTCGGTCCTAGTGCTGCCCACTAGGTAGCACGTTCTATTGATATCCTTCATTAATAATATAAATCATCCATTCATAAAAATAAATGATGCATGAAGTTCAATAAAATAACAACATAAATCATATATATACCGAAAATATACCAAAAGTAAACCAGGTATATTTCGAGTATATATATGTTAAATGAATTCAATCAAATTATAAAATAAGCTAGAAATATATTTAAAAACATTTTAAATATATTTTATTTACAAAACATGCATATAATTTAATATATACCAAAAATATACTTAAATACAAATCATATTATTTATGCATTTTAATCAAAATAAAATATATATTTCTAAATCATGCATCCTAAGCATATATATATAGTATAGTAACTCACCTAGTGCGCTCCACGAGACGGGTCCAACGGGCCTGGTCCACTAGCCCTCGGTCTCGGCGCAACTAAACAAGCAATAACGACAGACATTAGAATAATCCTAACAGAAATCCTAGAATTCGATCTAGAGTATTAAACACAGAATTAGAAATTAGGGTTCGACCGGATATCACGTTTTACGAGAATTCTACCGAAAATCCGGCAGAACCTCCCCTGTAAAACGGACATCTCTCTACTCAAAAGAGTAGAGCCGACCCTGCAAAGAAACACACTTCGAAAAATAGGCTCAACACAAACCCACAACCCCTCGGTCGGACTCCAAACTACAATCTACCGACCGGGGTCCACAAACACAGAACAATTCAGAAATACCAAAAATATCCTTAAATCACAGAAATACATTTTATAGGTAGAAATTACATAATTAACCTTAAAACACAATAAAAACCGATAAAAACTCATTTTATTTGAAAAACCGTATATTATATATATAATTGAAAATAATTCACGAAAAATAGTTTTAATTAGTTAAAAAAATACTAAATAATTTGTAGAAATCATTTTTATACCTTAAATAACTATTAAAACCAATTAAATTACATTTTTAGCCAATTTAGGGTAAAATTACCAAAATACCCCTATATATATAAATATACTAAAATTACTTCAAAAATTCACCAAAAATTATACAATTATCCAAAATTAATTTTCTCAACATATTTATCAATAATATCAATAATTAAACCCAATTATCCAATTAATTTCAAATAAAACACATTTAACCTAATTTTCCCAAAATTACATAAACTCAAATAATTCAAAATAAATACTTAGAAATTCATAAAAATTCCAAATAAATTCCTATAATTCATTTCAACACTTAATTTAATCATAAACCCTAATTTCATAATTTAAATAATTAATTTCCAAAAATTAGAAAATAATATTAAAATATTCAAAAATACCCAAATATCCAAACAATCTCCAAAAATTCATACATGTAGATTAAGCTACTAGGATCAACATTTGTGAAGGGAGTTTTCATGAATCAATCAATTCGAAGCTCAAAAAAAATCGAAAACCCTAATGTGACCGAATTGAGTTTTAGCTCAAACCTCAAAATCCACTTGATTTCAGGCCGAAAGGAGCTTAGAATTGGAATCACCGGAGCTCAAGGAGTCAATGAAGACCGGCGGTGCACAAAATGGTGGCCAGAATCGTCGTCGACGACAAGAAGCTCAACTTGCTGCCATGGCGGATTCCGGGCGTTCCAGCGGGCTTCCGGCGGCCTGGTCACGTCGGAGAGGAAGAGGAAGGAAAGGGAAGGAGGTTGGTGGCAGCTGGTGGCGGCGAGGGGCGGTCCGGCGTGCTGGAATGGGAGGCGCAGTGAGGGTGAGCGATCGGGAGAGAAGAAGGAGAGGGAGGGGGCAAAATGGTAATTTGGCAAAAATTTTTGATTTTTAATGTATATATGTATATATATATACTTTACACTATATAATAAAATAATATTAAATTACAAACATTAAATATACACCACACACATAAAATTTAATATTTAAATAATTTATACTAAATAAAATTAATAAATAATTAATAAAATATTAGGGTAATACTAAACCCTAATTAAATAAATATACACACACACATAGGCTTTATTTAGTATTTTAAAAATACGTATGAGTTCATGCAAGTTCAAAAATATATATAAAATAATTAATATTAAAATATTTACGTGAAAATTTCTCCAAAAATGAAAGTCACGGAAAAATTTTACATAAAACACTGTAAATAATACACAGTATCTAAAATAGGTTTTAAATACATATTAACTCGTAAAAATATCATAAGATATATATACAAAATTATTAACACTGCATATCCCGATACAGTGTAAAAATATTTAAAAACACGGGATATTACAGTCTTCCCCCCTTACAAGAATTCGTCCCCGAATTCCAGAAAACAAGATCAAGAAGGAAAGAGATACGGGTAAGAAGCTCGCATCTCAGCTTCAGTCTCCCACGTATGCTCCTCAACTCTGTCGCTACGCCACAGAACCTTGACCATCGGAATCTGTTTCGATCGCAACTGTCGAACTTGAAAATCTACGATCGCCACAGGTTCTTCCACAAACGTTAAATCTTCACTCACTTCTACACTGTCTGGCTACAACACGTGAGAAGGGTCTGAGATATACTTCCTCAACATCGAGATATGAAATACTGGATGCACCTGTGACATACTCGGAGGCAAATCCAACCGATATGCAACAGTGCCAATTCTCTCCAGAATCTCAAACGGTCCAATGTATCTCGGTGCTAGCTTACCCTTCCTGCCAAATCTCATCACACCCTTCATCGGAGATACCTTCAGAAAAATAAAATCTCCAACCTGAAACTCTACATCTTTGTGCCTAGGATCCGCATAACTCTTCTGTCTGCTAACTGCGGTCTCTAATCTTCGCTTAATCAAGGTAACTTTCTCTGCAGCATCCTGAACCATCTCAGGTCCAGTCAAAGCCCTCTCACCAATCTCATCCCAACTCAACGGGGATCTACACTTCCTTCCATACAAAGCCTCATATGGTGCCATGTCAATACTGCTATGGTAGCTGTTATTATATGCAAACTCAACAAGTGAAAAATGATCATCCCAGCTACCTCCCAAATCCAAGACACACATCCTCAATATATCTTCCAGTGTCTGGACCGTCCTCTCACACTGGCCATCTGTCTGAGGATGAAAAGCAGTACTAAAATCCAACCTAGTGCCCATCGCTTCCTGCAACTTCTGCCAAAAATGAGAAGTAAACACCGAACCTCTATCTGACACAATGGACACCGGTACTCCATGAAGGCATACGATATGCTTCACATACAACTTCACCAATCTAGCAACTGAATAGGTGGCTTTCACAGGTAGGAAATGTGCAGACTTCGTCAACCTGTGTACAATCACCCAGATGGAGTCGTATCCATCCTTCGAACGAGGTAAACCGACCACAAAATCCATAGCTATCCTTTCCCACTTCCACTCAGGAATAGGAAGAGGCTGAAGCTTCCCAGAAGGCTTCTGATGTTCGGCTTTCACTTACTGACACGTCAAACACTTATCAACATAATCAGCAACATCTTTCTTCAATCCATCCCACCAGTATAAATCTCTTATACTGTGGTACATCTTAGTGACACCTGGATGTACGCTGTAGGCTGTAGAATGTGCTTCCTCTAAAATCTCCTCTCTTAAATCATCCACATCAGGAACACACAATCTACCACTGATCCACAACACACCATCATCATCAAGTGTGAAATCAGTGAACTTCCCTGCTCTGACATTCTCTGCAAGCTCTTCCAAAATAGGATCTCGACTCTGAGCTGCTTTAATCCTATCCCTCAGTACAAATCGTACTCTAAACTGAGCTAGCAGTTCACCTGATCTACTGATCTTCATCGTCAGACCTTGATCCACCAATAGATGCAATTCCTGGATCAATGGTCTCCTCTCAATACTGATGTGAGCAAGACTACCTGAGGACTTTCTACTCAAGGCATCTGCTACCACATTAGCTTTACCCGGATGATATAGAATCTCACAGTCATAATCCTTCAACAATTCCAACCATCTTCTCTGCCTCAAATTTAGATCTCGCTATTGAAAAATGTACTTAAGGCTCTTGTGATCAGTAAATATCTCACAAGTCACCCCGTACAAATAATGTCTCCAAATCTTCAAAGCAAAGATCACTGCAGCCATCTCAAGATCATGTGTAGGATAATTCTGCTCATGCTTCTTCAACTGCCTCGAAGCATAGGCTATCACCCTTCCATTCTGCATCAACACACAACCAAGACTAATTCTAGAGGCATCACAGTAAACTGTGAACTTATCCACACTATTAGGCAAAGCTAATACTGGCGCTGTGGTCAACTTCTCCTTCAACAACTGAAACCTATTCTCACAAGCTTCTGACTACTCGAATCTAACATTCTTCTGAGTCAAGCGAGTTATAGGGGCTGCTATCCTGGAAAAATCCTGCACAAACCGCCTATAATACCCGGCTAAACCCAGAAAACTCTGAATCTCTGTAACAGAAGTAGGTCTAGGCCATTCAGACACTGCCTCAACCTTCTGTGGATCAACCTGAATACCTTCTTTAGACACTACGTGTCCAAGAAAAGAAACACTCTCCATCCAGAAATCACACTTTAAGAATTTAGCATAAAGCTGATGATCTCTCAATGTCTGTAGTATAATCCTCAAGTGATATACATGCTCATCCATACTCCTTGAATACACCAGTATATCATCAATGAAGACTACTATAAACTGATCCACATACGGCCTGAATACCCTGTTCATCAAGTCCATAAAAGCTATTGGTGCATTAGTCAAACCAAAAGACATCACCAGAAACTCATAATGGCCATATCGAGTGCGGAATGCTGTCTTAGGAATATCAGCTTCACTGATACGCAGCTGATGATAACCTGACCTCAAGTCAACCTTAGAAAAGAACTGTGCACCCTGTAGCTGATCAAACAAATCATCTATCCTCGGGAGAGGATACTTGTTCTTCATTATTACCTTATTCAGCTCTCTGTAGTCAATGCACAGTCTCAGGGTACCATCCTTCTTCTTCACAAACAAGACTGGTGCACCCCAAGGAGAAACACTAGGTCTAATGAAACCTTTATCCAATAACTCTTGCAACTGCTCCTTCAACTCTTTCAACTCTGCAGGAGCTCAAACCTCAAAATCCACTTGATTTCAGGCCGAAAGGAGCTTAGAATTGGAATCACCGGAGCTCAAGGAGTCGATGAAGACCGGCGGAGCACGAAATGGTGGCCGGAATCGTCATCGACGGCAAGAAGCTCAACTTGCTGCCATGGCGGATTCCGGGCGTTCCAGCGGGCTTCCGGTGGCCTGGTCACGTCGGAGAGGAAGAGGAAGGAAGGGGAAGGAGGTTGGCGGCAGCTGGTGGCGGCTAGGGGCGGTCCGGCGTGCTGGAATGGGAGGCGCAGTGAGGGTGAGCGATCGGGAGAGAAGAAGGAGAGGGAGGGGGCAAAACGGTAATTTGGCAAAAATTTTTGATTTTTAATGTATATATATATATATATACTTTACACTATATAATAAAATAATATTAAATTACACACATTAAATATACACCACACACATAAAATTTAATATTTTAATAATTTATACTAAATAAAATTAATTAAATAACAATAAAATTAATAAATAATTAATAAAATATTAAGGTAATACTAAACCCTAATTAAATAAATATACACACACATAGGCTTTATTTAGTATTTTAAAAATACGTATGAGTTCATGCAAGTCCGAAAATATATATAAAATCATTAATATTAAAATATTTACGTGAAAATTTCCCCGAAAATGAAAGTCCGGGGAAAATTTTACGTAAAACACTGTAAATAATACACAGTATCTAAAATAGGTTTTAAATACATATTAACTCGTAAAAATATCATAAGATATATATACAAAATTATTAACACTGCATATCCCGATACAGTGTAAAAATATTTAAAAACACAGGATATTACATTCATATTTTAGACTTTAATTTAAAATAGAACACATTATCAAACTGATTTTTTTCTCAAATTACACAATTTTAACTGTTTAAATAATAATGTGTTTCAACATCTCATATTATAAATCAAATTGAATCTTATACATAAGCATGGTTTACACAAATAAACTATACAATTATGTTTAAACCATACAAATACTTAGAACATATACTACTGCAGCAACCTAGATTAACACACAGTACAACTTACAATGACCTACATAAAATAGCCGGTGAAGAAGAAACCCGGCGTGGAGGTAGTCTAAGGTCGAAATCCCAAGCTCCTGAAAAAAATAAATTGAGGGGAATCAGACCTCACTGAGTAAGTCAATAAAAAGAGTTGTACGGTTTGAAAACCTTTTTGAAAACTATATATGTTTATAGTGAAAATAATTTATAATATATATATTTATAGCTTTTGAAAAATCTCGGTAGAACCCTAAACCCAACAATCTACATGGTGAACTGAGCCCACTTATTCCAACTAGACTATCGGTCCCCGAGAGCAAGGGCATCAACAGAAGCACCAAGCCGTAGTCATTCACTTAATTCAAATATATGGCACTGGCGGTCCCCGAGAGCTAAGACATCAACCGAGGTACCCATCCCAGTCCATTATTGACTTTCCAATCACTGGCGGTCCCCGAGAGCAAAGGCTTCCACCGAGGCACCCGTCCCAGTTTAACATTCATCAATCATACAATTATCGAATCCATCTATCAATCTCTACCATGTGCACATAGTCCTGGTGAGGCCCACCAGGTAGCCCGTTCTACCAAAATTTCTCAAATCGATTTTAAATAAATAAAATGCCTTTAAATCATAAATAATATCATTAAATTAAATAAATCATATAATCAATATAATAGAAATACGAGCGCATGCATTCTTTAAATAAACACACGCACAGATCGTTCTATTGACTTACAGGATGAATGCGAAGGCTGACGACCGCGCGTCTGCCTCGGTCTCACAGCTTCTGCTCCGATATGCTCTAAAAGAAAAATAATGAATCGACTTTTAAAACATGACTAAGGAATCGAAATTAGAAATCAACAAAATAATAAAATTCCAGACTAACTCGAGGAAAACCGGACGAGACTCGATAGACAGGATTTAACCTAACTAACGGTAGAAATTTTACGAGTATCACGTTTTACGAGAAAATTTACCGAAATTTTGACAGAGTCTCCTCTGTAAAACGGACATCTCTCTACCAAAGGTAGAGCCAGACCTGCATAGAAAATGCACTTCCAATATACACAACCATTCACACTCGAGTCGGGCTCCCAAAACTACAATTTGCCCCGACCGAGATCACAACTCAATTATTCAAAAGTAAACAATTAAATTTGTTTTCCATCACCAACAATATAAATATAATTATTATCCAAATTAAACCTTGGTAATGTATTATAGGAATATATATATATATATATATATATATATATATATATATATATATATATATATTGGGAATTCGATATATAAAATTTTACACTACTTAGATAGAAATATCAATTAATTTTATAAAAATTGTTTAAACCCTTTAAATATTAATAAGGCTAATTAAAATATATATTTTACCATATTTAGTGAAAAATTACATTTTTACCCCTAGAATATATAAATTACATAATGTGCTATATATACTAAAAATTTTCCTTAAAATTCTTTAATCATGCCAAAATTTTATTTTCTTAAAATAAACCTCCCTAATATAATTAAAATATTTAATCAACCAAAAATTTTCTCCCAAAAATTATTATTTAACCAAAAAATCAAATTTGGCATAAACTCAAATATAATTATAAAAATAGTATAAAAATCTCAAAAATTATAATTTGAGTTCTAAAATTTATAATATTCACTAATAACCTCAATTATTAAAATTTCATAATTTTTAACCATAATTTTCGAAATTAGCCTAATTATTAAATTTTTGACATAAGGTATAGAAATTCCTAAAAATTGTATAATATTCTAAAAAATTTATTTTCTTACCCTAAAATTTATATCAACTCATAATAACACCAAAATACCAAATATTATTATTATTTATTATTTTTATAATTAATTCCCGAAAATTCCTAAAATATTATTAAAATATTCAAAAATTCACCAAAAATCAAAATAAATTCCAAAAATTATACAAAAATTCCTAGAGGTAGATTGAGCTACTAGGAATCACATTTGTAAAGGGAGTTTGCATGTTTCAATCTAAATCGAGCTAAAAAAATTTCCAAAACCCTAGAGCTCAAAACCAAAAATCAACCAAAACTCAATCAATTCATGACCAAAGCTTAAACTAAGCTTAGAATGAGTCTCATCGGTGCAAGGGGAGGAGATTGGCACCGGAATGGAGGAAAATGGTGGCTCGACGAAGCTTGGGTGAGTTTAGAGCAAACTCTCGGCTTCTCCTCTTCCAGCGACTTCCGACGGCTCTGCAGGTGACCGGAGGCGAGGGAGAAGGAGGAGGAAGCAGCAGACGGCGGCCGGAGGTGGGGGAGGCGCAGTGATGGTGGCGGTCGAGGGTGTCGCGAGGATGGGGAGAAGGGAAAGCTTCGGTTCTGTTTTTCTTTTTCTTCAACTATACATATATATATATATATATATATATATATATATATATATATTTATACTATATTATATCATATATATATATATATGTATATATACATATATATCTATACATACACATACATATAATTAGATATACATATACATATATATTATATATATATATACACTTAACCTACTAATATACATACACATATAATATAATAATTAAACCCTACATCTATATTTATAAATATACATATATTTATAAATATATATATATACATATATTTATTTATATGCACATGTATACGCACATATATATTTATTTGTTTATAGACATACATGTAGCTAATGACTTTAATATAATTTAAAATAACACTAATAGCGATAATGAAAATAATAATAATAATCACAATAATAACAATCATAAAATAAATATAATATGATGGAAAAATAACTATTTATAGTATGATTTGATAAAAAAAAATACCCCTATTTATTTAAGTAATACGTAGGGTATTACAGTCTCCCCTCCTTATATGAATTCGTCCTCGAATTCAAGAAAAGAAAGAAAAGAGGAATTACAAGGCTAAGAAGGAAAAAGATACGAAAACGAAACTTGCATCTCGGCTTCAGTTTCCCAGGTGCAATCCTCTGCGGAATGGTTACTCCATAATACCTTCACCATCGGTATCTCCTTAGTTCACAGCTGTCGGATTTGGCGATCCAAAATCGCCACCGGGTACTCCTCGTAAGTCAAATCGTCGCTAAGCTCTACGGCTTGAGGTTGTAACACGTGAGACGGATCAGGGACATATTTTCTCAACATGGACACATGAAATACAGGATGGATTCTCAATAGTTGTGGTGGTAACACCAACCTATACACCACTTCACCCACTCTAGACCGAATCTCAAACGGTCCAACGTATCTGGGAGCTAGCTTACCCTTCTTTCCAAATCTTATAACTCCTTTCATTGGAGACACCTTCAGGAACACCATGTCACCAACCATGAAGGATACATCCTTCCTCCTAGGGTCAGTATAGCTCTTCTGTCTGCTGAAGGCTATCTTCATTCGCTGCTGAATAATGGGGACTTTCTCTGAAGTGATCTGCACCAACTCTGGTCCCGTTAACTGCCTCTCACCAATCTCCTAACACAAAGGTGATCTACACTTTCTACCATATAGTGCCTCATACGGAGCCATCTCGATGCTAGCATGATAGCTGTTATTATAAGCAAACTCAATCAATGGCAAGTGTGAATCCCATTGTCCTCCAAAATCTATTACACACATCCTCAGCATATCTTCTAACGTCTGGATGGTCCTCTCTGACTGACCATCTGTCTGAGGGTGGAAGGCCGTACTAAAATCCAATCTGATACCCAAGGCCTTGTGTAATTCTTGCCAAAAGACTGAGGTAAAGGTGGCTCCTCTATCTGACACTATGCTCATATGTACTCCATGTAAACAAACAATCTTATTGACATAAAGTCTTTCCAGTCTATCAGTAGAGTACGTCTTCTTTATAGGCAGAAAGTGTGCTGATTTAGTTAACCTGTCAACAATCACCTAAATAGCGTCATAACCTCCAGTAGTTCGAGGTAGCCCAATCACGAAATCCATGGCTATCATATCCTATTTCCATTCAGGAATTGGCATGGCTTGTAACAGTCCTGAGGGTCTCTGATGTTCAAGCTTTACTTGCTTGCAAGTCAAGCACTTGGATACAAATTCTGCAATGTCCTTCTTCATTCCACTCCACCAATATGTATCCTTCAAGTTATGATACATCTTGGTAGAACCCGGATGAACACTATATGCAGAGAAATGTGCTTCTTCCATAATCTCCTTTCTCAAGTCATCAACATCTGGCACACAAATCCTAGTGCCCAATCGCAATACACCTTCTCTGTCAATCATAAAGTCCCGTGACTGCCCTTGTTGCACTTCATACAGAATCCTCTGCAACTGCGGGTCTCTACTCTGAGCTGCCTTAACCCGATCCAAGTATACTGATCGTACACTGAATTGAGCTAAAAGGCACTTTCGGGTAACTTTCATCTGCAATCCCCGATCGATCAGTCCATGCAACTCCTTGATAATGGGCCTTCTCTCTGTGCTAATATGGTGGAGCAATCATAATCCTTAAGGAGTTCCATCCATCTCCTTTGCCTCAAATTCAAGTCCCTCTGCTGGAAAATATATTTCAAGCTCTTCTGATCAGTGTATATCTCACACGTCACTCCGTACAAGTAATGTCTCCATATTTTCAAAGAAAACACCACGGCTGCCACCTCTAAGTCATGAGTAGGATAGTTCTGCTCGTGCTTCTTCAACTGCCTCGAAGCATAAGCAATCACTTGGCCATTTTGCATCAACACACAGCCCAATCCTACTATGGAAGCATCACAATACACTGTATAACCTTCATTCCCAGAGGGTAAAGTTAGAATTAGGGCCAACGTCAACAAGTCCTTCAATAACTGAAAATGCTCTTCGCATTTTTCCGTCCATACAAACTTAACATTCTTCTGGGTCAACCGTGTCAAAGGTGCAGCAATTCTAGAGAAGTCCTTCACAAATCTTCTGTAATAGCTTGCTAGACCCAGGAAACTCCGTACTTCCTTAACTATAGTCGGCCTTGACCACTCTGTAATAGCCTCTATCTTCTTAGGGTCCACCTGTATGCCATCTTGAGAAACCACGTGGCTTAGAAATGCCACTTGATGCAACCAGAACTCGCACTTTGAGAATTTGGCATACAACCTGTGCTCCCTTAAAGTTTGAAGTACCATTCTCAGATGCATCATATTCTCAGCCTCACTCTTGGAATAAACCAAGATATCATCAATGAAAACTATCACAAACCGGTCCAAGTATGGCCTGAACACCCGATTCATCAAGTCCATAAAGGCTGCTGGAGCATTAGTCAACCCAAAGGACATTACTAAAAACTCATAATGGCCATATCTTGTTCGGAAGGCTGTCTTGGGCTCATCACCTCTTCTGATTTTCAACTGATGATACCCAGATCTCAGGTCTATTTTGGAGAAGCATGTAGCACCTTGAAGTTAATCAAATAGATCATCGATCCTCGAAAGTGGGTACTTATTCTTGATGGTGACCTTATTCAACTGTTTATAGTCGATACAAAGTCGAAGGCTACCATCTTTCTTCTTTACGAATAATACCGGAGCACCCCAAGGTGATGTACTAGGTCTGATGAAACCCTTATCAAGCAACTCCTGCAACTACTCTTTTAGCTCCTGTAGTTCAGCTGGTGCCATTCTGTAGGGTGGCATAGAAATAGGATCCATACTATGTATGACATCGATACAGAACTCTATCTCTCTATTTGGTGGTAATCCTGGTAATTCTTCAGGAAAGACATCCAAAAATTCACACACCACTGGCACTTGCTCAATTGCCATATTCTCCTTCTCAACATCTTTTACCACTGCCAAGTAACCCTGACAACCCCTTCTAAGTATCTTCCGAGTTGTAATGGCAGAAATGAGATTATGAGGCATGAAGCTCTTTTCACCCTTGAAATAAATTCTTCTTCACCTGGAATTCTGAACACCACTTCTTTCTCTCTATAATTCATCGAAGCATAATTCCTCGACAACCAATCCATGCCTAAAATGACATCGAATTCCAGTACGTCGAGCAATACTAAGTCCGCCCATAGCTCTCTACCATCAACTATCACCGGACACGAAGGAAAGAAAACATCTGTCTCCAACTCGTCACTAAGAGGAGTTGAAATAGATAGAGGAAAGGACAACCTAGAAGGCTGCCACTCGATTCTTGAAGCGAACACAGGAGAAATGAAGGAATGTGAAGCACCGGGATCAAACAACACTCTAGCATTGCATGCACAGACTGAGAGAATACCTGCTACCACTGCATTTGAAGTCTGAGCATCCTGTGGTGTCAAAGTAAACACTCGAGCCTGACCACGACCTGCCTGCTGAGAAGTCGAAGGTTGCGTAAAACCATGTCCGCTAGGTCTACCAACTGAACCTCGACCCTGCTAACTCATAGGCTAAGGCGGTCTCTGCTGTGGCTGTATGGGTGCTCTATACTGCTGAGGCATCGGATAGTAGGGCTGAGCCACTGATGAAGACGAACCCTGAATGTACTGTGGCTGGTATCCGGAGTGGGGACAAGCTCTGGCAAGATGTCCAACCTGCCCATATCTGAAGCAAGCGCCCGACAAGATATGACACGGGCCCTTATGAAATCGTCCACAACTCGTGCAAGCACTGGCTCCAGACCCAGAACTACTCTGCCCGGAACTCTGCCCACTACTACTGCTACTAACTCCTGCACCGAATCTATGACCCCTACTACTCCTTCTGTTTGAGGCATACCCATGTCGGCCAACTCTGTGAGTCCTGGACCTCCTACCACTCTGCTGAGAACTACCCGCAGCCTGCTGACTCGAACTGCCGATGTGAAATGCTGGCTGCTGGTATCCAGGAGCTACACCATAACCACTGCCCCCCGATCATATAAGGATCTATCATGGTGCCCTGGCGGATATGTCGCCTCTTTATCAAACGGGCCTCCTCAATCACACTCTCCAGGGTACGATCCTCGGTACACATACCAACAAAAGCGGGTCCTAATCTAGTAACATACAGCTCCACTGCTCTGTAAGGATCCCTCCTAATATCTTCTACATGTCGGGACAACCTATTAAACTCTCTGTATAGTCCTCTACTGACCTATCACCTCTAGTGATGTGGAGTAACTGCCACCTGTAGGCATCTATGGTGGCTGGAGGACAGAAAAATCTTAAAAAGCGATCCTTAAATTCTGGCCAAGTCAGCTCGTGCATCAATGGTTGAATCAACTGCATAAACCAGTCCTGAGCGACCGCCTGAACCAACAACTCCATAATCATAATCCTCTGTTAATCCGTGTGTCCAGTCCTGGTGCGTGCCTCAATCGCATTAATGAAGTCTAAGGCATCACCCATACCGTCGAAAGAAACTCTACCGATCCGAGAATAAAGAAGGGCTGCTTCAGTGTCTGACATACCCTGGTTCCTTTGCTGAAGCATCTGCTATACAAAGGGCATCGCCTGATTCAATGCTGCTAGACCCTGATTAATCCCTGCCAGTCCAGCTGCAAAGGCAGTGGGGTCAATAGTTGGGGCTTCAGGCTCGACTGGCTGCTGATCGGGAATCTCAGCTGCAGCTACCCTGGCTCTACCTCTACCTCTACCTCTGCCCCTACGACGTGGAGCAGGAAGGGGAGACTCATCGTGCACAGACTGCTCATCAAACCTAAGGGTCGGATCAACTTCTGGGTCGGTACGCACATGCCTCATTCTGAAAGGAAGACAAGGAAAATTGAATTCAAAACGGGGGTAAGAATATTTAAAGCAATGTGGAATTAGAACAATAACATCTCAAGACAATTATCAACCCTAAAGCTGCAGTAGTTACACAGAAAGACAGACATGGACAATTAATCAAACTTATGCTCTGATACCAACTTTATCACGATCCGAACCCGAGGGCACGTGACCGGCATTAGGGAATGGATAGGCATAAGGCCCCCGAAACCCGTAGTAAGCCTAAATGAAAAGAAAATAAAACCATTCATATTTTAGACTTTATTTTAAAATAGAACACATTATCAAACTGATTTTTTTCTCAAATTACACAATTTCAACTGTTTAAATAATAATGTGTTTCAACATCTCATATTATAAATCAAATTGAATCTTATACATAAGCGTGGTTTACACAAAAAAACTACACAATTATGTTTAAACCATACAAATACTTAGAACATATACTACTGCAGCAACCTAGATTAACACGCAGTACAACTTATAATGACCTACATAAAATAACCGGTGAAGAAGAAACCCGGCGTGGAGGTAGTCTGAGGTCGAAATCCCAAGCTCCTGAAAAAAATAAATTGAGGGGAATCAGACCTCACTGAGTAAGTCAATAAAAAGAGTTGTACGGTTTGAAAACCTTTTTGAAAACTATATATGTTTATAGTGAAAATAATTTATAATATATATATTTATAGCTTTTGAAAAATCTCGGTAGAACCCTAAACCCAACAATCTACATGGCCAACTGGGCCCACTTATTCCAACTAGACTACCGGTCCCTGAGAGCAAGGGCATCAATCGAGGCACCAAGCCGTAGTCATTCACTTAATCCAAATATATGGCACTGGCGGTCCCCGAGAGCTAAGGCATCAACCGAGGTACCCATCCCAGTCCATTATTGACTTTCCAATCACTGGCGGTCCCCGAGAGCAAAGGCTTCCACCGAGGCACCCGTCCTAGTTTAACATTCATCAATCATACAATTATCGAATCCATCTATCAATCTCAACCATGTGCACATAGTCCTGGTGAGGCCCACCAGGTAGCCCGTTCTACCAAAATTTCTCAAATCGATTTTAAATAAATAAAATGCCTTTAAATCATAAATAATAGCATTAAATTAAATAAATCATATAATCAATATAATAGAAATACGAGTGCTTGCATTCTTTAAATAAACACACGCACAGATCGTTCTATTGACTTACAGGATGAATGCGAAGGCTGACGACCACGCGTCTGCCTCGGTCTCATAGCTTCTGCTCCGATATGCTCTAAAAGAAAAATAATGAATCGACTTTTAAAACATGACTAAGGAATCGAAATCAGAAATCAACAAAATAATAAAATTCCAGACTGACTCGAGGAAAATCGGATGAGACTCGATAGACAGGATTTAACCTAACTAACGGTAGAAATTTTACGAGTATCACGTTTTACGAGAAAATCTATCGAAATTTTGATAGAGTCTCCTCTGTAAAACGGACATCTCTCTACCAAAGGTAGAGCCAGACCTGCATAGAAAATGCACTTCCAATATACACAACTATTCACACTTGAGTCGGGCTCCCAAAACTACAATTTGCCCCGACCGAGATCACAACTCAATTATTCAAAAGTAAACAATTAAATTTGTATTCCATCACCAACAATATAAATATAATTATTATCCAAATTAAACCTTGGTAATGTATTATAGTAATATATATATATATATATATATATATATTGGGAATTCGATATATAAAATTTTACACTACTTAAATAGAAATATCAATTAATTTTATAAAAATTGTTTAAACCCTTTAAATATTAATAAGGCTAATTAAAATATATATTTTACCATATTTAGTGAAAAATTACATTTTTACCCCTAGAATATATAAATTACATAATGTGCTATATATACTAAAAATTTTCCTTAAAATTCTTTAGTCATGCCAAAAATTTATTTCTTAAAATAAACCTCCCTAATATAATTAAAATATTTAATCAACCAAAAATTTTCTCCCAAAAATTATTATTTAACCAAAAAATCAAATTTGGCATAAACTCAAATATAATTATAAAAATAGTATAAAAATCTCAAAAATTATAATTTGAGTTCTAAAATTTATAATATTCACTAATAACCTCAATTATTAAAATTTCATAATTTTTAACCATAATTTTCGAAATTAGCCTAATTATTAAATTTTTGACATAAGGTATAGAAATTCCTAAAAATTGTATAATATTCTAAAAAATTTATTTTCTTACCCTAAAATTTATATCAACTCATAATAACACCAAAATACCAAATTTTATTATTATTTATTATTTTTATAATTAATTCCCGAAAATTCCTAAAATATTATTAAAATATTCAAAAATTCACCAAAAATCAAAATAAATTCCAAAAATTATACAAAAATTCCTAGAGGTAGATTGAGCTACTAGGAATCACATTTGTAAAGGGAGTTTGCATGTATCAATCTAAATCGAGCTAAAAAAATTTCCAAAACCCTAGAGCTCAAAAAACCAAAAATCAACCAAAACTCAATCAATTCATGACCAAAGCTTAAACTAAGCTTAGAATGAGTCTCACCGGTGCAAGGGCAGGAGATTGGCACCGGAATGGAGGAAAATGGTGGCCGAACGAAGCTTGGGTGAGTTTGGAGCAAACTCTCGGCTTCTCCTCTTCCAGCGGCTTCCGGCGGCTCTGCAGGTGACCGGAGGTGAGGGTGAAGGAGAAGGAAGCAGCAGACGGCGGCCGGAGGTGGGGGAGGCACAGTGATGGTGGCGGTCGGGGGTGTCGCGAGGATGGGGAGAAGGGAAAGCTTCGGTTCTGTTTTTCTTTTTCTTCAACTATACATATATATATATATATATATATATATATATATATATATATATATATATATATATACATATATATATATATACATATATATATATATACATATATATATATATATATATATATATATATATATATATATATATATATATATATATATCTATACATACACATACATATAATTAGATATACATATTCATATATATTATATACATATATACACTTAACCTACTAATATACATACACATATAATATAATAATTAAACCCTACATCTATATTTATAAATATACATATATACATATATTTATAAATATATATATATATATACATATATTTATTTATATGCACATGTATACACACATATATATTTATTTGTTTATAGACATACATGTAGCTAATGACTTTAATATAATTTAAAATAACACTAATAGCGATAATGAAAATAATAATAATAATCACAATAATAACAATCATAAAATAAATATAATATGATGGAAAAAATAACTATTTATAGTATGATTTGATAAAAAAAAATACCCCTATTTATTTAAGTAATATGTAGGGTATTACAATATCAAACAAAGAAAAATGGAAAAAAAAGTTATTTACATAAATATATTAAAAATTTTTAAAAATTCAAAAATGTCAGTTGACTTTTAAAACTTGCAAAACTAACTTTCTTAATTTTTTTCTTTTAAATATAGACCTCTCTTTGCCACCATTACTTTTAGAATTGTCTTTTTTTTTTTCTCAATATTTTTTCCTTTTTACTGATTTTTTTCAAAAGTTTTTTTCAACAATTTCTTTGCTTTATACTATTTTCATCTATTTTTTCTCAATTTTTTTTACCATCTTCATCTATATTTTTCTCAATAATTTTTGCTCAATATTTTTTTCTCAACATTTTTTTACTGTATTCATTTTCTTCTCAATGTTTTTTTGCTTAATATTTTTTTCTCTTAATATTATTTTTTTCAAATGAATAATTATAAACTAAACATCTTTAATTGTTGTTAAACCAAGTAATAAATATCTTTAACTGTTGTAATGACAATAAATAAATAAAATTTTCTCCTTTCATATTCTTAAAGAATAAAGATTTTATTTTTTTTACTTTAATTTGTTTATTAAATGTCCAACAACTTTTTTTTTAAAAAAAACTATTTGATATTTATTGATTATTAATATATAACAAGTTTACAATCCTTATAATGTATTCATAACATCAACAAAAAAAAGTTGAAAAAATAAAAAAAAATCAACAAACTAAAACAACAAGAAACTAAAAACAACAAAACCACAAAAATCAACAAAATTTTATAGTTGTTGATTTTTATTATTTTTTATTGATTTTTAAATTTTTTTTATTAATAATAATAAAATTAAGACTATAAATAAAATTTTTACTTTTATTAGTATTAATGATAATAATAATATTTTTTTGACATATTTCATAATTTTTATTTTTGTTGTTGTTATGTTTTTATTTTTAACAAAAATCAACAAGCATAAACAAAGAGAAATAAAGAATAATTATTGAATGTTATGGGTAATTTTTAATTTAATTAGTTTAATTTATAAATTCTAGATAATTATAAAAAATAATTATTGAAGAATATGGATAATTTTTTAATTAGTTTAATTTTTATATTCCAAATAATAGTAAGTTTTAAAATTAAAAATTATTATTCAGAATATAAAATTAAATTATATAAAATATACAAATCAAATAAATATATACAATAAAATTAAATTAAAAATGATTTCAAAAATAATAAATAGATAAAAAATTACAAAAAGAAAAAAAAAAGGCAAAAAACGTTGACGTATGCCCAAAATTTTCAAAAATGTACTAAAAGAAGGACATATATGAAAACAAAGAAAACAAAACTGAAAGAGAAAGAAGGGCTGGACCACAAATGAAAATAATTTCGTTAACTTGACCCATATTTGTAATTAACTCAAAAAAAAAAAAAAATGCTTTGTTAGTTTACTTGTTATATATATATATATGGGCTTAAATTTGACAGACTTTGTTAGTCCACTCCTTTACATTGCAAATTGACTATTTTGACAGGTCAACTCGCTAAAACCATCATTTATAAAAACATTTCGTAATTCAGGTGTTTAGATAGTTTTATTTCAACCTATAAAAAATATTGAGACACTTCAAATAGTACCAAAAGTGCCGATAGTTTATTTTCAACAATTTCAAGTGTCTAAAAATAGTCATTTTGTAAGTTTATGAGAAAAACTGAAAAAAAAAAATCAAATATAGGGGTTGTAGATGTATTAGACAGAGATATTTGTTATATTCAAAACACAAAAATATATAATTATTCAAACATGTAGAATAATTTGCGATAAGACCTATACATGTTACATAAATATAGTTTTTATTTTTTTTTAATATGGAAAAGTATTAATATTCCATGTTTTCTTCTCATTTGAGGTGGGTGATTTTATTTCATTTGTATTTTGATATTCTATCAATTAATATTACTATTATTATTTTATGATAAAATATTAATAAAATATTAATTTTTAATAATAAAATTATTTTATATGTGAGTTACCATCAATCTACTTATTTGGATACCTTTGAAAATATTTTAAACTTATTCTAAAAATTCTTTCTTTTTTCTCATAAAAAATTAAAAATACATTTCAATTTTATTTATTATAAATTCAATGTAATTGGTTGAATATTGAATTATTCAATAAATAATTTTACTATTAGATATCCATTACTTGATTAATAACAATAAATTTTATATTATATATAAAACATAATACATCTGTGACCCCTATACTTGGTACAATTTATCAATTTGGTAACTCAACTTACAATTTTACTATTTTAATACTTAAACTCATTTAAAATACACTAATCTAATATATATATATATATATATATATATATATATTTGTCATTTTTATACTTGTCACTTTTTATTAGTTTCACACTTTTACTGTAAGTTTAATTTAATAAGTTAAACTCTTATAATATAGCACATGTTGATTCACTATTACATACTAAATATATATTTTAAGTGAATTCATACATTGAAATGATAAAATTATAAATTGAGGTATCAAACTAACAAAAAATAACTTACAACGGTCCACAAATGTATTATACTTATAGTGCAATATTAATGAGTAGAATAATACGATGCAAGTACGATAAAATTACAAGCTCTTTAATGTCACAAAAAAAAAAAAAAAAAAAAACTATAAAACATAAATAAAAAAAATGTAACACCGACCTCCACCAATACAGTTATTAGATGGCCACTACTTTGACTCACGTAATAAATTAAAACATTGATGTGGCGGAGTGCCAATTATTACTTAGAGGAAACCAATCAACACCTTTTAACATTAACTATCTTGTTGTGTATATATATATATATATATATGCAACAACATAATTAATGTTATCACTTTTCTCTCTATACTTTTAATTTTGTTAAATTAACACCTTAATTTGTTCATATCCTATTATATAAATACATGTAGCTGTATGAATTTACCACTTTGACTCCTGTAGTTATATCAATTTGTCACTTTACCCTTATATGGATGTTGACGTACCATTCCATTTGTTTTTCCAACAATGCAATAAGTGTTTATATAATGGGTTATAGAGAAGTTACTGTATTAACCATGCAAAATTGAAAATACATAGGGTAAAATCACAAGTTCATGCAAGTTAGGTAGTTATATATATATATATATATATATCTTGGTTTTGGTGTTTCTCGTTTGCAAACATCAGTCTGTATCTTTAGTAAAACCCGGTTATAACTTGCCATCTTGATCACTTGAGCTCATATTCATCATATATCAAAATAATTTATTAAGATACTCAATGCTATGTTTAATTCATGAAATCTACCATGCTTTTATCATGAGTACACTATCTCTTAGTAACGTACACATAGGTGATCAATATTATGCCATTCTTTTAAAGTTCTCATGTTACACCGTATTACATTCATCCTTATTCACCTTCACAAAGATTTCTCATTTCCAAGCCTCTTCCATTTAATTCAGGTTCACAAGTAAAGTTCTTTTGGGACTATTTAGTTTTGGAAAATAATACATATTTTTCAAAATAAATTTTCAAAAAAAAATTAAAAATAGAAGTTATTGTTTAATTACGATATTTTCTAATTTAGCGAATTAAAAAAAAAACTATTTTCTAAATTTTTCAAATTATAAAAGATGGTTTTCAAAATTTTCAATTAATATTATGACATTACTACTATTTTGTCAGCCACCACTACCACACAACCTCCTCCACCCTCACCACCACCTCCCCTATGTACCTCTACTAACACTACGACCACCACTATCACCACCACCACCGTAACGTCCACTATCTCCATCATTACTATAACTTCCGCCACCTTTTCTACAACCTCTTGACATTAATTAAATGTGCAGGATTTAACTTTTTTTATAAAATAAATAAATTTAAGATTAAATACCATCTTATGAATCACAATAATAATAATTATTATTATTATAATTATATTAAATAAAAAATTATTATAATAAATTTCATAAAAAATTATGAGAATATGAAAAAAATTGTAAAGTGAAAAGTAATAAACAAATTAATTTTTATTGTAATACCCTATATATATTCACTTAAATAAAAATGGGTATTTTTATCAAATCGTATTAGTAATAATTACTTTTTTTTCATCATATTATATTTTATTTATGTTTATATTATATTTAGGGTTAAATATTATTTTAGATGTGTATATTAAAATAATTTGTGTATGTATGTATATATATATATATATATAGTATATGTATATATATATATGTACCAACATTTATCTATACACATACATGCATAACTATATTAATATATATATATATATATATATATATGGTTTTATGTGTAGTAAGTGGACCAAACGGAATTAATAAGGCAAAAGAAGACAAAAAAAAAATCAAAACAAAAGAAATAGAAAGAAAGCAAGGAAACAGCGAAGAAGAAAAAAAAAAGAGAAGAAGAGAAAACAGAAACTTCCTAAGCCTATACCCTCTCCCTCATCGTCTCTCACCCTCCTTCTCTTCTTCTTCCCTGTGCTATTCATCCTGCCATCACCGGTGACACCATTGCCGTCACATCAAGCTACCAGGAGAAGAGCTGTTGCTGCCGTTCCTCATTTCTTTCCTCTGTCAGCTTTAATCCAAGCTGATCCAGCACCACCCAAGCTTCCTCAACTTCCCTCATCGTCTTAGGTGTCCATCCAAGCCAAGAGCCGCCGCTGCAACTCACCTCCGACACCGGAATTGAAGGTTGAAGGTGAGTTGCACAGAGTTGTTCTTAGGTTGTTGACAGGTTGTTTTCTAGTTACTGCTCAATTTTTAATGTTGATTTTAGGTTTTTTTTTAGTATATGTTGGATTATGCCCATAAATTGCTTCAATTTGTATTTTTAAATATTTTTCCTAATTTTTTCTTAATTTACAGAATTTTTGCATAATTTTTATTTATTTATTTTAATTTTTTTTAGTTGATTGCTGATTTCGATTACTTAGTCATGTTTTAAAAGTCAATTATTATTTTCTTTTAGAGCATTTCGGAGCGAAAGCCGTGAGACCAAGGCAGACGCGTGGTCGTCAGCCTTCGCATTCATCCTATAAGTCAATAAAACGATCTGTGCATGTGTTTATGTAAAGAATGCATGTGCTCGTATTTTATTACATTGATTATATGATTTATTTAATTTAATGCTATTATTTAAGATTTAAATGCATTTTATTTATTTAAAATCAATTTGAGAAATTTTAGTAGAATGGGCTACCTGGTGGGCCTCACCAGGACTATGTGCACATGGTAGAGATTGAGAGATGGATCCGTGATATATATATATATGGTTGATGAATGTTAAACTGGGATGGGTGCCTCGGTGGAAGCCTTTGCTCTCAGGGATCGCCAGTGATTATAAGGTTAATAATGGACTGGGATGGGTGCCTCGGTCGATGCCTTTGCTCTCAGGGACCGCCAATGTCATATATTTGGATTAAGTGAATGACTACGGCTTAGTGCCTCAGTTGATGCCTTTGCTCTCGGGGATCGATAGTCTAGTTGGAATAAATGAGACCGGTTGGCCATTTAGATTTTGGGTTTAGGGTTCTACCGAGATTTTTCAAAAGCTATACTTATATATTATAAATTATTTTCACTAGAAACATATATAGTTTTCAAAAAGGCTTTCAAACCGTACAGCTCTTTTATTGACTTACTCAGTGAGGTCTGAATCCCCTCAATTTATTTTTTTTCAGGAGCTTGGGAGTTCAACCTCAGACTACCTCCATGCCGGGTTTCTTCTTCATCGGCTATTTTATATAGGTCATTGTAAGCTGTACTATGTGTTAATCTAGGTTGCTGCAGTAGTATATGTACTAAGGATTTGTATGGTTTAAATATAATTGTGTAATTTATTTGTGTAAACTACGCTTATGTATAAGATTTAAATTCAATTTATAATATGAGATGTTGAAACACATTTTTATTAAGCAGTTGAATTTATGTATTTTGAGAAAAATCAGTTTGATAATATGTTATGTTATTAATTAAAGTTTAAAATATGAATGGTTTTATTTTCTTTTCCTTTAGGCTTACTACGGGTTTCGGGGGCCTTATGCCTACCCATTCCCTAATGTCGGTCACGTGCCCTCGGGTTCGGGTCGTGACAAAGTTGGTATCAGAGCATAAGTTTGATTAATTGTCTATGTCTGTCTTTCTATGTAACTACTGCAGCTTTAGGATTGATAATTGTCTTTGAGATGTTATTGTTTCTAATTCCGCGTTGCTTTAAATATTCTTACCCCGTTTTGAATTCAATTTTCCTTGTCTTCTTTTCAGAATGAGGCGTGTGCGTACCGACCTCGATGTCGATCCGACCCTTTGATTTGATGAGCAGTCTGTGCACGATGAGGCTCCCCTTCCTGCTCCACGTCATAGGGGCAGAGGTAGAGGTAGAGGTCGAGCCAGGGTAGCTGCAGCTGAGATTCCTGATCAGTAGCCAGTCGAGCCTGAAGCCCCAACTGTTGACCCCATAACCTTTACAACTGGACTGGCAGGGATTAATCAGGGTCTAGCAGCATTGAATCAGGCGATGCCCCTTGTACAGCAAATGCTTCAGCAGAGGAACCAGGGGATGTCAGACACTGAAGCAGCCCTTCTTTACTCTTGGATCGGTAGAGTTTCTTTCGACGGTACGGGCGATGCCTTAGACTTCATTAATGCAATTGAGGCACGCACCAGGACAGGACACACAGATTATCAGAGGATTATGATTGTGGAGTTATCGGTTTAGGCGGTCGCTCAGGATTGGTTTATACAATCGATTCAGCCATCGATGCACGAGCTGACTTGGCCAGAGTTTAAGGATCGCTTTTTGAGATTTTTCTATCCTCCAGCCACTAGAGATGCCTACAGGTGGCAGTTACTCCACATCACTAGAGGCGATAGGTCAGTGGAGGACTACACCAGAGAGTTTAATAGGCTGTCCTGATATGCAGAGGATATCAGGAGGGACCCTTACAAAGTAGTTGAGCTATATGTTACTGGATTGGGACCCATTTTTATTGGTATGTGTACCAAGGACCGCACCCTAGAGAGTGTGATTAAGGAGGCCCATTTGATTGAGAGGCGATACATCCGCCAGGGCACCATGATAGATCCTTATATGATCGGGGGCAGTGGTTATGGTGTAGCTCCCCGGTACCAGCAACCAGCATTTCACATTGGCAGTTCGAGTCAGCAGGCTGCGGGTAGCTCTCAGTAGAGTGGTAGGAGGTCCAGGACTCACCGAGTTGGCTGACATGGGTACGCCTCAAATAAAAGGAGTGGTAGGGGTCCCAGATTCGGTACAGGAGTTAGTAGCAGCAGTAGTGGGTAGAGTTCCGGGCAGAGTAGTTCTGGGTCAGGAGCCAGTGCTTGCACGAGTTACGGACGATTTCATCAGGGCCCGTGTCATATGTTGACGGGCGCTTGCTTCAGATGTGGGCAGGTTGGACATCTTGCCAGAGCTTGTCCTCACTCCAGTTATCTGCCAGAGTACGTTCAGGGTTCATCTTCGTTAGTGGCTCAGCTCTACTATCCGATGCCTCAGCAGTATCGAGCACCCATACAACCACAGCAGAGACCGCCTCAGCCTATGAGTCAGTAGGGTCGAGGTTCAGTTGGTAGACCTAGCGATCGTGGTTTTACGCAGCCTTCCACTTCTCAGTAGGCAGGTCGTGGTCAGGCTTGAGTGTTCACTTTGACACCACAGGACGCTCAGACTTCGAATGCAATGGTAGCAGGTATTCTCTCAGTCTGTGCATGCGATGCTAGAGTGTTGTTTGATCCTAGTGCTTCACATTCCTTCATTTCTCCTGTGTTCGCTTTGAGAATCGAGAGGCAGCCTTCTAGGTTGTCCTTGCCTCTATCTGTTTCAACTCCTCTTAGTGACGAGTTGGAGACAGATGTCTTCTTTCCTTCGTGTCCGGTGATAGTTGATGGTAGAGAACTATAGGCGAACTTAGTATTGCTCGACGTACTGGAATTCGATGTCATTTTAGGCATGGATTGGTTATCGAGGTATTATGCTTCGATAAATTATAGTGAGAAAGAAGTGGTGTTCAGAATTCTAAGTGAAGAAGAATTCTGTTTCAAGGGTGAAAAGAGCTCCATGCCTCATAATCTCATTTCTGCCATTACAGCCCAGAAGATGCTTAGGAGGGGTTGTCAGGGTTACTTGGTAGTGGTAAGAGATGTTGAGAAGGAGAATGTGGCAATTGAGCAGGTGCTAGTGGTGTGTGAATTTTTGGATGTTTTTCCTGAAGAATTACCAGGATTACCACCAGAAAAAGAGATAGAGTTCTGTATCGATGTCATACCTGGTACAGATCCTATTTTTATGCCACCTTACAGAATGGCACCAACTGAACTACAGGAGCTAAAAGAGCAGTTGCAGGAGTGGCTTGATAAGGGTTTCATTAGACCCAGTACATCGCCTTGGGGTGCTCCGGTGTTGTTCGTGAAGAAGAAGGATGGTAGCCTTCGACTTTGTATTGACTACAGGCAGTTGAATAAGGTCACCATCAAGAACAAGTACCCACTTCCGAGGATCGATGATCTATTTGATCAACTTCAAAATGCTACATGCTTCTCTAAAATAGACCTGATATCTGAGTATCATCAGTTGAGAATCAGAAGAGGTAATGAGCCCAAGACAGCCTTTCGAACAAGATATGGCCATTATGAGTTTTTAGTAATGTCCTTTGGGTTGACTAATGCTCCAGCAACCTTTATGGACTTGATGAATCGGGTATTTAGACCATTCTTGGATCAGTTTATGATAGTTTTCATTGATGATATCTTGGTTTATTCCAAGAGTGAGGCTGAGTATGTGATGCATCTGAGAAAGGTACTTCAGACCTTAGGGAGCACAGGTTGTATGCCAAATTCTCAAAGTGCGAGTTCTGGTTGCATTAAGTGGCATTTCTAGGCCACGTGATTTCTAGAGATGGCATACAGGTGGACCCTAAGAAGATAGAGGCTATTACAGAGTGGCCAAGGCCGACTACAGTTAGGGAAGTACGGAGTTTCCTGGGTCTAGCAGGCTATTACAGAAGATTTATGAAAGACTTCTCTAAAATTGCTGCACCTTTTACAAGGTTGACCCAGAAGAATGCTAAGTTTGTATGGATGAACAAATGCAAAGAGCATTTTTAGTTATTGAAGGACTTGTTGACGTCGGCTCCAATTCTAACTTTACCCTCTGGGAATGAAGGTTATACAGTGTACTATGATGCTTCCAGAGTATGATTGGGCTGTGTGTTGATGCAAAATGGCCAAGTGATCGCTTATGCTTTGAGGCAATTGAAGAAGCACGAGCAAAACTATCCTACTCATAATCTGGAGATGGCAGCCATGGTGTTTGCTTTGAAAATATGGAGGCATTACTTGTACGGAGTGACGTGTGAGATATACACTGATCACAAGAGCTTAAAATATATTTTCCAGCAGAGGGACTTGAATCTGAGGTAGAGGAGATGGATGGAACTCCTTAAGGATTATGATTGCTCCATTTTATACCATCCAGGTAAGGCGAATGTTGTTGCGGATGCCTTGAGTAGAAAATCAGTAGGCAGCCTTGCCTATATTAGCACAGAGAGAAGGCCCATTATCAAGGAGTTGCATGGGTTGATTGATCAGGGGTTGCAAATGAAAGTTACCTGAAAGTGCCTTTTAGCTCAATTCAGTGTACGATCAATATACTTGGATCGGGTTAAGGCAGCTCAAAGCAGAGACCCCCAGTTGTAGAGAATCATGTATGAAGTACAACAAGGGCAGTCACGGGACTTTATGATTGATAAAGAAGGTGTATTACGGTTGGGCACTAGGATTTGTGTGCCAGATGTTGATGATTTAAGAAAGGAGATTATGGAAGAAGCATATTTTTCTGCATATAGTATTCATTCGGGTTCTACCAAGATATATCATAATCTGAAGGATACATACTGGTGGAATGGAATGAAGAAGGACATTGCAGAGTTTGTATCCAAGTGCCTGACTTGCCAGTAAATAAAGCTTGAACATCAGAGACCCTCAGGACTGTTGTAACCCATGCCGATTCCTGAATGGAAATGGGATATGATAGCCATGGATTTCGTGACTGGGCTACCTCAGACTACTGGAGGTTATGACGCTATTTGGGTGATTATTGACAGGTTAACTAAGTCAGCACACTTTCTACTTATAAAGAAGACGTACTCTACTGATAGACTGTCGAGACTTTACGTCAATAGAATTGTTTGTCTACATGGAGTACCTATGAGCATAGTGTCGGATAGAGGAGCCACCTTTACCTCAGTCTTTTGGCAAGAATTACACAAGTCCTTGGGTACCAGATTGGATTTCAGTACGACCTTCCACCCTTAGACAGATGGTTAGTCAGAGAGGACCATCCAGACACTAGAAGATATGCTGAGGATGTGTGTAATGGATTTTGGAGGATAATGGGATTCCCACTTGCCATTGATTGAGTTTGCTTATAATAACAGCTATCATGCTAGCATCGAGATGGCTCCGTATGAGGCACTATATGGTAGAAAGTGTAGATCACCTTTGTGTTGGGAGATTGGTGAGAGGCAGTTAACGGGACCAGAGTTGGTGCATATCACTTCAAAGAAAGTCCCCATTATTCAGCAGCGATTGAAGACAACCTTTAGTAGACAGAAGAGCTACACTAACCCTAGGAGGAAGGATGTATCCTTCATGGTTGGAGACATGGTGTTCCTGAAGGTGTCTCCAATGAAAGGAGTTATGAGATTTGGCAAGAAAGGTAAGCTAGCTCCCAGATACATTGGACCATTTGAGATTCGGTCTAGAGTGGGTGAAGTGGCATATAGGTTGGTGTTACCACCCGAACTGTCGAGAATCCATCTTGTATTTCATGTGTCCATGTTGAGAAAATACGTCCCTGATTTGTCTCACGTGTTGCAACCTCAAGCCGTAGAGCTTAGCGACGATTTGACTTATGAGGAGTACCCGGTGGCGATTGTGGATCGCCAAATCCGACAGCTACGAACTAAGGAGATACCGATGGTGAAGGTGCTATGGAGTAACCATTCCGTAGAGGATTGCACTTGGGAAACTGAAGCCGAGATGCGAGTTTCGTTCCCGTATCTTTTTCCCTCTTAACCTCATAATTTTTCTTTCTTTCTTTTCTTGAATTCGGGGACGAATTCATATAAGGGGGGGAGACTGTAATACCCTATATATATTTACTTAAATAAAAAAGGGGTATTTTTATCAAATCGTATTAGTAATAATTACTTTTTTTTCATCATATTATATTTTATTTATGTTTATATTATATTTAGGGTTAAATATTATTTTAGATGTGTATATTAAAATAATTTGTGTATGTATGTATGTATGTATATGTAGTATATATATATATATATATATATATATATATATATATATATATATATATGGTTTTATGTGTAGTAAGTGGATCAAACGGAATTAATAAGGCAAAAGAAGACAAAAAAAAATCAAAACAAAAGAAATAGAAAGAAAGCAAGGAAACAGCGAAGAAGAAAAAAAAAGAGAATAAGAGAAAACAGAAACTTCCCGAGCCTATACCCTCTCCCTCATCATCTCTCACCCTCCTTCTCTTCTTCTTCCCTGTGCTATTCATCCTACCATCACCGGTGACACCATTGTCGTCGCACCAAGCTGCCAAGAGAAGAGCTGCTGCTACCGTTCCTCATTTCTTTCCTCTGTCAGCTTTGATCCAAGCTGATCCAGCACCACCCAAGCTTCCCCAACTTCCCTCATCGTCTTAGGTGTCCGTCCAAGGTAAGAGCTGCCGCTGCAACTCACCTCCGGCACCGGAATTGAAGGTTGAAGGTGAGTTGCACAGAGTTGTTCTTAGGTTGTTGACAGGTTGTTTTCTAGTTGCTGCTCGATTTTTAATGTTGATTTTAGGTTGTTTTTAAGTATATGTTGGATTATGCCCATAAATTGCTTCAATTTGGATTTTTAAATATTTTTCCTAATTTTTTCTTAATTTACAGAATTTTTGCATAATTTTTATTTATTTATTTTAATTTTTTTTAGTTGATTGCTGATTTTGATTCCTTAGTCATGTTTTAAAAGTCAATTATTATTTTCTTTTAGAGCATTTCAGAGCGAAAGCCGTGAGACCGAGGCAGACGCGTGGTCGTCAGCCTTCGCATTCATCCTGTAAGTAAATAGAACGATCTGTGCATGTGTTTATGTAAAGAATGCATGCGCTCATATTTTATTACATTGATTATGTGATTTATTTAATTTAATGCTATTATTTAAGATTTAAATGCATTTTATTTATTTAAAATCTATTTTAGAAATTTTGGTAGAACGGGCTACCTGGTGGGCCTCACCAGGACTATATGCACATGGTAGAGATTGAGAGATGGATCCGTGATATATATATATGGTTGATGAATGTTAAACTGGGATGGGTGCCTCGGTGGAAGCCTTTGCTCTCGGAGACCGCCAGTGATTATAAGGTTAATAATGGACTGGGATGGGTGCCATGGTCGATGCCTTTGCTCTCGGGGACCGCCAGTGTCATATATTTTGATTAAGTGAATGACTACGACTTGGTGCCTAGGTTGATGCCTTTGCTCTTGGAGATCGGTAGTCTAGTTGGAATAAGTGGGCCCGGTTCGCTATTTAGATTTTGGGTTTAGGGTTCTATCTAGATTTTTCAAAAGCTATACTTATATATTATAAATTATTTTCACTATAAACATATATAGTTTTAAAAAAGGCTTTCAAACCGTACAACTATTTTATTGACTTACTCAGTGAGGTCTGATTCCCCTCAATTTATTTTTTTTCAGGAGCTTGGGAGTTCAACCTCAGACTACCTCCACGCCGGGTTTCTTCTTCACCGGCTATTTTATGTAGGTCATTGTAAGTTGTATTGTGTGTTAATCTAGATTGTTGCAATAGTATATGTACTAAGGATTTGTATGGTTTAAATATAATTGTGTAATTTATTTGTGTAAACTACACGTATATATAAGATTTAAATTCAATTTATAATATAAGATGTTGAAACACATTTTTATTAAGTAGTTGAATTTATGTATTTTGAGAAAAATCAGTTTAATAATATGTTCTGTTATTAATTAAAGTTTAAAATATGAATGGTTTTATTTTATTTTCCTTTAGGCTTACTACGAGTTTCAGGGGCCTTATACCTATCCATTCCCTAGTGCCGATCACGTGCCCTCGGGTTCGGGTCGTGACATTTATTTTCTGTTTTCTATTTTGGAAAATGAGAAACTAAAAACCAAGGAAAACAAAAATGGAACATATTTTCCAAAACTAAATAGCCTCTTACTAGTTTAGAATTGGGATAATAACATTTACAGTTTTAAAAGTTATATAGTTTTGGCAATTAAGTCTTGAATACTTTTTTAACAATCAAGTTCTATAAGTTCTAAAAAGTCTTTCCGTTAGTTAACCATTAACATTAATTTTTTTTTTTACATTTTAATCCTAAAATTTAAATTTTTTTTATATTTTAAATAAATAATTTTTTATTTTTATTTATAATTTATTATATTATTAAATTTTCATAATAACTATTTTATTTAAAATATTTTATTTAAAATTTTAATTTTTTGATATTATTTTGTATTGAGTGAATACAGTTATTTTGAAACTTTAATAATATAATAAAAATAAAAATAAAAATAAAAATAAAAATATTTATTTAAAATATAAAAAATTTTCTAAATTTTAGGACTAAAATGTATAAAAAAATTTAATTTTAATGATTGACTAACAGAAAATTGATTTAACTAACGGAAAAACTTTTTTAAAACTTATAGAACTTAATTATTAAAAATTAAGCATTTATAATTTAATTGTAAAAATTATATAACTTTTAGGACTGTAAATATTTTTATCTCTTTAGAATTTGTTGTCATTTATACACATGTATGCTCTTAACTTATCATTCCACAATATTAAACACTTTTGTACATTCATGATGTACCGTGTGTCGCTGATAAATTTTCAATATCTATGAAATTTTTACTAATATAGAACCACTAAAACGATAGGGTTTTTTACTAAACTGATTTAACTTGGATAAATTATGTAAATTACTTTGAAGTTGTATTTACTTTTTTTTTTTTATCAGAAAACTTAAGATAAAATGTACTGAGTTTTCTTAATTTTCCAAATGATAGTTGTATTTAATTGTTATATAAGCATTAAATAAATTTTATTTTCAATATCATTGTTTTTTGGCTAATATATATATATATATATATACTCTCTAGAAAATAACCACATAAATAAAAAATTTATTAAACTCGTAATATATAGTAAATAAATAATTTTTATTTTTAAATATTATTAAATAAATTTTTAAAAATAATAACAATGTTATTTACTTACATAGCAATTTAATATTAACTTAATATATTTATAAGTTATTATAACTTCTATAAATCTTTTATTTAAATAATTATATGATATTCTTTCAATATTTTTTATAAATAATTTTTCTCAAATCAAGAACTAATTTTATATTAAAAAAAATATTATGATCATAATGAATCATAAGATAATAAAAAATTACTAATTCTTTTTTAATAAAAAATTAAAAATAATAAAAACTATATTTTCTTTATATAACAATTTAAATATTATAACCCATTAAACTTATAATTTATTACAATTTTAGTAAATTTTTATTTCCACTATAATACTTTATTTCTTCAATATTTTTAAGATTAATAATTTTATTTACTCTAATTTAATGTAATTTTTTTAAGTTTAACTAATAATTAAATGATAAATATTAATTAATTTAATTAAGTATTTTTTGTTAAATTTTATAAAAATATCTAAAAATGATAATTATACTATTTTTATTATAGAAAATATAATTTCAAACAAATTATGTGTTCTATTTTTATTTATTAATTTTTAATTAATAAAAATATCTACTTTTAAAACAAATAATATACTTTTCCTATTTTCATAAAATTTATTATTTTCATTTTAATTATTTACTTATTAAAGTTAATATAATAAGACTTATAAAATTATGTTATCTAATTTGATTTATATTAGATAAAATATAAGTAGACCGAATTAAAATAGAAAATATATATTTTTAACAAAATTACTACAAAAATTTTAATTAATTTAATTTTATTAGAGAGAAAATAGAAATTAACATAATTAAAGGAAGAAACACACTTTCAATTAAATTAGAATTATATGTTAATTAATTTCATTTTTATTAGAAATAAAATAAAAGTTAACCTACTTAGAATATGAAATATATTTTCAATTAAATTAGAATTATATTTTAATTAATTTAATTTTGTTATAGATAAAATAGAATATATATAATTTCAATTATTTTACAATTATATTTTAATTAAATTAATTTTTATTAGATATAAAATAGAATTTAAACTAATTAGAATAGAAAATATACTTTTAATTAAGTTAGAATTTTTGTTAGAGATAAAATAGAAGTTAACATAATTAAAATAATAAATATACTTTCAATTAAATTAGAATTATATTTTAGTTAATTTAATTTTTATTAGATATAAAATAGAAGTTAACCATAATTAAAATAGGAAATAAACTTTCTATCAAATTAAAATTATATTTTAATTAATTTAATTTAATTTTACCTTTATTAGTAAATGACTAAATTATCCAATTTTTATATAATAATGAGTAAATTTTTTTTCGTAATTTTGTTTGTCCCCCTCGTGTGTATTTGTGTGTGTATATATATATATATATATATATATATATATTAAATGTCAAGCCTTAAAGTCATTAAGTCAAAAATTTTACAAGTGTTTATTTTCATATTTGAATATTTGCCCTAAAATCTAATGTGTCAAATTCTTTAAAATCCTAATTTTTATTAACAATAAAATATTTATTACAGTTTTTTAGTGTTATTTTTTAACTAAAACACTATTATACATATTCTAAAACTACTTAAATTCTAAAAGTTTTTATACAATACATATTTTTTAATTTCAATCACTCCATCATTTTCCCTAAACCATTAGAAATTCTATTTTTAAAAATTTTCTTAACTATTATACATGCTTTAATAATAATTTAATAGTCTCAAAATATATTCTATTATATTAAAAAATAATGGCAATAAAATAAAGAAGATAAAATTAATGTAATATATTTTATTTTTAATTTATTTAGTTTCCTTTTTCTCTTTATAAAAATTCTTATTTTAAAATACATATATTTTATTCAATATAAAACATTTTAATTATACTACATTTAAAAAACTACTTTTATTTTTCATTGGAAATTATATCTTTTATTCTAATTAAAACATCCACCTTTTATTCAATTAAAAATACATTTTTCTTTTTATTTTAATGTAAATAAAAATGTGCAAGTTATTAATTATTTTATATTTTTATTTTATTTCTCCAGTTATTATTATTAATATACTTATTATATATATATATATATATATACACTTATACTTTTAATAAAAAATTATTAAATAAAATTGTTATGATAACTTTCTAAATTTTCACTTTTATATTTAATTAATTTGCATTTTTAAATTTATTAAACTTTTTAATAATCATATTAAAATGTATATATTATTTAAAGTTAGCACAAAGAGTGGATTGACAATTAGTTTTCAATAAACCTTCACTCATATTAATGTTGTCGTAAGTTGTTAAATATAAAATAAATTTGTAAAATAATTATTTAAAGTGACATTTTTAAATATTATAATAAATATAGTTAAATGCTAATATATAAATATGCATAGTAACATAATATTAATTAATAGTCTGCAGTTCATTTTTGTTATTTAAATCTTATTTGGTTTAAGTTCATTAAAAAAATTATTTTATTTTTAAATAAAATTCATTTAAAAATGAATTATTATTAATAAATTGTATTTATTTTAAATGAAATTATAAAATTTATTTTAAGTAAATTTTATATTTTATTATATTACACTTGGTATAAGGATATTGTACAAACAAAAAACCTTTCTAAACTAATATTGCATAATAGGAACAATTTAACAGATAAAATTGATAAAAGATATATGTTAATCTTATAAAAAATAAATTTAATATTATGACATTTATTTGAAAATTCTAACCATTTTATTAGGATTTAGCGTAGTTATGAGAATTCCAAAAATTTTTAAAGTTGAAATTTTAAATAAATTTAATAAAGTTTTCATTTAAACTAAACACACCAAATTTGAATAAACACATTTTTAATTTATCCAATTTAATTTTTCTAGATAGTTTAGTTTGATACATTTAATATTAAAAAAAAAAAAAAGAAAATATTTGGTTTGGTTCGTTCTTATATAAACAAAATGTCACTTAATTGAAAAACACAATAAATTAAATTTTTTTTTTTTTTTTTCAAATACTTTAGATGATGATGATGATGATGATGATGATAATAATAATAATAATAATAATAATAATAATAATAATAATAATAATAATATAATTTAAAAAATCTCAAAATATATTAAAATTTTCAATTTTCAATTTTGTTCAATTTGATTTTTTTTTTTGGGTAATAACTTCCGTCTATTTAGTTCAGTTAATTCAATTTTTTTAAAAAAAATTAATTCAATTTGATTTAAATTCAATTATTTCAATTTTAGGCCATTTGGATTAGATTTTGATTCAACTAATCAAATGCTCTCTACTAGTGTCTATCTTTATATTTAAGTATTCACTATAAAAGTTAATGTGTCAAACTATTAAAAATTTTATTTTTTAAAAAAATTTGAAAAAATGAAAAATATAATAATTATTTAGTATTATCTTTCAACTAAAACACTATTATATATACTCTAATATTAATCTAATAATTTTAAAAGCTAATCTTATTATAACTACAAAATTACGGTAATAAAATTCAAATTATTTATTTATTTTACAGTCCATGTATTAGGTGGATTGACAACAAATTATATCATAGATCCTTGTTCATATTGTGATATGGACCAGGTTCATTTCATACATGTGAAACACGTTAAAAATAGCGCTTTTATTATTATTATTATTATTATTATTATTATTATTATTATTATTATTATTATTATTATTATTATTATTATTAACTATTTCTTCATTAAGGAAGGATACCATGAATGCCTCCTTCCTTATAGCCTTGGTATGCCCATGGTACTGCTGAAGCCATAATTAGTCCAGCTTATTTAGGTTTAACATGTTTGTAAATTGAGAGAGAGTATGTTTTCATGAAAAAAAAAAAAAAAATCAGAGATAGTATATGTTTATGTTTTATGCATAGCCGTCAAACTTTAACTTAGCAAAAAGCTCATCAAAATAGTGAAAAGAAAAAGATAAAAAATAGAGCTAAAGAACACCAACAGAATTTTTCTTTTTGATTCTTAAAACTGAATAAATAAATCCGCTCTACAGATTTTGTACATTTTGTGTTAATTCTAACTTTAAATTTATTAGTTTGTGTATATAGATTTATTAGTTGTAAGGTAAAAATTTATTTGTTATTGATTGAAGATTTATTACAAGTTTAATATATTGTTTGTGAATTTCATGTGTTTAGTTTTTTTTTTTCTAATGATTTTATATGTCTTGTCTTATGAACCTATATTATTTAAGTAATAAACCTATAATATTTAATTAAAATAAAATTACAAGTAAAAATTCTATTTATTATAATTAAAAAATAAAAATTAAATAATTGATACTTTACTTGTGGAACCTGATTTGATGAGAAGAATGGGTAAAAGGGTGGGGTTTCCCCCATAAACACTTCGAAACTTAAACCAATAAGGGTATGAGGAAAAATATAACAAAGCGAATAAGTATAATAGAATAGAAATAAAGGATGATTGTTTGTATGAAGTAATGGCTTAATGATGTGATGATGTTGAATGATGAATAGATGAGTAAATATTAGAATGAAAATATGAGAAAGTGAGAATGAATCATATGAGATGTATTTATAGGAGAAAATATTGCTCAAATCTCTTAGAAATATGATTCGTTAATCTTGTAGGATTGTCTTGTTTAGGAGACAAAAAGACTTCATTTGTAGAGTAATCTTTCTAATTGAAATAGACTTCTTTATTAAGCTTTCTTCTTATTCAAGTAATCTTCTTTTTTGAGGGGAATATAACTCTTACAAGAATAGGATACTGATATGTGATTGTTAACCATAAGGTCGGAGGTATAAGCCTTCCGTCTAGTGTCAATGGGTAAAACCCTACGCCTTTACTTATTCTCCTCGAAATTATCAAATGACACCATCTGTAGAAAAGTTTAGCTTGTCTTGTTCAAATAGTTAGACAAATCTGAATCCAATTCCAGATTATCATTACTTATTGGAACCTTGCCAGAAAGTCAATCCTGTCATCACAAATAGCTTTGGAGATCCCTAATATTCATAACAAGAAAAGCTTGGAAAAACTATGAAGCTGGCGTTATTGCAAGATGTGATTCCTTCAGGCGGAAGTAACAACAATTATGCAGAGGGATTTATATTACATTTAACAAAGAGTCAAAACATGGTGCCTTTTTCTAACATATCAAACGGTGGATGATAGGACAACGTTCACTAAAGAAACCTGGTGCTCTCGATAAAGAATAAAGATTTTCTTATTGCCCTTTGCGTGATGTGCAATGTGAGAACTTCCTATAGTCTCAACTATCTAGAAGTAATCAAAGAAAATAGTGTTATAATCTGCGATATAGAGTTCCAAAAGCTTAAGAGAGACAATCAACAACACAAGATTGAAATTAAAGAGGTCCACACACCTGGTGAAGGACAAGTTCAATTCGCTGCAAGCCTTGTTTTTCAATTCCAAGAAAATAAAGTTTCACCTCATACCTAAAAATTTATTAGTTTCATCACTAATGAGGAAAATATAGAAGAGAGCAAGTTTGGAGATTATTTTGGCAAATTTCCTAATTAAGAATCCATCAAGTCCTAGTATAACTTGAAACAGTAAGTGGAGCATCATCTCTTTAAGTCCACGTAGTAGTATAATGAAAAGTGAGTTCAATTTATTGGAGGTTTAGCTTTTCAAATTGGAATAAGGGGCTCCTCCTTGTACACCCGCCAACAAGAAGCTCAGCATCTCTGTCTTTAACATGGTAAATATTCAAAGAGAGTGAGTCTGGTGATAGTCTTTAGAAAAGTTTTTGTAAGGAGAATTCACAAAGTCTAAATTTGTAACAACAGTTGATGAACCCAAATTTAAAATATTGAAGTCACCACCTCTGTAGATTTCAATCTTCAACAAAGCTCAAAAAAATTGCAAAGCACATATTTGTGAAAGAGGAACTTCATCTCTTCACCATTGTGTATTCAGCATCAAGGTTTATAATCGAGCATCGACTCCCATCAAACACAGGATGCATATAATAGTCTAATCGAGCTATTGGTCTTCTCATTTATCAAGTTATAATTTGTGTTCTTCTTTAATTCCAAGCTTGTTGTACAGAATCTGGTCATTTAATGCCAAAGGTTAGGAACATGTTGGCCTCGCAAATCAACCATCCTCGTTATCAGAATCCTAAATTAAATAATGCCCAGACCACAGAACCTTGTGCAGAGTAAAGCACCTTGAACAACTAACTATTTAATTTATAGTCACTTGATTTTGGCGTGACTTGTTGGAGAGATGCAAAATTGATTGGAGTCAATGGTGGAATGGTTAACGGATTACAAGTTGATCTCTGAGCACTTCGAGCATCCACCAAATGTCAAGTAATAAGAATCGAGAAGACCTAGCATTGAGCATCGAAGCACTAATGCCTATAAACAATTAGGTATTCGAGTGTAGTTCTCCTATTTTTATTTGAAGAACACACTGAGTTTGATTGCTAAAGTCCAGATTCCTTGTTATTGAAGATTGAGGCCATGTTGGTTGGATTTGAGTACCCATCATATTAGACACTGTCTTCATGAGCACTAAGACTCTGAGCAATGAGTAACAATTTCTTACTGCTCAAGCACCCAAAACTCTATTACTTGGGAACACTAATTATTCATGTTTAGTATGTTTGGATGAGGTGCAACACTGAGTTCCAACACAATCTTAGCTAGAATCTGTATGGAATTCAGTGTCCTACCAATCCATTATTTAAAACATTCAAGAATATACAACAATCGACCCATGTGGCATCTAGTGTAGAAGTTTTAACAAAGAAGTGAAGATTTTGAGCTGTATGGCATATTTAAATAGGATTTAAAAATTTTTACAAAAGCACCAAAGTTCTGGTCACAATGCTGGGCAAAATATCTGTCATTAACAGATTAAAAAAAAAGAACAGCAATGAACCAAAATGGGCTATAGTTCTGACACAGAACTTGATATAAATGATTTAGAGATTAGCCTACATGGAAAATCTTAATCGGCGATAGCCTTATTAAGTGAGATCACCGAGCTTGAAGTATAGAGATAGTCAAGCATCTAAATCTGGTTCTCGAATCCAAAGCTAAAAGGTGCAGTTGAGACTGAGTTAACTAAGTCCCTGCGTGCATCTTGACTGAGTTCGACTCTAAAAGAACTCCAATTATAAAAGTTTTTTGCAGTGTATAAAAGATAGGCCAAGAGTCAGTGAAGCCAGCAAAGGGAAGGGAACTTTAAAGTGAATGACCTTTAGATCAAAAGCCAAAATCTGAGAACTAAAGCATTGACCATCAAAGCTCATAGATAATCAGACACATGGGCCTGAATCAGTACGTTTTATTAAAACAAGAACTGAACTTGCTAGAAAAAGTTCAATCTTTGTTATCGAGCCTTAAAAATTCATACATTAAACTTCAAATGAGCATCTGATACCAGACATTGATTTTTTGAGCATCCAAATTTTGGGTGTCTGAGTTTAAACATCAAAGAGTTTAAGAAACAAGAATTTGGATCACAGCTTTGAAGCCTATCAACTCTGGAACATCCAAGTCTCAATTATCACAACCATGGATATCCAAGCAAGCATCAAGCATTGAACATCAAAGATCCAAGCATTTGAAACTCAACGATACTTAGATATCAAGTTAATTAAGTCAAATAGGCTTGGAAGTTAATAAAGGACTTTCAAAACTTCTCTCGAATAAAGAAATTAAAATAATACAAAGTGCCAAGGAGTATAATATATTAAAAAACTCAAACAATAATATAGATGTTCTTGGATGGTCAAATTACATCAACAACATAGATTATGGAGAAACCTTCAAATACTCAACAACAACTGGACAATTCCAATGAACATAAATATTTGTTAAACTTAAACGCGGGACCAGAGTTCATCAAGAGATAAGTTTTCTTTTTTAATTATTTATTTTTAAATTTTTTTTTATATGAATATTTATAGCTTGTCATACAAGCATGCTTACAAATCTACACATAGATGCTCATCCATAAATACATGATTATTATTCATGCAAAACATAATTGATGTATTTTTTTTACATCATGGATTGACAATCAGTTGAGATGGATTTAAACGATGCTGAAGATTTTTCTCGTTTGTCTATCACTACATATAAGAAAAACGTATTTACTGAAGATGCTACTTTAAGCAATAGTCTAAGAAATCAAACATTTTGATCATCTCACTTGGCATCAACATGCAAAAGTTTTCAAATGACATTTGACACACTGTCGAGCAACATTATACGGCACTCGGGTCGCTCTTTTAATGCATCGAGATTATACGGCACTAGGGTCATGCTTCTAATGCACAGAGAATAGACGGTAGTACTTGGGCCGCATTTCTAATGCACAAGAATCTAAGTCTAGTGACTGAAGCTGGCACCCTCAAGTCACTTCTATAGTATTAAGGTTCTAAGCATGTAAGCCTCAAGTCATAGCACCGAGCATCTAAGTCCAGTGATTGAAGCTGGCACCCTCAGGTCGCTTTGATAGAATTGAGTTTCGGTACTTGGGCCGCGCTTTTAATACACGAAGATTATCTAGCACTCGGGCCACACTTTTAATGCACTGAGCATTAAAACTCCAGCGACACCTGGTTCCACCAAGTTGTCTCCACACTGGCGGGTTAATCTCTTATACTAAACATTTTTATTGTAGGTCATGTGCACTCAAGTTTAGCTGACACTTCAACGATGTTCTTATACAATGATTTCAAGACTCAGTACCGAGCTTTATTTTTTCTTATGACTTGGGCTGGCCACCTCAATTCATCTTTCCATATCATATACAATGACGTTTTCCATCATCTTACAGACCTAATTACATCGGACATAAATATCCGAACATACTTTTAGGGGGGACTTTTGATGCCCCATATCAATATCCTATTTTAATAAGAGTTATATTCCCCCAAAGAGGAGAATTACTTGAATGAGAAGAAAGCTGTAATAACCTTAGTTTTTAAATTATTTTAATTTAAATCAGGATAGGCAATGTTAATAAAATTTAAAACTATATTTGATTATTTGATTATTTGATTATTTTGTAATTAATATTCATTATTTCATGTTTAATCAAAATTTTTTACGTAAATACTTATTTTTAAACTTATTATTTTAGAGATTTATTTACGTAAATTTATTACTTTAAGAATTATTTTAATAATCCTATTTAAGTACCAAGGTTATTTTTAACAATGATATTTATTATTATTATTATTATTATTATTATTATTATTATTATTATTATTATTATTATTATTATTATTATTATTATTATTATTATTATTATTATTATTATTATTATTATCATTATTAAAAGGCATTGTAGCATGATTATATTATGTGTTGTTATGAATATTCATGCACACACACACATTAGGGTTATTTTTATTATTATCTTTGTGTGATAAATATGTGTGAATATATATATATATATATATATATATAGTGTGTATATATACATATATGTTGACTATACCTAAATTTGACTATATTATTCTAATAATATTACTTTATATTATTACATATATATATAATACAAATATAATAAAAACCAAAAAACTTACCCATTTCCTTCCTCCCCCATAAACCACCCGATCCATCACCCTCTATCGCGCTGCCGTCCAAGCCCTTACCGTCAGTGTGTCTCTCCGTTTAGCTCGCCGGACCACCCTCCATCAGCCAGCAACTCCGCCATCCATCTCTTCTTCTCTAGCGGTGTTGACAAGCAGAAACAGCAGTAGGGTTGACAACAGCAGCAGGGTTGACAACAACAGCAGGGTTGACAACAGCTTCCGGCGTCGTTCCTCCTTTGTATGGCTTCCATTCTTCATATTTCTAGTGTCCTTGAGCTCCTCAAGCTCCGGTGAACTCGATCCAAGCTTCGGTTTGAGCTCTAATCCCTCCATTTTTGCTGTTTCTTGAATTTTTTGTTTTGAACATTTGGGTTTCACAATTTTTTTAGGTTGATTTCATTTGATCCAATCAATATTTCTTAATAAATATTGTTCCTAGAAACTCAATCTACATCTCTATATATTTTTTTTTTATTTTTAGAATTTATTTTAATTTTTGTGAATTTTTTAATATTTTATTAATTATTGTAAATTAATTATATAAATTATAAAATTGTGATTTTTGGTGTTATTGGTAATTATTATTAATTTTAGAGTTGATTTTATAATTTTTGTGATTTTTTTATAATTTTTTATAATTATTTTAGGTTTATGTCAATTTTAGAAATTAAGGTTAAATATATGTTTTGTTAGAAATTATTGGTTAATTATATGTATTTGTTGATATTAATGATAAATATGTTGAGAAAATAATTTTTGTGTATTTATAAAATTTTTATTGAATTTTTTAGTATTATTAGTATATTATGTGAAATTTTGAATATTAGGGTTAATTTGGATATTTGGTGGTAATTTTAATTAAATATTATGTTTAATTGATTTTTATAATATTTGAGGTATAAAAATGATTTTTATAAATTATTTACTAATTTTAACTAATTAATACTAATTTTAAAAAATTATTTTCCAATAATATATAATATACTATTTTTGTAATAAAAAGGGATTTTTAGTAATTTTTAATATGTATTTGGACTAATTAAGTAATTTGGATTTATAAAATGAATTTTTTATTAATATTTGTGTAATTATTGGAAAAAGGGATTTTTAATAATATTATATTATTATTTAAGGTTTTTAAGTAATTATTGGAAAAATAATTATTTTGGTGTTTTAATGTTAAATATATTATATTTTGATATTTTAAGGGTATTTATGGTATTTATTGATTTTCAATATACTTTATTGTATTATTTGAATTGTGGACCTCGGTTGGAAAATTTTGTAGTTCGGGATCCCAACTGAGGGTTGTGAGGATTTTTATATTCGAAGTGTATTTTTCTTGCAGATTCGACTCTACTTTTAGTAAAGAGATGTCCGTTTTACAGAGGAGATTTTGCTGAATTTTTGATAGAATTCTCGTAAAATGTGACATCAGATTTAATTCTTATTTTGTGTCTATCTGTATTTTGTAATTCTAAATCGAGTCTCTAAAAGTCTAAGTTATATTTATTCTGATTTCGTGATCGCTTTTATTGTTTAGTTGCATCGAGACCGAGGCCTAGCGGACTAGGCCCATCGGACTAGGCCCATCGGACTAGGCCCGTTGGACTAGTCTCGAGGAGCGCATCCCTGTGAGTTTTTATTATATATATACATTGCTTTAGGTTGCATATTTTAGAATTATATGTTTAAAATGTAAAATTTTGCATAATTGTTTTGTTAAATACTTGAGTATATTTTAGGTATATTTTTAGTATTTTCAAGGTATATTTTGAAATAAATGCATGTTTTGCTTTTGATTTATATTTAATTTATTTTCAAGAATATTATTGATTTATTTTGGGTATATTTCATGATTTATTTGAGTTTGTTTTACATATATATATTTAAAATATACTTAGTTTATTCTAGGTATATTTTCGGTATATATATGGTTTATTTGACTATTATGAACGACTTTATATGTTTTTTGTTACTTAAATGTATGTTTTATTGTAAATGAAGGATATCGATAGAATGTACTTTGTAGTGGGCAACACTAGGATCGAGTACGTACCAGTGCGATAAATTATAGGTTGAATTACTAACTTATTTGTGGAAATTATGATTTGATTAATGCATGATGTGATTGAAGGTGTGATTGCTAGAGCTCGGTTGATCAAGTGTCTCGAGGTCAATCACACTGATAGTCAGACTGCTAAAGCTCGGTCGACTTAGTGTGTCGGGGCTAGTCTACTGTCCAGTTGGATTAAGTGAATTTACTTGGAATTAAGTGAGCTAGTATGACTAGAGTGTTTTCTACTGATAATTGAGGTTGCGATCATTAGGGTTCTATTTGATCCTTCCTAAACTGATGTTTTTCAGTATTATATATATAAGTGATTTTCAACATCTGTGTGTACATGCCTGTATATATATTTATATTATACATATGATTGTTTACATTTGTCATTTAGTAATGCATGTATATATATTATAACAATTCACTCAATGAGGTCTGACTCCCCTCCGTTGATATTTTTACAGGAGAGTCTTCTTTATTATACCTCAGTAATAGACCTATCCACCATATTTCTTTCGCCTTGGCTTTATTATGTAAATTATCTACTTAATTATTTATTATTGTATTCTAGAAAACTGCATTAGTTGTATTTATATTAGTCGAAAGTTGTACTTTATATTATGTATGTTGATTTTAATTTAGAGAGGCATGTCTCTGAATGTTGTACTAAAATATTTTATTTTATGATATGTGGAGATTTTTTATATCATAATTATTGAGTTTAAATTCTGATGTATTTTTAATTATTTTGATTTATTTATTATTTATTTTTATTCTTTGAGGCTTGCTACGAGTTCCGGATTCGAAAGAATTCCCGTTCCCTAATGCCGGTCATGGCCCCCAGTTTGGATCGTGACAAAGTTGGTATCAGAGCAGAGTTTTGTATCAGGGCCTTAGTTGTTGAGTTGTGGCCCTAGTTTTCAGTGTGTGTTTTCTTTTGAAACTACTGCAGTTAATTAGGTTCGAGTATGTCTTTGATAAGTAGTCCTTGATTTAGGTTTCTATGTTACTGATAGTTGTCTATTTTTTCTGAATCCTTCTATTTGTCCTTTTAGAGTAAGGAGGCGAGCACATGTCGCTCCACCGGTCGTTGAGGCCGAGGATGATGAGTCCTTCCAGGATGAAGTTTTACCTCCTGAGCTGCTAGCTAGGCATAGAGGTAGAGGCAGAGGTAGACCTCGAGGAGCGGCAGGTCACCATGTGCAAAAATAGCTACAAGATAAGGAACCTATAGAGCTTGAGTATAAAGATATTCCAGTACCTCTTGTTGCATCGCTTGTTCAGCTTGCCTATCAGCAGGGTATGTTTGACCTTGAGGCAGCACTGTTCTATGCCAGAGTCATTAGGATAGCTTTTGATGGGGCTTCAGACCCTCTAAATTTTTTGCATGCGATTGAGACGAGGACTCAGACTACTCACATCGAGTATCAGTAGATCATGATAGTTGAGCTGTCAGTAGAGGGATCAGCTCTGGATTGGTTTATTAAGATGATTTAGCCATACATGATGATGATGACTTGGGCTCAGTTCAGAGAGCGATTCATAAGGAGATTCTTCCCAGAGCCACTCCGTATGAGCTACATACTTCAACTGAGTAGTATTACTAGAGGTGACAAATCTGCTCAGGACTACACTAGAGAGTTCCTTCGACTTAGTAGATATGCAGAGGACTTGATGTGAGATCAGTACTTTACAGTCACCACTTATGTCACTGGTTTGGGTTCTGCATTTGTTAGTATGCCTACAACAAGCCTTACTCTAGATTCAGTGATAGAGTTGGCCAATGAGATTAAGTTGAGGCTAGTCAGGCAAGGTGCTATGCCTAATTATTACATGTTAGGCATCCAATCAGGTAGATTTCAGACTACTCCATACTTGACTTTTCAGATTGGTTCGAGTAGTTAGTAGAGGGGCCCAGCCCAGCAGAGCTAGAGACAACAGTAGAGGGTACATAGGAGCAATAAACATGGCCATGGAGGTTAACATAGACTGTTCAAACTTAGGTTAAGTGCTTTGGGTAGCAGCAATGGTCGCAGTTCTGGGTCAACTGCTAGTGTTTATCAAACGTGTGGCAGAGTCCATCAGGGACTGTGTTACATGGCAACTCTGACGTGTTTTAGATGCGAAAATATGAGACATTTTGCCAAATCACATCCCTATTCTGGTTATCAGCAGTCGCAAATTCTGTAATTCCCTCAGTAGTCAATTACCAGTGTAGCACTCATTCCTTTTCAGTTGCCTCTAGCTCAGCACCAGAGTTCTACTTAGATTGTTCCTCAGCAGGGTAGTGGTAGAGGTACTAGAAGAGGTGCCAGAGGTGTTGGCCAGGCTTCTACCAATCAGCAGGGAGGTTAAGGTTAGGCCAAAGTCTTCCATCTTACTCAGCAGGATGCTCAGTCATCTAATGCAGTCATGGCAGGTATTATTTCTATTTGTTACTTGGATGCATGGGTTTTATTTGATCCGAGTGCCACGCATTCATTTGTTTCTCCTATTTTTGCTTCTAAGTCTTGTTGGCAAGCTTCGAGGATGAAATTTCCTTTGTCTATCACCACTCCTCTAAGCGATTCCTTAGACACAGATATTGTCCTTTCTAGTTGTCTAATTCTTGTCAAGGGTAGAGAATTGTCTGCTGATTTAATTTTGTTAAATGTGATGGAATTCGATGTTATTCTGGGTATGGATTGGTTATCTTAGCACTATATCGTGGTAGATTATCAAAGTAAAAAGGTGACTTTTAGAATTCCTGGTAAAGAAGAATTTAAGTTTGTGGGTGATAAGAGTTATATAGCTCAGAATCTCATTACTGCTATTACGGTTAGAAAGTTGTTAAGGAAGGGTTGTCGGGTTATTTGGCATTAGTCAGGGATACTTCAGTAGAGAAGTTGTCACTCACAGATGTTCCTGTTGCCTGTGAGTTTCCTGATGTTTAGCCTGAGGAGTTACCAAGTTTACCACCTCATTGGGAGATTAAGTTATGTATAGATGTGGTTCTAGGCACTACCGCTATTTCTATGCCACCCTACAGAATGGCTCCTGTAGAGTTGAAAGAGTTAAAGGAGTAGTTGCAAGAATTATTGGATAAGGGTTTTATTAGACCTATTGTTTCTCCTTGGGGTGCACCAGTCTTGTTTATGAGGAAGAAGGATGGTACCCTAAGATTGTGCATTGACTACAGAGAGCTGAACAAGGTGACAGTGAAAAACAAGTATCCTCTCCAGAGGATAGTTGTTTGATTAGCTACAGGGTTCACAATTCTTTTCCAAGATTGATTTGAGGTCGGGTTATCATTAGTTATGGATCAGTGAATCCGATGTTCCTAAAATAACATTCTACACTTGATATGGCCATTACGAGTCTTTGGTGATGTCTTTTGGTTGGACTAATGCACTAGCAGCTTTTATGGACCTGATGAATATGGTATTTAGACCATTTATGGATCAGTTTGTGGTAGTGTAGACACCCAATTTCGAGATGATATGTTATGGATGTAACAAAGGATTCCAATGATGAAAATGTCTTCGAAACTTAATCTTAAAAAATTCTAAGGGCTTTTAAAGGAAGGATTTAATGTTTTCAGGGACTAAATCGCAAAGTTTTTTTAGGACCTAATTGTAAAATTTAAATTTTTTCAGGGGCCTTTTTATAATTAAATGTTAAAAAAAAAAAAGAAATGCGTCGGAATTCCATAATTCTGACCAGAATTATGTAATTCCGATCGAAATTACAATAATTCCAATCAGGATTGTATAATTCTGACTGGAATTATACAATCCCGATCCGAATTAAATTCCTCCGTTTTCTTATTTCTAATTACTCTCAATTAGTGTTTTAATTGGTTTAAACTTCCTAATTAATTCAATCCAAATTGGTTTAAACTTCCTAATTAATTCATTCCTAATTGGTTTATAATTCCTAAATACACTTTAGGAATTAGAATCATATTAGGATTAGGGTTAGGCTTCTTGGTTCTACTATAAAAAGAAGAAAGGAAAAAAAAGGAAAAAAAAACATGAAAGAGAAGAGGAAAAGAAATAGAGAGAAAGGCGTAGGGAAGAGGAGAAGGAGGAAAAATTGTGATTTCTTTTGAATTTTTTTACTAAAATTCATTTTTATTCAACGTTTAATTCAAGACTCGTGAAGGATTTTTTTTTGAAGAAAAGGTTCGAAGACCTATCAAGAACGGTGAATCACAAATCTGAGGAGCACCCTAATCATCCATAAGCATATCATATTCTTCTACTTCTTTTATTTATTTATTTGTTTATTTATTTATTATTCTATTTATTTTATCATAATTTATTCATTAATTATTATTTTATTTTTTATGGTGATTATGGAGGAAAACACATGGTGATCATATGAGGGAGATGAATTTTATTGGAAATCCACAGAAGACTATGGATAAAGTCTCATAGAGATTTAGTTTCTAGGGTTTTATTTTCATTTTTGTTTGTCTTTATTTTATTTTTTTATTTTTATTTTTATTAATTGTTTGATGAATTAATGTAATAGCCCCAATAGTGGGAATAATAATAAAACTATATGTGTGGTTGCATGATTTTTTTGATTAAATTGGTTAGTAAATTTAGGTTTCTAATTTGATAATTATTTAAAATCAATGGAGGAAATAGATTAATTTAGGTTGCATGTTAATAAAATTAGGGTTTTAGTAAGGAATAAATTTAATTATTTGTTTGATCTTATTTAATTGTTTCTTTTATGTTTTTACTTGTTTTTGGGTTTTATTTATTAATTTGATATGCTTTTGGGGCCTTAAGCCCACTTTAGATCTTAATTTATTTATTTAAATTTAGGTAATTCTTTTAGCCTATCTCATTTAATAATTAATTAGGTTTAATTAATTAAAATATATTTTTAGGTTCATAATTAATTAGATTTTAGATTAGAAATATCCTTAGGCCCATTTAGTTAATTAGACATAGGCCCACGTAACTCAATTTAATTAACTTAGACAACTTAATTTAAGCTTTTTCTCATAATTTGTAGATTTAATATCATTATTTAACTAAAACATGTAGACTTTAGCTCATTTATTTAAAATCCATGTAGATTAGACTAACTTAGAGGATATGTGATTTATTGAAATGCATTATTTACTTGTACATTTCATGACTAGTTTGCCTTGGAGTTTATTGTTTTGGGTTTATATGAAATTGCATGTAAATAGAGGATAAGATAGTAATTCATAAAGTAATTCTAAATGAACACAAGACTGAAAGAAGTTGGTATTCCGTATCTAGAATCTCTTGGTTGTGGTGCTATCTTTCTTTTAGGGAATCGAGTACCACCTTTTTAATTTATCCCAGTTATTACCATGGGTGGCGACTCCTCATCTCCACGCCATGTCTTTGTGACAGTGGTTAGTGTGTTCTCTAGAGCCCTGAGCTTAAACAGTGTCGCGGTTGCTAAAATCTTGGATGCGTGCTAAACCCCACCGTCTACATGTAGTCTTCATTGATGATATATTGGTATATTCAAGGAGTATGGAGGAACATGTATATCACTTGAAGACTGTACTACAGACATTGAGAGAATATAAGCTTTATGCTAAATTCTTGAAGTGTGATTTCTGGATGGAGAGTTGCATTTCTTGGGCATGTGGTGTTAAAAGAAGGTATCTAGGTTAATCCATAGAAGATTGAGGCAGTGTCTGAGTGGCCTAGACCGACTTTAGTTATTGAGATTCAGAGTTTTTTGGGTTTAACTGGGTACTATAGGAGGTTTGTACAGGATTTCTCCAGAATTACAACTCCTATGACTCGCTTAACTTAGAAGAATATGAGAATTGAGTGGTTAAAAGCTTGTGAGAATAGTTTTTAGTTGTTGAAGGAGAAGATGACCATAGCTCTAGTTTTGGCTTTGCCTAATGGAGAAGACAAGTTCACAATGTATTATAATGCCTCTAAAGTTGGCTTAGGTTGTGTGTTGATGCAGAATGGTAGGGTAATAGCCTATGCTTCGAGGCAATTGAAGAAGCATGAATAGAATTATCCTACCCATGACCTAGAGATGGCTGTAGTGATATTTGCTCTCAAGGTCTGGAGACATTTGTACCGGGTGACTTGTGAGATTTTTACTGATCACAAGAGCCTTAAGTTCATTTTCCAACAGAGAGATCTAAATCTGAGGTAGAGGAGATGGTTGGAATTGTTGCAAGATTATGACTATGAGATTCTATATCATCCAGGCAAGGCTAATGTGGTAGTAGATACCTTGAGTAGGAAGTCTTTAGGTAGTCTTGCTCACATTAGTATGAAGAGGAGACCATTAATCCAAGAGTTGCATTAGCTAGTGGATCAAGGTTTGATGATGAAGGTGAGTAGATCAGGTGGACTGCTAGCTCAGTTTAAGGTGCGATCTGTGTTGAGAGATAGGATTAAGGCAGCTTAGAGCGAGATCCTATTCTAGAAGAGCTTACAGAGAATGTTCGAGCAAGGAAGTTCACTGATTTCACACTTGATGATGATGGTGTTTTGTGGATCAGTGGTAGATTGTGTGTTCCTGATATGGATAACTTGAGAGAAGAGATCCTTGAGGAAGCACATTCTATAGCCTACAATGTACATCCAGGTGTCACTAAGATGTACCATAGTCAGAGACTTGTACCGATGGGATGGACTGAAGAAGGATGTTGCTGATTATGTTGCTAAGTGTTTGACGTGTCAGCAAGTGAAAGCTAAACATCAGAAACCTTCTGGGAAGCTTCAGCCTCTTCCTATTCCTGAGTGAAAGTGGGAAAGGATTGTTATGGATTTTGTGGTTGGTTTACCTCATTCCAATGATGGATATAATTCCATCTGGGTGATTGTGGATAGGTTGACCAAGTCTGCACATTTCTTGTCTGTGAAAGCCACTTATTTTGTAGCTAGATTGGCGAAGTTGTATGTGAAGCATATTGTGTGCCTTCATAGGGTACCTGTGTCCATTGTGTCAGATAGAGGTTCAGTGTTTACCTCTCATTTTTGGCAGAAGTTGTAGGAAATGATGGGCACCAGGTTGGATTTCAATACTACTTTTCATCCTCAGACAGAGGTGGTATGAGGTTGAACTCCTAAGCTCCTAAAAAAAAATAGATTGAGGGGAATCAGACCTCACTGAGTAAGTTAGTAAAAAGAGTTGTACATTTTGAAAACCTTTTTGAAAACCATATAGTTATAGTGAAAATAATTTATAGCGTATATAGCTTTTGAAAAATCCCAATAGAACCCTAAACCCAAATTCTAAATGGCCAACTAGACCCACTTAATCCACATAGACTGCCAGTCCCTGAGAGCAAAGGGCATCAACCAAGGCACTAAGCCGCAGTCATCCACTAAATCCAAATACGTGGCACTGGCGATCCCCGAGAGCTATGACATCCATTGAGGCACCCATCCCAGTCCATTATTAACTTTCCAATTACTGGCGGTCCCTGAGAGCAAAGGCTTCCATCGAGGCACCCGTCTTAGTTTGTATCCACAAGTCATACATACGTTAGATCCATCTCTCAATCTTTACCATGTGCACACGGTCCTGGTGAAACCCATCAGACAGCCCGTTCTACTAAAATTTTTCAAAACTAATTTGAAATAAATAAAATGCACTTAAATCCTAAATAGCAGCATTTAAATTAACTAAATCATATAATAAATACTAAAAATATGAGTGCACGCATCTTTAAATAAAACACCCGCTGTAATATCCCATGTTTTTTAAATATTTTGATACTGTATCGGGATATGCTGTGTTAATAATTTTTGGTATATAATATTGATATTTTATGAGTTTGTTATTTAATTAAAACTAATTTTTATTGTTTTATATTATTTTAAGTACTTTACGTAAAATTTTCCCGAGAATTCTATTTTTGGGGAAATTTTCACGTAAATAATTTACTATTAATTATTTTAAATAGATTTACGCATTTGCATGAACTCATATATATTTTTAAAAGTGTTAAAATAAAGTATATATGTGTATTTATTTAAATTTAATTAGGGTTTAATTAATTACCCTAATTTTTATTATTTATTATTAGTTTAATATTATTTAATTATTTTTTTAGTGTATAAATTATTTAATATATTAAATTATGTGTGTGGTGTATATTTAATATGTGTGGGAATTTATATTATTATAATATATGGTTGGGATATATATATATATATATATATATATATATATATATATATATACATATATACTTATTTATTTAACAAAAAAATAAAGTTAACAAAAATTACAATTTTGCCACTCCTCCCTCTTCTTCTTCCCGATCATCCCCATCCACTTTCCGGTTGCTGCCACACCTATCGTCGGTGTGCCTCCCAGCGAGCCACCATCGTCCTCAGCCTGTTCCGCCACCAGCAGAGCCCGTTTCCGGTGTCGGGAAGCTTGTTTTGGCCGGAGAAGCCGAAACTCTTCTCAACGTCGATCAAGCTGATTCTGGCCACCGTTTTTGACACCACCAGTCTCTATCTTCTCCTTGAGCTCCGGTGAGTGTGATTCCAATCTTTGTTTCACTTAAAATGGTCTAGAATTGCTTAGGTTTTGATTTTGCAATCTCAGCCTATTAGGGTTTTTGATTTTTTTTTGAGCTTCAATTGATTGATTCATGATAAATTTATTCACAAATTTTGTTCCCCTTAGCTTAATATTCATGTGTGAATTTTTGTAGAATTTTTGAAATTTATTTTGATTTTTGGGTATTTTTGAATATTTTATTATTATTTTCTAATTTTCGAAAATTAATTAATTGAATTATGAAATTGTGTTTTATGATAAATATAGGTGTTGAAATGAATTATAGAAATTTATTTGGAATTTTTGTGAATTTTTATGTATTTATTTTGAATTTATTTAGTTTATGTAATTTTGGAAAAATAGGGCTAATTGTGTTTTTAATTGAAATTAATTAGTTAATTGAGTTTATTTATTGATATTATTGATATATATGTTAAGAAAATTAATTTTTTGCAATTATATTATTTTTGGTGAATTTTTGGAGTAATTTTAGTATATTTATATATATAGGGGTATTTTGGTAATTTTACCCTAAATTGGCTAAAAATATAATTAAATTGATTTTAATAGTTATTTAAGGTATAAAAATGATTTCTACAAATTATTTAGTATTTTTAATTAATTAAAACTATTTTTCGTGAATTATTTTCAAATTATATATATAATATACGATTTTTCTAAATAAATGAGTTTTATTGGTTTTTAATGTGTTTTAGGGTTAATTATGTAATTTCTACTTATAAAATTTATTTTTAGTATACAAGGGTATTTTTGGTATTTTGTGAATATTCAGTGAATTGTGGACCTTGGTCGGTGATTTGTAGTTTGGAGTCTGACCGAGGGATTTTGGTTGTGTTTTGTGTTTATTTTCGAAGTGTGTTTCTTTACAGGGCCGGCTCTACTCTTTGAGTAGAGAGATGTCCGTTTTACAGAGGAGGTTCTATCGGATTTTCGGTGGAATTCTCGTAAAACGTGATGTCTAATCGAATTCTGATTTTTAATTATGTGTTTAATATTCTAGATCGAGTTTTTAAGATTTTCTGTTAGGTTTATTCTGATGTCTGTTATTATTGTTTGTTTAGTTGCGCCGAGACCGAGGTCTAGTGGACTAGGTCCATCGGACCCATCTCGAGGAGTGCACTAATTGTGAGTTACTATTTTATATATATATGTTTTAGGATGCATGATTTTAGAAATATATGTTTTATTTTGATTAAATATGCATAATGATTTAATTAGTACTTAAGTTTATTTTTAGGGTATTTTTGGTTTATTTTTGGTATATTTTAAACTATATGCATGTTTTATTAATGAATTATGTTTAAAATGTTTTTAAGTATATTTCTAGTTTATTTTGTAATTTAATTGGATTTATTTGACATATATATACTCGAAATATACCTGGTTTACTTTTGGTATATTTTCAGTATATATATGGTTTGTGTTGCTATTTTATTCAATTCATGCATCATTTACTTTTATGAATGCATGCTTTATATTTTAATGAAGGATATCAATAGAACGTGCTACCTAGTGGGCAACACTAGGACCGAGTACGTACCGGTACGCTTATAGCATTTAGGCTATATTACTAACCATTTATGGATATCGATTGGATATGATTATTTGATGTGTGATGTGATTTGGGAGTGTGATTATTGGAGCTCGGTTGACCAAGTGTCTCGGGGCCAATCACACTGACAGTCAGACTGCTGGAGCTCGGTTGACTTAGTGTCTCGGGGCCAGTCTACTGTCTAAATGGAATAAGTGAATATTTTGGAATAAGTGAGCCTGTGTGGCTAGAGTGTTGTCTAGCACTGGTTTGAGGTTGCGATATTCTAGGGTTCTATTTGATCCTTTATAAACTGTGATTTTCAATAAAAATATATTAAATGATTTTTATTGCATTTGTGTGTAATTGCTTGTATACATACATATTATATATACTTTTGACTGTGTGCATTGGCATTTAGTATGCATGTATATATATTATAGTAATTCACTCAGTAAGGTCTGACTCCCCTCCGTTGACTATTTTTCAGGAGAGTCATCTTCCTCAGACCTCAGTAGCAGACCTGCATGCTGGATTTCTTCCGCTTCGGCTTCTCTATGTAAACTGCTTATCTGAGTTTTATTTTATAATCTAGACACTGCAGTAGTTATGGTCGACTGTGAGATTGTTATATTATATTTGTATGAGTTATGTATTTTAAGAATTTGAACTGGATTTGTATTAAAAAAGTTTATTTATATATGAGATGAGGATTTGATTTAAATCCCGTGGTGGATTATTATTTTGACATTTGTGATTTTATTCCGCTGCATAGTATTTTACTTAATTGTGTTGTTATTATTACTATTGCATGATTTATTTTTTTTTAGGCTTGCCACGGGTTCCGGATTTGAAAGAATTCTCATTCCCTAGCACCGGTTATGGCCCCTGTTTTGGGTCGTGACACCCGCACAGATTAATTTATTAACTTATAGGATGAGCGAGAAGGCTGACGATTGCTCCTCTGCCTCAATCCAACAACTCCCGCTCCGGTATTCTCTAAAAAAAATAACAGACCTATTTTAAAAACACGTTTATGGAATAAAAATAAAAAATCAACACAAATAGCGAAATTCTAGACTAACTCGAGGAAGACTGGATATGACTTAATAAATAGGAAAAAACCCTAATTAATGCTAGGAATTTACAGAAGATGTCATGTTTTATGAGAAAATCTACTAAAATTTCGGCAGAATCTCCTCTGTAAAACAGACATCTCTCTACCATAGGTAGAGTCATTTCTGCATAGAAAAACACAATTATAGTATTCACAAATATACACACTCGATTCGGACTCCCAAAACTACGCTTAGCCCTGACTGAGATCACAAACTCAACCATCACAAAATTTATTTTAAAAAGAATGTGATAGTAGGCAACTTAATTTTATAGAAATTAAATCAAATTAAATACTTAAATTTTCTTTATAATAAACTTGATTTAATAATTAAATTATTTAATTCCCAAAAATATATTACATATAAATATCCATATCTTAGAAAATTATTTTTCATTAAAGTTTTAAAATAAAATTTCACAAACATATATACCAAAATATATACTAATATAAAATATCAATTATTCAACAATTAAATAACCAAGCTTACATTTCATTATCAAAATATAAATATAACCACTCATATTAATAAATCTCTACAATAAATATATTTACTATCAAATTAATAATTTAATACTAAAGTATCCAAATCTCGCATAATACTAAAAAATAATACCTAATATATTATTTGAAAATAATTTTTGAAAATTAGTGTTAATTAGTTAAAAATAGTAAATAATTTGTAAAAATCCTTTTAATTCCTTAAATATTATTAAAACCAACCACAATCTATTATTTAGCTATAATTAGCACAAAATTACATTTTTACCCCTATAATACATGAATTTACATAATATACTATTATTACTCAAAAATTCCCTAAAAATTATAAAAATGCCTAAAAAACATCAAATTTCTTAATATCAATAAAAACATAAAATTAACTAATAATTTCTTCCAAAGTATAAATTTAACCTAATTATCCACATTTGACATAAACCTAAAATAATTATAAAAATAGTATAAAAATCACAAAAACTATAAATCAAGTTCTAGAATTAATAACATTTAATGATAATACCAATTATCACAATTTCATAATTTTTAACAATTAATTTTCAGAAATTAATAAAATATCCAAAATTCACAATTAACACAATAATTTTCAATAATCTTAAATAAAATCAATATACTAAAATAATTAACAATAATTACTCCAATTACTAATTAAACTCAAATAAAATAAAATAAAAATAAAAAATAAAACAAAATTCTGTAAAATCAAAAAATCAAAATATTATACCAAAATTAGATTTAAACAACTAACTAGCAAAATTAATCAATTAACTTGAAATAATTAAAGTTTAACACTTAAATCAATTAGGTTTGTGTTTTTGGGCATAAGTTTGTTTACATTCACACACACACACACATATATATATTATATAGGGTTTTTATTATTTTATGTGGGTGTTATATTTAGGGTATTATATATATTTAGGTGTGTATTTGTATATATATATATACATGCATGTGTGTGAATATACATATATAGTATATACAATTAGGTCAATATATATATATAAGCTTGAAAGTAGCAAGGGTAATATAGAATAATCATACTTATAAAATAGCTATCTAATATTTAATATTATAGAAAATATAATTCCTTAAAATAATAAGAATATAACTCTATCTCAATAAAATAGCTAGATGATTGACAATTATATAACATAATTTTAAAATTATTTATTAATACTACAAATTTAAAAATTATTTTATTTAAATTAAAATATAAGGTATTACAAATAATTTAAACAAAATATAAAAATTAATAAAATAACCATTTCAAATATTTAAAAAAAAGGGGGAAATAAATGATTTTGAAAATGGAAAAAGCAACATAGTAAGGATAAAAAAAATAAAATTAGTCATTACAAAATACTTTTCACCAATTTTTCTCGTCAATTTGGAAAGACAATGTGTAGGAAAATAAAACCTACTTTCCATTATCTCTCCATTTTCCTCACCCATTACAAACAAAGTAAAATAGAATTCCTCCTTTATTTTTCCCAATCATTTTCCATTCTCCCCTCTTTTCTATCATTCCAAACATAGCCCAGAGGAAATTTTACCTGCCTATACCAAAAGTCTAGCCTAAAGGAATTTTTACCTACCTATACCAAAAATCTTCGTATAAAAACAAATTACCCACTTTTGTAAAAATTGTTTCTTTGCCTCTTTTATAACAAATTATTTACTTTTGTTCCCGATCCTTCAGCACCGCACAAATACTCCTACTGAACCCATATCACGTCAACATTTCCCTTTGCTCTCTCCATTAAAAGCAACGAAGTAAAATAAAATGAAAATTGCCAGATATTTTACCAATATTTGCCAAGCTTTTTAAAGCTCAATGCCCTCCCCGACAAAAAGTTTGATTTAATATGATAAAAGTTCATACTTAATCAAACCTAAAAAATATTACAATTTGACCTTTACGAACATAGTAGAGTTTTTTTTTTTTAATTTTTTTTATCAAAGATAAAATTTCATCAATGAAACAGAGATTACACAAGTAAAAGTGATAAAATACAAAATAAAGCTAAATCTAACACAATAACTTGCATAAAAAATATGAGAATTTAACCAAATTGTAGCAAGTTCTTAGGTTAATATCATCACTTGAATTCTTCATAAACACCACTCATTCTTATTCTTAGTAATGCAGAAACTTCCATATTTAATGTCTCAAAAAGAAAGGGGAGGATTTTCTATAGCTATTGAGGCCTACAAACATCCTTTCAACACTGTTGACAAACTAATTAGAGTTTAATCGTTGAAGAAAGGAGAAGGATAACTATTAATATCTCCAACTAGTGTCTTATAACCTCTTTAATCTCTCACAAAGGATAGCCAACAACCCAAATTGAATAGATAAATTTTTAAAAGGGCAAAGGTACATTTCCACCCTTAATATTTATATCGAGAAATACATATGTCTCTTACGTTTTCTTTGGACCATTTAAGCACAAATTCAAGTTTTGTCTGTGTTTTTAGACCCTTACATAACGATAGATGACTTAAAAATTAGCAGTGCTAGTATCAAGTCGATGTGGCAAGTCCCACGTCAAAAACTCATAGCTACCCTCATCAAGTTATCATCGAAATTACTTCATTTCACTTTCAACGGCAAATGACAACAAGAAGGAGAAGAAGAAGCCAGAGAAAGAAACTGATTCTCCATTTTTTTAATGGAGTCATTTCCGTTCGGGGGTGGAGGACCTTTGACAAAATTGTCAGGTTCGATCTATCTTCACCTAAAATTGTTTAAAAATCTATTACTACTATAACACTTCTTTTTTTTTTTTTTTGGTCAACGGTTGATCAACTACTATATGAGAGAAAAATACACCTTGAGATACACAGGAGGAATGGTGCTCCCCCTTTAAAACAACGTGATGAGATGTATCATGTTTTCAAAAAAAGCATCATAAGTAATTCTCTTATAAGCAAATTTGATTTGAAAATTTTGATTATAGCATATTCCCATGAAACGTAGAAAAGAGTGGTAGAACAAACTAATGATAATGCTGAAACTATTTAACTAATGCTTGATTATATATTTCTTAGAAACAAAAGAGTTAGAAAGCACACATAGAAGATGGGGAAGTTGTTGCTTGTTAAACAAACATATAAAATACACTATAAACAGAAAAAAAAATCTTGATTACTAGTTTACATGCTCACCTATTAAATGTATGTTCAAATAAATGGCAGTGTTTAGCTAAAAAATAGGTTACAGGTTGAGTTTTCCTTCCAAGGCCTATATCACATCAGCCTTCTCCTTCTAAGTTCACATTATACTGCATTATCTATATTTGAAACTCCATAAAATTTTGGTGTGAAGAGTTGTTCTAGAAAATTTTAAATATATTTTATTTGTATGTTGAAGCTTTATTTTGGTAAATGAAAAAAATTATATTAGTGTATTGCCTGGTGGAGAATAGTTTTGCCAAAATTAAATCTTTTTAATTAATTAGGTTTATTTGTTATATATTGTTATAAGTTGTTACATATTCTTGTAGTATAAATACATGAACAAAAGAATAAAAATAATGCAGTGAGAGTTGCCTGCATTTTAATATATCTCTTCTCTCAAATATTTTCTTTCCTTCCTCTAATTTTCCAACAATTGGTATCAGAGCAAAGAAAGATTTTTTTCTTTGATCCTTGAGAAGTTGTGAGTAAAAAAAAATTAGGAAACTCTTCATTAAACCTTAAACATTCAAACAAACAAAAAAACACGTGAAATATGGCTACAAGTTATAGTAGCATTTTAGGCTCAGCTCCTCCTATTTTCACAGGAGAAAATTATAATGCTTGGTCTATTAAAATGTAGACTTACCTTAAGGGTTTGCTACTTTGGGAAGTAGTGGAAAAAGAAATGGAGACTGACTTGCCAACAAATCCAACTTTGAATTAGATAAAGACTTATGAAGAAAGGGTTTCTAGAAAATTTAGAGCTTTGAGTACCTTCCATGCAGTAGTTGATGAAACCATTTTTACAAGAATAGTGGCTTGTGAAATTGTTAAGCAAGTATGGGATAAGTTGAGAACGGAGTTCCAAGGGAGTGATAAAACAAAACAAATGTAGTTCTTCAATATGAGAAAGGAATTTGAGCTTCTCGGAATGAAAGAGATTGAAAATTTAAAGGCTTACATTGATAGATTCATGAAAGTAGTAAACCATAACAGGCTAATGGGAGAAGAATTTCTTGAAAAAAGAATCGTAGAGAAGGTGATGGTGACTATGCCAAAGAGGTTTGAAGCAAAGATTTCCTCTCTTGAGGATACTTGGGACTTATCCATACTCACTCTTACTGAGCTTATAAATGCTCTACCAGCTATAGAGCAAAGAAAAGAATTTAGGGAGGAGGAGAAGTCAATAGAAGGGCTCTTATAGCTTCTCAAAGATTTAAGTTACAAGCTGAGTCCAGTGGGAAAAGAAGTTTTAATGAAAAAAATATAAAGGAGAAGAAAGATCAGTAAGGAAATAGAGGAAGAAGGAGAACGAAGTATCCACCATATCCTTATTGTAAAAAGACTGGTCATAGTGAAGATTATTGTTGGAGAAGACCAGGAGTTCATTATAGGGATTGTAAATAGTTTGGACATATTGAGAGGTTCTATCCAACTAATAAATACCAATAGCCTCAAGCACAACCAGCTCAAGTCAATGAAGGTACTCAAGATTAAGAAGAGAAGTTGTTTACTACTACTGTTGTTGAAGAATGTTTAGTAGCAGCTCAGAATCCTAATGAATGGCTCATTGACAGTGGATACACACATCATATGACTTCAAAATTGTAAAGTTTTAAGACTTTAGATAAGAGTTATTATTCCAAAGTGAGGATTGGAGATGGTAGATTAGTTAATGTCAAAGGGAAGGGCTTTGTGTTGGTGTAAACATGTTCAAGTACAAAGTTGATTACTGATGTTTTATTTGTACCTGAAATCATATACAATCTGCTAAGTGTTGGTCAATTGCTTGATAAGAACTACAATTTGTTTTTTTTAAAACAAAAGGTGTGAAGTTTTTTATCCAGATAGTGTTAAATTTTTTTCTGTTAAAATGAGAAATAGAAGTTTTTATTTTGAATGGGATCAAATAAAAATTCAAGCTCTCACTACTATGGTAGATGAAAATTTCCTTTGGCATAAAAGGTTTGGTCATACAAGTTATTCTTGTATGAAGCTTCTTCAAAGTAAAAGCATGGTGGTTGATATGCCTTATGTACAAGAGAATGTTAATGTGTGTGATGTCTGTCAATTTAGAAAATTATGTTAGATGTCATTTCCTGTCAATCAAGCTTAGAGAGCTAATGAGAAGTTGCAGCTAGTTCATACAGATGTATGTGGACCTATGAGTGTTGCTTCATATGGTGGAAGAAAATATTTTCTTTTCTTTATTGATGATTATTTAGCTGGGTTTATTTTCTTCAACAAAAATCATAGGTGTTCAATATGTTTCAAAAATTTAAAGTAGCAGTAGAGAATCAAAGTGCCAAGTTTATTAAGACTTTAAGGTCTAATAATGGCACAAAATACACATCTCATGAATTTTAAGCTTTTTTGCAGAAGTCAGGCATCCATCATCAATTAATAGTCACTTATACACCTCAACAAAATGGTGTGAGTGAAAGGAAAAATAGGTTAGTCATTAACATGTCAAGATGGTTACTATTTGAGAAGGAAATGCCAAAGCAATTATGGGTAGAAGCGGTAAATACAATAATTTATCTACAAAATGGGCTTCCTACCAAAGCTCTAAATGAAAAAACTCCTTATGAGGCTGGGTTTAGAGTTAAAGCTTCTATTGCTCATCTTAAAGTCTATGGCAATCTCTGTTATTCTCTTGTTCCTCAAGCCAAGAGAGACAAGCTTAATAAAAGAGCTGAAGTTGGAGTACTTATTAGGTACAACAGTGCCTTTAAAGGTTATAGAATTTTAAATCCTATAACTCAATAGGTGTATATTAGTAGAAGTGTGATGGTTGATGAAAATGATGCTTGGAATTAGGAATAACATAAACCAAGCTCCTTTAAAAAAGTTTTCAATTTTGGAGACATTCCACAAGAATAAGATGCAACTTCAGAAGGTGAAGGGTTAGATGAGGAGATAATAGTCAGAGGAACTAGAACACTTCAAGACATATACAATATGTTCAATGTGGCATTGTTTGAACCTCAAGATGTTGACACAGCTTTGAAGCATCCTGAATGGAGAGCAGCTATGGAGGAGGATTTGAAGATGATCTACAAGAATGAAACTTGGAATCTTGTAGATAGACCTTGTAACAAGAATGTAATTGGAGTAAAGTAGGTGTTCAAGCTCAAGTACAATGCAGATGGCTCCATCAATAAGCATAAAGCAGGATTAGTAGTGAAAGGGTATGCTCAGCAAACTGAAATAGAGTTTACTGAGACATTTGCACCCATAGCAATATTTGACACAATTAGATTGCTTTTAGCAATCTCACCTCATAAAGGATGGAAAGTATTTTAGATGGATGTAAAGTCAACCTTTTTTAATAGAGTTTTAAAAGAGGAGATTTACATTAAGCAGCCAGAAGGGTTCATCAGCAAAGATAAGCCTGATAAAGTATTTTTGCTGAATAAAGCACTTTATGGCTTGAAATAGGTACCAAAAGCCTGGTATTCCAGAAGTGATGATTATATGTTGAAAATGGGAATCATTAGAAGTTGTAATGAAGCAACTTTATATGTAAAGCATGAACATTAGGAGATTCTAATAGTTTCAATTTATATAGATGAAATTTTAGTGATTGAAAGCAATGATAATGCTATGGGGCAATTTAAAATGCAAATAAAGGAGGTTTTTAAAATGAATGATCTTAGAGAGATGTCTTACTTTCTTAGCATAGAGATTAAGCAAACTTCAAAAGAAATTTTTATTTCTCAAAGGAAGTATACTGGAAAAATTCTTAAGAAGTTTGAAATTGAAAATAATAAGTTTGTGAGCACACCTACTGTCTAAGGAGAAAATTTGAAGAAAAAAGATGGTTCTAGCCCTTTTGATGCATTAATTTATAGAAGCTTAGTTGGGTTTATTGTATCTATGTGGAACTAGACCAGAAATTTTGTTTGCTAGTAGTGTGTTGTCAAGATTTATGAATTCACCTACAAAATTGCATTTCAAAGCTGCTAAAAGGGTTTTAAGGTACATTCAGAGTACCATTGATCTTGGGATCTTCTATAGATAGTCTACCGCCTTCAATCTTATAGGTTTCACTAATAGTGACTGGACAGGATCTCAAGATGATATGAAGAGCACCTCAAGCTATTGTTTTACATTTGGTTCTGGTGTGTTTTACTGGAGTTTAAAATAACACAGTAGTGTAGCTTAGTCAATGACATAAGCTGAGTTCATTATTGCCTCAGCTGCTGTTAACCAGATTCTGTGGATTAGAAAAATTCTTAAAGATTTAATGTTCAAGTAATGCAAAACAACAATTATTCTATGTGACAATAAGTCATCTATTACTATGGTGAAAAATCCAATTTTGCATGGAAAAACTAATCATATTAAGATTAAATTTCATGCTATTAAAGAGGCAGAATCAGAAGAGGAGGTTTAGTTAATGCATTGTGTTGCTAAGGATCAACTAACTGACATTTTCTCCAAAGGATTGCAGAAGTCAAGGTTTGAAGCTTTAAGAGAAAAGCTAGGAGTTTATAACAACTCTTACATCAAGGAGGAGTAATGATAGTAACAATTGCTATCAAGAGCTATTCTAGAAAATTTTAAATATATTTTATTTGTATAGTTAAGCTTTATTTTAGTAAAACAAAAAAAACTATATTACGTGTGTTGCATGGTAGAGAATAGTTTTGCCAAAATTAAATCTTCTTAATTAAGGTTTAACTATTATATATTTTTATAAGTTGTTACATATTCTTATAGTATAAATACATGAACAAAAGAATGAAAATAATGCAGTGAGAGTTGCCTGCATTTTAATATATCTCTTCTCTCAAATATTTTCTTTCCATCCTCTAATTTTACTAATATTCTCCTAGGAGTTGAAGTGGAATGGGGTGTAGTTGAGTTCCCTTGTATTCTATTTTCCACTTCTAAAATTCTTGAAGTGAAGCTCTCTTCTCTTAGAAAACAATGATTGAATTGGCATAATACTACTATTTTCTATTACAATAGTACTATTGATACTAACCATTGAAGAATTAGTGGATTGAAATTGAAAGAGGCAAGAAAGGGTTTATTAGCTTTCAAAAAAACAAGAAGAATAAGAAGATAATAATGATAAGTTCAGTGTACATAATAGAAGAGTGCAATAACAACATATCCATGGTGGTGATAGTGGTGGAACGGTCTAAAGTTAAATGAAAATATGAGCATTCCAGGAAAATTAAAGATAAAATTAGGAATATTTTCAAAATGCAAATGGAGATGTTCCTTTAAGAGTGATTATATAGTTGTACCTCTTAGTCCTTTTACTTTCCATCTCTTTTTTTTTTGGTACAAGTCTTAGTTATCCTAAAAATAGTATGTTAGTTGTTAGAGGGGGATATTGGAGATTGGTGGAAGTGAGATTCGAACCCATACTCCTTAAAGGGGCAAGAAAGCCCTTACCACCACTCCTAAAGAAAGCCCTTTCCATCTCTAACTCTTAATTAAATGCATTTTTTTCTTTGGGATAAGGTTCATTTAAGCCCTTCAAGGTTACCTTAAAGTTCAAATAAGCCCTCCATTTTTTTAGGCTCAAATGAATTAGGGTTTAATTAAAAACATGTTTATGAGCCCTTCTGACCAAACAAATGTTATCTCCAATAAAGCAACTGATGATATGGCAAACTTTACCCTATATATATGTTGACCTAATTAATTTTTTTACCAAAATTTTACTTATGCTCGTTAAGCCCATATTTGTTAACATTTCTTCTTTTGCGTTGGATGTCATCTTCTTCTGCTTTAACCAATTAACATCAAGTGCTAACAATTGGATAATTAAGATCCTCAAAGCCCTAAGAACATTCCTTCTTTTTCTATAAGGAATTTTTCTCTCTATAATTTTGCTTCTCCTTCCTCACCACCACCAGTGTCCTTCTTCTCCTCCTCCTCCTCTTTCTGTTGACTCACTGTCTTTGATGAAGTGGAGGTCATTATGGTGACTTGAAGAGGAGGATACATTCAGAAGAAGAACATTTGCTGAGACTATTGATATGTTGACTGGTGACATGGACTACTAGTGTAAATGGAACACCTTTTTATTCCTCGATGTTCAACATAATTCTCTCTCTGGCCAATTATGGTTATCGTTCAATAGTTAATTGAAGTAAGCTTATCTCTTTTATTATTTTTTTAAATTTTTTAATTTTTTTAGCAGTTTAATTTTGAACTAAATTATTATTTCTTTGATTCTATGATAAATTTGGAGAGCAAGGTCATATGAAGCAGACTCCTATTCAGGTAATGGTGTTTATGGCAGTAAAGGAATGATTGTTTATGGAAAAGTAGGAAGCAGACTCTTGTTCAGGTAACTAATCACGAGTTGCAAAGTCTACAACAATGGCAATAAGCTCAATTATCACCTATTCAAAAAGTAAATCCTAAGGTTGAGAGTTCTACTTTGGTATGGTATGTTCTGGAGAGTGTTTAGGTAAAATGTAATATTAATGCAACTATTTTTGAAGATAAAGTTGGTTTGGGGTTTGAAGCAATTCTAAGAGATGATAGTAGTAGCTTTCTTACTGGCAGAAGTTAATTTTGCATTAATTTAGTGGAGGTTCATTCTACAGAGGCTTTAGGCTTGCGAAAAGCTCTTAGTTTGATTAAGTAGATACAGTTATCAAGAGTAGGGATTGAAATGGATGCCTTAGATGTGGTTCATGCTTTGTATGCTTCAATAAAAATTGAATCAACATCATATGCTAAAAAATTTATATGATTTTATAACAATTTAGTTTAAATGAATTGGTGCACATAGCAGAGGGATACAGTGTTGATTTAGCATATGTATAGTTTTAATTTCTATTTTGTGCGTCATGACAAAGATTCAACACTAGGACTTAATTATAGTTGCTTTGTGATTTTATGGGAATCTTGATCATTATTCATAGGCTTAATGACTATAAAATTGCTCAAAATGGCAAGGGCCACCATCTCAAAAAACCAAACAACATAACCAGACCTCACCCCTAATAAAAAATAGAGGAAGAAGAAGAGGTAAACGTGGTAGAAAATCTTGCTTGGAGCATTCTCAACTAGTGATCTCTCAGCACAAAGAGATGGGTATAATCTCTGAAAAAAACCTCTTTTTCTTCAGGATTCAAAGTCGAAATACTTGAATTCTAGTTTTAAGAACCCACAATCTCCAATTGAACTCATTCAACACCACCACCACCACCACTAACACTAGCCAAAACGACAACATAGTGAAATAAAAAACAGAATTGTTGAAGCAAAACAACTGGAAGTACCTAATAGAATCATCACCATCACTGTCATTATCAAATAAACTAAACCAAAATGTTGTTTTCTCTGTTCTCAAACAAAACCAGGTAAATGATCCTAGACTTCTCTATGATTTCTTCAGCTGGTTAATTCAAGAACTGCTTCTTCTTAAGAGCTTTCTTTTTTGAAGTTCTTTCTATCATTTTATGCAATTCTTGGCTTTTTGCTCTTGCCAGTTATGTTTTGGAAATTATGATCAAGACTTGTAAAGCTCATGTCAATGTGTTGGATTCAGTTGTTAAGTGTTGTAAAGAGTTTAATGGGTGTAATAATGTTGTGGTTTTTGAAATCTTGATTGATGTTTATAAAAGGAAAGGGCTTTTTTGTCTAAACACGCAGTGTTTTAGGAGGGCCATAATTGTGGGAGGCGCCTTTAAGACCGTACCATATCTAAATTAATCTCCACTTGACTCGGGACGAACAATGAAGGGTGGTAAAGGTCTACCTCAAGAGTTTTAAAGTAGCTACGTACTCAGGATTCAAACTTGAGACCTCTGATTAAGTTGGAAGAGTCCCTCACAAACTTATCTACACTCTATTAGGAGCTAAAAATCATGTTGTTGGTGTTTTCTTGGGAGCTAAAAATCATGGGTTTGTTGTTAGTTTAGTTTCCTATAATTTATTGTTGAAGGATTTGTTGAAAGTTAATAGGTTGGTGCATGCTCCAAGAAAGAGTAAGTTTGACATGTCATCACTTGAATTAACGGAGATGACATCCATTTGGTCAGAGGGGCTCAAAAACATGTTTTAAATTAAACCTTAATTTATTTGAGCCTAAAAAAAAATGGAGGGTTTATTTGAGTTTTGAAATCAACTTGGGAGGTTTAAATGAATCTTATCCTTTTTTTTTCACTTTTTTTGTCACTTTTTTTATGGATTTTTTAATGGTTTGGCAAAGTGATAGTAGGTTGTGGGACCATCTCCCATTGTATGATTGCCACGTCAACTGGAGATGAACAGCATTTATTTTGAAATGATCTGCCATTTAAGGGGTTAAAAAAAAACCTTGATTTTATGCTTAAATGGTCGAAAAAAACATAAGGGTATATGTATTCCTTAGTGTAAACATTAAAGGTAGAAATGCACTTTTATCTTTTTAAAAAATATACTTCAAAATCACACAACAAAAGAAAATATCAACTAGTTAAACTAAAAAATATTAAAATATAAGAAAAATAATGGAGGGGCTGTTCACTTTCAAGTAGCGGTCAAACAGCCTCTCAAGCTTAAAATAATAATTTTATTATTTTGTGACTGTTTCTGTTTGTCTACATTTTGTTGGATTTTTCCCCCCTCATCAAATGGGTTTCACTATATAGCAACTGTTTTGTTGCAAGCTTCAAGGTGTTGGTAAGCCAAAGGCTGAGGTGACAGCTAAATGTGTAATGGAAGGAGTTGGTGGTGCTTTCTTGTTGCGTAATTTCAACCTTTCCGACGTAGTGCCTTTTTTTTTTTTTTAATCTTTTGCGAAAAAAATGTTGTCACTCGATTTTCTTTTGCTAATGTTGTCCATTTTGCTAACAACTTCAGTTTTTCTCAATATTGAGCATGTGAATGGGTAAAGAAGAAAAAATTACACATTCCCCATGCAGCATGTATAACTTCAAAACAGTGGTCTTTAGGTACATAATATCTATTTAATTATTTTATTTTAAGTCATATATAATTTGCATGCTGCGTGAATTCACTGCTAATTTTTATAATTTTTTATTTATTAATTTTATTTTGAACTCTTTTTTATATATATATTTTTAATTTCAGTAATTTTACTTCCTTTCAAAGTTACTTATATCATTGTTATTTTAATTTCACATAAATACGACCTTAGAAGAAATAAAAACTTATAAAATTAGATACAAAAGCTGAATGTAAAATGAAAAGTTTATGAAAATTTATAAATTTGTTAAAATTAAAATCTATTGATTGATTAATTAAATTACAATTGGGAGATATATACAAGTGTTAAAAAAACTAATTAACTGTGAAATTTGAAATTTAAAATTTAAAATATAAAATAATTAAAAAAAAGAGAAATTGATCAAATATATCTTGAACTATAAGTCAACTATCAATCTAATCCAAATTTCAAAGTTGTATCAATTTACTCCTTTAATTTTGAGAGTTGTTTTAAATTTATCCAAATGACATTGAGCTTATGATAGAGATGACGTGGCTGACATGACAAAAAAACTTAAAACTTACCTTATCAATTTTATCCTGACCTATAGACCAATTATCAATCTAATTCTAATTTCAAAATCATTTCAATTTGTTCCTCTAACTTTTTGAGTTGTGTTAAATCTATCTAGAAATCAATAAGTTTTTGTCAGATAGCTACAATGACCATCTTTCATGGTATAAGAGCATTTGACATGATAAAAAAAAAATAAAACCTAAAACTTACTATTTTCCAAATCAGAATCGCAAAATACAAGAATATATAGTTTGAATAATGAGATCATGACATGCAAATGTGGAAATATAGCTCGTTTGAAGACATCTTGAAACTAATGCAAATCCAGGTCTATTGTTTTGGTGTTGTCCTCATTTTAAGGTATGGTTTCAACAAAAATGATCCCATAAAAAATTGAAATATTTATATAAAATCAAAACACTAAAAAGTATCATAAAGTACAAGTAGTAAGAAATTTAAATATTTTGAAATAAAATTATAATTTCAAGCTTTATATATAGAGAAAATAGATGTTAGGAAAATTTTGATCATTTTATGACCATTACGTATATATCAGATAAAAAAATGCAAAAGTATGACTGAAATTTGAGTTTATTTTTACACTTACTTTAAGGAAGTTTTAATTTTGCTATATCAGACACTCTTATACCATGTAAAATGGTCATTGCAGCTATCTGACATAAACTTATTGACATTTAGATAAATTTGACACAACTCAAAAAGTTGGAGGAACAAATTGAAATGACTTTGAAATTAGAATTAGTTTGATAATTAATTTATAGTTAAGGATAATTAGTTTATTTTACATATACTTTAAGAAAGTTTAATTTTACCATGTCAGATACTCTTATGCCACGTAAGATAACCATTACAGCTATCTGACATAAGTTTATTGACATCTGGATAGATTTGGCATAACTCAAAAAGTTGGAGGAGTAAATTGAAATGACTTTGAAATTAGGATTAGTTTATAGTTGAGGATAGAACTAATCAAGTGAGTTTTAAATTTTTTGTCATGTCAGTCATTTTTATGCCACGTCAGATTGTCATCTCATCTCTATCACAAATTCAATGTCATTTGGATAAATTTGGAACAACTTTCAAAGTTGAATGAGCAAATTGTTACAACTTTGAAATTAAGTTTAGATTGATAATTAACCTATAGTTCAAAATAGATTTGATAATTTTCCCTTAAAAAAATTAAACTATTTTATCTTACTAAAATTAAGAACTAAATTATTTTATTTTCATAAAATAGAGAGATTCAAATATGTCCAAATTTTGTTATGAAATATTAATTCTATAGAATAAAAATTTTATAATTTTTTAAAAATAGTTGTTCTATCTAAAACTAAAGAATAGATATTTTTTATCTAGTATTTTCACTTTTACTACTAATAAAACTGGCTTGTAATATGCATTGGCACCGATGATAGACAACACGAAACAATTCAAAGCAACTTTCTTGCTTGTTTGACTTGCAAAGACATTCCGATTATTGTATTTTCAGAAGTAGGTCCCAAGAGATTTGAAGCCTAATTACAAAAGTTGTATTTTATTTCTTTTTAAATTCTATAAATTGGAATAATTTAGATAATTTTTATTTAGTTGAATATAAAATTTTGTGAAATTTGACTATTTAATTATAATAATAGTGTTAATATGTAATATTTAATTTATTTATTTATATATATTTTTTATGAATAAAAAATTTTAAAATATGATTTATTTGTTATGCATTTGTATTATTTTAGAGAAATAAAATATACTGTAGATACCCAATTCGGTCGGTCCGTATTAGGAGGTGAATTATGGATACTCAATTTAATCGGTCCGTTGTCAAACCCAATGATGAGAATGTGAAACTTGGACACAAGAACCAAACTCGAATCTCTAATTGGAAATAGACTTGAAAGCCTAAAAGTCTCAAAAGTCAAAAACTTGGCCTAATTATCTAAAAATAACCCCGACCCTCTTGGCCCAGCATAGGCCTGGGCCAAAGAGGCGTTGCCTCAGTGCAATGAGGCGATTGCCTCTTTGGCAGTTGCTGTAGAGGCGCCACCTTTGTGGCAGACCACTTACAGCTGCAGTGTAATATCCTGTGTTTTTAAATATATTTATATTGTACCGGGATATACAGTGTTAATAATTTATATATATATATTATGATGTTTTTACGAGTTGATATGTATTTAAAATCTATTTTAATTATTGTGTTTTATTTACAGTGTTTTACGTAAAATTTTCCCGGGACTTGCATTTCCGGGGAAATTTTCACGTAAATAATTTATTATTAATTATATTGAATATATTTTCGGACTTGCATGAACTCATACGTATTTTTAAAATACTAAACACCGTGTATATGTGTACCTATTTATTTAATTAGGGTTTAATATATTATCCTAATATTTTACTAATTAATTAATTATTTTATTGTTATTTAATTATTTTTAATTAATATTAAATTTTAAAGTATTAAATATTAAGTGTGTGGATGTGATTTTTTTCAAATATTTTATTAAAATTATTTTTTTATTTATTTTATTTTTTCTTTTTCTTCTTCTTTTCTTTTCTTTTCTTCTTCCCTTCTCTTCTTCCTTCCGATGCCCGATCACCCACCACCGCTGCAACTGCCGTTCCCCTACCGTCGGTGTGCCGCCAGCAACTCTGCCTTCCCCAGCTAGCTGCTCCGCCGCCCCAAGCTCCTTCCCCGGCGCCGGTTAGCTCCCATTTTCCCCATTTGGCCGAAACTTCCTCTCCTCGCCGTCAACCACGATTCCGGCCACCATTTTCGACACCGCCAGTCTCTTTCTTCTCCTTGAGCTCTGGTGAGTGTGATTTTAGCTTTGTTTTGAGCTGAATTGGTCTTGATTTGCTTAGGTTTTGAATTTTCCATTTTGGCCATATTAGGGTTTTTGATTTTTTTAAACTTTGAATTGATTGATTCATGAAAACTCCCTTCACAAATGTTGATCCTAGTAGCCTAATCTTCATGTATGAATTTTTTTGGAATTTTTGGAGATTATTTGGATTTTTGGGTATTTTTGAATATTTTAATATTATTTTCTAATTTTCGGAAATTAATTAAATAAATTATGAAATTGTGTTTTATGGTTAAATTAGGTGTTGAAATGAATTATAGGAATTTATTTGGAATTTCTATGAATTTCTATGTATTTATTTTGAATTATTGAAGTTTATGTAATTTTGGGAAATTAGGGTTAATTATGTTTTTAATTGAATTTAATTGGTTAATTGAGTTTAATTATTGATATTATTGATAAATATGTTGAGATAATTAATTTTGGATAATTATACTATTTTTGGTGAATTTTTGAAGTAATTTTAGTATATTTATATATATAGGGGTATTTTGGCAATTTTATACAAAATTGGCTAAAAATGTAATTTAATTGGTTTTAATAGTTATTTAAGGTATAAAAATGATTTCTACAAATTATTTAGTATTTTTAACTAATTAAAACTATTTTTCGTGAATTATTTTCAAATATATATATAATATACGATTTTTCTAATAAAATGAGTTTTTATCGGTTTTTACTGTGTTTAAAGGTTAATTATGTAATTTCCACATATAAAATGTACTTCTATGATATAAGGGTATTTTTGATATTTCTGGAATTGTTCTGTGTTTGTGGACCCCGGTCGATAGACTGTAGTTTGGAGTTCGACCGAGGGGTTGTGGATGAGTGTTGAGCTTGTTTTTTGAAGTGTGTTTCTTTGCAGGGTCGGCTCTACTCTTTGAGTAGAGAGATGTCCGTTTTACAGGGGAGGTTCTGCCGAATTTTCGATAGAATTCTCGTAAAACGTGATGTCCGGTCGAACCCTAATCTTAATTTTATGTTAAATACTCTAGATCGAATTTTAGGATTTTATATTAGGGTTATTCTGATTTTGTCGTTATTGTTTGTTTAGTTGCGCCGAGACCGAGGCCTAGTGGACCAGGCCCGTCGGACCCATCTCGTGGAGCGCACTAATTTGTGAGTTACTATACTATATATATATATGCTTTAGGATGCATGATTTAGAAATATATGTTTTATTTTGATTAAAATGCATAGATAATGTGATTTGTATTTAAGTATATTTTTGGTATATATTAAATTATATACATGTTTTGTTAATAAATTATATTTAAAATGTTTTTAAATATATTTCTAGCTTAATTTATAATTTGATTGGATTTATTTGACGTATATATACTCGAAATATATCTGGTTTACTTTTGGTATATATATGGTTTATATTGTTATTTTATTTAAATTCATGCATCATTTATTTGTGAATGAATGTTTTATATTATTAATGAAGGATATCAATAGAACATGCTACCTAGTGGGCAGCACAGGACCGAGTACGTACCGGTACGCCTATAGTATTTAGGCTATATTACTAACCTATTTGTGGATATTGATTGGTTATGATTATTTGATATGTGAGATGTGATTTGGGTGTGATTGCTGGAGCTCGGTTGACCAAGTGTCTCGGGGCCAATCACACTGGCAGTCAGACTGCTGGAGCTCGGTTGACTTAGTGTCTCAGGGCCAGTCTACTGTCTAAATGGATTAAGTGGATATATTTGGGTTAAGTGAGCCTGTGTGGCTAGAGTGTTGTCTAACATTGTTTTCGAGGTTGCGATATTCTAGGGTTCTATGTGATCCTTTATAAAAGAAGATTTTCAATGAAATATATAAAATGATTTTATTGCATCTGTGTGTATTTGCTTGTATATATACATATTATATATATATATTGTTGACTGTATGCATTGTCATTTAGTGTGTATGTATATATATTATAGTAATTCACTCAGTGATGTCTGACTCCCCTCCGTTGACTATTTTTCAGGAGAGTCAACATCTTCAGACCTCAGTAGCAGGCCTATATGCCGGATTTCTTCCGCCCCGGCTTCTTTGTGTAAACTGCTTACTTGAGTCTTATTTTTATAATCTAGACACTGCAGTAGTTGTAAATTTAATTGTGGGATTTTATGTATTTTATGTATGTGAGATATTGTATTATATTTGAACTGGATTTGTATTAAAAGATTTATATATATATATAAGATGAGATTTAACTTAAATCCAGTTGGTGAAAATACTATTGTGATATTTATGATTTCCATTTCCACTGCATTTGATATTGTTATTATTATTATTGCATATTTTATTTTATTTTTAGGCTTGCTACGGGTTCCGGATTTGAAAGAATTCTCGTTCCCTAGCGTCGGTCATAGCCCTGTTTTGGGTCGTGACATGCAGCCTTGGTAGCCAAATGGTGTGGGCCCGAAACCCCAGACTTGATTTTGCGTGAGGAAAAGATTTTTAGGGTGAAGGAAAAGGCTATAGAGGCTTATGATGAGCTAAAAAGCCTAAGGGCATGGACAAAGGAAGAGATCCATAAGAAAAAAAAAGGACCATAAGAAAAGGGGGGATTTTTGGAAAAGAAAAAAGAGGAGGAAGCTCTAGAGAAGGGAGAAGATAGAGGGAGACATTCTGGAGAGAAGGGGAAAGATCCAAGCCAAAGGAGTTCATTTTCTTTAGGAGAGGAAATAGGAAAGCTTGTGTTAAAGTAGAAATCACACTTTAGTGAGGATCATAACCAAAGACACATCTCTAAAGGCCTGTCATTTTGGTAAAAAACCTGCATTTAAACTCAATATCTTTATAACTTCATCATTTGTGTGTTTAGTTTGTATGTGCCTGATTTATTAGTATACTTTAGGTATATTTTAGGTTTATTTCATTTGTTATACTACCTCATTGATCTGATCTCTCGAACTATTACATGTAGTTGTAGTTTGGCACCTGTTGGATGCATGTATGCATGTATTGATTGCTTCGAATAGAAGTCTACTCATTTTGAGAGTCAGGTTAGCCTGTCAATTAGGCGCGATCGCCTCTTCACAGAGGCGATCGCCACATTAACAGGTCGACTAGTTGTTTAGTTCTTCTCCCTTTATAAGATTTCGCATAATATTCACTTTACATGCTCTTTCCACTTTTATACATAATTATTTCATTGTATGATGATATTTATCTCGGCTATTTGAGGGTTTCTTTAGTTAGTAACATGAAAACCCTTTTTAGAACATTTTTTGTAAATATTGTTATGTATGATGTTTTGTTTTGCAAGAGGAACTAACTGTATGTTATTGCAAGAATTACTTGATGATCCACATCATTGAGTAGTCACTATCATTAGCTAATTTTTTAGACCATTGCGCTTATGTAAATAGTTTGTTACTAGTTTACTCTTGGTATATGTACAGTTTATTTTCTATATATTATTCTTTTATTTTGCCTAAAAACATTGTAATCCCTAATCCCTTCCCCATTTGATTCGAATGTATGACTTATTTTATTTTTGTTGAATGTTGAGACTTAAAAAAGCATGAAATTGAATTAATGTGCAAATTTAAACTTAACTATAAAACTTAAAAATTGGATGGAGGCAATTACAACATGTGGTAATAAAAAAATAATTAAATAATGAAAGGTAATAAAATACAAAATACAAACGGAGACCAACCGTAAGGTTGGATGAGCATTCAAACGCTCATACCTAGTTTTCGAACCCGATCTTTGATGACGGCTTCTGGGAACTTTTACGGAATCCAATTGTTGTACAATGTGTCCCGACTTTTATCCGGGTGACGACTTTATCTCCGAATAGGCCTAAGACCTATATCGTATTTCTGAGTGGATCTTGAGTCCACACAGTACCGTGATCGCTAAACACTTGAACGCATGCTAAACCCCACCGCCTACATATACATTCTATTATTTATACTTAAATCTACTTATCCCTCGTAGCATCTAGCAATGCTTATAAATCAAAGCATGAAATATAAGGTCATATACCAAAGTATGAAATAGTAATTATTTAGAAATAGTTATTCTAAAAATATCATTCTATTCCTTAAAAATTATAATTTTATTTCACACTTATTTCAATTTGTATCGGCATAATTAAGATTGAGAAACAAAATTATTCAATTCTCAAATAAAAGGTTATATAAATGTTATTAGGATCTAAACTCAAAAATATAAATATAATTTGCTACAAGATACTCACTTCTAAACATACAATCAACTCCCAAGTTCAAAACATACAATCAAACCTATCAAGATATACCGATGATTATTTCCCAACCAATAAACTAATTGGCGTATCACCGTATTCATGATTGCAAAATGTGTTCTAACCAAAACTAAACCGTAGAATATATGATTAACAAATAGATAACATCACCGCCAATACCATTTACCCTTCTCACAAAAAAACATATTTAAGTATATGGATTTCTTGCTGCAATTGAGATTCTTTTGATGAATGAACAAAGCCATAGAAAAAACAATGTTACTCTGCAAATACTTTTGCGAAATTCAATATTTTATTGGGCTATGCGTCATTCCTCATGCTGCCATGAATCAGTTATATTTTAGATGTCCTGTAACACATGCTGTTTCTGAACTGGTAAAACTCAGAAACCATCATTGATTAGAAGAATAAGAAATTGGCGCATACAGATGAATCCATCTAAACAGACACCGCATAAAGGGCTCTTCAGATATTCTATGGAAGCATGCAAGGGACTGGGTCAAAAACGTCATGGCATTAAAAAAGTTTTGCATGGCCTCTGTAAATTCTTTTCTGCCAACTACACTTTTCGCCATAATCTACAGTCATCGAGGTTTTGCCTCACAAGATAAACCAAACTTTATCATTGAACAACAGCTTTTTGCCTTTCAGAAGCACCTTCATGCTCGACCTGATAAAGAAAAAATGACAATGATAATGATAATTAGGGAAATTTGAGATATCAGAGCTGGAAGGGAATCTTTACATCATTTGCCAAATGGAATTTTTCACTACAAATCATGCTTGCTGTAACCCTCACCTCGACAAGTACCCTTGCTTTCCTCTTCAATTTGGCCCCAAATTCATCTTTGCCACGCTTTCTTGGAGCCAAATCAGATTCATTATGAAGTCTCTTAAAATTAACTTTTTCAGTCTCTTCAGCACCATTGTTGTCCTCTCCAACTGCATCAGAATGTAACCAAACGCTAATGTATTGAGTTCTGGGGTTGCACTTGCATCATGCAAGAATCGTCACAAGTCCACAAAAAGGTCTAGGGGTATAAGTCAAGCCTACTCATGTGCAGCTCAAACTCAGATTGCAAAATACACAAATTCAATTTAATTTTTAATTTTTGATTTTTTAATCTAGTTGAGCTTGAGCTGTGGTTTATCAAGAGGAGCCAATTTTGCGCATCACAATATTCGAATAAAAAATCTTGCGAACTTGAGCACTTAACAAATCATGAATTTAATATTTGCCCTTTCATCCTAAATATATATTATAAAACTGTCAATTCAAGCTCGAATTAGAATTTATCCAAGCCTAAATTGAGGTAAAGAATTTTTTTATTTAAAGATATAATGATATATCCTATTTCTCACTGGTGTGAATAGTTGAGTACCAGTGGAGAACTGGATACTAGCTCTGTAATTTCAATGACCCTCAAATGTAGGAAAAACAGGTTATATAACTGGTAAGCAACAAGCATAGAGAGAATAATGAGCCAACAGGGTTTGAATTCTTATTTCAGATTCATGCATTATATTCATGAGAAAATACTCTGAACAAAACATCTAGTATTGTGTTTACCATTGTCAGTATCAAATGCATAGGTGTTGTCAACTGCAAGGCCTCCAAAATCTTCTATATCCTCTTCCTCTATAAGATCATCAGTACCCTCGACATATTCTATCTCGGGCTCCTCCTAAATCCAATTATGGATCCAAGAAATTTTAACAATCAAAAACTGCATCTCAGCAGGCAATCAAAAAAAAAAAAAGTAGCAGCAGTTACAGCAATAGTAGTAATCAAAGTTTTAGTGATTTAACATCAACAAGAGAAATAATGATATTTTCACATATAAATAAATAAACAAAAAACAAAATTAAAAACAAAAAACAAAACCTACCTCCTCTGCTTCTTTTTCTTCTTCATTAACTTGCAGATCTTCCAGATCAAGTAGTTTATTGAACTTGTCAGCAGGATAATTGTATATGTCACCATAAACCCCTTTAGTAAGGCGTTCTAGCAATTCTTTTTCGATGTTCTATAGGCAAAAGAATTAATTTACTTATAAATAGCTTCTTCCCAAACAAATCATACAAATAAAACATCATACTATGAGGATGAAACTTAACCTTCTCTAGCAAGGCTGCCTTTTCAGCTTTCTCCTCTCTTCTCGCCTCTCTTTTTGTCACCATCCTTGGTGCTGTAACTATCTTTTCCCTGTAGAGCAATGACAGAATTTAAAATGGTAAAAATAGAAGTAAACAACAGAGAAGCATGCAGAGGTTGAACTAGGTTTCTTAGCTTTGAAAGTCCAATCATGGCCTACTCAAACCTTCAACTCAAGCATCGATCTATTTTGCAGCTCAAATCTTCAACTCAAGCATTGATATATTTTGCAGTTCTATTAATAATTTACAGAGAGATCATCTTAGAAAACGTTGCTCTGTACAAGTACATGACATTTCATGATCAGCTTCGAACGTGAACTCTTTGGGTTCCAACTTCCAAATATCAAGCCAGACTTGCAAGCTTTCATGCTAAGCTTGAGCCTATATGCCTCTTTGCTAATTGAACCCATTCTTGAGATTCAGAATGTCTCATTAAACATAAAGAATAAAAACTCATCAATAACAGACAGGCTTACTGAAAAATAGAGACCTACAAGCTATAAGTGGAGGAACTAAATTGACTTTTATTATGATTTGGTGAATGTTCAAGAAGTTATGCAACCAGCAAACAAGTAAAAATTAAATCCAGTAAGAGAAAAGAATGAATTAAAATTGTGTTCACAGGTAGCAACTTGGAGAAGTGAAAACATATCTGAGCTAAAACCATTGAAAGACCGTGAAAAACAACCTTTCACATGCTGTTAATTTAATCATCTTTTCAAATGAGAATGATCTATGCATTTACTTCAGTTTCCTGGTAAAACTAAAACACTCAGAAACTGCAATCAATGGAGTTCTTTAAAAAAAAAAAGTATTTGTAACCTATGCACTACCTTCTTATGAACAGTCAGGAGAAAGAATCTGAATAAATAATTAAAGAGGGAAACTGGAAGAAGCAGCAAGGGTAGGACAAAATTTGGGCACTTGGAAGTGTAATTTGTTCATATTTTGCCTACCACTAAACAAATTTATGCTGGCAAATCTTTTACCATGGGAATCACTCAAGAAAAAGACATTCATCCTGACCATATTAAATACTACTTATCCTAGCTATAACTTGGGGAAAAAATAGAAATCAAAGCCTAGATGAACACATTTTAGGTCAAGGCCCAATCATAGGGAACCTCTTTTAGATGAAACATCAAAGAGTGACACATAAACAGTGCAAGGACAAGAATACAACTGCATATAAACAGTATAACACGGAAATATAACTGTCAATAAAAGGAGAGAAAAAACTATACGCTTCAAAGCTATCTTTGACATGCTCAAGGAAGATTAAAATAAAAGCAATGTGTAGCTGTCATATTCCAAGTTTAAACTCAGACAACAAACTAAAGATGGATCATGAAATGTCAATAAACAGTCCAAATAAAAAAAAAAAAATTTAACAGTATGCTAGTTGCAGTCCACTGTTTCTAGGGCATAATCTGACTTCCAAAAAAATTATTGATGCAAGGAAAAAAAAACAATTCAGAGCGCATGGGGTTAACCTTGTCTTCAAAGCAAGCTTCCTCATCCGAATGCGCATTTGAGTCATTTTGGTCAACCGTTGCTTTACTTTGTGAACCAAGAGCTTCGGCCAATATGCCTATCAATGGATATAGCAAATTAAGAATGATAAAGAGAAACCTTTAGGACTTACAAGTATAACTGCCAGATGTTAATATATCAAAGTCAAGCAGGCTACCAGGTGTTTGTCAATAATCTCAAGCGCCTTTTCATAATTTCTGGCTAACTTAACTCTTTCCCATAATTCATTTGGCTTATGTGCCCTTTCTATAGTCTTCATGTAAAGATAGAAAACTCCTGTATAGTAGCACAACCACCATTTGAAGAAATGGATGAAACTCATAAATACACATAAAAATCATGTAAGGCCAACTAAGAAATCTTCTAAAAAAATCCAAAATTTTCCAACTAAATGCACATAACATATACAAAGATAAAAGAATTAAATGAAAAAGTACCATCATGATCACGAATGGTGGCATATCGACTATTAGCAAGCGGACACGAGCTTCGATTACAAATACCAGTCACATTGTAAGGATTTCTACAGAAATTGCCAGTAGTGATTCTGAAAAATCCAAAAACAGAAACTCAAATTCTAAAGCCCCATCAACAATTCAAAGTAAAAGAAGCATACTAATAAAGAACTAAATGCAATTATAATTTTAGGAAAAACCACTTACTTGGCCATGAAACTACAGTGGTTGTGCCTGATAACCTGCCATATAACTTCATCGTGCTGCATCCTTCAATTAGATTATTGACACTCTTACTTCTTAAGGATTGATTGAATGAATTAATAGGCTCAATTTCACCTTATAGCTGCGGATGGGAGAAACCCAGATTCACTTCAAAAGTGTTAACAAATATGTACAAATCCGTTGCTAAGTGTAGGTGACATTAAAAACTCTTCAAACCAAAAGTTAAACTATTAAAGTCAGAATCAATCATCTTCCAACAGCAAATTAATAATAAGTAAGGCTCCGTTTGTTTGCGGAAAATATTTTGGGCTCCGTTTGTTTGGGAAAACATTTTGTCTCTAGAAAATATTTTAGATAATTTGTCTAAAATATTTTCCAAAGAAAATATTTTCCAATATTTGGCTGCAACACTAAAAGACAATAAATGAGAAGAGAAGATGTTGGAAAATAAAAGAGAAGGCTATAAATAAGGAGAGAAGACATTGGAAAAGGTATTAAAAAATGATTTCTCATCCCTTATTTTGAAGTTATTTTCCTTTGACTAACTGTTTATTTTCTTTCGACTTATTTTCTTTGGTAATCCAAACATTAGAAAATAAGGGAAAATATTTTCCAGAAGAATATTTTCCGTAAACAAACGGAGCCCAAATGAAAGAATAAAATGGCTATTAACAAAAGCAACATGCAATGATCAACATAATAACAAATTTATGTAATGACAATAGAATCAAACTGACCTGAGCTCAGCTTTGATAAGCTCAGGCTTGGCTCACATTAAAAAAATGTAGGCCTGAGCTTGGAAATGTTTTTAGAATCTGAGCTCATTTCAAAAATTAGCTCAATAAATGACCCAAAGATTGAAAACAAAAATTACAAATCACCAAACATAAACAACCATCCAAAACAACTAAAAATCAGCAGATATGACTAAGAGCATTTCTTAGTTCCTCATATGATGATCATCTTCGCTCAAACCCAAAACAGTAGGGTATTACAATCTTTTCAAAATCTAGAGAATGATGCAACTAGAAAGCCTATGAATAGAGATGTAACTGAGGTTTGTTAGACCATGAGCTCCTCCTGCAGGAGATGGTGCTGATTCAAATTGGGGAACATAGCAGGTGCAACAGCAGAAAATGGAGATAGACCAACACACCAACTTAAACCAAGTTTCATAACAAGTTAAGAACAAATACCATGCCCAAAAGCAAAAATGTTAATGAATCCAATACTCTCTGTTGTAGCCTATATCTTTTCTCTAGTTCTCTCAAAATGCAAAATTGCAAACATTACAAGCCCTGAAATCACTCCCTTCAAAAATTATATGAGCAAAATCATAAATACACTTTGTCATTTTTTCCATTTAGTGACACATAGTGCAGATTCAGTTAATCGTATCTTTCTATTTTTCTTTGAGAAATCAAGAAAATCCATAATTAGTACATGTTAGGAACGACATTTCCACAGGCAACAAGAAAGGGAAAACAAAAAAAAAGACATGCCCCAGATGAGCAAAATCAGAGATGGTAGAGAATGTCTGCAACAAATAAACAAATACATGAATAAATTGCAACAAAGAAAGCATTTTTATAATAGAAAAAACCCAAAAGAATCTGAAAACAAATAAATAAACAAAAAAAACATAGCTCAGAACATACTAGAAGCGCACCAGCTTGTTCAAAAACCAATCAAACTTGTTAAAAAAAATGAATGCTTCAAAATCAGACAAAGTTCAAAATACAGTACCAAAAATACAGGAAAAAAAAAAGATAGTATATGGCAGTACAAATGCGCCTGACTACATCAACTTCAGGTTCTTGAAACATAATTCATGAATTACAATTAATTAATCAATTAAGAACTAATTAACATATACAGCACCAAAAGTTAGGGAAAAAAAAAAAGAAGAAAATCATAACAGTGATATTCACATCGTTCTAAATTCAAAAAAAAAAAAAAAAATGCATGCATTCAGTCCTTAAAAGAAAATCAAACAAAACCGAAAAAACATTATAACAAAGAAAAAAAATTCACTTGTGAGTGAACAAATTCTCCATAAAAATCCTTGAAATGTGCTAAATTTACATATGCAATGTAGTGAACCTGCTTAAAAATGAATACATTAAACATCTTAATAGCTTATTTAGCCTCTTCAACACTTACTATTGTAACAATCACGAAACCCCCGCTCCTATCACTAATCCTATTATAAATAATCTAAAACCAAAACCCAACCAAAAGAAGCAAATATGAAGAATTGCAGAGATACAAAGAGAGAGAAACAAATTCCAAAGATTTTGCTGAAGGAAAACATAGAAGTATGTTTACGAGAAAAATTAGTTTGTATGCAACCAAAAGAAAGAGTGTGTAGGATACCTTTAGTTAAAGAACACCAAAAGTTTAGGACTGAAAATGATGGTGCTGCTGACGATTTGTGGGAACAAAGAGAGTAAAGGAAGAGCAACTTTTGTTAGAAGAAGAAGAAGATTGTGCTGCTGACAGCGGTGGGGATGACGATGTTGGACGGCAGTAGGGGATGACGGTGATGACGGCGGTGGGTGTGATGGAGATTGTCAGCGATTAGTTGAGGGCGACGGACTGTTGGAACGCGGGGGGGAGGGGAAGGGGCGGCAGCTTGGCTGCTGAGATGAAAACCAAGAGAATAAGACTATGGGGTTAAACAAGTTATTCAGGGTTACTTGCTAAACTAGGTACTTTCGTAGTTGAAGCTAAATTGTTTTGTAATAATATTGGAATCGGTTATAACACTGAAACTGCATAATTTTAATTTAAAATTATTTTATAATAAAATTATATAAATTAAATTAAAATTTATAATTTAAACTATATATTATTTAATAATAATTATAATTAATATTATATTTATTTGATACTAAATTAATATTATACGATATTTATTTAATTCTATATTTATCTATTATTTTAAAATTTTTATTTAATATTAATACTAATATTCCTTAAAATATGAATATTACTTAATTTTATATTTATTTAGGAAATTTGTTATATTATTGATTTTATTATGTTATTTTATTTAGGGTTAAACCTAAATTTGCATACTCTAACTTTAAAAAATATTATGTTATTTTTATTTCGGATATTTTTTTTATAGTAGATTAATTATTTAGGTTTACATAATTCATATAGAGTTAGAATTGGAGGCTTACACTTTGCTTATATGGGGTGTAAGGTAGGCCTGGCCATGGGCACTTTCGGTTCCTGAACACGTAGTTTACGATTCTAAGGTTAGGAGAACCGGACTGAAACTAGATTTAGGGCTGGTTTCAGTTCAAACTAGCCGATTTTAGTTCTAAACCGGTTCGATTTGATTTCAATTTTTTGAAATAATATATTAAAAATTAATTTTAGGACAAATAAATTACATTAAAGTTGAAATAAAAATATATTATGACATTTTTATAAGGTTTTTTTACTTAAAAATTAAAATATAAAAAATAAAAATTATACTTAACTTTGACTAGTTAACTTAAAATAAATTAACTAGTTAACTTGAGATAAAAAAAATTGAAAAAGATTGAAATAAATTTATATTAAGTTTGTCTATATATAATATTGGTTCAAATAAAAAAAATTACAACAATGAATTAATAAATTAAATTAGAAAAATAAAATTATTTAAATTAAAGGGATTGAACTTAATTTTCTTATAAAAAATTGTCTATGTATTCTTTTGGGATATTAAAGAATCAAAACCTACGTAGTTCTCTTATATTTTTAAAAAAAATATTAGACCCCTTTTACCTTAAATAATTAATCACTTCCAACACATGTTGCATTCAAAACTCACAAGTATAAGGATCGTGAATTGTAGTACAAAAGATATCGTTCTCACAAGAAAAAGATATTAAGTACTAACTGCCAATTGATTTTTCCTAGCCAGCAAAAATCAAATTAAATTGCAAGAATAAAATTAAATAAATTAAAATAAACTACATACTCTAATTAATATAATTAAATTGATGGGGATAAACTTGAGTTTGAGTTTCTTTCACTAGTTAGAACTTGAATAATGGAATTAAATTCAACTATTTCATTAATCACAGTTAAAGGTAATTGTTTTAAAATACCTAATGACTTTCTTGAGCTCAATTAAGTATGTTAAAATTAAAGTTTAATTTACTCTCGTAATTAAGAAGTTAATCAAAATTCATTAAGTTCTTTAACAATTATTTTACCCCCAAAGAGCTAGCCTACTCTCGTAATAAAGTGATCTAAGTTCTATGAGTCTTAAGCTAGTAACTTCCCCTAACTCTCGTTGACTAATTTACCAATAAACACTTAATCAAGTGGGCCCTTAATTGAATATAAGAGATGAAGAACAATTCATAAAAATTGACTAAAAATTAAATCATTAATAAATAAATAAAAATCCTAACAACTCTAATTAGCTACTCCAAAAGCAAACCCTAAAATAAGTTTAGCCAAATATGTCTTTCAAAAGAATTGCAAACATAAAATAAATAATAAGAGAATAAAGAAGAATAATAATAGATAAAACTTGTTTGAGCACCTTTCAATCTTCAATCATTTTGAGCTCTTCAATCCCCAAAACGGCTCTCTTTAACCTAAAGCTAAAATAGTATATTTATAAAGAAAAATACCCTAAATTCGTTCAAGAACCAAATTAGCATTTTTTTTCTCCTTCAAGACCTCCTTCAATTAGGAAAATACCTGCACAAAATGGCTTCTTAATTATTAGCTTGAATCCCGGACTTTTTAGGAAAATAAAATTCCTACAAAAACATATAAAAATGTATAAATTAACTAGGAAGCTAAAAAGGAAATAAACTAAGCTAATAAACTAAAATCCTAATAAAACACTAATTATAAATAATAAAATATAAAAGAAATAATAATAAATCCTATGGAAATTAAATAGAAAAACTATGTAATAATTGACATTAACAAATTTCCCTACACTTAAACTTTTGCTTGTCCTTAAGTAAACAAATGAGAACACCTATCATCACAACGAATTTAGGACATTGCCAAACTTTAATTTGTCTATCTAACACAATCTTTGGTTAATACAAAACTTATAACTCAAAATTAAGTTGATAATTCAAGGTCAAAGACGTAAGCTTTACCAAGTGCAGAGCAAACTTAACCTAACCATTGAATTTCCGAAATGAATAAGTTGACAATTAAGAAAAATAAAAGCAAAGTGATACTACTCACTCAACTCTTAGCAATCCCCTAAATTCTGGCACATAAAAGATAGCCACACCAATATTTTTTTTTCAAGTGAGTGCATTTTACGCTCCATCTCGCGTTTTTTTAATTCTCTCTAACAAATCTTTCCACTTTAATAATCCTCCGCTATTCTCGCACTATTAATTGTGGATACCGTTAAGTGAGTAATTTGAATACTCTTACTCTATTTAGATCATTGGACTAGATTCATAGCATATAAAGATTGAAATTTAAATATTTGCTTCTTATTAAAAGAGAGATTTGTTTTTTCTCAATGAAGCTATCATTTCATATGCTAGACTCAATGATCAACTAAGAATTAAAAAAAAAGAGTATCACTTACAATCATTTTTCTCAACTATCATACACAATTCGGTCACTCAAAAGCAAGTAAGCATTAGATTCATTAAATTTTCAAAAGTCCTTAACCAAAAATTATCAACCTAATTTTAAAATCATAAATTAAGCATTAACAAAAGATTATGAAACATATACAAGAAAATCACATTCAATGTGCTATACTCATTATAAGGATAGGGTGCAAAAATTTAAATATGTATATGCTAACATGCAAAGCAAATATAATTCTAAGATTCTAACAAATAAAATTAAAATAACATAAAAGATAAAAGTATAAAAAATAAAATCTAACTAAATGCAAAATACATGCAAATGTATGCCCCACATTTAAATTTCACATTGTCCTCAATGTGAAAGGACCAAATAAACAGAAAGAACAAGCAAAAATAAATAAAATTAAAGGAATTAAAAAAAAATAAATTAAAACTAATTCTACCCTAATGTGATGCTTTACTCTTCATCTTGTGGTGGTGGAAAGTTAATAAGCTCATGAAAGATCAAGAGTTAAGAACATCACCTAGACAAAATTAAAAACAAAATAAAATGAAATAAATTAACATACAACTAAATTAAGTATAAATTAATGAAAATTAAGAGCAAACTATATAAAGCAAAGATAGAAATTTCGTATAAATGTATAGATTGAAAAATTATACCTAAAATTTAATTTTAATCAAATTAATGCAATTCCTAAATAAAATTGATCAATGACCATTCATAATCATGAAAATAAGGTTTTATGTTAAAAAAAAAATTAAAATGCCATCTAAAAAATATTATGAAAAAATAAAAATGAAAATGAAAATGAATAAAACAAAGCAAAAGTGTTTGTGTGTTCATGTGGAAAATAATAATAATAATAATAATAATAATAATAATAATAATAATAATAATAATAATAATAATAATAATAAATAAATAAATAAATAAATAAATAAATAAATAACAAAAGAAAGAAACAAAGGTGTGAAAGAAAGGATGACAATGGAAAAGTATAAAACAAAAGAAAAAGAAAAAAAATAATGATAATGGAGCCTGAATGAGCTATGTTAGCCCATTAATCAAATTAAAGCATCAAATTAAGAATGGTGGCATAAACTCTGGGCACTAACATGGTGTGATCATGAAAGTGACAATGTTTTCATAGTGTGTTACATGGCTTACCACAAGGTTGTGTTCTAAAATTTGATAAACATAGTAGCGCACATAATCAATCACATGACCATGTGCTCTATGCCCTGAAAAATCCAGTTAAGCACATGACTATTAATATAGCCATTGCCACCCATTGTTTTTTTTAATCATAAAAAATAAATTTCAATACTTTGAGTCTCCCATGACAATTTCAATAACCTACAAAAATAAATTCAAACAAAAAAACAACTAAAAGAAAATAAAAAAGTAAAATAAACATATGTAAATAAAAATAAATAAACTATAAATATAAATAAAATAAATTTGGGTGCCTCCCAAGAGCGCTAATTTAAGGTCATTAGCTTGACCCCTGAATATGTAGTATCAAGGATGCAATCGAATTGTGAGGAAGTGTTCTTTGAAGAATCTTCCTTTCCTTTCTTTTGTTAGGCTCCCTTATGTACAGGTAATAAAGTACAGACTTTACATGTCAAATCTTTGGTTCTAGAATTACTTGAAAAATGTAATTAAGGCTTCTAATGCGGGTTCTCAGACATCCCAACACCTTTCACGGATTTCTTATATATGTTCGTAATAAGCCATAGAATATATGCATTGTCACTCATAGATGGCTCATCTTCATCTCATGTAGCTTTAAGAATTGTTATAATTTTCTCATCCAACAAATCTTAAAATTGAGTTGAGTGACTTTGTACCTCAAAATTCTTTATATCTATAGACTGATTCTTACACTTGGAGATTTCTTTGATTTCCTCGGTAATCATCTCTTTCTGCTTATTATCTTTGCATAACTCAAAAGTGATTTCATCATCTTAACTCAAAGTGCTCTTATCATCCCATATACTTTCTTCTTGTGCTGTTTATGGGTGCACACATTTAAAGTTTTTGGAAGCATGTAATTTGACTTTTTGTAATTTGCTCTAACTTTGAATTGATTTGCTTGAAACTCTCCTTATGTTACTTAAGATTCTCCTTAATTATGTGGTTTGCCTTGGTTTGTGCTTGAATGAATTTCTTCAACTTGTCTTTAAGTATCGTTCTTTGATCTTTTTTGTTTCTTGAATGAAATTTTCCAACATTGCCTTAAGATTCGACTTAGGTTCTTGTTGATAACTCAAAGTGTGATCCATTCAATTGCTCTAAGATGGGTTATAATGAGATGATGGAGGTGAATATGAATAATATGAGTAATGTGCCCCATTGTGGTTCTCCACACTAATTACAAGCCTGGAAATAAAATGGAAAATAATTAAATTGCATATGTTCTACATTACATACATGATCATATACATTAGACCTTAAAAATTGATAAGAAAATTCATCATTATCCATGACAAATTATTTATCAATAAAACAAATTGCTAGTTTAATAAAAATGAAAAAAATGTTATTATCAATAATGCTAATCCTCGGTAACGGTGTCAAAATCTTGTTGTGTTCAAAACCCGCAAGCACACAGATCATGAATTGTAGTATAAAAGATATTGTTCCCACGAGGAAAGGATGCTAAGTACTAACTGTTAATTGATTTTCTTTAGTTAGCAAAAATTAAATTAATTTGCAAGAATTAAATTAAATAAATTAAAATAAACTACTTACTCTAATTAATCTAATTAAATTGATAGGGATAAACTAGAGCTTAGGTTTCTTTCACTAGTTAGAACTTGAATTATCAAATTAAATTCAACTATTTCATTAATCGCAGTTGAGGGTAATTGTTCTAAAATACCTAATGACTCTCTTGAACTCAATTAAGTATGTTAAGATTAAAGTTTAATATACTCTTATGATTAAGAAGTTAATCAAAACTCATTACGTTCTTTAACAATTTTTTTTACCCCTCTAAAAGCTCGCATACTCTCGTTGTCAAGTGACCTAAGTTCTATAAATTTTAAGTTAGTAAATTCTCCTAACTCTTATTGGCTAATTTACCCATAAACGTGTAATTAATTGGGCTCTTAATTGAATATAAGACATAAAGAACAAATTATAAAATTGATTGAAAATTAAATCATTAATAAAGAAATAAAAATCCCAACAAGTCTAAGTAGCTACTGCAAAACGAATCCTTAAAATAAAGTTTAGCCAAACATGGCTTTAAAAGGAATTACAAACATAAAATAAATAACAAGAGAAAGAAGAAGAAGAATAATAGATAAAACTCATTTGAGCACGCTTCAATCTTCAATCCTTATTAAGCTCTTCAATCCCCAAAATGGCTCTCTTTAACCTAAAGCTAAAATTCTCTATTTATAGAGAAAAATACCTTAGATCATTTATCATACTTTTACCTTTCATGATCTCATTTATAATTATATCATCTTGTATTCATAATTATATTTTATCACAAAGATAAATATAATTGGTCAACCAATTAATACAACTTAGTGTAATAATTATCATAAACTATGATCTTTCCTTATTTTGATTCTCGCAATTTCTATTTAACTTGCTTTTCTGGATTTGTTCTAGTATATCAATTGCCCATGATCTTTTGGTAACATCCTAAGTTAGTAAACATTAAATACAAATTTAAAAAAATAAATAAGATTCATGAGGGTACCAAAATAAGATTCTTTGTAATTGTAAGGGTCTCACACAATAATAAAGTTGAGATCTATACTTTTATTACCTTTATTGGTCAAGTTGTTTTGTATATATGGAATGAATCATATGCTATACTATTATTTTACTTTCTTATGAAGTGTATTTCTTTTCTTCTTTTAATAATGTACATATTATAGTTCGGACATACCCAATGTCTAACTTGAGTTCATGTACATACTCATTCTATTTCTCACTAGAACTCTAATCTAGCAACAAGACAAATAAAGTGATGTTATTCAATATTTAATTTTAGTTAAATATATTAATACATTGGTGACATTCATATTTAAACTTGATATCTCTATTATCACTTAGATAATTAATTTTAAATTTGTCTTATCTCTATTTACACAAATCAATAGAGGCGATTGCTTGTGTGAGAAGACCAATCTTATATCTGTCTAACATACTTCTAATTATTATATTCTCAACATAATTTATGTGTATGCTATATGAAATAAAGTACTAAACTTAGTAGTCATTAATATAAAAATTAATAAGCATTATTGAATAAAATAAAATGGTAAGAACTACAATTGTCTTCCAAATGAGTATAACATATTTACATAAGAATCTATGCATTCCTAAAGATTTAATATGATTGGTAAAAGTATCTCTATGTATGGATTTAGTAAAGGGATTTACAACCATCTTATGCATAGATATATATTATATGTTAACTTCCTTTTGTGCAACCATGTTTCTCACAAAATTATACTTCATGTCAATGTGTTTAGTCTTTGAGTGATATTTGGAATCTTTCGTGAATGTGATTGCAGCTTGACTATCATAATTCACTAATATTAGATTTGATGCATTTTCTTTGATTCTTAAATGACTTAAAATTTTTTTTAGGCCAAATAACTTCTTGCACTATTGCTGTAAATGCCAAAAATTCAGCTTCCATTATGTATAAGGCTATACATGATTGTTTCTTACTACTCGATGAAATTGCTCCATTATTTAGTAAGAAAACATATATGGAGGTTGATTTTCTCTCATTTAAATCTCCTCCCCATTCTACATCCATATAGCCCAAAAGTTGTAAATCATTTCCTTCATAGTATGATGAATAGTCTATAGTGCCTTTGAGGTATTGAAGTATCCTTTTGATAACTTTTTAATGGGTTTGTCATGGATAAGATTGATACCTGCTTACCATTCCAACAGTAAAGCAAGCATCAGGTCTTTTGCACATCTTGGCATACATTAAAATTCCAATGACATTTGAGTAAGGAACTTTTGCCATTTATTCCTTTTCTTATGGAGTCTTTGGACAAAATTTCAAACTTAAACCTTGATCTTTTATGATAGGAGTATCAATGGGCTTGCAATTTTGCATATAGAATCTTTCAAGAATTTTCTTGATGTATGACTTTTGTGAAAGAGATAACATCCTCTTAGAACGATCCCTAGTTATGTTTATGCCCAATGTATAGGCATCTTTGCCCATGTCCTTTATCTCAAAATTAAAGGACAATCATGCTTTCACAATTAATAAGTACTCTTTATCATTTCCAACTAATAGTATGTCATCCATATAAAGTGATACAATCATAAATTCATTTTTGGATCTTTTAACATACACATAGTGGTCTTCATTTATCATAATAAAATCATATGAAATAATTGCTTGATGAAACTTTAAATACCACTGTATGGAAGATTGATTTAGTCCATAAATTGATCTTAATAATTTGCACACTTTATGCTCTTGACCTTTAGCAATGAAATTTACTGGTTGTTCCATATTGATTTCCTATTCTAATTCTATATTTAAAAATGCAGTTTTAACTTCCACTTGATGTAACTCTAAATCTAAACTTGTAACTATGGCTAGAATCAAGCGTATAGAGGTAAATCTTATAAGAGAGGAGAAGGTTTCTTCATAATTAATTCCCTTTTATTGTGTATACCATTTAGCTATAAGACGTGCCTTATATTTTTCAATTGAACCATCAACTTTACACTTGATTTTAAGAACCCATTTGTTTCTAATTACTTTGCATCCTTAAGTAAGATTAACCAATTCCCATATATTATTTGATCTTATAGACTCCATCTACTATTCCATTATTTTCAACCAATTTTCCTTAGCGGAGCAAGTAAAAGCTTCATCAGCGCTCTTTGGTTCTTCATCATCTTATATTGCAATCATAAAAGTTTTCTTATCAATAGGAAAATAACGTTCAAGAATAAATCCACGATTGCTACGCCTGATTTATGATTCTATAGGCTTATCTATAGTCTTACTCCCACTTAGATAAAATACTATTGGATGTTCATCTGATACATACATTAAACCATTTATAACAATTAAATAATTTTAATCTCTAATTTCATAAAGTGACAAATCTTGATTTATCTCACCCTTAGTTGGAAAGTCATTTTCCAAAAAAGTAGCATCTCGAGATTCAAACTTAATTACACTCCCACTTAGTTGTTCACTAATAAAAATATACCCTTTTGAATGTTCAAAGTATCTTATAAATATACTCTTCTTTCATTTTTGACCTAGTTTGCCATATTGATGAACTAATTCATAAATATAGGTTACACAATCCTAAGGCCTTAAATTACTTAAATTAGGCTTTCTTTTAGTCCATAGTTTATAAGGAGTGGAAGTTATCGATTTAGAGGGTACTCTATTAAGTACATAGGTAGCAGTTAATAATGCATCACCCTAAAAAGTGATGGATAGATTAGCTTGGGCCATCATAAACCTAACCATTTCTAGAAGAGTTTTATTTCTTCTTTCTATTACTCCATTTTGTTGAGGAGTTCTTGGAATTGTCAATTGTCTATCTATTCCCTTATCATCATATAATTGTTTGAACTCATCAGATAAATATTCATGTCCTTAATTAGTTCTTAATATTTTAATCCTTTTATCTAATTAATTCTCAACTAAATTAATATATTTTCTAAAGCACCTAAGAGCTTTAGACTTGTGAGAAATCAAATAAAAATGACTAAGTCATCTATAAAAGTAATAAAGTAAACACCTTAATGTCAGACTCTAACATTCATTGGACCACAAATATTAGAATGAATTAGTTACAATGGAAGTTCAACTTTAGTTCCTTTACCAAATGGTTTTCTAGCCATTTTTCCTGCTAGACAATTTTCATAAGTTGATAGATTAACCTTTTCTATTTGACCAAGCAAACCTTGTTTTGCTAATTTATCCTTTCTTTATTATCCTATGTGACCAAGTCTAGCATGCTAAACATTCACATCATTATTAGAAATATTGGAAGATGTGAAAAAGGAAAAACTATTGTTATTACAATAAGGAATATTATCTACATCCATTATAATAAAACCATATGGTAAATAACCAAATCCATTAAAATTTTTTCCAAGAAAACTTTTAAATAAGTACTATAAAAGTTTAAAGCACATCTAAACTATAATAAAAAAATAATAGAAACCAAATTCCATCAAATATTTGGAGCAAATAAACATTATGTGAGATCAAAATTCATCTATCACGCATGCTCAACTTGTAGGTGTCAACTCCTTTGACTTTAAGTTGAGAGTTATTTCCTATATAAAGCCATTTTGATATATGTCGAATTCAATGAAATTCCATAAACACATTACAATCTTTAATTATATAGTCTGTGACACTTGATCTACAGTCCACAAAGGATGAGATTTAGTTAAATAAATAGAACTAAAAATGTAAAGGGTACTTTCAGAAACATAAGAAACTCTTAAAAGCATTTCGAAGGTTTATACCTTCTTTGGCTCATTACACTCATGAGCAAAGTGTCCCTTCTTTCTACAATTATAACACTTGTTCTTTATTTTGTTCTTATAGGGACAAGCCATTGATGCCTTTCCTTTTCCCTTATTGTCAATATTATTTCCAAAATGACCTCCTTTGTGCCTTTTGGATCCTTTCCCCTTGTACCCACCATATGACCTGCACTTGAAGCTCTTGCCACCTTTTAAGCTTAAGCTAGCCATATACACATTAGTATTAGGTCTTGATGCCTCAATGCGATATTCTTCTAGTTATAAATGACATGTAGCATCATTATGAGTCTTAATACTCTCATTATGGGTAAAATGCACCTTTATGTGCTCCCAATTATAAGGAAGTTATCAAATAACAGCCTGAACCTGTTATTCATCAATGAGAGTTTGACTAGCTTTATTTAGCTTACTAATCATATTAGACATTTCTCTCAAGTGTGGTCCCATATTATGATTAGGGCATTTCTTATATGTATCAAACTTGATCATAATAAGTTTCTTAAGTTTAGTAACAGAAGTTCCACCAAACTTCAACTTAAGAGATTCCTACATCTCATTGGCAATATTATAATTCATGAGCTCATGCATGAGATCATTTTCCAAGTTTCTTAGCAACATAATACTAGCCAATGAATTCATTTTCTTCCAGGCTTTATAAGCCTCAAGGTCCTTATGATGTTAGGCCATAGTGCCACCTTCAGGATTGTCCAAAACATGATTCAAAACTTCAAGAGCCTTTTGCTCTTCTAGGACATACTGAATTTTCAAACTCCATATTTCATAATTATCCCTATTCAATTTTTCACTTTTGTTCAACTCAATAATAATATTCCTAGAAGTGGTAGCCATTTCATAAAGAAACTTCTACATGAATACATATTTGCACATGATTAATCAATGCCATTTTATATTAATAACTAGCATAACACACATAAAATTTGGCACAATTTTCAAATAAATAATTGATATTTTAGCATATAGTATAAAACCAAAAGCTCACTAAGTTTGACAATCATCATCTACTACTACATGTTTGATTATCATTTATTTATCACATTGTGCAAATTTTCATCATATTAATTATTTAGTAATTTATTATTGATTACCCTTTTTTTTATGTTCAATTTCACAAAGAAATTAATATACAACATAAAAAATATGAACAATAAAAAAATTTTTATATTCACTAAGAATGGAAATATTTACATAGCCGAATACAATAACTAAAAAAATCAACTAATTACACCCATTGAAAATGACCAAGAATAGACTTAATGAACTTATCATAAAGTTCTCTTAACAATTTATAACTATTATTGGGTATCAATTTAAAATTTGATCTAATACACCTCCCATTATGAAGTTTATAACAATTAGTGTAATGCTTGATTTTGTCTGCTACACATCATAAATGTTCAAGTACAAATTTTTTTACAACTGATTTGTACTCTTTAATTTCCATTTCCTTATCCCAAAGATAATTAAAAATCTGCTTGTGGTGAAATTCGAACAAAACCGATCATGGAGTTACATACTTATCATGGTTTCTTATTAAACCACCTTTCTAAATAATTTGTTGGATTCTTGAATGCACATCAATTATATAATTACAAAATCATTCAAATCATAAGGATTAAAGTTATAATCTATTTGTGTTTTCTTAAAATCCTAATCATTTTCTCAACTTTTTCTCGATGCGTTTGAGTTCTCATTACACAAAATTTTCTATAACAAGGAGCCATAATTTTCTATAACAAATACAGAAAAATTTTAATTAGTATACATATAATATACCAACTTTTGTAACAAATACAAAAGAAAAAAAACAAATATTATATTATTTAATTTATAACACTAAGTGTCGTAAATAAAAAAATAATTGATTAAAAATAATATACAAATCTTAATCACACCAAGTGACTAAAAATAATTTCAAATAATAATTAATTACACCAAGTAATTAATAATTTTTTAAATAATAAATTTAATAAATTTAATTTATTAAAACAGTTTTAAGAATAAATATAATATTTATTAAAAAAATCAATAAAAAAATAGCAAAAACATATCTTGACATGTGGGAGATTCAAGTTTCAAATCTTGATTGAAACAAAATAAATAAACTTAATTAAAATTTTTATTTTAGGCATCAACTTCAACCTTTAGAAAAATATTTCAGTTTTAAGTTGCCAACTTTGAGAGATTGTAACTCTCAATTCCCTTATTCATTTACCATGCTATGCAATTTAACAGGTTAACCAACTTGCATATTTTCATTTAAACTTAAAAACTTAAACTTAAAGTTTTTGTAATTTAAGATATTAACACTCAAAGTATGCCAATTAATTAGCATTTAACATTTTGTTAAATTTTGAATTTTTTTTTAGAATTTTATGTTCAACTAGCCAACTTCTAGATATAATAACTTTCAAAATATATATCCAAAATCGGTAATCTATATATCCCTAAAAAGTTTGAAAGGTCTACTGCAATATAAACTCAATTTCATGCCTTAAAATGTTACAAATATTAAGTTATAGATTTTCAAATTAGTCAACATAATACCATTTGAAGAAAACTTTAGAATGACAATGACAATTAGCAAACTTTGAAAACTCATAACTCATTCATTTTTAATGAAAAAACATGATCTATTTATCAAATTAAAGCTTGCAATGTCTAATTTCATTCTATCATGACAAAAGAAAACATATAACATATATATATTTTTTAACCAAACATGATTCGTTAAACAAAACAATAAGCATATATGAAATCCAAGTCCTCCAACAACAAGGTAGTCATCAATATTACTTCTTATAAACGGTGAGGTTTAGCATGTGCCCAAGTGTTTAGCAACTACGACACTATGTGAGCTCGAGGTCTATTAGGAAATATGAAATAGGTCATAAAGCTTACTCGAAAATAGAGTTGCCATCCGAATGAAAGCTGAGACACACTGTACAACAACTGGATCCTACGGAGGTTCCTAGAAGTTGTCATCAGAGATTGGGTTCAGAAATTGGGTATAGGTGTTTGAATGCCCACCTAACCTTGCAGTTGGCCTTCGTTTGTGTTTTGTAATTTATTACGCTTAATTATTCAATGATTTCTTTATTACAATACCAATTGTAATTTTCTTTAAATAATTGTTGCATTTTATAATTAGGCCTAGATTTGCACATTAATTAAATTCATGTGACTCACCACGAATAAAGCAAACATTATAATTTACAACTATACATTCCAAATCAAGCGAGGAAGTGATTAAGGATTACAACATCTTATGCAAAATGAAAGTATAATAAATAGGAAATAAACAAAAAATAAATTGAAATTAAATTGCTTGATTTAAGTAAAATCTCTCAAGAATTAATTAATAGGATAAATAATTGATGATTAAAAATCATCGATGAATCCCTACAACAAAAAAAATGTTAGTTCCTTGAAATACATAAAGATCTTATATAAAAATCCATAAAATCAACTTATGAATCAATTTTGTAAAATAGAGAGACGAAGTCACAAAAAAAAATTAATCGAATGACATTGTAGGTTAACTATACAAGATAGACTTGAGTATGCTAAGACCTACTCATGCATGGAAACCCTATACAATCTACAAAAAATGAGACAAGGTCGTATGAGACCCTGTCAGAGTGACGATTGCCTCATGACAATGAGGCGACATGGTTTGTTGAGGCTATGCCATAAATAAACTCATGATGGCCTATCAAAGTGGCAATCACCTATGTGAAGAGGCAATCACCTTATAGCAATGAGGCGATGCCTCTCAATCAATAGGCTCAAACGACTCTCAAACTGGCAAACTTTCACTTCAAGTAAAAATCTATTATTGCAAATATGCTAGATACACAATTACATTTAAAGTTCAGTGAATCATGTTAAAAGCAAGGCATATTATAAATAATAAATATAAGGTACTCAATAAAAAGCTAGTAAATGGATAAATTAGAGGTTATATAAGCAAGTAAAAAAGAATCATGCAAATCTATAAGTCAAGCTTGGAAAGAATTGAGATAATTACTGAAGAATGAGCTTTCAAAATATTGGCCCTTAGAAATGATTAGGAATGTTGGTCTTCCCTTGAACGCAAGCTTCTTCCCTTTCCTTCTTAAGAAAAATCCACCTTTCTAGGCTTTTCTCCTCTCAAGAACGTTTTTACTCCCTCCCCTTAAAGCTCTTTTCCCTTTGAAACTTCCTTCCTTTCCTAAGTCTTTTCTAATTGCTAAGAGTCTCTAGACTGCCAAAAAGATCCTCTTTCTCTGTCTCTCTTTTCTCCTTTTATTCATACCTCTAGCCCATTCCCCTATTACTCTCATATATCATTGCATTTTCTAGCCTTTTTCTTCTCCCAAATATTTCTTTTTCAAACCAAAGGTTGAGTTCCAGAGGAAGTAGGCCCACTAAGTTGGCTGCCATGGTCACTTCTGCAGTTAATGCAGAGGCAAGTGGCTGCTGTAGAGGCAGCACCTCTATGATGAGGCAATTATCTCCTCAGCTACTTCTATAGAGCATTCACCTTTTCAAAGAGGCGTTTGCTTCTCTGGCCTACCGTGCACTGGGTTTGATAGGTCTAAGCAGTTTGGACTAGTTTTGTAAGGTTTTTAGGCTTGTTTATCAGTTTCCATCCCATAAGCTCATTTTTGAGAAGATTTAAGATTTCTTTCTTGCATTCAAGTTTTATATCTCTTATTATCAGGCTTTATTATGGGCTGATTAAACCAAGCATCCACAGTTTCTCCCTTTATCATGGGTCAATCAAGTTGGGTGTCTACAGTTTACCCCTTGATTTTTTAAAAACCAAATGCATGCAATGATAATTTTTTAAAAAATCACATGCATAATAAAAAGAGCATGATAAACAACATACCTGATTCTTGAGTTTCACTCGAGAGTTGAATTCTTCAATCTCAAAATGTGACCATGATCCTCTTGTTTGCCTGGCTTGATCAACCACTTATTAATATTTGGTAACTTGTCTAAAAATGATAATCCTTAGGTTTTCCTGGCCTGATACATCACTTAACTGAAATAAAGACTCTCGAGTTTTCATGGCTCGATTGTCACTTAACTGAAACACAGACTCTTAAGTTTTCTTGGCCTGATTGCCATTCAACTGATTCTTAAATTTTCCTAGCTCGATCACCACTTGACAAAGACTTCAAGTTTTCTTGGCTCAATAGTCACTTAACTAAAGTATGAACTTTGGGGATACAACCCAAACAATCCTTTTTGAATCACGAGCTTTAGGGATATAACCCAAACAACCCTTTCTGAATCATGAGCTTTATGGATACGACATGAATAACCCTTTCTTAATCATGAGCTTCAAGGATACAACCCAAATAGCCCTTCCAATCCTTAGGTTTTCTTGGCCCATTCTTCACTCGACTAAAATGGAGACTCCCTAGTTTTCCTGGCTCGATCGTCATTCAACCTAGGAAATCAACTAAAGAACTTTCATTTAACAACCTCGATTCTTGAGACATACTTGAGGAAATTCTTTCCATCATTATCACCATTTTTTTTAAAAGACCTAACTTAAACCCTCCTTTCAGCTATGAAAACACACTTTTCTTCTCTCTTTCTTTTTTTTTTTTCTGTTTTCTTCTCCTTTCTTCCTTCTCTTCTCTTTTTTTTTTCTTTTCCTTCTTCTTTCCTATGCACCTACTCTTTTGAAAATAAATGAAGAGAGGATGCCGCCACTACCCGAGTGGGATTATATTCCTCCTTTTGTAAACACTCCACGTAGCCTTAGATTGTCAAAGGGAGATACAATCCCTCTCTTGATGGATTTGAGGAATCATATTTATTCTTTCAGCATTTAAAGAGGTTAGTTCTTAAATCCTTCTCATTTTTTTGCAAATTATATCATATTAGACCGTATTTATGTTCATTTATTATAGATGATTGAAAATTAGATTAATTGATCATGCATTTATGATTTTAGGTGAAAAAGAAATAAAAATTGTTCATTGTGTAGAGACGATCACCTCTTTATTAAGGTGATCACCTTATTGATAAGGTGATTGCTTCATTAAAAAGGGATCACATCTGTGCCAACACATAGGGGATCACCTCATGTGTAGGGGTAATCATATATGTGATGAGACGATTGCCTCTTCCATAAGGCAATGCACCTTTATGATAAGGCAAACGAGCCTGTCTATGATCACTTAGTTATTTCACTTTGAAAAATAACAAAATAGAGCGATATTTATTGAACTTCCCTTCTCTTTTGCAACATGATGCACATACATTTAAAAGTGCCCAAAACGTCCACAAGGCCCAGGTTTTCTATAATGCCTTGACCGATGACCAAAAAGACTCGATCCAGGACACCAGATTTGAGGACTTTATATTGTCGCTTCCTTTGGAGCAAGGTCAGACAGACTATCAGCCACTCCACGTGTTGATGGAGAGGTGGTTTGACATGACACACACCTTCCACCTTCCACCTTCCATTCGTGGAGCTCACTCTAGATCCTATCTCTTTTGCTGCTATCACTAGGATCACGCGTGCCGGAGATATTGTTTCGCTTGACATGAGTCTTCACCAGTTAACCCCAAATAAGTCATCTTACATTAAGCGCCTTCTAGGTATGGTCCCAGACATAAAGGGGACCTATACCCTCAAACTTGACTCGATTCAGAGCTTTTATAATAGGGATAGAGTTACGGTAATGGTCACTCCCTATGAGATTGAGCATATGGTGCGTACCTTTTTGGTTTATTTTCTCGGCACCACCTTCTTTGCTAACATCACCAGCTCGATAGATCTGATGTTCCTGCTGCCTCTCTGGGACTTGGATCATGTGTCTTCACTTGATTAAGGCAACTGTGTCTTGGCCTACTTATACCAGAGCATGGATGAGGTGGTCCATGGGGCTAAGAGATTTTATGGCTTCTAGCACGTTGTACTGGTAAGTTCCACTGCCCTATCTTCTTGAGTCATTTTAATCTTTGCTCACTGACATCTACTATCCCTTTTTGTTTTATAGGTTTGGGCCTTAAAGCTAAAACTGCTCGTTGGTGTGCTGTTAGTAGGGGATGATTTACCCGTCATTGACAGGTGGGGTGGTAGCCGTATTATGAAGAGATATTTGGCCAAGCTATCGAGTCTAGTACCTTGGTAAGCAAATTCTGAACTAGAACTGTGGAGCTGGTGCGAGGCGTGTGCCTAAATCCCCTATGAGGAGTATACTGTGGACTCATGAGCTAGAGGGCATTGAACTGGATTAGGCTATCATTGTAGAGCCAGTTGTGGACCATACTATTCAGATTAAGAGCCGGTACATGGAGTTCATTCAGACTCACCTCTTGTTGATAATTCCCTTGACTGTTGCCTCCACTTCTTAGGTAATTATTTGATACTTCCTTTTTTATTCAGAATTGTCATGCCCTGATATGGTTTTCTCTTATTTTTAGGCTAGAACAACTAGACTTACACCCCAGGCTAGACCTCAGGTGCGAGAGAGAGAGAGAGCCTCTGAGATGCCATTTGAATCCAAGCAGAGAGGGGACTTCGACTGCGGCTGAGGAGATGAGACCCCCCACCACCTTTAGCTCCCAGTTTATCACTAGTAGTTTCATTCATACCCCCGATTCTTTGGCTCATTGATGGGTTCCTCCTAGAGAGTTATCTCATTAGTTCTTAACCTTAGATGAGGAGCTCACATCTGCATGTACTCCTGGGGATGCCACTCACATGAGTTTGATCTTAACCTGTCTCCTGAATCATCCTCAACACATTTGTCAGTTTTAACATTCTTTCAATAACATATATTCTTTTGGAGCAAGGCCTATACATGTATCGGATGATTGAGGCTTAGAGGGACCATATACTGGACATCACCCAACAGTGGAGGGTAATAATCTTTCCTACACCTATATGCATTCATGCTTGTATGATTTACTAACCTATGATATGTTTGAACAGGATCATAATGAGGCTAACCAGGTGAGGATTGCCACCCTCGAGCAATAGATTGAAGTTCTCCAGATCAACAAGGATGACGACGATGATAAGGATGGTGGCGATGGTGGCACTGGAGGAGGGGATGACCTTGAGGGCACTGAGTCATATTCTTGATAGACTAGGATCTATGAATTATCCCCTTTTTGACTACTGATATTGTTTATCTATTTACTTTTGACATTTGCACATTTTATCTTTTGTTAACCGGATGCTTGCAAAATTTTATTTTATCTTAATGAATTTTTATTTTTGGATACAATTTTAGCATCGATAATTACATAGATGTCCCTTTTTACTGCTATATTTCAATTTGCAAGGCTGGGATTATTATGATCCTTCAGAAGCTTATTGATTATCATTAGAGAGGCAATGGCTTTCTACTGAAGAGGTGATCACCTCATGGCCTGCTATTGAAGAGGTGATCACCTCTACGTACTGAGGTGGCACCTCTTTAATGAGGGGATCGCCTCATCACTAGGTCAGTTTCTTCCCTTTTTAAGCTCCCAATCCTTTACCTCCAACCCCAATTTTAGACATCTTCACCCTAAACCTCTATTCTCTCTCACTAAATAACTTTAGTAGCTTGAATTATGACCGAAAGAAGCCTTAAAATGCTATAATCGATATTAAAGAGCTTAGACAACACATTATGGGCCAAATTGGAGTTATTTCACTTGTCCGTCTTCAAATCACTTCATTCTAAAGGAATTAACTTCCCATTTCTTCATGCAGTATCTCAATTATGGGATCCTTAAAAACATATTTTTTAATTCAATACGGTTGAGTTATGTCCTTTACCAGAGGAGCTTGAAGCCCTTCTAGGTTTTCAAATGGATTCTTTATGCCAATTTGCAATCCCTACGCTTAGAATTCTAGATTCTCATTCTATTCAATATTAGAGGGCCCGGTTGTTCAATCTTCTACCCCATTCTTCATCTTACTACCTTTTTGGCTTAGAGGTTACATTAAAACCCTTCCTTAAACTATCTTAGACGTAGATAAGGGAGAAGTCACTAGCCTCGGATAATGGCCCTTTGCTTGTACGCCCAATTCTTACTTGCCTTTCCATTTGGAAACTGTGATTCAAAACTCCTATATATTCTAAAGCAAGTGGAAGCGAGACTCAATCTATTCCCCCTTATTCTAGTAGAAACCATAATTGGACTGGACAACTTCATACGGACCAAGTAATTTTCTGGATGTCCATTCTTATTGGAGGTGAGCTTCCTATTTTTTGACTTCTATTTTCTGATTTGCTACCACTTTTACTTACCCATCACTCCTATAGATATGGTTCCATGAAAAGCTGAGACTAATTGAGCCTCCCCGAGACATAGCACGATATAGAGCCAAATATTATATAACTAGAAAATTGTATCCCATATTAGAGAACATTCAAAGTTGGCTATCCACATTCCTTAACACTTTAATCCAATGGATGTGCCCATAGTGGATGTTGCAACATGTGACCATTCGGTCTTACACTTATTATGTTTTGGTTGCTGACCTTTATTTTGCCACCTTCTACAATCCTACCAGTCTCTGTCACTAATATGGGCAAAAGTAACTAATAGTGGAGTTAGTGCATTAGTTCGAGCTAGGACCTCTCACCTAGAACTTCCTAGATAACCTAGTGGCTACTTGGCCTCTTAGAATCATTCAGAGGAACATATACTACAATAAGGATTTGACCACTGATGATTATTACAAGGCATGGATTCAATTGCAATAAGCATAAAGAGATAAGTTTATTAGAAATAAAAGAACTAGGGAATTACAAGCATCAAGTGCTCGTGATGTTCAACTAAAGAGAAAAAAACAAAATTAGTTTATGAATTAACTCATCGTTTCTATTTTGTTAGATAAAGTTTTCCTTCTTAGTTAAACAATTTATAATAGACACTTAATGTAATTTTTAACAAAATTCAAAGCAATTTATTTCATTTAATTTAAGCACAATATGAATATACATTTTGCTTCTGACACATCTCATGTCATTAGTTGATTTTTCCTTGCAAGTTTTCTAACTAATCATTTTCATCTCTCTTTCTCTCCTTTTGAATTGTCCTTAACTTTTGCCTGGACTACCTCTTTCGAGGTTTTCAATCCAGTAGGACTATTTATTTTTTTGATTTTTGTCTCTAAATTTTACTTAGACAACCTCTTTTTAAGCTTTTCTCCCTAGCAATACTTTTATAAAACTTCTTAAGCTTGTCCAAGTTGATAGGCTCTCAGAATTCATTTCTTTCCTTGGAGAACAAATTGTTCACCATATATGGACCCTCTTAATTCTGCTTTAATTTCCTTTATAGATCAGTTATAATCAGCTTTGTAAGCTTCATCACTAAGTCTCCTCTTTGATCTTTCCTGGCTTGATTTTCTTATTTTAAGATTGGGCTATCCTCTTTGGATATAGCTAAAAATGATAGATAGCCTTCATCCTCTTCTTATCCAATAATGTCAGCTGTGCCAATTGACTTTCCAACCATTAGTATTTAGGGATCTTAGATTCTAAGAGAACCCTTAGTGATTAAATCTCAAATTCTATTGGCAACACGGCTTTGCACCCATACACTAAGGAATACGAAGTGGCACCCATTGAAGTTCTAGTAGTAGTTCAGTATCCCTATAATGGAAATTATAAGTGATATGGCCAATCCTAATAATTCTCCATCATCTTAGCCAGGATCTTCTTTACGTTCTTATTTGCAGCTTCCATTGCTCCATTTGCCTATGGTCTATATGGAGATGATCTATGGTGTTTGATTTTGTAGTCCCTAAACAGTGCAACTGTCTCTACCCGAAATTAAACACCATTATTAGTGACGATGTGATGAGGAAACCCGTATCTATAGATTATATTCTTCTAAATAAACTTTAACATTTACTTCAAGCTGACTGTATTATAGGACTCAGCCTCGACCCATTTGAGAAATAGTCTATTGCCACGAAATGTATCGATGACCATTTGATGCCCTTAGCCTTGTTTCTCCTATGATATCAATTCCCTATGCTATCAATGGCTAAGGAGAAGTAATGCCTTGGAGCTTTATAGATGGCAAATGGCTCACATCCCTATAAGCTTAGCAGTTATGGCATTTCTTTACAAACTTGACACAATCTGTTTTTATGGTGATCCAAAAATAACCTTAATGGGCTATTTTCTTTACTAGGATTGTCTAGTTCATATGTGGCCCGCACACTCCTTCATGAATCACTTCCAAAAGTTTTTGAGCGTCCTTTTTATTAACACATCTCAAGTGGACACCAGTAGATATTATTTTATACAACATTCTATTATGGCTAATAAACTGCTGGGATAGCATTTGTAGAGACATCCTTTCTTTTTTATCAGCATCCTCAAGGAATTTTCTTATCTCTAAGTATCTCTACAAATCAATAAACCAAGGCTTCTCAGCGGTATCCATCGGCATTACCCTCATTTCTTTATAGCAAAAGGTTCAAGACTTTGCTAATATTAGGGGCCTAACCTCTGTTTGTTTTCCACTTTCCCATATAGAAGCCAGAGTAGCTAGAGCATCAATTATATGGTTCTTTTCTATCAGTAGATGAATAAATTTACATTGAGTAAAAGACAACAAAATAGCAGCCAAATAATCCTAATACGGACACAGCATGTCTTCCTTTACTTCCCACTTATTAGAAGCTTGTTTTACTACCAACATTGAATTTCATAAATGGTAACATCCTTTACCCCATACTACACAATGCTTCTAAATTGAAGATGCAAACCTCGTACTCTGCTTGATTGTTTGTCACCTCGAATGCAAGTCTTTTTGCCATTAGGATCATTTCTCCTTCTAGCATGATAATGATTATACCAACACCCGCCCCTTTATTGTTGATGACTCCATCAAAGTACATTTTCTATCCTTGTACCTCTATGGGCCTCAAATGTTCATTAGGAAATTCCAACTCCCAATCTTGCTCATCAACTATTGGGTTATAAGCTAAAAAGTTTACTATCGCTCTTCCTTTTACTACTTTCTTCGCCACATAATCAATGTCAAATTCAGTGAGCAGTACTAACCATCTGGCTAGCTTTCCTATGAGCGAGGGAGTTTGTTAAAGGTACCTGAGGGGATCATGTCTAGAAATCGCCTGTACTCTATAGGATTGAAAGTAATGCCGGAGCTTCTTCATCACCCAAATTATAGCCAGACACATTTTCTCTACAAGACTGTAATTGGCTTCATACTGTAGGAGCTTTTAACTTAATTAGTACACTACGTGTTCAATTTTCTCTTCATTTTTTTGAGCTAGCATTGCCCCTATTGCATCCTTTTCAATTGCCAGATATAGGATTAAAGGTTTACCTAGCTTTGGCAGCTGTAAAACTAGAGGATTCATCAAATAATTCTTATTAGCTTTGAAAGCTTATTGACATTTGCCATCCCATACCATGGGTTGATTATTCTTTAGGAGCTTGAAGATCGGCTTACACACAGTAGTCAAATTAGCTATAAAACTGCTAATATACTATAAATACCTTATGAACCCTCTTACTTCTTTTGCATTCTTTAGTGTGGGAATTTCCTTAATTTCCTTAACCTTATCTAGGTCCACTTATATTCCCCTCTGATTGACAATGTGTCCTAGTAATTTACTGGATGTTACCATAATATCATACTTCTTTGAGTTTAGTCTAAGATTGTGATTTTCTACTCTTGCTAGGAACTTTTCTAAAGCTTTAAAGTTCCCCTCTCTAGTTATAGACTTCATCATCATATCATCCACGTACACTTTTACTCTTTATGGATCGTATCATGCAATAGAGTAGTTGCCATCCTTTAATAAGTAGCTTCTACATTTTTTAATTCGAATGGCATTATCTGATAATAATAGATACCCTACTCGATGATGAACGATGTCTTCAACTTGTCTATTACTACCATAATGATCTGGTTATACCTCGAGAACCCATCCATGAAAGAGTACATTACACTAGAAGCTGTGCTATCAACCAATGTATTGATGTGTGGCAGTGGAAAATCATCCTTTGGGCAAGCCTTATTCTGGTCTCTGTAGTCCACATTTTGACCCTCCCATCCTTTTTATGGACTAGAACTATGTTTGCCAACCATTGAGTGTCCTCTACCACCGCTAGGAACTTCGCCTTTAGTTACTTTTCAACCCCCTCTTTGATCAGAAGTGCCCATTTTGGCCTCAATCTCCTCTTCTTCTGCTTGACCGGTGATATGTGAGGATATGTAGGGATTCTATGTTTAGAGATCTCCCTATCAATCCTAGGCATGTCTTCATAGCCCCAAACAAATACTTTCCATCTTTTTAGTAATTTTTCTTTCATTTTTTCTCTCTCATCATGAGTTAAATTAGAAGCAAATAATATATTTTTAGGGTTGTCATTTGTTCCTAAATTAAATGATTCATTTTGCATGGAATTAATGTCAAACATATGCATGAAATGATCATCACAAATAGAATAACTGTTGGGGAAAACATTATATAAATAAGCAAACTTAGACTTCATTTTATTCACTTTCGAAAAGAATAAATCATCAGTTTCAAACAAAGTAGTGAGAGAAACATCATAATCATTATAAAAGACATCCACGATAGAGTTGAGGACATAAGCTTCGAAATCCTGCCCCTTGCCTTGATCATCGACATCCTTTATCTCTAGAGTAGTTGCATTCTCCTCAAAATCTCCCTCAACTGGTACCATCTCTTCCATAGGGACTTCCTCAATAACAGCTTTCTTTATTTTGTTCACAACGATGGAATAACTTCCCTGACCATTAAAAGAGGTTATGGAGTCTCATTGTACGGTTACCTAGTGCCTTCTCTCATAAAAGTTTCCTATAAGTCCTTTCTCTTAACCACAATCTCATCCTTTTCTTTCCCAAGCTAATCCCAGATGTCAATTTCTTCTTTATAGCCATTAGTCCCCTCAAACCCTACCCCATACTTTAAAATGGGTACTTTGCACTTAATAAATCTCAAAGGTCCACTTTGGTTCTTTCCCAATCCTATGCCTAGCATAAATTTCATGTTGAACATCATGTTAAGAACTCTCTTATCTATCTCGTCTTCATAAATTATGCATACCTCAAAGCTCAAGCTTATAACTATTTCTTTGGGGGCTAGCTTCAAGGCAATTACAGCGGCTTCAGTTTCAACAGAGATGGTGACAACCTTACCCTCATATAAAAACTTGATTTTCTGATGGATAGTGGAGGGAACACCACCTAAGGGATGAAACCATGGCCTTCCAAATAGAATAGCAAAGATCATAGGAATATCAATCATGTGCAAGTTGACCCAAGTCTCAATGGGTCTTGTCCTGACCAATGCTCTAAATGTCCCCTCAATAGGCCTTTTCGTATCATTATAGGCCTTGATAACTACCTCACAAGGTTTTAAATCTACCATAGTCAACCTTAGCTTCTGTAGAATCTTCAACAGATACACATTAATGGCAGAATCATTATCTACCATGACATAACAAGTCATCTTTCCCTTCACTTCAGCCTTGATGAATAAGGCTTTATGGTGATACCTCCCTTCCAAAGGTATATCATCATCAGAAAAACATTATGGTGCCTTGGGGGGGTTTCTATTAAGGAATTAACCATATAGCTTGTGGAGATATTTTTTAGATCTAGCGCCATAACTAGTGCTTCCTGGTGGCCCTTCGAATGCATAAGTAACTCCCAAACATTGGTGATGGTTCTCTAGTCTTTCATCACTTCTTTCCCTTTTACTATCTTCTCTATCTCTTCTGATTCAGGCTTAGCAATCTCAACTCCTTACCTTTTCTCCTTGACCTTTTTCACAGATTGGCCTGATTTACTTTGCTTATCATCTTATAAATTAGCCTTACTTCATCTTCGTCATTGAAGCTCTAGTTATCCAATACATGCACAGTAACCTCGGTGGATTATTTATTTTGGTTTGTGTCTTTTGGTTTGGGTTTAGGCTTTGGTAGATTAGGAATGATGTCAATAAAAGAGTTTAAAACTTGCTCTTCTATTAGGTCAACGTTAATTATTAAAATGGGTGGGTTAGGTGGTAACATGTTTTGATAATTAGGCAAAAGGTTATTTAGGTGTTTGGTTTTCTTGTCTCGGGGTCAATGATTTTACCCACATCAATTAAGTCTTGGATTTCATACTTCAATCGGGCATAATTATCAGTGTCATGCCCAATGGTCTGGTGGAATTTTTAGAAAAGTTTTGGATTGGCACTTGGCAAGGGTTACTATGAAGGTAAGGGTTGTAATAGGTTTTTCTTGGTCAACTTCTTGAGGAATTTGGATAAAGGCCACCATAAATTATAGAATTTATAGGCTGCCTAATAGCATTAATCTACAGATTGCTACTCGGTTGCTTGATGGTATTGATCTGGATATTGCTGCTCAAACTGATGCCATATTTGCCCCTAGATGTCCTTTAAAAGAATCTTTTTTCCTGGGCAAAATTTGATTCTTTTTTAACCCTAAATTTTTATAACTCTTCAAAATTTTGAATTCCTAAATCCTTCAGCTTCTTAGACAATGCTAGAATACACTCTTCTATTGCCAGCACTAGTTGGTCTGACTCGGCAGGCCTATGCCTAATTTAAGATAGTTTTCCTCTTTAACGAGTTAGATAATCAATAAAGGACTCATTAAACCTTTACTTGGTGTTTTGTAAATCCCTCAAAGATACCTTGAAATGAACATTGAGGTCGTATTATTTCACAAATGCAGCATACAGTTCTTTCCAATTAGACTGAATGTGTGGTTCCAAAGCATATTACTAATGGATTGGTATGCCCTTCAAGGGCATAGGGAAATGTTTGACTATCTAAGCCTTAATTAGTTCGGTGGCTTTCATGTAAGTCACATATTGCTTCATATGCAAATAGGGGTGTAGACGGTAGGGTTTAGTGTGTGTCTAAGATTTTAGCAACCGTGACACTGTTTGAGCTCAGGGCTTTAGGGAACACACTAATCACTATCATAAAGACATGGCATGGAGATGAGGAGTCACCACCCAGGGTAATAACTGGGACAAATCGAAAAGGTGGTACTCGATCCCCTAAAAGAAAGCTAGCACCATAACCAGGAGATTCTGGATATTGAATACCAACTTCTTTTATAGTCTTGTGTTCATTTAGAATTACTTCATGAATTACTAGATTATCCTCTATTTACATGCAATTTCATATAAACCCTTATTCTAGCAATTAACTCCAAGGCAAACCAGTCATGAAAATACAAGTAAATAATGCATTCATTCAAACATATAATCCCTAAATTAGTCTAATCTACATTGATTTCAATTAAATGAACTAAATCTACATGTTTTTAATAAGTGAGTCTAAAGGGCCTAATTCCTTTTAATTTTAATTGAGTGAACCTAAGTCTATTTATTGTAATTCTAAAAATGGGCCTAAATCTATAAATTATGAAGTATTTAAATTAAGTGGGCCTAAGTCTACATATTTTAATTTTAAGGTGATCTTAAATCTACAAATTATGAAAAAGGCTTAAATTAAGTGGGCTAAGTCTAATTAATTCAATTAAATTAGGTGGGCCTATGTCTAATTTACTAAATGGGCCTAAGTCTAATTAATTGTGGGCCTAAAATGTATTTTAATTAATTAAATCTAAACAAACCTAAATTTATTTAAGTGGATTAGAATCTAATATGGGCTTAAAACATGCCCAAAAACAAATAAAACATGCCAAAATAATTAAATAAAAAAATCAAACAACTAATTAAATTAATTCCTTCTAAAAAAATCCTAATTTTTATTAACATGCAACCTAAATTAATCTACTTCCGCTATTGATTTTAATCAATTACCTAGTTGAAACTCTAATTTTACTAACCAATTAATTAACAAAAACATGCAACCACACATAATTTCACTATTCCCATTGTTGGGGTTTTTACAATAATCTATTGAAAATAATAATAAAAATAATTAATACAATCCCAAAAAAATATAAATAAAATAAAGAAATTAAATAAAAAATAAAAAAGACCTAAAAACTAAATCTACAAGGTCTTATCCATGGCATTCCATGGACTTCTCATGGATTCAATTCTTCAAACATGATCATCATGTATTTTCCTCCATAAAAATAAAAAAAATAAAAAAAATAAAAAAAATAAAAATTATGATTAGTGAATCAATAATAAAATAAAATAAATCAATAAAATAAAAAAAGAAATAAATAAATCAACTAAAAGAGAATAAGGAGAAGATGATGCTTATGGATGATTTTAATGGAGTGCTCCTCAGATTTTGTAAAATCATCGTTCTTGATAGGTCTTCAAATCTTATTCTTCAAAAATCCTCCAAAGATCTTCAATTAATCAATTAAGCAAAAAGAATTTTTTTGTAGAGAATGCAGATACTCTTTTTTTTTTTTATCTCTTTTTCTCTCTTCCTTCCCTCTTTTTTCTCTTTTTTTTCTTTCTTCCATTTTTTCTTTTTCTTCCCCCATTTTCTTTTTTTTTTCTTCCTCCCTCCCCTTTTTAGGAGCCAAACATCTCCTTTTAGAGTGAAACATCCTTCAAACCATACATATAAATTGATTCCTAAAAGACTTATATTTCCTTAAAAACATTAGATAAATATCAAAAATAATTTTAAGAGAATTTCAAACTAATTAGGACTCAGGAAAAAGATTTTTTTCTAGAAAATTTGAAAACTAGGTGAAAGGTCTAATTTTGACTAGAATTACACAATTCCGATTGGAATTAGTGTAATTTCGATTGGAAGCGAAATTACACAATTTTGATTGGAATTATGTAATTCCAATCGGAATTATAAAATTCCAACCACTTTTTAGTGCTTCATTGAAGACCTATTCATGACATTTTTATCATTGGAGTCCTTTATCGCATCCATAACTCATCATCCCGAAATTAGGTGTCTACAGGGGGTCCTCAGTTCCAAAATACTTTTTCATGTCGGGAATTTGAATTTCTGAGGTAGTGGATCATCCTCCCTATCTAGATTCAAATCAGTGTAATCTAACGAAGCATCGATGCCCTTCTCCTTCATCATCATCTGCATTTGACTCATAGCCTTGGTTATATTCTTGGCCCACTTGGTTTGTTACACATCCTCAGTCGGGTTCACATTCCTTCAATTTGGTGGATCAGCTAATATTGTCAAATCATCTCTTTCCTTTTCTCTCACTGGGATTTCATCATCAAGATTAATCAGATTGGTTGGTTGTGCTAGCTAATTTTCTCTGATTAGCTTAGTTATCTTTGTCATCATCTCCATCATCATAGACCATGTCTCAATGAACACTTCCTCTTTTAATTGTGCCTTAAAAGCCTCGAGATTAAAATCTCCTGCCATTTTTGTTTTTAAACTTTTGACTAAACGACTAGAATTGGATCGAACCCACTTGGATGAGCTTGAACGATCTAAATTGCTGCAAGACCACATGTTAGAATTATGCATGATATGCAGGTTTGTTTTATTATTCAAAGAAAACAAGAAAATAAGTAATCACATTTAATATATACATAACATAAAGGAAAAATGCAAAGCTTTAAAAATGATGACCTCCACTCTTATTTCTCCTACACACATGTTCAATGGTGAGTATCTTATCCTAGGATTTTTGGCTTGGATTTTAATTATCAATAGGGGATAATAAAATTGACGTATGTAAGATAACTCTCAGAATGGAATAAACAAGTAGTGGATCCTCTAAATAAATCCAAAGTGTGCCTTTAATGGGTCGAGAATGACATTAAGGCTTTACCTTATGAAAATCCATTTCAATGAGCCAATATGGGCATGATAGGCCGGTTTTGACAATACGTATTTTGAAATGGGCTAAGAAAAGGCATGAAAGGCCCATTTTAACAAGGTCCATTTGTAATAGGCTTGGGTTTTATTTTAAGGGTCCATTAAAGGGCATAAAACACAAGCAATAGGAAAATTCCTAAGGAAAACTGCTAGGCTACTATATGAGCTTAAGTCTTGAGTGGCAAGCTTAGGCTCCCATAATAATACACATCCATATACATCTCCTCACCTAAGGATCCATGCAATATGGATAGTACATGTCGTGAGTGACAATAATCAAATATTCCACCACCAGGTTTGAATGGAATGTAGGTAGCAAAATATTGACTATTGTAGGGTTAAAACTGGACTAAAGTGCTAATTGTGTGCAAAAAGTGTAGCGAATGTAGTAGAAATCAAAGAATAATTAAAGATGATAAATTAAAAACACTTGAAATCAGTTTCTCTATCCCTAGTGAAGTCGCCACTGTAGGCGATGGGGTTTAGTGTGCCCCCAAGTGTTTAGAGACCATGACATTATGCGAGCTTGAGGCCTACTATGAAATACAAAATAGATCATAAAGCCTACTCAGAGATGGAGTTGCCACTGGGATGAAAGTCGAGACACACTGTATAGCAATTGGATCCCAAGGAGGTTCCTATAAGCCATCATCAGAGATCAGGTTCAAAAGTTGGGAATGGTCATTTGAATGCCCACCTAACCTTGCGGTTGGCCTCCATTTGTGTTTTGTAATTTATTACTCTTAATTATTCAATGATTTCTTTATTACCATATGAGTTGTAATTTCCATCAAACAATTGTTGCATTTTATAATTAGGCCCGGATTTGCACATTAATTAAATTCATGCAACTGGTCCATACATTCACCATGAATAAAGCAAAAATTATAATTTACAACCATACATTCCAAATCAAGTGGGAAAGGGATTAAGGATTACAACATCTTGTGGAAAATAAAAGTATAATAAACAGGGAATAAATAAAAAATAAACTGTTTGATTTAAGTAAAACCTCTTAAGAACTAATTAATTGGATAAATACTTGATGATTAAAAATCACTGATGAATCCCTACAATAGAAAAAATGTTATTTCCTTGAAATACATAAAGATTTTATAGAAAAATCCACAAAATCAACTCATGAATCAATTTAGTAAAACAAAGAGATAAAGTCACAAAAAAGTAAATATTAATCGAATGACATTGCATGACAACCATACAAGATAGATTTGAGTATGATAAGATCTACTTATGCATAGAAACCCTATACAATTTACAAAAAAAATGAGATAAGATCGTATAAAACCCTGTCAGAGAGGCGATCACCTCATGATAATAAGGCAACATGGTTTGTAGAGGCTATGCCGTAGATAAACTCATGAGGGCCTGTCAAAATGGTAATCACCTCTGTCATAGCAATGAGGCAATGCCTCTTTAAGAGGCAATCACTTGATCAACAAGATCAAATGACTTTCAAATTGGCAAACTTCCACTTCAAGTAAAAATCTACTATTGCAAATAAACTAGATACACAACTATACTTAAAGTTCAGTGAATCATATTAAAAACAAGGCATATTATAAAGAATAAATATAAGGTACTAAATAAAAAGCTAGTAAATGGATAAATTAGAGGTTATATAAGCAAGTACAAAATAATCATGCAAATTTATAAGTCAAGCTTGGAAAGCATTGAGATAATTACTGAAGAATGAGCTTTTAAAATATTGGCCCTAAAAAATGATTAGGAATGTTGGTATTCCCTTGAATGCAAGGTTCTTACCTTTTTTTCCTAAGAAAAACCCACACTTCTATGCCTTTCTCCTCTTAAGATTACTCCCTCCCTTTAGAGCTCTTTTCTCTCTAAAACTTCCTCTCCTTTCCTCAGTCTTTTCCAATTGCTAAAAGTCTCCAAAATGCCAAAAAGATCCTCTTTCTCTCTCTCTTTTCTCATTTTATTCACACCTTTAGCCTATACCCTTAATACTCTCCTCCATCATTGCATTTTCTAGCCTTTTTCTTCTCCTAAAGATTTCTTTTTTAGACTAGAGGCTAAGTTACAGAGGAAGTAGGCCCACCAAGTTGGCTGCCATGGTCACTTCTGCATTTAATGCTGACGCAAGTGGCTGCTATAGAGGCGATACATCTATGGTGAGGCGATTTCCTCTTCAACTGTTGCCATAAAGGTGATTACCTCTTCATAGAAGCATTCACCTCTCTAGCATGTCCTGCACTGGGCCTAATAGGCCTAGGCGGTTTAGACTAGTTTTGTAAGGGTTTTGGGCTTATTTATGGGTTTCTAACCCTCGAGCTCATTTTTAAGAAGATTTAAGGTTTCTTTCTTGCATTCAAGTTTTATATCTCTCGTCATCGGGCTCTATTACGGGCTGACTAAACCAAGCATCTACAGTTCGTCCCCTATCATGGGCCAATTGAACCGGGTGTCTACACTTCTATTAGCAAGAGTCTATAAGGTAGAAGTAAATAAATATGACTAAACCTAAATACAATAAAGACAAAAGGAGGAGAATAAAGTCTTAATTTATGATAGAGGACTGGGCTTAATTAAGAGTTAAAACAGATAATTTAGAATTAGTGCCTGGAAAGGTGGTGCCAATGGTGTAAAAATATTTAAATGATGAGCCAAAGGATGTGACTTGCAAGTGGGCTTGGATAGGAGCTAGACTTGTCCTATCATTGAACTTGTTGATATTTACTTTGGGTTGGCTTTCATTGCTTGCATATTGGCCCTCTTGATCAATAATCCATTGAGTCAAAGAGGCTTTATAATACTCAAGATCATCATGAGTTCTGATGTAACTTACAACAGGGTTAGTTAATGCCTTATTAGTTAGGTTTCCTATCACTACATGGCAAGGAAGCTTGCTTGACTCACCCGATTAACATAATGATGACTAGGTTGACATTGAGGATGTGCTACTGATTAAGACAAGTTAATAGCTTCCGGAGATAATTTTCTAATGCTCTTGAAGAGAGCATCCATGATTATCCTAGCAATAGAAGGATAAGGAGAGTGAGACAATGACTTCTTTTCTACATTTATAAAAGTTCATAATCCATAAACACCTTTATGCAGTAGATCAATATTAACCCAAGGACCACAACCTTTCCTAACCTTCTCTTTTCCATCATTATTGCAAAAAAAATAAGCTAAAAGTGTTCTTTAATCTTTAATCATGAACTCGAAGATCCATTGCAGAACTCCACATTTGAGACACTATATGCAGTAGAGTAATGGATGTGTAAAATCTAGAGCTATGGATTCTCCTACCTAGATAATGTTTGAGATGATAAAGAGGAAGATCCATCGATGGAAGAAATTTTAGAGTGTAGATGTCATCATATGCTACTTGACTATTAATATGTAAAGCTCTAAGATCTGAACTAGAAGAGGCTATGTATGAGAGATTGAAACAAAAAAGGGGATTTATGAAATGAGGGGGAGTATTGAAAGCAAAGATGTTAAAAGGAGCTACGAGAGCTCAGATAACATTAACGGAGCAATCTATCCCATATTAGAGCTATCTATCACTTTTATGTAGAGAAGGTTATTGTTTCACATATGAATAAGGTTACTGTCCTTAAAATCCAAGCACACAATGGAAAATTCATTCAAAGTATGCCACATAAACAAGTATAAACATACTTTACAAATATGCATAAACATGGAAAAATTAATTCTTTATGACTTTTTTCATATTCTAATCCATGTTTTTAGACTAGAACATAAGTAGGCATGCTCTGATACCAATAAAGGAAAAATTAATAAACAAAGAATTAGAAAAACTTATGGGTTTCTCCTATTATAAATTCCTAAATCCAATAATACTTGTATCACTAGTTTATGAAGAGGAATCACAATATGGAAACCTTTCTATTTTTACAACCTAAATATTCCTTGTGCAGAGAGAGTGAGATTGAAGAATGTTTTCTTTTCACATATACTTTTCTCTATATATGCTTTTTTGTTTTGTTTCCTATATATATATATATATATAAGGGAGTTGTTGATTGGATAAGGTAACTCCCAATAGCAATTTCCACTTATTCAATTTTTTAATTAATTAAAAGAAATTTAATTATATATAAAATGGATTCAGGTTAACCCATCATAGGCGACCCGATCCATATTCTAATACAAATAAATATTCATTTTCATCTCTTTCAATTTCTTATTGTCTTAATGCCGCTCTTGACCAATCATTAATGCATGTTTGAGCCTCTAATAATTTGAGAGACATAGATGATCAAGTTTCATCCAAAATACTTCCTCCCTCACTAAATTCTTATTCAATGGCTACTGTTGAAATTGGACTGAAAAAAATTTGTTTAGTAATTAGTGTAAGGTTTTGAAATGTATTTTAGTGTCAACTCCACTATTCAAGGACCAAAAAATATTTTTTAGATTTTCTATCACCAAACTCAAAAATAGTTATAAAATAAATGTCAAGTTCAAGAGACAAACAGAATAATCCTTGAGATCTTTTTTTTTTTTTGGTCTTTGCAACAAGACTTGATCACCAATACTAATTTTATTTTGTTCATCTCTTGCTTGACTAGTAAGAAAAGAAGAAGAAGAAGAAGGACCAATAGTTACATCATCTTTATATTCATTAAATAAATCTACTAATATTTTTCTAACATTATTAATTATTGATTCTATATCTGTATCATTATCATTCATAAGACCTAAACATCCATAATTTATACTTAAATAATCATATAAGTCATTTATTTTTATTGTAGGATAAAAAACACATACAACAAGATTAATTAAAGGAATGAATTTAAAATACTTTCATCATTTTTTTTTCATCATTAAAATAGATTCTTTTAAAACAATAGCATTTTCATATTCTTGCATTACACCAACAATGTTGCAACATTTAATTAATAATAAATGTGATGTAGGATAATAAACACCACTTAAAATATAAGTTGTGTCATTACAAACTTTTAAAACATCTAAAAGTTTTGTGCAAACCTCCTAATTTGGTGGATATAAAAGAAGTTGATGTACATTATTGGAAATAAATGTGCACAATAAATCTCTATATGCAAATGACTTGTTTAATAATTCATAGGTTGAATTCTATTGAGTTGGAACATCTTTTGGGAACTTTTTTAGTCTCTTACCATTATTTTGCAATTTTTTTTCCAAAATTTCATTACTTGTGGATGTGTCCATAAAAATGAAATTGCTTTTTTAATTGGTAATTGGAGGCATCCGATGATCTTAAACCATCTTAAATACGTCAATTTAAGACATGACATGCAAATCTAATATGAAAAAATTTTCCTCTAATATTTGGTTGACAAATAAATTGAAAAACACTAATTGATGTGGTATGTGCTATCGCATTATCAAATGAAATTGAAAAAAATTCTAATTAAAAAATATTTTTTTGAAATATTTTTAATCATTCTAAAAATATTATTGGTGATATGCCAGTCATAAAAAACTCTAAATGCAATAATTCTTTTTTGTAATAACCATTCATTCATTTTCAATCTAATGACAAGTTATTCCCATATATAAATATTTTTTCCAATGATCACTCCATATATCACTACAAATGCATACACGTCCATTAAAATTTATAAATAATTTTTGTAGTTCTTTTTTTTTCTTGTTTATATAAATTAAATAATGCACATTTTAATTCATTTCTAGGTACACGTTTAACTTGTGGATTTAATACTTTTTGACAATAATTAACTAAACCAACTTTTCACCAAAACTAATAGATAAATATTCCATACTAATCATTCTAGCTAATTCTAATTTATTTTATTCACCACTATATTTAAATAAATGTGAAGAAGAAGAGGGTGTTGCATACCCAAAAATTTGTGTTTGTCTTTGCTCAACACCATTTTGTGTTAGATGCTTGTTTATTAAATGCCTTCTAAATGTGTCATAGCCATCTCCATTTTTAAATTTATAATTTTGACTACAATAATTACAAATTACTTTAAAATTGTCATATGCATTTCTAAGCTGCTTAAAATAAACTTTGAAAATATTTGATTGTGATTGAATTTTTTCTTCTTCACTTTGTTGTAAGTTCTCCCACACAAGCTTCTTGACTTTCTTGTCTTGGAAAATCATCTTACAAATTATCTATCATATCATCTAAATCACAAATATTTGGTCACGATTCACCAAAATATTGTGATCTTGATCTTCCACTTCCACTTGCCATTTTTTGATTAAAAAAAATTTGAGAATTGAATAAAAAAATTTTGAGAAGTTAATAAAAAAATTGAGAGTGAAATTAATAAAAAAAAAAAGAGAAAAAGAGAATATTGAGATTATAATAGAATAAATAATATTAACTATTATAATAGAATAAATAATAAATATTTGAATAAGTATTTTGAGAAAATATAAAGAGAATATTGAGAGAATTTTTTGTGAGGAAAAATGACTTCCTTCAACCCTATTTATACACACCAAAAATAATTTTTTGAACTTCTTAAGATATTCCCCTAAAATTGCTGTTTATGGCTATTATTTTGCATAAAATTATATTTTTTTATAAGAGAGAGAGTGTGTATATATATATATATATATATATATATATATTGTGAGGAAAAATGACTTCCTTCAACCCTATTTATACACACCAAAAATAATTTTTTGAACTTCTTAAAATATTCCCCTAAAATAGTTGTTTATCGCTATTACTTTGCATAAAATTATCTTTTTTTTTTTTATAAGAGAGAGAGTATATATATATATATACACACACACACACTGGGTGGGGGAAGGGGGAGATTGGACAGGCCTCCCAATAGTAAAGTGAATTTTTTTTTTATATCTGGCGGTTTGGGACTGGAACTGGCGGTTTGTGGTTTCGGATAGGGCCAATTCAGTCAAATTTTGGACTCGATTTGACTAGGCCAGTTTCGAGCAAAAATTGACCCTTGACTGGACCTAGTGTAAGGGAAAAGTAATTAAAAGAAGGTAAGGAAATGTATGAAAATGGAATGGAGGAGATGAAGAGGCAAGTATTCATAGTTATCCTTCTCTTATTTGGGAATGAAATGAAGGGAAGGGTAATTTATATTACTTTGATTGGGAGGAAGAGTAAGAAAAGGAAAGGAGGTTAAATAATAAAAATATAAAAATACCATTTCTAATTCATACAACTAATATATGACATTAATATGCAAGATACAATATTTATGTCATGCATATAAAAATATAATTATATTATGGTAAAAAAATTTAGAGAACATAAAAAATTTAGCCACAAAAAATCTAAAATATAAAATAAACACAATAAGATTAATACTAATGAAATAAAAAAATCGAAATGATTCATTATTAAAAAAACTAAGCAGAAAAGAAAAAATTTAATAAAAAATTAAATTACAAACTTGATGATGTAGAGAGCAAATGAAGAAAGATAGAGAAAAAAGAGTGTAGGTATATGAGAGCAAATGGAGTTGTTATCGTTGTTGACCTTAGAATAATAAATCTTAATTTTGATCTTAAAAAACTTAATTTTGAGTATTTAATTTGTTTGTTTAAGTGTGTATAAGTTAGGACTCCATTGAAAGTTAAAATGAAGTATAATTATCTTGGGCTTATTAGACCTCTGAGATTCATTGAGGCTTTTAATATCCTTATAGTTTTATAAAGAGAAAGTTATCTTCTTCACATTTTAAGTAGAAATCCTGAGCTTTCTGAATTAGGTTTGGTTGTCAAAATCCAAGTTCATTTGGGTATGCAAATATTAAGTCGAAATCCATGTATGTAGCTACCATTACTGATTGCACAACTCTTAGTATTTTAGACATATCTTGAGGTATAGAAGTCAAATTTAGGAGATTAAAAAAGCTATGGAAAAATAAGTCAAATATCTACAACTTTCATGAATAAATTATGGGCAAATGCAAACGTCTTTAATATCAAAACATGACTTCAACTTAGGTATAACAGTCTCATAGTAGTCTGCGTTTTAGATTGCACAACTCTTAGTAGACATATCTTAAGGTAAAGAAGTCCAATTTAAGTGATTAAAAATGATTTGGAAAGATAAGTCAAATATCTATAGCTTTCATGAAGAATGTAGGGGAAAATTCAAAGTCTTCAATAGTAAATCACGACTTTAATTTGGACATAGATGTCTGACCATAGTCTGCATTTCAGATTGCACAGGTATTAGTATTTTGGACATATATTAAGCTAGAAAAGTCCAATTAGATTATTCAAAATGATATGGAAAGATAATTGAAATATATAAAGCTTTTATGAAGAAAGTGTGGGAAAATTCAAACGTCTTGAGTAGCCAATCATGATTTCAATCCATGAATAGTTATCTAACAACATCACTTTCAATGATTCAAAAGATAGACATTGGACAAATCATTTGCACCATTAACAACTATATTTTTAAGTATAAATACATCTAGAGCTGAATGAAAGTTAAAGAAACTTGTTTATCATTCATTCTTTCTTAAGCATTCTTTGAGCTCTCAAATTCTCTTAAACAATTCTTTTTTTGTATAACTCTTGTGAGAGTTAGGTGTGTGTTGTAAATAGAATTTCTCTTCATCTTAAATCTTGGGCTAGATTAGAAGGGAAGTGAGATTTATTTCTAAAGGAATTGGTTTAAGTGTTGTCCATTGAAACACTTGAGTTTTGGTTTTTTGAGTGAGCCTTGAAAACTCAAGTTGTAAGGTTGTAAGAGTAAGCCATAAAACTCTTGTGTAATCTTAATCTTATGAATAAGATTATGGGTGATTGAAAATCCTAACTTAGGGATAAGTTAGGTGGAGACGTAGAATTGTTGTTGAATATGAACTCCTTAAATTTTTGTGTTCTTCATTCTTCCTTCTTCCTTCTCAACTTCTATTCAATTCTTGCAAAGAATTCTTTTAATTTCCCATTTTTATTTAATAGTCCTATTCACCCCCCTCTCAGACTCTTTTCAATTGGTATCAAAGCTTGAATTCTAGATACTTTATTGCTAGAATACAAGATCATAGGGAGTGAATCACAAAACATCTCTTCTCTTAGACCATTCTTTGATGGTAGTGACTATCTATATTGGAAATTCAAAATGGAATTATATCTTGATTATGATTCAATCAAACTTTAGGACATTATCCTAAGAGGTTGGGAACCACCTATAATTATCATTAATGGTGTGGTAACTATTATTGTAAGAAGCCAATGGAGTATTAATCAAAAGGAAGAAAATCATAAAAATAAAAAAGTTAAGATTACTTTAGTCTCTTCAATGATTAGAGAAGAAAGCAAGCTTCAATATTATATATTGGTCAAAGAAATGTGGGACACCTTAGAAAACCACTACAAAGGCAACATTCAAGTAAGAAGCAAGAAGGTTCAACTTTATATGTATGAATATGAACTCTTTAAAATGAAGCTTCATAAATCAATTTTGGAGATGATAAATCGTCTCAATGTTCTCCTCACAACCCTCAAGAAACTTGGAAAACATTTCTTTAAGGAAGAGATAAATAACAAGATTCTAAGAATCCTACCTAAGAAGGATTGGGAATCTCATGTTACTTTAATTGAGGAAGCTCAAGACCTCTCCACTCTATCAACCGATGTGATCATTAGTAAGCTCTTAACACATGATCTCACTATCAAGTAAAGAGGTGAAGAAGTAGAAGAGAAAAAAGAAAATAAAAAGAGCATTGCTCTAAAAGCTCTTCAAAAAGATAGTGAAGAGGAAAGCATCAAAGATTCTGGTGATGAAGATGGTGACATTGTCATGCTCGCTAGGAACTTCAAAAATTTTTTGAGAAAGAAAAACTTCTAAAGAACAAGGGACTTCAACAAGAAGTTTGAAGGAGATAGGAAGAAGAAAACCAAGGAGGTTACTTGCTATGAATGCAAGAAATTGGGACATATTAGAAGTGAGTGTCCTAAACTCAAATTCAAGAACAAGGGAGCAAAAGATAAGAAGAAGGCATTCAAAGCTACTTGGGATGATTCTTTCGAATTCGAAGAGGAAGAGGAGCAACAAGAAGTGGCCAATCTTTGCTTCATAGCCCTTGAAAATGAAAATGAGGTACCATTTACTTCTTATTCTTCCTTTGATGATTGTGATAATTATGATGAGGATGATGATGAGAGCTATATTATGAGCAAATTACTTGTTAAATGCAAAAGTTTATTATATAAGAAGAAATATTATAAGAATGAGTTGGGTAGCTTAAATAGAGAATTAGAAAATTTAAAAATTAATTTTGCTAAACTTTTTGAATCAAACAAAAAACTTGTTAGTGATGAAAATCTTCTAATTCTTTGGAAGATCAACTTAAGAAAGAAAATGATGAAAATCATAAGCTTTCTAAGGAGGTCTTAGAATTAAAGAATTCTATTGCTAAATTTAAGAGAGGAAAGGAAACTTTAGATAGTCTTCTTGACTCTCAAAAATTTCATGGAGATACCTATAGAATTGGATATAAAAATGGAATGTCTTCATCATTTTCATCACATATTAATTTTTTAAAAGCTTCACATGATTCCACTCCTTTAACCTCCAAATCAAATTAGACTGAAGCTTTTAAAGCTAAAAAATCTCATATGTTAAATAGCAAGGGAAAGTCTCCTAAGATTCATCCTTCATTAACACAAAGAGGCAAGGCTCAAACTAAAGCACATCAATCCAAGCATGCTTATATGTACATTAGACATACTTATAATAGGCATGCTACACAATACAATGCACATAAACATGTTGCACAAAATTATTGAAATACACATCACCATTGCCAATGCATGTCTTACTTAATGACACAAAACAATAGGAGATACACACAACACCAAAGGCAAGTTGCACAAACTAGGAAATCATTTCATCTTAAGAGGAATAAATTCAAAAATATTGTATGTTCTTATTGCATGATCAAAAGACATACTAATAATGTATGCTTCTATAGAACACTACACATGAATTTACTTCATACGGATTATCTTGAAACTAACCAACCTAGACCAATGAAGGTTTGAGTCCAAAAGAATACTTAAATTGTATTGTGTAGATGTTCTTGAAATCCATAAGAATAAAAGCAAGTGGTATCTTGATAGTGGATGTTCAAGGCATATGACGGGAGACAAAACGCAATTCAATAAACTTGATGCTAAGGATGGAGGACACATTACTTTCGGATATAATACAAAAGGAAAAATTATTGACATTAGAGAAATAGGTAATCCTCAATCCTTATCTATACATTATGTGTTGTTTGTTGATGGTCTTAAACATAATTTGCTTAGTATAGTCAATTATGTGACATGGAAAATAAAGTAACTTTCTATCTTAAAAATTGCTTTGTTAGTGGTCTGGATAAAAAATAAAGTTATTTTTATTGGTGAAAGAGTAGACAACATTTATGTCATTAATTTGAATAAAATTTATAACAAAGACATAAAATGCTTAATGTCTATCTCCCATAACATATGGACATAGCATAGAAGGTTAGGACATGTAAAAATTTTGAGCTTTTATATAATCTTTGTAAACATGAACTTGTGATTGGTTTACCTAAGCTTGAATTCACTAAGGATAAACCTTATGATTTTTGCCAAAAGGGAAAATAATCCAAGTCCTCATTTAAGCTAAAAAATGTAGTGTCCACCTCTAGGCCACTTGAACATATACATATGGATTTATTTGGACCAACTAAAGTTGCTAGTCTTGGTGGAATGCACTATGCGTATTGGTTGATGATTATTCTATATTTACTTGGGTATGTTTTCTTGCTCATAAGAATGATGCTTTTAAAGCTTTTAAAAATTATGCTAAAAGAGTTTAAAAAGAAAAAAAGGTTTTTGTATTTCATCTATTAGAAGTGATCATGGAATCGAATTTGAAAATGAATTTTCAAAAACTATTGTAATGAAAATGGTATTTCTCATACATTTTCATCTCCTATAACTCCTTAACAAAATGGGGTAGTTGAAAGGAAAAATAGAACTCTTGTGGAAATGGTTAGAACAATGCTTTATAAGTATAATTTGCCTCAATACTTTTGGGCAAAAGCCATTAATACATCTTGTTATATTTCAAACTGAGTTTTCAAAAGACCAACTTTAAATAAAACATCTTATAAGCTATGGAATAATAGAAAACCTAAAATCTCATATCTAAGAGTATTTGGATGCAAGTGCTTTATATTGAACACTAAGGACAATCTTGGATAATTTGATTCGAAAGCTGATGAAGGAATTTTTCTAGGCTATTCTATTTCTAGTAAAGCATATAAGGTCTTTAATAAGAGAACTCTAATAGTTGAAGAGTCAATGCATTTGGTATTTAATGAATCAAACTCACTTGATCCTAGAAAGGATGTTTGTAGTATTGATGATCTTGTAGGTGACAATGGGATTATGGAAACACAAGAAGAAAATGCTAGTAAGCCTTTGGAACTTAAAGGTCCAAGCAAGGAGGAAAATGAGGAGACATCTCAACCAACCTTAAAGGATGAACTTCTAAAGGATTGGCAATTCAAGAAAGCTCACCCTCAAGACCTCATTATAGGTGACACTTCAAAAGGGTAACTGTAGACGGTAGGGTTTAGCGCTCGTCCAAGATTTTAGCAACCGCGATATTGTGTAGGCTCAGGGCCTTAGAGAATACACTAACCATTGTCACAAAGACATGGCGTGGAGATGAGGAGTCACCACCCAGGGTAATAACTGGGACAAATCTAAAAGGTGGTACTCGATTCTCTAAAAGAAAGCTTGCACCATAACCAGGAGATTCTGGATACGGAATACTAACTTCTCTTAGTCTCGTGTTCTTTTAGAATAATTTTATAAATGATTATATCATCCTCTAATTACATGCAATTTTATTAAACCCTAATTAACATCCATCTACCCAAAAAGGCAACAAGTCAATAAAATTACAAGTAAAAAATGCATCAAAAGGACAATGTCCCTATGTCTAAACTATGTTAATTTTATTTTATAAGTTAGCTAAATCTACATTTTATTTACAAGTGAAATGGAATAAAAGTGGGCCTACATTTTATTAATTAGTGAGCCTAAATCTATTTTTTTAGTCTTTCTAAGATATGGGCTTAAGTCTATTCAATTTTAAGGAAAAATTAAATTAGTGGGCTTAAGTCTAACTTGGTTTTATTTTAAGTTAAGTGTGGGCCTAAGTCTATTTATTTTAAAAGAAATGCAATTAAGTGGGCTGAGCTAAGTCTATACAAGTTTTAATTAACTAAGCGGGCCTAAAATCTAATTAACCTAGTGGGCCTAAATTGATTTTAATTATTTAAAAACCTAACCCATTTTTTAAGCCTATTTATTAAGTGGGTTAGACCTAAACGTGGGCTTAGGGCTCAAAAGGATAAAAACATAAAAAAAAGCCCAAAACAAATAAAAAATAAAAAATGGATCAAATAAACATTATAATGAATTTCTAAAAAAACCATAAATTAATTACATGCAAATCCTAATTTAAACTACTGCCACCATTGATTTTAATTGATTTTTACCCAGTTGAACCTAATTACTAATTAATTTTAAAGTGCAGAAAATTAAATTTTCAATATTCCCACTACTGGGACTATTACAAACTACATACAAAATTAAAATTAAATAATTATACACCCAAAAATTAAAATAATTGTACAGAACACCAAAAATGGAAAAAATAATAAATAAAATCCTAAATCCTACTGGAAAGCAACACAGGTTCTTCCATGCATTCCATGGACCTTCTGCTCAATTCAAATATAAGCAGTATCCTCCTCAATCCATATGCACATATCAAAAAAAAAAAAAAAAAAGACAAGTAATCAGATTAGTATTGAAATCAAATAATCAAAACAATAAGTAAAAATAAAAGAAAAATCATAAACTGAAAATAATAAAAAAGAGTAAAAATGAAATAGAAAATAACACTAAAGATTTAGATGTTGTGCAAATGCTCTTTTTGAGCCCCTCAGATTGGATTATCATCGTTGAAATTAAAGTATTGTTGATTCCGGACTATTGCTTTCGAAAACTTCAGTATCCAAAATTAGGGTTTTTTTTTACGCTCGTAGTCTCTCTATTTTTTTCTCGCTGTGTCTCTATGTGCCTCTCAAAAAATCCTTTGGAAAAGAAGAAGAAGTCCCCTGCACGCATCCAGACTCTGCTTTTTAAAGTAGAGTCTGTGCGTACTGGTTTCCTCCAAAGGAGGAATAGACTTATCGCTTCAAAAACAACCTGATAAGAATTTTAATTTTTAAAGCATTTTGAACGCGTTGAAATTTTTTTAGATAATAATAAAGATAAAATTGAATTTTCATCCAATCAAAATGCTGAAAAATTGAAAAAAATATGTGAAAAAATCAACTTTTACGAGTCATAATTGTGCAATGCCGATCGACATTACACAATGCTAGTCGACATTACACTAATGTTGATTGGCATTAAATGCTAACAAAATTTTTTTTAATTACCAAAAGACCCCTAAAAAATTGACTTATTTATAATTAAAACCTAAAAAAATATTGCAATTTAGTCCTTAAAGTCCAGAAAGTCGACAATCATGTTCAATTTTTGAATGAATTTCATCATAGGGGCTTACGTCGCAATTGTGCACAATTGCATCCCAAAATTGGGTGCTTATAGTAACTATTAGATCTAAACTTAAGTCTATTGTTAATTTAGCTTTTATTTCTCAAATTGAACCCAAAAATGTTAATTATGCTTTGAGTGATGAATTTTGGGTCCTTGATATGCAAGAAAAGTTAAATCAATTTGAGAGAAATAAGGTTTGGACTTTGGTTCCTAAACCTAAACATCATCCTATTATAAGCACTAAATGGGTGTTTAGAAATAAGATAAATGAACAAGGTGTCATAATTAGAAATAAAGCTAGATTAGTAGCTAAAGGTTATAATCAAGAGGAAGGCATTGATTATGATGAAACTTTTGCCCACATTGCAAGGTTAGAAGCTATTAGATGCTAATTGCATTTGCATTATACATGGATTTTAAACTTTATCAAATGGATGTTAAAAGTGCATTTTTAAATGGTTTTATTTAAAAGGAGGTATATGTTGAAGAACCGCCAAGTTTTGAAAATTTTGACTCTCCAAATCATGTGTTTAAACTTTCAAAAGCATTATATGGATTGAAACAAGCTCCAAGAGCTTAGTATGAAATATTGAGTAAATTTTTACTAGAGAAAGGTTTATATAAAGTAAAGGTTGACACAACTCTTTTTATAAAGAAATCCAAACATGATTTAGTAATTGTTCAAATATATGTTAATGAAATTATATTTGGTACTACTAACTAGTGCTTGTGTGAGGAATTCTCTAATTTATTGCAAGGAGAATTTGAGATGAGTATGATGGGTGAACTCAAATTCTTTCTTGGACTACAAATCAAGCAATGCAAAAATGGGATTTTCATCAATCAAACCGAGTATGCAAGAGATGTTCTTAAGAAGTTTGGCGTGGATGGAGCTAAGATAAGTAAAACTCCAATGAGCACCACAACTAAACTTAACAAAGATGAGAATGGCAAATCAGTTGATAAAAAGCGATTTAGAGGTATGATCAGATCTCTTCTTTATTTAATTGTTAGTAGACCTGATATTATATTTGCTACTTGCTTATGTACTAGATTTCAATCAAGTCTAGAGAGTTTCATTTGAATACTATCAAAATAATTTTCAAATATCTTTATGGTACAATGCATTTAGGACTTTGGTATCCTAGGAGTTCATCCTTTAACTTGATTAGTTATTCTGATACAGAATTTACCAGTAGTTTACTAGATAGAAAAAGCACTTCTAGAACTTATCAAGTTTTAGGACAATGTTTAGTTTCTTGGTTTAGCAAGAAACAAGTTTCAGTTGCTTTGTCCACTACTGAAGTTGAATATATTACAGTAAGTCTTTATTGTTCATAAGTTTTGTGGCAAAAACAACAGTTGTTAGACTATGGTGTAAAACTTGATCACGTTCCAATCAAATATGACAATACAAGTACTATCAACCTTAGGAAAAATCGCATTAAGCATTATAGAACTAAGCATATAGATATTAGACATCATTTCTTGCACGATCATGTTCAAATTGGTAATATCTCACTTGAATTTGTTGATATAAATAATCAACTTGCAAATATCTTCACCAAACCTTTAAATGAAGAGAGACTAAATTTCATTAAGTATGAACTTGGCATGATTGATGGTTCTAGTTTATCTTGGTCCCTTTAGGTTCATTTCCCATTATCTCTCTCTCTTTTCCTTTTGCCTTTGTGCAAAGAGTTGAAAATATGTTATGAATAATTTATGTTTATTTTTTTATATGCTAAGTGCTACATGATTGATTAGCTAGCTAATATCTATATGATCATATGATAATTAAGCACGTCTAGCATCAACATTATTATTATATGTACTTTTTTTGTGATGCATTTTAGTGGCACTATGTGCATATATATTTGAAATTATTTACTCACATTGCCTAACATTTATTTAAATTATGATGTTATCATATTTTATGTTTTTAATACATTTGTCATAAGAATGTCATGTTTTTATCCCTCTTGTTATATTTTATATTGTTTTTATTTTTTTTATCAAGGGGAATAATCTATAAATTTCTATTTCTTATCATGTCCATATTTGTAGGGGCAGAAATAAAGAAATATATTTTATTTCATTTGGTATCATTATTATCACAAATATTATCACACACTTTACTTTGTATTATTTTTTATCAAATTCAAAATAAGTTTTTCAAAATAAAAAAGGGGAGATTGTTTACCTTAGTAATAATTAATCTTAATTTTGATCTTAAAAAACTTAATTTTGAGCATTTAATTTGTTTGTTTAAGTGTGTGTAAGTTAGGACTCCATTGGAAGTTAAAATGAAGTATGATTATCTTGAGCTGATTGGACCTCCGATATTCAATAAGGCTTTTGACATCCTTATAGTTTTATAATGAGAAAGTTATCTTCTTAAAATTTTAAGTAGAAATCTTGATATTTCTTAATTGGGCTTGCTTGTCAAAATCCAAGTTCATTTGGGTATGCAAATATTAAGTAGAAATCCACATATGCAGTTGCCATTTCAGATTGCACAACTCTTAGTATTTTGGACATATCTTGTGGTACAAAAGTCCAATTTAGGTGAATAAAAAAGATATGGAAATATAAGTCAAATATATACAACTTTCATGAAAAATGTATAGGCAAATGAAAACTTCTTCAATAGAAAATCATGGCTTCAACTTGGGTATAGCTATCTGACAGTAGTCTGCATTTCATATTACATAGCTCTTAATATTTTAGACATATATTGAAGTAAAGAAGTACAATTTAGGTGATTCAAAATGATATGGAAAGATAATTTAAATATCTACAACTTTTATGAAGAACATATGGGAAAATTAAAACGTCTGCAATAGCAAATCATGGCTTCAATTTGTGTATAGTTGTATGACCGTAGTCTGCATTTCAGATTGTACAAGTCTTAGTTTTTTGGACATATATTGAGCTAAAAAAGTCAAATTTAGGTGATTAAAAATGATATGGAAAGCTAATCCAAATATCTATAGCTTTTATGAAGAAAGTGTGGGCAAATTCAAACGTCTTGAGTAGCTAATCATGGTTTCAATCCATGAATAGTTATTTGACATCATCACTTTCAATGATTCAAAATATAGATGTTGGAAATATCATTTACACCTCCAAAAATTATATTTTTAAGTATAAATACCTCTAGAGCTGAATGAATGTTAAAGAAACTTATTTATCATTCATTCTTTTTTAAGCATTCATTGAGCTCTCAAATTTTCTTAAACAATTTTTTGTTTATATAACTCTTGTGAGAGTTGGGTGTGTGTTAGAAATAGAGTTTATCTTCATCTTAAATCTTGGGTTAGATTAGAAGGGAAGTGAGATTTATTTCTAAAGGAATTGGTTTAAGTGTAGTCCATTGAAACACTTGGATTTTGATTTTTTGAGTGAGCCTTGAAAACTCAAGTTGTAAGGTTGTAATAGTGAGCCAAAAAACTCTTGTGTAATCTCAGTATTATGAATAAGATTGTGGGTGATTGAAAATCCTAACTTGGGGATAAGTTAGGTAGAGACGTAGGATTATTGTTGAATATGAACTCCTTAAATTTTTATGTTCTTCATTCTTCCTTCTCAACTTCCATTCAATTCTTACAAAGAATTCTTTCAATTTCTCATTTTTATTTGATAGTCCTATTCACCCCCCTCTAGGATTCTTTTCAATTGTATATGGAGAAAGATGTAGAAAAAAGGATGTAAGTATGGTTAGTGAGTGATAATAATAAGGGTTAATATAGGATTTTAATATTTTACATGAGAGCAAAATTGTCATAAAAAATAGGATGTCATTTCATTATATCCCTTCCTTTTCCTTACACTCAAGAAAAGTGCACCATTATGTTGTACAAATAGGTACACTTTACCCACTCTTCCCTTTCATTCAAATACTCACTTTTCTTCCTAAACAAAGGTAATTGTTTCCTTTCCCTTCCTTTACTCCTTTTTCCCTTTCTTAACCCTAATCCAAGTAGACCCTTAAAGTGCAAATAGGATGCAATTGAAAGTGAATCAAAGCTTAAAACAATAAAGGGCATCAACGTAGTTCTTAAAATAAGCATAATTTATTCTTGTTGGTTATTGCATGGTTATAATACAATAGTTGCTTAGGTACTTATGACATGAGAAATACCAGTATGGTAGAGCTTAGTAGAATAAATATTTGTGAAGGTCGTAAGAGACTAGAATAAATGTTCCTATTGGTTATTTTGACTTGCCACTTAATAACCTATAATAGTTGTTATTTTAAGAAAATTTATTCCTATTGGTTAAAATAAGCAATAATCAATAGGAATAAATATTCCTAAAATGTTTTTTTCCTATTCTATGTGCAAATTAAATTCCAAATAGAAATAAATTTGGTACCATTATGAATAAGAAATAAGAATAGGAATAAATATACTTCTGATATCGTAATGAATAAGCAAAACACAATATGAATATATATATTTCTTCATGTTGGGCCAAATTAAATTTAAGATAGTGGCATTCTATGAAATTAAATTTTGCATCCATTTGGTAATTCAAGACAATCAATCTTTTTATATAAATTTTTTTCAAATTTTATACTTATTATTCTCTATTCCAACTATAATAACATGAATTTTTGTTTATTATTATTGTTGTTGTTGTCGCCATTGTCAATATCATCATCATTATTGTTAACTTTATTGTTGTTGTTGTTGTTGTTGTTGTTGTTATTATTATTATTGTTGTTGTTGTTTTTGTCATTATCATTGTTATTACATATTATATATATACACATTTTAAAGAAAAGTCAAAGATGGAAGAAGAGAAATCAAGGAGGAAGACAAGAAATATGTGTGTACTTAAATTGGAGAATTCGACTATAGATGGGGGAAATAGATTTTGGGTGGCAAATTACTATTTGATTATTGTATTTTTTCTTTTTCTCCGTTAACTATCCAAATGACCTCCGATCAACACGAAATTTTAATCGTAGTTATTTCTCGATGTTCTCTACGCATTGGTGGCATCCGTTTCAGCAAAAAAGGTGAAGAAAATTCCAAATTTGCCCCTAAAAATTTTATCCATTTTGTTATCGTTGGAACGCTTCCGTCGTCACCTTTCAACCAAAACTATCACTAGCTACTTGTTCCTCTTGTCTCCAGGAGTCCATAGACACTAACCATGTATTCAATCTCAATCGTTTTAAATTTTCATGAATTTTTTGGTAAATTTCCATTCATTTTTTGATATGTGAATTTCATGCATATTCTAGTACATTTGAAGCTATAATCGTGTTGAAAGTATAGGTATATTCAGTTTGGTCGAGTGATGTGTTTTTGGTGAGAAATCTAATGGGTCTTACCCAAATTTCGATAATAAAATAGTACCAATCAGAAAGTTATAAAACTATTTTTAATAAATATTATAAATTATGGTGATCAATTTATGTAACTGGAGTTTGATATAATTCCTTATGAGTTGTGAGAAATAAGTTTCAAACAGTTGCAGCGGAAATCGCTTATTTCCATTTAAATATGTTTAACTCATTGGAAATATTCCTTAAGACTCAAAATTAATTATTTAGGGCATTCACAAGTCAATTTTAGTGATTCCTTCATTTTTATAATTTTTAAGAATTTTTGGAGGTATTTATTTAAATAAATATTTTGGTTATTTAGAGAGTTCAAGAGTAAGAGGTGTCGAGTTAAGGCAGTCGATGACACATCGACCAACACACACCACCTATGAGTTAATTTTATAAAATTTTTATGGAAAATATGGTAATATAAATTTGAATATTTGATTTATTTTGATAAATGTGGTATAAATATTATGGTGGAATTTATTAGTTTATATATATGCATTTATATATATACCACACGAACTGCTGTTTATTATTGATAAGAAATTTGGAAAGATGCTTTAGTTTTCTTGTATTTTATTTAAATATTTAACTATATTTTGAAGGACAAGTAGAACGTATTACCTGGTGGGTATCACCAGGATCACGTGCACCCGAGTATAAATCTGAGTAAGATATATGTTAGTGTGTGACTTAATTGAGGTTGTTCTCAGGCAGTAATATAAATTGAGCTCAATGGAGCTTTCTCTCTCAAGCCAAATTAAGATGTAGCATGGTTAAGCTTGTTCTCTCATGACATCAATTTGGGTTAAGAGATTCGACTGTGGCTGTAACTTAGTTGATCTTAATCTCTCAGGACAACAATCATTTGGAAAAAGTAAGCCGAACTGCTAGTAGAATTGAGGTTAGGGTTCTACCATAAACACCAACCAAGGTTTTATTTCATTAATAAGTATTATTTTGCACGATTTATTTTTCATATTTAAGAGAGTTATAATTTTGGAAGAAAATATATTTTTATAAAAGTAATTTTATCAAATAAAGGCTTTTGAATATTTACCTGGAAAATAAATTTTATGGTTTTAAATAAGTATTTTAAAATACAACATGCATTTTATAACATAAATTCACTTAGTTAGGTATGATTCCCCTCAATTTTATTTTTCCTAGGATCTTATAGTTAGACTGATAATTCTCATCATTTGCATCGAGTTTCTTCTTATCCGATTATATTTTGTAGTTTTGTTTAACATATGTATTATGTACTTGAATTCTCGATACTGCAATAGTAGATAGTTAGTATAATTTGTATTTGTGAACTATCTTATGATGAACCTTATGTATTTTATTGGTTTTATGATGTGGTTATAGTGGAGAATTAAAGTATACATTGGAAGTGTCATTTCTATTCTTTTACAGGTTTTGGGAATGTCCCATTATAGAGGAGACTCTAGCAGATTTTCATTAGAATTTTAAAGTTAATTAATTTTAAATTGTAAAAATTATTTAAGGGTTACTACAAGTTTCAGAAGTCTCTTTCTTTCCCATTTCCTAGTGTCAGTCGTGCCCTTGGGGTTCATGTCGTGACACCAACAATGCCATTAACAAATAAATTTTTTACAATCCTACTTTATACTTTAACATTTTAGAGAATGAAAACATAGCAAACAATCCAAAATTATGCTTTTCAATAATTTTGTTATTCTTCTTTTTTTGCTCACAATTTATTTATATATAAATTCAATAACAAACAGTGATAAAATTCAAACAAATTGTGAACTATAAACTTAGTTTTATTTTATAAATAAAACTAATTTAAAATTATATATATATTGCCATGCACTTTAAAACACATTACACATTTAGGCTCCTATCCGTTTTGTTAAATTATTTCAAATTGTTATTGAAAAAAATATTTCAAATTGATCTATATTGATTTTTTAATATTTATAATGTAAAAAGTGACATTGTTCTTTTTTAATACATGGTTATTTACACACTTTTCTCTTTAAACATATAATAAGTATTTTAGTTTTTTATACAATTTTCGTCCATTTTCTGAACAAAATTTGGGAGTTAACACTTTATCTTGCAAATTTCAAAATTTTCAAATTTAATACATACTAATTTTTTTGAATCCAAAAAAAATACATACACTGATTTCAAGGATGTAAACAAGTCAAATCCAACTTTATATAGCTCGAGTTTGATTCATTTATAATCGACTAGAACCGCTATACTACTTGGTATTCATGAACTGGTCACGAGCTTTAATGAGCCTAAATAAACTAAAAGAAAATGCAAAAAATACAAACTAAAATCAAAACTATCCATTAAAAAATTTAAAATAAATTATTTGCTAAATAAGTTATTATAAAATTATGATTTTACTATAATAATATTGAAAGTACCTTAGAGGGGGGAGGGGTTGAATTAGGCTAATGAATGATTTAAAAAAATTTAAATGAATTTAAGGAATGAATAAGAATTGAAAGAGAATAGAGTAGGAAGAACAATGAACACAAGAATTTAAGGAGTTCGGATTGTTAACAATCCTACGTGTCCATTTAACTTATCCTTAAGTTAGGATTTTTCAATACCCATAATCTTATTCATAAGATTGAGATTACAATAGTTTGAGGCTCACTCTTCAACCTTACAGAAATGAGAGTTTTAAGGCTAACTCTTTAACCAAACAAATAAGAGTTTCTAGGCTCACTCTTAAACTAATTCCCAAGTGTTTTAATGGCTAAACACTTAAACCAATTCCACTAGAAATATACCTCACTTCCCTTCTAATATATCCTAAGAATTAGATGAAGATGAAGTCCTATTTCTATCGCACAACCAACTCTCACAATAGTTAATCAATACAAAGAATATTAATACGAAGAAAAATGAAGCTTAATGAATGCTTAAAGAGTTTTGATAATCAAAGAGTAATGTAATGTGTGTTTTTTTTATCACAACTCTAGAGCACATATATATAGACCAAACTTAAAAAATATGGCTATTGGAGCCAATGATTATGTCTCCAACATCTTTTTTTTTTCAAAATATTAAAAAATATGTCTGTTAGATATTTTTGAAGTTCGCTATCACCGCGGAAGCAAGGTTTTAGTCACAACCTACTATTAAGACAAGCTTTCTGTCACCATGGCCAACTTGCTTCAGTTGTAGCCTACTATTCACATTATGTCTTTCTCATCTCTTTTCTTAATTTTAAAAATATATCCGTTGGACCGTCATCATAAAAGCAGAGCTTCAGTCACAGCCTACATTGAGCTTAGCTTTCTATTACTATAGCAACCTTGCTTCAATCATAGCTTACTATTAAGCTCACCATGGCAGCCTTGCTTCAGTCGCAGCTTACTATTGAGCTCAATATAGAAGTAGTGCTTTAGTCATAGCTTACTATTCACTTAAATTTTGACTTGGCTTTCATTTGAGTCCTAACTTATACATACTTAAAATAAACATATTAAATGCTCAAATTAAGTTTGTTAATATCAAAATTAAGATTAATTATTGCTAAGGTCAACAATCTCTCCCTTTTTGATTTTGACAAACTTATTTTTAAGTTTGAGAAGGATAATATAAAGTGACGTATGTGTTGATTTGAATTCCAATAAAGTATGTGAATTATACTCCCCCTTAATTTATGCATATAATAAAAATAATGAATTTTAAGAATCTCCCCCTTTGTGCTATAAAAATTTCAATTGAAAAACTCTTAGAAAAAAATTCAATTGAAAAAGATACCAATTAAAATATTTAATATATTTATACTCTCCTTTTTGGATATGATAAGAAATATAAATTTATAAATCATCCCCCTTGACAAAAATAGAAACAATATAAAATATAACATGTGGGACATAAAAACATGACCTAACATGATAAATGTGTTAAAAACATAAAAATATGATAATATGATCATTTAAATAAACGCTAGGCAATATGAAGGAAATAATTTCATACATATTTAATAAATAAAAACTAGTAGCACTTACAATGCATATAGTATTACTTAACACATCACAAACATAGTGAATATAGCATTTATGTTGAAGCTTAACTATCACATGATCATGTAGAACATAGTTCTAAAGGAAACAAAAGACCAAGAACTAAAACAATGAAAACAATGAAAACAAAGATAAACCACATCTTTAAAAAAATTATGTCCATATAGCCAAGTATCACACATATATACATATAAACAAAGTATGTGAAATAAGGCTTTTTATCACATATAAAAAAAATATGACAAAACTAGCTACACTTATAATGTTACTATGCATGTATAAACAAAATTATATAAATTAAATTCAAGTATTCAAGCTCAAATATTTCTCCCCCTTTGTCAAAATGCAAAAAGAAATTTTAATAAAATAAAAATTGCATTAATGAAAAGCATAGAGTTACAGTGTTATTAAAATATCGATTGTAAACAAGACATAAAACTAATAGCTCATAGCTTATATCCAGAAAATAAAGCGAATTTAAACTGACACAAATTAACCATAAAAACAAACTAATAGCTCAAATCTTAAATACGAAAAATATACTAAACAAAAACTTATGAAAAAAAATAAAACATAAAAGTCTAGTCTTGTTGAGGAGGTAGTGGAATTAAAAAAAATCATAATGTATATTTAAACACGTATAAATGCATGACAATTACAAAAGAAAATGCTAGATTTGCATAATTAATTTATTAAAATAATTTCAATAATTAATTATTAAATAGCAAATTTTTTAAAAAAATTATTAAGATCAAAATCAAAATAATTAATAATCAAAGCAGTCAGTAAGCACAACATGATTTCACATTAAAACAATCTAATAATTAATTAAGCATAAAATCAAGACAAACTAGAACCATCAATCCTGCCTAGTTGATGCTTAATGAAATTCAATCTTTCTTCATTGAGAGGTTTGGTGAAGATATCTGTAAGTTGATTATTTGTATCAACAAATTAAAGTGAGATATCACCATTTTGCACATGATCACATAAGAAATGATGTCTAATATCTATATGCTTAGTTCTAGAGTGCTGAATTGGATTTTTGCTAAAGTTAATAGCACTTGTATTGTCACATTTGATTGGAATGTGATTATGTTTTATACCATAGTCCAACAATTATTATTTTTTCCATAAGAATTATGAATAATAAAGACTTGCTAAAATATATTCAACTTCAACAATAGACAAGGCAATCAAAATTTATTTCTTGCTAAACCAAGAAACTAAACATTGTCTTAAAAATTGAAAAGTTTTGAAAGTGATCTTTCTATCTAGTAAACTATTGGCAAAGTCTGAATCCAAATAGCTAATCAAGTCAAAGGAGGAACTTCTAGGATACCAAAGTACTAAATGCATTATTCCATAAAGATATTTGAAAATTCTTTTAATTACATTCAAATGAGACCCTCTAGGACTATATTGAAATCTATCACACAAGCAAGTAGAAAACATGATGTTCGATCTACTTGTAATTAAATAAAGAAGGATTCCGATTATACCTCTAAAACACTTTTCATTAACCGGTTTACCATTCTCATCTTTATTGAGTTTGGTGGTGCAACTCATAGGAGTTTTGCTTAATTTAGCTCCATCCATGTTAAACTTTTTGAGAATGTCCCTAGCGTATTTAGTTTGATTGATGAAAATCCCATATTTGCATTGCTTGATTTAAAGTCTAAAAAAGAATTTGGGCTTACCCATCATGTTCATCTCAAATTCTCCTTGCATTAACTTGGAAAATTCCTCACCTAAGCAATGGTTAGTAGCACACAAAATAATATCATCAACACAAATTTGAACAATTAATAAATCATGCTTGGATTTCTTTATGAATAGAGTTGTATCAATTTTTCCTTTAAAGAAACCTTTCTCTAATAAGAAGTTTCTCAATCTTTCATACCAAGCTCTTGGAGCTTATTTCAATCCATATAATGCTTTTGAAAGTTTAAATACATGACTAGGAAAATCAAAACCTTCAAAACCCGGAGGTTGTTTAACATATACCTCCTCTTTAACGAAACCATTTAAAAATGCACTTTTAACATCCATTTGATAAAGTTTAAAATTCATGAATGATGCAAATGCAAGTAGCATTCTAATAGCTTATAACCTTGCAACGGAGGCAAAGGTTTCATCATAATCAATGCCTTCCTTTTAATTATAACCTTTAGCTACTAGTTTAGCTTTGTTCTTAGTTATGACACCTTGTTCATTCATCTTATTTCTAAATACCCATTTGGTGCTTATAATAGGATGATGTTTAGGTCTAGGAACCAAGGTCCAAAGCTTATTCCTCTTAAATTGATTTAACTCTTCTTGTATAGCAAGGACTTAAAATTCATCACTCAAAGCATCATCAACATTTTTTAGTTCAATTTGAGATAAGAAGGCTAAATTAATAATAGATTTAAGTTAAGATCTAGTAATTACCCCTTTTTAGTGTCGCCTATGATAAGGTTTTGAGGTTGTAATTTCTTGAATTGCCAATCCTTTGGAAGATCATCCTTCAAGGTAGGTTGAGAGATCTCGTCATTATCCTCCTTGCTTAGACCTTCAAGTTTCAAAGGCTTACTAGCATTTTCTTCTTGACTGTTCACATTATCATCTTTATCTTAAAAATCATTAACACTATAAACATCCTTTCTAGGATCAAGTGAGTTAGATTCATTAAATACAACATGCATTGACTCTTCAACTACTAGTGTTCTTTTGTTGAAGATTTTATATGCTTTACTAATAGTGGCATAGCCTAAGAAAATTCTTTCATTGGCTTCATAATCAATTTTCCACGATTATCCTTAGTGTTCAATATAAAGCACTTGCATCCATATATTCTAAGATATGAAATTTTGGATTTTCTATTGTTTCAAATCTTATAAGAAGTTTTATTAAAATATAGTTTTTTAAATACTCTGTTTGTAATGTAGCAAGACGTGTTAATGACTTCCGCCCAAAAGTATAGAGGTAAATTATACTCATGAAGATTGTTTTAGCCATTTCCATAAGAGTTTTATTTTTCCTTTCAATTACCCATTTTGTTGAATAAAAAGAACATGTATGTGAAATGCCATTTTCATTACAAAACATTTTCAAAAATTCATTTTCAAACTCGGTTCCATGATCACTTATAATGGAAGAAATACAAAAACCTTTTTCTTTTTGAACTCTTTTTTAAAAATTTTCACAAGCTTTGAAAGCATCATTCTTATGAGCAAGAAAATATAATTAAGTATATCTAGAGTAGTCATCAACCAATACATAAGTATAGTGCATACCAATAAGACTAACAACTCTAGTTAGTTCAAACAAATCTATATGAATAAGTTTAAGTGGCCTAAAAGTGGATACTACATTTTTTAGCTTAAATGAGGACTTGAATTGTTTTCCCTTTTTATAAGCATCACAAGGTTTATCCTTAGTGAATTCAAGTTTAGGTAAACCAATCACAAGTTCATGTTTATAAAGATCATTCAAAAGCTCACAATTTGCATGTCCTAGCCTTCTATGTCATGTCCATGTGTCATGAGAAATAGACATTAAGCATTTAATACCTTTGTTATCAACTTTATTCAAGTCAATTACATAGACATTATCTACTCTTTCACCACTAAAAATTATTTTGTCTTTATAAAGACTACTAACAAAGCAATTTATAGGATAGAAAGTGACTTTGTTTCCTATATCACATAATTAACTTATACTAAGTAAATTACGTTTAAGACCATCAACAAAAAACATATGATAAATTGATAAGTATTGAGCATTACCAATTTCTCTAATGCCTACTATCTTTCCTTTGGCATTGTCTCCGAAAGTGACATGTTCTCCATTATTTACATCAAGCATATTGAATTGCTCCTTGCCTCTAGTCATCTGCCTTGAACGTCCACTATCGAGATTCCACTTGCTTTTTGTTCTTATGGATTTCAAGCACACCTACACAAAATAATTTAAGTATTCTTTTGAATCCAAACCTTTCTTGGTCTATGTTGATTAGTCTCAAGATAATCTAAAGGAAACAAGTTCATGTGTAGTCTTTTATAAAAGCACACATTATTGGTGTGTCCTTTGATCATGCAATATGAACATACAACATTTTTAAATTTATTTCTCTTAGGATGATATGCTTTTCTAGTGTGTGAAACATGCCTTTTGTGTTGTGGTGGTGGTGTGTGTGTCTCCTAATATTATTATGAGTCATAGTATGAAACATACATTGACAATGATAATCTGTATTTTGATAGGTTTGTGCAACATGTTTAGGTGCATTGTGTTGTGCAACATGTTTAGGTGCATTATGTTGTGCAACATGGTTATAAGTACTATGTCTAGTGTACATGTAAGCATGTTTGGGTTGTGGTCTTCTAGTATGAAACCTACCTCTTTGTGTCATATAGGATTGGGTCTTATGAGACTTTCCTTTAATATTTGACAGATGAGACTTATTAGGTTTGAAAGCTTGAGTCTCAATTGGTTTAGAGGTAGAAGGAGTGGAATTATATGATGCTTTAATAAAATTGATATATGATGATGAGGAGGAAGAAGACATTCCATTTACATATCCTATTCCATGAGTATTTCCACAGAGTTTTTGAGAATTAAGTAAATTATCTAAACTTTCTTTTCCTCTTTTGAATTTGGAAATGGAATTCTTTAGCTTTAAAATCTCATTAGAAAGCTTATGGTTTTCATCACTTGCTTTCTTGAGTTGTTCTTCTAAGGAATTTAAAGATTTTAAATCACAAGTAAGTTTTTCATTTAATTTAACAATCTTAGCAAAATCATTCTTCAAGTCTTCAAATTCTTTGGTCAAACTACCTAGCTCATACTTATATTATTTCTTCTTAGAAAGTAAACTTTTATATTTAAGCAAGAGTTTGCTCACAATAGAGCTCTCATCATCATCATCATTAGCATCATATTCACAAGAATTATCATAAAAAGAGTTAGAAGTAGATGGTACCTCTTTTCCATCTTCAAGAGCCATAAAGCAAAGGTTGGCCACTTCTTATTGCTCTTTTTCCATTTTTAATTTGGAGGAGTCATCCCATATAGCTTTGAAGGCCTTATTTTTCTCCTTTGCTCCTTTATTCTTGAATTTTAGTTTAGGGCACTAACTTCGAATGTGACATGGTTTCTTGCATTCATAGCTAGTAACTTTTTTAGTTTTCTTCTTACCTTCTCCTTTGAACTTCTTGTTAAAGTCCCTTGTTCTTAAAGAATTTTTCTTTTTCAAGAACTTTTTGAAATTTCTAATGAGCATGGCAATATTACCATCTTCATCACTAGAATCTTTAATGCTTTCCTTTTCATTATCTTCTTAAAAAGATTTTAGTGCTATGCTTTTTTTCTTCTCCTCCTTCTTTTTTTGCTCTTCAGCTCTTTGTTTAATTGTAAGCTCATATGTTAGAAGCTTTCCAATAAGCACATTGGTTGAAAGGGTAGGGAGGTCTTGAGTTTCCTCAATTAAAGTGACCTGAGATTCCCAATCCTTCTTAGGTAGGATTCTTAGAATCTTCTTATTCACCTCTTTATTGGAGAAATGCTTTCCAAGTTTCTTGAGGGTTATAAGAAGAGCATTGAGTCGATTATTCATCTCCATGATTGACTCAAGAGACTTTATCTTAAAATGTTCATATTCATATATGTGAACTTGAACTTTCTTTCTTCTAACTTGCATATTGCCATCATAATGATTTTCCAAAGTCTCTTACATTTCCTTAGCCAAAATTCAATATTGAAGCTTGTCTCCATTTTCTCTTGTCATGAAAGAGAGTAGAGTGATTATAGCCTTTTTATTTTTATGTTTTTCTTCCTTTTGCTCATTATTTCATTAGCTTCTTGCTAGAGTAGTTACCACATCATCAATGGTAGTTATAGGTGGTTTTCAACCTTTTAGGATAATATCCCAAAGTTTGATGTAATCACAATCTAGATAGAGCTCCATTTTGAATTTTCAATAAAGATAGTCATTACCATTAAAGAATGATCTAAGAGAAAAAATATTTTGAGATTCACTCGCCATGATATTGTATTCTAACAATAAAGTACGTAGAATTCAAGCTTTGATACCAATTAAAAGGAATAAGGCTAATAAAGGATTTAAAAAAATTAAATGAATTTAAGGAATGAACAAGAGTTAAAAGAGAATAGAGTATGAAGAATAATGAACACAAGAATTTAAGGAGTTTGAATTCTCAATAATCCTATGTCTCCACCTAACTTATCCCCAAGTTAGGATTTTTCAATACCCATAATCTTATTCATTAGATTGAGGTTACAAGAGTTTGAGGCTCACTCTTCAACTTACAAAAATAAGAGTTTTAAGGCTAACTCTTCAACCAAACAAATAAGAGTTTCTAGGCTCACTCTTAAACCAATTTCCAAGTGTTTTAATGGCTCAACACTTAAACCAATTCCACTAGAAATATACCTCATTTCCCTTATAATCTATCCTAAGAATTAGATGAAGATGAAGTCCTATTTCTATCATACAACCAACTCTTATAAGAGTTAATTAATACAAAGAATATTGATACAAAGAAAAATGAAGCTTAATGAATGCTTAAAGAGTTTTTAATAATCAAAGAGTAATGTAATGTGTGTTCTTTTTTATCAACACTCTAGAGCATATATATGTAGATCAAGCTTAAAAAATATGGTTGTTGGAGCTAATGATTATGTCTCTAACATCTCTTTTTTTAAAAAAAAAAAATTTAAAAATATGTCTGTAGGATATTTTGAAGTTTGTTGTCACCATGGAAGCAAGATTTCAGTTGCAGCCTATTGTTGAGACAAGCTTTCTATCACCATGGCAGTCTTGCTTTAGTCACAGCCTATTATTCACATTATGTCTTCAACGTCTCTTTTTTTAATTTCAAAAATATGTCTGTTGGGCCATCACCATAGAAGCAAAGCTTCAGTTGTAGCTTTCTATCACCATAGCAACCTTGCATTAATCGCAGCTTAATATTAAGCTCACCATGACAGCCTTACTATAGGCCCAACTTACTATTGAGCTCACCATAGAAGCAGTGCTTCAGTCACATCTTACTATTCATTTAGCTTTCTATCACCATAGAAGCTTTGCTTCAGTTGCAACTTATTATTCACTTGAATTCTGACTTGACTTTCATTTGAGTCATAACTTATACACACTTAAAATAAACATATTAAATGCACAAAATTAAATTTGTTAAAATCTAAATTAAGATTGATTATTGCTAAGGTCAACAAATATATTTTAAAAATATTTTTACATTTATTGTAAATAAAAATTTATATATTATATATCTAAAATTAGAATATTAATACATTACAAATATAAGTTGACTCACAAGTATTTATTTGAATTTTTTCACAAAATTCACGAGTTGAGTTTTGCATAATTTAAGCTCAGCTTATTTATTAAATAAGTTTCAATATATAAGTTTGAACGAGTTTTTATGAAGTTCAACTCCAAGCAACTCGTGAGTGGATCGACTCATTCACAACTCTAGTTGAGTCAAAGGTATGACACATTCCTTCACAAATCATAACAATTTTGTAAAGATAGTTGACTAAATTATCATATACAATATTTTATCTCATTTGCATTAATTGTATTGAACGATTTGATTCTTTAATGTATTTTGAAAACAGTTTTTTTTTTTTTTTAATAATGTGTGCACAAAATATTTTCTATTGCTTAAAAGTTGAGTATTGCCACATAAAAGCAAAAGTGTGACATAACATCGATTTAAGTAAATTACTTTTTTTTTATTGCTTTTCTGTAAAATAAAATTAATTCATATTTTAAAATATTTTCTCTAACTAGTTTTTCTACCTAAAAATTGTAAATTTATTTAACTTTTAAAAACAAAATAAGTAATTATCAGTAAATTAGCAAATTTATTATCAATTTATGGAAGAAATAGCTTACAATTTGGGATGAAAAGATAAATAAATTTATTGTATTGAGATATATGGCATATGAATTTACCATTTTTTTTTATATAAATTTGTTCAATCTATAAAACTTTAGCTTCATACAATAACTAAAAATAATATTTTGAAAACTTTCATTCCTGTGTCTAAAATTGAATACTTCACTATTTCTTTTAAATTGGATTGTTATATTTATTAACTTCTTTTTTATAATTAATGTTGCACTAAGATAAAAATAAGAGTAAAGAGAAAACAGAGAAGAAAAGACACAAAAATTTAACAAGGTTCAATAATGTGCCCGATGTGCCTGTCCTCGAAAGCATAATAACTGGAGCATTTTTCATTAATTAAAAAACTGTGTACACTAGGGTTACAAATGTATACAAAAGTCGAATGGTACTAATTAAAAAAAAAAACCCTTGTACCGTACAGCATATGTCCACTTACTAGTGTATATGAGTCATACACAACAATTAATAATTAATTATAAAATTTATAAATTTAATTTTGAGTTATTAATTAGAGAAAAAAAATTCAATGAATGACTGATTACTAAATTAGAAATATATATATCACTTGCATTAAACATGAATTTGAAAAAAAAAATTTAAGACTTTCTTGTGAATAAATCAATTGCTTAAACTTTTGTACAATTGATTACCTCTTATTTGTTAAATTTCATTAAAAATTTATTTCATTTTAAAATGAATTATAAATAAAATTTATTTAAACTAAATATATTTAATTAATATGAATTAATTTAGTTTTAAACAATTTCATAAAATTAAAAAATTAAAATTCAAAATAAATTCTGCAAAGTTTCATTTAAATCAAATATATTTATTTGAATTTGTAAACAAATTTTATAAATTTTTTTGAAATCCATTTAAACCAAATACACCTTTAATTAACTTCCAATATAGAGTTCTTTTAATCAATATGCATAATGCAAATAGTTTTCATATACCCAATATGTGTGCATATATTCCATATAAAAACCACATTAACTTTTCTTTACACCGTGTATATGTACATGAAAAGCTAATCAAAATCAAATTTTTTGAATCATGTATAAATAAATAAAAAAAAAAGGACTATAAATGTGATCAAAGTTATGAACGTAATCATGGCCATTAATTATCTTATATAAATACATGTAATTCAAATATATATATAAGCATAAAGATTATATACTTCATATGTGAAAACGGTTTCTCAATATTGGAAATTTTTTTAAGTCAACACCATTGAATTACTATACTTCAAAATCTAGTATCCATATTTAAAATATAAATTTAAAATATTGATTATTAAAGAGGATATATTTGTGTCACGACTTGAACCCCAAGGACGTGTGACTGACACTAGAAAATAGAAAAACATAAAATTTCCAAAATTTGTAATAAGTCTTTTAAAAATGTTCACACAAAGATTAACTAACTTTAAAAATCTAAAAAAAATCCTGTAGAGTTTTCTTTGTACCGGAATAGGACCAAGCAAACACAATAACTACACTCCCAAAAGCAATTTCAAATCAATACTACTTCATCTCAACACAAAATCTACTATAATCTTAAGACCATCATAGGACAATCCACAAGACATATACCTACAATAATACTTAAAAATGTTAAACCACAAATACAAGTTGTACATAACAATCTAACTATTGAGGCATCTAGAATACAAGTACATGATGTATGTATAAATGAAACCTAAATAAAATAGCTAGGGAAGAAGAAATTTGACACAGGGGATGAGAACTATTAGACTGTTTGTGACATCCTAAAAAATAAAGATTGAGGGGAACAAGACCTTATTGAGTGAATTAATATTATAAAATGCATGCTGATTTTAAAAAATGCTTATCTAAAACTATTAAAGTCATTAAATAAATAAATATTTAAAATCATTTATTTCAATAAAATCATTTTTATAAAAATATACTTTTCCAAAATTATTCCAAAATTCAAAATCTTTTCAATATAAAAATGGTTTATGCAAAAATAAAATTAAATAATAAAATAAAAACATTTAGTCAGAATTTATGGTAGAACCCTAAACTTTAAATCTACTAGCCTTTCGGCTATCTTAAATCAAAATGATTGTTGTCCTGAGAAATCATGCTCAATTGAGTTATAGTCACAATCAAGACACTTAATTCAATATCAATGACCCGAGAGAACAAGTTCAATCAAGATCCAACTCAACTCTAGCATGAGAGAACAAGCTTCATCGAGTTCATTCCAAAATATTGTCCAAGAGAACAAACTCTATTGAGCCAAATACTAACACATACTTGACCCGGGATCAAACCCATGCACACATAGTCCTGATGACACCCATCAAGTAACACATTCTACCAATTTCTCCAAACATATATATTATAAATAAGATAGAACTAAAACACTTCCCCGAAAACTTCACTAACATTAAAGCAACAAAAAAAATGTGGTCACTTGAATCATGCATGTTAGTAATATTCACACTAATAATTATACCCTTATTTTTTTAGAATGAATTAAATATTTAACCTTGCAATAACAATTTATCCAAACAATGTATGTAAAATTTTTAACAAACATTTTATAATATTAACTCATAAATGGAGCGTGTTGGTCGACGCGTTCTTGTCTGCCTCTTTTTCACAACTCATGCTTTGAAACTCTCTAAACAATCAAAATATTTTTTTAATAAATAGTTCTCAATAAATTCCTCAAAATTTCATAAGATTCTAGAAAATTATAAAAAAAATCAAGGAATTATCAAAAATAAACTTGTGAAAGCTATGATTAAACAATTTTGAGGCTTAAAAAATATTTCCAATGAGTTAAATTGATTTAAATAGAACTAAAATGATGGGATAACAATATTTTTAGTCCTATAAATTATATCATTTTTTTCAATTAAGTCTATAAGAATTTATTTTTTCAATCAAGTTCTATAAGTTTTTTAAAAAATTTTTTCATTAGTTCTATTTGTTAGTCAAAACAACTTCCTATTAGTTAACCCACACAATCAAATATATATATATTGTCACGACCCAAAACAGGGGCTATGACCGGCGCTAGGAAACGGGAATTCTTTCGAATCCGGAACCCGTAGCAAGCCTAAAAATAAAATAAACATGCAATAATAATAATAATAATATCACAGTTAAATAAAATACTATGCAGCGGAATAAAATCATGAATAACAAAATAATATCCACCAACTTTATTTAAATCAAATCCTCATCATCACATATATATAAACTCCTTTAATACAAATCCAGTTCAAATATAATACAACATCTCTTTAATAATTTAATGACTACTGCAGTGTCTAGATAAAATAAAATTCAAGACTCAGGGAAGCAGTTTACACAAAGAAGCAGGGGTGGAAGAAATCCGGTGTACAGGCCTGCTACTGAGGTCTGAAGATGATGACTCTCCTGAAAAATTAGTCAACGGAGGGGAGTCAGACCTCACTGAGTGAATTACTATAATATATATACATGCATACTAAACGACAATGCATACAGCCAACAATATATATTTAATATGTATATATATACAAGCACATACACACAGATGCAATAAAATCATTTTATATATATTTATTAAAAATCACAGTTTATGAAGGACCAAATAGAACCTTAGAAAATCGCAACCTCAAACAGTGTTAGACAACACTCTAGCCATACAGGCTCACTTATTCCAAATATATCCACTTAATCCATTTAGACAGTAGACTGGCCCCGAGACACTAAGTCAACTGAGCTCCAACAGTCTGACTGTTAGTGTGATTGGCCCCGAGACACTTGGTCAACCGAGCTCCAGCAATCACACCTCCAAACCATATCTCACACATCAAATAATCATATCCATTTAATATCCACAAATAGGTTAGTAATATAGCCTAAATGCTATAAGTGTACGAGTACGTACTCGGTCCTAGTGCTGCCCACTAGGTAGTACGTTCTATCAATATCCTTCATTTTAAATATAAATCATACATTCATAAAAATAAATGATGCATGAACTTAAATAAAATAGCAACATAAACCATATATATACTGGAAATATACCAAAAGTAAACCAGGTATATTTCGAGTATATATATGTCAAATAAATCCAATTAAATTACAAAATAAACTAGAGATACACTTGAAAACATTTTAAACACAATTCATTAATAAAACATGCATATAATTTAATATATACCAAAAATAAACCAAAAATAAACTAAAGATATACTTAAATACTAATCACATTATTTATGCATATTTAATCAAAATAAAACATATATTTTTAAAATCATGCATCCTAAAACATATATATATAAAATAGTAACTCACACTTAGTGCGCTCCTCGAGATAGGTCCGACGGGCCTGGTCCATTAGACCTCGGTCTCGGCGCAACTAAACAAACAATAAATAACAACGGAAATCAAAATAAACCTAACAGAAAATCCTAGAAACTCGATCTAGAATATTAAACACAGAAATAGAATTAGGGTTCAATCGGATATCACGTTTTACGAGAATTCTACCGAAAATCCGGTAGAACCTCCCCTGTAAAACAGACATCTCTCTACTCAAAGAGTAGAGCCGACCCTGCAAAGAAACACACTTCGAAAACACAGGCACAACAATCCATCCACAACCCCTCGGTCGGACTCCAAACTACAGTCTACCGACCGGGGTCCACAATTCACAGAGTAATTTCAGAAATACCAAAAATACCCTTATAACATAGAAATTCATTTTATAAGTAGAAATTACATAATTGGCCTTAAAACACATTAAAAACCGATAAAAACTCATTTTATTAGTAAAATCGTATATTATATATATAATTGAAAATAATTCACGAAAAATAGTTTTAATTAATTAAAAATAATAAATAATTTGTAGAAATCATTTTTATACCTTAAATAACTATTAAAACCAATTAAATTACATTTTTTTGCCAATTTTGTGTAAAATTACCAAAATACCCCTATATATATAAATATACTATAATTACTTCAAAAATTCACCAAAAATAGTATAATTATCCAAAAATTATTTTTCTCAACATATTTATCAATAATATCAATAATTAAACTCAATTACCCAATTAATTTCAATTAAAAACACAATTAACCTAATTTTCCCAAAATTACATAAACCTAAATAATTCAAAATAAATACATAGAAATTCATAAAAATTCCAAATAAATTTATATATTCCATTTCAACACCTATATTCATCATAAAACTCAATTTCATAATTTAATTAATTAATTTCCGAAAATTAGAAAATAATATTAAAATATTCAAAAATACCCAAAAATCAAAATAATCTCCAAAAATTCTACAAAAATTCACACATGTATATTAAGCTACTAGGATCAATATTTGTTAAGGGACTTTTCATGAATCAATCAAATTGAAGTTAAAAAATTCAAGAACCCTAAAATGGTCGAATTCGAAAAATCGAAACCTAAGCAAATCAAAACCATTTTAAGTGAAACAAAGCTTGGAATCACACTCACCGGAGCTCAAGGAGAAGAAAGAGACCAGCGGTGTCGAAAACGGTGGCCGAAAACGTCATGAACGACGTTGCTCCAACTTTCGACTTCTCCGGCCGAAATTGACCTCCAGACATCGGAAACGGCTGCAATAGGCGGCGGAAGAGGCTGAGGAAGGAGGGTGGCAAGCCGGGAGGCACACCAATGGCAAGAAATCGATGGTAGCAGCGGCGGACGGTGAGGGGAAATGGTCGGGAATGAGGGAGAAGGAAGAATGTCAGTTTTGTAATTATTTCAAACTTTATTTTTTTGTTTTAATATTAAATGTATATATGTATATATATATAATTTATACTCTATATTAAAATAATATTAAATTACACACATTAAATATACACCACACACATATAATTTAATATTTTAATAATTTATACTAAATAAAAATAATTAAATAACAATAAAACTAACAAATAAATAATAAAATATTAGGGTAATTAATTAAACCATAATTAATTAAATAAATACACATATATATTTTATTTAGTACTTTAAAAATATGTATGAGTTCATGCAAGTCCGTAAATCTATTTAAAATAATTAATAGTAAATTATTTACGTGAGAATTTCCCCAAAAATGTAAGTCCCGAGAAAATTTTACGTAAAGTACTCAAAATAATAATAAACAATTAAAAATTCAATTTTAATTAATCAACAACTCATGGAATATCAATATCATATTTAAAAATTATTAACACTGCATATTCCGATGCAGTATTAAAATATTTAAAAACACGGGATATTACATATATATATATATATATATTTCAATTTGAAAACTATTAAAAATATGTTATTTTTAATATTTTAAATAAAAAATATCTTTTTATTTATTTATGACTTATTTTAATATTTAACTTTCATAACAACTATATAACTCACCAAAATAATTTTAAGAAAATTTAGAATTGAAAAATGTTTTTTCTTAGACTATCATTTTATTAACAATGATAAATAAATAAAAAAAGTTTTTTTTTATTATTTGAAATTTTAATTAATATATCTTAAATGAACAAATATTTTTATACTTTGATATACTTAATTAGTTTTGTCAATATTATAATTTATGTTATATTTTAAATAAAATTTTAATTAATACTGCATTAAAAAAATTATATTATAATTATAAAATTTTAAAAATATGTCTTTAAATTAGACTATTTTACAAAAAAAAATTGAAGAATAACATATTTTAATTAATAATTTTATTTATTATTATAAAATATAATTAATTTACGGTAAAATAGAAAATTTTGTTATATTTAGTCTTAAATTTATTATTTTTATTTTAACAATGAAAATTATAATAAGAATATGTTGACTTTTTTTTTATTTTTCAAATATTTATTATAAAATAGCCTAATTTAAAGAAATATTTTTTTAAAATTTGTCTTATAAAATAGCCTAATTTAAAGAAATATTTTTTTAAAATTTGTCTAACTCAAATTTGCTTGAGTTTACTTTTTTTTTTTTTAAAAGTGTAACACAAATTATAATGTTGACAAAACTAAATGAGTTTTATATTACAAAAAAAATATTCATTTATGATATATTAATTGAAATTATATTTTTACAAATACTTAAGTATATTTAATAAGTTTTATTTATCATTCTCAATATAACTAATAATTTAAGAAAATATAATTTTTATTTTTTAAAATTATTTTAGTGAGTTATATAGTTATTATGAAAGTTAAATAATAGAAGTTACAAATAAAAATAAAAATAAAAATAAAAATAAAAAGCTGATTTATTTAAAATATCAAAATAATATATTTTTTTAATAGTTTTAGGATTGAAATGTAAAAAAAAAGTTTGATTTTAAGGGTTTACTAATGAAAAACTGTTTTGACTTATAGATAGGACTAATGAAAAACCTTTTAAAAATTACAAAACTTGATTGTAAAAAAAAAATTTCTTATAGGACTTAATTGAAAAAACAATATCATTTATAGGACTAACAATTTTGTTATCCCTAAAATAAATTTCACCGAAACTCTTTCACAAATTTTATCTCACAATTTGCAAGGATTTAGACTTTACTCAAGTTATGAAAATTAATCTCCAAAATTTATATTATTTAATAAAATAAAATCACAATTTTCTAGGTTGCACACTACTTCCCACAAGAAAAAGGTAGGACCCATTTGATTTTTTTGCCGAAAAATGTCATTTATAGAAATCAATTACACCAATACGATCCTAACAATTAATGGGATTCAAATGTGCCCTCAAATACACTAAATATTCACTGACTTAATAAATCAGAACATGAAAAAAATACCAAAAATTCAAAGAAAATTGAAATGATGCAGAACAGATTTGAGGCTGGTGTCTAAGAACACTTGAGAAGATGAAAAATAAGTTGTTAGTGGTAACTATGGTTGAACAGTGACAACATGGGTGTTCCGGCAATGTCAAAAGTGGTAGCAATTTCAGAGCTAAAATTGAAAGTTTTTATGCCAATTTTGATAAAACAAAGACCATTAACATGTAGAGGATGTCAAGAAGTAGTTGTGGTTAAATTTTTATGGCGACCAGAAATCATTTGGTTGATAAACAAAGAAGAAAAATTCAGGACCAAAATGGATATTTGACTTAAAATCCTATTTCCTCTTCTTTGCAACAACACCAGCCCCTTCCTTTTTATATATACACTTTTGTCCTTTTCTCTATTTTGTTTTTTCTCTTTTTTTTGAGTTATTATGATGTATGTAATTTACACATATTTTGTGTTTAACGAGTTTTTTTGTTAGTTTTAGGTTAGTAATAATTATATTTTAGAAATTTTAGTTTAATTAGGAGTGATTTTTAGTTTAGAATTTTAATTTGCATTTTGATGTTTTTAGGAATAATTTTAGTTTAATTTGGAGTATTATTTATCTTAATTATTATTCCTCTTTTGTAGGTGATTTAATGAAGGATTTCTAAAAAATTAAAGGGAAAAATTGAGTTGGGCCACGATGCAAGTGTGTTGTAGCTCGTGTCACTCACTTGACTTGAAGGAATTAAAATCACACCTTGTGACATGGCCATGTTGAGGCTATGTCATGTTTTGTCCCACTCAACATGGCCTGAAGCATGACCATGTTGAGGCTATGTGCTTTTCTATGAGAAATTGGAAAAAGTGATGAATTGAAGCACAATGTGTCATAGGTCGTGTCGAATATGAAAAGTTTCCTTAACATATTTGGATTGAGAAATTCACAAGGAATTATGGATCTATCATTTAATGCCTATATAAGGGGAATATTAGGAGTATTAAAGAGGGGACTACACACCAAAAATTACAAATAAAAGCTCAAGAAGGCAAACAAAGGTTTGAAGATTGAAGCGCACTTAAATGATTTTTATCTATTTTTTTCTTCATTCTCTTGTTATTTATTTTATGTTTGTAATTCTTTTTAAAGCCATGTTTGGCTAAACTTTATTTTAGGGTTTAGGTTAGGAGTACCTACTATATGATGTGATTGAACACAGTTTTCTTATTAATTTAATTTTTAATTAATTTTATGAGTTGTACTTAATTTATGCTTTCATTCTTAGCCAGTTTGTTTGCATGTTTATAGGTAGATTAACTAATAAGAGTTAGGGGAATTTACTAGCTTAAGACTTATAGGACTTAGACCACTTGACCATGAGAGTAGGTGAGCTCTTCAAGGGTAAAATAATTGTTAAGGAACTTAATGAGTTTGCTTAACTTCTTAAGCATAAGAGTAGGTTAAACTTTAATCTTAACATGCTTAATTGAACTCGAGAGAGCTTTTAAGTATTTAGAATAATTATCCTTAACTGAAATCAATGTTTTTAGTTAATAAGTGTTCATAATTATATTGGAATAGCGAAACTAAACCTAGGCTCTATTCTTTAAATATTTGATTTCAATTTAGTTTAAATTGCTTTATTTTTTTTTCTATTTACCAAATCGGTTTAATTCAATTTACCAGCTAAGATTATAAGTAGATATATTAGTACTCAATATACAATCCTCGTGGGAATGATATTCTTTATACTACACTTCACGATATGTGCGCTTGCAGGTTTTAAATGTAATAAGTTTTTAGCATCATTGCTTGGGATTGCCAGTATTTATATTAACTTTATTTTTACTTATCTTAGACTAGCTTTTTATTTTATTTTATTTTATTTTCTTTGTAATATTCATAAATAATTTGTCATGAATAATGATGAATTTTCTTATCAATTTTTGAGATCTAATGCGTGTGATTTTGTATATAATATAGAATATATGCCATTTAATTATTTTTCATCTTATTTTCAAGTTTACAATTAGTGTGGAGAGAACCACAATGGGGCGTATTACCTAAATCATTCATATTCACCTCCGTTACCTCACTATAACCCATTTTGGAGTAGTTGTATGGATCACACTTAAAGTTTTCAATAAAAGGAATTCAACATAACTCATGCTGAGTTATTAATAAGAGAAATGGTTTCTTATTGTAGTTGCTCTTTCACCCAAACTCATGCTTTTGGTCAGCATTAGAATTCAGCATCTGTTGAACCTGATTCTAAAAAACCTACTCCAATACCAGTCTTCAAAAGTTCTTTTCGTGATCATCAATCTTTTGCAACAGTCGCCTTTTATCTTGTTTCACCTCCCCTAACTCTGGTCCCACTTGCTAAGTCTAAGGATGTCCCCAATTCAATAACTCCTCTACCTCAAGTTGCTTTCACCAAGTTTAAGGCCGTAATTAATTATGCAACACCTTATGATTTTCCATTTGGTTCTCATTGTTGTTTTAGCTTTTATTATTGTTTTTCCTTATATTTAGATTGGCTTATTTGTTCAGTTATTAGTTATTTACATGATGCATGTCGCTTTTTATAGTTTCAACAAATTCTCAATAATGCTGGTTTATCTTATATTCAATCCAATTTATTGGGTGGTAATATGTTACTACTTTATTGTTCTTCCTAGTTTGAGAAACGTCTTCTGCTTAATATTTATAAAGAACTGCCAAATTAATGGTTTTCTAAGATTGATGACTGGCAGCCAGATTTTCATTCTTAACACTATTTATTTTAGATATGTTGTTATGGCATTCCCTTACAACTTTGGAATGATGAGTTTTTCCAGTGGCTTGGTTCTAATTTTAATGTTCTTGTTTCTACTCATCCTTTAACATATAAGCATCTCAAGCTTAATGTTGCCAAGATTTTAATTTCCACTTCCTCTTCTAATACCATCAGTGACTTTATTTAAGTTCTTTTCTAAGGTATCCCTTTCAATATAGATATTTATAAAGATCATTGTTTAGGGATCTTTCTCTCTTATTCAACCTTATTAGCTCCATTTTCCTCTAATAGGAGCTTTGATGCTATTTGGGCAAGTCTCAATGAGTCTACACCAGCAAATTTTTAGGAGTCAAGTTAGGATCATAACGTTACCAATTCTAATTTAAATTTGAATTTGGTTTCTTTTGATGTTATTTTTATAGAAACTTTACTTACCATAACTATTTTAACTTCTCTTTCCAAGCCATCTACACTACCTCTTTTATGTTCCCTTCCCAGTACCCAAGTTGTTCCTTAATCCCCTACTATCCCTTGAATTGGTTGGCATTTGACTCCATCCACCTCTGAAATGCTTTCACTTTTTAAGTCTTTACCCTTATCTTTTACTCCTAAATCTTGTAATCCTCAAAAACTTAATGCTTTGCCCAAAACAAGCTTGTAAAACTATCTCTCTCAATTTTTCCTTGAACATACCCGGAGATTCAAAAGACAAAGAGACAAATTTATTCCTAAACATAAGCCTAAGCTATAGCCCTCCCAAACCTCTTCTTTGATCACTTGGAAACCATCTCTTAGTGACATTCTTCATGTCAATGATAGAGTCAAAGTTCAATTTGATATTTCCCTCCAAGCTAAAGCAGCTTTTTCTTTAGGACTAGCTCGTAGTTTCAGTTACACCACACCTTATCATGCAGTCACTAACTCTTTTCAAGCTGGTCTTATTGCCGATTTAGATAAGCTGTCACCTCTAATAAGCAAACTTAAGTTTGTTCCTTTTATTTTCTCTTATGGTTTTAGTTCTTTCATTGAATTGTAGAGGTCTTAATGGAATCTCTAAAAGCAGACACCTACATCATTTAATGCATTATATGCATCCTAGTTTTTTGGTTGTTTAGAAAATAAAATGTAATAGCATTAATTTCTCTTTATTGAGAAGGTTTTTGGGCATGAGGAATATTTGCTGGCATTGTTTGGATGTAGTTAATTTGATTAGTGGTATTTTGCTTTTATGGGATGAACATTATTTTGTTTCTTTTAACAAATACTGTGGTGCTCATAGGATTGCTACTCAGGGGACTTTTACATAGTTTAACTTTCGTTGTATTAGTTTAGGAATCTATGATCCTTCTTCCATTTTTGCATAACTTCTTTTTTAGCAGGAGTTGCTTATTTTTTGTAATCCTTGAATTATGTACCTCTGCTTTTAATTGGTGATTTTAATCAAGTTCGTCATCCTTTTAAGAGAAGTACTACTCATGAATTCACTGAGGGTATATGGTTTTTTAATGACTTTATATCCAGAGCTTTTGTTCTTAAGCTTTAGCTTCATGGATCACTTTTCACTTAGTAAATAGGCTTTGTCAAAGCTGTCTTAATAAAGCTTTGGTAACTTCTTCATGGATTGAAGCTTTTCCCTTATTGCAATTGTCTTTTTTATATTGTGGTCCTTTAAATCACAACCCCATTTTTCTTTATGATTTATTACCTATTCCGAGTCTAAAGCCATTTTGATCTCTTGATTGTTGGTGGGATGTTATAAATTTCTCTAACATTTTTAATTCCTTTTAGTGCTTTATATATTCTTTTCTTCCACTTCATCATAAACTAAAATGCCTTTGGCATCCTTTAAGGTGTTGGAACCATAAAGTTTTTAGTGATTTAAATTATTCCCTTTTACATGTCCAATCTCAATTTGATAATTTAGATCACATTTATGAGCATTGGCCATTATCTAGTTTTGAAGAAGCTATTTTTTTGGCTTTAAATCAGGATCGCTTAAGGCTCTTTTCCTATTTATAGTTTATTTGAAGGTAGAAGTCTAAAATTTAGTGGTGTCAATTGGGAGATAGGAATACTTGATTCTTCCATCTTCAAGCTTTGAATCATCATAAGAAGAATTATATTACACACTTATGTCATTATGGTCATTTTTTGTCAAATGCTGCTGATATTTTCGCTACAATTCACTCTCTCTATAAGCAGTGTTTTAATAAAGTCTTTTATGTGGATGGTTTTATCTTTAACTTGCCTTTTAATAAGCTTTATTTGTCTTAGGCTTTTTTTTGGAATGTCCTTTTACCTTGGATAAAGTTCATAGGGCTATTTAGAGCTATGGTTCCATTAAAGCTCCTAAATTGAATGGGTTAAACTTTCATTTTTATAAGAAATATTGGCCTATTCTTTAATCTAATATCTTTTATCTAGTAATGATTTTTTCCAAACTAGTAAAATTCCTAGGGTTTTTAAAAGCCTCTTATCCCTAAGAAATCTAACCCTTTTTCGTGTGAAGGATTACTGCCCTATATCCCTTATTCATGGATTTTATAAAATCATTGCCAAATTATTAGCTAATCGGCTAAAAGGAGTTTTAGATTCTCTTATTGGAAAATCTCAGATGGATTTTCATTTCTAGACATCAAATTATGGATAGTTACTTTATTGTTAATAAAGTTACTGACACTTACCGAAAATCCAAAGTGGGGTGCTTTATGTTTAAGATTGATTTCAAAAAGGCCTTTGATTCTCTTAAATGGAATTACTTGCTTCAAGTGCTTCATCAAATGTGTTTCAGTTCAAAGTGGTGTAGTTGGATCAGGGAGTGCCCTTCTGAGTCTAGAGCCTTTATTCTGATTAATGGCTCTACTCGACTACTTTCTCTTCCTCTAATGGTGTTTGCTAATGTTGCCCTTTTCACCTCTCCTTTTTATCCTTGCTATTGAGCCTTTATCCCTTTTGATTAATTATATGCTTGCTACTAGATTTGTTAAAGGTGTTAGTATCTCTTATTCTAGTCTAACTATTACACACCTTCAATTTATTGATGATACGATATTATCTTTAAATATTGATCCACATTTTGATTTTCATGTTTCATACATGCTTCAATGTTATACCCTTATTTCAGGTTAGATGTTAATTTTCATAAAAGCAAGCTCATCAGTATCAGCTTGAATCATTTTTTTTGTTAATTATATAGCTTTTTGCATTTTTATTTCTCTACAACACTTCTGGTGACTTTCTTAGGTTTGCCTTTGGGTGTTTCCCATAGAAAATCTTCAACCTGGGATCCTATTTTAAAGAAAGTTAAAAAGTATCTCTCTTTTTGGAAGGGGCACATTTTATCTCAAGTTGGTCACTTGGCTTTGATTAAATCAAGCATTAGATTTATGCCAATTTATTCTCTTTCTATTTTTAAAATTCCAGCTTTGGTAAGTAAGGACTTAAATTGACATATTTCAAACCTTTTTTAAAGTGCATGTTCGACTACCAGGAAGTGGCATCATATCAGTTGGCAAGCCATTTTTTAGCCTTATTCTCTTAGTGGTTTGGGAATTATTGATTTTGGTCTTTATAACAAAGGTTTGCTTTTCAAATGGTTGTGGGGTTTGCAAGATGATGAAAATTCTCTTTGAAGTGCTACGGTGAAGAGTAAATGTAGTATTAATTATGCAAATAACGACTTTGTTACTTCAGTTCGACATTCTTCCTTACTTTGGTAAACAATTGCTTCCATTACCTTTAATAATTCTCTAGGTACTGCATTCATCTTGGATAGTTTTGAATTTAAAGCTAGTGATGGTTCATCTATTCTGTTATGGATAGATAAGTGGTGTAGCCCTACATCATTGTACTCTCTTTTTCCTGATTTGTATGAGCTCACTTTGTCTTTTTATTATTTTATTTCTAAACTAGGTTATTGTTCTGAGGTTACATTCTTGGTGATTGACTTGGAAATGAGCACTGACCTCTTTCAAGGTTTTATTACTTTATTCTCTTTTTGATACCATCTGTAAGTTCATATTCTATCAGACACTCGGGATTGACTTCTTTGGTTTACACACTCCTCTCATTCTTTTTTAGTTAGCAGTATTTATAAACTTGTCCTTAAGCAATTAAATTCCATTAATTCTATACTTTTGCTGAATATTTAGTTGAACATTACTCATGCTAAAATGGAACTTTTCTTGTGGTTTTCCATGCTTGATCGATTTTGAACTTGGGACCAATTATTTATGTTCAATGTCTATCCTATTTCTCTTAATCATTGTCCTCTATGTGGTTCTTTTAGGGAAACGACTGATCATCTTCTTTTATTATATCTTTTTACTGTAAAGTTGTGGACTTACTTTTTATAGTGGTTAGGATTATCTTTTATCATGCCAAATTAGTTTTTTTTTTCCAATAATGGTGTGGTCTGATTACTAGCAAATTCCAATGGAGATTTTGGATTACTTTATTTTTTGTTATTAGTTGGTCATTATAGAATCATCATAATGACATTATCTTCAACTCCAAATCTTCATCTTTCTTGTTGTTAGAGAAGTTGGTTTTCATGTGAGTCTTTAAATGGTTAAAAGCCTTGACTCTTGCATTTCACTATTCAGCTATAGATTTAGGTTGCAATTCTTTTAGTGTTCATTGTTAGACAAACTAAGTTTGTTGTTAGACAAACTAAGTTTGTTGTTTAGGTTTGTTTTGTTATTGTGTTTTTCTTTACTGTGTTGTGTTTTATTTCTCTTGTTCCTTTTTTTTATTCTCCTTTTAGTTTTAGGGAGGGGTTTTTTCATCACTTGTATTTTTATACAAGTGGTTTTTTCCCCTTTTTATTAATAAAATAAAATAAAACAATATCTTCTTATCAATATGTATGTGTATGTGTATGTGTGTCAATAGCTTACTTCATTATAGTAAAGGTAGTAGACAACAAGAGGGGTGAGGGAGTTGGATTGAGGCAATACTTGTGACGGCGATGGTGGTGAGAAAGTTGGATGGAGGAAAGGAAGAAATTACTGAATTTCTTCTTAATTAGATAATTAAAAAAATAACTCAAGCTAGTCAGAGTACTAAGACCATAGAGGGAACTATTAGTGGTGTTGAACTTATGGGAGGCTAAAAGTAGACAAAAAATGAAGAGGGCAATTTTTTTTTGGTTTTTAATTTTTGAAGAACAAAAAAGAGGAAGCGTTGATTTAACCTTAAAATTTAGTAATAAACTAATTTGTTGTCTATCCATCCCTAATTTTAGGATTTTCATGCTTAAATCAATTTTAATGACAAAATTCTATATTCATCACTAATCATTTCTTATGTTATTGGCACCATTGAATTCTAGACTTTTGCCTCCAAATATAGTCTAAATGAGAAAAGAGCCTTAGGCCATCATTATTTAAAACCAAAATAGTAGCTTCTTTAGAACTAGACAATTGTTGATGCTCACCAATGCGATCCAAATTATCCAATTAAGATTGGACATGCAAAAGGGAAGAATTTAAATCACTAAAAACTTCATAGTTCTAATTCCTTAAAGAATGCCAAAAGCATTTTAGTTTGGGATGCAGTAGAAGAAAAGAAGAAATGGAGAACTAAAAGAAAATAACATTGTTACAAAAACTTGGAACATCCCACCAGCAATTAAGGGATCAAAATGGCTTTAGACTCAGAGTACATAATAAAGCATGAAGACAAATAGGGTTATGATTTAAAGGACCACGAGATAAAGAAGACAATTGCAATAAGGGAAAAGCTTTAATCCACTAAGAAGTTACGTAAGCATCAAGACAACTTTGACAAAGCTTATCTGCCAAGTGAAAAGTGATCCATGAAGCATAAGATCAATAACAAAAGCTTTGGATATAAAGTCATAAAGAAACCATATACCCTCCATGAATTCATGAGCAGTACTTCTCTTAGAAGGATAAAAAAACCTTATTAAAATCACCAATCAAAAGAAGAGGTACAAGCAAAAAAATAAGCAACTGTTGTAAAAAAAGAAGTTGTGCCGAAATGGAAGAAGGAGCATAGATTCCAAAATAATACAACGAAAGTCAAACTACATAAAAGTCCCTTAAGTAGTAATCTTATGAGCACTATAGTAGTTGTTAGAAGAAACAAAATGATGTTCATCTCTGGAAAACAAAATGCCACCAACCATATTAATTGCATCCAAATAGTGCCAGCAAATATTCTTTATGCCCATAACCTTCTTGATAAAGAGAAATTAATGCTATTACATTTTGTTTCCTAAAGAACCAAAAAACCAGGATGCATAGAATGCATTAAATGACATAAATGTCTACTTTTAAAGGCTTTATTAAGACTTAAGAGCTCTATAATTCCATGAAAGAATTAAAACCATAAGAGAAAAAAATAATAAGAATAAACTTAAGAGGAAATTACAAAAAACTACCTTGTGGTTTGATCCCTAATCACTTTATGACCTATGGTATTAACCCTAACAAAGTGGTATCTTATGTAATGGTTAGTTACCAAAGAACAAAAATTTAGCTAACACCATTTGTATTGCTAACATGGCGAAGGGCAAAATCATCTGCCCATTGAAAGGCATAAGCCAACGTGTCAAATAAAAAGGGGGGGGGGGGAATTCTTTATGCTACAAAACCTTAAGTCTTAACACTTATTCATTTAGCTCAAAAAGAGTTTATTTAAGCTGAATACTCTCTAAATCAAAAATAAATTATTAAAAATGAAGTGAAATCTGATGACCCAAAGGCAAAATTGTGTGTGTGGTTGAGCATTTGAAGACACAACATTATTAATAACAAATGAAGAAGTGAAGAAGTAACTAGGGAAAGAAAAAAGAGTGGTGAAATTGGTAACATCTCTTTATATAGGAAGCAGGGTACTGGGAGGCTATTGGTGTGCGTTTAGCTTCAAGAACAAGGTAAGTGAAAAAATTTCTTTAATTTTCATTTATTGCATGCTCAGATTTTTGAACAATAACATCCTCAAAGCATAATAAACATATTTGTAAAAAATTTAGGTTTTCTTTGCATTTTTTGTTTAGTTTTTTTTTTAATTTTTTTAATTGTTCTCTTTAGTTCTTAAAATGGTGTATAAAAAATGATCTTGTTTCTGAATGTATGTTTTTAATAGAGACATGACTGAGTTTGTGAATCTCATGTTGCACTATGGGGGACATTGGTCTGATGAGAATTACATTTCATATTTATATGGTTACATAGCATATAGGTCAAAAGTAGACATTGATTATATTTCAATTTTTGAGTTATTTAGGTAACATAGAGATCTTCGGTATAATGGTGGGTGTAGAATGTGGTATAAGATATTAGGTATGTCACCTTCTGAGGGCATTGAGGAAATTAAAAATCATAGACTTTATGAAGAAATTCTAGATTTTAAATAGAATGAAGAACATATTAACATTATTTTATCGATATAGGCCCTCCTTTAAATGTAGTTGGATTGGATAATATTGAATGTGATTTGAATCAAGAAGACAATGAGGAGTTAAGTGATGATGTGGTTGTGTTAAATAAAGATGTATTTGATGATGCAAATGATGATATGTATATGCATTTAAGTGGAGAAAGTGACAGTGGAAATGATGAATTTGTTTTTAATAGTGAAAGGGATGCTAAAAATGAATATGATTATGATAAGGTTGGGTGCATTAATCAAACAGAGGATAGGAAATTAACTGATATAGAGGATGGGTCTATTGAACAATTAAAGGATGGTTCGAGTAAAGAAGATGATGATATTCATACATTAATGGGAAATTTGATTAATGATCTCAGGAGTAAGGATTTAGAAGACAATGGTACATCTGATAATGATTACAAGCTTTCAAAAGAAGATGATGATGTTGCAGATTCTGAATTTAGAGGGAAGATGAGTGATTTATATGATGGCCTAAAAGGCTCAGATGATGATATCTTTGCTAACCTTAGGTTTGAATATCCACAAGGTGATGATGGTAATGTGGGTGTTGGTAAAGCATTTGGCAGACCAAGGGGTCATAGTGTAGGCAGAGCAGCAACTGATGGTTTAGGTGAGTGGGGAGAAGGTCAAGGGCATGCTGGTTCAGGAGATGGGGGAGCAGGTGAAGGGGTTGTTGGTTTAGGGGATGGAGTTCGGGTTAATGACTCGACATATGAAGATTTTAAAGAATTTAATGAAAAAGCAGTAAATGATGATAAGCAAGGCGGCTTAAAAGGAAGTGATGATGAAGATAATAGAGCTAATGTTGACTTTAATGAACAAACAATACAAGATCCCCAACTCTGCAAGGGAATGAAGTTTATTGGTGCTGATGTATTTAGGTCTACTTTGCAAGAATGGGCTATCAAGAGGGGTTTTTTCTTATACTTTAAATAATAATAACAAAGAAAGGGTTTCACAATTTGTAAAGAAAGGTGTGGATTTAGGATTCATGCTTTTAAACTTCGAGACAGTAACACTTTTCATATCAAAACCTTCAAGGTTGTCCATTCTTGCTTAAGGGAATGGAATAATAACATAATAACTTTAAAGTTTCTTGCATAAATGTATAAAGAGGATTTGAGAGATAATCCTGAATGGGATGTTTATGCTATACAAAAGAAAATTTAGAGGGAGCTTGGTCATGAGATTACACTCTCTAAGTGTTATAAAGATAAATAGAGAGCAAAGCAACTTATATATGGAGTTATGCTTAAGCAGTATAGGAGGCTTGGTGATTATGTTGAAACAATGAGGGTTACTAATCCTATAAGTTGGGTGAAATTACAAATAAGGCTTGAGACAATGAGAGAAGATGAAGAAGAAACATCATCAATTGCCTTACTACCTAAAGAGATTATGGTTTTTTAGTACTTGTACATTAGATTTGCACAACAAAAATAAGGTTATTTTTCAGGTTTGAGACCAATAGTTGGCTTGGATGGATGCCATTAGAAAACATCAATGGGTGGATAGCTCTTGTGTGCTATTGTTCATGATGGGAATGAAAACATGTTTCCACTTGCCATGGCCATTGTTAATATTAAAGAGAAAATTTCATGGAAATGGTTTTTGGTGCTCTTATTTGAAGACTTTAGGAGACCAGCTGAAACAGGTTGGGTGTTTATGTCAGATCAGCAGAAGGTAATTGCCCTTGATATTTTGTTTACTCTTAATTCAATGTTGAATATTTTTCAATCATTTTATATATATTTTTTTGTTATTATTATAGGGACTTATTCAAGCATTTAAGGAGCTTATGCTCGGTGTTAAACATAGACATTGTGTAAAGCATCTTGCTCAGAACTTCAAGATTGTTTTTAAGGATTTAGTGTACAAGAATCTATTATAGAAAATAGTAAGAACAAGAAATAAAAAGAGTTATGAGTACCATATGGACAAACTTAAAGCGTTGGATGTCAAAGTTTATGGTCGGTTGATGCAAAGGGATCCTGCAATATGGACTAGAGCTTTTTTTTTATTATACCAAATCTGATGCAATTTAGAACAAGATATGTGAGTCTTTCAACTCTTATATAAAAGCTGTAAGGGATATACCAATATTAAGTATGGTTGAATGGATTAGAGAAGGTTAATGAAGAGAATTTATGTTAAAGCAAGTGCAATGAACAAGTATAGAGGTGACATTTGCCCAAATGCTTAAGAAAATTGAGAAAAAAAGAAGGTTGAAGGCAGGGATTGTTTTTGCACACCAGTAGGTGATTTTAAATATGAAGTTAACTTTAGTGATACAAAAAATGTGGTGGACTTGAGTAAGAGAACATGCAGCTACAGGTTTTGGGACTTGTCAGGCATATGATGCAAGCATACAGTTAGTGCAATATGGATAAATAAGGAGAGGCCTAAAGACTATGTTCATCATTATTACTCAAAGGAAATATATATCTCTATATACAAGCATATGATATATGATATACCAAGTAAGGATCAATGGGAAAAAACTAATTTCCCTAATGTGCATCCTAATGTTATGAGGAAACCAGCAGGTAGACCTTGTAACCAAAGGATTACAAATCCTAATGAGCCTAAGAATCCATATAAGACTTCAAGATCGGGTGGTTATGTGGTTTGTGGCAATTGTAAACAAAGAGGGCATAATGTAAGGGTCTGTAGAGCATCTGTCACTGGTAAAACAGCTTGGCAAAGAAGAATTAGAATGCAAAAGCAAAAAGGAAATTGAGGTAGCACATCCCAGGTTTATTTCTCTTACATATATAGTTGCATTTCATTATTGTTTAATGTTTTTTCCAATTTGTAACACCAGTTTCCTTGTGAATTAGGGTATCCATCCTAGAGCATCAAGAAGAAAGGAAACAAATTTAAGAAATTCAAGTGCAAATACTTCTTAATCTTAAGAGACACCAAATGTCTCTTCATAGCCTATGGCTGCTCAAACTGCAACTTTAACACCTGTCAGGGCACCTAAAAATGTGACATCTCAAGTGATTTGATTAACTCAGTTGGTTTTTTATTATAAATGAACTACTATTAATTAATATGGCATGACTTAATAGAATACCATTGGACAATTTAAGCCTATAAAGCCTCGTACAAAAAAGTTTGGAAATCCAAAATTCTAATCTCAACCAACTTATCTAGATTCAACAATTTCATCTACTGCAAAAGTAAGATCAAGACCACCTGCCACTCCATCACATTTAAGCGACATATGATCTTCATCGTACCAAAATTTAAGAGGGTAGCTAAGCTTGCATCATTTGCACCTTCTAAGAAATCAAACAAGGAAATTGATTCAAGACCATCAACCCAATAGATTATGATGGTCTACTATTATTGCTTATTATGAAGGTGTAAAATTTGTATAAATGCCTTATATTTGTTATATATTTAGAGGTGTAAAAATTTATAAACACCTCTGTATTTTGACTAGTATTTTGGTGGTGTAATCAGTTAGGTTCAAGTAATGATATATAGTCATGTGATGCTTATATGATTATTTTGTGCAAAAATCTTGCTCTTCTTTATATTACAATTATTACTATGGCTTTTTTTCCCTTTTCTTTTTTATTACAATTTACTAATTCTTTATATATACATGTTTCAGCAGTTATGCATTAACATTTACTAGATCAAACAGTTGAAGACTTTTAATATTTTACACAAATAAAATATTCATTTCATTTAGGCATTTTCACAAACACTTTATTAGCATAATACAATGCTTTCTATTTAGGCAAACATAACATCTCTGTACCACTTCTATTCCAAATACTATTGTCATTTACAATATATAACACCATAATAATAAAAAAAATGATATTATAAATTTTTTGAAACTACTTTTGCATTTAAAACCATCTTGATCTTTATATGTTTTCAGCTCTAACTTTAGCTTCATAATCTCATTCTTGCTAGTATTCAATTCCTTCTCCTTCACTTTTAATATCTCTTTGAACTTCTTCAACTCTTCAAACATCTCTGCTTCTCTTGCTCTCAATAGAACCATCTCTTTCTCTCATTCATTCCACTCATCAATATTTCTAATTTCTAAATAATCAAATATCAACCCATTCAAAAAATTTGCACCCATGCCTACCCATCTCTTCAAATTTTCCACAACCATAGAATGTTTACCATAATTGACAGGAGTTGATGAAGTCTTCATTGGAGATAGCAAACCACAATCGCATCTCTTATTACTTATTTGAGATGGTGATGTTCTTCCATGAGTTTGTGAAGACGATTCCATGTTTCTTGTTGTGATCTAACTTTGTAATTAGGAATTTTACTTTGTGGCTTCTACCTTTTTTAGGTGAAAAGAATTTTAGAGATTTGGTTTTTAGGAATTTGGTTTTAGGTGAAAAGTAGCATAAAGAAATTTCCCCCTTTTATTATTTTACACATTGGCGTATGCCTCTCAATAAGTGAATGATTTTGCCCTTCACCATGTCAACAATATAAATAGTGTTAGCTGAATTTTCATTCTTTGGTAATGGACCACTACATAGGTTACCACTTTGTTAGGGTTAATACCATAGGTCAAAAAGTGATTAGGGCTCAAACCACAATATAGTTTTTTTATAATTTTCCCTAAACTTAAGTTTGTTTGTTAGAGGCCGAAAACTTATCTGAATCAACAATGAGACCAACTTGAAGAGAGTTAATGACTACATGATAAGGTGTGGTGTAATTAAAACCAATAGCTTATCCTAAAGAAAAGGCTACTTTAGCTTAGAAGGCAATATTAGGTTAAAATTTGACTCTATAATTGACATAAAGAATGTCATTGAGAGATGGTTTCTAGGTGGTTGAAGAAGAGGTTTGGAAGGGCTGTGGCTTAGGCTTGTGTTTAGGAATAACTTTGTCTCTTTATTTTTTGAATCTTCGAGTACATTTAAGGAAGACATTGAGAGAGATAGCTTTATGAGCTTTTTTAGGCAGAGCATTAAGTTTTCAAGGATTATGGGATTTAGGAGTAAAAGATAAGGAAAAAGACTTAGAAGGGGAAAGAGTTTGAGAGATGGATGGAGTCAAATACCAACCAATTCGAGGGATAGTAGGGGATTGAGGAACATAAAAAAGGTAATGTAGTTGGCTTAGAAAGAGAAGTTAAGATAGCTAAGTTAGGTAGAGTTTTCACAAAAATAGCATTAGAAGAAACCAAATTCAAATTTCAATTAGAATTGGTAATGTTATAATCTTGACTTGACTCTAAAAAAGCCACTGGTGTAAAATTATTGAGACTTGCTAGAATAGCATCAGAGCTTTGATAAAAAAAACAAGTGGAGCTGATGAGGTTGAATGAGAGGGAAAGACCTCTAAACAATGATCTTTATAAATATCTATGTTAAAAGGGACACCTTGGAAAAGAACTTAAATCAAGTCAATGATGGTATTAAAAGAGGAGGTGAAAATTAAAATCTTGGCAACATCAAACCTAAGCCCTTTACATGTTAAAGGATGAATAGAAATAAGAACACTAAAATGGGAACCAAGCCATTGGAAAAACTCATCATTCCAAAGTTGTAAGGGAATACCATGATAGTGTATCCAAACCAAATGGTGTCAAGAATAAAATTCTGGCCTCCAATTATCAATCTTAGAAAACCATTGATTTAGTAGTTCTTTATGATCATCAAGCCGAAGATGTTTCTCAAATAAAGAAGAGCAAGAAAGTAGTAACATATTGCCACCCAACACACCGAATCAAATATGAGATAAACTAACATTATTGAGAATTTGCTCAAACTGCAAAGAGTAAGATACATCACATAAATAACCAATAACTAAACAAATAAGCTAATTTGAATGTGAGCCAGAATAATGATAAGAGCTAAGATAGTGATGAGAAGCATATGGCAAATCATCAGGTGTTACAGAACTAATGGTAGCCTTAGACTTAGTGAAAGGAACCTAAGGTAGGGGAGTTACTGAACTGCGACATCCTTAGACTTAGCAAATATGACCTGAGTTAAAGGAGGTAAAACAAGATGAATGGCAACTATTGTAAAAGATTGATGATCGTAAAAAGAGCTTTTAAAGATTGGTATGGAAGCAGGTTTTTTAGAATCATGTTTGACAGATGTTGAATTCCAATGTGGACCAGAAGCATGAATTTTGGTGAAAGGGCAATTATAATAAGAAACCATGCCAAATAACTTATATGACCCAATAAACACAACATTGATAAACTATAAAAAAAAATGACAATCACAAGAAAAATACAACTTAACAAAGCAATAATAAGCCTACCTAATGAAACCTTTTTGGGTATAAAGACCTCCTTAATAGGCAATCGTTTCAAAAATAATCTTTAAAGAGATTCACAATTCCAATAGCAAAAAATTTTGAAGGAAAATAATTTTACCAATGGAAGGTGGGGAGATATAGTGTCTAAGGTTTCATTTGGGAGGTATAAGGTTCGACTTGGGTAAGGTTTTAGGGGAGGAAAGAGGTGGGAGGGAGAAGGAAGGTTTAGGAGGTTTCATGGTTTTCTTATTTTATGGCTCTGATACTAGGAAGTGTCGAAGATCAAAGGGTGTACTGTTCACATAGATGAATGCAAAGATGATGAAACAAATGAAAGATCACAACGCCGATCTCACACTCTAGTTATAGGCAAGACACGAAGGTTACTGAACCAAGATGTAGTAAAGATTTCATATAGTTTCTGATGTGTAGAATCCTAATTTCTTAGGCAAGCACAAAACATACTTTCTACTACTTAAACTATATATGAAATGATGATAAAAGACTTAAAGAAAATTGTAGAAAGTAAAGAAAGCTGTTAAAGAAAATAAATTAAATAATTAAACAAACATAAACTTTAAAGATCTATATAAAACTTACATAGAAGAAGTTTCCTCTTTATATTCCAAGTAAAGGAAGGTTGCAAAGTTCAAGTTCTATATCTAGAAAGCAAAGGAAATTGACAAGGTTTGTGTTCTGTTTCCAGAAAATAGTGGAGGAACAAAAAATATTAAAACTACAAAATTTTGTTTTTGGAGATACAAATTTTAGAATAATATCAAATAAGAGAGCTATCTCTTTTCTTTAATTTTTTCACTTAAAAACTTATGCCTCCTTGAAAGAAGGCGAGAGGTGCCTTTTCTAGAGGAATGGAGGGGTGGTGCAAGTTATGGAATCAAGGGGGAGACAGGTCACAAATAGTAGGAAGTGGAGCAGATGGAATACTGACATCAATTAAGTGCCTCTACCTGTGTTTGTCTTGTCTCTTATGAGGAAGGCTCCCTACCAGGTCATGGTAGTGGAATGTGGGACCATATCCTTCTAGTAGAATGGAAGAGAGTGGGACTACGGCAATAGGTGGAGGTTAATATTTGATGTAAAAGTCAAATTTTCCTGATGGTTATCCAAGTAGATCCCATTGTGAATGATTGAGATGATGACCTGAAAAAAGAAATAATTAAAATACTTTTTTTTTTACAAATGGTCTCACTTTTGCATGGGCCATCCTAAAAGGATTTTCAACCTATCTGACCATAAACAAAATATTTACAATTTAGGTTTTATAAGCCTCTGGGCTTTATAGGAGAAAGAATCCCAAAACAATCATCTTCGTTGTCATTACCCAAATCAACAAAGGGCTTAGAATCCTTAGAGGCTTGGGACTATAAAGGAGAAGGGTCTTCATACTGGATAAGTTGTTGCATAATCTTGAAATACTCATCTTTTGTTTTGGTAATAGCAAGAAGTGCATTGGTATGTGATTTTTGAGCCAAAAAGGTATACTGGGCCTGAGTTTGGGCACGAGAGAACCCAAGATATCCATGTTGTTTTAGCCAGCCAGTTACTGCTTGCTTGGAAAATTTTTAAGGAACTTTATAAGAGGTCCACCATTTTACTTTAAATTTTCTTTGGAGGACAGTAATATCTTCATGAACATAAAAGTCAAGATACCATTGAGTAACCCAAGGGACAAAGAATTTGGAACAATATAGACAAAGAGAGGAAAATTTCTTTTAAGGGGGTGGGAAGGTTTATAGTGGGTGGAGAAAAGATTATATCCTTGGTGAATATCAGGAGGGAGGATATCAAGGATAGGTCCATAGTTATACCACCAACGAGTGAACTATACTAGAAATGTGGAAATATCAACACAATCACTTAAGAAGAATAGCCATGTATGAGTATATAAAGAATTTTGGATAAGAAAAGTATTAAACCATGCTTGTTCATAATCCTAGTAGGAAAATGAGCAATAAAAATCTAATTTTGAATTAAAGTTGATGGGGAAGGCTTTTGGTTTAGAAAGATCATGTCCCCAATTAGAAGGGGTGAAGAACATGGAGAATTTTGCATGTAGAATAAGAAGGTTGGATATAACCTTTTATGGTAAAAATGTTTGAACTCTGCAAAACTAGTATATTCCAAAATTGTTTGGTAAAATTCCTGGGTTTTAGAAAGATCCTAATTTTTAAAAAACTAGTTTATTGGAAAATGATTTTGCATAGTAAGAAAAGGATCTTTATGGAAAAATCCATCTTCAATGGTTAAGATATTTTGAATTGAATTTTTTTATAAGAAATTCTAAAGATGGTAGTTTTGATTGAGATAAAACAATTTGTGAGCTGCTTTAGGTAGTCATAGGAGTCAAATCATTTTAAGAAAGGGTTTTTTGAGAAGAAGAATCTCTTTTCTCAAATTTGGAAATAGATTAAGGAGCCTTATCTAAGATGCCTTTGTTGTTGTCATTTTGAATAATGGCTAGAGGCTGAAGAGTATTTTGTATAGCTTTAAGGAGTTTAGGAGATTAGGAGATAAAATTAATCCACAGCTGGATTTGAGATGCTTTATCAAAATCTTCTATATTTTATTCTTGGTTAACTATATTGAACCATGACTTTATAGGTTTTTTAGCAGAAAGGGGAGGACGAATAGAAGGAGTTTCCACTTTATCTTTATCTTTTTATTTTTTACGAACTATTTTTATCTGTTCTATAAAAATTCTCTAGTCAAAAAGTCTAGTAGAGAGTTTTTATCTCCTTTAATAAATTCTATATCAAAATAAAAAATACTCAAAATAGCTTGCCATCTTATAAAAATATGTTTTGATGCAATATTTTGAACATCTTTTTGCAAAATTTCTTTAGCAAATTTGTAATCAATATGAAGCAAAAACTTTTGGTTAAGCAAATCAAATTGAAACTTTAAGATGCACATGACAATGGAAAGGACTTCTTTTTTTATAGTAGAGTAGTTTTTCTATGTATTATTCCAGTGTCCTGAAGTATACTGAATAACTACTTCTTTATCACATGAAACTTATTTTAGAATACCTCCATATCCTATATCACTAACATCAGTTTCGACAATTTTAGGAAGGATTGGGTTAGCCAGTTGAAGACAAGGAATTTCAATGATTTTTTTATTTATATATTGGACAACTCTAGTATGCTCATTAGTCCAAGGGACAGGATTTTTCTTTAATCTATTATGCAAAGGTTTAGTGATCCTATTAATATTAGGATAGAAATCTAAAACATAATTTAGACTTCCTAAGAACCTTTGTAACTAGAATTTATCAAGAATCTTATTAGGGAATTTGTTGCTAAACTCTAAAGATCTTTCTATGGGAATTATAGTGTCACAACAGATATAATGTCCTAAAAATTTGACTTTAGTTTGGAAAAGAGAAATCTTTTTGGCAGAGACCACAAGTCCATTCTGTCTAACTATATAGAGAAAAGTCTTTAAATGTCTGAAATGTTGTTCAATGGAGTTTGAGAAAATAAGTATGTCATCAATTTAAACAATGCAAAAATCAGAATAAGGATTGAATATATCATTCATTATTCTCTAAAATTCTGATGGTGGATTTTTCAAACCACATGGCATGACATTCCATTTATATTGTCCAAAAAGGACAATAAAAGCAATTTTATAATGATGATCTTTATGGATTTGTAGTTGCCAAAATCCATATTTCATGTCAAATTTTGAAAATACAAATGTAGAATGGAGTTTTTCAAGAAGATTTTTTTTATTTGGAATAGGGTATCTAATCCATTTCAAAGCTTTATTTAGAGGTTTATAATTAATAACAAGACTTAGATTGGCTCTCTCTATTTCATAAGCTTTATTGACATAGAAAGTTTCACAACTCCATGGAGACTAAGATTTAGAGATTAATCCTTTAGATTTGAGATCCTCAATTTCTTCCTTACAGTGCTTTTCTAATTTAGCATTCATTTAAATTGGTCTAACCTTAGTAGGAATATTTTTCTCCTCAAACCCGGGCTCATAAGGCAGATCAACTATATGTTATTCCTTTTCCAAAAAGCATTTGGTAAATCAGAACAGACTTCTTTTAAGATAATATCACAAAAACCATAAATCTTGGATTTAACCAGTTCAGATTTTAAATGTTGTTCAATTTTTTGGAAATGCATATTTTACTTTAAATTATATAAGTCTTTTTCCTTTTGCTTGATTAAAGCATTGATTTCATTCTTATAGATAGAATGAGCTTTAATAAGGTTCAAGGATCCGCAACTAGGTTTTGCCAAAAAAAGGAAAAGAAATATGAACTTTCTTATCTTTATAATCAATAGAGTTATAGGTAGTTAAGTAGGGAGCTATCAAATTAATGAAAGGTGTCCTTAAAATCACCATATAACTTATATTGGAAACAATAAGAAATGGAGTTTTCAAAAGAAATCCATTATTAGAAATACTAGCCTCTATTTTTCTGTCTATATGCATTTTAGAACTATTTATAGAGGAAAGCTTTTCTATGGTATGCTCTTGAAAACAATGTGGAACCATGCTAGTTTTTATACAATTTAAATCAGCTCTAGTGTTAAAAAGAGCAATGGTATCTATTTGAAAATCTTTATCGAAAATAATAATGATTTTTATAAGATATTTTCTTAAAGTAATTTGATTTAAGGCACAAACAAAATCATAGGGTACTTTATTAAGATTAGCTAAGGATCCTGGTTCTAATTCTTTATCATCACTATCATTAGACTTTTTAGCGAGTTTAGTGACAAGGAATTAGATTAACTCATAATCTTTTTACTATTTTTCTTTCAATTGCTTTATTTCATACTTTATGGTTTTGATTTCACCTTAAAGTTCTTGGATATCACCTAATGGTTTTTTACTAAGCCTTTTCTTATTGAGAATGGTAGTCAGGTCATATATTCCTATACTGGTGGAAGGAAACTCAATATCCTTAGGTTCAGGCTCCTTTTCTAGAGATTGCCTAAGCTATTCAATATATTTTTTCTGAACCATAAGTGTCACGACCCAAAACAGGGGCCATGACCGGCGCTAGGGAACGGGAATTCTTTCGAATCCGGAACCCGTAGCAAGCCTAAAAAAATAAATAAAACATGCAATAGTAATAATAACAACACAATTAAATAAGTACTGTGCAGTGGAATAAAATCATAAATATAAAAATAATAATCCACCACGGGATTTAAATCAAATCCTCATCTCATATATATAAATCTTTTAATATAAATCCAGTTCAAATTCTTAAAATACATAATTCACACAAATATAATACATAAAACCCATAAATAATTTACAATTACTGCAGTGTCTAGATTATAAAAATAAAACTCAAGACTCAGATAAGTAGTTTATACAAAGAAGCTGGGGCAGAAGAAATCCGACGTGCAGGGCCTGCCACTGAGGTCTGATGACGATGACTCTCTTGAAAAATAGTTAACGGAGGGGAGTCAGACCTCACTGAGTGAATTACTACAATATATATACATGCATACTAAATGACAATGCATACAATCAACAGTATATATTTAATATGTATATATACAGGCAAATACACACAGATGCAATAAAATCCTTTTATATATTTTTACTGAAATTCACAGTTTATGAAGGATCAAATAGAACCCTATAATATCGCAACCTCAAACAGTGTTAGACAACACTCTAGCCATACAGGCTCACTTATTCCAAATATATTCACTTATTCCATTTGGACAGTAGACTGGCCCCGAGACACTAAGTCAACCGAGCTCCAGCAGTCTGATTCTCAGTGTGATTGGCCCCGAGAAACTAGGTCAACCAAGCTCCAGCAATCACACCCAAAACACATCACACATCAGATAAATCAATTCCAATCAATATCCTCAAACTGTTAGTAATATAGCGTAAATGCTATAAGCGTACCGGTACGTACTCGGTCATAGTGCTGCCCACTAGGTAGCACGTTCTATTGATATCCTTCATTTAATAAATAAAACATACATTCATAAAAATAACTGATGCATGAATTTAAATATAATAGCAACAATAAACCATATATATACTAGAAATATACCAAAAATAAACCAGGTATATTTCGAGTATATATACGTCAAATAAATCCAATATAATTGTAAAATTAACTCAATATATATTTAAAACATTTAAATATAAATGTTTAAATAAGCATGCATATAATTTACAATATACTAAAAATAAATCAAAGATAAACCAAGAATAAACTTAAATACTAATTGAGTTATTTATGCATATTTAATCAAAATAAAACATACATTTCTAAATCATGCACCCTAAACATATATATATAGAATAGTAACTCACACTTAGTACGCTCCTCGAGATGGGTCCGACGGGCCTGGTCCACTAGCCCTCGGTCTCGGTGCAACTAAACAAACAATAAATAACAGACATCAGAATAAACCTAACAGAAAATCCTAGAAACTCGATCTAGAATATTGAACACAGAAACAGAATTAGGGTTTGACCGGACATCACATTTTACGAGAATTCTACCGAAAATCCGGCAGAACCTCCCCTGTAAAACGGACATCTCTCTACTCAAAGAGTAGAGTCGGCCCTGCAAAGAAACACACTTCGAAAAATAAACGCAAATTACATTCACAACCCCTCAGTCGGACTCCAAACTATAGTCTACCGACTGGGGTCCACAATTCACAAAATAATATAAAAATACCAAAAATGCCCTTATATCATAGAAATACATTTAATTAGTAGAAATTACGTAATTAACCTTAAAACACAGTAAAAACTGATAAAAACTCATTTATTAGTAAAATCGTATATTATATATATAATTGAAAATAATTCACGAAAAATAGTTTTAATTAGTTAAAAATAATAAATAATTTGTAGAAATCATTTTTATACTTTAAATAACTATTTAAATCAATTAAATTACATTTTAGCCAATTTCATGTAAAATTACCAAAATACCCCTATATATATAAATATACTAAAATTACTTCAAAAATTCACCAAAAATATTATAATTGTCCAAAATTAATTTTCTCAACATATTTATCAATAATATAAATAATTAAACACAATTAGCTAATTAATTTCAATTAAAAACACAATTATCCCTATTTTCTCAAAATTACATAAACTAATTAAATTCAAAATAAATACATAGAAATTCATAAAAATTCCAAATAAATTTCTATAATTCATTTAACACCTATATTTATCATAAAACACAATTTCATAATTTAATTAATTAATTTTCGAAAATTAGAAAATAATATTAAAATATTCAAAAATACCCAAAAATCAAAATAATCTCCAAAAATTCTACAAAACTTCACAAATGTAGATTAAGCTAAGGGGAACAACATTTGTGAAGGAATTTTTCATGAATCAATCAAATTGAAGTTCAAAAAAATCAAGAACCCTAATAGGCCGAAATTAAAAAATCGAAACCTAAGCAAATCAAGACCATTTTAAGTGAAACAAAGCTTGGAATCACACTCACCAGAGCTCAAGGAGAAGAAGAGACCGACAGTGTCGAAAATGATGGCCGAAAACATCGTGAACGACTTTAGCTTCCACTTTCGGCTTTCCGGCCAAAAACGGCTTCCAAACGCCGGAAACAACTGCAGCAGGCGGCGGGGAAGGCTGAGGAAGGAGGTGGCACACCGGGAGGCACACCGACGGCAAGGAAATGGGACGGCAGGAGGCGGAACGGTGATGGGGACGGTCGGGAGAGAGAGGAAGAAGATGATGGCAATTTTGTAAATAAACTAAACTTTTATTTTTGTTTTAATATTAAATGTATATATGTATATATATATACTTATACTATATATTAAAATAATATAAAATCACACACATTAAATATACAACACACACTAATAATTTTAATATTTTAAAATTTAATACACCTAAAAAAATAATTAAATAATATTAAAACAAATTAATAAATAATAAAATATTAGGGTAATTAATTAAACCCTAATTAATTAAATAAATACACATATATACGTTATTTAGTATTTTAAAAATATATATGAGTTCATGCAAGTCCGTAAATCTATTTAAAATAATTAATAGTAAATTATTTACGTGAAAATTTCCCCGAAAATGCAAGTCTCGAGAAAATTTTACATAAAACACTTAAAATAATACACAATAATTAAAATAGGTTTTAAATACATATCAACTCGTAAAAATATCATAATATATATACAAAAAGTATTAACACTGTATATCCCGATGCAGTATTAAAATATTTAAAAAGACGGGATATTACTGTCTTCCCCCCTTACAAGAATTCATCCCCGAATTCCAGAAAGAAAATGATCACAAGATCAGGAAGGAAAGAGATACGGGTAAGAAGCTCGCATCTCAGCTTCAGTCTCCCACGTATGCTCCTCAACTTTGTTACTACGCCATAGAACCTTGACCATCGGAATCTGCTTCGAACGCAACTGTCAAACTTGATAATCTACGATCGCCACAGGTTCTTCCACAAACGTCAAATCTTCACTTACTTCCACACTGTCGGGCTGCAACACGTGTCAAGGGTCTGAGATATACTTCCTCAAC